>CM064534.1:28069162-29360408 GCA_032716605.1 Paralithodes platypus | reverse complement strand
CATCACTATCACTATACATCACCACCACAGCACCTATCACACCACACCATATAAACACCACCATCAATCATGCTCAGCAGTACAAAGGGTTCAGCACCAACACCACCACCACCACCATCATCACAACACACCATCACCACCATCAACATCATCACCATCACCATCACATCCACAAACTATCATCAACCATAATATCACACCATCACCAGACACCAAAAGCTGATCCTATCATCACCACACCATCACATCACACCACTATCATCACACCACCATCACACCATTCAATCACACACACCAATCACCACCACCACACTCATCATCACCACACCATCACCACACATCCACTGCATCACCACACCATCACACATCATCATCCACACCACCACACTATCACTATCATCACACACATCACCACATCACTATCACCACACCATCACCACCACATCACTATCATCACCACACCATCACCACCACATCACATCACTTTCAACACCACACCATCCAACACACTATCATCACCACCACATCACTATCACTACCATCACAACACCATCACCACCACATCACTATCACTATAATCACCACACCATCACCACCACATTACTATCATCACCACACCATCACCACCACATTACTATCACTATCATCACCACCACATCACTATCATCACCACTACATCACGATCACTATAATCACCACACCATCACCACATCACTATCATCACCACACTATCATCACCACACCATCACCACCACATTACTATCACTATCATCACCACCACATCACTATCACTATTATCACCACACCATCACCACCACATCATCACCACCACATCACTACCACCACTATCACCACACACCATCATCACCACCATCTATCACCATCACACACCATCACCACCACATCACTATCATCTACATCACTATCATCACCACCACATCACTATCAAACCCCACATCACCACTATCATCACCACCACTTTACTATCATCACCACACATCACCACCACATAACTCATATCATCACCACCACTATCTATCACAACACCATCACCACCACATCACTATCACCCCACCATCACCACCACCATTACCATCCATCCCCATCTACCCATCACCACCATCACTATCATCACCACACCATCACCACCACATTACTATCACTATCATCACCACCACATCATCCCCACACCATCACACCACATCACTATCACTATAATCAACACACAATCACACCACATACTATCATCACCACACACCTCATCACACTATTCTACTATCATCACCACCACATCACTATCATCACCACCACATCACTATAACTATAATCACCACCACATCACTATCATCACCACACCATCACCACCACATTACTATCATCATCACAACCACATCACTATCACTATTATCCACCATCACCCACCACCACCACCACATCACTATCATCACCACACCATCACCACCACATTACTATCACTATCATCACTACACCATCACCACCACATCACTGTGACCATCATCACCACCACATCACTATCATCACCACCACATCACTATCATATAATCACCACCACATTACTATCATCACCACCACATCACTATCATATAATCACCACATCACTATCGCTATCATCACCACCACATTACTATCATCACCACCACATCACTATCACTATCATCACCACACCATCACCACCACATTACTATCATCACCACACCATCACCACCACATCACTATCACTATCATCACCACACCATCACCACCACATTACTATCATCACCACACCATCACCACCACATCACTATCATCACCACACCATCACCACCACATTACTATCATCACCACACCATCACCACCACATCACTATCACTATCATCACCACACCATCACCACCACATCACTATCATCACCACACCATCACCACCACATCACTATCACTATCATCACCACACCATCACCACCACATCACTACCATCACCACACCATCACCACCACATCACTATCACTATCATCACCACACCATCACCACCACATTACTATCATCACCACATCATCACCACCACATCACTATCACTATCATCACCACACCAATACCACCACATCACTATCATCACCACACCATCACCACCACATCACTATCACTATCATCACCACACCATCACCACCACATCACTATCATCACCACCACATCACTATTGCTATCATCACCACACCATCACCACCACTAGCTTACCACACCATAACCACCACTACTACACCACACCATCACCACCACATTACTATTACTATCATCACCACCACATCACTATCACTATTATCACCACACCATCACCACCACATCACTATCACTATCATTACCACCACATCACAATCACTATCATCACCAAACCATCACCACCACATCACTATCATCACCACACCATCACTACCACATTACTATCACTATCATCACCACCACATCAATATCACTATCACCAAACCATCACCACCACATCACTATCATCACCACACCATCACCACCACATTACAATTACTATCATCACCACACCATCACCACCACATCACTATCACTATCATCACCACACCATCACCATCACCACCACATCACTATCATCACCACACCATCACCACCACATCACTATCACTATAATCACCACACCATCACCACCACATTACTATCATCACCACCACATCACTATCACTATCATCACCACACCAATACCACATCACTATCATCACCACACCATCACCACCACATCACTATCATCACCACACCATCACCACCACATCACTATCATCACCACCACATCACTATTGCTATCATCACCACACCATCACCACCACTAGCTTACCACACCATAACCACCACTACTACACCACACCATCACCACCACATTACTATTACTATCATCACCACACCATCACCACCACATCACTATCACTATTATCACCACACCATCACCACCACATCACTATCATCACCACCACATCACTATCACTATCATCACCAAACCATCACCACCACATCACTATCATCACCACACCATCACCACCACTACCTTACCACACCATCACCATCACTACTACACCACAACCATCACCACCACTACCATACCACACACACACACACAGCCCGTAGCCTAGTAGGTAGAGCTCTCGTCTCACACACGAGGGGTCGGGGGTTCAATCCCCGGCCGGGCGGAGACAAATTGGGCTTGTCTCCTTTCATGTGTTAGCCTCAGTTCACCTAGCTGTAAATAGGTACCTGGAATAAGTGGACGACGTTGTGACGTCCCATCTGGGGTTGGCAAAAATGGTACAAGGCGAGATGGGTATCATATGGTTCACCTAAGCTGATGGCTACCTAAGCCTTCGGGCGAGACGGTACCGTCTATAGTGAGAATGGTACCATACAGATCCACCCTAAGCCTTCGTTTCCGATGTCGCCAATTGGCTAAATACAGACTACATCCACAGCCATTCCAACAGTACATAAAACACTTAACATGCATTTCACGCAATACATTCCCAGTTAAGGAGGCGCGATAATAATGAGCTTAGCTCGCATTACGTGGATTCCCCTTGACGAACAAGTAACTGAGTAACACATACACACATACTCACACACACACACACACTCACACACACATACACTCACACACACATACACACAGACACATACACACACACTCAGACACACATATACACACACACACACACACACACACACACACATACACACACACTCACACACACATACACTCACACACACATACACACACACACATACACACACACTCACACACACATACACACACACACATACACACACACTCACATACACACACACACTCGCATACACATAAATAATCTCCATGACTGACTGTTTTGTCACATAAGTTAAGGGGAGATTTCCACTTGAGGGATTTTTTCTTAACCCCTTTCGTCCTCATGTTTAGCCCCATTGCTTTTGAGATTTTAAGACGTTTGCTCCATTAGTTTGGCGATTTATATAACTTTCGCACCATTTATGTCAATTTTAAGACCTTTCATGCCATTTTGGTGCCGATGTTTTCCTGGCGAGTGATAGCGAGCCTGTTATTTAAGACAAACCGACCTTTGGCCGGTGCAGTTTTCTACCGAAAAATGTACAAGTATATCTTGAAAGGGGTCAAGGGGGTGAAATTTTAAGCTTAATGGAAGTCTAGGGAACAAACTAAAAACCTCCCCTTAACCCCTTGTGTACCGTCGACAACCTATATATTTATTTTGGCTACTACGAATCGATTTTATACAGCTTAGGAAAGATCTATAGCATTATTATAAGGCTTCGAGCTATCTTAATCAACCCTTTTAACTACAATAAATCCTTCTTAAGTTGCATAAAATCGTCTAAATGCAGCATCAATTCCAACAAAAACACGTCGCTGGTACAGAAAGGGTTAAGCACTTTGTTAAAAAAATAATATTTCGGCTTACGTGGCTGTAAGGCCTTTCCGATTATTTTATGACCATTACCTCTAGTAAATTCTCTATTGCGAGCTGTTGACGATTGTACACTCGAGGTTAATAAGTGTAGTCATATATTTCACAAAGTTTCGGACACTGACTAATACTCTGAGGGATAAGCACTTTTCCCAGTAACTATGAATATACCAATAACACTTGTTGAGCGAAAATCACTGGAGTCTATGACAACACTTAATACTCCCGAGTGTACAGATGGTACACTCGGATGCCATAGTCATCCCACACCCACTCATACAAATTCCTGGACTTCACCTATTTCTAGTTATGGAAGCATATTATCTCCTGAAACTAATTTAAGATTAGATTTTTCTATAAATCAACTACAAAACTATTTATTGTACAGCAAGTTGTACCCAAAAATCAATCCGGATATAATTGCATAGATTAAACCATGTGGTGCCCACGAATTCTCTTGAGTGGGCTAGAGACTATGGTATCCGAGTGTACAGTCGCGCTAATAAGTGATGTCTCGGCACCAAGTATGTGTTGATCAATAATTGGTATCAGCAATATCTAAGCTTCATATCTTTAGATCCTGTGACATATACAAACATGTGCTTACACTTACCCATCCTATTCAACATCTGGCAGACATTAATACAACATAGAGCAAGCCAAACGTAATGACAGCTGGGATATGACTTATTAGCGCGACCGTACATAAAGGCAGCATCACACGAGCGCTTTTTCCGGTAATTTGTGTTGAGCAAGTTTGTGTTTATTTGTAATATGTTGATGTTCTTTGGCATTTGTAATATGTTGATGTTCTTTGGCATTGGAATCGGAAACTAGATTGAAGGTAGATTACTGTATATTATAGGTAGTTTAATTATTACGGAACTTGTAATTTTAAGCTGCCATACTATAAATGCCAGTCAAAATTGCTGGAAAAATTGCCCATGTGACACTGCCTTAAGGGAGCCCACCTCGCTTTGTTTTATCTTTCTCTCCCTCTCTCTTTGGCTTGTATCCATTTGGCCCCATTCACCCTACTGTTTTAAGACGTTTATCCCCATCCAGGTGTCAATACTTTCCTGGCGAGCGGTAGCAAGCCAGCATATATATATTTTGTTTTGACAGCAAGCTAAATTTGTACATTTTTCGATAGAAACATTTCTCCGGCGAAGCCGGATTTCTCCATACAATGCTGGCTCGCTATCGTTCGCCAGGAAGAAATCGACACCTGGATGGGGATACACGTCTTAAAACAGTTGGCTGAATGGGGCCGAATGGATACAAGCCAGGGAAAGAGAGAAAAAGAGAGAGAGATATAAAAAGCCGGTGACCCCCCTTAATTAACCAGGTAAGTGAAGTAAACATTCAGCCAAAAGTTCGTGTTAAGCGAGTTCCTGAATTGGTTCGATAAATAGGGAGAATATAAAGGTTGTGTGACGTCACCTGAACACACACACATTAACACACACGCGCGCACACACACACACACACACGCATTAACACACATGTACACGCACACACACACGCACACTACGCACATTTACATACACACACTTACGCACACACATTAACACACCCACACTCACACACACACACACATAGACACACACACATACACATACACATACACACACACACACACACACACACACACACACATATACACACACACACACGGACACGCCTTTTTTCCTCCACCGGTAAAATTTTGTCAAAAAATAGTTGTCCAGAGTTAGGTCTGCCGTGTAAATTGATGAGTTTTATATGCAGACTTGCTCAAAGACTAAATGTGTGTGTGTGTATGTATGTGTGGGCTATAGAGTGTGTGTATATTTGCTTAGTGACTACATGTGTGTGTGTACGTGTGAGTGTGGGTGTGGGTGTGTGTAGGTGTATGTGCTTGTGTGTGCTAAAGATTGTGTGTATATTTGCTTAGAGACTACATGTGTGTGTGTGTGTGTGTGTGTGCGCGTGTGAGTGTGGGTGTGGGTGGGTGTTTGTGTGTGCTAAAGATTGTGTGTATATTTGCTTAGTGACTACATGTGTGTGTGTGTGTGTGCGTGTGAGTGTGGGTGTGGGTATGTGCTTGTGTGTGCTAAAGATTGTGTGTATATTTGCTTAGTGACTACATGTGTGTGTGTGTGTGCGTGTGGGTGTGGGTGGGTGTTTGTGTGTGCTAAAGATTGTGTGTATATTTGCTTAGTGACTACATGTGTGTGTCTGTGCGTATGAGTGTGGGCGTGGGTGTGTGTAGGTGTGTCTGTGTGTATGTGTCTGTATTTGTGAGTGATAAAGAGTAGGCATATATTTGTTCGATGACTATATGTGTGTGTGTGTGAGCGTATAATTGTTTAGTGACTGTTTGTGTATATGTGTGTGTTTGTGTGTGCTAAAGAGTATGTGTATAATTGATCGATGACTACCTTTGTGTGTGTGTGTGAGAAAGAGTGTTGTGTGCTGAAGAGTGTAGTTGCTTTTTTACTACATGTGTGCGTGTGAGTGTATGTATGTGTGGGCTATAGAGTGTGCGTATATTTGCTCGATAACTACATGTGTGTGTGTGTATGTTTGTTTATGTGTGCTAAAGAGTGTGTGTATATTTGCTCCATGACTACATGTGTGCGTGTGTGTATGTGTGGGCTATAGAGTGTGTGTATATTTGCTCCATGACTGCATGTGTGCGTGTGTGTATGTGTGGGCTATAGAGTGTGTGTATATTTGCTCAGTGACTACATGTGTGCTTGTGTTTGTATGAGATATAGTGTGTGTATATTTGCTCAGTGACTACATGTGTGCGTGTGTTTGTATGAGATATAGTGTGAGTATATTTGCTCAGTGACTACATGTGTGTGTGTGTTTGTATGAGATATAGTGTGCGTATATTTGCTGAGTGACTACATGTGTGGGTGTGTTTGTATGAGATATAGTGTGAGTATATTTGCTCAGTGACTACATGTGTGCGTATGTGTATTTGTGTGTGCTGTAATGCCTGGATTGTGGCAAAGTATCTGTAACTAAATTAGATGCGCAAATGTGCTTGAGCTATCATGCCAAGCAGAGTACTTCTCTTGGTGTAGTGGCTAGAGCGCTCGCCTCCCACGTGGCGGGCCCGAGATCGAATCTCGGCCGGACTGCGCCGAAAATATTTGGGCGAATTTCCGCATCAGATGCAGTTCGGATGTGATTGTAAAAATTGTAAATTGTAATTGTGAGTCATTGTAAAGTCGGCATAAATAGTATGGTGCCGTTTCGAGGCACATTTCTGTGCGTGTGTGTATTTGTGTGTGTGTATGACTATGTGTACGTGGTAATTTTACAGCTTGTGTGTTTCATGTGCGTGTACATGCTAGGACCTTAACCGTGGCCTTAAAGGGAGGTTTGTGTTTTGGGGGACCTCCTTTTCCCTCATGTTTAGCCCCAGTAGTTTGGCGGTTTTAAGACCTTTTGTGCCATTTAGCTGTCGATATTTTCCTGGCGAGCGATAGCGAGCCTATAAATTGTTGTTCGATTTATTTATCATTATTTTGTTTCCTCCGTAGGCCTCCATCGAACTTATAAGAACATCCCCAAGATGGGGGCTCCCTTCTAGATATATTTGAAAAATGTTCGGTAGGAAATTGTCCTGGCCGAAAGCCAATCCCTCGGTACTTACAGGCTCGCTATCGCTCGCCAGGAAAATAATTGTACACCTAAATGACACACAGTCTAAATATAATAACAAAGAAATGGGCCGAAAGGTCTTAAAATTGCCAAACTAATGGGCAAAAAGCTCAAAATATGAAAACCTAATGGGGCAAAACATGAGGGAGAAGAGGCTGACCCCCCCCCCCCCCCCCTTAACCTATTTATATAGACATCTTATTTCATTCTCCTAAGTTTACCTTCTCTCTCTCTTTTTCTTTCTTTCCGTCTCACTCACTCACACTGATGTAAGTAACCACAAGATACCGTAATTTTTGGCGACTTTAATTTACCTGTGACCAAGTGGGGCGATACTCTTACTTCACACTGACATGACTTGTATACGAACTTGCAAGAGAGTTCGCTTTATCAATTTGTTCGAACGCCAACCCGTGGTAATAACGTTCTTGACATTGTACTTGCAACAAAAGAAGAATTAATAGAGAATTTGAATGTTGGTGATGAATTCAGTAACAGCGACCATCGTACGATAACTTTCACTTTAAAGTTTACTAGTAACGAACCAAATAGTAGCATCGAAAAAGTCCCTAATTTCAAGAAAGCAAACTTCCATAACTTAGAACTATGTTTAAAGAAACTGACTGGAGCTTTTAATTCACAATAACGACATAAATACATCTTGGAAGTTATTCGAAGCCACTTACCTAAAAGCAGTGCAAGACTGCATACCATCGAAAATACGGCGTCCAAGCCATAATAATAAGCCCAAATGGTGGAATAAAGATATTTCAAACTGCCTGCTTGCTAAAAAATTTGCTAATGATAGATTAAAATCCTCACAAAATGACGAAGAACGGCTGAAATTTGTAGAGCTACGACGCAAAGCCAAAAAGTTAATTAAGCAAAGTAAAAAGACCTTAGAGTTACATATTGCGAATCAAAGTAAAACAAACCCGAAAGAATTCTAGTTATATCAGAAAGAAAAAAGTAGTTACTTCAACTGTTGGACCGTTAGTCCATGAAAATGGAGAATACACCAAAGACGAAGTACAAATGAGTAATGCCCTCAATACCTTCTTTGCATCAGTTTTTACAACAGAAGACCTCAGTGATATCCCTACACCATCGCCGATTCAGATTGATAATTCAGATGTTCTAAGCAATATCACCGTTACAGAGAGGGAAGTATTGAATTGTTTAGATAAACTCAAGGTAAATAAAACGCCTGGACCTGATACAATCTCGCCTAGAGTTCTAAAGGAAGCTAAGGATGAGCTCTCCAAACCACTGACATTACTATTCAATAAATCCTTGCAGTCTGGAACTATGCCCGATCAGTGGAAGCTAGCCAACGTAACACCGATATTCAAAAAAGGCAGCAAATCCCTACCCAGTAACTATCGTCCAATTAGCTTAACCTCAGTTGTATGTAAAATGCTAGAAACGGTCATACGAGACCGACTCGTAAATCACTTCGAGGAAAATAACATACTTAAAGATACTCAACACGGCTTTCGTAAAAAACGTTCCTGTTTAACAAACCTCTTAGACTTCTTCCACGATATCCTCAACCTCTACGATGAGAGTAAAGCTGTAGATATTATATACCTTGATTTTCAAAAGGCCTTTGACAAAGTTCCCCACAAACGTTTACTGCTAAAACTAAAAGCGCATGGAATACAAGACGGTGTGTTGAAATGGATAGAAAATTGGCTCAGCGACAGAAAGCAAAGAGTAGTCATAAACGGTAAGGCATCTAAATGGACCAATGTAAGTAGCGGGGTACCCCAGGGATCGGTACTAGGACCAATTCTCTTTCTAATTTACATCAACGACATAGATGAGGGTCTCACCTGTACAATCTCAAAATTTGCTGACGATACAAAAATTGCAAATAGCGTACTTTCAAAAGAACAAGTTGACGATATGCAACACAATCTAGATAAATTGTCATGTTGGGCCCAAATTTGGCAAATGAGTTTCAATGCGGATAAATGTAAAGTACTACATATTGGATACCTAAATATATTCTATGAAAACTATTCGATGAATGGCACTCGGCTTAAGAATGTAAACAGAGAAACCGATCTGGGAGTAACAATATCGAGTAACCTAAAACCGAGTCAACAATGTTCAGAAGTTGTTAAGAAGGCAAACAAAATAATTGGCTTTATAGGCAGGTCATTTGAGCATAAATCCAAAGAAGTTATCCTAACCCTTTACAATTCCTTAGTCCGCCCTCTTCTGGAATACTGCGTTCAATCCTGGTGCCCTTATTACCAAAAAGATATAAACAAGCTAGAACGAGTTCAACGTAGAGTTACCAAAATGATACCTAGCCTAAAGAACAAACCATACGAAGAGCGTCTTAGAGAATTAAATCTATTTCCTTTAACCCAGCGCAGATTAAGAGGTGACTTAATTCAAGTGTTCAAAATCATCAAAGGCATCGACAATATGAACTCTAGTAAGTACTTCACTATCGACCAATCAAATTACACGCGGGAAAATGGTTGCAAAAATTATTGGTAAATCTTTAACTCACACGAATCTAAGAATGTCTTCTTCAATCGAGTTGTCAACTTGTGGAATGGGCTTCCCCGAAACGTTATAGACTGCATCACCGTTGATTCATTTAAACTCCGCCTAGACAAATATCTCGCATCAAACCCGCGACTGACTGCGTTTGTAAATGAATAACTTTATTTATCCCCCCCCTCAGTTACTAACCCATCTGTCCCCTACTAACTTCCTAATCCTGCCACGGACATTAGTTCCAGGGCAGTAATTCCCTTTCCAATGTTCCCTTACCCACTCTAAACCACTGTTTGGACACTTGATCCTCAGTGTTTTGGAGGACAAGCAACCTAGAAGGGTCACTAGATCTGTTGTTGCTTGATTTCCTTTGTACTCCTTTGTACACTCTCTCTCACTCACATGCTCACTCACACTTTCTTACTCTCAAACTCTCTCTCTCTCTCTCACTTACTCTCACTCACACTCTCTCTTAAATTCACCACCTCTCTCTCTCTCTCTCTCTCACACACTCCCTTACTCTCACTCACACTCTCTTAATTTCACCACCTCTCTCTCACACACACACTCCCTTACTCTCACTCACACTCTCTCTTAATAGTCCAGTAAATCTAGCAATCATTTAACTGGACCTAGAACAAATTGTAATAGAAGGTTTTTTGGCTTTAACTTGTTTATTAGGTCCCTCTGATGAACATATAAAAAGTCTCCAACTTTTGGACACCGGGAAAGTGGTTAATTTGCATAAATTCAAGATGGCCGCCGTCCAAAGCTTCAATTTACAGATAACTTTTTTCTGGTTGCTCCTAGACCCTATAAATGTATTACAAACAACGTTTCTTGGCTTTAACTTGTTTATTAGGTCCCTCTGATGAACATATAAAAAGTCTCCAACTTTTGGACACCTGGAAAGTGGTTAATTTACAGCCGAAAAACCTTACAGACAGGCTGAACTGTCTCTTTCACAAGGGGTGACACAGGCACTTTGTGCTTGTATGGGTTTTTTGACCTGTTGTCCCTCTTTTTTATAAAAAAAAAAAAAAAAAAACATGACGTAGTATGACGTCATTCAGAGCCAATTATGTAATTCATGATAGGAGTTCGTATTCACTTGGATCATCGGTGCTTGCATCAAAGTTGCTATTTTGACAGAGTCCTTTACATTGACCACATGCACTGGAACATTCAAGCTCATTCCGTTTGCAACTACAGCGTTGAGTGTCACAGTTGCCCTTACACTGACATCTGACCAATTTCAGTAGTGAATCAGGAGCCACTGGCGAATCCATCGTCTTCGGTTCAAGCTGTCCCTTCCGCAGACACCAGCCCCATTTCTCGGGGTCCACACAGTTCCCCATCCATTCCTGGACCTGACAATAAACTCGGAACGAGTGGTACTTGGCTGCATCGGTTGTTGGGGGAAGGCTGTGAACTTCAACGGTAGTTGAACTTTTTGCCACCTTGTTGCAAAACTTTGTCTTTCGCAGTCCGTCAAGGGTGTCATTTCCTTTTCCCCCGTACAAATAAACCAAGGCCTTTACACCAGCTGATGATATCGCGTCTTTACTTCCACTTTGGCAACAGAATGCTTCTATACATTTCAAGAAACCGTTGTCTTCCCTCACTTTCCTCAAGGCAGCCCCTTTACCAATACCATACAGTCGTGAGGTTGTGTCACATCCACAGAGTGCATGGACAACTGGCAGGACACGACAGATGCTTTCACCGAGAGCTTCTGCTACTGAGTTAATATGCCAACATTTCCCACCTTCCTTGCTCGACTTGAAGTACAAATCATTCATCCCTCGTTCCGCATAATGACACAACAGCACCAACAAGTCTGTGTCCTCACCTATCACATATGTCACGGTTTCCCTTGCATGCTCAATTCCCTTCTTCGCAATCATGACATCTGCATCTGCTGGCGCATTGACACAGTCAATTCCATTTGCCTTGAATGTTTCATACAATAAGTCAATGAAGTTTTGCTTATTGTCCGAGTTTGACAAGAAGTTTTCCTTTTTTGACCGAAGGGGCATGGTTGGAGTGAACATCACCTTTTGACCAAAGACTCCTTTTGATCGTCGATTGTGTGTCATGTCCTTGGTAGTAGGTCCTGATTTATAACCGTCGAATACAACCACCGGGTTGAGAAAGTTTTTGGAAACATGCTTCATGTACATGCTTGCAATGTCCTCAAATGTGTCACCCTTCTTCCATGGAATCCTTTGCAATAAGGAACCACCATCCAGAACATGGGTCACAGTCCTTTCTTCCTCAAATGATTCCAATGACGACTTGGGAACAACAGCAGCTATCTCATCTCCTAGCTGTGGTTTATTGGCTTCCCTGAGCCTCCCCCACTTATCGAACAGAGCAGTAGGGTAGCTAGACAACTCATACGCAAAGACCTCTTCAACACCTAAGTCCCTGTTATTAGCAAAGATGAGGAGCCTCTGGAAAAGGAGCTGTGGGTCGATTGGTACTTTTTCAGCACTGATTGTAACCTTTGCACCCAACGACTCAACTTGATCTTTCTTCCTAAATGAAAAGTCAAAAGCATTGCTACCTTCCATCTTCTGCACAATGTTCATACCAACCTCATACAGTAAATGAGGATTGGCCGAGGCTGGTCCTGTCACACCGTTGGCAATATTCCTGAGTTCATTTGATTCTTGAAATGGATCATAATCCTTGAAGAATGCGAGAACCTTCTCTGTGTCCTTCCTATCTCGTTCACGCCTTGCTTCAGTCATTTCTTTGTGCTGCTCAGAGGTGTGGAAATGCTTCCCTGTCAGTTCTTGCATAACTTCACTCACCTCAGCGCAGGCTGGCATAGCAAGTAACCAGCGCAGGCGTTGCGTTTCCTCCATGCCCCTACCACGTGTCAATCCACCATTCGTTTTCAAAGAGCGCATCAAAACCTGCTCTATAACCAAGTCGCTTGGCAGTCCTGCCCACAGCCGATCACTTCGGCGGATCACAAATAGACCGGAGTTCAATTGACAGAACATGTCTGGGTTGAGCTGCTCAAGTTCAATCATGTCTTGAATGTACACATGGGCTGACTTGGCATAATTGTTATGACCACACGCTGCAAAGTACGGCAACATCTCCTGGAGTGTTCCGAGGTACAGTAGGAAATCGCCCATTCTCAGTGCCCTCAGGAAGCGACGCAGCAGGTCAATCATGTCCATGTATTGAATCCATAGCTTTCCCATCTTATGCTCTGCTAAGGAGCTCTTCTCAGCTTTAAGTTTTTCAGAAATTCTGTTGAAAACGTCTTTACTGCAGACTTCATCCGGTGAAACGTCTTCACGCAACAGCTTATCCAAAAGATCTGCAGCCTCCTGGAAGTCCTTGCATGAAACAAGAAACAAGATGATGGGATTAGTATAGGCCTAGGCAAAATGTAATAGACAATAATGTGCAGTAAAGGTAGGGCTTGACCTAGAACAAATTGCAATAGAAGGTTTTTTGGCTGTAAGGTTTTTTGGCTGTAAATTAACCACTTTCCAGGTGTCCAAAAGTTGGAGACTTTTTATATGTTCATCAGAGGGACCTAATAAACAAGTTAAAGCCAAACAACGTTGTTTGTAATACATTTATAGGGTCTAGGAGCAACCAGAAAAAAGTTATCTGTAAATTGAAGCTTTGGACGGCGGCCATCTTGAATTTATGCAAATTAACCACTTTCCCGGTGTCCAAAAGTTGGAGACTTTTTATATGTTCATCAGAGGGACTAATAAACAAGTTAAAGCCAAAAAACCTTCTATTACAATTTGTTCTAAGTCCAGCCCTACTTTGACTGGTCTATAATTTCACCACCTCTCTCTCTCTCTCACACACACACTCCCTTACTCTCACTGTCTCTTAATTTCACAAAAAAAAAAAAAAATAAAAAAAATATATATATATATTATATGTGTGTATAATGTATGTATATGTATGTATATATATATATATATATATATATATATATATATATATATATTATGTGTATGTATATGAATGTATGTGTATATATACTGTATATATGCATGTATGTCTGTATATATTATGTATGTATGTATGTGTATGTATGTACACTGTAGCCTACAGTATGTATATATTGTTACGAACTGGCACTCGGGTACACAAGGGCTCTCAATCAGGACTCGAGTACGGCTCGCTGCCACAACGGAAACACACGATCCCAACCCCTGAGTACTGCCAGCCGAACAAAAAACACCAATACCCTCCAGAGTTCAATCTGCTATAACGGGTATACAAGAACTCGGTACTAGTGTTCAACAACAGACTAATAAAGAGACAGGAATTATCTAGTCTGGTCAACAATCAAACAATGAAGTAAGAAACAACAACACCAAAGAATAGTGTTGGCCGAAGCCGAAGTAATCCACCCTTGACTAAGAACTTAAGAAGTCCTCCACCCTCTACTTCGGATCGGCACTATTACGTTACGTTAATTAATAGTCCTTAAGCATCGAGCAAGGAATCTTCTGAAAAAAGTTAGATGCTTCTCGGATGCTCGTAAGAAGTACGTATCGGATTTTGAACAGTAATTCAATAAGCAAAAACACTGGCAATTAAATACTATTAATGGCTTAAAATGGCATAAGAATAATTAAAAGAATATGCAATAGTAAATGGCAAACATTAAAAGGAAGTACTCTGCAAATGCAACGGCAATAGCCTACTCGGATTGTGCTCGTGGGCCACTAATCACTAAAGTAGCCAAGCTTGCAACACATGAAATCAATAGTGCATAAACAATATCATACATAAGGAAAGCTTCAATACTATTCTGTATCTACTAATCGAGTAAAGTCTAGCTGGGGTACTGTAGGCAAAAAGGTAGCAGTTACTGAGCAAAAACGGCTCGTAGCCTAGCGAAGTCCTCACGACTGTTTAAAGTATTACGTTAAAACTAACAAGTGCATTCTGAGAAATCCAGATCCCTTGTATCTGGTTTTCTCCCGGCTCCTTGACAAAGTAAAAACAAACTGTTAATAAAATACAGGGTGGTTAGGCTCTTGCCCTCACGCACTGTAAATTATTAACTCAACACAGTCAGCCGCGAAGACAACCTAGGCTTCACTGAACCGAAACGAGTATGCAGGTTTATCGCTTAACCACTGCATCAAACAACAACTCGTAACACAGAAAAGCCTTAACCCAGTCTAGCATTACCTAGACTAGCAGAAAACGAATAATAATAATAACACACAGGGAAATGCATATACAAGTGCAACAAACATAAATCAATCCTATTCTAAGTCAACCGTTCCAAAATAGGCTATCTAATAGGCAAGTATCTCGTGAGAACTCAAGCGATAATACGTTGGCTGACTAGCTCTGCACCAACGGGACAATGGAAGTTAAACAGGGCAGGGAAAAGAGGAAATAAGAATGTAAGGTAGTAGAGAAAGTTCCCATCAGTCAGAAGAATATAAATAGTTAGCAAGGGAAATGAAAAGTCGCTCTGCCTAATGAGTTCTGATGAAAAAATGGCTAGACTTCCCTTTTATACCCGGCCCTCTAGTGAGCTCAACGTGAACTACTAAGGACCGCCCACTGACAACCATGACGTCATTTCTCTCTCTCCTCTGGGATACACAAAGGCTCCCCTAGCACTGAGAGTGGGAGGAGTGCGAGTGAGTTAGGCCTACCTCCTGCCTGGCGTACCCACTGACACCTAACTGTGGCTGTTTCTCTTCCCATCATTACAAATAAGTTTTACACACAATACTTATAACTAATGATATAAAATAGAACTCGTTGACTCAGATGAAAACAAAATACATATTCATAATACTTATAGTACAATGGCTCACACAAACTAAGTTAGGAAACTCTACATAGACTACAGCCAAAGTTCCTGCCCTGACGATCCTAGCGAGAGTGGGGCATGACTAGGCGTTCTGTACAGAATGCTCACATGTGGACATGCGTCACACCTCCCCCAAGATTTTACTCGCTCAACCCTGAGCTAAAATCTGACAAACACAGAACCCCATCAAGCCCCTCACACCCAGCGACCGCATGGCACTAAAACAAAGCTGAGTTTATCACCAAAACACATCTTATTATTAAGAAAACAAAAAAAAAATCACATTTTATAACTCCTCCCAACAATAGCAAAAAGACACAATGTCATGCTCCCAGAGCGAGCTTACAGCAGCTCAGCTGTTTGATAGTTTGTGGACTACTCAAACTCTATAGGCTATGACAAACTTATAAGATTACCTATATCAAAAGAAGAGTTTTTATATGATTTTTATATTTTAATATGTTTTTCCCGGTTGCACTATAAGGGCAGCCTATTTTCCTCCACTCAAACCCACACACCTGTGATAGCCTACGACTGATCATCCACCCTTGATAAACAATCCGCGATCACATAGTCACATCCAGCAATATGACGGATGTCCAGGTTATACTCCTGCAACATCAAAGACCACCTGGTCAGTCTCATATTGCGATTGTGAAATTGATTCAGGAATCTCAAAGGGTGATGATCAGTGTAGATAACCACGACTGGGCCATAGGCTGGAACATACACCTCGAAGTGCCTGAGCGACAGCACAATCGCCAGTAATTCCTTTTCTATTGTAGAATAGTTCTTTTGTGCAGCATTGAACTTCTTAGAAAATAAACTTACTGGGTGTTCCACACCTTCATTGTCTGTCTGTAGCAAGACAGCACCAGCCCCTACACCACTAGCATCTGTTGCCAGCTGAAAAGGCCTGTTAAAGTCTAGGGCCCTGAGTATCGGGTGAGTACATAGCAAATGTTTCACCAAAGTGAAAGCCTTTTCACACTCAGATGCCCACAAAAACTTTTTGTCTTTAGATAACAAATCTGTGAGAGGTGCCAACACCGTTGAGTAACCTTTTATGAAGCGTCTGTAGTAGCCTATCATACCCAAGAATCTCATAATCTGCTTCTTGGTTGTGGAAATTTATTGATAGCCTGTACCTTGTTCTGAGGAGGGCACACCTGTCCCCTTCCCACTACAAACCCAAGGTACTGCACAGTGGCTTTTACGAAGTCACACTTTTCCAAATTTACTACCAGACCTGCTTCACTAAGTTTCCGGAACAAGGTCTCAAGGTGCTCACAATGGCTCTCAAAGTCATCATAAATGATTACATCGTCCAAATATACGGTGCAATTCGGAATGTCCTTTACAATTTCATTCATCAGGTTCTGAAACGTTGCTGGTGCATTCTTAAGTCCGTAAGGCATAACATTGCACTGGTAGGTACTCCCGTCCACTACAAAACCACATACCTCTTTAGCACGCTCGGACAAAGGTACTTGCCTGTAACCTTTTACTAAATCTACTTTAGACAAAAAACGAGCATTACCAATTTTGTCAACACTATCATCAACCCGAGGAAGAGGATATGGGTTAGTTGGAGTCAAACCGTTTAACCTACGGAAATCAATACAAAAGCGTACCTTGCCATCTGGCTTAGGCTGCAGTGTTACGGGGGAAGTCCACTTAACTGTGCCTTTCTCTATCAACCCTCTACCGAGCATATACTCCAACTCATCCCTCAGAGCTGGTAGTTTTATGGGGGGCACACGGTACGGGATTGACTTAAAGGGTATATGGTCCCCCACGTCAACATCATGCATAGCCTGAGTAGTGAGGCCTGGGTGTTCAGCAAATACAGTGGGGTATGAACCGAACAACTGACGGATAGCATCAAACTGCGGCTCAGGCAAATGAGCTATAGCCTCGTCAGCCCTTAGGCTCGAGTTCCCCGCCCACTGATCCGCTGAAACATGTTGATCCCAGCTATCCTCCTCTGAAGCTCGACTGTCCCCCTCTCCTTCTCCACCACGGCCGCAACAAGCCAACACAGGGACAGTGAGAGGCTCAGAGGGGCGCCTCACATACTCTTTAATAAGGTTCACGTGACATAACTGGTTCTTTTTCCTCCTGTCTGGAGTGGCAACAAGGTAATCTAAGTCTGAATTTTTTTCTACAATTTTATAAGGTCCAGTGTACTTCGCAGAGAGGGGGTTACCAACCAAAGGCAACAAAATTAATACCTCTTGTCCTACAGTGAACTTCCGGAGCCTCACTTTGCGATCATACCTGTCCCTCATCAAAGCTTGTGATTATGTCAAATTTCTACTTGCCATCTCCAGACTCTTAAGCATGCGCTCACGGCTTTCAAGCACATACTTTAATAATGGACAAGGCTGCACAGTCCCCTCCCAAATTTCTTTCAGCATGTTAAGGGGGCCCCTGACACGGTGTCCAAAAATCAGCTTGTTTGGACTAAATCCTAGGCTCTCACCAGGTACCTCCCGAGCAGCAAACAGCACATAAGGCAATCCAAGATCCCAATCCATACCGTTGTCAGCACAATAACACCTGAGCATGCTTTTAAGTGTAGCATGCCACCGCTCAAGCACCCCTTGACTCTCAGGGTGATACGCTGACGATACTACTGCTCGTATCCCATGCTGTTGCATTGTTTGTTTGAACATGTTGGAGGTGAAATTAGATCCCTGATCAGACTGAATCTCCTCCGGGTACCCGTACCTTGAGAAGTACCACAACAAGTTACTGACTACCGTCTTAGCCATTCCATTTTTCATAGGCTATGCATCGGGGTATCCATGGCAACATCCATTATGGTTAACAAAAATTTATTTCCAGCCTTAGTGGGAGGGAGTGGACCAACCATGTCAACAATAATTTTACTAAAGGGTGGCCCAATCACAGGAATAGGGTGTAACGGAGCCTTAGGAATAACTTGGTTCGGTTTCCCGACACTTTGACAAATATCACATGAGTTTATCCATGACTGCACATGAGACTTAATCCCCGGCCACCAAAACAATTTCCCCAAAGCCGCCACCGTTTTCTTGGCACCCAAATGCCCTGATAATGGAGAATCATGAGCCAACCTAAGCAAACTTTCCCTGCAGCCCTCTGGCACGACCAGCTGGTCAACTGTACCTGATCCGCCCTCCCAGTTCCTTTTAGGATCTTGATATCGGTGGTATAAAATTCCATTAAAGAAAAAAAAATCTCCTGCCTTTGCATCCCTATCTTCTTCTAACTCCACAGCCCCATTGGTACACTGCAAAACCTCTGGATCCTCTAATTGCAACTTTCGAATGTCTGTGGGAGCCAACATGTCTAACTGCTTGGTCAACAACTCATGCCCTCCCCCACCATCCAACTTAGACATCCGGTTTTCTTGCTGCAGGTAACGGTGCTGTCTCTGAGTCTCTGCCTTCTCCACTACTTTATCAACTGTGTTAGGCACTGGAGTTACAACAGACTCGGTCAAAGGTCCTGCTATTGGGTCTTTTGGGAGAGCCACTGGTTCTAAACTCTTCAAACTTTTCCCAGCCTTCCGCTTCTCCTTCATTCCCTTCCTCCGCTGTTCTGTGGCCTGGGAAATAGGCTGTGATACCTTAAATGCTTGGGAACGAGTTACCACACACGCCATCTGTTGGCGTTGACAACTCACTACCCACTCTTGTTCCTCCCTACTCACGTCGGCCGGCCTCTCGGCAACGACTAAGGGTGGAACTTCTAAAGTAGGCACCGCAAAGTCGTTGCCGAGAAGAAGGTCGACGCCCTCCACTGGCAATTTCTCAACGATCCCAACATCTAAGTCCTTAATCACACCATCAATTTCCAGCTCCACATGAACCAACGGGTATGACCTGGTCGCATTAATACCCTGAACAACAACCACCCGTGCCGCATTAATTGGTCGCCCCGTGAAATTCTTCAAAAGTGTCTGTGAAGCTCCAGTATCACGCAAAACTTCCACCTTATGCTGGCAACCCGCCCAACTAACCCTACCGGTCCCTCTATGGGCGCAAAAGACATCACGGACAGGGGACGAGCCTTCCTGAGTCTTATACATAGCCTGTGACCCTGCCGCTGGCAAACTACCCTGGGTAAATCCAGACGACATTTCAGCCACACCTATGCTGCGCACCAAAGACACGGCTGCAGTTGGCGGCTTACTAGGACAAGATTTTGCATAATGCCCCTTCTTTCTACAATGAAAACATTCCACTTCCTCCATCGGTCTCTTCTGATAAGGGGCGGAGTTCTGACCCTTCTGTAATGGGACGGCTGTAGTCTTTGGTTCAGTCCTGGTATCTTGGCTTTGAAACTGAGGTTTATATCTATAGTGATTGTCCTGAGCTCGAGGGTTTGGAGTATCGCGCCCCTTGGGAGCTGCATCAACACGCTTTACAGATTCACATCCCCTGATTAGCGACAACCTGAGGTCAGCCATCTCAGCTGCCTCTTGAAGAGTTCTGGGGTTCTTTTCTTTAATAGTTAAAGTCATTTCTGCACCAGTACACTTATAAAACTGCTCGAGCAGAAACAGCTCAGTCAACTGTTCTGCCGTCTCAGCTTTCTCAGAACGTGTCCAGTTTTTAAGTGCATCTTTTAAGTCCCGGGCATGTTCAAGAAAGGTCGCCTCCCTAGTCTTTGTAACACCCCGAAACTTCAATCGATATGTTTCCGGTTGCAACCCGTATGCCCGTAGGACAGCTCTCTTCAATTCTGGGTAGTCAATGCAAGACTCTAAAGGCAGTGCATCATAAGCCTTCAGACCCTTACCCGTAAGTCTTGAGGAGACTAGAGCTGCCCACTTCTCTTCAGGCCAATTATGCTCCCTACACTTCTTCTCAAAAACGATTAAAAAATTCTGTGACTTCAGTTTCACTAAATACCGGCACCAATTTGACTAAGTGGGCTAAGGACTGTTCTCTTACTTGGCCCTCACGGCCCATCCGAGTCCCTGTCGACTCTGCACGAGTCTTATCTAAATCTAATTTTGCACAATATTCTCTGAGTCGTACCTAAGCTCAGCCTCATGCCTCCTAACCTCAATCTCATGCCTCCTAGTCTCATTCTCCTGCTTCCTAGCCTCAATCTTAGCAAGCTCAAGTCTAAATACCATATCTGGAGACAGGCAGGAAGAGGGAGCTGCCACTACTGAAGGAGGGGGGGCAAAAACTGGGGAACCACCACGTGCACCACCCGAGGGCACTCCAATCTGCCAATTCTCATCCCTCTGTGGGAGAGTGCTAACCTCCGGTAACTGAGTGGACGGCACTGTGGGAGTCGAGTGAGAGGGGATCTGGGGAGGAACCCCCCCAAACGCCCTCTCCTCCGAAACCCCATGTCGCCCACGCAACACCCAGGAAATCAGCTCCCCCTTGGACATCCCTGCTACATTGGAAATGCCCAAAACCTTGGCTATCAGGTGCAAGCCACAAACATCCACCCCAGTCAGCCTCTCCTCCATCACGTGGTACCGCTTACTCACAAAAACTCTAGCATCCTCCTCACTGGTTACTAACGGCACACCTTCAAATGACATCTCTCGCTCATCGTCAGTGCTAATGCACGACATACTGAAGTCCACAAACAAATTCTCGAGACAAAAGTGTTAAACTTCCTATGCAACCACTAATTACTAAATTAACTGGAGTCTCTTAAATGCTTTACTAATTGCCATACAAAAAAAATATTCTTCAATATGCACGCTAAAATACAAACAAACAAATGTTGTACAACTCTGCAAAAATGTATACTGTTCACAAAATCCTAAGCAAGGTCGCCATTTGTTATGAACTAGCACTCGGGTACACAAGGGCTCTCAATCAGGACTCGAATACGGCTCGCTGCCACAACGGAAACACATGATCCCAACCCCTGAGTACTGCCAGCTGAACAAAAAACACCAATACCCTCCAGAGTTCAATCTGCTATAACGTGGTATACAAGAACTCGGTACTAGTGTTCAACAACAGACTAATAAAGAGACAGGAATTATCTAGTCTGGTCAACAATCAAACAATGAAGTAAAAAACAACAAAACAAAAGAATAGTGTTGGCCAAAGCCGAAGTAATCCACCCTTGACTATGAACTTAAGAAGTCCACCACCCTCTACTTCGGATCGGCACTATTACGTTACGTTAATTAATAGTCCTTAAGCATCGAGCAAGGAATCTTCTGAAAAAAGTTAGATGCTTCTCGGATGCTCGTAAGAAGTACATATCGGATTTTGAACAGTAATTCAATAAGCAAAAACACTGGCAATTAAATACTATTAAAGGCTTAAAATGGCATAAGAATAATTAAAAGAATATGCAATAGTAAATGGCAAACATTAAAAGGAAGTACTCTGCAAATGCAACGGCAATAGCCTACTCGGATTGTGCTCGTGGGCCACTAATCACTAAAGTAGCCAAGCTTGCAACACATGAAATCAATAGTGCATAAACAATATCATACATAAGGAAAGCTTCAATACTATTCTGTATCTACTAATCGAGTAAAGTCTAGCTGGGGTACTGTAGGCAAAAAGGTAGCAGTGACTGAGCAAAAACGGCTCGTAGCCAAGCGAAGTCCTCACGACTGTTTAAAGTATTACGTTAAAACTAACAAGTGCACTTTGAGAAATCCAGATCCCTTGTATCTGGTTTTCTCCCGGCTCCTTGACAAAGTAAAAACAAACTTAATAAAATACAGGGTGGTTAGGCACTTGCCCTCACGCACTGTAAATTATTAACTCAACACAGTCAGCCACGAAGACAACCTAGGCTTCACTGAACCGAAACGAGTATGCAGGTTTATCGCTTAACCACTGCATCAAACAACAACTCGTAACACAGAAAAGCCTTAACCCAGTCTAGCATTACCTAGACTAGCAGAAAACGAATAATAATAATAACACACAGGGAAATGCATATACAAGTCCAACAAACATAAATCAATCCTATTCTAAGTCAACCCTTCCAAAATAGGCTATCTAATAGGCTATCTAATATCTGATAGAGTCTGGCATCAATCCTTATTGTCGAAGATGTCACACTACGGCCTTGCATCATTAGTTCCACTAATTTCTTCTTATCTTCATAACAGAAAAATACGTGTAATGGTAGATGGCCTTTATTCTCAATTTCACTCAATAAATGCTGGTGTTCCCCAGGGATCAGTTTTGGCCCCAACTCTGTTCCTCATTCATATCAATGATCTCATATCTACCACTCATAATCCAATACATTCCTACGCAGATGACTCAACACTCCACAGTTCCTTCACATTTACCAATTCTTTCACCCAACCCGATCTTATAAATTCAAAAATAAACACTGCAATTTCTCTGAACCAGGACCTTTCTAGAATTAATGAATGGGGACAAGAGAATCTAGTTTCCTTTAATGCACAGAAAACCAAGTACATTCAATTTTCTAACCGACAGAATCTCACTGACTCCCATATATTTTTTAATGATGTAAATATTCCCACTTCCCCTAGTATTGACATTCTCGGTGTAACATTAACTACTAACTTGAGCTGGACACATTATGTTAGAAGCATTGCTAAGAATGCCTCTAAAAAACTGGGACTCCTGTACAGAGTTCGAGAATTCTTCACTGACGAGCAGTTGGCCGTAATATATAAAAGTCATGTGCGCTCTCAGATGGATTACTGTTCACCTCTGTGGGGTGGAAGTGGAGTGGTTGCATTGAGGCAGTTGGACAAAATTCAAAATAAAGCTATTAGATTAATCAATAACCCTGCAATCACACAGGACCTTCCTACATTATTCATACGAAGAAACGTTGCATCCCTTGCATTATTCTACAGATATTTTCACAGCAATTGTTCCGAGGAACTTGCTTCAATTGTGCCGCCTCTCCACATCTTTCCCCATAGAACTAGGGCAGCTGAGAGCGCCCATGAATTTACACTTTCTCCTCCACAATGCAGAACTTCTGCTTATCAGAATTCATTTATCCCCAGAGCTACTACTCTTTGGAATTCACTTCCCTCGAATTGCTTTCCACAAACTTACAATCTACAAATGTTTAAATCCAGTTGTTACAAACATTTTATGAATGGAGGATGCCTTTAGGCACATGGACCTTTTTGTTTTATCTGTGTTTTTCCTTCCTCCGTTCATTGTCTCTTAAAAAAAAAAAAAAAAAAAAAAAAAAAAAAGTATCTCGTGAGAACTCAAGCGATAATACGTTGGCTGACTAGCTCTGCACCAACGGGACAATGGAAGTTAAACAGGGCAGGGAAAAGAGGAAATAAGAATGTAAGGTAGTAGAGAAAGTTCCCATCAGTCAGAAGAATATAAATAGTTAGCAAGGGAAATGAAAAGTCGCTCTGCCTAATGAGTTCTGATGAAAAAATGGCTAGACTTCCCTTTTATACCCGGCCCTCTAGTGAGCTCAACGTGAACTACTAAGGACCGCCCACTGACAACCATGACGTAATTTCTCTCTCTCCTCTGGGATACACAAAGGCTCCCCTAGCACTGAGGGAGGGAGGAGTGCGAGTGAGTTAGGCCTACCTCCTGCCTGGCGTACCCACTGACACCTAACTGTGGCTGTTTCTCTACCCATCATTACAAATAAGTTTTACACACAATACTTATAACTAATGATATAAAATAGAACTCGTTGACTCAGATGAAAACAAAATACATATTCATAATACTTATAGTACAATGGCTCACACGAACTAAGTTAGGAAACTCTACATAGCCTACAGCCAAAGTTCCTGCCCTGAGGATCCTAGCGAGAGTGGGGCATGACTAGGCGTTCTGTACAGCATGCTCACACGTGGACATGCGTCACATAAGTTTGAGGGATGTCTAGCGAGGAAACTAAGAATTTATGAATGAATGAATTTTTAGGCCAAAAAAGCAGTTGGTGTCCCCTTAACCCTTTCACTACAATGACGCATTTCTTAATTATATAGTGGCTATCAATAGACGATTTTATTAAGATTAGGAAGAATCTGTGAGTCAAGAGATAATTGTAGACCCTGGAGTTCCGTCCTAAGTAAATAATATGTCTAGTATTAGCATTAATATAATCTAAACTACGTCAGGAAGATAAGTTACAGAGAGTTACACATTATTTATTAAAGAAAGGCGCCAAATAGGATTGGAATGGTCTATTGTAACAAACAGCATCATCCAATGCAACGAACACCTTCTAAAAGACCCTCCTAACCTGCCAGACCCAATAGCAACCAACAGTAACATTATTGTTGTCGTCAAGGGGGTCAACAATACAGAGGTCACTAGGTGGGTGACCTCTGACCCCCCGCCTGGCCATCTCAGGCTTCTCTCAGCACTCGCTACCCGGTTTCAGTGTTAGGGCGAATTTCTTAATATTTAAAAACTTACCATATTCCTTGAGTAAATCAAGTAACAATACTCCGAGGTTTGACTCTGGGTAATGCTGTTTGTGAAACACGAGTCTCCTAGACATAAAATTAATAACCAATAAAGTAATGGCATACGAAGATAGCCCGCCAGAATAGACTTTGTTTAAGTCATTTGTTTTAAGTAATTGTTTTATAAAGACAATTAAAGGGCGGGCTTTGGGATATTTTTGCAAATAATTCATAACCAATTGTGCAGAATGAACATTAGCTACCATATTGATGCTAATGTCGACAGCTATGCTGCTAGCATTATCAACGTATTTTAAGATGGGAACTCGGGTTTTATCGATCAGTTCCACTGAGTTTTGTTATGGTATACCCAGAGCATTTAGCTTATCCCGAGCCCTGTGAAGTGGCTTGTCACCCAAGTACCCGATGATGGTTACATCAATGTCACCATCGGGTAGACTAAGACCTACAGCCGAGCTGCCGTAAAGCTCTACTTTAGCTTGCGGCCACACACTCAACAGTGCGGTCTGTAGCCGTTTATATACGTTAAGTTTAACGTTTTGCTGATCCGCAGAGGGGAGAACATTACGAAAAAAACTCAAAAGTTCCTTATGGAGCCCCCAAACTCCTAGTGGATAGGGCCCGGCCACCCAGCGACCGACTGAAGCAATATTTTTAGCTTTATTTCCACACTGGTCATGTTTTGCCCTCTCCCGATTTTCCTGTTTTCCATTTACCGCCGGCTGCGATATTTTGGCAGGTGCCTCGGCGTCTAACAGAATCTGCCAATATGCCTCCATAGCACTAGTTTGGAGCCGAATGAACACTTCTTCTATACCGATATACTATAACTGTTAATTACAGCTATAATAATGGGTTATTATTAAGCTATAATAAACCAAATGACAAAAACACGATGGTAATGCGATGAACAAACAAAACAAACTTTCTCCAAGAAGATCCTAGGAAATAATGACGTGAACTTGGCTGTAACTTCTAGACATTAACTGATTTTGGATACACTTTCAGTAACTATGTGGATCATTGTTCAGCGATGTTGATGTATTAAATTATGCTGATTCATAATAATACCTAATAGTAATTAAATAGAAACACGATTAAAATTAAATAATTATATTAAATAGAACATTTCTATCGAATTTAAATGGTTACCCATAAAAAGTATCGTTTTCTCTAATAAAATCAATAAGAGAAAACTACAATTTTGATGGTAAGCTACACTATTTTCTGTTTACCCACACTCGTGCTCTTATAGTCCCACATACACACCCTTTTCACTACCTTGTTCTGCAGAGTATTGGGACTTGTACTGATCGGAGCATAAATAATACATAATATCTGATGGAGGTGAAAGCTGGGATCCAAGGTACAGTCGAGAGCAATAATAGGGTTACACCCATTTGAATTCTTAAGCGGGGATTTTTTTTAGTTTACCCTAGACCTCTATCAAGCTTAAATAGGCACCCCCTAAACATATATCAATATATATATATATCTATATATATATCTCTATATATATATCTCTATATATATATATATATATATATATACTGTATATACTGTATATATATACAAATGACAAAACTATATATATATTTATTAATGGCAAGCATGTTTCACACCAAAAAACATTCCTGATGGTTAAATATGCATAAAGAAAAACATGGAGAGTCCACGAATTGTTATGAGTGAGCATACAAAAGGTGCTGCCAGCCAGTTTAGGTCAAGTTCGAATCCCAAACTGGCCATAAACAAACAAAAACACACACACAATTCCGTTACTCTCCCCCCATGCCTCCTCACAACACTAGAAACAAATATTACTATAGGCATTGCCAACAAACTTTACAAAAATCTTGACACTTCTTGACACGACACTCTAAATGAATGAAAGCAATCGGGATGATGTTTCTATCATTAGGGAAGAGTCATCAGGAAATAGGTGTGGATATTTACAGCCAGTTTGATCTAGGCCCTTTTGAGTTACAGAGAGGTCAGGGATGAAGATTATTGTCAAGTTCGTTGGCGCTGCCTATAACACACACACACACACAAACACCCAAGTGGTCTAGGGCGCTGTCCGCGAAGTCGAGGGTTCCAATCCCCCAGATTCCTAAAAAAAAAAAATTCAGCTATCCCGATGAAGAGGATTGTATCGTGGTCCCTTCCTAGCCAAGCTGCTCAACTATCAGTCTGTGTTAATTTACACATACTTACCATCAATGCATCTGCGTATGTACTATGGTGGGAACTCCGCCAAAGGTCGCATGTGACCTCGTAGCTATGGTAGAATAACCATTGTACTATATCTAGGTTCAGAAAAACTCTGTAGATTTTCAGTCTCACGGCTGCAATTGAACAATAAACCAACAATATAATAAAATAACACACACACACACACACACACACACACACACACACACACACACACACACAGACACACACAGACACACACAGACACACACACACACAGCTTATAAGAAGTTTTACCTGGACTTGTGGCTGGGGTAAGGTAGAGGGAGAGGGTGGTAGGTGGGGGGGGGGGGGGCTTAACGGGAACTATAACCACCACAGGTGCCACTATTACCATCATTATTACCTAAACACATCTTTACAACCACCACCAAAAACAACATATATCGATAAAGTGAGCTGTCAAAAAAATCGTTCTAGTCTGTATGCTCTAAAACTATTGCGGCACTTACCCCCACTGATCACACACACACACACACACACACACACACACACACACACACACACAGTAGTTTCATATTTTCTAATGAATATCGACAAAATCTGCTAAGGGGAGATATTTAGTAGTTTATCTACTAATTGGTTATATATATATATATATATATATATATATATATATATATATATATGTATATATCAACTTACCAAGGACTCTATCAAGCTTTTCAAAATACCCCCCAAAACCCCCTTTCGAGATCAATTTGTGGATTTTGTGGTAGAACAATTTCGGCCGGTTCCTCCTTATTAATTGCAGGCTTGCTTCCGCTCGCCAGGATAAAATCGACACCTTAACCCGGCAAGCGCGATAGGCCTCACGGAAGGCTTCCTATAGGGAACGCGATAGGCCTAACGGAAGCAAGACCATAAAAAAGCCTTCCATAAAAAAAAGGGCCTATCAAAACAAAGGAATTTGTCTCTAGGTGAGATAATTCCCCTCCAGTACTCATCCATGTAAATCTCACCCACCCCCCTCCCCTCCTTCCCCACCTTATTCCCCCCTCCCTCCCCTCCTCAATTATCATCTATTTTTCCTCTTATCATCATTTATCGGTTATTTTTCTCTCCCGCGATAATGTAGCACAAGTGGGTTGCAGAAAAGATCGTTATGCAACACCCAGACACTGGCCCACACCGCCCCGCTCGTCTCAGTTACCTCACAGACAGCGAGAGAGGAGGGTTGCCTGTGGCTCTCTCTCGCCTGAGATTATGACCGGGTGGCCAATATCTTCGTTTTTCACCACCCAAATGCTTTTCCCACTTATTTTAGCACTCTTGAAGGTTCATATATACATCATATATGTAAAATAAAAGCATACCGAAAACAAATAATGCTCTATATTGTAAATATAACGAATTCTGTCAGAATCCAAGGCTAGAAATGCACAAATAACTACCCTAGCCCCTAGGTCTATTTCGCGCTTGTCAGGTTAATAACCTGAAAGGTCTTGAAATCGCCAAACTAATGGGGCGAATGCCCTAAAAATCTCAAAACTATGGAGATACACATGAGGGAGAAGGGGTCCCAGTAAACCCTCTCCCTTAACCCCTTCAGTACCAGTGTTGTCCGTTTAACATTATTCTGGCCACTATTAGACGATTTTCTTCAGCTTTAACCCGGCAAGCGCGATAGGCCTCACGGAAGGCTTCCTATAGGGAACGCGATAGGCCTCACGGAAGCAGGACCATAAAAAAAGCCTTCCATAAAAAAAAAGGGCCTATCAAAACAAAGGAATTTGTCTCTAGGTGAGATAATTCCCCTCCAGTACTCATCCATGTAAATCTCACCCACCCCCCTCCCCTCCTTCCCCACCTTATTCCCCCCTCCCTCCCCTCCTCAATTATCACCTATTTTTCCTCTTATTATCATCATTTATCGGTTATTTTTCTCTCCCGCGATAATGTAGCACAAGTGGGTTGCATAAAAGATCGTTATGCAACACCCAGACACCGGCACACACCGCCCCGCTCTCCTCAGTTGACTCCCAGACAGCGAGAGGGGAAGGCTGCCTGTCTCTCTCTCTCGCCTGAGATTATGACCGGGTGGCCAATATCTTCGTTTTTCACCACCCAAATGCTTTTCCCACTTATTTTAGCACTCTTGAAGATTCATATATACATCATATATGTAAAATAAAAGCATACCGAAAACAAAATGGTTTATATTGTAAATATAACGAATTCTGTCAGAATCCAGGGCTAGAAATGCACAAATAACTACCCTAGCACCTACGTCTATATCGCGCTTGTCAGGTTAAAGGGGCTTCCAACAATTAACAGGCTTCGAACTATCTCACTTAATCCTTTTTAATACGGTACCACAGATCCTTCTTAAGCTGCACAAAATCGTCTAAATATAGCTTGACTAAAATGTTATCAGACGCCGCCGGTAAAGAAGAGGTTAAGATATTAAATTTTCCCCTTTGCCACCCATTCCCAACACTGACCTCTCGTCACGTCACTGCAGTCAGCCCTATTCCTTCACCTCTACAGCATGGGGTCAAGAGCTTACCTGGAATTACAGAAAAGAAGATATCAGTAAAATAATAATAATACAAAAATATTAATATAAATACGGACACACACACACACTTTTCTCTACCTCCACAACTAAATTACTAACCTCATGTCAAAAGATTCAAAAAGTGACTCCAGCCCTCATACCGTAACCCCACACTCCCACCCCCACATGCCTCCCCAATCCCACAACCATAACCTTCATCCGCCCCTTCCCCCCCCCCCAACACACTCACACACCACATGACCATCCTAGCGTACCCCTACACCCCAATACTCAACCCACACCGCACCCCCATAAATTCCCACACCCCTTCCACATAACACCCCCACATGTCTCCACAGTCCACACTCCCACACCTTTCTACATACCTGCACCCACATCCCCACGGTCCTCCACAGCCCACACCCCCAAACATTTATACATACCTTCACCCACACCATCACATGTCTCCACAGTGCACACCCCTACATGTCTCCACACTCCCACACTCCTTCCACATAACACACCCACAGCCACAACCGCTACACACACCGGGCTGGAACATCTGATTTACAACAATTTAGACCGTTGAGTGGAGTAGCGTTATTACCTTTGGATACCTTTGGATGTGTTCGCCGCTCCTCTAGCGGCACCAAGGAGCGCGACGCCCCTCGTTATGGGTGGTGATTTGGTGCAGTAGACTGTTTGAAGCGACAGCTCGCTCCCTTGCGAGGATGGGCTCGTCTGGCACTTTTTGCAGTTCGACATCTAGGGCTCTCTTGAAGTTGTCTAACGAGATGTCCCTCATGTCTCTTACTCGCCGTGGGAGTTTGTTGAAGAGACGTGGGCCTCTGTGTGATAACCAGCCCTCTCGCAGAGAGCCCATAGCACCCCTGTTATTTATCCGGGGGATTTCGCATTCCCAGCCTCTCCTATCACTGAATTTCATGACTATCGGAGTATGTAGGTTTGGTACTAAACCCTCTGCGATTTTCCACGTGTATATTATTAGGTAACGTTCTCTTCTACGTTCCAGTGAGTACAGATTCAGTGCTCTTAAACGCTCCCAATAGTGTAGATGTTTTATCGAACTTATATGCGAAGTGAAATTTCTTTGTACACTCTCTACGTCATTTATTTCACCTGCTTTGTATGGGGATGTTAATACGCTACAGTATTCAAGCCGCGGTAGCACTAGAGATTTGAAGAGCGTTATCATAGGCAATTCACCGCGTGTTTTAAAAGTACGCAGAATCCAACCCGTTAGAAGTTTCACAGCCGCCACTTTGACCTGGTTATGTACTTTGAAACCCATATTTTCAGACATTAATACCCCAAGGTCTTTCACACTGTCTTTCCGTTCTATTATGTGGTTAGATTCTGTTAAGTAATTTGTAATTTCTTTAACACCATTATTATCTCCGTACAGTATTAATTGGAATTTTTCCTCATTGAATTGCATGTTGTTTTCCCTGGTCCACTGGAACACTACATTCATGTCTTCCTGCACTCGGCTCGTGTCCTCTTGTGTGTTTACTATCTTGCTTAATTTTGTGTCATCAGCAAAAGACGACACCGTACTGTGTCTGGTGTTGTTATCTATGTCGCAAATTAGTATGAGGAACAGAAGGGGCGCTAGCACTGTTCCTTGGGGCACTGAGCTTTTGACATCCGAAGGTTCAGAAGTGACTTGGTTTACTGCTACCGATTGTTTTCGGTTTACGAGGAAATTGTATATCCACCGTCCGATTTTCCCAGTTATACCTTTTGCTTTCAGTTTGTGGGCTATTATACCATGGTCACATTTATCAAATGCCTTAGCAAAATCGGTGTAAATGACATCCACGTTTTTCTTTTCTTCTAGCGCTTTAAGAATTTTGTCATAGTGTTCCAAAAGTTGTGAGAGACATGATCTTCCCGCTCTGAACCCATGTTGACCGGTGTTGTGTAGTTCATTTGTCTCCATGAATGTTGAAATTTTGCTTCGCAGGACTCGCTCGAAAACTTTAATGATGTGAGAGGTTAGAGCTACCGGGCGGTAGTTTTTTGGTAGTGCTTTACTCCCTCCTTTATGCAGTGGGACAATTATTGCGTTTTTCAAGCTATCTGGTATGTCACCAGTGTCTAGACTCCTTCTCCACATTATAGCCAGGGGTTTTGAGAGGTTTTCCTTACATTTTTTCATTAGGATCGAATTCCAAGAGTCCGGGCCTGGTGCCGAGTGGGATGGCATGTTTGAAATGGCCTCTTCTATGTCTTTTGGACCGAAATCAATATCCAGCATCTGAGGGGTTTCCGTGGGGGAGGTTTCCATGAAAAATATATTTTGGTCTCTGATGACTTTTGTTTCATCAGGCTCACTGAATGCCATTTCATACTGCCTGCTTAAGAGTTCGCTCATTTCCTTTTTGTCCCCTGTGAAAGAGCCGTCCCCTTTGCTCAGTGGGCCGATGTTTGACGTTGTTTTAGCCTTTTGTTTGGCATATGAAAAGAAGTATTTGGAATTTTCCTTTATACCTGCAATAGCTTTCCTCTCCTCTTCCATATGTTGTAGTTCATATGATATTCTTAGCCTTTGTTCAATTTCCACAATTTCTCTATCTATTTCGACCTTTTGCCAATCCTGTAGATTTTGATGTGTGCGTCTTTGTGTGAGTAATTTTCTTCTTCTGTACAGCCTCCTCCTTTCCCGATCTTGTTTGCTTCTTCGTTTTGTTTGTCTTGCAGGTATATGGTGGCTACAGATTTGGGTCATGGTTTCTGTTATTCCCTCCCTCCCTCTACCTTTCTACCTTCTTCTTCCTTCTTCTTCTTCTTCGTCCCTCCCTCCCTCTATCTCTTTCTTCTTCTTCCTACTCCCTCGACCTCTACCTCCTCCGTTGAATTCATCTTCTTCTTTCTTCCTCCCCCCCTACCTCTACTTCCTCCTTCGTATTCTTATTATTTCTTTCTCCTCCCTCTCTCTACTTCCACCTTTATTTGTTCCTTCTTCTTTCTTCCTCCTCCCCTCCCTCCCTCCCTCTATCTCCTCCACATTCTTCTTCTTTCTTCCTCCTCTCCTCCCTCCCTCCCTCTATCTCCTCCGCATTCTTCTTCTTTCTTCCTCCTCCCCTCCCTCACTCCCTCTATCTCCTCCGCATTCTTCTTCTTCTTTCTTCCTCCTCCCCTCCCTCACTCCCTCTACCTTCTTATTCTTTCTTCCTCTTACACTCTCTATCTCCTCCTCTTCCTTCCCTCTCTCACTTCCTCTACCTCCTCCCTTGTATTCTTATTCTTATTCTTTCTTCCTCCTCCTCCTCCTTCTTCCCACCTTCCTCCTCCTTCTTCCCACCTTCCTCCTCCCTTCTCATTCTTCCACTTCCGCTGTTAGTTTTATACATCCTTTTCTCCTACAACATTTCTTCCCACCCTCCTCTTCTTCCCACCCTCCTCTTCTTCCCACCCTCCTCTTCTTCCCACCCTGCTCTTCTTCCCACCCTCCTCTTCTTCCCACCCTCCTCTTCTTCCCACCCTCCTCTTGTTCCCACCCTCCTCTTGTTCCCACCCTCCTCTTGTTACCACCCTCCTCTTGTTCCCACCCTCCTCTTCTTCCCACCCTCCTCTTCTTCCCACCCTGCTCTTCTTCCTTCCTCCTCTTCTTCCCACCTCCTCTTCTTCCCACCTCCTCTTCTTCCTTCCTCCTCTTCTTCCCACCTCCTCTTCTTCCCACCTCCTCTTCTTCCCACCCTCGTCTTCTTCCCACCACCCTGCTCTTCTTCCCACCCTCCTCTTCTTCCACCCTCCTCTTCTTCCCACCCTCCTCTTCTTCCCACCCTGCTCTTCTTCCCACCCTGCTCTTCTTCCCACCCTCCTCTTGTTCCCACCCTCCTCTTGTTCCCACCCTCCTCTTGTTCCCACCCTCCTCTTGTTCCCACCCTCTTCTTGTTCCCACCCTCCTCTTCTCCCACCCTCCTCTTCTTCCCACCCTCCTCTTCTTCCCACCCTCCTCTTCGTCCTTCTAAACTGGGCTCCGTTAGGGCTGTCGCAGTTTGTAAGTCCTTTGTATTCTTTTATTTTTCTCCTTCTCATCTTCCTTCTCTTCTAGCATTATTCCTTCTGTTACGATCCAGGTTCTCAAAGACACAGGGCTCTTCAACATTGGACTAGATACTGGCAAAAAGCAACAATGGTAACACTAGATCCAACCCCTGCCTTAAACACTGGAAAACAAAACACCATTACCGCCCTGAGTCGTGCCTGGACAACGAGGTATCCTATGACTCGGTAACTGGTGCACACACACTAAGCTGACCTCAATGAAACAGCCTATTTTCAAACAGTAAAAGATTACTCGATTATGTTACACAAAGAAAAGATAGTTAACGTGATTAATTAACGTTACGGTAGATACTCCAATAACTGGCACTCCTGTATTAAAGAGAGTGCAATGCTAGTCCTGCAACATCAACTGGAAACTTCTGAAATAAGTCTGATGCTGGGAAGATGTTCGTAAAGAATCTTGAACAAATGCAGAATACGGGTCACAATAAATGCTAGGACATATAGTAATAATAGGCAGGCGAATAATAAAGACTGCGCAAAGGTAGTAATGCTCGACAACTAAAGAAATGCTTTGTGACACAACGCAACAGCCTACTCGGGTTGTGCAACTCAACAACAACCTCGGCTCAAAAGTGCAGTGAATAATAATGCTGCATACATATAATAATGGGGCTTATCTCTAACCAGTGTCTGCTCAGTTAATAAAGTCTGGCTGGGGTATCAAGGCAGGGCAACAATGGGCGAGCATGCGGCTCGTAGCCTAACGTTGTCCAAGGGTGGTATAATGAAGATTACGTTATATGACGGGGATGCTCTCTTGATAAATCTAGGTCTCTAGTACCTAGCTCTATCCTGGTGATCCCTCAGAAGTCAACACAAAGAGGCAGCACTATGTTGTGAGGGATAGGCTATGGCCCTCTCACACCACAGCGCTGTGCTCGCAAAGTAAACCAACCCGAAGACAACTTAGGCTCCCACAGTACCTGTCGATGTCGTGCAGAGCTTAGCTAACACTGCACACATCGGAGACAACGACACAGTAACCTTACCCCTAGTCTAGCTTTAGATAACCAAGAAGAATCACTCAACACCTTGCAAGGGAGACATATACCGGTCTACAACCTTCCCGAGAGAGGACACATACGGAAAAGTCCGTCTCTCTAAACCTCAATAAAGCATAATACCTCCTTAACCTAATACATGGAAATATCTGAGAGCTTCGCGTACAATACGACTGGTCGACGGTGAACGTCTATGCTGAAACCATAAGGGATGTTGAGTTTAATAAAGATTAGAGAATGAGAAAGGAGAAGTCGAGAGAGAGAAATAGTATGCAAAGTAGCGAGTATGGGGGACAGAATTGCAAAGGATGTAGGCGATACGCGTGTCAGGCAAGCTCTGAGCGGGTAAAGAACACCAGGCAGCGACAGGAAGGGACTAGTTGACCACCCGGCCGCCAACGCCGTCAGCGCCCAAGCGAGCCGTGTCATAGCTCACCACGCTGCTGGGTGTACTCCTTCACACTCTCTCGCTCGCCTCCCACACAAGCAACATTTATATTATAGCGAATATAAAATATAAGGCGCGGCCACAGACCAAAACAAAGACCACTTCTAGACTGTCTGTGGCAACACGACACTAATGAAATAAAGCAGATCATTCTAGGACAACTGTAGCCTATCCCCCCATCCTAGCGAGTGCTAGCGAGCTGCAATGCCCCATGCAACCATTCTGCTAACGCCGGGAGGCGTCACACCCCCCCCAAGATATGGGACACTCAACCATGAGCCCATATCTGAGCAGGCAGAATGTCGCTAAAATCTGCCACTCCTAACCACTCCGCCACTCATGGAATGCAAGCTCAGTCTCCTCAAAAAAAAATACAAAATTTTTATATAAAACCAATCTTATCACCCTTCCCAAATATAATACATTAATTCATAACATTGTGCTCCCAGAGCGAGCTTTAAGAAGCACAGCCTACTGAGGGAAAATCATCTGCACTCAGTACTCAGCTACAATATTATCTTAAAATTAATTATTAAAAAGAAAGTTTTTATTTAATTTTTCATATTTTATTTTAATGTTGTTTTTGGCAGCTACTATAGATGTAGCCTAATATTCTTCTAATCAAAGCCAACAACTCGTGCCCTGCGACCCTACGCTGATGCTACACACGCGAGCCAACAAGCACCAGCGTAAAAATACACCGCGAGCCAAGACAGGAGGCTATACCAACATACTGTGGTAGCCTACCCCGGATCCTCCACCCGCGACAGACAGTCCGCAATCACATTCTCACAACCAGCAATATGGCGAATGTCTAAGTTGTACTCTTGCAACATGAGCGACCATCTGGTCAGCCTCATTTTCCGGTTGTGGAATTGATTGAGGAATTTAAGCGGGTGGTGGTCGGTATACACTACCACGATTGGCCCATATGCAGGAACATAGACCTCAAAGTGTCTGAGCGCTAACACGATTGCCAGCAGTTCCTTTTCAACAACCGAATAGTTTTTCTGTGCTGAATTAAATTTCTTTGAAAAGAAACTGACTGGATGCTCAAGACCTTCCTCGTCTGTCTGCAAAAGTACGGCACCAGCCCCTACTCCGCTGGCATCATTCGCCAACTGAAATGGTTGTTCAAAGTCCGGGGCCCTGAGGATAGGGTGAGTGCATAAAAGGTGTTTAACTACTCGAAACGCCTGCTCACACTCAGGTGCCCAGCGGAACTTTTTATCTTTAGCTAGTAGATCTGTCAAAGGAGCTAACACAGTAGAATAGCCTCTTATAAAGCGGCGGTAATACCCAATCATGCCCAAAAATCTCATGATCTGCCGCTTGGTGGTCGGCCTGGGGAACAAGTCGATAGCCTGTATCTTCTGTTGGGGCGGGCTCACCTGCCCTAACCCAATCACAAACCCCAGATACTGCACCGTGGCTTGCACAAAGTCACACTTGCCCAGATTAACCTGCTTTACTAAGTTGACTAAATAAGGCTTCTATGTGCTCACAGTGACTTTGGAAATTGTTGTCATAAATGATCACATCATCAAGGTAGACAGTACAGTTTGGGATGTCTGCTACGATGTCATTCATTAAGCTCTGGAAAGTGGCCGGTGCATTTTTCAGACCATATGGCATCACGTTGCAACGGTAAGTACTACCATCCACCACAAACCCGCACACCTCTTTAGCCCACTCAGACAGTGGTCTTCTCGACCAAGCCTCTCGCCAGCATATACTCCAGCTCGTCCCTGAGCGCTGGGAGTTTAATGGGTGGCACCCGATAAGGTATCGACTTGAAAGGGGGGTGCTCTCCTACGTCGATATCATGCACCGCTTGAGTAGTGAGGCCTGCCTGGGTGCTCGGCAAATACAGTGGGGTATGAATTGAACAGGCGCTGCGCTGCCACCTGCTGTTCCTCCGGCAGGTGCGCCAGAGCATCGTGCGCACATTGGCTCGAATTCCCCGCCCACTGATCAGCCGAGACATGACAATCCCAGTTATCATCCACCTGATCATTGCTGCCCCCCTCTCCTTCTCCACCATGACCGCGGAAGGTCAACACAGGGACAGCTAGAGACTCAGGTGGGCGCCTCACATACTCCTTCAACAAATTAATGTGGCATAGTTGGTTATGCTTCTTCCAGTCTGGAGTGGCAACTAGGTAATGTAGATCGGAGATCTTTGACACCACCCGATAAGGCCCAGCGTACTTGGCAGCCAGAGGATGACCTGACAAAGGCAACAGGACCAACACCTCTTGACCTACCTGAAACTCCCGTTGTTTTGCCTTAGTATCATACCTGTCCTTCATACGGGCCTGCGAACTCACCAAATTACGCCCTGCCTGCTCCAGACTTCTAAGCATTCTCTCCCTGCTCTCGAGGACGTATCTCAACATAGAACATGGCTTAGCGGTACCCTCCCAAATCTCCTTCACCATGTGGCGAGGGCCCCTCACCTGATGCCCGAAAACAAGCGCATTCGGACTGAAACGGAGACTCTCTCCAGGTACTTCTCTTGCCGCGAACAAAACATACGGCAGACCAAGGTCCCAATCCTTTCCGTTCTCTGCACAGTAACATCGAAGCATGCTTTTCAGCGTGGCGTGCCACCTCTCCAACACCCCTTGACTCTCTGGGTGATACGCAGAAGAGACGACAGTGCTGATGCCATGCTGAATCATAGTTTGTTTGAACAGATTAGATGTAAAATTAGAACCTTGGTCCGATTGCACCTCTTGCGGGTAACCATACCGCGAGCAATACAAGAGCAGGTTCCGGACAACAGTTTTCGCCGTGCCATTTCTCATTGGATATGCATCAGGATAACGAGTGGCCACATCCATGATAGTTAATAGAAATTAATTACCGGCACTAGTAGGGGGTAGGGGTCCGACCATATCAATGATGACCTTACTGAAGGGCGGTCCACTGACAGGAATGGGGTGCAACGGGGCTCTCGGAATTGTTTGGTTAGGTTTTCCATCCCTCTGGCACGTATGACACATTGCTATCCAGGTTACTACCTGCCCCTTCAACCCCGGCCACCAAAACAATTTTTCTAAAGCCGCCACCGTTTTTCTCACCCCTAGATGTCCTGCCAGTGGTACGTCATGCGCCAACCTCAGTAGGCTATCCCTGCACTCCCGTGGCACCACCAACGGGTCCACTACTCCGGACCCCTCTTGCCAACTACGTTTAGGGTCTTGAAAACGCCTATAGAGGATGCCTTCTAAATAAAAAAAATCTCCTGGCTGTGCATCGCCGTCCTCGTCGAGCTCTACAGCTCCATTAGCACACGTTTGGAGCTCAGGGTCCTCTAGTTGCAACCGACGTATATCTGAGGGTGCCAAGCGATCTAACTGCTCCCGGAGCAATGCATGACCTTCCCCGATACTGGGCTGCTCCCTCTGTCTCTCTCGATGTACATAACGTTGCTGTCGTGGAGTCTCGTCATGCCCAGCCTCGTCACTCTCGATGACAGGCCCAGGGGCTACTCCAGAATTAAGTAATGGTGCTAATACTGAATCACCCAGGAGAGCCGCCGAGTCAAAACTCTTAAAACCAACTCCAGCTTTAGCCTCCTCCTGTTGATCGTTCCTCCGCTGGTCTGAAGACGGAGGACTAGGCTGTGACACTTTAGCTGCCCGAGCTCGGGTGACAACACACGCCATTGGTTGTGTCTGGCACCGCTCGACCCACTCTTGCTCTTCCCTACTCACGTCGGCCGGCCTCTTGGCAACGACTAAGGGTAGAACCTCAGAAGCGGGCATTGCAAAGTCGTTGCCGAGAAGAAGGTCGCGCCCTCCACTGGCAGTTTCTCCACAATCCCGACATCCAATTCACGTGCCACACCATCCACCTCCAACTCCAACCGCACCAGCGGGTATGACCGAGTTGCATTAATACCCTGCACCACTACCACCCGAACCGCGTTTATAGGGTAGCCAGTCAAGTTTTTCATCAGAGTCTGGGAAGCACCTGTATCACGCAAGACCTCTACTCCATGCTTGCGCCCCGCCCACATCACGCAACCCCGCCCTCTATGGTCGCAAAAAACATCCCGAGCAGGGTTCGAGCCTCCCAGGTGCTTCTGCATTGGCTGTGCCTCAGCCTCTGACGAACTGCCCCGGGCAAACTCAGACGATTTCGGAGACACACCAATGTTGCAGGCCAAAGACACAGCTGCTGTAGGTGGTTTGCTAGGACAGACTCTTGCAAAGTGCCCCTTTTTATGACAATGATAACACTCCAACTCCCCTTTGGGCTTCCCTTGGTACTGGGAAGGGCCCGGCCCCTTCTTAAACGGGACGGTGCTAGTCTTGTGGTCAGTCTTGGTATCATGGCTCTTGTACTTGTTTGCATAAGGTATATCACTAACTCGGGGGGGGGGGGGTCGTCACGCCCCTTGTTACCTGCCTCACTACGCTGGGCAGACCCGCACCCACGAATTAGTGATAGCCGGAGGTCAGCCATCTCAGCTGCCTCCTGTAGAGTTTTTGGTTGCTTTTCTTTCAGGTTTAACGTCAGGTCGCCGCCCGTGCATTTGAAAAACTGCTCTAAAAGCACCAACTGTTTAATGTCGTCAAACGTAGTAACTTTCTCCGACCTTAGCCAATTCCCAAATGCATCGGACAGCTCCCGGGCATGTTCCAAAAAGGTGCTCTCCCGACCCTTGGTAACACCCCGGAACTTCAACCTGTACGTCCTTGGTTGTAGTTCGTATGCTCTCAGGACAGCCTCCTTGAGTTCTATCTATCTATCTATCTATTGCCTGACGCCGTGATCCCCGAAGGGGTGGCCACGAACGAACCGCCCCCATGCACCTCTGTCCCCAGTCAGTCGACGCCCCTCCCCCCAACCAGCACCGCCTTCGTTCATGTAGTTCCTCACTCCATCCTTCCACCTCATATTCGGTCTACCTCTCCCCCTCTGTCCCTCCACCTCGCTCTCGTACACCCTCTTAGTCATTCTCTCGCTTTCCATACGTTCCATATGGCCGAACCATCTCAAGTTGTTCCTTTTCACACTTTCCAGCACATCTACCTCCACACCACACCTCCTTCTTACTTCCTCATTAGTCTCCATGTAACTCCGCACGCACTCCTTAAGTAATTCATTTCCACTGCTCTCACTCTTGGTCTGAGTCTCTCAACCAACGTCCATGCTTCGCTTCCGTAAGTCAGTGTCGGGATTACCACACTGTCATGCAAGGACTTCTTCACTTCCATACTGACCACCCTATTTCTTGTTACTGCTTTTAGCGTTCCTACAACCCTCTTCCCCTGTTGTACCCTCTCCCGCACCTCTTCATCCATAGTCCCATCTTTACTCAACACACTGCCCAGATACTTAAAAGAGTTGACGATCTCCATAGCCTGACCGTTCAGCTTCACCTCACACTCTGTGACTTCACCCCTTTCGAAGACCATAACCTTGCTCTTCCCCGTATTTACCTTCAAATTCCGTTTTTCGCACACTGTTCCAAACTCATTTACCAGACCCTGCAACTCCCATTCATTATCACTCATCAGAACTGTATCATCCGCAAACAGCAGTATAGGTAGCTTCCACTCAATTCCCTCCCTTTTCAGCGATACACCAACATCCACTGCTCTTGATAGTATTTCTTTCATAACTCCATCCATATATACAGTAAACAACCACGGGGACATCACACACCCCTGTTTCAAACCAACACTCCTTGAGTTCCTCATAGATAATACACGACTCTATAGGCAATGCATCATAAGCCTGGAGTCCCTTGCCCACAAGTCTAGAGGAAACAAGGGCTGCCCACTTCTCCCCAGGCCACTGGTGTTCCTGGCACTTCTTCTCGAATCTCATGAAAAATTCGGTGACACCCGACTCATCAAATACAGGGACTAGCTTCAACAGGTGCGACAAAGACTGATCATGCCCACGATTCCCACCACCGAGACGTTGCCCTGTCGTTTCCACCCGAGTCTTCTCAAGATCGATATATGCACGGTACCTGGTAGACTCAGCCTCCGACTGGGCTTTTATTCTCGCGAGTTCGAGATCAGTCTGTTGTTTAGCCTTAGCGAGTTCGAGATCAGCCTGTCGCTTAGCCTTTATCTTAGCGAGTTCGAGACCTTCCTCACGCTCAGCCTGCATCTTAGCCATCTCAAGCTGGAAGAGCATTTCTGTAGTGAAACCTTGAGGAGGAGGTGCAACTATTGGAGGCCCACCCAGCGATCCTAAACCACGCTGCCGGCGGCTATCGGCCTGCGGGAACGTACTAAACTCCGGCATCCTAGAGGTCCCGATGGGAGTAGAGTGGAAGGGGGGCTCGAGCAGAAGTCCCCGAGCACCCTCTCCACCCTGGATCTCACTAGCCGCCCCCAGTACGCAAGCCCTCAAATCGTTCTTCTTGATGCCATGAGCCACCTTAAGCCCCATGAGGTGAGCCAAACACTGTAGACCATACTTGCTAATTCCCTCCAGTCGATCAGCTGTTATAGGCACCTCCAAAAACTTCATTGCGGCCTCCTCACTAGTTACTAACCCCCCTGGCATCTGCCCATCAGAGCCTGCATCATTCCCTGAACCCTCAGTATGATCTGATTCGTCTCCCATGGTGTCCACCAAAAATTCTCACGTTTATAAAAAAATAGAAGAAGTACCCAAGCTCCTATGTAGCACTATTCACTTGCCAAATATGTCTGAAGACTCTCAAGTGCTATACTACTTTGCCAAAAAAAATCTAATGTGCCCACTATATTCCTCAATAAAACAAATGACCACAACAATCCTGCAATTATCTCTTAGTTCACAAGATCCTGAGCTAGGTCGCCATTTGTTACGATCCAGGTTCTCAAAGACACAGGGCTCTTCAACATTGGACTAGATAATGGCAAAAAGCAACAACGGTAACACTAGATCCAACCCCTGCCTTAAACACTTGAAAACAAAACACCATTACCGCCCTGAGTCGTGCCTGGACAACGAGGTATCCTATGACTCGGTAACTGGTGCACACACACTAGGCTGACGCTCAATGAAACAGCCTATTTTCAAACAGTAAAAGATTACTCGATTATGTTACACAAAGAAAAGATAGTTAACGTGATTAATTAACGTTACGGTAGATACTCAAATAACTGGCACTCCTGTATTAAAGAAAGTGCAATGCTAGTCCTGCAACATCAACTGGAAACTTCTGAAATAAGTCTGATGCTGGGAAGATGTTCGTAAAGAATCTTGAACAATTATAATGCAGAATACGGGTCACAATAAATGCTAGGACATATAGTAATAATAGGCAGGCGAATAATAAAGACTGCGCAAAGGTAGTAATGCTCGACAACTAAAGAAATGCTTTGTGACACAACGCAACAGCCTACTCGCGTTGTGCAACTCAACAACAACCTCGGCTCAAAAGTGCAGTGAATAATAATGCGGCATACATATAATAATGGGGCTTATCTCTAACCAGTGTCTGCTCAGTTAATAAAGTCTAGCTGGGGTATCAAGGCAGAGCAACAATGGGCGAGCATGCGGCTCGTAGCCTAACGTTGTCCAAGGGTGGTATAATGAAGAATACGTTATATGACGGGATGCTCTCTTGATAAATCTAGGTCTCTAGTACCTAGCTCTATCCTGGCGATCCCTCAGAAGTCAACACAAAGAGGCAGCACTATGTTGTGAGGGATAGGCTATGGCCCTCTCACACCACAGCGCTGTGCTCGCAAAGTAAACCAACCCGAAGACAACTTAGGCTCCCACAGTACCTGTCGATGTCGTGCATAGCTTAGCTAACACTGCACACATCGGAGACAATGGCACAGTAACCTTACCCCTAGTCTAGCTTTAGATAACCAAGAAGAATCACTCAACACCTTGCAAGTGAGACATATACCGGTCTACAACCTTCCCGAGAGAGGACACATACGGAAAAGTCCGTCTCTCTAAACCTCAATAATGCATAATACCTCCTTAACCTAATACATGGAAATATCTGAGAGCTTCGCGTACAATACGACTGGTTGACGGTGAACGTCTATGCTGAAACCAGAAGGGATGTTGAGTTTAATAAAGATTAGAGAATGAGAAAGGAGAAGTCGAGAGAGAGAAATAGTATGCAAAGTAGCGAGTATGGGGGACAGAATTGCAAAGGATGTAGGCGATACGCGTGTCAGGCAAGCTCTGAGCGGGTAAAGAACACCAGGCAGCGACGGGAAGGGACTAGTTGACCACCCGGCCGCCAACGCCGTCAGCGCCCAAGCGAGCCGTGTCATAGCTCACCACGCTGCTGGGTGTACTCCTTCACACTCTCTCGCTCGCCTCCCACACAAGCAACATTTATATTATAGCGAATATAAAATATAAGGTGCGGCCACAGATCAAAACAAAGACCACTTCTAGACTGTCTGTGGCAACACGACACTAATGAAATAAAGCAGATCATTCTAGGACAACTGTAGCCTATCCCCCCATCCTGGCGAGTGCTTGCGAGCTGCAATGCCCCACGCAACCCATTCTGCTAACGCCGGGAGGCGTCACACTTCCTTCCTCTATTCTGCTTTTCCATTGCACCTACTATAGTCTATTCGCTGTAAGTAGGTGAGAAATCATGACCACTAACCCCTGTAACTAAAAAGCGACTAGAGTAATCAAGCTAATATTTCTACCATTTGGGAAGAGTCAGTCAAGGGATAGATATGGAAATTTACAGCCAAGTTGCTCTAGCCCTTCTTGAGTTACAGATGATAGAGGTGATGATTTCTCGCCTACTTACAGCGAATAGACTATAGTCTTTAGCTTCCCTATCTCCAATTCCTTATTCTCCCCTTTCTACAAGTATTTCTCATATTTATTATCTTCTTTTGGTTCCCCTCTTTCTCTTCTTCTTCTCCTCTGTCTTTCTTCTCTCCCTCTTTCTCTCCTCCTTTTCTTCTTCTTCTCTGCTGTTCTTGTCTGTTCTTTTCCTCACGTCTTTCCATTTCTCGCTATTTCCCTTGTGGGGACCGACCCGCTTTTTTTAAAATTTCTGGGTAGTAGCAATTCGACCCCATTCAGCCTACTGTTTTAAAACGTTTATCCTTATCCAGGTGTCGAATTCCTGGCGAGCGATAGCGAGCCAGCATATTTTGAATTATGTTTTAGACAGCTGACTTAATTTGTACATTTTTCGGTAGAAAAAATACTTCGGTGAAGCCGGATTTCTCCATACAAGGCTCACTGTCGTTCGCCAGGAACATATGGATACCTAAATGAGGAGAAACGTCTTAAAACAGTAAGCTGAGTGTGGCCGAATAGATAAACCCCAGAGAGAAAGAGCACGTCGGTCCCCTTAATTACTCCAGTGGAAACAAACATAATATACTCCACAAAATAATTGACCTTTATAATTATGTGAAGATCAGTTACGCATACAGTACACGTCATATGAGCAAACAATGGAACTTAAGGTTAAGGTCATTGTATGCAAATTATGTAAAGATCAGTTACGCATACAGTACACGTCATATGAGCAAACAATGGAACTTAAGGTTAAGGTCATTGTATGCAAATTATGTAAAGATCAGTTACGCATACAGTACACGTCATATGAGCAAACAATGGAACTTAAGGTTAAGGCCATTATATGCAAATTTAATAACACAGAATTAAGTGAACCTCATTTTAAACTGTCAAAATATCTACAACAGGTTCATAGGTTCATTTGGACGCATATCCTCAGGAGTAAATATATATATATATATATATATATATATATATATATATATATATAGTCAGGTATATATATATATATATATGGTTGAGACAGAACACAACATAATGGTCAGAGTACCTTACCCTCTGTATAGGTGTGTGTGTGTGTATGTTTGTGTGTGTTGGTGTGAGTGTGTATATGTGTGTGTGTGTTGGTGTGTGTGTATATATGTGTGTGTGTGTGTTTGTGTGTGTGTATATGTTTGTGTGTGTGTATATGTGTGTGTTGGTGTGTGTGTATATGTGTGTGTTTGTGTGTGTGTATATGTTTGTGTGTGTGTGTGTGTATATGTCTGTGTTGGTGCGTGTGTGTATATGTGTGTGTGTGTTGGTGTGTGTGTATATGTGTGTGTGGTGGTGTGTGTGTTGTTGTTGGTGTGTGTGTGTGTGTGTGTGTGTGTGTGTGTTGGTGTAGGTGTGTTGGTGTTGGTGTGTGTGTTGGTGTAGGTGTGTGTTGGTGTTGGTGTGTGTGTGTGTGTTGGTGTTGGTGTGTGTGTGTTGGTGTGTGTGTGTTGGTAGTAGTGTGTGTGTTGGTGTGTGTGTGTGTATTGGTGTGTGTGTGTGTGTTGGTGTAGGTGTGTTTGTGTGTGTGTGTGTTGGTGTGTGTGTGTGGGTGTTGGTGTAGGTGTGTTGGTGTGTGTGTGTGTTGGTGTGTGTGTTGGTGTGTGTGTTGGTGATTTGGTGTAGGTGTGTTGGTGTGTGTTGGTGTGTGTTGGTGTTGGTGTATGTGTGTTGGTGTTGGTGTAGGTGTGTTGGTGTAGGTGTGTTGGTGTGTGTGTGTGTTGGTGTAGGTGTGTTGGTGTAGGTGTGTTGGTGTGTGTGTGTGTGTGTTGGTGTGTGTGTGTCTGTGTGTGATAGTGTGTGTGTGTATGTGTTCGTGTGTGATGGTGTGTGTTACTGTGTGATGGTGTGTGTGTGTGTGTGTGTGTGTTCATGTTGGTGTATGTGTGTGTGTGTGTGTGTGTGTGTGTGTGTGTGATGGCGTGTGTCTGTGTGTGTGTTGGTGTGTGTGTGTGTGTATGTGTGTGTGTGTATGTGTATGTGTGTGTGTGTGTGTGTTCGTGTGTAATGGTGTGTGTGTTCCTGTGTGATGGTGTGTGTGTTGGTGTGTAACATCGATGTAATCTACTTGGACTTCAGTAAGGCCTTCGACAAGGTGGACCACGGAATCCTATTACATAAAGTCCGCAATCTAGGAATAGTAGGTCGCCTTGGAGTATGGATCCATAACTTCCTGAACGAGAGAAAGCAATGTGTTGCTGTGGGTGGTGTCATTTCCCATGACTCAAATGTCTACAGTGGTGTCCCTCAAGGTTCTGTACTGGGGCCACTGCTGTTCCTCATACTCATATCCGACATTGACCAAGGTACACTCTACTCAAAAGTCTCATCTTATACCGATGATACCAGAGTAATGAAAGAAACTAAATCAATGGAAGATGTGGACAAATTAAAATCTGACCTTACCAAGCTATATACATGGGCCGAAACAAATAATATGTCTTTCAATAATACAAAATTTGAACTGGTTAGATATGGTACAAACAAAATAGAAGAAGTCCACTATTCGGCACATGATGGCCAAAGAATAAAGTGCAACAACAAAGTGCTAGACCTAGGGGTAACAATCAGTGATGATGCCACCTTCACTACCCATATCATAACAGTAGTACAAAAGACACGAGCCCAAGTTGGCTGGGTATTGCGTACTTTCAGAACTCGTGAAAGAGAACCTATGTTAACCCTGTATAAGGCCTTGGTAATACCACTCTTGGAATACTGTTGCCAGTTATGGAATCCCTGGAAGTCATGAGAGAAACAAGCATTGGAAGGCATCCAGCACTCCTTCACTAGTAAAATAGTGTCTGTGAAGGAGGAAGACTACTGGCAAAGACTTAAGTCTCTAAACTTGTACTCTCTAGAACGACGCCGAGAAAGATACTTGATCATTTATACCTGGAAAATTCTCAACAACTTAGCCCCAAACCTGCTGGGAGAGGAAGAAAAGGAGTTGATAGAGATCAAAGAAAACCAACGATTGGGCCGTATGTGTATTATCAGGTCAATTAACTCAAGAGCACTGACAAGAGTTAAGACACTTAAAGAAAATGCCTTCGCTACACGGGGTCCGAAGCTCTACAATGCACTGCCAAAAGAAATAAGAAACCAAAACTACCCAACCGTTGAAAAATTCAAAAAGGACTTGGATGATTTCCTGTCATCATTGCCAGACCAACCAATCCGACCCCACTACTGCCTCCGTGCTGCCAGCAACAGCATTCTTGACCAGCTGGCACAGAGGAGGGTAGATGGGATGTACAGTGGCGGCGCCGCAACGGCGTGGACCACAGGGCGCTAACTGGCAGCCCTCAACTACAACCACAGGAACCACAGGTGTGTGTGTGTGTGTTTGTGTGTGATGGGGTGTGTGTGTGTGTTGGTGTATGTGTTCGTGTGTGTGTATGTGTTCGTGTGTGTGTGTGTTCGTGTGTGATGGTGTGTGTGTTGGTTTGACTGTGTGTGTGTTGGTGTGTGTATAAAAGAGAGAGAGAGAGAGAGAGAGAGTGCGAGTCAGAGTCAGGGTTAGGGGGGGGGGGGGGGATAAACATGATATCTTTCTAACACGTACTATCTACACTGGTTTCTATTACTCGCCTTAACCCCTTCAGCACGATGACGCATATCTACATTTTATTTTGGCTAAAGCTAGACGATTGTATGTAGTTTTAGAAGGCCCTTTGTTATTTAGAGTTGATGGAGATCGTATTTATCCCATTGAGCCCCCCCCCCCCCCTCCTGTTAACCCTTATAGACTCCCACTGATCCTTTCTGAGCTGTGAGCGGAATTTAAGGGGGGGGGGGACCTGCTTTTGTTCTCTCCTTTTCTCTCTTTCCCTGGCTTGTATCCGTCCGGCTCCATTCAGTCAACTGTTTTAAGACGTTTATTCCCATCCAGGTGTCGATTTCTTCCTAGCGAGCGATAGCGAGCTAACATTGTATGGAGAAATCCGGCTATGCTGGAGATATGTTTCTATCGAAAAATATACAAATTTAGCCTGCCGTCTAAATTTTGTTTTCATATATGCTAGCTCGTTACGGCTCGCCAGGAGAAAATCGACACCTGGATGGAGATAAACGTCTTAAAACAGTAATCTGAATGGGGCCGAATGGCTACAACCCAGAGAGAGAGAGTAAAAAAACCAATGTGGGCTCCCTTAATCGTCTACTGGTAGCCAGAACAAATTATAATGTAAAACTTACAAAATAAACAAACTAAAACTGGGACGATACAAGATAAATGCAAAAAAATGATCAAAATCGCTATGTGGAAACAACGCTTAATAAAATAAAATTTTGAAATAAAAGAACACAATCCACCACATAGGGTGTACACAACTATATACGCAAGTCAATTTGTTTCCCAAGTAAACTGATCGCACATATAACAATGCACTGTCGTCACGTTCAAGGAATTAGTCAATTTGGAAAGTCGGGGACGTTCTGGTAAATTTTACTAAACTCTGAATGAATGAATAAAGAAACTACATTAAGTGTCAAAATGTTATATTAAAATACAATTTGCAACTTGACAAGATAATAACAATATCCTAGTACAAAATACAAATATCACTCACTAACGATAGTGCTATCGGGTAGGTACCTGTAAGCATAGCATGCCTCAAGTGACCCCTAACAATTACTACCCTACTAATAACCTACATTTATTGCACAAATAAACTAAGGAAATCGCAAAAGCAAGCAATTGATCCTATCGACAACGAATAGATACAGTATAATAAATAACAATATTTAAAAATATGAAGAAGGCACAATAGATTTAAACAAAAGAGTATTCTTTTAACAAGAACAATTAATTATAAAGAATAATAATACTGTAAAAACAATAACAATAGAAAACATTAAACATTAATACATACAGACAAAAAGTAAGCAGAGGTTATAATAGAAACTTTAAGTTAATAATGCTTGATTAAAAATATTGATATCAAATTTTAAAATACAGTCACAATAATTGACCTTAAAAAGATTAAATTTATGCAACAATTTACTTGCAACAAAACCTCTGTCTACTAAGAGTCTGTATAGTAACCTACAGTAACTCTATCCCAAAAGTCTTCTACTCTGGTACAAATTTTACAAAATCTTATTAGCTGGGAATAAAAACAATTATAAGTTATTTTACTATCGATATTACTATTAGGGAAAGGAAAGTTTATTACGTTAAAATTAAAATCGTCAACTTTGTGGTATATTTTAAGTGTGCACTGTTCATTAACAATCTGTATATTTATATCAAGAAAATTTTCAACTTCACTATTTACGTTACCTTGTGTGAGGGCGATGGAATTTGGATAAATTTGTTTAGCGACTTTATTAAAATTTAACATATTACACGCAAGAATATCATCAATATATATATCTACTATTATTACTTAACAATTTAGCAAGTGCTAATTTTGCTGGGATGTTATTTTTCTTGCTACTGTCAACTAAGTTTTTCATAAATTTAAATTCTAAAGCAAGCAAGAATAAGTCTGCAATTAAAGGGCTAGCATTTCCATGAGAAAAAAGGGTCAAGGAATACTAAAAGGGTTAACTGGTTCGTCTACCACCCCCTGTTGTTGCTTGATTTCCGGTGTACTTCCCCGTGCGTGACTGATCTCATTACCGTGCGTGTGTGCTTGTGGACGTGAGCGGGGGGGGTCTTGTTTGTGTACTGGTGTGGTTGATTGCTGACACGTGCTGAGGAGGAGAGTAGGAAGTAAGTAGATAGATGAATTGGTAGATAGGTAGATATAGATAAGATAGATAATAGGACAGAAAAACATAGAGAAGGTAGATATAGATAAGAAGAATTGGTATAGATAGATAGATATATTAGATAGATAGATAGGACATACAAACAGATAGATAGATAGATATAGATGCATATAGATAGATAGATAGATTGATAGATAAATAGACTGTGCGAAGATGAGAATGCGCAAGCGTCAACGAGTCTACTTTGTGTTTTGGTGTGGTAGGTTGCTGCCACGTGCTGAGGAGAGTAGGAAGTAGATAGATAGATAGCTAGATAGAGAGAGAGAGATAGATAGATAGAGAGTGTGAAGGCGGCAACAGATCTTGTTTGTGTATTGGTGTGGTTGGTTGCTGACACGTGCTGAGTAGGAAGTAGATAGATAGATAGCTAGATAGAGAGAGAGAGATAGATAGATAGAGAGTGTGAAGGCGGCAACAGATCTTGTTTGTGTATTGGTGTGGTTGGTTGCTGACACGTGCTGAGGAGGAGAGTAGGAAGTAAACAGATATGTAAACAGAGAGAGAGAGAGTGAGAGAGTGAGATAGAGAGATAGAGAAAGAGAGAGAGTGAGTGAGAGTGACAGTGTGAGAGAGAGAGAGATAGATAGTTGAGAGAGAGAGATAGTGTGTGTGTGTGTGTGTGTGTGTGTGTGTGTGTGTGTCTGTCTGTCTTTGTGTGTCTGTCTGTCTTTGTGTGTCTGTCTGTCTGTGTTTGGGCAGGACAGAAATTGTAATCTCTAGTCCACACCTATCCCCCGACTGACCCTTCGTAAATGGTAGACACATCAGCTGGATTACTGGAGTCGTTTATGAGTTATAGAGGTTAGTGGTGAATAGTTTGTGCCTACCTATAATGAACGGACTATAAAAGGCTTGATTATACACGTGAATACATGGAAATATAGATACCAGAATAATTAATCTTACACAATGGCAACAAATAAATAAATAAATAAATAAATAAAAATCATATATAAATATATATACAGCATATACTGTATATGTATATATACACTGTATATATATATATATATATATATATATATATAGTTTTATTTGAAATTTTCTCTCTCCATATACTGTATATGTATATATATATATATATATATATATATATATATATATATATATATATATATATATATATATATATATATATATATATATATATACATCACAAATCAATTAGCCATGTGTTGTTAATTAAATCTGATCCATATATTTTCGAAGTTGTCTCGGGCTGAAATTAATTTACCCGATATTTGCATTTAGGAGGTTCGTTTAAGGGAGCCCACCTCGCTTTTGTTCTCTTTCTCTCCCTCTCTCTTTGGCTTGTATCCATTCGGCCCCAATCAGCCTACTGTTTTAAGACGTTTACCCCCATCCAGATGTCAATACTTTCCTGGCGAGCGGTACCAAGCCAGCGTATATATATATTTGTTTTGACAGCAAGCTAAATTTTTAAATTTTTCGATAGAAAAATGTCTCCGGCGGAGCCGGATTTCTCCATACAATGCTGGCTCGCTATCGCTCGCCAATAAGAAATCGACACTTGGATGGGGATAAAATTCTTAAAACAGTAGGCTGAATGGGGCCGAATGGATACAAGCCAGGGAAGAGAAAAGGAGAGATATATATAAACAAACCGGTGACCCCCCTTAAATGAAACCACACTCTCAATTCATTGACACCATTTTATTTTGATGCAAGGAACAGACCTTACGTGGTCGACTGTACATTACTCTTTCATTACCGACAGGAAGCCCATGACAACCCATGATACAAGCACCCAACCAGGAAATTGGGGAAAACAATATACCGTTCTTGTATTCGGGAAAATGATACAAAACATAAGTAACGAGGGATGATGCAGTTAATTAATGGTGTATTAAAACAGGTTATTGATGGGCTTGTTTCGTTCTCTCTCTCTCACACACTCACACACTCTCTCTCTCTCTATCTAATATATATATATATTAGAGATGGAACGAATATAAATTTTCACTATTTGCGATTACGAATACGAATTTTTGTTTGGTAAAATTCGCGAATACGAATACCGAATATTTCAATCTTTCTTGAAGGATGAAATTGTCATCCTTCAAGAACTGGTAATTCTTTTTATATCACTAACAAATGTTAATTAAATTACTATGAAATTAATTACCGGAAGCCAATGACGATGTGAATGTGAAAAGCTGCGTTACCACCACTGATTAGCCATTGGGCTTTTGGCAGAAAATGCCAAAAATTATAAGTGATTTCTGAGACATGTTTACATACAGTATTGTCATCGTCCAGATTTAATACAAAAAAATCTGCCCTTAATCTGAATGAGAGGGTTAAGAAGCGGTGTGTATCAATATCGGCGTGTTCATGGGTACAGTCACGGTAAAAATTCGTGTTCTCCTTCCATAATTACGACTCTGTTATATCTCTAGTTATAATTTTTTTTTTTTTTTTAAAGAGACAATGAACGGAGGAAGGAAAACACAGATAAAACAAAAAGGTCCATGTGCCTAAAGGAATCCTCCATTCATAAAATGTTTGTAACAATTGGATTTAAACTTTTGTAGATTGTAAGTTTGTGGAAAGCAACTCGAGGGAAGTGAATTCCAAAGAGTAGCAGTTCTAGGGATAAATTAATTTTGATAAGCAGAAGTTCTGCATTGTGGAGGAGAAAGTGTAAATTCATGGGCGCTCTCAGCTGCCCTAGTTCTACGGTGAAAGATGTTGAGAGGCGGCACAATTGAAGCAAGTTCCTCGGAACAATTGCTGTGAAAATATCTGTAGAATAATGCAAGGGATGCAACGTTTCTTGTTTCTTCGTATGGATAATGTAGGAAGGTCCTGTGTGATTGCAGGGTTATTGATTAATCTAATAGCTTTATTTTGAATTTTGTCCAACTGCCTCAATGCAACCACTCCACTTCCACTCCACAGAGGTGAACAGTAATCCATCTGAAAACGCACATGACTTTTAAATATTACGGACAACTGCTCGTCAGTGAAGAATTCTCGAACTCTGTACAGGAGTCCCAGTTTTTTAGAGGCATTCTTAGCAATGCCTCTATCATAATGTGTCCAGCTCAAGTTAGTAGTTAATGTTACACCGAGAATGTCAATACTAGGGGAAGTGGGAATATTTACATCATAAAAACATATATGGGAGTCAGTGAGATTCTGTCTGTTAGAAAATTGAATGTACTTAGTTTTCTGTGCATTGAAGGAAACTAGATTCTTTTGTCCCCATTCATTAATTCTAGAAAGGTCCTGGTTCAGAGAAATTGCAGTGTTTATTTTTGAATTTATAAGATCGGGTTGGGTGATAGAATTGGTAAATGTGAAGGAACTGTGGAGTGTTGAGTCATCTGCGTAGGAATGTATTGGATTATGAGTGGTAGATATGAGATCATTGATATGAATGAGGAACAGAGTTGGGGCCATAACTGATCACTGGGGAACACCAGCATTTATTGAGTGAAATTGAGAATAAAGGCCATCTACCATTACACATATTTTTCTGTTATGAAGATAAGACGAAATTAGTGGAACTAATGATGCAAGGCCGTAGTGTGACATCTTCGACAATAAGGATTGATGCCAGACTCTATCAAATGCCTTTGATATATCCAGTGCTATTGTATGTGTTTTACCATGTTGGTCTGTAGCTTGGTTGATTTGATGCGTAAGAAGGCAAAATAATTCTGCAGTTGAATGACATCGTCTAAAACCATATTGCCTATCACTGATTAATTTATTATTCTCAAGATGCTTAATTATGTGATTATTTAATATAATTTCAAAGACTTTACCAAGAGTGGAAGTTATAGCTATTGGTCTGTAGTTTGATGGATCTGAAGAGGCACCTTTTTTAGGAACTGGATGGATGTTTGCTTCTTTCCAGGGTACTGGGAAGCACGAGGTATGAGTACACAGATGGAAATTTTTTGCCAATACAGGAGCGAGCACCAAGGAGCAATTCTTAAGTACGGTACTATTGGAGGAATTTTGGACCAGGAGCCTTATCTACCGAGAGATTCTGCAAAATAGTTTCGACATGTCTGGTGTGGATCTTAAGTGAGGGAAGTTCAGGCGAATTAAAATTAAGTACAGGGACATCTTGATTTATTTATTCTAAGGTTGAGTTGATGGAGAAAATATCCGCAAGAAGGTTAGCTTTACCTCGTGGGTCACTTACAAGACTGCCAGTCGGAGATTTTAATGGTGGAATGGATGAAGCAGTAGTGAAGGTGGATTTGAATGAGTTAAGAGTAGACCAAAATATTTTGTTATCATTTGGATTATTTAGAAGTTTATTTGCCTGCTTGTGGAGAAAGTTTGATTTAGTTAGGTTTAATACAGTTTTGGCATGATTTCTGATGTTTCTAAAGTAATTAAAGGCTTCATGTGTTTTTTATCTTGTATATGCATTGTAGGCTATTGCTTTTTGTTCAGTTACTCTAGCACAATTATGGTCAAACCATTTAGGTGAATTAGATCTTTTACTGTACTTTTGATGAGGAATAAAAGTTTCCATTCCAATTTTTACAAAATCTTGTATGTGGTTCAAGGTGGTGTGTGCATCATTAGAAAAGAAAGAGGTCCAGGGAATATCAATAAAGAAACTTTGAAGACCCTCCCAGTCTTCATTATTAAAGACATCATCAAGAAACATTAACAAAGCCTTTACATTATATTCAAGGGTAGTTCAGTGTAGCTCAGGAGTAGGCCTATTTAAGGGGGGTGACCTGTTTTTGTTCTGTCCTTTTCTATCTTTCTCTGGCTTGTATCCATTTGGCCCCCTTCAGCCTACTGTTTTAAGACGTTTATCCCCATCCAGGTGTAATTTTTTTACTAGTGAGCGGTAGCGAGCCAGCATATTTTTTATTTTTGTTTAACAGCAGGCTAAATTTGTACATTTTTCGATTGAAAAATGTCTCCGGCGAAGCCGGATTTCTTCATATAATGCTGGCTCGCTATCGCTCGCCAGGAAGAAATCGACACCTAGATGGGGATAAACGTCTTAAAATAGTTGGCTGAATGGGGCCGAATGGATACAAGCCAGAGAAAGATAGAAAAGGACAGAACAAAAACAGGTCACCCCCCTTAACAAACACAAACAAAGCCTTTATATTCAAGGGAATTTCAAGAGTATTTACTATTATCAGTAAAATATAAATGATTTACAAACTGAAGTAAACGCCTCCATATTCTAGGGTTTGTAAGTGCAGCTTAGGAGTATCTATGTTTTAAAAGTAAAAGTATATCCTTAAGGGTAGATTTCCACTTAAGGGATTTTTTTTCTGGAACCCTTTCTCCCTCATGTTTAGCGCCATTGCTTTTGAGATTTTAAGACGTTTGCCCCATTAGTTTGGTGATTTTAGGAATTTCCGCCCCATTCTGTCAATTTTAAGACCTTTCGTGCCATTTAGGTGTCGATTTTATCCTGGCCAGCGACAGCGAGCCTGTAATTTAAGAGTAACCGGCCTTTGGCCGGGAAATTTTTCTACCGAAAAATGTACAAATTTATCTTGAAAGGGGGTCAAGGGGGTGACATTTTAAGATTGCTGGAGGAGTAGGAAAGAAACTAAAAACCTTCCCTTAACAAACATAAAAAAAGTCTATATTCAGGGTTTAGTAAGTGTGGTTCAGGAGTATCTATGTTTCAGTCAGTCAGTAGCCAACCATTACTCCCACAAGGGGTAGGGAGGATCAGCAAGAGACACGAGAATGGAAAAAAAGAGGTGACAGGAGAAGAACACATAACAGTTCGCCCACAAAAAACAAGCACACAAGCATTCAGAAGCACCAATCATTCAGAAGCACCAATCATTCAGAAGCACCAATCATTCAGAAGCACCAAGCATTCAGAAGCACCAATCATTCAGAAGCACCAATCATTCAGAAGCACCAAGCATTCAGAAGCACCAAGCATTCAGAAGCACCAATCATTCAGAAGCACCAATCATTCAGAAGCACCAATCATTCAGAAGCACCAATCGCTATAAAACAAGCACACAAGCATTCAGAAGCACCAATCGCTATAAAACAAGCACACAAGCATCCAGAAGCACCAATCATTCAGTAGCACCAATCACTCAGAAGCACCAATCATTCAGAAGCACCAATCATTCAGAAGCACCAATCGCTATAAAACAAGCACACAAGCATTCAGAAGCACCAATCATTCAGAAGCACCAATAATTTAGAAGCACCAATTGCTATAAAACAAGCACACAATCATTCAGAAGCACCAATCGCTATAAAACAAGCACACAAGCATTCAGAAGCACCAATCATTCAGAAGCACCAATCACTATAAAACAAGCACACAAGCATTCAGAAGCACCAATCATTCAGAAGCACCAATCATTCAGAAGCACCAATCACTATAAAACAAGCACACAAGCATTCAGAAGCACCAATCATTCAGAAGCACCAATCGCTATAAAACAAGCACACAAGCATCCAGAAGCACCAATCATTCAGAAGTACTAATCATTCAGAAGCACCAATCGCTAAAAACAAGCACACAAGCATTCAGAAGCACCAATCATTCAGAAGCACCAATCGCTATAAAACAAGCACACAAGCATTCAGAAGCACCAATCATTCAGAAGCACCAATCATTCAGAATCACCAATCGCTATAAAACAAGGACACAAGCATTCAGAAGCACCAATCATTCAGAAGCACCAATCATTTAGAAGCACCAATCGCTATAAAACAAGCACAGAATCATTCAGAAGCACCAATCATTCAGAAGCACCAATCATTCAGAAACACCAATCGCTCATCAGCCCCGAAATCAATGGCTTCACCTCTGTTTCAAAAGTAAAAATATAGCCTATCCTAGGACAACATAATAAAGCTTTCATATTTAAGGGGGGTGACCTGTTTTTGTTCTGTCCTTTTCTATCTTCCTCTGGCTTGTATCCATTTGGCCCCATTCAGCCTACTGTTTTAAGACATTTATCCCCATCCAGGTGTAAATTTTTTACTGGTGAGTGGTAGCGAGCCAGCATATTTTTTAGTTTTGTTCGACAGCAGGCTAAATTTGTACATTTTTCGATAGAAAAATGTCTCCGGCGAAGCCGGAGTTCTTCATATAATGTTGGCTCGCTATCGCTCGCCAGGAAGAAATCTACACCTAGATGGGGATAATCGTCTTAAAATAGTTGGCTGGATGGATACAAGCCAGAGAAAGACAGAAAAGGACAGAAATAACAAAAAGCAGGTCACCCCACTTAAGGCTTCATAAGTAAGGCTTTCAACCTTAGATGAAATAAATCAAGATGTCCCTGTACTTAATTTAAATTCGCCTGAAATTCCCTCACTTAAGATCCACACCAGACATGTCAAAACTATTTTGCAGAATCTCTCAGTAGATAAGGCTCCTGGTCCAGATGAAATTCCTCCAATAGTACTTAAGAATTGCTCCTTGGTGCTCGCTCCTGTATTGGCAAATTTTTCCCGTCTGTGTACTCATACATCATGCTTCCCAGTACCCTGGAAAGAAGCAAACATCCATCCAGTTCTTAACAAAAAGTGCCTCTTCAGATCCATCAAACTACAGACCAATAGCTATAACTTCCACTCTTGGTGAAGTCTTTGAAATTGTATTAAATAATCATATAATTAAGCATCTTGAGAATAATAAATTAATCAGTGATAGGCAATATGGTTTTAGACAATGTCGATCAACTGCAGACATTCTTTGCCTTCTTACGCATCAAATCAACCAAGCTACAGACCAACATGGTGAAACACATACAATAGCACTGGATATATCAAAGGCATTTGATAGAGTCTGGCATCAATCCTTATTGTCGAAGATGTCACTACGGCCTTGCATCATTAGTTCCACTAATTTCTTCTTATCTATATAACAGAAATATATGTGTAATGGTAGATGGCCTTTATTCTCAATTCCACTAAATAAATGCTGGTGTTCCCCAGGGATCAGTTTTGGCCCAAACTCTGTTCCTCATTCATATCAATGATCTCATATCTACCACTCATAATCCAATACATTCCCACGCAGATGACTCAACACTACACAGTTCCTTCACATTTACCAATTCTTTCACCCAACCCGATCTTATAAATTCAAAAATAAACACTGCAATTTCTCTGAACCAGGACCTTTCTAGAATTAATGAATGGGGACAAAAGAATCTAGTTCCCTTTAATGCACAGAAAACCAAGTACATTCAATTTTCTAACAGACAGAATCTCACTGACTCCCATATATTTTTTAATGATGTAAATATTCCCACTTCCCCTAGTATTGATATTCTCGGTGTAACATTAACTACTAACTTGAGCTGGACACATTATGTTAGAAGCATTGCTAAGAATGCCTCTAAAAAACTGGGACTCCTGTACAGAGTTCGAGAATTTTTCACTGACGAGCAGTTGGCCGTAATATATAAAAGTCATGTGCGTTCTCAGATGGATTACTGTTCACCTCTGTGGAGTGGAAGTGGAGTGGTTGCATTGAGGCAGTTGGACAAAATTCAAAATAAAGCTATTAGATTAATCAATAACCCTGCAATCACACAGGACCTTCCTACATTATCCATACGAAGAAACGTTGCATCCCTTGCATTATTTTAGATATTTTCACAGCAATTGTTCCGAGGAATTTGCTTCAATTGTGCCGCCGCTCCACATCTTTCCCCGTAGAACTAGGGCAGCTGAGAGCCCCCATGAATTTACACTTTCTCCTCCACAATGCAGAACTTCTGCTTGTCAAAATTAATTTATCCCTAGAACTACTACTCTTTGGAATTCACTTCCCTCGAGTTGCTTTCCACAAACTTACAAACTACAAAAGTTAAAATCCAGTTGTTACAAACATTTTATGAATGGAGGATGCCTTTAGGCACATGGACCTTTTGTTTTATCTGTGTTTTTCCTTCCTCCGTTTATTGTCTTTTAAAAAAAAAAAAAAAAAAAAAAAAAAAAAAAAAGTACGGTTCAGGAGTATTTGTGTACGCTACCAATACAGGAATATGTATTTGAAGATATAAAGGTGGGATATCATTTTAATTCGCGGGTGTACAGCCTAGCTCGGATGCATAACATATTTGCAATAATGCTATGTGGTTCTAAAAAGTTGTATTTATGTAAAGCCATATACTATATATCTATTTATGTAAAGCCATATACTATATATCTATAAACAATCTATTCTCTAACCCCCAGGTATAACAACAAATCTCAATATCTGTGATAACAATTTTTTTTTTTTATGCAGGATTAAAATAACGCAGCAATTATATTTCGAATGTTTAGTTGAGATAATCTGAATAATAAATTAACTTTACTACTTTACTAGTTTTGCTTACTCTAGTGTTTCAATTTGTATTTAAAGAAATATTTGCCGATTTTCTCATAATCCTTTCAACGAGAATTATGTTTAGTTACCCAGGTATGTGGACTTTTGTCTAACTAAATCTCTCTCTCTCTCTCTCTCTCTCTCTCACACATACACACACACCACTCACTTTCACACACATATTCACCCTCTCTCTCTTACACACACACACACACACACACACACACATTCTACTCATTAATTCCCTCACGTACTCTTAGCTCTTTTCTCTCACTCTTGGCCGCTCTCCAAACGCCCTTCATTTTACGACACAGGCCTTTATCTCCTTGATAGTCGTTATAGTCATAGCTAGTCTGGTAAATATCTTGTAGAGCTACCCTCTCTCTCTCTGTAACACACCCAATACTCATTTGTTCAAGCCAAGTTCGCTCCTGCAGCATTCTCATTCATTCTAGTTAACACACCACACACACACACACTCTTTCTCACTCACACACACACACATACTTACAATCGCACGCACATACCACAGCCTGTAAATTCAGTAACTATATAATTTAATCTTTACAATTAAATACGGTGTCATCGGAGTAAAGAACCTCACATGGTGGCAGCGGTGGGATCTTCAGTAGGCCTCTCTGTGATGAATAATGTTTGTAGAAAACTGCCACCACTAATAGTTTATAGACATATTAGGAGTCTGAAATTAATCAACCCATGCGATCAGCCTTCCTTTATTTGTTGTATAAGTATGTAGGAACACAGTCAGGAATCAAATCAGGTGTGAAATGATGAAGTGGTGAGAATGGTGAAAGGGGTGTGTGAGAGCGTGGTGAGTGGACCTCCGCCCTCGACTCGTGTCTCTCGAGTTCTCTTCGTGTGATCGCCGTCATGCCTAGGTTCAACCACACCTCGCCTTCCGAGAATGCATAACCAATGATAAAAGCGTGAATAATCCTGAATGACGAGTGAATGTGATGTATGTACCATTTTCATCACATCTCATTTATTTTATTATAGAAAATCTACAAAACCTCAGCCTTTATAATCTTTCATTAGACTTAAGCATTGATTTTTGTTTTTATTTCTCTTTCACTTATTTCACTTTTCATTATAATTTTAGTGCTCCATTTGCAGTTTTGTTTTGCAGTGGGAGCAAAACTCTCGTAGTGGGGGCGTGTTATACGATCCTTTCACTCATATTTAGACAACTCATAACTCAATTCATACTTGTGACACGACTTTTGTATATGCCTGTACAAGGAGCTGTTAGCTGTGGTCCAGAGGCAAGACCACAGGTGTCCTTATCAATAGCCAAGGTAAACATGCTTATTAATCATTACATTCCTATATTAATGACTTGCTAACCTAAACACCAGGAGACCCCTGGACTGGAGTTATGCATGATTATTCACTCGTCATGTATTATTATTAACTCGTCATTCAGGATTATTCACGCTTTTATCATTGGTTATGCATTCTCGGAAGGCGAGGTGCGGTTGAACCTAGGCATGACGGCGATCACACGAAGAGAACTCGAGAGACACGAGTCGAGGGCGGAGGTCCACTCACCACGCTCTCACACACCCCTTTCACCATTCTCACCACTTCATCATTTCACACCTGATTTGATTCCTGACTGTGTTCCTACATACTTATACAACAAATAATGGAAAGGCTGATCGCATGGGTTGATTAATTCCAGACTCCTAATATGTCTATAAACTATTAGTGGTGGCAGTTTTCTACAAACATTATTCATCACAGAGAGGCCTACTGAAGATTCCACCTCAACACGGTGTCATCGGTGTCATCGGAGTAAAGAACCTCACATATAATTATATTATATACTGCATGTTCCAGGTCCAAGCATGTTTGCAAAGCATGACACTAACTAACATGTTTGTACATGTTTGTCTCCCTTGATAATAAACTTATGTCTGTCAGATCTGTCTTATGAAAGATTTAAATTAAGGGACTATCAATATAAATTAACACATAAGTGAGTAATGTACTGTATAACTAAACCAAAAAAACGTCTTATACAAAATGTATGTTTTTTTTATAACAATAGTTTGTAAGTGATTTAAATACAGTGTAGTTATTTATATTACTCAAATATAAAGAAGCAAAATGCACCAATTAGATGTGGTTTCCTTTAAGCCAGTGTCAATTGCAATAAAAAAACACTGTTGACTAATGCATAACTGAACAACAAAATGACCTTAATAATAATCATTACTGTGTACAAATAATCACAATAAAATGTGATTATAATCATAATCTAATCATAATCAAGCAATAATAGAAACAATCTAATCATAATCAAAAATACGTAAAGCAAAATAATCATAATCAAATCATAATCATAAAAAGGAAAAAACAAGTAATCATAATCGAAAATTATTCCGGATGATAATCAAAATCAAATCATATTTTTTTATAATCATGCCCATGTTTGCTGTGAAGCACAGAGGCGAAGCGGCTTCAGAGATGGAGTTGCTTCGAGCCGGGGTGCTTCGCATGTCTCACTCCCTAGGCTGGAACAAGACTTCGTGGGCCTCACCGTGTTCAGCGGTGTAGTGTAAAGGCTCTCAGCCTATGCCCGAGAGGGAGTAGTTGGAATATAGAAAAAAAAAAAAAAAAAAAAAAAAATATATATATATATATATATATACTGTATATATATATACTGTATATATATTTATCTATCCATCCATATCTAACCACTGTATTTATCTCCCTATCCCCCCCCCTCTCTCTCTCTCTCACTCTTTCCCCTCCCCCTCTCTCTTTATCTATCTACCCACCCATATATAGCCACTGCATATATATCTCCCTATCCCCCCCCAACCACCTCTCTCTCTCTCTCCCTGCCCTCCCTCGTTAACAAGCATAGTTAATAAGACGCTCATACAGCGAACGAGGGCTCTTGTTAATTCCTTCCATAATTACCGACTTCACAGACGCCAGGTGACATATGCTGCTCCTACCTTCCTCAAATGGACGGTAAAAAAAAACACACAATATTTATCTTTTCTTAATAATTTGTTCGTATATTCCTTCCTTAATTACCAACTTCACAGACGCTAGGTGACATACTGTATGCTGCTCTGTCTGCCTCAAATGGACGGTAAAAAAAAAAACACATACCCACAATATTTAGCTTTTCTCATTAATTTGTTTCGTATATTATTTCCATAATTATCAACTTCACAGACGCCAGGTGACATATGCTGCTCCTACCTACCTCAAAAGGACAGTAACAAAAAATTACATATTATTTAGCTTTATTGTTTTCTAAATACTTATCTTGTATATTCCTCCCTTAACCCCTTCTCTACCGGCGACGTCTTGTTAACTATATTATGGCTGCTATTAGACGATGTTATTCAGTGCAAAGTGGGCCTCCAGCAATTAACAGGCTTTGGACTATCTCACTTAACCCTTTTCACTACCACAGATCCTCTTTAAGCTGCACAAAATCGTCTAAATATAGCTAGAAAACAAAAATAAAAAGACGTCGCTGGTACAGAAGGGGTTAATTACGAACTTCACAGTCGCCAGTTAACATAAGCTGCTCCGACTGCCTCAAATGGACGCTAAACGAAAGAGGAGCTATGTGTTCTAGGTGGTATAATTATGCTACTCATCGTGCCTCAAATGGATGGTAAAAAAACCTAGCTATATATCTAGTGTATTCTTCTATATTCTCTTATTAAATGCTCCCTTAATTCTAGATCCCCTTCTCCCTCATGTTTAGCTCCACTAGTTTTCAGATTTTAAGATGTTTGCCCCATTAGTTTGTCGATTTTATTATTGTTTTATAATATTTATGTCTATAAAGTTTCTTATTATTTTTCTGTTTCTAGTTTGTTTAATAATTAGTTTGCTGTTGCCTAAAATGTACGGTACTAAAAAACAGGTATTTATTCCTATTGTTTTATAGTATAATGCTTTCTCTATGTTTGCTGTTTTCGTATGATTTTGAGACTGCTGGCTCAAATGTATGAAAAAAGACCTATTTACTCTTAACGTTATATAGTATTGCTAGGCATATATGTATATTATTTCCCTTATGTTCGTTGTTCATCATTATGCTGCTCTTGCCTCAAATATATGAGTACACAATAACATTATCAAACTACTCAGTTAATTATATAATCGTCAGTTTAAAATATTTACACTTTGGCATTGTCAGAGTTTAACCTTTAACCCTGGTGCTACCAAAGTGTATGGTACAACACGTGATATTCATATTAATTCACCAACTCACCAATTAACTTACAAATAACCCTAATTAATGAAATCATTGAAACTAATGAATACATGTGGTACTCCAAGAACTAGAACCTAGGATACTCACACCAACATTCCGCGCACTAAGCATCAAGACAGTACTGCTTATGCTGAATAAAATCGTGTAAACAATATACTTTTGTTGGGGCTTTAAGTTTCGAGCATTTATTTGTTTATACTGTAATGTTCTGATAGTCTATTCTTTAATACTGCTACTTCAGGTCCTTGGTAAAGAGAGGCTATCCAATAGTATACCTAATAATATACTATTGTACAAATATGAATAATTCATTCTGAAAACACACACACACACACACACACACACACACACACACACACACACACACACACACACACACACACACACACACACACACACACACACACACACACACACACACACACACACAACACACACCACACACACACCACACACACACACACACACACACACACACACACACACACACACACACGTACACACACACACACACACACACACACACACACACACACACACACACACACACACACACACGTATTCTATGCTAAACAAGTTCGTCTCATATTTGTCAACCTATTAATAGTTATATAAATGTTATATATGAGGTACCTTATTAGAACTACGGCAAATAAGAGCAAAAAGTGATCGTGTGATTCTTCTTAATTATGTTATGTACTCTATTGATTCATGCCCTGAGAGGGTCAACATACACACACACACACACACACACACACACAATTATATACGGTACCGTATACATATACTGTATATATATACATATATACTGTATATATATATGGATAGGGTGGAGGAGAAAAACACAGGGAAGAGCTATGAATCCTTTATTCTCTAACGTTTCGGGTTATGTTGTGTACCCATATTCAGAGAGACTGATTTCAGAAAACTCACAGAATATATACAAAGTAAGGAAATTCATTGTTGGCATCCTAGAATAATTCTGCCATTTTTGTGGCGATATTATAAATCTTATAAGTAGAACAATTATCCGATTAGCCTACCCTCTGGGACGGGGATATTCTTTACCGCTTTCTCTAATTACCTTTTTATCCCTTTCGGTACCACCAACGGACTTCTATTTATTTGTTCATTATTAGGAACAGGAAAGGTTTGACAAAATATATATATATATATATATACACACATATACATATACTGCATATACTGCATATATATATATATATATATATGTATATATATATATATATATATATATATATATATATATATATATATATATATATATATATATACAGTACTATTCTAGGATGCCAACAATGAATTTCCTGACTTTGTATATATTCTGTGAGTTTTCTAAAATCTGTCACTCTCTCTGAAGATGGGTACACAACATAACCCGAAACGTTTGAGAATAAAGGATTCATAGCTCTTCCCTGTGTTTTTCTCCTCCACCCTATCCATCTACCTGTCAGTATGGAACATTCATATACCGGTATATATATATATATATATATATATATATATATATATATATATACACACATACACACACACACACAGTGCATCATCAACATACTTTATTGGACATTCTATGACACGACGAACGTATACTATTTAATTAACATAACTTAAACACAAAACTACTCCACGCGGACACAAAGAAGCAGGGGTTTAACAAAGGAAGGTAGCATTTTCATCCCAGTGGCAGATGTACGAGTTTTCTGGAGGGAAAAATAGGTGTGACAATGGTAAAAAGAGACAGTAAAATATGTATCATGAAATGGAAATAGAGAATAATATAATTCTTAAGGTGATAAACGATTGGGGAGATACACACAACATACGAAGGAAAAGGAGATAACGGTCATTAGCAAGCAAATTATGAGAGAAAAGGACATTACGCTACGTACATGACATGGAAAATACACGTGAGAAAATAAATTTACTGGAAAGAAAGAAAAACACCGTATTTATATAAAACACCCTATTTATATAAAACACCGTATTTATATAAAACACCGTATTTATATAAAACACCGTATTTATATAAAACACCGTATTTATATAAAACACCGTATTTATATAAAACACCGTATTTATATAAAACACCGTATTTATATAAAACACCGTATTTATATATATACCGTATTTATATATACACCGTATTTATATATACACCGTATTTATATAAAACACCGTATTTATATAAAACACCGTATTTATATAAAACACCGTATTTATATAAAACACCGTATTTATATAAAACACCGTATTTATATATACACCGTATTTATATATACACCGTATTTATATATACACCGTATTTATATATAAACCGTATTTATATATACACCGTATTTATATATACACCGTATTTATATATACACCGTATCTATATAAAACACCGTATCTATATAAAACACCGTATTTATATAAAACACCGTATTTATATATACACCGTATTTATATAAAACACCGTATTTATATAAAACACCGTATTTATATAAAACACCGTATTTATATAAAACACCATATTTATATAAAACACCGTATTTATATAAAACACCGTATTTATATAAAACACCGTATTTATATAAAACACCGTATTTATATAAAACACCCTTTTTATATAAAACACCGTATTTATATAAATTGCTTAAGGAATGAGGTAGACAAATTGGATAAGGTCAGAACTATAGGATTAAAATATTTGTTTTAACTCTCTCAGTAGGCTACCGGCGACGTCTTTGTTGCTTGACTTCAGCAACATTTAGACAATGTTATAAAGTTTAGACAGGATACATGGTAGCTAAAAGGATTAATTGAGATAGTTTGCAGCCTTCTAATGGATAGACGTCCTTACGAAGCTGACAAAATCGTCTAATATTTGCTAGAATATAATGAAACAGACGTCCCTGGTACTGAACAGGTTAAACAATGGAAAACAAAAATACATTAGCGAAAACGTACCAATTCTCTAAGCTATAAAGACGAAAAACTAACACTGGTTAAAAAAAAAAAAAAAAAAAAAAAATATATATACCGGTATATATATATATATATATATATATATATATATATATATATATATATATATACATACATATACATAATGTAGTTTATATATATACTGTGTATATAAATACATAAATAAAAGTTAGACAGCCAAAACAATAATATTCAATATGTATCAGAATATTTACGTGAATCGTGGGAACAAAGACAGAAACAAGAGTAGAAAGAAATAGTGTATATTAGAGGGATGAAACAAAGCAAACATTAAGTAAAATAAACAGGGGAGGTAAATACAGTAAACCCACTGTATGTGAGACAGACTCGACTCTCTCTCTCGCTCTCTCTCTTTCACACACAGACTCTCATTCTCTCTCACTAACACACACGTCACATATAATACAACTAGCAGAATCTATGTACAAAACAACAATACGAGAAGACAGAGGAAAGTACAATTGATGAAGGGATTAAACAAGAGCAATAGTAATAAACACTGGAAGGCAATCTCTCTCCGCTACCTCCCTTGAAAACAATAGGGATTTTCTTGGTAGCATCACATCGCGCTAAAAAAAAGAAAAGAAAAGAATCCTTAATTTATCTAATATAGCATACAGCTTATTAAGATGAATTGGGGTAGATTAGGTCAGAGTAGTTACGGCAGTTAGTTGTTATGTATATGGGACAGAAAAGTGTGTGTGTGTGTGTGTGTGTGTGTGTGTGTGTGTGTGTGTGTGTGTGTGCGCGTGTGCATGTGCATGTGCATGTGCGTGTGCGTGTGTGTGTGAGTCAGAGAGAGAAAAAGTGAGAGCGAGATCGAGTCGCTAGAAAGATTAATTTATCATAGACGAAATAAATATAATGCATTAGGCGGCCAACCCGTTCTTAAATCTCAATCAATCATTCAGCGTGTCATATCCGAAGAATTCAGCATATCTCTTTACTTAATTTCACTGATACTAAATTTATATATATATATATATATATATAGAGAGAGAGAGGTATGACTATGAGGCGGGAAGCAGATGGTAAGGTAGATAGAGGGATACAAAGGGTGGTATACTATGAGGCGGGAAGCAGATGGTAAGGTAGATAGAGGGATACAAAGGGTGGTATACTATGAGGCGGGAAGCAGAGGGTAAGGTAGATAGAGGGATACAAAGGGTGGTATACTATGAGGCGGGAAGCAGAGGGTAAGGTAGATAGAGGGATACAAAGGGTGGTATACTATGAGGCGGGAAGCAGAGGGTAAGGTAGATAGAGGGATACAAAGGGTGGTATACTATGAGGCGGGAAGCAGAGGGTAAGGTAGATAGAGGGATACAAAGGGTGGTATACTATGAGGCGGGAAACAGAGGGTAAGGTAGATAGAGGGATACAAAGGGTGGTATACTATGAGGCGGGAAGCAGAGGGTAAGGTAGATAGAGGGATACAAAGGGTGGTATACTATGAGGCGGGAAGCAGAGGGTAAGGTAGATAGAGGGATACAAAGGGTGGTATACTTAAACAATTCTTTCCCTTCCCAGCACCGTTTATGGACTAACTAACCTGAAAAATTACGTTATCTTTAGAAATGGGTATGCTAACCCGTGTACTTCAGCTGCTAAGCTACTAACTACTACTATGGGTTTCAGAGGCCCTGTGGCATCGTTTTTCGGGAATAATTTATTAACAAACAGTTGGATCAGTATATTTTGCCAGAGCTTGTCGCTCTGTCCCATAATTTTCGTCAATATAGTGCATTGCCAAAATTTGAGAATTAAGCCACTTATCCCTGTGTCATGAGGTTAAAGTCACACCTGAATGACTAGGAAACTGACAAGGCTACCGTGCTGTACCTGTGAAACCACCAAACAATTATTGCTCTTCCATCAAACACGGTAGTTATCACCCACCACTCAACCGTACTATCCCCTTTACATTCAAGTTATCTGTCAAAGTAAAATAAAATAATACAAAACGTATGTATTTTTGTATATATTTATTTGATACTGACAGATAACTTGAATGTACAGCCGATAGTAGGGTTGAGTGGTGGGTGATAACTACCGTGTTTGATGGAGGAACAATAATGGTTTGGTGGTTTCCACAGGTAGCCTTGTCCGTTTCTTAGTCTTTCAGGTGTGACTTTAACCTCATGACACAGGGACAAGTGGCGTAATTCTCAACTTTTGGTAATGCACTATATTGACGAAAATTAGGGGACAGTGTGAAACTAGCTCTGGCAAAATGACATACTGATCCAACTGTTTGTTAATAAGTTATTCCCGAAAAAACTATGTAACACGGCCTCTGAAACCCATAGTAGGTAGAGAAAAGTTAAGTAAAGCAGAAGGCTCCTCCCCACACACCACTCCCTCCAGCTGGAATAATATATCATTGCAGTATGGAAAACTGACATGGATTTTCGGGTAAAATAGGATGAAATTATATTAATTTGCATGATAATTCTACATCCAAGATCTTGGAGAGAGAGAAAAATTTATAGTTTCGGAAAAGAGGAGTAAGGGAGACATGAAAGGGGTGGAGAGCAGATAGAGCAGTAGGAAAGCAGTACGAATAGGAGATCAGCAGGACAAATATATAAGCGAACATAAGCAGAATTATGAGGAAGAGGACAGCAGGGGAAGATGACAGTTCCACACCACCAAACTATGTATCAAACAATTTCCTGGACCATGTAGTTTACTGTGTTTGTGTGTGTGTGGGGGGAAGTTATTTTTATCTCGGTATATGCTTGGGAGCTTACATAGGCCACAGCCAGACAGACACAGACACACATAAACATACTCATACACACACACATATACCATACATAGCACAGACACGCACATAGCGATAAACACACACACACACACACACACACACACACACACACACACACACACACACACACACACACACACACACACACACACACACACACACACACACACACACACACACACACACACACACACACACACACACACACACACGTTGAGTAAATTAATATCTGCTACTAACAATTTTGTATTTGTTTTTACTCTGGTGTTTGAATAAAATAGTGAGCATGTTGTGCTACATAGATGTCGCTGTTCTGTTTATCTTTTATTGATACCATGCACCCATTAAAGTAGTACACGTTGGAACAGAATATTGTATCAGGGTATGAATGTTTCTCTTTGTCACTCTGCATATTTAAGTCTTGTTCAATAGATACACCGAAAAACAAATATATATTGTGAGAGCCTTCTTTTGTGCATCGACTAAGTTGATTCTTGGCAGCACTAACCCTTCAACCGCTTTCCAATCTCTCTCTCTCTCTCCACCACTACCCCATCCTCACCAATCTCTCTCTCTCTCTCCACCGCTACCCCATCCCCACCAATCTCTCTCTCTCCACCACTACCCCATCCCCACCAATCTCTCTCTCTCCACCACTACCCCATCCCCACCAATCTCTCTTTCCATTACCACATCATCTTTCAGCTTCTCTCCAATTACCACCACAACTACCACATCAGCATCACCAATTACCCTTCCAGCCACCTTCCAATCTCTCTCCACCAATACCATATTCCCACATCACACCACCATACCACATTAGCAAATAGGCCTACTCTCCATCCGCCTTCCAATCTCTCTCCACCAATACCATATCCCACATCACACCACCATACCACATTACCAAATAGGCCTACTCTCCAACCGCCTTCTAATCTCTTTCCACCAATACCATATTCCCACATCACACCACCATACCACATTACCAAATAAGCCTACTCTCCAACCGCCTTCCAATCTCTCTCCACCAATACCATATTCCCACATCACACCACCATACCACTTTACCAAATAGGCCTACTCTCCAGCCACCTTCCAATCTCTCTCCACCAATACCATATTCCCACATCACACCACCATACCACTTTATCAAATAGGCCTACTCTCCAGCCACCTTCCAATCTCTCTCCACCAATACCTTATTCCCACATCACACCACCATACCACTTTACCAAATAGGCCTACTCTTCAGCCGCCTTCCAATCTCTCACCAACACTACCACATCCCCACCGATTTAGCTTTTCATTATCACATCACCAATCACCCTTTCAGCCGCTTTCCAATCTCTCTCACCACCACTACCACACGCCCACCAATCTCTTTCCTATACCACACCAACATCACCAGTTACCCTTTCAACCACCTTCCAATCTCTCCCCACCACTACCACATCACCACCAAACTCTCTTTCCATAACCAACATCACCCTTCAGCTGTTTTCCAATCATCGCCGCACATTTCAGAGGCCGAGACCAAAACATGTATGCCTTGGTGACCTTGACTCGGGAATTATCACAGTCACATCGCTCACAAGTCAATTCGCCCAGATTCAGAGTTAATTGGCTTACGTCTTGGGTTGGAGTAACCGAACCTCGTGATCTAAGTAAAGCACAAATTCCATCCCAATAACAGCTTTCCATCCCAATAACAGCTTTCCATTGATAACAGTAAAGCACAAATTCCATCCCAATAACAGCTTTCCATTGATAACAGTAAAGCACAAATTCCATCCCAATAACAGCTTTCCATCCCAATAACAGCTTTCCATTGATAACAGTAAAGCACAAATTCCATCCCAATAACAGCTTTCCATTGATAACAGTAAAACACAAATTCCATCCCAATAACAGCTTTCCATTGATCCCGATATGTCAATGGGAAAATATTATTGGGTTGGAATTTGTGCTGTACCAGGTATCAGTGCATTACCATAAAAGCCCACCGAAATCCTGGAGCGTGGCCAACAGGGAAGCATTAAGGGAAGAGGGTTCGCTTTTCTGGTCCCCCTTCTCCCTTGTGTTAAGCCCTATTTGTTTTGAAATTATAAGACGTTCGGCCCATTAATTTGTAGATTTTAAGATCTTTTGCCCCATTTAGTTTTCAATTTTAAGACCTTTCGTGCCATTTAGGTGTCGATTTTTTCCTGGCGAGCGAAAGCGAGCCTGAAATTTTAAGAGGAATCGGCCTTCGGCCGGGACACTTTTCTGCCGAAAAATTTACAAATTTATGTTCAATGTTATTTTAATATCACAATTTGGAAAAACTCCATTTTTATGTCACAAATTTTCCCATGGATTTTTTTATTTTTCCCTGTTAGTTTTCATCAATATATAGAGTTTGGAAATAATTACAACCCTCGGCGAAACCGTTTTCCCCATTATACAACGATCTTAAGACACGCCGCCCGATTGGAGAGGGCTATGAAGTACAGGGAAAATCAGGGGTTAAATTCGTAAAACGGCGATTAAAACGTATTTTAGCAAAACTTGGCTCGGGTTTTAAGGTATTTCAAAGGCCTAAAACCCAATATTTCGAAAACCCGAGCCAAGTTTTGGCCAAAGCTGGCTCGGATTTTGAGTTTGTAGACAAAAAAAATTACAGTCACCTCATTTAGAAATGTGGCTCAGGTTTCCCGAAATTGCAAAGCCATAAAACCCGAATTTTGGAAAACCCGAGCCAAGTTTTGGCAAAACTTGGCTCGGGTTTTGCGAGTTTTAAGAGTAAACAAATTACAGTAACCTAACTTAGAATTTTGGCTCATGCTTCCCTAAATAGCAAACCCCAAAAAGCAAAAATTTGGAAAACCCGAACCAATTTAGGGCAAACCTTGGATCGGATTTTGAGAATCGAAAAAGACTAACTAAATGTCGGAAATCGGCTCATGATTTCCCTAATTGCAAAGCCATATAACCAGATTTATGGAAAACGTGGCACTTATTTAAATCATAAATATCCAGTAACATAGACCTAGTACATTGGATACAAGCCTAATCCACACCTAACGCCTACAATGTGTCCGTAGTACCTAGTAGGCCTACGTGGGATACAACATGGCGGTTGGGCCGCCGCCCATTTAGTACCGGAATTCGGGCGTATCTGTAAATACTATCGCAACTACGAATCTTGTTTCTGATACCTAGTATATTAACCTAACCAAACAACCCAACCCAACCTAACCTAACCTAGACCCATTGCGTGGGATACTAAACTAGCCCTTGTATGCCAGCAACAGCGGATTCATAGTATCCAGTGCGTGGGATACTAAACTAGCCCTTGCATGCCAGCAACAGCGGATTCATAGTACCCAGTGCGTGGGATACTAAACTAGCCCTTGCCTGCCAGCAACAGCGGATTCACAGTATCCAGTGCGTGGGATACTAAACTAGCCCTTGCATGCCAGCAACAGCGGATTCATAGTACCCAGTGCGTGGGATACTAAACTAGCCCTTGCATGCCAGCAACAGCGGATTCATAGTACCCAGTGCGTGGGATACTAAACTAGCCCTTGCATACCAGCAACAGGGGATTCATAGTACCCAGTGCGTGGGATACTAAACTAGCCCTTGCATGCCAGCAACAGCGGATTCATAGTACCCAGTGCGTGGGATACTAAACTAGCCCTTGCATGCCAGCAACAGTGGATTCATAGTACCCAGTGCGTGGGATACTAAACTAGCCCTTGCATGCCAGCAACAGCGGATTCATAGTACCCAGTGCGTGGGATACTAAACTAGCCCTTGCATGCCAGCAACAGCGGATTCATAGTACCCAGTATGTGGGATACTAAACTAGCCCTTGCATGCCAGCAACAGCGGATTCATAGTACTCAGTACGTGGTATTTATTACCCATAAATTTCTGGAATTTTAAACCTATGCGAAAAAATCTTACCTCTTACACGTCACATCTGTAGGCAAGCACCCATGTTCTGTAAATACTTTCAGGGCAGCAGTATTATTTTTTGTAGTTTCTACAATAACACAGTGTGGCAGAGGCTGGACCTTTACAGTGTACCGCCATGACTCGACTGGCGATTATCTGGTAAATCAAGGTGGGTGTCTGTGATTGGCCGATTGCAAAGACGTAATCAACATATTACACCTGAGTGATTGGCTCCCGAGGGTATGCGTGACGTAGCATATGCGTTATAATGACGTCTTCACAAAAAAAAAATATAGGAACCCAGTAGTGTCTTGTGACATGATGCGCAAAGCTGTGGAAATGAACACCTGTAGTTTCGACAGAGATAGGCAGGTGGAGTTAGTGTTGAGTAAAAAGCTGGTGGACAGACCTCGGGAGACAGGTGAAAATGGCGTGTGTACGAATCAGTGCCGTCTATAGGAAGGTATTGACAACCATGTTACGAAAAAATTCCATTTTAGTACCATATATTTTTATTAGGTTTTGCCGAGGGTTGAAACTAATTTTAATATGATGCTTAGAGCATAATATAGATTCCATATCTGTCTTCAAATATGTCAAAATAATTGATGACAAATAAATGGAGTTATACTCACAATTTTTTTTTGATATATTTGAAGATAAATATGGAATCTATATGCTCTAAATATCATATGATTTTTTTGTTTAACCCTCGGCTAAACCTAATAAAAAAAAGTATGGTATTAAATGTCTTTTTCGTAACAAGGTTGTCAATACGGTACTTCCAGCTATCGGCTGCTCTAAAGATCATATGAAAATGTGTTTTAACCTTCGAAAAAACCTAATGTAAAGTATGCTACTAAAATGTAAGATAAATGTTTAGGTATATATTAAGCAAACCACCCACCAATGTTCATGACAATTTTGAAATGCATGTTGGAATCCCTATAAACTGTACTTCATTTTTATGTAAGTTTGATAATTTGGAAAAATCGATTAAGGGAGAAAATTAACATTGACAATGATGTGTGACGCTATTCTATCGCTACTATAATAATCAGTGTTCCTCAGAGCTATCCCAGTGCATACCACCTCCTTTACGTAGGGCACGTGGTACCCGTCTTGCAACTCAATCCCACCCCTACTCTGTGCAACTCTCCAACCCAAGAGTGAAATGTTACTCTCAAACTTTCTTCTACTCAACATCTGAGCTCTGGAACTCTCTCCCAGAATCGGTCTTTCCCTCTTCCTATGACTTAAATTGCTTCAAACTCCGTGTGTCCAGGCATTTTGGCTCGAACGTCCCTTGATTTTGGCCCTGTCACTCTTTCAACTATGGGGGAGGCACTCGCTATAGGCAGTTATGCCTTTTGCCTCCCTCAATCACATAGAAAAAAAAAAAAAAAAAACAAAAAAACAGTCTCCCATAAACGGCGGCCCGCTATGTTATTGTAATTTGCGGCCTAATTTCGTCTGTTAATTCACTTTCTCCTTAATTGGACCCCCTATGAAGTACAACAGATTATGATGACATAGGTGACGGGTGTTTAGAGGGGGCAGAGCTCCCCCTTCAACATATTACGTGTCCCACAGTAACTTCTATTATAAAAACAACCCAAGAATTTTCACAGATTTTTAAAATTTCATTTAGGATGTAATATAACCTATACTCCATGTTAAAATAAGTGTCAACCCTCGAATTTTTTTATTAAGGGAGATACAGAACCTAGAACCTGTAACCTGTAACGATATTTGTCCAGTGTTTCCCACAGACGCCACCCCGCTAGGTCAGCCATGTTGATACTATAATTGAGTAGCGCTTTTATCGTAGATATTCGACTATAACGCCCTCTGCCTTTCTCTATGTGAAGTAATGATCAACACGTCACTATGTTTCTGCCATATTATTGGTTATTTTTTGTATACGTCACCATACGTCACGGTATTGAAGGAGTCACCCAATCATGGATTAATATATGGACAATTACGTCATTTTAGTCAGCCAATGAGTGCATTGAACTCCAGCCCACCGGCAAGCAGCATGGTTTTAAATGTCAGTTGCAGGATGGCCAGTGTCTGTAGTGGTTGTGCACTTACCCCTGATACAATAATTATAAAAGTTTTTCAAAACAACCAGGCAGCCCTTAAGATACTTACAGACCATGGTATATTGCCTACAAGTGTTGAGTGTCCTACATTACCGGCCAGATAAAGATCACTGGCGGTGTACACACCATTATTACGAGAAGTCCAGAACACGCCGTCACTGTCCCTTTGTTACATAAGGTAGGTTATTTATTATTATTATAGATATACAAATGTATATAAAGTATATTTGCACCTATAGTGTTTTTTCGGTATTATTCTAGCGTTACTTACACAGTGCACCCATCAATTTCTACGACTTCATCCCTATATATGTCAGTAGCGGCGGAAATGCATTAACCCCTTCAGACTCATATTACCCAGAGGTTGCCAGATTAGCAATAATAAATAGAGTTCTCTCACTCTTATAATTACCTCTCCAAAATTAGTTTTCTGCCCACAGCTAACTCAAAGACAACTGCAGAGGTTGAAGTAACTAAACTAAAGGTTGTAAATACCCCTGATGGTAACAAAGGCTTTAAAGTATCCCTAATCGTCTCAAAATCGCGTCATATGTCGGAGAGGTTAAAGCAATTTTAGCTACTGTAACAACACAAATTTCCCTCCCCATAGACGGCACACAACACGACTCGGCGGACCTCTTTCTCCCTGCATTTCAGTCTAATTAACACTAGGAATTTACCTAATTTTCTATCCAATGTACTATCCAACCAGCGGGGGCGTGGGGGCGGTAGCCCCCACCCATAATACTAGGTTAGGTTAGGTAAGGTTGGTAGGTTAGGCTAAAATCTTTAATGTTGCTTAATTGTTAGATATTGGATAATAAGCTTACTGGGTAAGTTCATTTTCTATCCCATGTACCATCCAACCAGCGGGGGTGTGGGGGCGGCAGCCCCCACCCATAATACTAGGTTAGGTTAGGAAAGGTTGGCAGGTTAGGCTAATATCTTTAATGTAGCTTAATTGTTGGATAATGGATAATTAGCTTACTGGGTTTTTGGAATAAGTTCTTCAATATTTCTCTTTATTTTCATCTTTTACCCCACAATTTCCCTGATCTTCATAGCCCTTCCCAGTATCGGGCAACATAGATGATGATTTCAATTAATTACGAGGGTGGGGGGTGGGGGGGGGGAGGCAGAGCTCTCCCAATTAATTAGGCCCCCTGCTGGCAACATAGATGATTTCAATAAACCACGGGGAGGGGGGGGGGGGATGCAGAGCCCCCCCCCCCCCCATCCGGTATCCAATGGCGAAGAGTTGGCTCGCATTTTTTACATTTTCAGCTTTTATGAAGCCTAACAATTGTCCAATCCGAGCCAACTTTTGCCAAAACTTTGTTTTCTTTCATTTTAGGATTTTCTTAAGTTGAAAAACAAGAAAACCTGAGCCAACTTTGTTTTGCCACTTTCTGACTTTTATGAAGCTGAAAAATCTTAAAATCCGAGCCAACTTTTGCCAAAACTTGGCTTAATTTTTTTTTAATTTTGGAGTTTTCTTAAGTTGAAAAAACAAGAAAACCCGAGCCAACTTTTTTTTTGCCACTTTCTGACTTTTATGCAGCTGAAAAATCTTAAAATCCGAGCCAACTTTTGCCAAAACTTGGCTCTGTTTTTTTCATTTTGGGGTTTTCTCAAGTTGAAAAACAACAAAACCCGAGCCAACTTTCATCATAAAAACCATTATATCGCCTTTTTATGTCTTTAACCCCACATTTTCCCTGATCTTCATAGCCCTCCCCACTATCGGGCACCGTGTCTTAAGATCGTTGGATAAAGGGGAAAACGATTTTTGCATAGGTTGAAACTAATGTCAATCACTATATATTGATGCAAATAAACTAAAACTAAAAAAAAAAAATAGTGATAATAATTGGTGGGTGGTTTCCTTAATATTTTCCAATGTTTACCTATGGTCCCGTTAAAATATCCTTAAAAACTGAGTATAACTCCATTTATTTGTCACCAATTATTTTGACATATTTGAAAACAGATATGTAATCTATATGCTCTAAGCATCCTATTAAAATTAGTTTCAACCCTCGGCAAAACCTAATAATAATATATGGTACTAAAATGGAATTTTTTCGTAACATGGTTGTCAAAACTTTCCTATAGACGGCACCGATTCGTAAACACGCCATTTAGAACATGGGTGCTTGACTACGGATGGATGTAACGTGCAAGAGGTAAGAATTTTACGCATAGGTTTAAACTTTCGGAAATTAATGGGTAATAAATACCACGCTGAGTACTATGAATCCGCTCTACCTGGCATGTAAGGGCTAGTTTAGTATGCCACGTACTGAGTACTATGAATCCACTTTACCTGGCATGCAAGGTCTTGTTTAGTATGCCACGTACTGAGTACTATGAATCCGCTCATGCAAGGGCTAGTTTAGTATGCCACGTACTGGGTACTAATGTTATTTTAATACCACGAATTTTGTTGATATATTTGAAGATAAATAATGAATCTATATGCTCTAAAGATCATAAGAAAATTTGTTTTAACCCTCGGCAAAACCTAATAAAAAAGTATGGTACTAAAATGCCTTTTTCGTAACAAGGTTGTCAATACAGTACTTTCAGTCATCTATAGCTCTAAAGATCATATTTAAAATGTGTTAAACCCTCGGAAAAACCTAATATAAAAGTATAGTACTAAAATATAAGGTTCAATGCTATTTTAATACCACAAATTTTTTTGATATATTTGAAGATAAATATTGAATCTATATGCTCTAAAGATCATAAGAAAATTTGTTTTAACCCTCGGCAAAACCTAATAAAAAATTATGGTACTAAAATGTCTTTTTCGTAACAAGGTTGTCAATACCGTTATCAATGTACAATCAAGCTGAAAATTGCAGAGTAAACACCATAGACTTCATCGACTTTTCGGTCAATATTTACGAGTCACACCACAGCTGGGATCTCATTTTTAACGGTAGTTTTGGGTTCCTATCATTCTATGCTTCATTGCTATATACTTTTTATCCACCAGAAATTTTTTTCTTTTTCTTGTGTGTTTTTTTTTTTTTTTTAGCATTAACCTAACCCAAAAACCTAACCTAACCTAACGGTAAATCTAGTTATACTACCCCTCCCCCACTACCCTCTACCACCTCCCCCCTTCAAAACACGCCTTTTAGATGGTTCAGCAGATGCGGAAACTGGAAAAAAAAACGTATTTTGATAAAAGTTTATCACCAACCAGATAAGAGTTTTTCAGGTAATTTGTTGTTTTTTATTTTTTATTTGATATACAGTGTTTTTTAATACTGAGGACCCTCGCATTTTAGTATTTTGGTAATTGTTTAGTGTATGGCCTCCTCCTAAAGAAAATGGATTTTTGAGCACAGACTAAACCAAATGTTCACTACTGTATTTACATAGCTGGTCATTAACCTAACCTAACCTAAGGTAACCTGGGCATCCTGGGGGCTGCTGCCCCCAGACCCCCGCTGATCTTGGGTTGAAAAGTGATAAAAAACACATATCTCTTACCTCATTATTCAAAGTTTTGTATTTGGTTTAATATACACTTCCCCGGTCATTTGAACAGTTCTATTGCTTCTATATATCATATAATACACCATAGAATACGTTTTTAATAACTAGAAAAAGAGGAAAAACTAAATAAGATGGTCACCAATTTTCCCATGGACTTTTGTATTTTTCCCAGTTAGTTTTCATCAATATATAGTGTTTGGAAATAATTACAACCCTCGGCGAAACCGTTTTCCCCATTATACAACGATCTTTAGACACGCCGCCCGATAGTGGGGAGGGCTATGAAGTACAGGGAAAATGAGGGGTTAAATGCGTAAAGCGGCGATTAAAACGTATTTTAGCAAAACTTGGCTCGGGTTTTAAGGTATTTCTAAGGCCTAAAACCCAATATTTCGAAAATCCGAGCCAAGTTTTGGCCAAAGCTGGCTCGGATTTTGAGTTTGTAGACAACAAAATGACAGTAACCTCATTTAGAAATTTGGCTCAGGTTTCCCGAAATTGCAAAGCCATAAAACCCGAATATTGGAAAACCCGAGCCAAGTTTTGGCAAAACTTGGCTCGGATTTTGCGAATTTTAAGAGTAAACAAATTACAGTAACCTAATTTAGAATTTTGGCTCATGTTTCCCTAAATTGCAAACCCCAAAAAGCATAATTTTGGAAAACCCGAGCCAATTTTTGGCAAAACTTGGATCGTATTTTGAGAATCGAAAAAGACTAACTAAATGTCGGAAATCGGCTCATGATTTCCCTAATTGCAAAGCCATATAACCAGATTTATCGAAAACGTAGCACTTATTTAAATCAAAAATATCCAGTAACGTAGACCTAGTACATTGGATACAAGCCTAATCCACACTTAACGCCTACAATGTGTCTGTAGTAGGCTACCTAGTAGGCCTACGTGGGATACAACATGGCGGTTGGGCCGGCGCCCATTTAGTAGCCTACTGATATTCGGCCGTATCTGTGAATGCGAGTCACTTCGAGCGAATTCCTGATCGAGCGGATGCACAACTTGACTTAACTTAACCTAACCTAAATGCACCTCCGCTCGAATATGAATTCGTTCGAAGTGTCCAGATACCGTAAATACGACCGCAACTACGAATCTTGTTTCTGAGACCTAGTATATTAGGTATTATTCTATAATTGCACCTATACGAGCTAAACAAATTATTATTGTATTTAACAGGAAGGTACGGCGAGGTAACGGATGTGGTATAGGTGGCAATATGCGGAAATGGATTATAAGGGCATTCTTCCCCCCTCTTACCCCCTTACGAAAATCTACGGTTATTCACTCCACCCCAACTGGATTTCTACCGTTTTACCCAACCAGCGGGGGTGTGGGGGCGGCAGCCCCCACCCATAATACTAAGTTAGGTTAGGTAAGGTTGTTAGGTTAGGCTAATGTCTCTCTGAAACATTGTAAATCCGTGTCGCATCTAGATTGATAGACTTTTGTCAGAGGGGGGCGGAATGCCCTTATAATCCATTTCCGCATATTGCCACCTATACCACATCACTTACCTCGTTGTACCTTCCTGTTAAATACAATAATATTTTTTTTAGCTCGTATAGGTGCAATTATGGAAATTTACCGTATATTAACCTAACCCAACCTATCGACAGAGATGGGCAGGTGGAGTAGACTAAAAAGCTGGTGGACAGACCTCGGGAGACAGGTGAAAATGGCGTGTGTACGAATCGGTGCCGTCTATAGGAAGGTATTGACAACCATGTTACGACAAAATTCCATTTTAGTACCATATATTTTGATTAGGTTTTGCCGAGGCTTAAAACACATTTTCATATTATGTTTAGAGCATATAAAATCCATATTTGTTTTCAAATATTGCAAAATAATTGGTGACCAACTTATTTAGTTATACTGAAAAGAGGACTTCGATTAAACAATTACGAGTATTTTTAACATTAGCCTAACCGAAAACTAACCTGTCTCGCGACCGGTCTAAACCCAGCGGTAAATCTACAGTTATGCTACCCCTTCCCCACTACCCCCCACCACCTCCCCCCTTCAAAACACGCCTTTTAGCGTGTTTTTGGATGGTTCAGCCGACGCGGAAACTGGAAACAAACGTATTTTGATAAAAAATATCACCAACCAGATAAGAGTTTTTCAGGTAATTTGTTGTTGTTTTTTATTTTTTATTTGATATACAGTGTTGTTTAATACCGAGGACCGTCGCATTTTATTATTTTTATTATTAACCTAACCTAACTAACCTAACCTAACCGAAAACTAACCTGTCTCGCGACCGGTCTAAACCCAGCTCACGTTCCCTGTGTATGGGTGCGCGACGGTCTAAACCCAGCTCACGTTCCCTGTTTATGGGTTCGCGAAGGTTTGTAATACTTCAATGTATCTATTACAAGTCAAATATACATTTCCGCGCATCATCAAACCATACTAAGTCTACTACTAATAATATTAACCCATTAGTACCAACAGAATAGCGACAAAATAGGGGTAGTATAACTGTAGATTTATCCCCAAAATAACTTGCCTTACCAAGAGGAGGAAGGTGATCAGCCTGTTTAGTCTAGGTTGTTCCAATTGCCTTGTTTACATTATCCTCGCTGTCCTGGGATCCTTTATCACAAGACGACCACGCGCACACGTATAACGTCAGCACTTTATTATGTGCCGTCACGAGCACTCACTTTGGCTACCACTGAACGCTTTTAGGCAGCTTAGAAATGACCTCATGGAATGAAAGGGTAAAAAGGAAATCAATGGGGCCTCCGACTATATTACTTTTCCTTCTTGAACGGAGTAAAATCGTCTAACAATCGCCAGTTAGTTAGTTAAAATAGAACTTCAGAGGCTATCAACCCTTCTGGATTATTAAGCCAGCACACTGTAAGTCAAGAACGTCAGGACTGGAGCCCTTTTTCGAGATCTCCAGCCCTTCCTAATATAATGGTGCCTTCCGACTATATTACGACCTTCTTGAGCGGAGTAAAATCGTCTAATAATCACCAGAATATACTGTTCAAGGGCGCCGTAATCCTGAAGGAGGCTCAATAAACAGTATCTTCACACGGAACACTCGCACACTCACCAACAACACCACGTGGCTAATGGGCTTTCAACGCGTGGGGGCAACGGTTACGAGCGATACGTTATGGGTTTTGTTGAACTATTTTGAAGTTATGATGTAATACTTTGAAACATTCCCTTGAACGATATAGACTTGGAAGAGTTTCGATGGTTCGTTTGGCTGTTCAAGGATTCATATTAGGCCTCAATAATGATCCGTTGCTAATAATGTTCACTGCTTCAATTTTATTATATAAATGTGAACCAGGTACACTCACAAGTCACAATATCTTCACATACATTTAGTTATACTACCCCTATTTTGTCGTTATTCTGTTGGTACTAATAGGTTAATATTAATAGTAGTAGACTTAGTATGGTTTGATGATGCGCGGAAACGTATATTTGACTTGAAATAGATACGTTGAAGTATTACAAACCTTTGGCAAAGTGAGGTTTGTTTACCTGGGTGTACAGTCGGTTGGGCCGCGGCATACTTGTTTACCTGGGTGTACAGTCGGTTGGGCCGCGGCGTACTTGTGTTTTGCCCCCTGCTGTCAATATAATTATATGATGACAATAAGTCATGGGGGGGGGGGGTAAAACCGTTTTTCAGAGACTTGTAATTACTTCCAAACATATATTGACGAAAATTAACACGGCAAAATATAAATCCATGGGAAAATTAGTGACATTAATATAAACAAATTCCGTTTTTTTCACTTTCCGTGTCTGCTGAACCACCCCCAAAACACGCTAAAAGGCGTATTTTGAAGGGGGGAGGTGGGAGGGGGTAGTGGGGGAGGGGGTAGTGTGGGAAGGGTAGTGGGGGAGGGGTAGTGGGGGAGGGGGTAGTGGGGGAGGGGATAGCGTGGGGGAGGGGGGAGGGGTAGTGGGGGAGGGGGTAGTGGGGGAGGGGTAGTATAACTGTAGATTTACCGAATCTTTGAACCTATAACAACTTCAGCACCATGTCGCCTGTTACCTTTCATTTGGGCTAAAATTATTTTATTGTTGTCAGTTTAAGAAGGACCTATGTTACTCAGAGGGTTTATTGAGATCGTATTAACCTATTAGAGTCCTATAGGTAGATTATAGTTGAAAGAAAATCGTCTAATGGTAACCAGAATATTATTATAATTACGCCATGGTAATGAAGGGCTTAAAGCCATGTTGTGAAGCCTCTGGGATACAATAGAACCTTGGATTGTCTCGCCTGGGTTCGATACAGATTCAAATGGGTGTGGAGGTATTATGGTTCATGACTGTGCAATATTCGTGCACGGCATTGCATTGTAAACTCTTAAGGGGGTCACATGTTTTTTTTCTCTTTCTCTACTTTTCTCTCTTTCTCTGGCTTGTATCCATTCGGCCCCATTCAGCCAACTGTTTTAAGACGTTTATCCCCATCCAGGTGTCGATTTCTTCCTGGCGAGCGATAGCGAGCCAGCATTGTATGGAGAAATCCGGCTTAGCCGGAGAAATTTTTCTATCAAAAAATGTACAAATTTAGCTTGCTGTCAAAACAAAAATATATATATACTGTCTCGCTACCGCTCGCCAGGAAAATATTGACTCCTGGATGAGAGGAAGAGAAAGAAAAAAAAAAAGAGAGGTGGGGTCCCTTAAACATAAATTGGTGCCTTAACATTTTCGAAGCTTTGAACTGAATAGAATCTTTACATTAATTCCTTGCCAATAATTATGTTTCGATGGTTCGCTTAGCTGTTCGAGGGTTCATATTGATCCATAATTTATGTCCTAGAATATAATATTATACTCAGACATAATTAGTGGCTTAAAATCTCCGAAGCTATCTTGAACTGACTCGAATATTCCTGTTCATTTTGTATCTAGTATATGGAGTTCGAGGGTTCAATTTAGCAGTTCGAGGCGTCAAGAAGAAAATCGAATCATCTAGTGTGGCAGAAATGAAGCAACCAACAACACCTTGAAGCTCCACTGTGACCATCTATAGTCTTTTCGCTGTAAGTAGGCGAGAAATCATGATCTCTAACCTCTGTAACTAAAAGTAAAAACCGACTAGAGTAATCGAGCTATTTCTTCCGTTTGGGTAGAGTCAGTCAAAAAATAGATGTGGAAATTTACAGCCAATTTGCTCTAGCCCTTTTTGAGTTACAGAGGATAGAGGTCATGCTTTCTCGCCTACTTACAGCGAATAAGCGAATAGACTATAGTACGACTCGTATATGAAGCACACAACATCTCGAAGCTTCAATAGACTATAGTACGACTCGTATATGAAGCACACAACATCTCGAAGCTTCAATAGATTATAGTACGACTCGTATATGAAGCACACAACATCTCGAAGCTTCAATAGACTATAGTACGACTCGTATATGAAGCACAACATCTCGAAGCTTCAATAGACTATAGTACGACTCGTATATGAAGCACACAACATCTCGAAGCTTCAATAGACTATAGTACGACTCGTATATGAAGCACACAACATCTCGAAGCTTCAATAGACTACAGTACAACTCGTATATGAAGCACACAACATCTCGAAGCTTCAATAGACTATAGTACGACTCGTATATGAAGCACACAACATCTCGAAGCTTCAATAGACTATAATAAGACTCGTATATGAAGCACACAACATCTCGAAGCTTCAATAGACTATAGTAAAATCGTATATGAAGCACACAACATCTCGAAGCATAGACTATAGTACGACTCGTATATGAAGCACACAACATCTCGAAGCTTCAATAGACTATAATAAGACTCGTATATGAAGCACACAACATCTCGAAGCTTCAATAGACTATAATACGACTCCTCGTATATGAAGCACACAACATCTCGAAGCTTCAATCGCTAATCTCGGAGCCTCGTAAGAGTTACATAACCTAGGTCTTCAGTGTAATTAACCCTCTCTGTACCAGCGACGTCGGTTCTATTATTTCCTACCTCTATTTAGACGATTTTGTGTAACTAAAGAAGGGCTGGTAGCTAAAATGGTTAATTAAGATAGTTCGAAGCCTGTTAATTGATGGAGGCCCTTTTTAAACTGAATACTATTGCCTAAATAGAGCAAGATTATATTTATAAATACGTCACCGGTACGGAAGGGGTTAACCCTTTCTGTACCAGCGACGTCGGTTGTATTTTTGTTAGCTATATTTAGACGATTTTATGCAGCTTAGAAAAGATCTGTGGTAGTTAAAAGGGTTGATTGAGATAATACGAAGCCTTATAATTTACTGTCTTGATAACATAATGGTTAGTGCGCGGAATTTCAGTGTGAGTATCATAGGTTCGAGTCCTTGGAGTACCACGTGTATTCATTAGTTTCATTGATTTCATTATTTAGGTTTATTTGTAAGTTAATTGGTAGGTTGGTGATTATATGAATTGTTATAGATCCTTCCCAAACTTAATATAATTGTTATAGATCCTTCCCAAACTTAATATAATTGTTATAGATCCTTCCCAAACTTAATATAATAGTTATAGATCCTTCCCAAACTTAATATAATCGATTAATAGTAGCCAGAATGAAATACAAATGCTGTTGACGGTACAGAAGGGGTTAAGGGGAGATTGGCAATTTTTCTGGACCACCTTCTCCCTCATGTTTAGCCGCACTAGTTTTGATATTTCAAGCTATTAGTTTGGCGATTTTAAGACCTTTCGCCACATTGTTTTGTCAATATTTAAGAGTCTTGTGTAATTTAGGCGTCGCTCTTTTCCTGGCGAGCGATAGCGAGCCTGTAATTTAAGAGAAGCCGCCTTATTCTATCAACAAATTTACAAATCTTTCTTAAAGGAGGGTCTAGGTGTTTTTCTAAGCTTGATGGAGGTCTAGGGAGGAAACTAAAAAATACACAAAAAAATGAATTACCGGTAATAGACCAAACAAAGAAATAACCACAAGCCCCTTAACAATATCTTCAATTATTTTTTATCATGGCTTCCTATTATAATTACCAGCACATGCATTTTATCCCCCAAAAGGTTTGTCAGAAATGGGATTCGAACCCACGCCCTCAGAGAGGACCAGAATGCCCAATCCCCTCTACCAGAAGGGAAGATTTACCTTTAGTCTGGCGCCTTGGACCCCTCGGCCATCCTGACATACAATGCTTAACCCTTTCATTACCGGTGATATCCATTTAATTATATTCTGGCAATGATTAGACGATTTCATTCAGCTTAGAAAGGACTTCTAGCAATAAAAAGGCTTGAACTATCTCAATCAACCCTTTTTAACAACCACAGATTCTTCCTAAGCTGCTTAACCCGGGAGCTGCGGGGAGACTCTTAAGAGTTCCCCCGGCGCACTGCGGGGAGACTCTTAAGAGCAGAGACTTTGAACACGTACCAAAACCGCGCGTTTATAGCCAGGCGGCTGAAAATTGGTGTGGGTATAGTACTACATGTCAACTCTCGATACCACCCCGCCAAACGCTCGCCCCGCACTCGTGCAAGCACCACCGCGCCAGTAACCACGCACTAGTCATGGAGCCTACACGTCCCTCACGCTCGCTCCCTGATGACACAACCAGCCCTCCTTCTGGTGGTGTTAGCCGCCGTGGAAGGCAGAGGGTGGCTGCCAAAGACCCTAGCTACCAGTACGACACGCCCTACAGCTCAGAGGACGAATCACCAGCACCAAAAGCACGTAAAACACGTGCAAGCAGGGCAATGGCACAGAGGTCATTGGTCTTTCGGGACACTGCCACCACGACCCAGGCCACTGCAACAACCACTACCACCACCACTGCCACCACTGCCACCCCTGCCACCCCTGCCACCGGTACCAGCGACGCAGGAGGCCGCCCTAGGGCTGCATTACCTGCGGGGGCAGGAAAAATGAAAGGCACGGGCGTAGGGAAAAGAACCCGTACACCAGCCACAGTGCCCCTACCACCACCACACCACCAGCCGCCCCTGGCCCGGCTGCCCCTGCTGCCCCTGCTGCCCCTGCCACCCCTGCCGCCCCTCCCGCCCCTGCCCGCCCTGCCGCCCCGGCAGCCCCTCCCGCCCCTGCCGCCCCTGCCCAAGGAACAGGGAAGGGGAAGGGGAAAGGGAGAGGGAAAGCGACTGGGAAAGCGACTGCTGGCCCTGGTGTCCCTGCCGCCCCTGCTGCCCCTGCCGCCCCTGCCGCCCCTGCCGCCCCTGCCCAAGGAACAGGCAAGGGGAAGGGAAAGCGACTGGGGAAAGCGACTGCTGGCCCTGGTGTCCCTGCCGCCCTGCTGCCCCTGTTGCCCCTGCCGCCCTGCCGCCCCTGCCCAAGGAACAGAGAGAAGGGCGACAGGCACCACCATCATCTTGCCATCAAGGCCACGCACCACTGCTGCCCCCTGCCGCCGCCGCCGCCCCTGCCACCACCTCTGCTGTCCCTGTCCATAAGACTCCCGCACGTGCCAAAGTGACCCGGAAAACTCTTACACCATCTAAGTATGCCGCCCTGCTGTTGATGGTGATTCGCAGGACATTGGCAGCCCGGGTTTCGACGATGAAGCCCTAGCACGGGACCAAGGGTGGGGGGATTTGGGAGTGGACAGTGGGAGTGAGTCCGACGTCGGTGACGAAAACGAGGAAGGGCATCGTCTGTCAAGTGAAGAGGAGGGTAATGATGATGAAGTGCTGTATCGCGACCATGAAAGCGATATTTCAGACGCAGAAGCAGACGCAGACGACATTCCGATCCCTGGCATGCCTTCGTTCGATTGGTCTGACGGGGTCAATTTTGTACCTGACGTGCCCCAGTTCAATCCTGGGACGTCAGGAACAACTGACGACTGGCCCTGTGATGATCAAGCGAACGAAAGCGACTTCTTCCTCGCTTTTTTCGACATGGAGGTAATGACGTACATCGTTGCCCAAACAAACGCCTACTACAGGTGGGTGTTTGGCAGATTGGACGTCCTTTCTCCAAAAGCGAGAATACGAGGCTGGGTGGATACGACTGTGGCAAGAATTTCTGACGTTCTTTGCCTTGTTGTTCCTCATGCCTCTGATCAAGAAGCATGTGTTGCAACACTATTGGAAGCACGACCCTCTCATCGCCACCCCAACTTTCAATAAGTTCATGACTCGTGACAGATTTTGTTGCTGCTAAGATTTATGCACTTTGCAGACAACGAAAATCCTAACAGGATTGACAGGATATGGAAAGTTCGGGATGTGTTCACCATGTTGTTGGAGAGGTATAGGAAATACTTTTACCCCTTCCTCAATTTGGTGATTGATGAGTCGCTCGTGCTCTTCAAAGGACGTCTTGTTTTCAAGCAGTATATCCCCTTGAAGAGGCATAGGTTCGGAATCAAGCTCTTCGTGTTGTGCGACTGTGAAACTGGGATAGTGCTTGACATGATCGTGTATACAGGAACTGACATTGACGTACCGAAAGCCGCTGCCAATGACCCCATGGGCATGTCAGGTGCCATCGTCAGGAAAATGTTGGCACCTTACCTGGGCAAAGGCCACATCATCTACACTGACAACTGGTATACTTCTCCTGCTCTCTGCCAGTTTCTTTATGACAACCAAACGGGGTCATGTGGGACTGTCAGAAAGACAAGAAAGTTTATGCCAAAGTTCACAGGTGATGTCATTCCTCTCACAGATGCCTCCTCCAGTGACACACCTTCAGAAGACGACCTGGCCCAGGAACACCGCGAGAGGCATGTGCGAAGAAGGCGACGAAAGGGGCAGAAATACAAGCAGCTCGAGAAGTGTGGGAAACTGATAGCCCTGAAGTGGAAGGATAAGCGAGACGTCCACCTGCTTTCCACCGTCCACACAGGTGCCCAGGTGGATTCTGGCAAAATCCACTACCGAACCAGGAAGACAATCTACAAGCCCGACATGGTAGTGGACTACACCAAAAAACATGCGCCTGGTGGACAAGTCTGACTGTCAGCTGTCAGGAGTTGAGTGTCTGAGGAAGACTGTGAAGTGGTATCACAAGCTCTTCCTCCACCTAGTTGACATAACGATGCTGAACGCCTACAACTTGTGGTTGGTGAAGAAGGATATGGCCCCAAACCAGAAGCTGAAATTCCGGGAGTTCGTGTACAACGTCTCCTACCAACTCCTGGAGAAGTATGGCACCACCACTCACAGACGTACGGCATGGCGTGGGGATCACGTTCCTGACCGCATCCAGCTGGGTATCGAAAGACACTACACAACCAACACCGAGCTGATTGGCACTCGTCACAGGCAGGTGCAGTGCACCGTCTGCAGCTCCAGTGTGAGGAAACCCCATGTAACCAAAAGAGTCCCCTCAATGTGCGCCGAGTGCAAAGTTGCACTCTGCCTGGGTGACTGCTTCAGGGACTACCACACCTTCAAGAACTACTGAGTGTCGGCCCCTGCCCTGCCCTGCCCTGGACTCGCCCCGTGCCCTGCCCTGGACTCGCCTCCTGCCCTGCCCTGCCCTGGACTCGCGCCCTACCTTACCTGACCTGACCTAATTGATCACGCTACCTCATAATGAAACATATATATTATATAATGTATAAGTTCCAAAGATGTCCCTGTGATATAGCTTTTACATTATATAATTGTATGTTTCATTATTTAGTTTATAAGTTTCAAAGATTTACATGTAATATGCCTTATTTTTTTAGTATATCAATATATATGTTTGTTATTAGCCTAAGTAATGTGTATATAATTATTTTCTTACCTCAAATGAATTGTACAAAAATAAATATGTTTCAATAAATCATGTCAAACCTACTATGATAATAAAATAAAACAATAAAAAAAGAAAAAAAGAAAACAAGGTCATGTCATTGTATTCTTACAATATGATATATTCTATGAATATTTCATATTGTTTGAATACAATGGCATGATCTTGTAAAAAAAAAAAATTTATAAATTTTTTTCTAGACAATATAAAACCTTCCCCATAACCCCCTCCTGGATTCGATCCCACTACCCTACGACACTTTGAGTTTTCCAGTCCGCGACCTTACCAACCATGCCACAGGAGCTCATACCAAATATCACTCAAAACTTCGTGTCTACAATCGAAATGACAATATACAAAAAAAAAATGAATTATCCCACCAATTTACGTTTGTAAATTGATGGGATTATCAATTATATCATGCCAAGGTTTATAATAGTTTGTCTCTGTCAAGAATTAGTAATTATATAACTTTATTCTGTCAAAAATTGCCCAAACACTCAGCAAAATTGCCCCTCTCAGTGTGACTCCACTCATTTTCACACGGTCAGGCGGTCACGAGGTGACCCTTGCCGCTCCTTGATTCTCCAGCTACAGCAGCTCTGTCTGGGAACAAAATTGGTATAAATACAATAATGGATAAAATACTCTTCACAAATACATTTGTATTGTATAATATTGTAAATAAAAATGAATAATAACTGTGTGGGTGTCGAAAATTGCTCAACCAGCTTTCTTATGTCTCGCCTACGCGCGTATATTGGATTATACATAGTCATGACTGTCATACAAATAATTGCAGTAGGTCTCGACTATACATTTAGATTGCATATTACTTCGAAATAAATAAGTAAACGTTTCTCTGGTGGCAATCTACCCTTTCGCAGGTGTAAGGAGACACCAGTCTATATTTAGCCCTCTATCACAACAGGCAATCTGCCTGTGTTGACTCAGCACCGTCGCTGGTGGTCTATAAATATAGTACTTTATTTACAGTCAATGGCCTACATGTTTCTGTGGTACTTCACATGTGTCTAAAATGCAATGTCTGCTTGCATAAAAATGCAATTCTGAAGTCCATTTAGTTGTACGACATACGCATGTCTCAGTTTCTCTCTCTCTCTCTCTCTCTCTCCATTCCTGACTCATGTTATTGTAGACCTGTTGATGGCAACGAACACCAGCCATCTGGTAGACATAAGGGTCAAAATACCAAACATCAATACGCCTGGGGCGCCTCCACAATTATCCCTAAGCTGGTTATCTATCTAGAGATCTGCCTGACTTCCATCTCTCCACGACTCACTCACTCACTGCACCCCTGCATGCCTCCCTCCCACCCACCCACCCCCAACCCCCCCTTTCAGGCTTCCGTCTGCTAGAAACACATTCACAATTTGCGTAAATATCGCATCAATTGGGCTATATGCGGTATATTCCTTGTTATATGGGACGCCTACATATGTACACGTCTTTATTATAGCATGAGAGTGCTCTAAATACAAGATTGACGTGATATTTATGGCGTAACACACCCTCTCCCCCTTTCATTCCCACCACAACTCACTCACACCTTGGTTCACGCATAGAAACTCATTGATAATGTGCGTAAATATCGCATGAATTGGTTTATATGCGGTATATATTTTGATATATGGCACGTATACATACGTACAAGTCTGTATTATAGCGTGACAGTGCTCTACGTACAAGATATACGTGATATGTATGGCGTAAACCACACTCTCAGCTCATAAATTGCCGCCAAACCTCCAACACATCTTCATTCCCGCCTAAATATTCTCTTATAATTCCCTTATATATTGCAATTTTTGGTCACTATGAGGCATATTCATTGTTATATGGGTGCCCTACACATGTATACATACTCTAAATAGCCTAAAAGGGCTCGAAAAAGGAGATATACGTGATAATACGCGGTAACCCACCCCCTCCTCCCTCTCCTTCTATCCCCTGCGCGCGTAAATATTCGGCAGGGAAATCTCGCCGCTCGATGACAATCTAGCCGCGCGGTGCCATTCGCTCCACATTTTTCAACTACGGACCGTTCCCCTACCCCCCCCAGACATTTTTTGGGGGGTCAAATATATATGGGCCGATGCACGCAAACATTCCCTACACGATGATGTACTTTTTATCGAAATTGGCAATAGGTCCCAAAATCATCATAGGTGCGCACAGTCTTACCCTGTAGAAAACCCCCTGTGCGCCGCGGAGAGGTTAAAATCGTTCAAATATAGCTAGAAGGGTTAACCCGAGAAGTACGATAGAACTCACGGAAGTATGTGCATAGCAAATGTGATAGGCCTCACGGAAGCAAGACCACGAAAAAACCCTTCAAAAATGCCCCAGGGGCTCTCAAAACAAAGGAATGTGTCATTAGGTGAGATAATTCCTCTCTAGTACCTCCTACAACTCATCCATATGTTTCCCCCCCACCTTCCCCACCTTTTTCCCCCTCTCCTCCTTCTCAATGATCACCTATTTTTCATCATTTATTGGTTATTTTTCGCGCACATTTTTCTCCCGCGGTTACGTAGCACAAGTGAGTTACATAAGAGACCTTATATAACTCTTGAGACTTCATCCGCTCGCCTCAGTATAGCAAGAGAACTTGAAGAGGGAAGGTATATTGTTACGATCCAGGTTCTCAAAGACACAGGGCTCTTCAACATTGGACTAGATAATGGCAAAAAGCAACAACGGTAACACTAGATCCAACCCCTGCCTTAAACACTGGAAAACAAAACACCATTACCGCCCTGAGTCGTGCCTGGACAACGAGGTATCCTATGACTCGGTAACTGGTGCACACACACTAGGCTGACGCTCAATGAAACAGCCTATTCTCAAACAGTAAAAGATTACCCGATTATGTTACACAAAGAAAAGATAGTTAACGTGATTAATTAACGTTACGGTAGATACTCAAATAACTGGCACTCCTGTATTAAAGAAAGTGCAATGCTAGTCCTGCAACATCAACTGGAAACTTCTGAAATAAGTCTGATGCTGGGAAGATGTTCGTAAAGAATCTTGAACAATTATAATGCAGAATACGGGTCACAATAAATGCTAGGACATATAGTAATAATAGGCAGGCGAATAATAAAGACTGCGCAAAGGTAGTAATGCTAGACAACTAAAGAAATGCTTTGTGACACAACACAACAGCCTACTCGGGTTGTGCAACTCAACAACAACCTCGGCTCAAAAGTGCAGTGAATAATAATGCTGCATACATATAATAATGGGGCTTATCTCTAACCAGTGTCTGCTCAGTTAATAAAGTCTAGCTGGGGTATCAAGGCAGGGCAACAATGGGCAAGCATGCGGCTCGTAGCCTAACCTTGTCCGAGGGTGGTATAATGAAGATTACGTTATATGACGGGGATGCTCTTTTGATAAATCTAGGTCTCTAGTACCTAGCTCTATCCTGGCGATCCCTCAGAAGTCAACACAAAGAGGCAGCACTATGTTGTGAGGGATAGGCTATGGCCCTCTCACACCACAGCGCTGGGCGCGCAAAGTAAACCAACCCGAAGACAACTTAGGCTCCCACAGTACCTGTCGATGTCGTGTAGAGCTTAGCTAACACTGCACACATCGGAGACAACGACACAGTAACCTTACCCCTAGTCTAGCTTTAGATAACCAAGCAGAATCACTCAACACCTTGCAAGGGAGACATATACCGGTCTACAACCTTCCCGAGAGAGGACACCTACGGAAAAGTCCGTCTCTCTAAACCTCAATAAAGCATAATACCTCCTTAACCTAATACATGGAAATATCTGAGAGCTTCGCGTACAATACGACTGGTCGACGGTGAACGTCTATGCTGAAACCGGAAGGGATGTTGAGTTTAATAAAGATTAGAGAATGAGAAAGGAGAAGTCGAGAGAGAGAGATAGTATGCAAAGTAGCGAGTATGGGGGACAGAATTGCAAAGGATGTAGGTGATACGCGTGTCAGGCCAGCTCTGAGCTGGTAAAGAACACGAGGCAGCGACGGGAAGGGACTAGTTGACCACCCGGCCGCCAACGGCGTCAGCGCCCAAGCGAGCCGGGTCATAGCTCACCACGCTGCTGGGTGTACTCCTTCACACTCTCTCGCTCGCCTCTCACACAAGCAACATTTATATTATAGCGAATATAAAATATAAGGCGCAGCCACAGACCAAAACAAAGACCACTTCTAGACTGTCTGTGGCAACACGACACTAATGAGATAAAGCAGATCATTCTAGGACAACTGTAGCCTATCCCCCCATCCTGGCGAGCGCTAGCGAGCTGCAATGCCCCACGCAACCATTCTGCTAACGCCGGGAGGCGTCACACCCCCCCAAGATATGGGACACTCAACCATGAGCCCATATCTGAACAGACAGAATGTCGCTAAAATCTACCACTCCTAACCACTCCGCCACTCATGGAATGCAAGCTCAGTCTCCTCAAAAAAAAATACAACAACATTTTTATATAAAAAAATCTTATCACCCTTCCCAAATATAATACATTAATTCATAACATTGTGCTCCCAGAGCGAGCTTTAAGAAGCACAGCCTACTGAGGGAAAATCATCTGCACTCCGTACTCAGCTACAATATTATCTTAAAATTAATTATTAAAAAGAAAGAGTTTCTATTTAATTTTCATATTTTATTTTAATGTTGTTTTTGGCGGCTACTATAGATGTAGCCTAATTTTCTTCTAATCAAAGCCAACAACTCCTGCCCTGCGACCCTACGCTGATGCTAGACACGCGAGCCAACAAGCACCAGCGCAAAAATACACCGCGAGCCAAGACAGGAGGCTATATCGACATACTGTGGTAGCCTACCCCGGATCCTCCACCCGCGACAGACAGTCCGCAATCACATTCTCACAACCGGTAATATGGCGAATGTCTAAGTTGTACTCTTGCAACATGAGCGACCATCTGGTCAGCCTCATATTCCGGTTGTGGAATTGATTGAAGAATTTAAGCGGGTGGTGGTCGGTATACACTACCACGACTGGCCCATATGCAGGAACATAGACCTCAAAGTGTCTGAGCGCTAACACGATTGCCAGCAGTTCCTTTTCAACAACCGAATAGTTTTTCTGTGCTGAATTAAATTTCTTTGAAAAGAAACTGACTGGATGCTCAAGACCTTCCTCGTCTGTCTGCAAAAGTACGGCACCAGCCCCTACTCCGCTGGCATCAGTCGCCAACTGAAATGGTCGTTCAAAGTCCGGGGCCCTGAGGATAGGGTGAGTGCATGAAAGGTGTTTAACTATTCGAAACGCCTGCTCACACTCAGGTGCCCAGCGGAACTTTTTATCTTTAGCTAGTAGATCTGTCAAAGGAGCTAACACAGTAGAATAGCCTCTTATAAAGCGGCGGTAATACCCAATCATGCCCAAAAATCTCATGATCTGCCGCTTGGTGGTCGGCCTGGGGAACAAGTCGATAGCCTGTATCATGGGGCGGGCTCACCTGCCCTAACCCAACCACAAACCCCAGATACTGCACCGTGGCTTGCACAAAGTCACACTTGCCCAGATTAACCACCAAGCCTGCTTTACTAAGTTGACTAAATAAGGCTTCTATGTGCTCACAGTGACTTTGGAAATCGTTGTCATAAATGATCACGTCATCAAGGTAGACAGTACAGTTTGGGATGTCTGCTACGATGTCGTTCATTAAGCTCTGGAAAGTGGCCGGTGCATTTTTCAGACCATATGGCATCACGTTGCAACGGTAAGTACTGCCATCCACCACAAACCCGCACACCTCTTTAGCACGCTCAGACAGTGGTACTTGCCAGTAGCCTTTGACGAGGTCTACCTTGGTCAAGTACCTTGCTTTCCCGATCTTATCCACACTGTCATCCACCCGGGGAAGAGGATATGCATTGGTGGGGGTCAACCCGTTCAACCGCCTAAAGTCAATGCAGAACCGAACTTTTCCATCAGGTTTGGGCTGCAGAGTGACAGGAGAAGTCCACCGTACTGCCCCCTTCTCGATCAAGCCTCTCGCCAGCATATACTCCAGCTCATCCCTGAGCGCTGGGAGTTTAATGGGTGGCACCCGATAAGGTATCGACTTGAAGGGGGGGTGCTCTCCTACGTCGACATCATGCACCGCTTGAGTAGTGAGGCCTGGGTGCTCGGCAAATACAGTGGGGTATGAATCGAACAGGCGCTGCACTGCCACCTGCTGTTCCTCCGGCAGGTGCGCCAGAGCATCGTGCGCACATTGGCTCGAATTCCCCGCCCACTGATCAGCCGAGACATGACAATCCCAGTTATCATCCACCTGATCATTGCTGCCCCCCTCTCCTTCTCCACCATGACCGCGGCAGGTCAACACAGGGACAGCTAATGAATCAGGTGGGCGCCTCACATACTCCTTCAACAAATTAATGTGGCATAGTTGGTTACGCTTCTTCCGGTCTGGAGTGGCAACTAGGTAATCTAGATCGGAGATCTTTGACACCACCCGATAAGGCCCAGCGTACTTGGCAGCCAGAGGATGACCTGACAAAGGCAACAGGACCAACACCTCTTGACCTACCTGAAACTCCCGGAGTTTCGCCTTAGTATCGTACCTGTCCTTCATACGGGCCTGCGAACTCACCAAATTACGCCCGGCCAGCTCCAGACTTCTAAGCATTCTCTCCCTGTTCTCGAGGACGTATCTCAACATAGAACATGGCTTAGCGGTACCCTCCCAAATTTCCTTCACCATGTGGAGAGGGCCCCTCACCTGATGCCCGAAAACAAGCTCATTCGGACTGAAACCGAGACTCTCTCCAGGTACTTCTCTTGCAGCGAACAAAACATACGGCAGACCAAGGTCCCAATCCTTTCCGTTCTCTGCGCAGTAACATCGAAGCATGCTTTTCAGCGTGGCGTGCCACCTCTCCAACACTCCTTGACTCTCCGGGTGATATGCAGAAGAGACGACGGTGCTGATGCCATGCTGAATCATAGTTTGTTTGAACAGATTAGATGTAAAATTAGAACCTTGGTCCGATTGCACCATACCGCGAGCAATACAAGAGCAGGTTCCGGACAACAGTTTTCGCCGTGCCATTTCTCATTGGATATGCATCAGGATAACGAGTGGCCACATCCATGATAGTTAATAGAAATTTATTACCGGCACTAGTAGGGGGTAGGGGTCCGACCATATCAATGATGACCTTACTGAAGGGCGGTCCACTGACAGGAATGGGGTGCAATGGGGCTCTCGGAATTGTTTGGTTAGGTTTTCCAACCCTCTGGCATGTATGACACATTGCTATCCAGGTTACCACCTGCCCCTTCAACCCCGGCCACCAAAACAATTTTTCTAAAGCCGCCACCGTTTTTCTCACCCCTAGATGTCCTGCCAGTGGTATGTCATGCGCCAACCTCAGTAGGCTATCCCTGAACTCCCGTGGCACCACCAACTGGTCCTCTACTCCGGACCCCTCTTGCCAACTACGTTTAGGGTCTTGAAAACGCCTATAGAGGATGCCTTCTAAATAAAAAAAATCTCCTGGCTGTGCATCGCCGTCCTCGTCGAGCTCTACAGCTCCATTAGCACACGTTTGGAGCTCAGGGTCCTCTAGTTGCAACCGACGTATCTCTGAGGGTGCCAAGTGATCTAACTGCTCCCGGAGCAATGCATGACCTTCCCCGATACTGGGCTGCTCCCTCTGTCTCTCTCGATGTACATAACGTTGCTGTCGTGGAGACTCGTCATGCCCAGCCTCGTCACTCTCGATGACAGGCCCAGGGGCTACTCCAGAATTAAGTAATGGTGCTAATACTGAATCACCCAGGAGAGCCGCCGTGTCAAAACTCTTAAAACCAACTCCAGCTTTAGCCTCCTCCTGTTGATCGTTCCTCCGATGGTCTGAAGACGGAGGACTAGGCTGTGACACTTTAGCTGCCCGAGCTCGGGTGACAACACACGCCATGGGTTGTGTCTGGCACTGCTCGACCCACTCTTGGTCTTCCCTACTCACGTCTGACGGCCTCTCGGCAACGACTAAGGGTAGAACCTCAGAAGCGGGCATTGCAAAGTCGTTGCCGAGAAGAAGGTCGACGCCCTCCACTGGCAGTTTCTCCACAATCCCGACATCCAATTCATGTGCCACACCATCCACCTCCAACTCCAACCGCACCAGCGGGTATGACCGAGTTGCATTAATACCCTGCACCACTACCACCCGAGCCGTGTTTATAGGGTAGCCAGTCAAGTTTTTCATCAGAGTCTGGGAAGCACCTGTATCACGCAAGACCTCTACTCCATGCTTGCGCCCCACCCACATCACGCAACCCCGCCCTCTATGGTCGCAAAAAACATCCCGAGCAGGGTTCGAGCCTCCCAGGTGCTTCTGCATTGGCTGTGCCTCAGCCTCTGACGAACTGCCCCGGGCAAACTCAGACGACTTCGGAGACACACCAATGTTGCAGGCCAAAGACACAGCTGCTGTAGGTGGTTTGCTAGGACAGACTCTTGCAAAGTGCCCCTTTTTTTGACAATGATAACACTCCAACTCCCCTTTGGGCTTCCCTTGGTACTGGGAAGGGCCCGGCCCCTTCTTAAACGGGACGGTGCTAGTCTTGTGGTCAGTCTTGGTATCATGGCTCTTGTACCTGTTTGCATAAGGTATACCACTAACTCGGGGGGGTGGGGCATCACGCCCCTTGTTACCTGCCTCACTACGCTGGACAGACCCGCACCCACGAATTATTGATAGCCGGAGGTCAGCCATCTCAGCTGCCTCCTGTAGAGTTTTTGGTTGCTTTTCTTTCATGTTTAACGTCAGGTCGCCGCCCGTGCATTTAAAAAACTGCTCTAAAAGCACCAACTGTTTAATGTCGTCAAACGTAGTAGCTTTCTCCGACCTCAGCCAATTCCCAAAAGCATCGGACAGCTCCCGGGCATGTTCCAAAAAGGTGCTCTCCCGACCCTTGGTAACACCCCGGAACTTCAACCTGTACGTCTCTGGTTGTAGTTCGTATGCTCTCAGGACAGCCTCCTTGAGTTCCTCATAGATAATACATGACTCTATAGGCATTGCATCATAAGCCTGGAGTCCCTTGCCCACAAGTCTAGAGGAAACAAGGGCTGCCCACTTCTCCCCAGGCCACTGGTGTTCCTGGCACTTCTTCTCGAATCTCATGAAAAATTCGGTGACACCCGACTCATCAAATACAGGGACTAGCTTCAACAGGTGCGACAAAGACTGATCATGCCCACAATTCCCACCACCGAGACGTTGCCCTGTTGTTTCCACCCGAGTCTTCTCAAGATCGATATATGCACGGTACCTGGTAGACTCAGCCTCCGACTGGGCTTTTATTCTTGCGAGTTCGAGATCAGTCTGTTGTTTAGCCTTAGCGAGTTCGAAATCAGCCTGTCGCTTAGCCTCTATCTTAGCGAGTTCGAGACGTTCCTCACGCTCAGCCTGCATCTTAGCCATCTCAAGCTGGAAGAGCATTTCTGTAGTGAAACCTTGAGGAGGAGGTGCAACTATTGGAGGCCCACCCAGCAATCCTAAACCACGCTGCCAGCGGCTATCGACCTGCGGGAACGTACTAAACTCCGGTATCCTAGAGGTCCCGATGGGAGTAGAGTGGAGGGGGGGCTCGAGCAGAAGTCCACGAGCACCCTCTCCACCCTGGACCTCACTAGCCGCCCCCAGTACGCAAGCCCTCAAATCGTTCTTCTTGATGCCATGAGCCACCTTAAGCCCCATGAGGGGAGCCAAACACTGTAGACCATACTTGCTAATTCCCTCTAGTCGATCAGCTGTTATAGGCACCTCCAAAAACTTCTTTGCGGCCTCCTCACTAGTTACTAACCCCCCTGGCATCTGCCCATCAGAGCCTGCATCATTCCCTGAACCCTCAGTATGATCTGATTCGTCTCCCATGGTGTCCACCAAAAATTCTCACGTTTATAAAAAAAAAGAAGAAGTACCCAAGCTCCTATGTAGCACTATTCACTTGCCAAAAATGTCTTAAGACTCTCAAGTGCTATACTACTTTGCCAAAAAAATTCTAACGTGCCCACTATATTCCTCAATAAAACAAATGACCACAACAATCCTGCAATTATCTCTTAGTTCACAAGATCCTGAGCTAGGTCGCCATTTGTTACGATCCAGGTTCTCAAAGACACAGGGCTCTTCAACATTGGACTAGATAATGGCAAAAAGCAACAACGGTAACACTAGATCCAACCCCTGCCTTAAACACTGAAAAACAAAACACCATTACCATCCTGAGTCGTGCCTGGACAACGAGGTATCCTATGACTCGGTAACTGGTGCACACACACTAGGCTGACGCTCAATGAAACAGCCTATTCTCAAACAGTAAAAGATTACTCGATTATGTTACACAAAGAAAAGATAGTTAACGTGATTAATTAACGTTACGGTAGATACTCAAATAACTGGCACTCCTGTATTAAAGAAAGTGCAATGCTAGTCCTGCAACATCAACTGGAAACTTCTGAAATAAGTCTGATGCTGGGAAGATGTTCGTAAAGAATCTTGAACAATTATAATGCAGAATACGGGTCACAATAAATGCTAGGACATATAGTAATAATAGGCAGGCGAATAATAAAGACTGCGCAAAGGTAGTAATGCTCGACAACTAAAGAAATGCTTTGTGACACAACGCAACAGCCTACTCGGGTTGTGCAACTCAACAACAACCTCGGCTCAAAAGTGCAGTGAATAATAATGCTGCATACATTATAATAATGGGGCTTATCTCTAACCAGTGTCTGCTCAGTTAATAAAGTCTAGCTGGGGTATCAAGGTAGGGCAACAATGGGCGAGCATGCGGCTCGTAGCCTAACGTTTTCCGAGGGTGGTATAATGAAGATTACGTTATATGACGGGGATGCTCTCTTGATAAATCTAGGTCTCTAGTACCTAGCTCTATCCTGGCGATCCCTCAGAAGTCAACACAAAGAGGCAGCACTATGTTGTGAGGGATAGGCTATGGCCCTCTCACACCACAGCGCTGTGCTCGCAAAGTAAACCATCCCGAAGACAACTTAGGCTCCCACAGTACCTGTCGATGTCGTGTAGAGCTTAGCTAACACTGCACACATCGGAGACAACGACACAGTAACCTTACCCCTAGTCTAGCTTTAGATAACCAAGCAGAATCACTCAACACCTTGCAAGGGAGACATATACCGGTCTACAACCTTCCCGAGAGAGGACACCTACGGAAAAGTCCGTCTCTCTAAACCTCAATAAAGCATAATACCTCCTTAACCTAATACATGGAAATATCTGAGAGCTTCGCGTACAATACGACTGGTCGACGGTGAACGTCTATGCTGAAACCAGAAGGGATGTTGAGTTTAATAAAGATTAGAGAATGAGAAAGGAGAAGTCGAGAGAGAGAGATAGTATGCAAAGTAGTGAGTATGGGGGACAGAATTGCAAAGGATGTAGGTGATACGCGTGTCAGGCAAGCTCTGAGCTGGTAAAGAACACGAGGCAGCGACGGGAAGGGACTAGTTGACCACCCGGCCGCCAACGCCGTCAGCGCCCAAGCGAGCCGGGTCATAGCTCACCACGCTGCTGGGTGTACTCCTTCACACTCTCTCGCTCGCCTCCCACACAAGCAACATTTATATTATAGCGAAAATAAAATATAAGGCGCGGCCACAGACCAAAACAAAGACCACTTCTAGACTGTCTGTGGCAACACGACACTAATGAAATAAAGCAGATCATTCTAGGACAACTGTAGCCTATCCCCCCATCCTGACGAGCGCTAGCGTGCTTCAATGCCCCACGCAACCATTCTGCTAACGCCGGGAGGCGTCACAATATGTATCGCCGCCTCCCGCCTGAGGATACGACTGACCGGGTGGTAAATATTTTTATTTTTCACCACTTAAATGCTTTCCCCACATATTTTATCACTCTTTAGGGTTCATATGTTCATCATATTAGTAAAATAAGTGCTCATGGAAAATAAATAATGCTTTATATGGTAGATAGAATATTAGGTAATTAATTTGCAAATAACTACGTTTGTTACAGGCCATACACCCTTGCCAGGTTAAGGGGAGATTTTCACTTAAAAAAAAAAATTCTGGACGCCCTTCTCAATCCTGTTTAGCCCAATTAGTTTTGATATTTTAAGATGTTAGTCGCATTACTCTGGCAATTTTAAGAACTTTCGCTCCATTTCTGGCAATTTTAAGACCTTTTGTGCCATGCAGGTGTCAATTTGTTCCTGGCGAACCATAACAAGCCTGTATGTTTGGAGGAACCGGCCTTCGCCCAGGGCAAGGGGGGTCTTGTGGGTGTTTATTAAAGCTTGATAGAAGTCTAGCGAGGAAACTAAAAGAAAATATATATTAATAAGAAAATGAAAATAGAAAATAGGAAATGGTCCAGGGCAGGTCATATATTAAGAAGATATGATAACAGATGGACAGCTAGAGCAACAGAATGGTAACTTAGGGATGGGGCTAGAGGAAGAGGTAGTACAAAGGAGTACAAAGGAGTGCAAAGGAAATCAAGCAACAACAGGTCTATTGACCCTTTTAGGCTGCTTGTCCTCCAAAACACTGAGGATCAAGTGTCCAAACAGTGGTTTAGAGTGGGTAAGGGAACAATGGAAAGGGAACTACTGCCCTGGAACTAATGTCCGAGGCAGGACAGGTAGACAGAGAACCAGATGGAGGGATGAGATTCGAAAGTTTGCAGGGGTCGGATGGAACAGACTAACATCTGACTGGTTAGAGTGGAAACGTTTGGGAGAGGCCTTCGTCCTCTGGTCAGGTCAGGTGAAGGTATTGAGGGATAAGCCTTTACAACGGCACCTCGTATCTACATTCTACTTTTCCTATTTTTTCTGAAGAGTGTAGAGAGGGGAGGAGGGGTGTTGGAGAGAGAGGAAGCTGTTAGGGTGGCTTTGTTATGTGTGTTATTAGTCTGCAGTGGACTAATCTATTTTTTATTCATTTCAACACAACACCAAACACCTCCAATGAAATTAATGCAAGCATATAATTATGTGATCCACCAGGATTCGAACCCGGGTTATCACACACAGATTCTTAGACACCTTAACCATTACACCACCAAAACTCAGGCTGATGATGATGATGATGATGACATTTGATCCCCCAAAATATGTGTCAGAAGTGGGATTCGAACCCACGCCCTCAGAGAGGACCAGAATGCCCAACCCCCTCTACCAGAAGGAAAGATTTACCTTGAGTCTGGCGCCTTAGACCACTCGGCCATCCTGACATACAGTGATGAAGAGGAAAATTTCACATATAGTTTATTTTTGCTAGGTCCCCTTCTCCGTCTTGTTGAGCCCCTTTAGTTTTGAGATTTTAAGGCATTCGCCCCATTAGTTTGGCAATTTTAAAACCTTTCGCCCCATTTCTGGCAATTTTAAGACCTTTCGTGTCATATAGGTTTCGATTTTTTCCTGGCGAGCGATAGCGAGTCTGTATTTTAGGAGAAACTGGTCTTCAGACGAAAAAAATTTCTACCGAAAAATGTACACATTTATCTCGAAAGTGGAGCATGGGGGTATTTTTTTAAGCTTGATAGAGGTCTAGGTAGCAAACTGTAAGAAAATATATAATAAGAAGAAAATACAAATATAAAATAGAATATCCTCCCCTTAATGGACCTTGTGAAGCAGAATGTCATTAAAAGCGTAATTAACCCTTTCAAGCTCCAATACGCGTTTCTGTTCTGTTTCTGGCTACTATTAGACGATTCTATTCAGATTAGTAACGGTATATGGAAGTCAAAGGGTTGATTGAGAGAGTATTTACCCTTTTAATACCCACAGATACTTACTAAGCTGCATAAAATCGTTTAATGATAGCCAAAACAAACTGCTAAAACGCGTCAGAGCTTTAAAGGGTTAACTGTAATACATGACGACACGCGGTCTAACATTACTAAAAGCAAAAACAACATGATTTGTTGTTTTTGCTTTTAGTAATGTTAGACCGCGTGTCGTCATGTATTACAGTTAACCCTTTAAAGCTCTGACGCGTTTTAGCAGTTTGTTTTGGCTATCATTAAATGATTTTATGCAGCTTAGTAAGTATCTGTGGGTATTAAAAGGGTAAATACTCTCTTAATCAACCCTTTGACTTCCATATACCGTTACTAATCTGAATAGAATCGTCTAATAGTAGCCAGAAACAGAACAGAAACGTGTATTGGAGCTTGAAAGGGTTAATTACGCCACAAACACGATATTTTGCAGAGCTTAGATAGTGGGTCGTTGTGGAAATACGTGTTTGCCTGTTTCTAATCAGGATTTACTGAATTAACTTAGGGACAGATTCAGATGCTATATGTCAGTACTTTTAATAGGTAAGCGAGTAGACATGATCCACTTAAGGGGAGGCAGACCGTTTTTTCTGGACCTCCTTCTCCCTAATGTTTAGCCCCAATAGGTTTTGAGATTATAAGACGTTCGGCCCATTAGTTTGGCGATTTTAAAAAACCTTTCGCCCTATTTCATTGTCAATTTTAAGACCTTTCGTGCCATTTAGATGTCAATTTTTTTTTAAATGACGGATCTGAAGACAAGTCATCCAAGAAACAGTTGCAGAATAGCCAGTCTGCAACTGCAAGACCCTATAAATTTAGACAATAGAGCAACAGGAGAAGACAAGAGAAATACGAGAGCCACCCTTGTTTTCCCATGATCTGGCCAAAGGACAAATAGAAAAGCGACCCCTGCTTCCCCCGTTTTCTACGACAACAGCCACAGGTGGGAGGTCCTCCCAACTAATTAGCCACCTGCTCGAGTGACGCCCATGCAGCCCTACAGCCGAGCACAGAGCTGCATGTCCTCAGCTCCCGGATATGGAGAGAGAAATGGTTATGCAAATAAAACATCAACGGTCTGAAGTCTACCGATATAAACAGATATAGACAAGAGGACACATTGTGACAGGCCGGGAGATATAATAACCCTCTCCCAAGAGCAAATATTAGGCGAGCTATAACAATGTTTGTTTAGGAATGTAGCTCATGGACGAGTCCGTACACATCCCATTTCTCCATTATTAGACTAAATAACTAGCACGTAAGTAATTAACAAACTACCTATACTCCGTTCAGCATAAACAGTCCGTTGGTAGGGCAGAACTTGACAACACTGTTTTACCCTCGCTATCAGCTGATAAGTTGATAATGGGGGCGAGAAACCATTTGCCCTCTCTATCTCTCTCTCTCTCTCTCTCTCTGGGAGATGAAATTGTACTAACTTAATTATTAACGTGATTTTTATATACCCTAAATCTATATATATAATGTCTTAAATGATAAAATAAACTATTGGTCAAAATATTCTGTGTGGCAGACTTTAAAGTGTTTGCTTTTATTGTACGGTTTTCTGTAATCATAATGAATGGGATACTTCTCTATAGTAGAAAATTATCCAGTGTTTCTGATGTTATGACTTTTTTTCCACACCACCATTGAGGTAAAAGTCTAGGTGTGTTTATTTTTATAGAGGTTTCCCCAGTAGGCCTAATCCTCTCTCCGATTATTAGTCAGAATTGTCTTAATCAGAACTATCTGAGAGGTGAACTACCAATGAATCCACATAATGTTCCACTGTCATATCTAGCTCAGCATCATGTTCTTGCAGCCGTTCTGCATGTTTCACTGCCTGAATCCAGTTGTGTTGTGTAACATGCTGCAAAGCCTCTTTGATGAGAAGCTTGAGGTCGGACATCTTGAAAGTGTTTTTCTTGGCGATATATGTTTTCACTTGAGCCCAGATGAGCTCAATAGGGTTGTACTGGCAATGGTATGGCGGTAGCCTTACAACCCTATGCCCTGCTTCTGCTGCAATTGTGTCAATCACATACTTTTTGCCTTTGTAATATTTCTTTGCAAGGTCAAGCAGGTTTATTTTAAACAGATCATCACTGGGCTGAGCTCCCTTCTTAATTAGCAAATCCTTTATATCAGCTTTTTTCCAGGAGTAGTTTGGAATTTTTTCAATGAGCATCGAATGGTACGAAGCATTGTCCATCACAATCACAGAGTTGGGTGGTATGTTTGGTAGCAACTGCTTTATAAACCAGTTTTCAAACACTGCAGCATTCATCTGATTGTGGTAGTCTCCATCATTTTTAGCTCAACATATTAACTCTGCATTATTGACAAAACCAGATTTTCCTCCTGCATGAAGAATTATGAAGCGACTTCCTTTCCCAGTAGGCGTCTTTATTCCTGTGGCTTTTGGAGATGCGGTATCAGTCCAACACTTTAAAACACTGTAATTTTGGTTCACCCACGTTTCGTCCAGGTACACAATATTTGGGTGGGATTGTTTGAGCTTTTGCATTTCGTACAAGAATCTGTTCCTTGCTGAAACAACATCTCTTCTCTCCATGAGGAATTTGTTTATCTGGCGCTGATGCCCTGCACTCTCTTCACCAGCCCTCCAAACATTCCCTAAGGTTCTGTGTGTCTATTCGTTGTGTTATTGTTGTCAAGGTAAACTAAGATATGTGAGCCGTGTTGTTATTGTTGTCAAGGTAAACTAAGATATGTGAGCCGTGTTGTTATTGTTGTCAAGGTAAACTAAGATATGTGAGCCGTGTTGTGCTAATTATCTCTGAGATCTGTGCCCAAGATCCTTAATTGTGTATCAGCGTTAATCCTTCTGAAACTTACATACCCTCTGTGTTAAAATTGTGTATAAGTCTTAAACCTGTTATTTGATTCATTTCATATCGAACGTCTTATGCATACGTTATATAGCTGTGTTCAGTTATTCATTTTGCCACACGCTCGCAGATCTTTCTATATATATGTATTCCGTTATGTATTTTGTGAGTTGAGGTCGAAGTGTATTTTGTGATTTGATTTCCCTTCTTAGTTGATTTTACCTAGAACCTACGCCCAATTTTATAACGAATTTACCTGCATATACTTAATTTCTATCCTCAGAATTATCGCTGTGAAAACCTATCTCCCCCAACTTTCCTGATTCTATCTATCTATCTATTGCCTGACGCCGTGATCCCCGAAGGGGTGGCCACGAACGAACCGCCCCCATGCACCTCTGTCCCCAGTCAGTCGACGCCCCTCCCCCCAACCAGCACCGCCTTCGTTCATGTAGTTCCTCACTCCATCCTTCCACCTCATATTCGGTCTACCTCTCCCCCTCTGTCCCTCCACCTCGCTCTCGTACACCCTCTTAGTCATTCTCTCGCTTTCCATACGTTCCATATGGCCGAACCATCTCAAGTTGTTCCTTTTCACACTTTCGATTACATAATCAACCTTGTAATTATTTTATGAATTCGTATTGACGTACATTTGATTACCGATGTAAGTAATTCTGATTCTTCATGCTCAGGAACTCTGGCATTGCATAGATTCTGATACTTAATTCCACATCACTTCCATACACCTTTTATTCTAGTGTATGTTCATTCTAAGACTCTGTTAATTCATTCAGACCTCTTGAGAAATACTGATATTAGTATTTCTTTAGTATAACTTCGTCGTATGCGCCCTCTTTCTTTTGGTAATTAATATCTTGTTAATTATCCTTTTACGCTTTTAAATCATTAGCGTTTCCAGAGCATTCATTGACTAACTTGATTTAGTTAACCATGTTTCGCTCTGCAGTGTAATTAAATATATTTATTCTATAGTTCATTCATAATTATACGCCAACCTTATATCTGAATTCCTCGGCTCGTTTCGTTATTCTTACATATAGTCCATGAGCCAAGACCCGAATTTTGGGATATCGGTACCACCCGGGGTGACTAATTCTCTTAGGTGTTTTTAGCTTGCTACATGTCTCTAGTTTATGTTTTGATATGATAGCCCTTGCACATTGGTAGCTTAATGGTCGTTATCACTTCTTGAATAGACATACCCTACCGAAAATTCCGAAATTTTTTAAAATGTCAAATTTGGGGACAGGAATGCCTAAATGTCAACAAAATGCATATAGTAATTGTCACATTTAATACAAGTCCTGTAAATACACACTAAGCATGCCATGGGCTTGTACATACTATTATGGCAAATTACTACTCCTAAATATCATCTACGTCAGACTCGGAATCTGACTGTTGTGCCACCGGCTCTTCTTCAATAGCCTTGTTCTGACATGTCTGTAACCTGCACATGTCCGTGCATTTTAGACCATTGCTGAGGCAAGTACACTTAGGGAGTTCGCATGACCGCACACACTTGCAAGACAGTAGCTGCATAACAGCATCTGGTGCTGGTGAGCCTCGCATCCAGTTGACGGCAAGCTTACCGTCCTCATCTGTCATCCAACCGCAGTCTGTTGGGTTCGCAACAAATGGCTGGCTCTGAAGACTTCTCCTCCAGATCGCAGCCTGGTAGTTTGCACGCAGTGCATGCATGAAGAGGCAGTCCTCACAAGGAGGGAGTTGACTTGACTCTACCTCTCCACGTCTTGCACAGAACAGCTCATACCGAAGCTTGTTTACCTTAGTTGTGTGGGTAGATGGTAGGTACATGTGGCAGGTGATTTCCTGTAGCTTCTCAAAGAGTTCAGGAGACACTTCCCATGAGCGTCCAAGTTCGTGAAAAGCATGCTGGTATGTCTTGTCCATCTTCACCTGCTTGAGTGTCGTCATCTTCCCTCGGCCAGCGAATGCACTGACGGTATCACAGCCTGTAAAGGCATGCATACCAATCAATGAATCACACACGCTGCCTCCCAGTGTGCGGCTCAGTGTGGTGATATCCAGGAATCTTGTCCGGTTCTTCGTCCCGCACTTCTGGAACAGATGGGATGGGATCTTGTGGCACATGCCAAGACACAACACCATGACGTCTGTATCTTCTGCAGTGATGATGACAGACTTGTTCCCAGATTCTGCTGCATGAAGTGCATGGAGAAGAAGGCGTGTGTCTGCTTCTTCTTGAGTTGACTTAAGCTCAGGAGCCTCTTCCCACTGCTCTTTGGTGATCTTGAAGCAGCGCTGCTCACATGTGACATACAGCTCCTTGTCCTTGAGCTTCTCCCTGTGCTGTGGTGCCTTCCATTCTTCTACCAAGAACTTGATAAGACTTGCCTTGTTGGAGGAACTACCGAGTAACTTTCTCCACTGCTGGATGTTGTGCCCAGGTTGAATGTTCTTGAAATGAATTCCTGTGCCTGCACTTCTTTTGGCTCGTTCTGCATCCTTGATGGATGTCTCCTTGTAGATATCAAACACAACATCAATGCGCCTGCTCTTAGCACCTTCATGAACAGCGTGACTCAGTGCTGTACCTGCAAGCTGTGAAAAAGTTTTGTCGTTTCCCTTCAGTTTGTGGACCAGGCTCATCCCATCAATTATGGTAGCAGAGGGCTCTGGTATCACTTCTGCAGGAGAAACATTCCTCTCTAACTCCTTTGCGAGGGCAGCCTTGTTGGTCTTGCGGAGAGACCCATCACCGCTGGCAAGTGCCCAAGGCAAAGGCCCCAGGGGATGAGCCAAGACATCACTCATTTTGAGCTTTCTGTTCTCGGCAACAAGGATCATCTGGCCAAATAGGTTCCTGTCAGCCTTTAAGATAACCTCCTTGGCATGGTCTTGTGAGCGTGGCTTCATTCTGATGTTAGTGAACGTTCTCAGTTTCGTCTTCGTCATCGTGTCATGAAACTGTATAGTTGGCGTATCGATCTCCAGGCGCTCTTCCTTGAAGGCTTGATATGCATCCTCTCCTATTCTGTAGGCCCCTAGAAGGTCTTTGACAACTTCTGGTGGTGCCATAGTCGCAGTTGACAAACTGACAAGATCTTCTTGCTCTGCGTTGAAGGGGTTCAACCAGCTGGTCTCCATCAGTTGAACTAAAGATTGGACATCGGCCTCATCTCTTCTAATCCTGGGCATCTGTAGGTCTGGGTGGCTGAAGTCAGTATACTTTTGGCCTACTACCATAGTCCTGAGCTGCCTTAAGTACCTGCTGCGATACTCCGATGTCAGGTAGTACCTGGCGACAGCTCCGCCTTTCAGGCTGAAGCCTTTTGTGCCCCCTGGTGTCTGGGTGTCTTTGTTGATCGTCTCTTCGATTGTCTGGTCCACAGGGATCCGTCCAAAGGGATTCTTGCTACCGATCTGGACCGAAAAGCCACCTTGCATGAAGTGTTCATGGACCTCTGGGTGTTCAATGGGCAGTCGAGACATCAAGGCATAGTAGTAGGTTAGGAACCGGGCATAGTTCACTTTGTCATAGGCAAAACACCACGGTATCATCTGTCGGATTGCTCCTAGGTGGAGCATCCAGTTGCCTTCTCTGGAGGCTCGAATTAAGTCCAGCATGATCTCAACCATGTCCAGGTATGACATCCAGAATGCTGAGAGGTTGTGTTCATCTCTGAGGGTCTCAAGATAAACTTGGAAAAGCTTCATGATATGTGTGCATGATTCACTCTCCATCAGCTCTTGAAAGAGTCCCTGAGACACATTGCTGTGAAAGCTGTTGATGTCCTTCAGTGTTTCATCTAGATGGTGTAGTCCCTTGAATGGTTTTCTTCTAGCCATGAAAGGAAGCCTTTCCATGCAAGCCTCATCAGTGCTTCATACACGAGCTTGTGTAGTCTCACTGCTCTGTTGTACCTCTTGCCGTTCATCACTCCTGACACTGATCCTTCTGCGATGATACCTGATTCCACACACAGATCTCTAAGACCTGCATCTTGAAACCTCTTTCCTATGGTGGAGATGAGATTACAGATTGTGTGGAAGACGCCCATCCTGATGATAATGTTCTTGAACTTCTCTTGTTTCCAGATAACTTCGGCAGCTTTGGCATAGAGTGCTTGATCAAACACGCACACAATCTTGTTAAGCTGTAAGGACTGCATGATAGCATGCGTTTGTTCCAAGATTTCATTAACGGTGGACATTTCTGTTGCGGGAGCATTGATAGTGGGCAGGTAGCTTACAGTGTCCTGAACCACTGCAATGTCTCTGCGCATTTTGATGTTGAACCCAGTCCAACTGCTGATGGACTGGTCCTCATGGTCTGACATTCGAGTAAGAAGCCAGATATGGTTCTTTGTCTTTGAATCCTGGACTTCCTTGGTAGTGTCGACATACGCAGTCTCAATCCTAGGTGGCCCTGCCCGCCGCCCAACATTGTATATTGGCAGCATTGATGATGTCTGAGTGATGCTTCTTATCTTGGACTTGGTAATCTCTGGCAGGACTTTCTCTGGCACAGAGCCTGCAACCTTGGACTGGACAGCAATGCCATTGACTCTATGAGAAGTACCTGCTCCACTTAGGGTCTCTTCAAGTCGGTCAATGTTATCCCAGGCCAGGGTTGTGAACACACCAGGGTAGATGTTTGCTGGCAGTGGAATGTCATCCTTTGAGCATTCCAGCTTCTGGATACAAAGGGCTGTATCGATCTCCTCAAACATTGAGTAAGACACACAGTGACCAAGACGATTCAGAGTTCGGATCAGTTCTGTGTTTCCTGTCAAAGACTTTACAGCATTGGTCAGCAGTACGTGCTTGGGTGGTTTTGTCTTGCCACTGGTAACAGCAAAGACCAAGTCACTGCCAAAGGAAGTGGCAAGACGTTGAGCTCTTTCAGAGGGAGTTTCACACTCACACTCTCCTGTCAGCAGGGTGTGCAGGAATTGAGTGACTGCTGCAGGAATGACATTCTGATCTGTATCGGGAGGCCATGGCTGACTCACATCTTGTTTATTGATCTCATTCCTCAGCTGCATTCCTGCTTTGGTTAAGACATCTTCAGAGTTAGCTGCTCTTGCTTCTTGCAGGTCTTTTGCCATTTTGTGTGCTTGCCGGGCAAGGTCGTCCATTGAGAGGCTGCGTGGATAGATTAGAAGCTTTCCTTTCTCATCTGGGACAAAGCGTAGTGATTCTCCAAACTCGGTTTCAATCTTTCGGCGAACATGTTTCTTTGTCGCTGGTTTCAGTTGGATAATACCACGGGACATCATGGATCTCTCAAGCCTAGATGTGAGGTTTGTCATAGGCAGTACCTCTGGGTTGGGGAATAATTTGGTCCTTATATACAAGCAGAGTTCCTCGAGGGCTTCTGTCTCAACCTCTTCGTAGCGTGCTTCCTCGCTTTCTTCCTGATTTTCACCTGCACCCGACCTGGCGGCCGCTGGGAAATCATCTTTTGTGAAGAGTTTGTAGCACGACTTGTGGTAGTGACCCTCTGCAGCAACAAGGTCTCTGCTACTAAACCAAGGATTCTCTGGTTGAGTTTCCTTATTGCTGCTCTGCGAATCTTCTCATCTGCTCGTAGCTCAACACACTGTATGAGTGGCTCCCTTGTCTTTGTTGTTTTTATGTACTTGCTTGACTTCTCGCAGAAGATACATACTTTGGCATACACCCTGCTAGTACTAGGGGCATCCCTTGATGCCCTCCTCCTGGGGTCGACGCTTGCTGATTCTATCTTGACACCCTTGGCAAGGATAGAATCCAGTGACTTCTTCATTGTAAAGAGACTACGACATTTACGGTGATAATGTATGTGTGGTATTCCTCCTTCTTCAAGGCCCTTGGCTGCTTCCAGGACTGGATCATGCTGCCTGATTTCTGCAGCCCTGAGCAATGTGTTCCAGGAGTCCAAATCCTGTGGTGACACCAGAGCATCGCTGTCATCATCAGAGCAGTGGATGATACAGTCGATCCGTGCTCTCTTCCTCGCAGATGGTTCCATCCTGCCGTCAAACAGTCGACACACACCTGCAAAAAATATCACCATTAAACCATGAACAAACAAACACATTACATGGAAACCACTCTACATATGTTTGCTCCTTCCAATAATAAATTATCCCCAAAATATAACAAAAAATCCCCAAATATGAAATAAACCCCTAAATATGGAGAAACTTGAAATACACATCGGAATAATTCTTGTAGAGAATCAAATAAGCTACAAGAGCTGTTAGAATATATTTTTCAATGTTCCCCATATTTAAGGATTTATTCTAGATTTAGAGGAAAATACCCAAAATATAGAGTATATTCCGAAATATGAGGAAATTTGAAAAATACCTAGGAACAACTCTGGTAGAGAATATAATTCTACATAGGTGTTCAAAGTTTCGCGATGATTGTGTGATGGATTTTAAAGAAAATGAGGAAAACGCCGAGCGTCACGCTAAAAATCTTTATTTTTGGGTAGCGCCCCTATTGCATCAAAAAAATTAGACTAAGCTACCAGTGCGAGAAGGCTATCATATCTTAATGTACTTACAGTCACTCTATAAACATTTTAGTACCATTCGTGTTTAGTCACCCCAGGTGGTACCGATATCTGGCCTGGCTCATGGACTAATACGATCGTTGACGTGAATATAAGATACTCCAAATCACATAATTTAATCTACGACCTTTATCTTTTGTGCATTTAATTAATTGACCTTCTGCCACAAATCTTAGAGTAATATTATTCCATTTACCCTTCTAGTTGCATTAACTTTGAAATAAATTTTCACCACTGCAATCCAGTAAGTGACCTGACCTCCACAGTTTAAGTAGGAAGGTCACTTGAGAATACCGCGGCTACCTTGGTGGCGCGCCCCTCTATCGTGTGCCTCCCCCCAAGCCTACCTGGGGGTGTTTTTTGCTCTCAACTCTCCCCGTGTCTCCCATATTGAGACTTTGATGTTGTTTCTGTATTTTATTCCTCATTCACGAAAGACACTCGACTCATATCGATTGTTATTAGTAAGGGTTATAATTACAATGATCATGTTGCATCTTTGTTACCATTTTATTAACTGATACCATTGACCACATAAATTTTGTGTCTGATTTATTCTAATAAGACTCTCAATGTGTATTTGCCCTATTATTTGTGTATTATTACCGTTATTATTTCAGATAAGAAACCATCCCCGACTACGAATCTATATTCGAGAGTTGGAGATTAAAATGATTATGTTGGGACGATCTATGACTCCTCAAGATAGACGTTACTTGAATTAATATACCATTTATATGTTCCATGACTGTTAGCATTGATATGTTCCATGACTGTTATCATTGATATGTTCCATGACTGTTATAATTGAGTTCTGCATGATCCTGAGTGAATACCTAGTTTGTGCTAGTGAGACTGTGTTCGGTGTGACCCTGTCGGGCTATATTAAGGTCTAGAAGTCCATAATTGGATTTTTGTGGAGATTATATCATGAGTTGTAAATATTACAACCCGTCATAAAAAAAATCCTGGCGAGCGATAGCGAGCCTGCAATTTTAAGAGGAACCGACCTTTGGCCGGGAAATTTTTGTACCGAAAACTGTACAAAATTATCTTGAAGGGGGGTCTAGGGGGTGTTATTCTAAGCTTGATGGAGGAGTAGGGAGGAAACTAAAAAAATATATGAATTAATAAATTAATAGACCAAACAAACGGTTTGCCTCCCCTTAAGTTCACAATTTGCTAAACCCTTCCTCCCCCCACACCCTAAATCCGGTATAACTCGAGCGTTTTTCCCTCAACATTTATCCTCAACACTGGTCTGGCAGCTTATGAGGTCAACATTTAATATATTTCGGTCACCTACATTCATCTACCATCAGTCTAGTTTCCGATACCAGTGCAAAATAATCCAGAAATGTTGCCAGAAAAATGTTGACCACCGAATGTTGACTATAAAAGCTCTCGTTTGATACCGGCATAAATCAAAGCCCTGAAGTACAGTCGCGCTAATAAGTCATGTCTCATTTGTCATTACATTCGGCTCGCTCTGTGCTGTATTTATGTCTGTCAGATGTTGAATAGGGTGGGTAAGTGTAGGAACATGTTTGTATATCTCACTCGAAACGAATAAATCAAGGTTTAGATATTGCTGATACCAATTATTGATCGAAATATACTTGGTGCCGCGATATCACTTATTAGGCCGACTGTACATTTACTGTTTGAAATCCATGTAGGTATGTACAGTAAGCATGTATATGCACAGGCACATACCCCATAGCTGGGTTTGGACGACTCGAGACAGAGCCCGAACAGGGAAAACAAAATAAAAACGAAATCACACATATCTAGGACACCCAGGCGAAGACCCAGAGACCCAGGCCCATTTGGGATCTCCAGCAAAAGATTCTCAGGTTCCAGACCTCCCGGGGGAGGGGGGGGGTGTATGTGTGTTGAATGTATATAATTATGTATGTATGTGTGTGATGATTGCATTTCCAGAATAATTATAATAGTGTGTTATGTTTGATAATTGGACACACTGCAATATATACATTCGGTGCGTGTAGTTCGTCTTTAATACTCAAGTATTGCAATAATCACAGAAACCACCAGCATTGCCACGGAAATTTGGGTTATATTTGACTTATATTCACTTTTTGGGCGATTTTTGCATGTATTAATTATTTGTCTAGTTTCCTCCCTAGACCTCTATCAAATACAAACAAATCCATTAGATCCCCTGTCTAGATTAATTTGTAAATTTTTCAGCAGAAAAAAAATCTCGGCCGAAGGCCGTTTCTTCCAACATTACAGGCTCACTATCGTTCGCTAGGGAAAAAAATCGACACCTAAATAGCACGAAAGGTCTAAATATTGACGAAGAAATGGGACGAAAAGTCTTAAAATCGACTAACTAATGAGGCAAATATCTTAACATTTGAAAACTAATGGGGCTAAACACGAGGGAGAAAAGGGACTAGAAAAGCGGCCCCTCTCCCCTTATGCGCTCTACTGGTTTGGCGAGAATCCTACTTTCCACAGATTATATTCGTGCTTTGCATCTGTGACTCGGATATAATTATCAGTTTAGAGATGAGCTGTTCATTAATTTACGGATTATAAATATGCATATGTTCAGACTGAGTATTACATGGTAGTGCATATAATTGTGCTTTGGAGTGCGCTTACATTCGTTAGAGAGACGCAGTGTTAGAGGGGATTATGATAGAGGTGACATGAAAGATGTACTAAATCTCAATGATAATGAAAAAACTCGAAAAAATATTTCAAACTAGACAAATTTCGTTTCAGAAAAAAACATAGGCAAGTATTGGTTTGGTAACAGAGTTGTAGACATGTGGAATAGGCTACCGAGTGATATGGTTGAATCAAGAACGATAGATAACTTAACAATACAGATACGAGAGGGGTTGGGTTTAAAAGGGATCTGCCTTGTGTGGGCCAATCGGTTCTCTGCAGGCTCCCGTTGTCTTATGTTCTTATGTAATATGTGATGTGTTCAAGTAAATTTAGTAGACATCAGGAGTATTAATTTGAAAAACAACAAAAAATCCTACCCCCCTCCCCCCCCCCCACCCCCCTCACCAGCAACCCATCCTCCTAATGGCATTGGTTGTCTTGTGGGTGAGTAGGGTTAGGTGTGAGAGATATCTGCCTTGTGTGGGCCAATCAGCTTTCTGCAGACTCCCATTTTCTTATGTTCATATATTCTTACCAGAAGCACATATTTTTAGTAGGTTTATCTATGTTTGTTTGTTGTTTTATGTTGTTTTTGTGTTTTCCCTGTTCTTGCTCTGTCTTGAGTCGGCCACCCCCAAGGAAAACAAAAATAATAAAATAGAATAAAATAGAAAATTAAATATAAAAATGGGAAAAGTGGGGATTGGGCCTGAGCATATAGATGGATAGATAGATAGAATACAATGCCAAACACACCTCATACCTCATACTAATACTATTCACACTTGCAGCAAAAAAGAATAGAAATACAAGCAAAGTCGACCAAATGCAACGTCGGCCACTTGGAGAGTTTGGCTGAACACGAGGAGAAACAACGCTAACTGTTGAAATAATCTTCTTAATCTATTATTTTAGTTTCCTCCATAGATATCCATCAAGATTAAAAAAAAAAAAAAAAAAAATCCTATAAGATATATTTGTACACTTCCCGACCGAAGGCCGGTTCTTTTTCAATTACAGGCTCGCTATTGCTCGCCAGTAAAAATCGACACCTATATGACACGAAAACTCTTAATATTGACAAAGAAATGGGGCGAAAAGTCTTAAAATCGCCAAACTAATGGGCCGAACGTCTTAAAATCAGAAAACTAATGGGGCTAAGCATGAGGAAGAAGGGGGCTCGCAAAAACGATCCATCTCCCCTTGGTGTATATATTTGTTTGCCTATACAATATGTTCCACTTGTGTTCATTACTATACAATATGTTCCACCTGTGTTCATTACTATACAATATGTTCCACTTGTGTTCATTACTATACAATATGTTCCACTTGTGTTCATTACTATACAATATGTTCCACTTGTGTTCATTATTATTCACAATTCATAGGACATGCAGGCCATTGTGTTAAGCGGGAGATGCTCGGTTTTGCTGGCTCTCTTTCTCCCTTATGCTTAGCCCCTTTAGTTTTCAGGTTTTAAGACGTTTGGCCCATTAGTTTGGCAATTTTAAGAATTTTCGCCCCATTTCCTTGTCAATATTCAGATCATTCATGCAATTTAGGTGTCAATAAATCCCCTATCATAAATGTATGTAAACATAAAGTATGTACCGGTATATCATATAACAATAAACTTATTTGAATTTGAATTTGAAATAGCGAGCCTGTAATTAAAGAGTAATCGGCCTTGGGCCGGAAACATTTTCTATCGAAAAAATGTACACATTTATCTTGATTTTTTTTTTTTTTTTTTTTTTTTTTTTTTTTAGTAAGTTTTATGGAGGTGTAAGAAGGACACTAGAAAAATAATATATATGAACAAAATCGATAAAAAGGTGAACCATCCCCCTTTATTATGTAAATGTTCATTTATATATTTCCCAACTAGATGATGAAGCCAATGTAAATATGGATGAAAAAAAAAGTGTTTGAATAATATATAAAGGTAGGGTACTGCTTTGCTCATGTTATTTTACAGAAATCATGTATACACGTACAGTAATATTATTTAGTATGTACAGTCGCGCTAATAAGTGATGACTCGGCGCCAAGTATATTTTGATCAATAATTGGTATCAGCAATATCTAAGCTTAATTTCTTCATATCGAGTGAAATATACAAACATGTTCCTACACTTACCCACCACCCAATTCAACATCTGACAGACAGTAATACAGCACAGAGCAAGCCAAACATAATGACAGCTGGGATGTGACTTATTAGCGACCGTACACATATACACAGGAATTATTTTTATATGTTAACCCTTACAGTACCGGGGACGTCCTTTTTATGACATTAACCCTGCTCAGGCTTATTGGCCCCATATGGGCAAAAAATATGTGTAAAACAGGTTTTTCGCGAATATTTCATGGCCGGAGGCCGATGGCAAGACATTTTGAAGACGAGCAGTCAGTCCGCATCGTCCTACGACTGGGAGAGGGTGTGAGCCGCCGCTCTCTCTCCTCCCCTTTCCTGTACCAACCGGTCCGGTCACCATATGGGGTCCATAATCCAAAATGTGTACTACAAATCTCCCCTTCCTATCGAACTTTTTTTTAGCCCCAGAGTTCTGCCTTGTTGTCACCCAAGACCCTCAGCCATCCCCTCCACGGCCCTGCAACCAAATTAATCCAGCTTATGTAATGTATGAGATAATTTATGCCTCACTTGTTTTGACCCTTTTTTTTCATTACTTTTTTTTTTTTTTTCAAAGACTTAATATTTACAGTAGTGTAATTTGCTCTTAACATAATATTAATTATTAATTGTAGTTTCTATTGGTAACAATGAATTTAAAATCCATCAATAATTTTCGGGTGAGAGCCGTTTAAAGTGCCGGTAACCATATGGGGCCACATTGCTAATTACGTCACACTTCTGGGAAATTACCTGAGCAGGGTTAAAGCAACTACAAGACAATTATATTCAGCTTAGGAAGGACCTCTAGCAATAATAAGGCTTCAAACTTTCTCGACCAACCTTTTTAACTGCCACAAATCCTTCCTAAGCTGCATACTATCGTATAAATATAGCTAGAATACAATATAACACACGGCGCTGGTACTCAAAGGGTTAATGAATTTTGCATGTGTGTATGTGTTGGTGTGTGATATGTTCGTGTGTGTGTATGTGAAAGGTTATGTATGTATGTGTGTGTGTGTGTGTGTGTGTGTGTGTGTGACGTGTGTGTGTGTGTGTGTGAAAGGTTATGCATTTATGTGCAACTGTGTATGGAAATGTTTATATTTGTGAGTGTCAATATGTTGTGCGTGTGTGTGTGTGTGTGACGTGTGTATGTGTGACGCATGAGTGTGTGTACGTTACATTCACATCCATTCCTGTGTATGTTGTTTGGTCAGATGGTGGTGGTGGTGATAGTGGTGGTGGAAACAGGAGGGGTCTGTTGGAGGGAGAGAGAGAGATGATAAAAGTAATAATCCTTCACATTATTATAATTGTATATTGTTATTTATAATTTCCAATGTTTATCATTTGTATTCTTAATAATTAAATATATATAAATCATAGGCTACATAATAATATGTAATGCATAATCGCTGCAAATAATGTTTTATCACAAAGTATTCATCATCATCCATCTATCTATATCTCACTGTCACTTTGTATACTGTATATGTAGATGTATTTATGTGTTGACGGTGTACTGGTTTAGGTGCATATGTTCTGGGTGTGGTGTCCCGAGTTCGAATCCCAGGAGGACCATATGCTTGCATTAGTTTATTCAAGTAAATTGGGGTTTGTAATTGATGATTAATGTTAAGAATGGGGTGTTACTTTTATATATATATATATATATATATATATTCCAACCTGTACAAAATCACCGGAGTGTAATAGTTATGTTGTGAGCCGACCAGATAGCTGTCAAATTGATCACATACAGTACAGTAACGAACGAAAACCAAATTGGGAGAATATTGTATTTCATCTTTTGCATGGTCCTGTCGTGTGTGTGGTGAGAGAGAGAGAGAGAGAGAGAGAGAGAGAGAGAGAGAGAGAGAGAGAGAGAGAGAGTGAGAGTGAGAGTGAGAGAGAGAGAGAGAGAGAGCGAAAATATTAACCCCGTCCATACACATTATCGACTTACATATCATCTCAATTAACAACCGAATATCAAATCGAATCGACAGATAATAAATAAAATAAATAACAACGTAACTGTTGAAGCGATAAAGGAATACATAAGGGGAGAAGGAATAATAGACGATAAATGAGAGATGCATTAACGGATATTAAGGGAGCCCACCTCGCTTTTTTTCTCTTTCTCTCTCTCTCTCTCTTTGGCTTGTATCCATTCGGCCCCATTCAGCCTACTGTTTTAAGACGTATACCCCCATCCAGGTGTCAATATTTTCCTGGTGAGCGGTAGCGAGCCAGCATATATATATTTTTGTGTTGACAGCAAGCTAAATTTGTACATTATTCGAGAGAAAAATGTCTCCGGCTAAGCCGTATTTCTCCATACAATGCTGGCTCGCTATAGCTCGCCAGGAAGAAATTGACACCTGGATGGGGATAAACGTCTTAAAACAGTTGGCTGAATGGGGCCGAATGGATACAAGCCATAGAAAGGGAGAAAAGGAGAGAAAGATAAAAAAATAAGCAGGTGGCCCCCATTAACGGACACTAACTAATTTATCTTGTTAACGAGGCGTGCCATTATGGGGGGGGGCCGGGGGGGAGGGGTCGCCTTTTCTGGACCCCCTTCTTCCTCATGTTTAGCATAATAGTTTGAGATTTTAAGACGTTCGTTCCATTAGTTTGGCGATTTTGAGACCTTTCGATCCATTTCTTTGAACATTTTAAGACCTTTCGTGTTATTTAGGTGTCGATTTGTGTCCGGGCGAGCGAAAGCGAGCCTGCAATTTTAGAAGGAATAGGCCTTCTGTCGGGACATTTACCTACCGAAAAATGTACAAATTTATCTTGAAATGGGAGTCTAGGGTGTGTGTGTGTGTGTGTGAGTGTGTTTTAAGCTTGATGGATGTCTAACTCAAGCATTATATATATAAACATAAATACGCCAACAAACAAGCACTACCCACTACCCCCTTAACACGTATATTAGCCAAAGTGGATTGATTGATGGATGGACTGAGTTTAGGTGGATGGAAAGACAAAGACAAAGAGAGAGAGAGTGTGTTTGTGTGGGATTTTGTGTGAATGGAAAGACAAAGAGGCAAATAATATGATGTGCATGTTTAGCTAAATGGGGGGAGAGAGAGAGAGAGAGAGAGAGAGAGAGAGAGAGAGAGAGAGAGAGAGAGAGAGAGAGAGAGAGTTAGTTTGGGTGAATGGAAAGACAAAGAGGCAAATAATATGATGTGCATGTTAGCTAAATGGGGGGAGAGAGAGAGAGAGAGAGAGAGAGAGAGAGAGAAAGTTAGTTTGGGTGAATGGAAAGACAAAGAGGCAAATAATATGATGTGCATGTTAGCTAAATAGAGAGAGAGAGAGAGAGAGAGAGAGAGAGAGAGAGAGAGAGAGAGAGAGAGAGAGAGAGAGAGAGAGAGAGAGAGAGAGAGAGAGAGAGAGAGAGAGATTTAGTTTGGGTGAATAGAAAGACAAAGAGGCAAATAATATGATGTGCATGTTAGCTAAAGAGAGAGAGAGAGAGAGAGAGAGAGAGAGAGAGAGAGAGAGAGAGAGAGAGAGAGAGAGAGAGAGAGAGAGAGAGAGATAGAGTTAGAGATAGAGAGAGAGAGAGAGTTTAATGTAATCTGCAAACTTGGAGATCCCACTCAACAGACCAATATCGATGTCATTGACATATACAGTATAATAAAAACATGTGTGCCAAGGACAAATCCCTGTGGAACTCCAGAAGTGACTGGAGTCCACTCAGAAGAAACACCATTGATTACCACCAATTCTTACTTGCCAAACTAATCGGGCGAAGCGTCTTAAGTTCGCCAGATTAATGCGACGAAACTGGGAGAAACCAAAATGACTACCCATGGGCAAGATTCAGTTAATGATTCAGAACCGTAAAATAGTATCCTAGGTTTGAATACTTGGAGTGCCACATGTATTCATTAGTAGCATTGATTTCATTAATTAGATTTATGTGTAAGTTAATTGGTGGGTTGGTGATAATAGAAATATATACGAAGTGAGAGGGAAATGTGTAATCAAAATAAATCGCTGTTTAACCATTATAATGTTATGAACTCAAATATGCAGCAATTCAATGGATCCCGTAAAATCTGCAAGTTTTAATCAATTTTGATACTAGGGTTCCTAACAATTGGAGCGCAAACTGGATTACTCCCACTTTCCTATATGGTATTTATTGCTTGATGTATACTGTACTACTGTACATTGAAGTTACTGGGTAAAACATAATTATTTCATTACACACTACTGCCAACTCATAACACCACACACACAACAAACACACAAACACACCAACACTAACATCACAACAAACACCCAACTCTACCAACACACACAAACGCTACCAACACACACAAACGCTACCAACACACACAAACACACCCACACACAAACACACAGAACACTACCAACACACCCACAAACACACACAAACAACACTACCAACACACACACACAAACACAACACTACCAACATACACATACATTACAAACACACACACACCGCTACCAACACACACACACATAAACACACAACACTACCAACACACGCAAACACAACACTATACAGGGTGCCCCGCGAGTTTTGTCAAATACTTCCAGAGATGAAAGATTAAGTTAGTCATTCTAAGTAAATACTGTTATATACACATAGGCTTTTGGGGGCATTGTTTTGTAGCTATGGACCCTTAAAGTTGGCATTTTGGTGTTTTTTGTCATTTCTAACCCTGTTTTTCTTCAATAAGATGAGGATAGGAAAAACAACTATCAAGTGTATTATGAAGTATGATATCAATACTTCAAACGGACACCAAAAACTTCCCTACATCGTACTTCATATTCCCTTGGCATGGAGTTGAATATTACAAGAAACCAACAAAACTTAATTTTAAGCTCATTATTACGGAATGAAGAAAGGAGCTACAGAGTTTTTTATTGGTGTTTTCATTAAGTATTGATACCATGCACCATTATACAGGATTTAACGTTATCGCTATTCATTTTCATTACTCGGAAAATGGGTTTAAACTGACAGAAAACACCAACAAATCCCCTGTAGCTCCTTTCTTCTTTCCGCAATGATGAGCTTCAAATTTTTTTGTTTTGGTTTCTTGTAATATTCAGTTTGAAGCATTGATATCATGTGTCATAATACACTTTATATATTTGTTTTCCTATCCTCATCTTATTGAAGAAAAACAGGGTTAGAAATGACAAAAAACACCAAAATGCCGACTTTAAGGGTCCATAACTACAAAACAATGCCCCAAAAAGCCTATGTGTATATAACAGTTTTTACTTAGAATGACTTAATCTTTCATCTCTGGAAGTATTTGACAACACTCGCAGGACACCCTGTATACAGTACGGTAATTATTCAGCATAAATTCATTTCTCAAAATATGTAACCATGTACATTTTGCGCGAGGTACGGTATGCACATACATTTAATATCCATATATATGACTTTGTAGGCAAATGTATGAGCATGTGTAGCATTCGTTTGCCATACAGACAGCCATTTTAATTTTATATTAGTTTCCTGTTTAAAATTGCAGTCTACAGCAGCCTTTTTTTTTTTTTTTTTTATGTGGATGAGAGAGACAAAGGACAAAACTACCTGTGACGAGTGCCTCCCCCAGAGTTGAAAGAGTGATAGAGCCAAAATCAAAGAATGTTCGAGCCAAAATATCTGGACACACGGAGTTTGACGCAATTTTAGTCATAGTATGAGGGAAACATGGATTCAGGGAGAGACTATCAGAGCTCAGCTGTTGAATAGAAGAAAGATTGGGAGTATCGTTTTACTCTTGAGTTGGAGAGTTGCACAGATTACGGGTGGGATTGTGTTGCAAAACGGGTACTACTTACCCTACGTAGAGGAGGTGGTATACACTGGGAGAGCTCTGAGGAATACTGATTATTGTAGTAGCGATAGAATAGTGAGAGAGATGCAACATTGCGGCGAAGAGCGGGAGATTACAGAGCTTCGGTGAGTGGACGTGAGTTAGTGAGACGGAAGGCTTTCTTTTATACTTAGCCTAGGAGTGCTGTGTGAGAGGATCCTCCCCACACATGTAAGCAATACTAAAACAATGACGCACTTTGCCCCCGTACAGAGCCAGAAGCTGTGCAGGGGTAAAGAACCCCTTGAGGGGGTTGAGCACACCCATCTTCTGGGAAGCCGTTTTAATAAGGGGGTATGGTTGCTTTTTCTGGTCCCCTTTCTCCCATATGTTTAACCCCATTAGTTTTGAGATATTAAGACGTTCACTCCATTAGTTTAGCGATTTTAAGACTGTTCACCCTATTTCGTTGTCATTATTAGGACCTTTCGTGCCATTCAAGTGTCGATTTTTTGCTGGCGAGCTATAGTGAGCATTAGGACCTTTCGTGCCATTCACGTGTCGATTTTTCCTGGCGAGCAATAGTGAGCCTGTAATTTTAGGAGGAACCTTTTTCTACCGAAAAATGTGTAGAGGTGGTCTTGATCAAGGTCTATATACAACGATGTGTTTATAGTTCTTGGTCTAGACCCAGTCGGGGACACCTCGACAAAGTATTCAGGCTAATAGCACACATAACAAAGCCACTCCAACAGCTTCCTCTCTCTCCTGTCGACACTCTTCGAAAAGTAGATATTAGGTGCCGTTGTAAAGGCTTATCCCTCGACGACGTATACAGACTAATAACATACACCAAAGCCACTCCAACAGCTTCCTCTTTCACCAACACCCCTTCTTCCCTTTCTACACTCTTCAAAAGGTAGAAACGAGGTGCCGTTGTAAAGGCTTATTCCTTAATACTTTCCCCTGACCTGACATTCTCGTGTTTTACATGCTCGCACCCAGTCGGGGGACACCTCTACGACGTATACAGACTATAGCATGATAAGTGTGACCTTCAGTGCTACCAGTTAAACTTGGAGTGGTAGGACTGTAATAACACACACAACAAAGCCACTCCAACAGTCGGGGGACACCTCTACGACGTATACAGACTATAGCATGATAAGTGTGACCTTCAGTGCTACCAGTTAAACTTGGAGTGGTAGGACTGTAATAACACACACAACAAAGCCACTCCAACAGTCGGGGGACACCTCTACGACGTATACAGACTATAGCATGATAAGTGTGACCTTCAGTGCTACCAGTTAAACTTGGAGTGGTAGGACTGTAATAACACACAACAAAGCCACTCCAACAGTCGGGGGACACCTCTACGACGTATACAGACTATAGCATGATAAGTGTGACCTTCAGTGCTACTAGTTAAACTTGGAGTGGTAGGACTGTAATAACACACACAACAAAGCCACTCCAACAGTCGGGGGACACCTCTACGACGTATACAGACTATAGCATGATAAGTGTGACCATCAGTGCTACCAGTTAAACTTGGAGTGGTAGGACTGTCATAACACACACAACAAAGCCACTCCAACAGCTTCTTCCCTCTCCAACACAAGGACCCTTCTCCCGTCTCAACACTCTTCGAAAAGTAGATACGTTTTTTTTTCTTTGTAAGTGAGGAGGCAAAAGTCAGAACTGCCTGTAGCGAGTGCCTCCCCCAGAGTTGAAGGAGTGACACGGCCAAAATCAAGGGACGTTCGAGCCAAAATGCCAGGACACACAGAGTTTGAAGCAATTTAAGTCATAGGACGAGGGAAAGACTGATTCAGGGAGAGAGTTCCAGAGCTCAACTGTTGTAAAGACTTATCCCTCAATACCTTCACCTGATCTAACCATCCCGTCTTCTCTCCTTTCTCTAACTCCAGTCTCTTCCTTAAGGGATTTTATTTATTATGTTTCTCCCTAGACCTCCACCAAGCTTATAATAATACCCCCAAGACCCCCCCCCCCACCCTTCAAGGTAAAATGTTACATTGTTCGGTTGATAAATGTCCCGGCCGAAGGCCGTTTCTTTCTAATTTACAGGCTCGCTATCGCTCGCCAGGAATAAATCGACACCTTACTATACAGGCGGCCAAATAAGTGATGTTGCGGCACCAAGTATATTTCAATCAATATTAGGTATCAGCACTATCTAAGCATTAATCAATATTAGGTATCAGCACTATCTAAGCATTAATCAATATTAGGTATCAGCACTATCTAAGCATCAATTTATCGTTTCCAGTGATATATACAAACATGTTCCTATCTATACACACCATATTCAACATCTGACAGATATTAATACAGCACACGTAATGACAGCTGTGACATGACTTATTAGCGCTACCGTACATACTTGTAGGTCCTTATTACTTATAATTCTCAGTCCTCGGTAGTATAGTGGTGAGTATCCCCGCCTGTCACGCGGGAGACCGGGGTTCGATTCCCCGCCGGGGAGGTCCATTATTTTGGTCTGGAGGCAATATAACGAAGCAAAACGAAAATATTCCATTATATTAGAAACGTATCTTATGGGGGGTCACCGGCTTTTTTTATCTTTCTTTCCTTTTCTCTATTTCCCTGGCTTGTATCCATTCGGCCCCATTCAGCCAACTGTTTTAAGACGTTTATCCCCATCCAGGTGTCGATTTATTACTGGCGAGCGATAGCGAGCCAGCATTGTATGGAGAAATCCAGCTTCGCCGGAGACATTCTCCTATCAAAACATTTACAAATTTAGCTTGCTGTCAAAACAAAAATATATATATGTTGGCTCGCTACCACTCGCCAGGAAAATATTGACACCTGGATGGGGGTAAACGTCTTAAAACAGTAGGGTGAATGGGGCCGAATATATACAAGCCAAAGAGAGAGGGAGAGAAAGAGAAACAAAGCGAGGTGGGCTCCCTTAAGGTTAAAGATTGAAAACCTCTGGCTGGCATTCATTAGAAAATCAAATATTTAGAATATATGTATAATTATATACAATATATATATATATATATATATATATATATATATATATATATATATATATACAGTATATAAATATGTATATATATATATACAGTATATTATAAATATGTATATATATACACCGGTATATATATATATATATATATATATATATACAGTATATATATATTACTATTATTATTATGTTTGTTGTTGTTGTAGATTTGTAACCTCAAGGAGGTTACATGGAGCTATGCCATTTTGGGAGCCCACCTGTGTGGTCCTAAGACCGCTTCATGATAGCATGTCATCAAAATTGTCTGCATCAATTTCTTCCTCGTTGCTGTCGTAATAGATGTTCGCATTTTCTCTGACGAATTCTTTAAGTATTCGTATTTCTTCCGCCTCCTGTTTCTTCTTCTCCTCCTCTGCTTTCTTGATGATCTCTGCTCTCTTCTTCTGACTTTCTTCCCATTTATTCTTGCGTTCAGCTTCCCTTTTACGGGATTCTTCTGTCTCAGCAGCTGGTACTGGTTTCGGGGCTGGTGTTTTCTTTGTGGCTGCAGCTGCGGTGGTCCTATTCAGGGTTTTCTCGAGTTGCAGTCTATTCCAGGGGGTCTCCTTTTGATAGATCTTTTCTTTGTTCTGGGGTCGGCTGGTTTTGGGGGCTTCTGTTAGGACCTCACTGGTGAGGGCCTCGACTTCTTCAGGTGATGGTAGGTTGTTGTCCTCAACGTCGAGCATCATACACAGTCTTTTGGTAAAGTTAATGAGGAATTTAGCAAGTATTATTATTATGTATGTGTATGAAGGAGACAAAGGGCAGGTTGCCTGTAACAAGTGTCTCCCCCAAAGCCAAAAGAGTTATAGAGCCAAATTCAAGAGACGTCAGAGTCAAAATGCCTGGAGACACGAAGCTTAAAGCATTCTTAGTCATAGGATGAAAGGAAAACTGATTGAGGGAGAGAGTTTCGATTTCACTTGTTGAGTAGAAGAAAGACTGAGAAAGTTTGCCAATTCTTGGGTTGGAGAGCTGTACAGAATGGGACTGTGTTGAAAGGCAGGTGCCGCAAGGGAGGGGGTAGGCACTGAGAGAGCTCTTGTTATGTTTAAACGATTTGTGCAGCTTAAGAAAGATCTGCCGTAGTAAAAAGGGCTAACTTAGATTATTCGAAGCCTATTCATTGGTGGAGACCCTTTTTAAACTGAAAATAATCGTAAACTAAATCCTGAAATCAATCTTGCAAATAGTGGTTCATAGATATATGTTTGGTAACATTTCAAGGGTTTGTTCAACATGGTTAGTGGTTCATTTGTTTGTGAAATTGTTTCTTGGGAGTTTATTTTAGCCGCTTCTCGGTTCAGGTTCCTCAGTTCTCTCTTGTTCCTGGTGTTGATGTGAACTATTGTCTGGGTAAATCTAGAATAATGATGGGTTTAAACATACATATTTTTGCTTTAGTCATTGGGAGTGATGTGTTTTTTGTGTTAAATCTCTAGATTGGGTTGAATTTCAGTCTCATTTTGCTATGTTATATAAGATTGATTTAGGCTTAGTTTATTAATATGTTTTCATGTTTTTGGCTAAGAGTATCATTTGTGTTTGGATTTTTGATCAGGGGTTATGTAAGTTAATGCTAGTTATCGAAATATTATTATATAGTTTCCTTACTGATATATATTATTATATAGTTTCCTTACTGATATATATTATTATATAGTTTCCTTACTGATATATATTATTATATAGTTTCCTTACTGATATATATTATTATATAGTTTCCTTACTGATATATATTATTATATAGTTTCCTTACTGATAAATATTATTATATAGTTTCCTTACTGATAAGTCAATGGTGTTAGATAAATTGGGAGATCGTTTCTTGATCCGTTGTATGGTATTAGCCTGTGTTGTGACTTTGTTTTGAATTTATGGAAACAATTTTTGTATTCAAAGTTTAAAATATTTGTTATAGTTCAATTGTGATGGTCTTTATATTGCTTTTCGGTATCTTCACTGGTTTTACATGGTTTGTGTACGGAATTTAATTTTATATATAGTAAGACATTAATATAAGATTGTTTGTATTTAGTAAGTTTAACCTTTTATAGATTCGATAATCATATACCCTATTTGTTTACAAATTGCGTTGTTCTAATAGTACATTACTTATTTTTAGGGAATGTTGTTCCTGATGATGGCTTAAGGTTAGCCGAAAATTTGAAAAATAAAGATGTTGCCTGGCGCCCTGTCAATTCGTCAGTAGGTGGGGTCGAAGCTGATTGGCTGCGTGTCGAGGGGCGTGGCCTAAGTTGTGTGGCGCCTGCAGAAGACGAAGCTGAAGGAGGTAGCGCGGGGGGCTGCGTCAAGGGCACCGGGGGGCGAGGAGGGGTGTTAGGTCCTGTAGGGTAGTGCCTTTTGGCAGAAGGAAGGATCTGAAGGTCCAGAGTTTGGTTGTTGATGTTGGGATGTAAGGCTTGGATATATAAAGCTTCGAGTATAGGTAATCTCCTTGGGTCACTTTCTTTATCGAGTATGGTGGTGTGTTTCTCTAACTCGTTGCGTGTGAGGTGAGGGTGGTTAGGGGTGAGATAGTGGTCTTTGATGGCTCCAGCCTGAAGGTGAAGTGTTAACCGACGTGAAAGACGAGTCTGCGTCATACCAATATAGGAATGAGGTCCACAGTCCTCATAATTACAGGTATGTTGGTAAATGACGTGATCGTCGGTCATCGGGCTCTTTATCTTGGTGGAGGCTGGTTTGTTGCGGAGAACGAGGTTGGAGGTCTTGGGGGATTTTTAATAAATGATTAATTTGATTTTGTTTTCCGGGTTGGTTGGGTGGACATGCTTGGAGATTATTTCTTTTAAGACGGCCTCGTCATTTTTGTGTTCAGAGGACATGTAATTGCGGTAGAAGATCTTAATTTCATTGGGGGGTCAATGTTGGGAGGGCTTTGGGTGTACCATTTTTCAAGATGGTGGTTGATGGTGCTGGAAATGTCGGAGTTGGAGTATCCGTTATTTACTAAAACTTGGGATAGTCTTTCTAGTTCCTGGTGGGTGTCGGCCCAGGTAGAGCAGTGCGTGAGGGCTCTCCTAACATAGGCGGAGATGGAGGATAGAAGATAACGGCGGGGGCATTCACTATCGCCGTTGAGGCATTGTCCTGTGTTAGTAGGTTTAATGTAGACGGTGGTTTTGAACCCATGGTCGTTCAGAGCTACGAGGATGTCGAGGAAGGGGAGTTGTCCATTGTTAGATTTTTCAAAGGTGAAGTTAAGTCCGGAGGAGGTCATGAAGCGACGCTGGAGTTCCTGTAGTTCGTGGAGGTCCTTGATTTGCACGAAGATGTCATCCACGTATCTACAGTAGACGGCTGGTCGTTGGGCAGCTAGGAGCTCTTCCTCGATGGTACCCATGAAAAAGTTCGCAAAAAGAACTCCTAGGGGGCTTCCCATCGCCACACCATCTATCTGCTTGTACATGTTGCCCCGGGGGCAAAGGAAGGGGGCCTCCTTGGTACATAGCTCCAGTAGTGTTTTCAGGGCCTTCTCCGGGATGTCCAGTGTAGGTGTATCAGGGCAATGATAAATTCGACGTAGAATCATGTCAATGGTCCTATCCACTGGCACGTTGGTGAACAGGCTTTCTATGTCGAGAGAGGCGATAGTGTGGTTGTTGTTACGGGGGGCGTCTCGTAAAATTTCCAAGAAATCGTGGGCTGAGTTAAGGTTGAATTGGCTGGGCACGTAGGGGGTGAGGAGGTTGTTCAGGGCCTTGGCGATCTGGTAGGTGGCAGTGGGGATCTGGGAGATGATGGGGCGGAGGGGGTTCCCAGGTTTGTGTGTTTTGATGGTTCCGTACGCATAACCAGGGGTGTATTCTCCGACGAGTTTTTTAAGGTGGATCCCTCCTTGTTTGGCGTTGATGGCGGTGATGGTCGTGTTGGCAATACGTTTGATTTCGTCGGTTGGGTTGCGGGTGATCTTTTTAAATTTAGTGTTGTCACTTAAGATGACGTCCATTTTTCTAAGATATTCCTTAAGATGGTTGTCCAGTGAAACGCGTCGTATATCCTGTATCATCATGTACATTTATGTAACCCTGTACCACCATATATATATATATATATATATTTCCAAACTAATGCTTACCTATTTTTTTCTAAAGCGGAACTTATCTAATATGAATCCACGTTTAACCCATACAGTATAAGGGCTGTCTGATTAACGTTATTCTGGCCACTACTGCACGATTATATTCAGTTTAAAAAGGGTCTCCACCAATGAATAGGCTTCGAATAATTTAAGTTAGCCACTTTTACTACGGCAGATCTTTCTTAAGCTGCACAAATCGTCTAAACATAACAAGAGCTCTCTCAGTGCCTACCCCCTCCCTTGTGACACCTGCCTTTCAACACAGTCACATTCTGTACAGCTCTCCAATCCAAGAATTGGCAAACTTTCTCAGTCTTTCTTCTACTCAACATGTGAAATCGAAACTCTCTCCCTCAATAATTTTTCCCTTCATCCTATGACTAAGAATGCTTTAAGATTCGTGTCTCCAGGCATTTTGACTCTAACGTCTCTTGAATTTGGCTCTATCACTCTTTTGGCTTTGGGGAGACACTTGTTACAGGCAACCTGCCCTTTGTCTTCTTCATACACATACATAATAATAATAGTAATATATATACAGTATATATATATATATATATATATATATATATATATATATATACATATTTATATACTATATATATATATATATATATATATATATATATATATATATATACAGTATATAATTATAGTATATATATATATATACAGGAGTGAATGGAGAATGCTTGTGAATAGTTGAGTGAACACGTGGTCATTTGGAGTAAGGGGTCGGGCGCAAGTTGGACTAGATAATAGTCCATCAGGCGCCTGGCCCGGGGAGACGATTAATATGAAGGGTGTGCCTGGAAGTGTGGTGGGAGGGCTTGTCGCTTTGGCTCCGCTGCATGTCTGCCTGCCTGCCGAGATCGGAACCTCTCCTGGTGGTCAGGGGCCGGGGGAGTGCTGGAGCGACCTTGGTAACCCTGGTCTCTGGGTCTTCTCCTGGGTGACCTGGATGTGTGAGAGTTTGTGTTTTTTATCTGTGTTTATTTTTTGTTTTATGTTGTTTTTGTGTTTTCCCTGTTCTTGCTCTGTCTTGAGTCGGCTACCCCCAAAATGGGGATTGGGCCTGAGCATATAGATAGATAGATAGATAGATATATATATATATATATATACTGTATATATATATATAATTATATAATATATATACTGTATATATATATATAAATATATATATATAATATATATATATACATACATATTTATATACTGTATATATATATACCGGTATATATATATAATATATACAGTATATAATTATACTGTATATATATATATATATATATATATATATATATATTCATATTTATATACTGTATATATATATATATATATATATATATATACATATTTATACTATACTGTATATATATATATATATATATATATATATATATATATATATATATATATATATATATAAAAAAATATATATATATAGTGTATATAATTATACATATATTCTAAATATTTGATTTTCTAATGAATGCCAGCCAGAGGTTTTCAATCTTTAACCTTAAGGGAGCCCACCTCGCTTTGTTTCTCTTTCTCTCCCTCTCTCTTTGGCTTGTATATATTCGGCCCCATTCAGCCTACTGGTTTAAGACGTTTACCCCCATCCTGGTGTCAATATTTTCCTGGCGAGTGGTAGCGAGCCAACATATATATATATTTTTGTTTTGACAGCAAGCTAAATTTGTAAATGTTTTGATAGGAGAATGTCTCCGGCGAAGCTTGATTTCTCCATACAATGCTGGCTCGCTATCGCTCGCCAGGAAGAAATCGACACCTGGATGGGGATATAAGTCTTAAAGCAGTTGGCTGAATGGGGCCGAATGGATACAAGCCAGGGAAATAGAGAAAAGGAAAGAAAGATAAAAAAAGCCGGTGACCCCCCATAAGATACGTTTCTAATATAATGGAATATTTTCGTTATGCTTCGTTATATTGCCTCCAGACCAAAATAATGGACCTCCCCGGCGGGGAATCGAACCCCGGTCTCCCGCGTGACAGGCGGGGATACTCACCACTATACTACCGAGGACTGAAGAATTATAAGTAATAAGGACCTACAAGTATGTACGGTAGCGCTAATAAGTCATGTCACAGCTGTCATTACGTGTGCTGTATTAATATCTGTCCGATGTTGAATATGGTGTGTATAGATAGGAACATGTTTGTCTGGCATAAATCTTTAATTTCTAAACTACCCTCCTTCGGTTTCTATCCCTCCATCTGTGACTTTGTCTCTAATTTCCTTTCCGGCCGTTCCATAGCTGCGGTTGTGGACGGACATTGTTCACTTCCTCACCCTATAAACTCCGGTGTTCCTCAGGGCTCTGTCCTATCTCCTATTCTCTTTCTAATTTTTATAAATGATCTCCTTAACTGTACTTTAATTCCCATCCATTCATACGCAGACGACTCAACCTTACACTACTCCATTAGTTTTTCAGAACGCCCCAGCCAGCAATCCCTCAACGACAAACGTAATGAAGCCATAGAACTCTTAAATTCTGATCTAAATACTATTTCCAATTGGGGCAGAGAAAACCTTGTTAACTTTAATGCTTCCAAAACCCAATTTCTCCATCTATCTACCCGTCAGGATCTCCCAGCGGACTATCCCTTATTCTTCAACAATAAAAAAGTCAACCCTTCATCTTCTCTCAATATTCTTGGTGTCTCTTGTTTTTCTGCTCTCATTTGGAAGGACCATATTACCAGTCTTGCTAAGGCAGCCTCCCAGAAGCTGGGTGTGCTCAACCGCCTTAGGGGGTTCTTTTCCCCTGCACAGCTTCTTGCTCTGTACAGGGGCATAGTGCGCCCTTGTATTGAGTATTGTTCACATGTGTGGGGAGGTTCCTCTCACACTGCTCTCCTAGACAAAGTTGAAAGGAAGGCCTTTCGTATCATTAACTCCCGTCCACTCACCAACTCTCTGTAATCTCTCTCTCTCCGCCGCAATGTTGCATCTCTCTCGCTATTCTTTCGCTACTATAATAATCAGTGTTCCTCAGAGCTATCCCAGTGCATACCACCTCCTTTACGTAGGGCACGTGGTACCCGTCTTGCAACTCAATCCCACCCCTACTCTGTGCAACTCTCCAACCCAAGAGTGAAACGTTACTCTCAAACTTTCTTCTACTCAACATCTGAGCTCTGGAACTCTCTCCCAGAATCAGTCTTTCCCTCTTCCTATGACTTAAATTGCTTCAAACTCCGTGTGTCCAGGCATTTTGGCTCGAACGTCCCTTGATTTTGGCCCTGTCACTCTTTCAACTATGGGGGAGGCACTCGCTATAGGCAGTTATGCCTTTTGCCTCCCTCAATCACATAGAAAAAAAAAAAAAAAATATATCACTGGAAACGAAAAATTAATGCTTAGATAGTGCTGATACCTAATATTGATTAATGCTTAGATAGTGCTGATACCTAATATTGATTAATGCTTAGATAGTGCTGATAACTAATATTGATTAATGCTTAGATAGTGCTGATACCTAATATTGATTAATGCTTAGATAGTGCTGATACCTAATATTGATTAATGCTTAGATAGTGCTGATAACTAATATTGATTAATGCTTAGATAGTGCTGATACCTAATATTGATTAATGCTTAGATAGTGCTGATAACTAATATTGATTAATGCTTAGATAGTGCTGATACCTAATATTGATTAATGCTTAGATAGTGCTGATACCTAATATTGATTGAAATATACTTGGTGCCGCAATATCACTTATTTGGCCGACTGTACAGTAAGGTGTCGATTTATTCCTGGCGAGCGAAAGCGAGCCTGTAAATTAGAAAGAAACGGCCTTCGGCCGGGACATTTTTCAACCGAACAATGTAACATTTTACCTTGAAGGGTGGGGGGGGGGGGGTCTTGGGGGTATTATTATAAGCTTGGTGGAGGTCTAGGGAGAAACATAATAAATAAAATCCCTTAAGGAAGAGACTGGAGTTAGAGAAAGGAGAGAAGTCGGGATGGTTAGATTAGGTGAAGGTATTGAGGGATAAGTCTTTATAACAGCTGAGCTCTGGAACTCTCTCCCTGAATCAGTCTTTCCCTCGTCCTATGATTTAAATTGCTTCAAACTCCGTGTGTCCTTGCATTTTGGCTCGAACGTCCCTTGATTTTGGCAGTGTCACTCCTTCAACTCTGGGGGAGGCACTCGCTACAGGCAGTTCTGACTTTTGCCTCCTCACTTACAAAGAAAAAAAAACGTATCTACTTTTCGAAGAGTGTTGAGACGGGAGAAGGGTCCTTGTGTTGGAGAGGGAAGAAGCTGTTGGAGTGGCTTTGTTGTGTGTGTTATTACAGTAATACCACTCCAAGTTCAACTGGTAGCTCTGAAGGTCACACTTATCATGCTATAGTCTGTATACGTCGTAGAGGTGTCCCCCGACTGTTGGAGTGGCTTTGTTGTGTGTGTTATTACAGTCCTACCACTCCAAGTTTAACTGGTAGCACTGAAGGTCACACTTATCATGCTATAGTCTGTATACGTCGTAGAGGTGTCCCCCGACTGTTGGAGTGGCTTTGTTGTGTGTGTTATTACAGTCCTACCACTCCAAGTTTAACTGGTAGCTCTGAAGGTCACACTTATCATGCTATAGTCTGTATACGTCGTAGAGGTGTCCCCCGACTGTTGGAGTGGCTTTGTTGTGTGTGTTATTACAGTCCCACCACTCCAAGTTTAACTGGTAGCACTGAAGGTCACACTTATCATGCTATAGTCTGTATACGTCGTAGAGGTGTCCCCCGACTGTTGGAGTGGCTTTGTTGTGTGTGTTATTACAGTCCTACCACTCCAAGTTTAACTGGTAGCACTGAAGGTCACACTTATCATGCTATAGTCTGTATACGTCGTAGAGGTGTCCCCCGACTGGGTGCGAGCATGTAAAACACGAGAAAGTCAGGTCAGGGGAAAGTATTAAGGAATAAGCCTTTACAACGGCACCTCGTTTCTACCTTTTGAAGAGTGTAGAAAGGGGAGAAGGGGTGTTGGTGAAAGAGGAAGCTGTTGGAGAGGCTTTGGTGTGTGTTATTAGTCTGTATACGTCGTCGAGGGATAAGCCTTTACAACGGCACCTAATATCTACTTTTCGAAGAGTGTCGACAGGAGAGAAGGGGCGTTGGAGAGAGAGGAAGCTGTTGGAGTAGCTTTGTTATGTGTGCTATTAGCCTGAATACTTTGTCGAGGTGTCCCCGTCTGGGTCTAGACCAAGATCTATAAACACATCACTGCTCAATAGGTGGCTTCTGAGAGTGAGGGTCTGAGTCTGGAGGGTGAGACAGTGAAGCACTTGAACGAAGCATCCAGCCACTTCAGAGATGGAGCTGCTTCGAGCCATGATGGATGCTTCACATGTCTCACTCCCCAGACTGGAACAAGACCTCATGGGCTTCACCGTGTTAGCGGTGGAATGTACAGGCTCTCAGCCTATGCCCGAGAGGGAGTAGTTGGAATATAGAAAAAATAAAAAAATAAAAAAATAGACCTTGATCAAAACCACCTCTACACATTTTTCGGTAGAAAAAGGTTCCTCCTAAAATTATAGGCTCACTATTGCTCGCCAGGAAAAATCGACACTTGAATGGCACGAAAGGTCCTAATGCTCACTATTGCTCGCCAGGAAAAAATCGACACTTGAATGGCACGAAAAGTCCTAATAATGACAACAAAATGGGGTGAACAGTCTTAAAATCGCTAAACTAATGGAGTGAACGTCTTAAAATCTCAAAACTAATGGGGTTAAACATAACGGAGAAAGGGGACCAGAAAAAGCAACCATATCCCCTTACTAAAACGGCTTCCCAGCAGCTGGGTGTGCTCAACCGCCTCAAGGTGTTCTTTACCCCTGCCCAGCTTCTTGCTCTGTACAGGGGGCACAGTGCGTCCATGTATTGAGTATTGCTTACATGTGTGGGGAAATGTTCTATCGAAAAATGTACAAATTTAGCTTGTTGTAAAATAAATATATTTATGTATGCTGGCTCGCTACCGCTCGCCAGAAAAATATTGACACCTGGATGGGGATAAACGTCTTAATCTATGTTTGATTAATTTCACCACAACAGTAGGCTGAATGGGGCCGAATGGATACAAGCCAGAGAAAGAGAGAAAAGGAGAGAACAAAGGGCAGATCACGTCCCTTAAGAAAGTAATGAAGCTCAATAACTACGAGATCTGTATCTATATCTATTTTTTGTTTTTTTTGTTTTTTTTTATATTCCAACTACTCCCTCTCGGGCATAGGCTGATAGCCTTTACACTACAGTATACTGCTGAACACGGTGACGGTGAGGCCCGTGAGGTCTTGCTCCAGTCAAGGGAGTGAGACATGCGAAGCTTCACGGCTCGAAGCAACTCCATCTCTGAAGCCGCCTCGCCTCTGCGCTTCACAGTCTCATCCCCCACACTCGTACCCTCACTCTCAGAACGCCACCTATTGAGCAATCAACTCACTAGGCATTGCCCCCCTGTAGCATATTTTTGAATATGGGAATAGTCATACAATGCTATTTAACCCTTCCTACCCGGGCTGTCTTACCCAATGACGGTCGCCCCTACCCGGGCGAAATGGCTGAAAAACCTCTAGGCCTAGGCTACCATATTTATGTTTATTTTCACTGCTAGAACTTTCCCACTCATCTATAATCGTAGTGCGGTTTTCAATCTGTATTTTGGCGTTGAGTAGAGCTCTGTAAGTCAACTGGTTCAGTTGTGATGACGATTTCAGTGGAGCCAATATTGCAGAGATGTTGCGAATATGGGGGCTTTTCAGACACTAATTTCGTCTGATGTCAGAACAATAACATTGAAGAGTCTTCTCCTTCTTGTTTTCGGAGGTGCGGTGGTGACGCAACGCTTGGGTTTGTTGACATACGTCGTACGCACGGCGTTCAGACCAAGCTTAATTAGGCTATTAAGCTGCTGCCTTAGGTAAGGCATACCGGGTAGCGGCCCTTCTTTCGAGCTGTCCTTACCTAAGGCAGACCGGGTAGGAAGGGTTAATCAGGGAACAATGAGGGTATTTTTTTTTGGCATTTCGGTGTGCTGTGGTAATGCACTGATACTAGGTACACCACAAATTCCATCCCAATAATATCTTCCCATTGACATATTGGGATTCGAACCCGGGTCCATTGGATTACCAGTCCATCTATCTATCTATTTCTATCCATCTATATCTATCTATATCTATATCTATCTATCTATGTATATCTATATCTATATCTACGTATATATATATATATATATATATATATATATATATATATCTATGTCTATCTATCTATATCTATATCTATCTATATCTATATCTATCTATCTATCTATCTATCTATCTATGCTCAGGCCCAATCCCCACTTTTCCTATTTTTGGTTTTTCATTTCTATTTTCTATTTTACTCTATTTTATTTATTTATTTATTTTGTTTTTTTCTTGGGGGTGGCCGACTCAAGACAGAGCAAGAACAGGGAAAACACAAAACACAAGACAAAATAACGAACAAACACAGACAAAACACAACATGCACACACATACGAGCAAATGGTTTAAAATGAGATACATTCCGCTTTATAAAATATATAGGTTAGGATTGCTTTCACCCCTTCTGTACCGGTGATGTACTTTGCATTATATTCTGGCGACTATTAGACGATTGTGTACACATTGGATAGGTCTTATAATTAGGGTAAAGGGCCTTGTTTGGGCCAATCGGCTTTCTGCAGACTCCCATTTTCTTATGTTCTTGTGTTCTTAAGGGGGATGACCTGCTTTTGGTTATGTCTGTCCTTTTCTCTCTTTCTCTGGCTTGTATTCGGCCCCATTCAGCCAACTATTTTAAGACGTTTATCCCCATCTAGGTGTTGATTTCTTCCTGGCGAGCGATAGCGAGCCAACATTATATAAAGAAATCCGGCTTCGCCGGAGACATTTTCCTATCGAAAAATGTACAAATTTAGCCTGCTGTCAAACAAAAATAAAAAATATACTGGCTCGCTACCGCTCACCAGTAAAAAATTGACACCTGGATGGGGATAAACGTTTTAAAACAGTAGGCTGAATGGGGCCAAATGGATACAAGCCAGAGAAAGATAGAAAAGAACAGAACAAAAACAGGTCACCCTCCTTAAGGTCGTCTACTCATTAATTAAAAGGCTGCAGACTATCTCAATTTATCCTTTTAGCTACAATATATTCTTCCTAAGCTTCATTTAATCATTTAAATTTACTGTAGGTGAAATGGAATATAAAAGACCTTGCCGGTACAGAAGGGGTTAAACAATCGGTTGTGGGAATGTGAAATACACTGCCTGGCACAAACTTTCAGCTCAAAAACTTTCTATAAGGAAGTTGGAGCCGAAAACATAAATTTCAATGATAAATTCAATAACAAAGTGGGTTTCTGATGGATAAAAAGTATGATAAATTGTTTGTTATGTATTTATATATGTATTGTGGCCGTATTTTAGCTGATAATTCTGCTAAATATTGATGTCCACAGCTCCAACTTCCTTATAGATCAAAACTCGCAAGTGGTCAATAGCCAGCCTCCTTTCAACTTCCTCTTTTAACAGCCAACTCTTTGCAACCTGCTTTCTTACCATCTTCTCAATGCCCCCCCCCCCCCCCCCCCCGTCTCTCTCGCTCTCGCTCTCTCATCTTTACCTTTTTGAGAATGTATATGCAATTGTATGTATTTTTGCTATCTCAATAAAGAATCAAATCAAATCAAATCTCTCTCTCTCTAACCCTCTTTCTCTTTTCACAAACTCTCTCCTTTCAACTCTCCCTTTCACCACCCCTTCGCCTTCTCTGTACACACTATTATAGCTTTTAGTCCCTCCAATCTACACATTAACAGTTGCGCTTTTAAGGGAGCCCACCTAGCATTTTTTCTCTTTCTCTCTCTCTCTCTTTGGCTTGTATCCATTCGGCACCATTCAGCCTACTATATTAAGACGTTTACCCCCATCCAGGTGTCAATATTTTCCTGGCGAGCGGTAGCGAGCCGGTATGTATATATATATATATATTTTTTTTTTGATAGCAAGTTAATTTGTAAATTTTTCGATAGAAAAATTTCTCCGGCGAGGATTTCTACATACAATGCTGGCTCGCTATCACTCTCCAGGAAGAAAGCGACTCCTGGACGGGGATAAACGTCTTAAAACCGTTGGCTGAATGGGGCCGAATGGATACAAGCCAGGGAAAGAGAGGAAAGGAGAGAAAGATAAAAAAAAAAAAAAACGGTGACCCCCCTTAAGACTGTCTACTCGACTTGCTGGGGGCCCGCTTCCCGTACACCTCTATTTAGTGTGTAGTCCGGGAGCAATGGCCGCAAATTGTATCTAGATAAAATCAACCTCATCCATACCATTGTGGAGAAAATTTGTAAAGTTATATACAAAGAGTATAATTTTTAGACATTTAATGCTAAAACCTTAACTTCGAAATCTATTGTATTTAAGAGTTATATTGAAAACAAAATTTTGAATATTTTAGTTACCCTTCAACCGTTTTCTTCGATTTAAAGCCCTGATTACTTGTGAATGTTGATTTTATGTATTACAGTTTTGTAGATAATATTTTAGCATAACTAATTAGTTACATTTGAAGACGCTGTTTTGAATATTTTAAGATATTAGTGAAATTAAATATAGAAGAAAACAGTTTGTTATTACTTATTATGGGTGACTGAAGCAGTATAATTTAGTCTCCAGGCTCCATCTGCAAGGCAGGTAGCGTATAACAAAGGACTGCTGTATTTATTACCCTTCCGTACTATTGCGGAGCGGTCCAATCTGCAAGGCAGGTAGTGTAAGAAAGGACCTCTTTGTTTAGTACCCTTCAGTACCCGACGGGTGCGGAGCGGTACTAACCTGCTACTACTGAGTGGTACATAATATTATTGACTGCCATACGTGCGGAGGTGTCCGTATGCCACGCACGCAGCTTACTGACACCTCCGCACGTATGGCAGTGCTTCATCTGGAGTTTTCGTAGCCAAAACCGTGGTAACACAATTATTTAATTTTCACAAAGTTATTTGAATATACGTTAATTGTAAACTACAAGACAATTATTATGATACACAGTTTATTTGGTCAAACAATGCAGAACTTTAAAAATCAACTAATGTAGCAATTATAATTGTTACGAATTATAAGGGAAAACGAATTTGCTCAAATGGCAACAGTCTCAAAAGGAATATGTTTTTAATGTGAATCCCTAATATATTTAGTTACCGAACATATATTTCGAACTTGTCTATTTTCCTAATTAGTAATTTGATACTTTTTTGTCCCCTCACTTACATGGACGACGAAAATTAACAATTTTGGTGAAATAAACATTTAAGGTTTCAACATGGTTAGGAATGATCACAATAGGCAAGTGGGAGGAGTATGTCTGTATGTAAAAAAACACCTCACACACACAACTAGGACCGACCTCCATGCAGAAAATCACGAAGCTCTGTGGATCGACCTACACCTGCCGAGGACAAGACCCATCACAATTGGGGTGTGCTATAGGCCACCAGACGACACACAATTCTTGACCAAATTTGAACGAACTTTGTCATCGCTAGACCCTCGGAATGAATCCATTATACTAGGGGATTTTAACCTGTGTTACAAACAACGAAATAATAGGCTTGTACGAGAATATAGGCACATACTGACAATGCACAATCACAAACAACTCATCACAACCCCCACACGTATCTCTGAGAACACTGCCACAATATTAGACCACATAAACTGTAACAAAGAGGACAAAATATCCCAATCAGGGGTTATACAGACTGGGATAAGTGATCACTTTGTCACATATTGCACACGGAAAACCACACAAATTACCCTAGAGAATCACAAGGTTATCAAAACAAGGTCACTCAGAAACTACAACAAAGAAACATTTCTGAACATTTTATGGAATACAGACTGGTCTCCAGTGTTTGGAAGTACAAGCATTAATGATGCATGGGTTGGCTTCAGAACCATCATCACAAACATCCTAGACGAAATAGCTCCTCTGAAAGACACACAAATTAAAGCAAGGTCAGACCCATGGATCAACAATGACATACTACACCATCTGGAACACAGAGACAATCTGTTAAAAAGGCGAGTGAAACATAGGCAGGATCAAGGTCTGAAACATGAGTTGAACAGGGCCAGGAATAAACTAAGTAGAAAAATAAAATCAGCGAAAACTAATTACTTCCACAATAAGGCAGAGGAATATCAGAATAACCCAACGAAACTATGGAGGCACCTACAAACAACAGGCTACAGCAACAAGCCAAGGGATTCGTCTAAAACTAATATTGCTCTCAACATTAATGATCAGGTTTGCCACGATAAACGACAATTTTCAACCTACTTCAACTCCTTCTTCACCTCCATAGCAAACACACTTGCACAGAACCTACCGCAACTTCTCAATAAATACACGACAACAACGGCCACCTTTCGAAATTTCAACAGAGATGAAGGCATACACCCCTACACATTTGGATTGCAAAATGTTACAGCAAAATACACTTTTGACGAGCTCTCTAACCTAAATGTTCATAAAAGCACAGGACCAGACAAAATTCCTGCCAAATTTCTACGAGATGGAGCCATTGGTATAGCAGATCCCCTAACCCACATCATCAACCTGTCAATTAACACCAACACTGTAGGCTACCTGCTGAACTGAAGGAAGCTATTGTAACCCCTATATTCAAGAAAGGAAATCAACTAGAAGTTGGCAACTACAGACCAGTTAGCATATTATGTATTGTATCCAAAATCCTTGAAAGAGCGGTATACAACCAAATTGAACACTACCTCAAAGAAAATGATCTATTCTCTAAGTTTCAATCAGGTTTCAGATGCATCTACTCGACAGACTCCTGTCTCATCCACTTAACAGATCACATTCGTAAAGAAATGTCTAAAGGTAACTACACCGGTATGGTTCTTCTTGATCTACAAAAAGCGTTCGACACAGTAGACCATGATATCGTATGTAATAAACTACAAGCAATGGGCATTGGGTCAGTGAACTGGTTTAAATCATATTTTAGTGGTAGAACACAAAGAGTAAAAATTGATGATAATATATCTGATCCTATGCCAATTAACTGTGGGGTCCCGCAGGGAAGCATCCTTGGTCCCTTACTCTTTCTCTGTTATGTGAACGACATAGAACTGAGCGTCTCGTGTAAATTATTACTGTATGCTGACGACAGCGTGCTTCTGGTTTCAGGAAAAGACCCAATAAGTATTGCCGCTTCACTTTCCAAAGAACTAGAATCATGTAGTGAATGGCTAGTGGACAATAGACTATCTCTTCACCTGGGCAAGACGGAAGCCATCTTATGTGTCACAAAACGCAAACTGAAAGACATTTTGGGCTTCTCGGTCAACTGTAATTATATTCCTTTAACAAAAGTGTCACAAGTTAAATATATCGGACTAAAACTGGACTCGAGTTTGTCAGGTGAAACAATTTTGGAATCTATCCTGAGCAAGTGTAGAGCACGTATAACATACCTGTATAGACAGGTGGGATGCTTGCCAGCGGCGACCAAAAAGACCCTTTGCCAAGCGCTTGATCAATGTAATTTTGACTATTCTGTGTCATCCTAGTACTCTGCATCATCTAAATCAGCACAGCACAAACTTCAGGTCACTCAAAATAAAATGGTTAGGTTCATGCTGAACCTAGGACCCAGGTCACATGTTGGCCAGGAACAACTTAGTCACTAGGTATGCTCAATGTCTCTGACAGGGCCAAACAAATCAGGCTTACTAATGCCTTCAAAATTGTCTATGACAGAGCTCCAGAGTATCTAAAAGAGTGACTTTGTTAAAGCAAATGAGAGGAGTGGACATAATACAAGAAACAGGATGTTTAATTTTAAGGTCCCGAGAATCCAAGGACAGGGTAAGCAAACATTCTTCTTCACTGCCATCAAAGACTGGAACGACCTACCCCAGTCAGTCCGTGAAAAGAGAACACTGTATTCCTTCAGAGGTAGCCTGAAGGAACACCTGAACCGGACAGCTGCGAGAAGGGAGCACCAAGCTTATGTCTACTACTAAATACGACATAAGAGATAGGCAAACCAAAGTGAAATGATTACTGATTACGGATTACTGATATTTACTATAGGATGTAAGGTATCTTAAAATAACCCCCTAGAAATACTCTCTCTAAAGTTTCTATTTCTTTTATCCTCCCCTTTTCCCCAGCTAACCTAATCCCACAAGGACCTGTTACGCTGGCCAGCTTGCCAGAATGCACTCGTAACTCGCTAGCGCTCGCCAGGGCAGTGAAATGGGCTACAATAATCGTAGAACGATGTTCTTTCTTTCATAGAGTTCATGTTGTCGCAGACAAATCAGTGGTGGTCTTTATTCTTGTCTGTGACACTTGGAAGTGTTTTATATCATTGATAGAATATATGATGCATTGTGTGAAGTTGTAGGGAGAAAGAGAGCGAGCAGCGTGGTGGTAATATGTACGTGTGTATGTACGTGTGCCTCCCTCGCTCGGGCGGGCTTTCCCACGCCCTTGATTGGCTGGCGGGCCTGGCGCGTCCTAGGACGCCTGCATTTCATGACGTAGTGGTCTGTGATTGGGTGCCGCTGTCCTAGTGTTGGTGCTGGGGGGGCTCCCGCCGCGTGTATCCTGCAGAGCTTGGCACAGCGTGCTTGGTCCTACATGTCCTTTGCAATCTGTCCCCCCATCTAACCGCCTGTACTACTATTTCTCTCTCTGAACTTCTTCTTTTTCATACTTCTCATCTTTATTCAATTACTTATCCCTTCTGGTTCTGCATACGACTTCCATAGTCGGCCAGTCGCATTACCAGCACCATTTCTCCATCTATGTTTGTACTAGCTTTAGGGATTATTAGAGTCATAGTCACATGTATCATAGTATTGGGGTGCTTCTAATTATTGAGTTGTTCTTTCCTACTATTTAATGCTAGACAGTGGAGGGTATCTTTGGTCGTTGTCTGAGTTATGTATGTGGCAAGTCAGAGCCTGTACAACATCGACGAAGCTAGGTAGCCTGTAACCCTTGTGCATATTTTTCCTTTGCGAGTGTAGCAGTATACAGGTGAAGGGCTTTTGCCTACTCTTACCTGTATGCTTGCTACCTCATTTTGTTGACCTTTGTGGAGCGCCAGGGTAAGACCAGATACTTGAGATCTGGACTTACCAAGAGAGCCTCCAAGTCACTTACGTAAAATAAGGGAAATCTGTTCAAGGGGAGACAGTAGGCTACGAGCATGCTTGCGCTCTGCCTAGTTTCCTGATACCTTTTATGCCACGGCTAGACTTTATTAGTGAGAAAGACAGCATTGTGTTTATTAACTTTCATTGTGTATGCTTTAGGAATTATTCACGCCTTATTTTAGCCTAGGTTGATGCATAGTGCACAACCCAGTTTGGCTGTTTCGTTGGCTAAGGAAGTACTGTTTTTGAGTGGTTATTATTAGTGCTGTCACAGAGTTGTTGCACTCCCTTGTTATATATATGTATCCTACTTATTGGTGTATTTAAGATACACTCTTTGGTGTCCTGCCCCTGCATTATTTCTGTTCTATATTAACGAGCATCTTAGAGCATCAGACCTTTTCAGAAGATTCCTTATCTGATTGCTGTAGGACTAGACTTCCAGTGTTTTCATAGAGCATTGAAGAGTTTAGTGTTGAGTACAGACTCACACTAAAGTTAACGTAAGCATATTTTCCTTTATTAAATCTTATGATAGTTTATTCAAGCATTGTTATTACTTTAGAGCATTTTCGTAACGTAAGTACTCCTGTTGTGAGTTGGCTTTGCCGTCATCGGAAAGCCTTTGTAGAAGTGCACTAAAACCCAGTTAATTGATACCCCGTTATCCAGTAGATTAACTCTGGAGGGTTTTAAGTGTTTTGTTCACCGGCGTAATAGTTCGAGGGTTTGGAATTAGCGTACCGTTGTAATAGATATAACAAATGGCCGTTGTTGCAGATAATTATAGCCTATCATCTAGTCCATTATTAAGTGCCCTTGTTTATTTCGTAGTGCCGGTCGTAACAAATGGCGACCTTAGACCAGTATATAGTGAACTGAATATTGCATCTTTTTTTTGGAGAAATCTTATTGCCATTTGGGGTTGAATTTATTTCTCGCATCGTTGGCAGTAGACATTGTTTTGAGGATATATAGAACTTGTTGGAGTTATTGGTGACTTAGTATTGCACTCAAGAACATCTTCAAATATTTTTTGGTGAATAAAGCTACGCGAAAGTTTGGCTACTTTTTTCTTGACTTGAGAATTTTTTGTGTTGACTTCCATCATGTCACTGGACGGGTCTGAGCATAGTGAGGGCACAGTGCGAGAGGCAGGCGAGGAGGTGGAGAAGGTGGAGTTGTTTAACGGCGTTCGGGTGGTCAGGAGGATGCTCGGAGATTTTTGGAGGAGCCTGTGTCAGCGGACCGTGTGTCGGGGCTAGACCGGTACGGACTGCAGTGTGTAGCCACGGTCTTAGGGTTTCCCGGTACTAGCGGTTTGTCGAGAGGTGAGCTGGTTACCTGTGTGCTCGGTGGGGTGCATGGGGCTTCGGGTGGAGCGGGAGCTGGGGCACCTTCGGCCCAGCCCCCTTTCCACTCGACTCCTATCATGGCGCCCCCTCGGGCTCCGGAGCCGGGTACGTTCCCGCAGGCCGATGCCCGCTGGCAGTTGGGTATGCCTCTAGGTGATTCACGGGGTGGGTCCCCAATAGTAGCACCCCCTTCTCAGGGTTTGTCTTCCGAGATGTTGTTTCAGCTCGAGCTCGCCAAACTTCAGCAGCAGGAGCGACCGGCTAAGCGAAGGGCTGAGCTTGAGCAGGAGAAGTATGAGGCTGAGCTCGAGCAGCGAAAGCGAGAGGCTGAGCTTAAGTTTGAGTCTGAAAGATATTGTGCCGATGTTGACCTAGAGAAAACTCGTGTACAGGTGACGAGGAACTGGGTCGCCCAGGGGGGTCGAGCCCATGACCAGTCCCTGTCGCATCTACTTAAGTTGGTTCCAGTGTTTGATGAGTTACGAGTTACAGAATTTTTTCTCCGGTTCGAAAAAAAGTGCCAGGAGCACCAATGGCCCGAGGAGAAGTGGGCAGCCCTTGTTTCTTCACGATTGACGGGGAAAGCACTCGAGGCGTATGATGCTTTGCCCCTAGATTCCTGTGTGAATTACAAGTTGTTGAAAGAGGCTGTCCTGAGGGCGTATGAGCTACAGCCAGAGACCTATAGGCTGAAGTTTAGGGCGGTTCCAAAAAGAAAGGAGAGTACTTTCCAGGAACACGCTAGAGAGCTGTCAGATGCATTTGAAAATTGGTTGAGGTCGGAGAAGGCAACTACTTTTGATTCAGTAAAACAAATAGTGTTGCTTGAACAATTTTTTAAATGTACTGGTAGTGACTCGACTCTTAACCTGAAAGAAAAGTGACTGAAAACTCTACAAGAGGCGGCTGAGCTGGCTGACCTCAGGTTGTCATTGATTCGCGGGTGCGGGTCTGCACAGAGAGCTGAGGCAGGTAACAAGGGGCATACCATTCCACCCCCCCGAATTAAGGACACAAATAATTATCCATTTAAGAGTACTGTTGCCAATGTTGATCCCAAGTCGAAACCCTTCCCGTTAAAGAGAGGCCAGGGCCCTTCCTCACCTCAGAGGAAGTCCATGAGCAAAGTGGAGTGTTTCAGGTGTCATGAGAAGGGGCATATTGCGCGCTCATGTCCGAGCACACCGCCTACAGCAGTGGTGTCACTAGTGAGCAACATCGGTGTGTCTTTGAGGTCTTTCGCGTTTGCCCGCGGTAATATGTCGGTTGCGAAGTCACAGTCGGTGCAAAAGCAGCAGGAGGGCTCGTCACCCGTCCGAGATGCTTTTTGTGGTCATAGGGGACACGGCACTGTAAGGTGGGCTGGTGTGGAGCATAGGCTTGAGTTGCTGCGTGATACGGGCGCTTCCCAGACACTTGTTAAGAATTTCACTGGCAAGCCTATTAACACGGCTCGGGTTGTGGTGGTTCAAGGCATCAATGCTACGCGGTCTTACCCGCTGGTCAGAATAGAGCTTGAGGTGGACGGTGTGACACGGGAGTTGGATGTGGGGGTTGTGGCGAAGTTGCCAGTTGAGGGGGTCGACCTCCTTCTCGGTAACGACTTTGCGGTGCCTGCTTCCGAGGTTCCACCCTTAGTCGTTGCCGAGAGGGCGGCCGACATGAGTAGGGAGGGGCAAGAGGGGCTCGAGAGATCTCAGTCCGCTCAGGTGTCACAGCCTAATACCCAAGTTTTAGACCAGCGGAGGAAGGGTCGGAAGGAGAAGTCAAGGCTGGTCGGGTTGAGAGTTTGGACCCAGCGACACTCCTTGGTGACTCGGTACTTGACCCAATGTTGTGCTCCGGAGTGGCCCCAGAACCTGTCCCCCCTAGTGACATGGTAGGGCGTGATGGCACTCCGCGACAGAGTAGTTCCCAGGGACAACTAGAAGATCTTAGCCTTGAGAGTTGTGGGAACGGGGCTATTGAACTCGACGAGGACGGGGAAGCATGTCATGTGAACCTGTTAAAGGAGTTCGTGAGGCGCCCACCTGAGCAGCCTACTGTCCCTGTGTTGGTCTGCAGCGGCCAAGGTGGAGAAGGAGAGGGGGGCAGTAGGGCACAGGTGGAGGAAAGTTGGGATTGTCATGTCTCGGCGGAGCAGTGGGCGGGGGACACGAGTCAGGCGGCTGTGGAAGCGCTTGAGCACCTGCCTGAGCAGCAGTGTGCAGCGCTCCAGCACCTGCTTGGTTCATACCCCACTGTTTGTGCCGAGCAGCCAGGCCTCACAACTCATGCAGTGCACGATGTTCCGCTGGCAGGTCACTTGAGTGTTAGTAAACCGTTGGCCTCGTTGTGGGCGACGAGGCTTTGACATGGTTGTCAGGTCATGGTCGACCCATGGCTGCTAAGGGTGGTGGTCAGAATCAGGACATTGAGCAGATTGGTGAGGTTGGCTGTGGAGTGGAGGCGCCCGGTCGTCGCATAGCCTCCCAATGCTGCCCTAGTAACATGCAACAGCCCTACCATAGACCGACTGTATCTGGCCATGTCGCTGAAGGCGGTGATGCTGCGCAGGCAGATGTAGTTGCAAGGAATGCGGGGGTGCGCATGTACGGTATCGGCGGGGAAGCCTTAGCAATTATGAACTATGGGAGTGACTGCACAGGTGGTACAGATTGTCCCTCTCATGACCTGGCTGTTCTAGGGACAAAGGTGGAGAAGGAGGGAGACTATAGTGTAGAAACTATGGTCTCAGCTGGGTTGTGGGAGGGCAATGAGCATGTTGTTCTTCGAGATAAGTTGCAACCTCTTGTTCCTAAGCGTCAAGAGAAGTTGTTTACTAGGATGTGGCAGTACGTCCGTATGTTTGTTGATTCTCCAGGCCTGATGTACTGGGTAGAATCCGACATGGAGGCTGGAGACAGTGCAAGTCTCAAAGTGGCTCCCTACCGTATAAATCCTGCTCGACAGCCTGTTGTGAAAGCAGAGCTGGACTACATGGTGAAAATGGGTCTGAGGGATAAAGGATATCGTGAGTGGTCGTTGCCAGTGACTTTGCAACCTGAGTTAATTGGCAAGATCCGTGTTTGTGTTGTTTGCAAGAGTGTTGGTGCAGCATCCCTGACAGACGCCTATACCTTACCTAGAGTTGACGACCCCATAGACCGCATCGGGGCTGCCTCGTTAATCACTAAGGTAGAAATAGTGAAAGGTTATTGGCAGGTCCCGTTGCCGGAGAGAGCGAAGAGAAGTGCCAGTCTTGTGATGAACTGGGCAGTTTATCAGTGCCAGGTGTGGTTTTGCTGCCAGAACACAAGTTGGATGTGTGGCATGTTAAGGGCACTGATAATGTTCTGGCTGATTGTTTGTCACGGGAGGGTATGTCTTAAGGAGCACCCTCGCCGTTCAGTCAGTGTTTGTTTGAGAGTGGAGAAAAATTAGGCTTGCCCATGTAGTGCAAAGCCGCCAAAAACACTATTAAAAATAATACAAAAACCTCACATAAAAACACTTTCTTTTTGATAGTATATAAGTGCAGTATATCACAGCAAGAATCTAAGACACTCTGAGTTGTTGTCTTAGTAGGCTAGGCTTGGTGAAGCTTGCTCGTTGAGCGTGATATAATTATTATGATGCTATTATTTTCGGGAAGTGTTGTGCAGATTTTTTTTATAATGCAGTGTTTTATGTTTGTGATCGTGCCTTGTTTTCACAACTTGGGAGAGTAGCTGGGTGATGCGGGGTTGGTGGGCATTCTGTCTGGTCAGATGTGGAGTTCACCTGAGGCTGAAACGTCCCACATCTTGGGCGGGGTGTTACGCTGGCCAGTTTGCCAGAATGCACTCGTAACTCGCTAGCGCTCGCCAGGGCAGTGAAATGGGCTACAATAATCGTAGAATGATGTTCTTTCTTTCATAGAGTTCATGTTGTCGCAGACAGATCAGTGGTGGTCTTTATTCTTGTCTGTGACACTTGGAAGTGTTTTATATCATTGATAGAATATAAGATGCATTGTGTGAAGTTGTAGGGAGAAAGAGAGCGAGCAGCGTGGTGGTAATATGTGCGTGTGTATGTATGTGTGCCTCCCTCGCTCGGGCGGGCTTTCCCACGCCCTTGATTGGCTGGCGGGCCTGGTGCGTCCTAGGACGCCTGCATTTCATGACGTAGTGGTCTGTGATTGGGTGCCGCTGTCCTAGTGTTGGTGCTGGGGGGGCTCCCGCCGCGTGTATCCTGCAGAGCTTGGCACAGCGTGCTTGGTCCTACATGTCCTTTGCAATCTGTCCCCCCATATAACCGCCTGTACTACTATTTCTCTCTCTGAACTTCTTCTTTTTCATACTTCTCATCTTTATTCAATTACTTATCCCTTCTGGTTCTGCATACGACTTCCATAGTCGGCCAGTCGCATTACCAGCACCATTTCTCCATCTATGTTTGTACTAGCTTTAGGGATTAGAGTCATAGTCACATGTATCATAGTATTGGGGTGCTTCTAATTATTGAGTTGTTCTTTCCTACTATTTAATGCTAGACAGTGGAGGGTATCTTTGGTCGTTGTCTGAGTTATGTATGTGGCAAGTCAGAGCCTGTACAACATCGACGAAGCTAGGTAGCCTGTAACCCTTGTGCATATTTTTCCTTTGCGAGTGTAGCAGTATACAGGTGAAGGGCTTTTGCCTACTCTTACCTGTATGCTTGCTACCTCATTTTGTTGACCTTTGTGGAGCGCCAGGGTAAGACCAGATACTTGAGATCTGGACGTACCAAGAGAGCCTCCAAGTCACTTACGTAACATAAGGGAAATCTGTTCAAGGGGAGACAGTAGGCTACGAGCATGCTTGCGCTCTGCCTAGTTTCCTGATACCTTTTATGCCACGGCTAGACTTTATTAGTGAGAAAGACAGCATTGTGTTTATTAACTTTCATTGTGTATGCTTTAGGAATTATTGACGCCTTATTTTAGCCTAGGTTGATGCATAGTGCACAACCCAGTTTGGCTGTTACGTTGGCGAAGGAAGTACTGTTTTTGAGTGGTTATTATTAGTGCTGTCACAGAGTTGTTGCACTCCCTTGTTATATATATGTATCCTACTTATTGGTGTATTTAAGATACACTCTTTGGTGTCCTGCCCCTGCATTATTTCTGTTCTATATTAACGAGCATCTTAGAGCATCAGACCTTTTCAGAAGATTCCTTATCTGTTTGCTGTAGGACTAGACTTCCAGTGTTTTCATAGAGCATTGAAGAGTTTAGTGTTGAGTACAGACTCACACTAAAGTTAACGTAAGCATATTTTTTCCTTTATTAAATCTTATGATAGTTTATTCAAGCATTGTTATTACTTTAGAGCATTTTCGTAACGTAAGTACTCCTGTTGTGAGTTGGCTTTGCCGTCATCGGAAAGCCTTTGTAGAAGTGCACTAAAACCCAGTTAATTGATACCCCGTTATCCAGTAGATTAACTCTGGAGGGTTTTAAGTGTTTTGTTCACCGGCGTAATAGTTCGAGGGTTTGGAATTAGCGTACCGTTGTAATAGATATAACAAATGGCCGTTGTTGCAGATAATTATAGCCTATCATCTAGTCCATTATTAAGTGCCCTTGTTTATTTCGTAGTGCCGGTCGTAACAGACCCCCAATGGAAATACGCCTAACGGCCTTATTGGGCTATCCTTAGATGGAATTATGCAAAGCTGGTACATGTCATATTTGTAACATACTATGTGGTACCAACTCTGTAAATTGCTAACTGAATAAATATTATTATTATTATTATTATTATTATTATTATTATTATTATTATTATGTTGCTCCCGGACTAGTGGGTTCGACCAAGGTCCATAGAATATAGTCCTTTAACCTTGGGTTCAGCTTTTCTCGCTACTTTCCGGCAGTTTAGCGTTCTGCCGGGGTGCCATAATTAGCGCTGATGAAACATTGCGGACGAGATGGGTTGGGTGTGAGAGGGATCTGCCTTATGTGGGGTAATCGATTTTCTGCAGACCCTTATGTTCTTATGTTCTACGATCGATCGCCTGGAACAGTAGCCGCGGAGAGGATATTTGCCACGAGTATTGGAGGAGATGGGTCGGTTTTTCTGACCCCCATTTTCCTCATGTTTAGCATATTAGTTTTGAGATTGTAAGACGTTCGCCCCATTAATTTTTCGATTTTAAGACCTTTCGTCCCATTTTGTTATCGATATAAAAACCTTTCGTGCCATTTAGGTGTCAATATTTTCCTGGCGAGCGATAGCAAGCCTGTAATTTTAAGAGGAACCGGCCTTCGGTACCGAAAAATGTGCAAATTTATCTTGAAGGGGAGTCTAGAGGGTGTATTGTTAAGCTTGATGGAGGTCTAGTGAGGAAACTAAAAATGTATACGAATAACTGAATAAATAGACCAAAACAAGAAAACCCACCCACTATCCCCTTAGTAGATAGTTCCAGTTGACATATACACCTATCCAATTTCAGCATCAAGGTGACTCAAATTTTCGCGTTTTTCTGTTTCCGCGAATTTGACCATATTTGCCGAATTAACCCCTTCTGTACCGGCGACGTCTTCTTAATTATATTCTAGCTATATTTATACATACGATGTTATGCAGTTTAAGAAGGATCTGTGGTAGTAAAACAGGTTAAGTGAGATGGTTCGAAGCCTGTCAATTGCTGGAGACCCTTTTTAAACTGAATATAATAGTCTAATAGTAGCCAGAATAAAGTTAAAAATACGTCGCCGGTACAGAAAGGGTTAATAGATGCTTCTAGTCGACATATACACAGATCCAAGGTAAACATCAAGGTCACTCAATTGACCACTTGCGAGTTTCGTTCTATAAGGAAGTTGGAGTTGTAGACATCGATATTTAGCATAATGAACAGCTAAAATACGGTTGTAGCTCATATATTAATACATAAAATACGGTTGTTGTTCATATAAATATACATAAAATACGGTTGTTGTTCATATAAATATACATAAAATACGGTTGTTGTTCATATAAATATACATAAAATACGGTTGTAGCTCATATATTAATACATAAAACCCAATTCAACATACTCTTTAGCCATCAGAAACCTACATTATTATTGCATTTCTGTTTACTAGCGTTGTTTACAGCTCCAACTTCCTAATTATAGCCTGAAGCTCGCAAGTGGTCAATTGTTGGATTGTTCTGTTTCCGCGAAATTGACCATATTTGCTGAATTAATTACCTTCCCACACAAGCAAATATTGACCGTTTTTTTTTCTTCAGACAAGCACTTTATACAGGTGAGGAGTAAGTGCAATGGTTATGGGGAGATGGGTCGTTTTTCTGGTCCCCTTTTCCCCCTCGTGTTAAGCCCCATTTGTTATGAGATTGTAAGACGTTCGGCCCATTAGTTTGGCGATTTTAACACCTTTCGCCTCATTTCGTTGTCAATTTTAAGACCTTTCGTGTCATTTAGGTGTCTATTTTTTCCTGGCGAGCGAGAGGGAGCCTGTAATTTTAAGAGGAATAGGCCTTCGGCCGGGGCAGTTTTCTACCGAAAAATGTACACATTTTTTTTGAAGGGGAGTCTAGGGGATGTATTTCTAAGCTTGATGGAGGTCTAGGGAGGAAACTTAAAAAATAATGAATAACTGAATAAATAGACCAAAAAACAGCCACTATCCCCTTAATAGATATATCCAGTTGACAGGTTAGGAGTAAAGCCGGTGTCACACGAACTATTTTGTCGGCAATTTTCGATGAGCAAGTTTGTTCTCGTACTATGTTGAGGCTGTTTCACACTGGCATCGGAAACTAGACTGAAGGTAAATTATGTTAGGTGGATGATTTATAATACATCTTTATTTTTGAAGACGTCAGACTACAACTCTCCAACCGAAGAGTGAAACGTTACTCTCAAACTTTCTTCTATTCAACAGTTGAGCTCTTAGTAGGGTCATTTGCTTGGAATCCGTGACCATTTTGTTCCTACCTTTTTCTCTCGATGGATTTGACAACCTGAACCATTTTAAAGGAAAATTAGCTCCTATGCCCCTCTGAAAAATGACGGCTAACTCTGCTAGAGCCCAATATTCAAAATGGCCGCCAATGCCATCTTGAAAAACATGAAATGTAATAACTGATCTCTGGCATCAGATGAGCTACAAGGACGAATGAGGTGTCCTTTTTCACTAATTCTGGCATTACAAATCCACTGGAATGGTTATTGTATTGTATTGTATTGTATATTGTATTGTTATTGTATTGTATTATACTAATTGTACATACTAATCTGCCACTTCACTGTCACTACATGATTCACTGTATGAGCCACTATCAGAATCACTGTCATCACTTTCGCTGCTATCATCACTGTTGTTCTCTGCCTGTGGTGTATAATATTATCTAATATTACTTTTTTACTGTTTCAGATGAATCGCATGCCCATCTGATGAAAATCGCCGACTTGTGAAGTGACCGAAATAATGGATAATAGAAGAGAGAGTGAAGAGTTACCAGACAAGACATTAAATGAATACGAGTGCATTTTACTCTGTGGTAAGCGATGTACCGCAGATGATCGTTTGGAAAACATTACACCTGAGAAGTGGGAATCCATCCAGGAAAAGTCTTTACAATGGAAAGAACTTGATAAGTTTCAACATATACATTAGGGGAGGTGTGGTGGAGTGGTCATGCCACTGGATTGGTAATCCAATGGACCCGGGTTCAAATCCCGATATGTCAATCGGAAGATATTATTGGGATTGAATTTGTGCTATACCTAGTATCAGTGCATTACCACAAAGCCCACCGAAATGCCAAAAAAATACCCTCATTGTTCCCTGATTAAATAACACTGTATGAATATTCCCAGATTCAAAATATGTTACAGGGGGACAATGCCTAGTGAGTTCACTGCTCAATAGGTGGCGTTCTGAGAGTGAGGGTCTGAGTCTGAAGGGTGAGATGGTGAAGCACTTGAGCGAAGCAACCAGCAGCTTCAGAGATGGAGCTGCTTCGAGCCATGATGGATGCCTCACATGTCTCACTCCCCAGACTGGAACAAGACCTCACGGGCTTCACCGTGTTGAGCGGTGGAATGTACAGGCTCTCAGCCTATGCCCGAGAGGGAGTAGTTGGAATATAGAAAAAAAAAAAAAAAAAAAAAAAAAAATGAAAATGTGGATTGGGAGAAGGGACCAAAGGGTCACCACATGCATAGCACTTGTAACGCATCATTATCTAGCAAGCGCAAGCTCTCTCAAGCCGAAAAACGCAAACACAAATCCGAGGAACGTCTTGAAAGATATGAAGCATCAGATCAACAAGACCCTTCCCCAGAGGCCAGTGCACCTAAAAGGCTCCGCTCCAGTATGGGTGTCCTTCACGATAAGACTATGTGTGTGGTGCATGAAAGGGGCATATAAGAGTAGTGATCGTGACAAGCAGATTTTACTCCTATCAACAGTAGATGCCTGGACTAAATTCAAGTTACATACTGTCCGTCTGGAAGATGAGGTCATGAGATTGAGACTTGACACTCTGATTGCATCCATCCCAGATAGTCAAACAGCATTTGGGTTGGAAATCCGCTACCATCGTGCGTGCTGGCGCAAATATGTAAGCGACCATAAGCCCCTTTCAGATGAAAGCACTCAACAGCTGCAGCGTGTAAACCTCCGAGAGGCCCAAGCTCTCTTCTTTCATCATATTCGTCAAGTCATCTTCAAAGACCATGAAATTCGCACACTGCAAGGCCTGCTGCAGGACTATAAGCGCATTATCTCAAATCACGGACATAACTCAGTAGTAAAATCCAGCTACTTAAAGGAAATTCTCGTCAATGAATTTGGGGAAGACATCGGATTTCATGAACGCATTCAAAAGAATGTGAGTGAACTGGTATATGATACAACAGCAGCAGGTACATACATCGAGGTGGCAATATCTTCATTGAGTGTCAGCAATGATCAGTTGGTGATGAATGTTGCGGCACGACTCAAAGAGCAAGTCATCAGGACAAATACTATTCCCTGGCTCCCATATATACACGAGTTGGAGAGAGAAGACCTCAGTGAGCTCCTGCTGAAGCTGCTCATATGGCTGAAACACCCAAATAAGTCTGCAATTGATGACAGTCCATCCGTCCGATCGATTGCATCTATCCTCACAAGCTACATCACTGGAAAACGCACTGAATTTGAGATAAATCTCTCTGTCTTGGTACATGGACTGACCAAGAGTAGGGAGATAGTCGACATAATGCACAAAGATGGACTGGGCATCAGTTACAATGACGTACTTATGCTGCAAGATTTTTGGGTGGTCAATGACCTCAAGTGCTCATCTGATTGCCCCTTCGAACTAGCTGAGGGTAAGCCTGCTATCGCTATAGTCGAAAACGATGACTTCAAGAGCGACACACTGACCGGTGCTGGCCAGTCACACCGCACTAATGTCATGTTTGTGCAGCCAGAATCATTTGATACAGAACTTCCTTCCGAGAATCACAAGGATAGACCAGTTCCCGGTGCCAACTTTGCATCAAACCTCTCGACAACTCTCAAAGAGCTCGGAAGTGAAATGCAAAAATTCAACCCATACAAGACAGCGAAGCGTGGGGAATCACCTCTCAGGAAGCCACCAGCTGATCAAAGTACTCCTCCTCCTGACACATCGGTGCAAATAATTCGTGGTGTGATCCATGCATTGGCCAGGGCGCAAGATGACCGAACGAGACCTAAGCCAGAAGAACAGACTGTGCCTGGGTTTTCAGGGTTTCACGCCAGCATGTCAAATGCAGATGAGAAGAGTCGAGCAATATACCACATGACCTATCCCAACCCACCCAGTAAGACAATTCTCAATTATGTGATGTGTAAGCTTGCAAAATCAATCGAAGAAAGAAAGATGCGTTTTGCAATAATTGTTGGTGATCATCCTGTCTACGTGCTCATGCTAGAGTTGAAAAGTGAGAATGCTGAGCTGTTCAGCAAAATCTTACCATTCATGGCACCCTTCCACATCCAAATGTCGTTCATCTACACTATATACAAGAGGTTTAAGGGATCTGGCATCTCAGATGTGTTGGTGGCAGCTGGTGTTGTAGCAGACGGGTCTGTTGATCAGGACCTTCGTGGAAAACATGTTAAGCGTGGGGTTCGCTGCTTGCGACTATTCTACGAGACTCTGGTCCACCATGTCATAGACAAACGTTTGGAAGATTCCCCTCTATCTGAAGAAGTAAAGGCATCCCTTGCCAAGCTTCGACATCCGATTGATGCACAGGAACTTGCAGATGAACATGCAGAGCTAGAGAGAAATGCTGAGCTGAAGGACCTCGTTGATGCTCTCTTCAAGGACTTTGAGGGTGCCCAACAAGCAGAATACTGGATGTCATTCATGGAAATGGTTGAGGTTCTAACTCAAAATATCCATGCAATCAGAACAAGCAACTGGACTGAGTTCAAGTCCTCACTCAATCTCCTGCTTCCTTTGATGCAAATCTATGATAATGGCAAGTATGGTCGGCATCTCCCCGATTTCACCGCAGTGCTTGATACCCTTCCTGTCAATCAGGATGCATTCATGGAGAGTGGTATGATTGCACAGTCAATGACAGGAAAACCATATTCGTGTGTCGCCCTCGACATATGGATAGAGTCAACAATGAATAAGGGCTGAAGCTGAAGTCTGGTTGGTTGGCCATTCTGAACAATGAAAAGCAGCTCCTTTCAAACACTCAGAATGTGAATAACATCAATCGGGTGAGAACAAAGGTCCATCGCCATGCTAATCTCAAGAAACAAGGAAAAGGGAAGCATGCTGAAATTTGCTGATTGCTCGTCGAGTAAAATGAAGAAGGATAAACAAGCTGTACAGGATAATTATAAGCACATGTCTCACTGAATTCAAGTGTGATCCATTTGACCATACAAACAAGACACTTCGATCCCTACAGTCAGGAATCCCAGCCTCAGACACTCGCGCTGCCGACTTGAAATCGGCAAAGGAGGATGGCACAAGCAAACTGAAGCAGTTCTTGAATGAGAGAGTGTATTCCACGACCAAGTCTCTCAACGACAGAGTTCCCCGTAGCAAGCGTTTGTACTTTTCAACTCAGGAATTGAAGAAAGAAGATGGTGAGAACCCGAAGGGAAAGACTGAGGAAATGGAGCGTAATGCCTTGGCCTCTGTTCTCGGACTGGTTGAAACGAGTGGTGCCCTCAAACTTCAAGAAGTCCTGCAGCATCGTGTTACAGCCAAGTGCGTTTCCATCTTCAACGTCAATGGAACCATCCGTAAGGCACAGAAAAGTAAGCTTCAACAAAAACTAACTATGACTGTCATTCCAGAGCCTGATGTATACACGTCTATTATTGATATGGGCCTCATCTGGCGCCTAACAACTCCTACCATTGAAGACAGAGAGAAGGGAGACAGTACCAAGTATACCTGGGGAGATTATGCAGAGAAGTTGGTGCACTTCGTTCTAACGAGACACAAGCATGCTGAGCGCATCATTTGCGTCAATGATTCATATGATCAGAATTACACGATCAAGGACAGTGAGAGAATACTGTGCCAAAAAAAATTGCCAATCAGCAATGTCTTCATGAAGACAGAAGATAAATTTCCTTCTAGTAAAGTTTTCCGTGCGCTCCTGGGTAAACCTGAGAACAAAATCCGCCTTCAGGCATTTCTTCAAACGGAATTCCAGAGAACAGCAGCAACAACTAGCACCGAGATCATCTACTGTGTAGTTGGCAGCACTGCAAAGAATCTCACCACAGGCAAGCTTGTGCCAGAGCGCACATGGTCCCATGCAGAGGCAGATACGGCAATGCTCACCATATATAGTGTGCTCCGTTCAGACAGCTACACAGCAGCTGTCGTTCTTGACACAGAGGACACAGACAACTACGTGCAAGCGGCATATGTTGCTCAGAAGATAACAGGAATCCTGTGTGTGAAACGCAAACGTCAGCTTATCGATGCCCGATGTTTTTGCAGTGAGGCAATGGCTGCATCCATCATACCACTTCATGTCCTCACTGGGTGTGACCACAGCTCTGGCTTCTATGGAGCAAGCAAGAGGCTCATCGCAGATCGTCTGGAGAAGTCTAAAGAGGCACACGACCTGCTAGCAGCATGTGGTACACAGCTCCTAGTCACAGAACAGGTCATCAGTGATTTGGAGCGGTTTGTCATTCGATATGTCTATGGTGATACCAAAAGCAATACCCTGGGAGATGCGAGGGCAGCAAAGTGCAGAGCTCAGAAGACTGACTTGGACAGTCTCCGTCCACACTTGGAGCGTGCAAACTATCTTGCATATTTGCAAAAGCATTACCAGCTCCAAAGTCACCCCTCACCGATCGGCCATGGATGGCATCTTGTAAATGGCCTATGTCTGCCTGTCCGTCTCAACCCAGCCCCCACTTCCCCCATCCATACCACTACCTACAAATCCGCAGGCAGAGAACAACAGTGATGATAGCAGCGAAAGTGAGGGCAGTGATTCTGATAGTGGCTCATACAGTGAATCATGTAGTGACAGTGAAGTGGCAGATTAGTATGTACAATTAGTATAATACAATACAATAACAATACAATATACAATACAATACAATACAATAACCATTCCAGTGGATTTGTAATGCCAGAATTAGTGAAAAAGGACACCTCATTCGTCCTTGTAGCTCATCTGATGCCAGAGATATTACATTTCATGTTTTTCAAGATGGCGTTGGCGGCCATTTTGAATATTGGGCTCTAGCAGAGTTAGCCGTCATTTTTCAGAGGGGCATAGGAGCTAATTTTCCTTTAAAATGGTTCAGGTTGTCAAATCCATCGAGAGAAAAAGGTAGGAACAAAATGGTCACGGATTCCAAGCAAATGACCCTACTATCTGCAACTCTCTCCCAGAATCAGTCTTTCATTCTTCCTATGACTTAAGTTGCTTAAAACTCTGTGTGTCCAGGCATTTTGGCTCGAACGTCCCTTGATTTTGGCCCTGTCACTCTTTCAACTATGGGGGAGGCACTCGCTATAGGTAGTTCTGCCTTTTGCCTCCCTCACTAACATAGACAAAAAAATGCTCTTAAAAATTGACGAAAAAACCGCTCGTGTGACACCGCCTTAGTTCAATGATATTAAGGTCAACTTTTAATATATACATACAACTTCATTAAATTAATCGCATGGAATACATAGTATTGCAGATGCAGTCATCAGTGATGAAATAAATATATATTTATATATAATGTCAAGTTACAACGCAAGGTCAATGGTTAATTAATATATGTTTTTCTTATAATAACAATTTAATTAATCTCAGGTAATTTGTTTGCGCCATTTATCTTCCTCTTCGAGCTGATTCAATAATGCTATGACTATATTATAAAAGGTTCGAGCGTATTACCCATCTCCTTGCTCAAGGAAGATGGTAATCGCCGGCTATGTCTCAGGAAAACGTTCACCAACCTGAGAGAGAGGTGAACCCGAGTCTGCCGGGTAGTCGGGTAGTCGCAGATTTGGGTATGGATTTTTTTTCTTGTAAATGCAAAAAAACACACTTCTACTATATTTTGTAGTACCGATACTCAAATCGAGTCACTGTACGCTGAGAAACATGACCCCTCGAATGATACCAAGTCGTGAAATATTGGAGTCTGGCTCATGGACTATATGTGTGTGTGTGTGTGTGTGTGTGTGTATGTGTGTGTGTGTGTGTGTGTGTGTGTGTGTTTTTTTTTTATTTTTTTTTATTCAGTACAAGCCCCAACACTTTGGGGAACGTTGTTGCTGAAGGCCATACTATCATACAATACAGCACTCAGATATGTAAGTACATAATTATATACTGGTTCTCTATATCCCTTTCATAGTTATCCGGTGGTCATCCCTCCGTTTTGTTTTACTCCAGCCTTTTCATTATCTTTAATATCTTTAATTCTCACTTCTCAGTCCTCGGTAGTATAGTGGTAAGTATCCCCAAAAGTATATAGAGTGTATATACTATGAGTATCCCCGCCTGTCACGCGGGAGACCAGGGTTCGATTCCTCGCCGGGGAGGACCAGCTTTTGTTCCACTGATGGCACTATAACGAACATTGATGACGCAAGTGATCCACAACTTCAAACAATTTTCTTAAGATGAAAGTTTGAAAACCCTTGGTTTGCATTCATTACTTTTATTTCTTTGAGTAAATCATTATGGTGGTCAAGTGGATGAATAATATTAATAAGGGGGATATTAATATAAATGTTCTTAAATAAAATATTAGCACCACCTTAGTATGCATGCCAAGTATGGGCTCTCCATCTTGAGAACTGAGGGAGACCGAAAGTGCCCTAAATGTAGTAGATGTGGGCTGTTTGTGAAAGAGTTCCGGTAAATATTGCGTGAATTGATCTAAAGCAATGTAAAGCAAGCAATACAAGCATAATTTTTTTTTTTTTTTTTACCAGTTCTGCAAGGTATAGAGGACTCATAATGGCGCCTAAACAAAACAAAGAAAGCAATGTCTCCCTATAACAAACCCCCAGGAACCCAGGGTCGTCCATCGCTCTCCCAGACACGCCCCAAATTACCCAGAGGAAGGGTTTTAGTTTTGCCATTTCATTAGCGGTCCCATCACTCAAGTCGGTGGGGTCTTACTTTCTTACGGTTCTCTGTTTGTCTGTGTGTGTGTCTGTGTGTGTTTGTGTGTGTGTGTGTGTGTGTGTGTGTGTGTGTGTGTGTGTGCTGTTAGTTAGGCCCATTATATTGTCTGTGGGGTCTTACACTCTTAAGGGTCTCTGTCTGTCTGTGTGTGTTTGTACGTGTGTGTGTGTATGTGTGTGTGTTGTGAGTTAGCAGGTCCATTATATTGTCTGTGGGGTCTTACTTTCTTATGCGTCCCTGTCTGTCTGTGTGTCTGTCTGAGTGTCTGTTTGTGTGTTGAAGGGAGGTGGGAGGTTTATATGTGTGTTGAGGGGAGGGGATGGGGGGGGGGGTATGTACGTGCGTGTGTGTGTGTGTGCTATGAGTTAGCAGGCCCATTATTTAGTCTGTGGGGTCTTACTTTCTTACGGTGGTTGTCTGTCTGTCTGTCTGTCTGTCTATGTGTTGAGGGGAGGGGGGTGTATGTGGAAGGAGGGTGGTATGTGTATGTGTGTGTGTGTGTGCTGTGTATCACCCTTTCATTAGCCTGCCCATTATTTAGTCTGTGAGGTCTTACTTTCTTACGGGTGTGTGTGTGTGTGTGTGTGTGTGTGTGTGTGTTGACGGTCATGCTGTACATAGTTTCAGTGCATTCCCCTACAAATACCCAGGGGAAACCTCATAGGCATATGATAAGGAGTTGCTGGAATTCCTGTTTCATTGTCTGGCTTCCTTAAGGGGGGTGACCTGCTTTTAGTTATTTCTGTCCTTTTCTCTCTTACTCTGGCTTGTATCCATTCAGCCAACTATTTTAAGACGTTTATCCCCATCGATTTATCCCCAGGTGTCGATTTCTTCCTGGCGAGCGATAGCGAGCCAGCATTATATGAAGATATCCGGCTTCGCCGGAGAAATTTTTCTATCGAAAAATTTACAAATTTAGCCTGCTGTCAAACAAAAATAAATATTATGCTGGCCCGCTACCGCTCACCAGTAAAAAAATTACAGCTGGATGAGGATAAACATCTTAAAACAGAACGCTGAATGGGGCCAAATGGATACAAGCCAGAGAAAGAGAGAAAAGGACAGACAAAAGCAGGTCACCGCCCTTAACTGTTTATGTCTCACCTACACATATAGTAATCCTGCTAGCTCTCACAAACACCTCCTCCTCCTATCCATTTCACTACACTAAACATGTACATCAATCTTCTTTCCAATACACCAACAAACAATAAACATTTTTTAAATTGACTCTCTCACTTTTTAAACCTTTGCAGGAGGCACTTGTTACAGGCAGCTTAACCGTTTGTCTCTTTCATACAAATATACACAAAAATAAGGACTATTTGCTCACTGACTCTTCTCCCACAACACACACACACATACACACACAAGCACACACAGTGAAACTCCTCCCACCTCACCAACACACACACATGAACACACACACACACACACACTACACACATACAACCATAAATACAAAACACGCACACACTTCACACAGACACACACACACACAGGCAGACACACAAATACATACAGTACACCCACACACACAGCAACACCCACACCCACACACAACACACACAGACACCGCCCCCCCCCCTCCCCCCCAACCCACACACACACACACACTCCAATCTGCTTGCTCCACATTTCCTCTCGCCTGCCGCCCCTTGAGAGTGGAAGGTGATGAGATGGGATCCAATAAAAATATATATATATACTGTATATATATATTTGGGAATGGATATATTGCTGAAATACGCTCGAGTGAATGCAGTCAGGTCCGATAAAGTTTTATCTTCGTAATCAAAATTATTATCATCATTTTACTTTACGTGCTTGTATAAATGTTCATGTTTTTAGCCATACATTTTCATCGTCTATTTTGCTTTAAGCTCTCAATCAGGCGAAGATGTCTTTTTCTGCAAATTCTACAATAAGCAATTTTATTTAGCTTGGTAAATGTCTCTGTATTTAATGACCATGAATCCGGCTACTAATTAATCCCTAGCTATATATAGTATCGCCAGAATGTATGATTATAGTTGCCATAGCACTGAAGTGGATTCGAAACAATATCCTCTTCAAGATATGAGGACTTTGAAACGGTGACCCGACAACTCAACCAGTAGACCATTTCAACCAGTAGCTCTCATCCAGTACCAAATCAACCAATACGGTTAGGTTAGGTTAGGTTAGTACTATATTTTGGCACTGGTATGGTTGGTCTTGGTTGATTACCACTGGTTGAGAGCTACTGGTTGAAATGGTCTACTGGTTGAGATGTCCTGGAACCCTTTGAAACATAATATTATCTAATGCGTGAGTACCGTATATTTCGAAAGGTGGTGAAATTCGACTGTGAGATGCATTGGAAACATGTTCAGGAAATGTTACAGCGTTAAGTGAAAGCTAAGTAGGTCAGGCTTGTGAGAGAGAGAGAGAGAGAGAGAGAGAGAGAGAGAGAGAGAGAGAGAGAGAGAGAGAGAGAGAGAGAGAGAGAGAGAGAGAGAGAGAGAGAGAGAGAGAGAGAGAGAGAGAGAGAGAGAGAGATAAATGATATTGGCAGAAATGGACATGGGCAAGGGATGAACACGCAAAGGAGTAATATTACGATCGAAAATAAGCTTATATATAATTATATATTAGGGAAGGTGTGGTGGAGTGGTCATGCCACTGGATTGGTAATCCAATGGACCCGGGTTCAAATCCCGATATGTCAATGGGAAGATATTATTGGGATTGAATTTGTGCTGTACCTAGTATCAGTGCATTACCACAAAGCCCACCGAAATGCCAAAAAAATACCGTACAGCGGGTAAGCTAACCTATTGTGCATTTTTTATAAAAGCACCAATTTTGGCACAGAGGTAGACCAATATATTATGAACAAATTTGGATGTGGAGCCATCGCCCAACTGCCCCCTGGCAGCCGTGGCGGCCATTTTCCTAAATGGCCGCCATGTGGCTGCCGAGGAAGACTTATCCCTAGGTGAATGAGACATACTGAGTAAATGTGCAGGACAAAATTATTGTTTTGAATCTGCAATGTTGTGCACACATTATGTTGCGTGTTGTTGCTAATGAAGGGTAGCACTTAACAACAAAGAAAGGTGCCCATGTGTTTTTAGAATCTTATCTTATTATCGATTTATTGAATTATTCATAGATTAGCATAACAACCATGACAAACATTCTGAGTGCTCCTTTCATACAAGCGTCGTTTGCGGTGTACGTAGATGCCCTGAGAGAAATAGCAGTGTGGTTCCATGCCCTGGATCACACCAACTACGCGCGCTGGATTCCTGTGCATCTGCAAGACATGGTGGAACTGCCGACGACACACCCTGAAATAGCCCAGGAATTCCGAGCTGGGAACTTCACCGTCCAACCATGAAATTGTCAACTAAAACAAAATAAAATCTTCAATTACAGATATTTTCTATCTGTGTATCTATACAGTATATAGATATGGCTTATGGACTGATTTGGTAATTAAATAGGTCCTGATGAGGTCTCTGAAAAGTTGAGGGGGCTTAACACGACAGCAGTGGGTGTATAGTATGCATGCCTGTGCTGCTATTCATGAATCCATGATATCACTAACAAGAAAGCAGCACCATACCAGTCCTTAACATGTGGAGTTTGAAACAGCAAGACGTGAACAAGATAATATGCGAGACATGAACACATTCCTGGAGTGGTTCCATGCTCATGATCCATTTGATAAAACACTACCACAACTTCAATCCCTGTCCAGTGGTCTGGCAGCTAGTGAAGGGATGGTATAAATTGTGATGAAACTGAGCTTGTTGGATATGAGATACAGAGAGGCTTAGGCAATCAGTCCTATGGAGGTGCTAAAATTAAAAAGAATCAAATGATTCATACACTATATGCCTTGAAACCAGGAGTAAAAGTGGACAACAATTGAGTTAAGATTAATCCTTCTGTCCTTTTCCTCCGTTGTACAGCTTTGGCACAACTGGAAGATGAGGACAATACAACCTACTTTGCACATGAGATGACGCCATTTCCAACCTCCTTGTTCAAGGACTCTTTCATGAGGAAAATAGACAAGTCAGAATTGGGCAGAGAAATAAAAAAGGACCTGAATAACATCATACTGGACTTTCCTACCCAGTTACAACCACCAAGTGTGAATATAATTGATGGTGGCTGGCTACGGTACTGCATGTCATCAGATGGAGAAAAACAAAAAATTGCATTCAGAGGTCATGAATCAGTATAGTTCCTTCCTGATGACTAAATATGGAATGTGCTGTGTTGTATTTGATGGTTATGAAAAGCGTTCTATCAAAGATCATGAGCATAGACATCGTCAGAAGAGAAAGGTATCGGCAGGTATTGTGATCTCTGAAAACTCACAGGCACATAAAGATCAAGAAGCATTATTTGCCAATCATCAGAACAAGACGCAATGCATTAGACTTGACAAAGCACCTAGAGGCTATCGGCCATTGTGTCAAGATGCTGATACTATGATTGTATCTTGTGCAATGGAATTTGCTCGCAATGGGCAGACTGTAACAGTTGTAGCAGAAGATACTGATGTGTTCATCATGTTGCTGTACCATTGGGATAATGACCTAGCCAATATCTACATCAGAAAGGAAGGCAAACGGCAACGACCTGGACAAATGTTTAATATGAAAGAAGCCAACACATCTATACCAACTGTAATCCGGAGGCTCATTCTCTTCATGCATGCATGGAGTGCATGTGACACAACCTCTGCAACGTTTTGTCAGGGAAAGCTACATCTCATGAATATTTTGAGGGAGTGTGACCCAGAGGTACAGAGCTTGGCTAACAAAATCAGTAAAGGTGATTCTACTGCAAAGGAAGTTGGAGAAGCTGGACAACAACTCTTCTGTTTAGTGTATGGCGGAACTGAACATGATACACTGACTAATCTACGATATGCAAGGTACATGACAATAATTGCAAAGTCAAACAGAGTTGAGCTGCAAAGATTGCCTCCAACTGAGCGTGCAGCACACTACCATAGATTGCGTGTTCATTTCCAGGTTGTAAATTGGACTAATCTAACTAATGATAATCGAGAAGCTACAAAATGGGGTTGGACAATACAAAATGACACTCTTTGCCCTATTATGACTGATCTGGATGCTGCTCCAACCAAGGTACTTCACTTTATTCGGTGTAAATGTAAGTCTACTTGTAAGAACCCTTGCGGCTCAAAACAATTTTGCTCCTGCCGGAAGTATGGACTGAAGTGCCTAATGGCTTGTGCTTCTAAAGATTGACATGCGGAACGCATTCAACAGCATTCGCAGGGATGTCTTCCTCCGTGCAGCTCGAGAGCACATCCCCACTCTGTACCCCCTACTTTGGCAGGCTTATTCCAAACCTTCAATCCTGATTTTCGACGACACGGTAATCCCATCAGCAACCAGGTTACAGCAGGGAGATCCTGGTGGTCGTGCTCTTTTCTCAATAGGGGTGGACGCAGCAGCTAAGAAAGTAAGGTCAGAATTGAATGTATGGTACCTGGACGATGCAACCTTGGGTGGGTCTGTAGAGAATGTTCTAACCGATCTAAGAAACATCATAACTGACCTCAGCCAGGCTGGGCTAGTGATAAATGACACCAAATGTGAACTTGTCCTCCTCAACCACACACCTGAAGAAAGAGAACACGCTCAGGCCCAATTTCAAGGCGCATTGCCAGAGGTAAAGATCCTTCAGGAGCACCAGCAAACCCTATTAGGTTCCCCACTAACTCCGGCAGCAATCCCACCAGCACTTCAAGGTAAAAAGGAGGAGCTTCAACGTCTTGTGAGTCGCCTGATACACATCGATGCCCACTCAGCTCTGGCCCTTCTCAAGAATTGTTTCTCCATCCCAAAACTCCAATACCTTTTGCGCACATCCATGACTTACACGAACAATGGTGGCCTCCAAGAATTAGACAACATAATCCGAGAAGCAGCGACCAGCATCACCAACGTGGAATTTCAAGATCGGACCTGGACACAAGCCACTCTTCCTGTCCGCCTTGGGGGATTGGACATCGGAGAGCCTCGGATATTGCCTCCCCAGCCTTTTTCCTCTTCCCTTATCGTGACCAATGACCTTGTAGTGTCCATCCTTTCTTCTCAACCCGGAATGACACTTAATAGGGACGTAGAAGAAGCGATTAACACCTGGAAGGAAAGTACAGGAGCAGAGGAGGAGCCTCAGGATACTTCCAGGAGCAAGCAGAAAGCGTGGGACACCATCTCGGCGAAGAAAACTCAAGAAAATCTCCTAACCAATGCAGACCAGGTTGCAAAAGCACGCCTCCAGGCAGCCGCCCATTTGGAGAGTGGCTTGTGGTTACATGCCGTCCCCATCCCACCTCTTGGAACTCACTTGGATACTGAAGCGCTCCGGGTTGCCATCGCGCTCAGAGTGGGTGCGGCAGTTTGTCATCCACACACTTGCAGTGTGGTGGGGGGGATGGATGCTCAAGGTCGCCATGCCTTGTCATGTAATCACAGCGCAGGCCGCCTACCAAGACAGTCTGCACTAAATTATGTCATAAAACGGGCCCTGCAGAGTGCTAACCGTGCATCAATCCTTGAACCACATGGACTTCTCAGAGAAGACGGCAAACGGCCAGATGGGATGACCACTTTCCCTTACAAGAATGGCCGGTGCCTCATGTGGGATGCCACATGTGTTGACACTTTCTCAATAACCAACATCGCCAGAAACGCCGACGAAGCAAGTGAAGCCGCCCGGATAGCAGAGAGTAGAAAGCGAGAAAATATCAAGCCATCGCCAGAAGTCATCAGTTCGAGTCTCTGACATTCGAAACTTCAGGAGTCTTCGGCCCTACCACCCTTAATATGGTGAATGAAATAGGCTGTAAAATCAGAGAAGTTTCAGGAGAACCCCGGGAAACCTTCTGGCTCAAGCAAAGCCTAGGGATGGCTATCCTCCAGGGCAATGCCACCAGCGTCATCAGCTCAGTACGACTGGGCCATGACACTGTGTGAGGCCCGGGCAGGAGTGGTGTATCAGTAGTCTTTCCACGGTAGGGTATGAAAATAAACTTTATATGTTTTTAACATGTTTGATGTACATAAATAAAAGGGGATGTGTGGGATGGTTGAAAGCCACAGTTGCTCGTGCGTTTGGGGCTAGCAACACGTATTATGAAAAACATGTATCCTCATACATTCACTGTCTCTCACTTCACTCAAAAACATGTATCCTCATACATTCACTGTCTCTCACTTCAGTCACTCACCCCGTAATTTGCCGGAGGATAACAGGTTTTTCACAATACGTACACAGAGGTCTTTTAAAAAAAAATGAAATAAAAATAAAATAAAAAATGGCTTGTGATGAGTGCCGTGGACAATCATGCAATAACACTGGCATTATTGTGAGTTTAGATGATGATTATGATGATGGTGCTCTGGATGTTTAATAGCACTAGACAACAAAGACTATTATTTGGGTGGTCACAGGGGATGTAATTCTGTCAGTGAAAATTCACTGTCTGTCATATCTCTTCTTACTTTGGTGGAGGTATGCACTCTACCAATCACCTCGTCACTTAAGCCACTTCCCCCTTGGTACATATCCTAATGTTCCACCTAATTCTATGAACATCGGTTCATAACTTTTTGAGATATATTGTTTATCCCTACTTCTACCCCTTAATCGTAGGACCGAAAATGGTGAAAATGTTTAGAGTGCTGTAAAAAAAAAACCCCAAAGTGAATTAATGGGGATTTTTACTATATTATTCTGGACGTATTTTTGCATCAAACGACACCAAGAAAGCTTATGTAGGAATTATTTCCCACTTCCACCCTTCTCCTACCAGCCTATTAGGGTGCGAGAGGTCCCGGGTTCAAATCCCGGCCAGGCCCACAATGTGTATTTTTGTATTTCCAAGGTTGCAAACGAAATGGAACTTGGAAATCGACCAAGCAAAAGGCCTCACCCTCCACAAAGCTCTGATGCAGCCTCTTCTAGATTATGCTGATCATTTGTGGTCTCTGGTAATCAGGAAAGCTATATAGCTAGTAGAAAGAGATCACGCTTAGGCTGAAAAGCTTATTCCATCGATTAGAAAATTGAGCTATGAGGACCGGTTGTGAACTCTTCTTCTTCTGTGTGGGATATTTTTCATGTATAAGATCTGTTTTACCTGGAACAAACTTCCCTCAAAAGTTGTAAATAGTTCTTGAGGATAACAATCCAGCAATAGAGTAGCTATAATGTTACACACTCTACAATGAGTACACAAACAATCCCTGTTCTTTTTTCCATTTAGAGTATCTCCATGGAATGAACCTCAAAGTCTTCGAGATACTAATTACATAGACAACATTGAGTGCTTAATTGTTGCGTTATACGAATAAGTATTGGTATCGTTTGTGTATTGAAATTTGACTACAAAACTGACTAACACTTTATGTACCTCTCCTTCTGCCCATTTGCCTCTTCTTCTGTTCTTCCTTCCTATTCTCATATGTCCATGCCTATCCCCCCCACCCCCCCACATCTTTCCCTCCCTCCATCAATCTCCAGCTCCTCCTTCTCCCTTAATCTACCGGCCTGATGGTCTAGGGGTATGATTCTCGCTTCGGGTGCGAGAGGTCCCGGGTTCAAATCCCGGTCAGGCCCACGAGGATTGTTTTGGGAATCTTCAAGTTAGCATATGCCACTAAACTTGGAATGACAGAAGAATCGTAAATGGGTGTAAAAACTTAGCATTTACAGTAATATTAAGTAACACTCCGTTCTTAACATTATTCATCAATTAAAAACCCAATGCACTTGAATAAACTAATGAAAGCATATGGTCCTCCCGGCGAACTCGGGACACCACACCCAGAACATAAGCATCTAAACCATTACACCACCAACACAGAATGGGTGCATGGTCTGAAATATGGCAGACCCCCCCCCCCATATGGAAAAGTGCAAGATCATGCGTATCGACTGACCAAATCCGAAATTAGACTATTTACTATTGGGAAAATTATTGATTTACTGAAGGATTTTATTATTATGATTCGCAGTTAAAGATTTTCCAAGCCGAGCATTGAAGTAGAGAAGATAGTTCGGAAATTATTTAGGTATATTACGAGGTCGTTTGACATAGTAATAAGTAGATAAGCCACCCTTCCTGTCCGCCTCGTGGGCTTGGGCATACGGAGAGCCTCGGATATTGCCTCCCTAGTAGATAAACGTGTGACGTGACATAGGCCTACACTTTACAATGGTCTGACATAGCCTCTTGTAGAACATTGTCTTCAATGGTCTGACATAGCCTCTTGTAGAACATTGTCTTCAATTCTAGTTTCCAGCACTCAAGAAAGACATAGGGCTTCAAAATCTTATTCCATCGTTTAGAAGACTGAGCTATGAGGATCAACAGAGAACTTTTAGTTTCTTTCCGTTGGAAACACGTATACTACAAGGCCAACTCATTGAAATCTTTAACATAATTAATGTCTTTGACAACTTGGATTATAACAAAATGTTTATCTATAATATGAATACAACACGCAATCATGGCTAGTAGTTAGATTTATAGAGGTTACGAACTATAGTCTATTCACTGTAGGTAGGCGAGAAATCATGACTTCCATCCTCTGTAACTCAAAAAGGGCTAGAGCAAATTGGCTGTAAATTTCCACATCTAATCCTTGACTGACTCTTCCCAAATGGTAGAAATATTTGATCGATGACTATTCTTTTTTGAGTTACAGAGGTTAGAGGTCATGATTTCTCGCCTACTTACAGCGAATAGAGTATAGTATGCGTGGACACTTTCTCACATGTAACATCTGTTTTATCTGGAACAAAATGTCCTCAGAAGTTGTAAGGGGTTCATCTGTGGAGCAATTCAAGAAGAAACCAGACAGTATCGTGCACACTCTGCAATAATTGAATTAAACTACAGTACTAAATCTTTCTCTTTCCGTTATGAGTGCTTCCTTGGAATGTAGTGTACATTCGAGGATATTTGTTTTGTTTACACTAACGCTCTAAACATTCTGGAAGTGGGTCGAAATCTTGTGATACTACCTCACAGACTTATTCATTCCGTTCACACACAATTATATACAGTTCACCAAGGTGTATAGATTGTTTTTTCCTCGAATGTACTATAAGGTCTGTGAGATAGTAAAGTTCCTTGTAGCTCATCTGCCTCTGCCTCTGATCTTAGCTTGCCTCTCCTACAAGCTTCCAGACTCAGTTTTGCCAATTTAGCTACTTTCCTGCTCGATCAAGAGGTATTTACATCGATCTGGGGGCAAATTTGTACATCTAGCGACATAAATTATTGATACATTCTATGGACTTGAGCCATTTTAGAGATATAGTATAAAGAATGGTTCGTACTTCTAGCTATTTTCTAGCGGACTTAAGGGGGGAGACCTGCTTTTTGTTATTTCTTTCCTTTTCTCTCTTTCTCTGGTTTGTATCCACTCGGCCCCATTCAGCCAACTATTTGAAGACGTTTATCCCAATCTAGGTGTCGATTTCTTCCTGGCGAGCGATAGCGAGCCAGCATTATATGAAGAAATCCGGCTTCGCCGGAGTCATTGTTCTATCGAATTTTTTTACAAATTAGCCTCTTGTCAAACAAAAATAAAAAATATGCTGGCTCGCTGCCGCTCACCAGTAAAAAATGTACACCTGGATGGGGATAAACGTCAGTAGGCTGAATGGGGCCAAATGGATACAAGCCAGATAAAGATAGAAAAGAACAGAACCAAAACAGGTGACCCCCCTTAGTTTAGTAACCCTGCTCCAGTCTCGTGTTATTAATCCTACAAGCTGTGCGTTCACCAGCTGTTGTCCTCGCCCTCACAAACATAGGCACGCACACACACATAAACTCTCACGTAAGAGCATTAAATACACACACAACACACACACACACACACAGGTTTGCCTGTTGAAAATCCTATCATGGTAAAAGTATGTATGTATGTAAGCATGTGCTACTACCGGGATTCAAACTTGGGTTACCACACACACTACACCATCAAGACAGTTGTAAGTTATTCCAGATCGTAAGAATGTCAGATTTGTATGCTTTTCTCTGGAATTTACACATTTTCTCAACAAACTATTGAATCCTGGTTTACGAGTGGTCTGATCTGAGTTGCACAATATCCACTCCCGACCGATGCCTCAGAGCAACTCCCCACACCAAGTTAAGGGGAGACTGGACGTTTTTTGTTTTTATCTAATAATTAATGTATTTCTATATTCATTAGTTTCCTCGCTAGACCTCCATCAAGCTTAGAAGAAAAAACAAACCTAAACCCCCCTTCACGATAAATTTGTACATTTTTCGATAGAAAAATGTCCCGGCCGAAGGCCAATTCCTCTTAAATTTTCAGGCTCGCTGTCGCTCGCCAGGAATAAAATCGACACCAAAATGGCACGAAAGGTCTTAACATTGACAACAAAATGGGGGAAAAGGTGTTAACATCGCCAACTAATGGACCGAACTTCCTAATATAATCTAAAAACAAATGGGATTTAACATGACCAGAAAATTTGGGGGGGGGGGGCCCCCACACACACACACACACACTCACACACACACACCATGTTAACGACGCGGGGCACAAGTTTGGAGAGGGGCTAACGGGGCGGTGTTAGCCGGAAGTTACCTGGGATTTTGGCAAGGTAGGTAGGTAGGTAGGAGTTCGTAACCTCCCATGATTTTGGCAAGGTAGGTAGGTAGGTAGGAGTTCGCGACCTCACCTTCAATCGGTAGCACACCAGCGTTTTATTTCCCTCACAAGTCGTATTTGGCAGCTTTGCAAATAAACTAGTATAAGAAATTTATCAGGTATAGTAATACACCTCTGATCTTGTTCTCTATACCAGCACAGCTGATTCTCATAATATTGCCCGGATGAAGCTTGTGATCAAAGGTTGATGATAAAAGTTACTGTGCGTTCAACCACTTTGGGGTCTTTCACATTCATTCCTAGCATTATGTCATCTGCAAACTTGAAGATCATACTCAACAGACCAATATCGATGTCATTGACATATATGCTAAACAGAAGTGGGTAAAGGACAGATCCCTGGGGAACTCCAAAAGTGACTGAAGTCCACTCAGAAGAAACACCATTGATTACCACTCGTTGTTGTCTACCTGTTAGCCAACTGTTTATCCAATTTGTGACCTCTGTATTGACACCTAGCGCACTCACGTTTGACATTAGCCTGCAATGAGGTACTTTGTCAAAAGCTTTTTGAAAATCTAAGTAAAGGATGTCTATGGCTCTACTTTGGTCATACTCACTCAGCATTGTAGAGAGAGAGAGAGATTATTCATGTTGTACCTACCTCACACTGACAAATATGCATCCCTTTCAAATATAGCAAAGTAATAAGACGAACAAATTAGTAACATTATAATCAACATCTTCATCTTCAAGTGATAATTACAGGATGTGCAGGGGAGAGGGGTCGGTTTTCTGGTCCTCCTTCTTCCTCATGCTTATCCCCATTAGTTTTCAGATTTTATGACGTTCGGCCCGTTAATTTTGCGATTTTAAGACCATTCGCCCAATGTATTTGTCAATATTAAGACTTTTCGTGTCAGTTAGGTATCGTTTTTTTCCTGGCGAGCGATAGCGAGCCTGTAATTTTAGGAGGAACCGGCTTTCGGCCGAGACATTTTCTACAGACAAATGTACAAATTTATCTTGAAGGAGGGTCTAGGGGGTGATTGTTTAAGCTTGATGGAGGTCTAGGGAGGAAATTAAAATAATATATATTATTATATATATATATCCATCTATTGCCTGACGCCGTGATCCCCGAAGGGGTGGCCACGAACGAACTGCCCCCATGCACCTCTGTCCCCAGTCAGTCGATGTCCCTCCTCCCAACCAGCACCGCCTTCATTCATATACTTCCTCACTCCATCCTTCCACCTCTCCTTCGGTCTACCTCTCCCTCTCTGTCCTTCCACCTCGCTCTCGTACACCCTCTTAGTCAATCTCTCGCTTTCCATACGTTCCATATGGCCGAACCATCTCAAGTTGTTCCTTTTCACACTTTCCAGCACATCTACCTCCACACTACACCTCCTTTTTATTTCCTCATTCGTCTGTCTATCCCTCCATGTAACTCCGCACGCACTTCTCAAGTAACTTATTTCCACCGCTCTCACTCTTGGTCTGAGTCTCTTCTCAAACGTCCATGCTTCGCTTCCGTAAGTTAGTGTCGGGATTACCACACTGTCATGCAAGGACTTCTTCACTTCCATACTGACCACTCTATTTCTTGTTACTGCTTTCAACGTTCCTACAACCCTCTTCCCCTGTTGCACCCTCTCCCACACTTCCTCATCTATAGTCCCATCTTTACTGAACACACTGCCCAGATACTTAAAAGAGCTGACGATCTCCATAGCCTGATCATTCAACTTCACCTCACACTCTGTGACTTCACCCCTTTCGAAGACCATAACCTTGCTCTTCCTCGCATTTACCTTCAAAATTCCGTTTTCTGCATACTGTTCTAAACTCATTTACCAGACCCTGCAACTTCCATTTATTATCGCTCATCAGAACTGTATCATCCGCAAACAGCAGTATAGGCAGCCTCCACTCATTTCCCTCCCTTTCAGCGATACACCAACATCCACTGCTCTTCCTAGTATTTCTTTCATGACTCCATCCATATATACAGTAAACAACCACGGGGATATCACACACCCCTGTTTCAACCCAGCACTCAGGTCAAAGAACTCGCTCTGCTCATTCTCCACACGTACTGCCGCCTTTGCACCCTCACTTCCCGGTTATGTAATGTATGAGAAAAGCCGAATAAATAAAAATGGAGGTGGCGTTTTATTTTATATCAAAGAAAGTGTAAACCCGACCCTCTTGTCAAAACCTCAAATTGTGAACGTCGACACATCTTTTGTGCTAATAAAGAATAATAAAGGTACAAAAATAATACTTGCATTAATATACAGACCTCCAGCTCAATGAGTGCAAACTGACCGAGAAATTTATGAACAAATTGCAGATGTAAGTAACTCACAAGATACCGTATTTTTTGGCGACTTTAATTTACCTGTGACCAAGTGGGGCGATACTCTTACTTCACACTCCGGACATGACTTGTATACGAACTTGCAAGAGAGTTCGCTTTATCAATTTGTTCGAACACCGACCCGTGGTAATAACGTTCTTGACATTGTACTTGCAACAAAAGAAGAATTAATAGAGAATTTGAATGTTGGTGATGAATTCAGTAACAGCGACCATCGTACGATAACTTTCACTTTAAACTTTACTAGTAACGAACCAAATAGTAGCATCGAAAAAGTCCCTAATTTCAAGAAAGCAAACTTTCATAAACTTAGAGCTATGTTTAAAGAAACTGACTGGAGCTTTTTAATTAACAATAACGACATAAATACATCTTGGAAGTTATTCGAAACCACTTACCTAAAAGCAGTGCAAGACTGCATACCATCGAAAATACGGCGACCAGGCCATAATAATAAGCCCAAATGGTGGAATAAAGATATTTCAAACTGCCTGCTTGCTAAAAAATTTGCTAATGATAGATTAAAATCCTCACAAAATAACGAAGAACGGGTGAAATTTGTAGAGCTACGACGCAAAGCCAAAAAGTTAATTAAGCAAAGTAAAAAGACCCTAGAGTTACATATTGCGAATCAAAGTAAAACAAACCCGAAAGAATTCTATAGTTATATCAGAAAGAAAAAAGTAGTTACTTCAACTGTTGGACCGTTAGTCGATGAAAATGGAGAATACACCAAAGACGAAGTACAAATGAGTAATGCCCTCAATACCTTCTTTGCATCAGTTTTTACAACAGAAGACCTCAGTGATATCCCTACACCATCGCCGATTCAGATTGATAATTCAGATGTTCTAAGCAATATCACCGTTACAGAGAGAGAAGTATTGAATTGTTTAGATAAACTCAAGGTAAATAAAATGCCTGGACCTGATACAATCTCGCCTAGAGTTCTAAAGGAAGCTAAGGATGAGCTCTCCAAACCACTGACATTACTATTCAATAAATCCTTGCAGTCTGGAACTATGCCTGATCAGTGGAAGATAGCCAACGTAACACCGATATACAAAAAAGGCAGCAAATCCCAACCCAGTAACTATCGTCCAATTAGCTTAACCTCAGTTGTATGTAAAATGCTAGAAACGGTCATAAGAGACAGACTCGTAAATCACTTAGAGGAAAATAACATACTTAAAGATACTCAACACGGCTTTCGTAAAAAACGTTCCTGTTTAACAAACCTCTTAGAGTTCTTCCACGATATCCTCAACCTCTACGATGAGAGTAAAGCTGTAGATATTATATACCTTGATTTTCAAAAGGCCTTTGACAAAGTTCCCTACAAACGTTTACTGCTAAAACTAAAAGCGCATGGAATACAAGGCGGTGTGTTGAAATGGATAGAAAATGGGCTCAGCGACAGAAAGCAAAGAGTAGTCATAAACGGTAAGGCATCTAAATGGACCAATGTAAGTAGCGGGGTACCCCCGGGATCGGTACTAGGACCAATTCTCTTTCTAATTTACATCAATGACATAGATGAGGGTCTCACCTGTACAATCTCAAAATTTGCTGACGATACAAAAATTGCAAATAGCGTACTCTCAAAAGATCAAGTTGACGATATGCAACACAATCTAGATAAATTGTCACATTGGGCCCAAATTTGGCAAATGAGTTTCAATGCGGATAAATGTAAAGTACTACATATCGGATACCAAAATGAGAAAGCAAACTATTCGATGAATGGCACTCAGCTTAAGAATGTAAACAGAGAAACCGATCTGGGAGTAACAATATCGAGTAACCTAAAACCGAGTCAACAATGTTCAGAAGTTGTTAAGAAGGCAAACAAAATAATTGGCTTTATAGGCAGATCATTTGAGCATAAATCCAAAGACATTATCCTAACCCTTTACAATTCCTTAGTCCGCCCTCTTCTGGAATACTGCGTTCAATGCTGGTGCCCTTATTACCAAAAAGACATAAACAAGCTAGAACGAGTTCAACGTAGAGTTACCAAAATGATACCTAGCCTAAAGAACAAACCATACGAAGAGCGTCTTAGAGAATTAAATCTATTTCCTTTAACCCAGCGCAGATTAAGAGGTGACTTAATTCAAATGTTCAAAATCATCAAAGGCATCGACAATATGAACTGTAGTAAGTACTTCACTATCGACCAATCTAATTACACACGGGGAAACGGTTGCAAAATTATTGGTAAATCTTTTAACTCACACGAATCTAAGAATTTCTTCTTCAATCGAGTTGTCAACTTGTGGAATGGGCTTCCCCGAGACGTTATAGACTGCAGCACCGTTGATTCATTTAAATTTCCGCCTAGACAAATATCTCGCATCAAACCCGCGACTGACTGCGTTTGTAAATGAATAACTTTATTTTATCCTCCCCTCAGTTACTAACCCATATGTCCCCTACTAACTTCCTAGTCCTGCCACGTTAGTGGCAGGGTAGTAGTTCCCTTTCCAATGTTCCCTTACCTACTCTAAACCACTGTTTGGACACTTGATCCTCAGTGTTTTGGAGGACAAGCAGCCTAGAAGGGTCACTAGATATGTTGTTGCTTGATTTCCTTTGTACTCCTTTGTACTTTGTACTCATACATGCTCTTCACTGCTTTCAGCAACTTGCCATTTACTCCGTATATTCTAAGTACTTTCCACATACCTTCTCTATCCACTCTGTCATAGGCCTTCTCCAAGTCCATAAAGGCAACATACACCTTTTTTTGCTTCTCCAGATATTTCTCCACAACACAATTCAGGGTAAAAATCTGATCTACACATCCTCTTCCCTTCCTAAAACCTCCCTGCTCGTCGCTTATCCATTTCTCCGTTCTCACTCTCACTCTCTCAATCACTACCCTACTGTACACCTACCCTACTATGCTTGAAAGACATATTCCTCGGTGGTTACCACACACTCCTCTTTCCCCTTATATAGGGGGACTATTATGCCAGTCTTCCAGTCATCGGTTGCATTCCCCTTCTCCCATGCTAATTTGCACATTTTCCATACCCACTCGATCACTATCTCACCACCATACCTCAACATTTTCCCACACACTCCATCTGTTCCTGGTGCTTTCCCCAACTTCACTCTTTTCATGGCTTCCCACACTTCTGACCTTCTGATCCCAACCTCCTCCTCTTCTCCCTCCCATACCATATCCAACTATGTTTGCTGGCTCTTCATTCCTTACATTTAGCAACTCGTTGAAATACTCCCTCCATCTTTCGACTCTCTCTTGCTTCTCGGCTAGCATTCTCCCATTGTTATGTTCCACACCCCTACTGTTTCCCTTGCTACCTTCCCTAACTTTCTTGGCTTCTTTCCAGAACAGTTTCTTACACTCCCTCCATTTTACACTCAGATTCCTTCCAAATTCCTCATCTACTCTTCTCTTACTTTCCTTCACTACTCTCTTCACCACTCTCTTTCTCTCCACGTACCTCGCTCGTTTCTGCCTCTCCAAATCTTAATTCCCTCTACTACCCAACCATTCTCTATACGCTTTCTTCTTGTCTTCCACAGCTATTTTTTTCTCTTCTGTCCACCATGCTGTACCTTTCACTCCCCTCCCTATTCTCCTCACTCCACACACTTCCTCACATGCTGCAGTGCACAGATCTCTTCCTTAAACACCTTGCTTATCTCCTCCACTTCCTCCATATCTTCCAGGTCGAACCCACCTAGTCGTCTTTCTAATGCTGTCCTGTACTCTTCCCTGATTTCCTCCTCCTGTAGCCTCTCCACCCTCCTCACCATTCCACCTTCTTCTCGCCTCCCTCCAACTCTTCTCACCCACTTCTTTTGTATCCTAAACTTAGCTACTACTACATAATGATCTGACAGACCCCCTCCAATACCCCTATACACCCTAGCATCCATCACAGATTTCTTCATTCTTTCATCCACACATATATAATCAATCAGTAACTTTCGTTCCACCACTGTCTTATCCTTCATCGTCCACACCACTTTCCATGTGTACCTGTGTATCATTCTGTGTCGGAAGAAGGTGTTGGCTATCCACAACCTCCTCCCCACACATACGTCCACAAGTGCACTACCATTCCCATTCACCTCTGACGGTACCCCCCACCCTCCCACCTCTCCATCAACTTTCCTATCACCCACCTTACCATTCATATCCCCAATCAGAAATATTCTTTCGTTCTTGTCAAACTTATCCAGGCACGCCTCCACATTCACCCAGAACTCCTCTTTCTCTCTTACAAGTTTATCCTCTGTCGGAGCATACACACACATAATCACCCACGTTTGTATTCCTACTTTCATTCTCACCCACACAATCCTTGAACCCACAGAACCATATTCTCTTACACACTCCTTGCATTTGTTATTTACAAACAAACACGCACCTTCTTTCGCTGCTCCCTCACTCACTCCAGCACACACACCCATTCCACACTGCCACATCTGTACCCTTCCATTTGGTCTCCGTCATTCCACATACATCCAGCCTGGCATTCACTAACACTTCCAGTACCTCTCTCTCTTTTGTGCCATCATTCATGCCACTCACATTCCATGTACCCATTCTCAGAATATCCGAAAGCTTGTCCGTAGTTGGTCGGGGTTCATCTACATAGGGTCCATCCGCATCCGAGGCTGATTGTTCGTTTGTCGTTGCTACATATTTTTTCCGGGTGGAGGTCGCAAGCCCACCGACCCAACCTCTTTAGTCCCCTCTTACGACACACACGCAGAAGGCACATGGGGCATATTCTAATCCCTTACCCCCAGGGGGTAATATATATATATATATATATATTGTTACGTATCTTGATCCTCAAGTGGTTAACTTGATGAATCTAGATAGCACAGAGATATATATTAAGGTATCAGTCAGCTGAAGGCAAAACAAAAGTAAAATCTAATAACATAAATTCCTGTTGTTGCTTCCTTTCCTTTTGGATCTTAGGACTTGGTATCCTTTATTGACTGATACTCTTTAATTATGAAAAATACTGAAACTAATTAAAGTCATGTAGTATTTATAAAGAATATTATTTAACCGAAGCTTAGTAGGCTATGGTTATGAACCGAATAAGTTATAGCTAAAGAAGGACTATTAAATTTATAAAAAGTCTTGAAAGATAAATATTAAAGTAAGAATATTTCTGTCTCTTACCCTTTTTGAAATGAATAGATAGTTTTCTTCTATGTCCTTTTATTTATATTTAATGTAATTATTCTTGGTTCTTGTCTTACGTTAATAGTATTATATTATTATTATCATCAGGAGTAATATCAAAGTCACATAAAAAGTTAGATATATATTTAATAATTAGTTAAATTTATTTCTTAACCACGTAACATTGAAGTTTGATTATGAGTAAATAAAGTTACAGGATCGTTTCATAGATTCGATTCAAGTCTCACTCAAATAATATGAAAAGCAAAATATAATATTTTGGAAGCAAAAGAATTTTCTTCAGCTTAGGAAATCACTATAATATTAACACAGCCATGTTAGTCTAAGGCGATATTACTAATAAGAGACAATAGCATCACCGTACTAAGCACCATTAAGCAATGTAAGCTTAATTCAAAGAAAATGAAAGAACTCGTAAGTATTAATATAAAACAATAGTATTACTTTCATCATAACCCAATTACTTAATGAATTGCTTTAGTCCACAAGTTAGTCAACTAAAATAGTTAAGTACATAATAATAGCGTTAACGTTAATTCCCAATCAAATAGTTAAACACATAATAGTAGCGTTCACGTTAATTCCCAATTAAATAGTTAAACACATAATAGTAGTGTTCACGTTAATTCCCAATTAAATAGTTAAACACATAATAGTAGTGTTCACGTTAATTCCCAATCAAATAGTTAAACACAGTTTCACGTTAATTCCCAATTAAATAGTTAAACACATTACACACATTAAACACATCACGTTAATTCCCAATCACATATCTCACTAACCAACATAACGTAAGTGTTTACACCGAACACACTTAACACACATTTATATAATCTGACTGACAGTCACAATCCCATTATAATACTTCACCCCGTCTTCCTCCAGCTGCAAGTTCACCTTCCCCAACTCCAAATGAGACTGATTTGAATGCCCACAACTCGGGTCTTATATACCAAACAATGATGGTGTAGGAACGAATCAGGAGGCGTGTGATGGTGCGCGCTCCAATCATAGCTCCTCGAATCACATAACAGGTGTGTCGTCCACTCACAGCTCCTGGCGTCGATCATACGTCATAGCATCGGTCATCGAGGTATGGGGCGAGCTGGTATGGGGCGAGATGGTTTGCCCACTCGCTCGTTCGCTCGCTAGTCTGCTTCACCACTTGGGTAGTTTGGCTCCTTGAACTCTAATTCTAACTCTTAAATTAACATACAGGGCTCCGTATGTCAGAATATATATACTGTATATATATATATATATATAGTATATACAGTATATAATCTATTTATTTATTTATTTTGTTATATTAATTTCAATCTAACACCAAACACCCCATAATAATTAATGAAAGCATGTGAACTTACCGGGATTCGAACCTGGGTTACCACATACAGATTTTTAAACACTAACTGCAACACCATCAAGGCAATTAAAATGAGAACATTAATACGCCCATCCTCCCTTAACCCTTGTCTATCGGGCTAGGCGGTATATTTGACCGTGCCGCACAGCGTTTTTTTTTTACCATAAATGGGGTTGTTTCCGTGCTCTTTTTCATGCATAAACAAGACCCAGAGCGTAATACAAGTATGTATCCCTGAAAGGGCGTAAATTGAGCTTTCCAATGACACCCGAACCATCCTTCTACGATCACTGGTTGTCTTGCAACGATCGTGCAACCGAAGGGCAAAATCGCTAAAATACGGTAATTTCTTTATATAATTACATATGTAGCGAGGGAGTGAGGTTGGATGTAAGTGGAGTAAATCTCAGTAGGTCCACGGCGGCCGTGGCGAGCGGTCATTAGGTAACCCATGCTCCTCCAGTCACTCGTCTCTCTCTCAGAGCCAATATTGCGCCAAAATTGCACTCGGACTTAAGGCGGGCCCTGTCACATAGTCCAATTTTTTCGATTCGGAGTTAAGTCGGGCCCCGATCTTTAAAGGTTAATGAACACAATCCCAGGAAAAATATTTAGAACAAAAAGATCCAAATGAAAAAATGAACGAAGACCTTTGCGAAGATTAATGAGAAAAACACGGTAATGAGTTAAAATCCGCAAATTATGGGTGGGGGAGAGTAGTTACTTTTTCTGGCCCCCCTTCCCTCTCAGGAATCGTCCCCCGGCTCGGTGTAGAGAGCCGATTTTACAACATAGCCACCAGCACAAATCGTTGTCTAGCAAACCTCTGCAGGAAGGAGAACGTGGGATTCGTCGACACCTGGCACAATTTCTACTACAATGACAATTTGTTTTCGGATGATGGGGTTCATCTGAACCAGGTGGGAGCAGCATGTTTTGGGCGTCTTCTCAACGATGCGGTGAAGGATTTTCGGAGAAGAAATCGACTCAGCACAGGACAACCAGGAAAGAGGACCGAACACAGCGAGGACGGCAACCTGCAAAGGAATTAAATGCTAATCCGTCAAGAACCGCAAATTTGGATAAAGCTCCACCAACACAACCCAAATTCAAAACCGCCAGGGATAACGACCGAGGACCGAGGACAGCCATGAATGTAAATGTAGATCCGACCAGAACCAAAAATTCAATTAAAGAACGTTCTGTGAGTTCTAAAACCGCAACTTTAAAGGTTTTCTATGCAAACGCTCGTAGCATACGCAATAAATTTTCAGATTTAGAGGCACTAGTGTTTACAGATAATTATGATGTGATTGGCATAACAGAATCTTGGCTCAATACAGAAGATAGAGACTTTTTAGCAGAGTTTTCACTTCCCGGTTATGTAATGTTTGCGAAAAGCCGAATAAATAAAAATCGAGGTGGCGTTTTATTTTATATCAAAGAAAGTCTTAACCTGACCCTCGTGTCAAAATCTCAAATTGTGAACGTCGACACATCTTTTGTGCTAATAAAGAATAATAAAGGTACAAAATTAATACTTGCATTAATATACAGACCTCCAGCTCAATCAGTGCAAACTGACCGAGATATTTATGAACAAATTGCAGATGTAAGTAACTCACAAGATACCGTCTTTTTTGGCGACTTTAACTTTCCTGTGACCAAGTGGGGCGATACTCTTACTTCACACTCCGGACATGACTTGTATGCGAACTTGCAAGAGAGTTAACTCTATCAATTTGTTCGATCGCCGACCCGTGGTAATAACGTTCTTGACCTTGTACTTGCAACAAAAGAAGAATTAATAGAGAATTTGAATGTTGGTGATGAATTCAGTAACAGCGACCATCGTACAATAACTTTCACATTAAAGTTACTAGTAACGAACCAAATAGCAACATCGAAAAAGTCCCTAATTTCAAGAAAACAAACTTTCATAAACTTAGAGCTATGTTTAACCCTTAATAAGCGGCGAAGTCCGCCTCCAATTTGAAGCAAGTTAGGAGCATTATTAAGGCTTTTAAAGGGTTAAAATCGAGTGCAAATGGCCGGGAGCGCAGCGGGCCAGACAGCCGACTCCCAGGGCTTACCGCCGCCCATTAACTCATGTTCCCTGTGTTCTCGAGAGGCCGGCAGTGTAGCCAGTAGTGAGCATAGCTGGGAATAATATGCCGCTATATGCTAAACTCCCATGTTACTGGTATCACTGTATGAGAACCAAGAGTGCTACGTAGCTCGTTCTGATCTCATTTTGAAGCTTTTAGCGCCTAGTTTTTTGCTGAATACATTTCTGTTCATGCAGATACTTGATTTATCATTCAGGAGGGCCTGAATATGCCCAAATAAGCCCAAAACTCCCCTCTAGACAAGGGTTAAAGAAACTGACTGGAGCTTTTTAATTATCAATAACGACATAAATACATCTTGGGAATTATTCGAAACCACCTACCTAAAAGCAGTGCAGGACTGTATACCATCGAAAATACGGCATACAGGCCATAATAATAAGCCCAAATGGTGGAATAAAGATATTTCAAACTGTCTGCTTGCTAAAAAGTTTGCTAATGATAGATGAAAATCCTTACAAAATGACGAAGAATGGGTGAAATTTGTAGAGCTACAACGCAAAGCCAAAAAGTTAATTAAGCAAAGTAAAAAGACCCTGGAGTAACATGTTGCGAATCAAAGTAAAACAAACCTGAAAGAATTCTATAGTTATATCAGAAAGAAAAAAGTAGTTAATTCAACTGTTGGACCGTATCTTTCACAGGGGACAAAAAGGAAATGAGCGAACTCCTAAGCAGGCAGTATGAAATGGCATTCAGTGAGCCTGATGAAACAAAAGTCATCAGAGACCAAAATATATTTTTCATGGAAACCTCCCCCACGGAAACCCCTCAGATGCTGGATATTGATTTCGGTCCAAAAGACATAGAAGAGGCCATTTCCAACATGCCATCCCACTCGGCACCAGGTCCGGACTCATGGAATTCGATCCTAATGAAAAAATGTAAGGAAAACCTCTCAAAACCCCTGGCTATAATGTGGAGAAGGAGTCTAGACACTGGTGACATACCAGATAGCTTGAAAAACGCAATAATTGACCCACTGCATAAAGGAGGGAGTAAAGCACTACCAAAAAACTACCGCCCGGTAGCTCTAACCTCTCACATCATTAAAGTTTTCGAGCGAGTTCTGCGAAGCAAAATTTCAACATTCATGGAGACAAATGAACTACACAACACCGGTCAACATGGGTTCAGAGCGGGAAGATCATGTCTCTCACAACTTTTGGAACACTATGACAAAATTCTTAAAGCGCTAGAAGAAAAGAAAAACGTGGATGTCATTTACACCGATTTTGCTAAGGCATTTGATAAATGTGACCATGGTATAATAGCCCACAAACTGAAAGCAAAAGGTATAACTGGGAAAATCGGGCGGTGGATATACAATTTCCTCGTAAATCGAAAACAATCGGTAGCAGTAAACCAAGTCACTTCTGAGCCTTCGGATGTCAAAAGCTCAGTGCCCCAAGGAACAGTGCTAGCGCCCCTTCTGTTCCTCATACTAATTTGCGACATAGATACCAACACCAGACACAGTACGGTGTCGTCTTTTGCTGATGACACAAAATTAAGCAAGATAGTAAACACACAAGAGGACACGGGCCGACTGCAGGAAGACATGAATGTAGTGTTCCAGTGGACCAGGGAAAACAACATGCAATTCAATGAGGACAAATTCCAATTAATACGGTACGGAGATAATAATGGTGTTAAAGAAATTACAAATTACTTAACAGAATCTAACCACATAATAGAACGGAAAGACAGTGTGAAAGACCTTGGGGTATTAATGTCTGAAAATATGGGTTTCAAAGTACATAACCAGGTCAAAGTGGCGGCTGCAAAACGTCTAACGGGTTGGATTCTGCGTACTTTTAAAACACGCGGTGAATTGCCTATGATAACGCTCTTCAAATATCTAATGCTACTGCGGCTTGAATACTGTAGCGTATTAACATCCCCATACAAAGCAGGTGAAATAAATGACGTAGAGAGTGTACAAAGAAATTTCACTTCGCATATAAGTTCGATAAAATATCTACACTATTGGGAGCGTTTAAGAGCACTGAATCTGTACTCACTGGAACGTAGAAGAGAACGTTACCTAATAATATACACGTGGAAAATCGCAGAGGGTTTAGTACCAAACCTACATACTCCGATAGTCATGAAATTCAGTGATAGGAGAGGCTGGGAATGCGAAATCCCCCGGATGAATAACAGGGGTGCTATGGGCTCTCTGCGAGAGGGCTGGTTATCACACAGAGGCCCACGTCTCTGCAACAAACTTCCACGGCGAGTAAGAGACATGAGGGACATCATGTTAGACAACTTCAAGAGAGCCCTAGATGTCGAACTGCAAAAAGTGCCAGACGAGCCCATCCTCGCAAGGGAGCGAGCTGTCGCTTCAAACAGTCTACTGCACCAAATCACCACCCATAACGAGGGGCGTCGCGCTCCTTGGTGCCGCTAGAAGAGCGGCGAACACATCCAAAGGTATGCAAAGGTAAGGTAAGGTTAGTCGATGAAAATGGAGAATACACCACAGACGAAGTACAAATGAGTAATGCCCTTAATACCTTCTTTGCATCAGTTTTTACAACGAAAGACCTCAGTGATATCCCTACACCATCGCCGATTCAGATTGATAATTCAGATGTTCTAAGCAATATCACCGTTACAAAGAGAGAAGTATTGAATTGTTTAGATAAACTCAAGGTAAATAAAATGCCTGGACCTGATACAATCTCAGCTAGAGACCTAAAGGAAGCTAAGGATGAGCTCTCTAAACCACTGACATTGCTATTCAATAAATCCTTGCAGTCTGGAAATATGCCTGATCAGTGAGAGCTAGCCAACGTAACACCGATATTAAAAAAAGGCAGCCAATGCCTACCCCGTAACTAGTAACTATCGTCCAATTAGCTTAACCTCAGTTGTATGTAAAATGCTAGAAACACTCATAAGAGACAGACTCGTAAATCAGTTAGAGGAAAATAACATACTTAAAAATACTCAACACGGCTTTCGTAAAAAACGTTCCTGTTTAACAAACCTCCTAGATTTCTTCCACGATATCCTCAACCTCTACGATGAGAGTAAAGCTGTAGGTAGTATCAAAAAGGACCCGGTGAGGGGTAGGTGCCACGACATGCTGTCCGGGTTATTTCGTCAATAGCCCGGGCTATTCGTGATCTACAGGATATCAAACAATTTCCGAGATCATAAAAAAGTGTCGTGTCACAGTGAAGGGTGATTTCGAGTGTACACACAGATTAGCCTAGGAATTATTAGCAACTCGAGAGGAAAACTGCTAAGATCCCTTCAGGAGGAGTCAAGCAAGGCTGAGAGAGGGACAGGAACGCCGTCTCCCCTCCCATCCCCTCCTCCTTTCTTGACCACAAAAACTTACCACTCGTAAACCCCCCATCCTCCCCTACATCCCCTCACCCGAGTGTCCGTGGGAAAATAAATTTATCGTATTATTTTCTGTTATTTTGTTCACATCGTCTAATCTCCTCCCTCCCCAACCACCCCCCATGCCGTCAACGTGAAAGTGAACGTGAATGCAGGCGAAGTGAACGGAAAGGATAACACAATGGAGGAAACCACTAACAATGATAAAGATCTTGAACAAACACACCATGACACCAACGACGTGATGGACAACAGCACCGAGTACCACCGAGAGGAAGAGGAAGACAGAAGAGGAAGAGAAAGAGAAAGAGGAGGAGGAGAACCAGATGACGGGGGGTATGTCGTGGTCGATTCTAAGAAGAAGAATAACAAGAGGAACGAAAAGGGGGAGGCGAATGAGCGAGCTCAAATTGTACATCGAGAACGTGACCAGCAAGAACCGTCAACCGTATCGGAGTCAGTGCCTCTTTACCTGCCTAAAGATAGCACAATGAATGAGACAAACTTCTTCAACTGGGCCTTATCGCTGTCAGTATCCCATCCAGACCTGAAAGTATCATTTGCCAAGGGCTATAATAGGCCGTTCATACGAAGTGTAGGGAATGCAACCCTCAAGTTTCTCACTACACAGGGGTATAAGGGAGTGAAGCTAGTACCACCTAGCCCGGATGAAGTCAAGACTAAGGTCATTATAAAACGATACCCTCTCCCCGCCTCCCTTGAAGCAGTACAGCAACATTCTCAAGTGGTGTGGGCAAGGAGACACATAATACGAGGGGAAGAGAGTGAGCAAGTGCTTGCCTTGTGGAAAGGGGTGATACCGGACAGGCATAAATTTATAAGTATCCTTCCTCCCAACCCCATAGCCACCTATAACGAACCACCTGCCTTCTGTCTACGTTGCAGCAAATGGGGACACAAAAGTTTTAGCTGCAAGGAACGTCACAGGTGCAGGTTCTGCGCAGGGCAACATGAGTCATCCGTTTGTGGCAAACAAATAAAAGAAGGAAAATGTGTCTCTCCAAGGTGCGCCAACTGCAATGGTCAACATAATGCACACTCGCTTCTCTGCAGCAAACGCCCCTCAACTAGGAGCTCAAACAACAGGTCGTCAGCTGATCACATCGCCCCCCACTCTCCACTCACCGTTACCCCCTCACCCCGGTCAGCTGGTCATACAGTGAACCGCTCTACCTCCGTCACATTCCCCCTCTCTCTCCCTCTCACACCCACCTCCCGTCCCCTCTTGCCTCCCTCCCTTCCATCCTCCTCCTCCTCCTCTTCCCATTCCTCACTCTCCTCCCCTGTCCCTCCTTTGTCCCCCCCACAGGTACGAAAATATGACAGACAAGGGAGCAACAACAACACCACCATGGTTGTGGGGGCAGGGCTGGCCCAGGAGACTGCAGCCACTGCCAGCGGCGTGGGGGGAGAAGTCGGGGATCAAGGGCGCGCGGGGACATCAAGACAGCCCACCAGTACACATGTGTGGGCAGATGTGGTGGGTGCAGGCGTGGGACAAAAACAACAACAACAAGTGTCAACATCCCGGCCGCCACGAACCCCCACACCCCACCCCCACCATAACAACAACAACAACAACGATGAGATGACACACGCCATACAAATTACCCTGGCTCACCTCAGGTCTGTGGCGGATCAACAACAACAGCAACTGCAACAGCTCATGGAGCAGCAACTTGAGTTCCAAGCACAATTAGGTGAGATGATGAGAGCACAAATAAATGAGGTGATGAAAATGGTACTCGCATGTGTAGCTAACAAAATTAACAATAACCAGGCGGAGAACAATAGTGACAATGCGAGTAATATTACAAACTGTAAGCAGGGGGAATATCACAGTGTTAGAGGGGAACAAACTGAACTTCGATTAGTAGGAGACGATGTTTTAAACAATGTTTCCCATGCCTTGCCAAGAAAGGTCACGGTTAAATCAATAAGGGAAAAACTAGAAAAACTTACAGAAGGGGATGGTATGCGCCTCCTCTCTGCTGTTTCAACAATGAAAGAGACAGCCAAAGTAATTGAGGGTATGGTAGACTTGGTAGAGACAGCTAGTGTTGAAGAAACCCAAGTAGGTAGTGATGATGAATAACACAGGAAATTGTGATACAGGCCTAAAGGTGTTATGTTGGAATATCAATGGCAATAACCAACGCTTTGTAGAGCTTCAGCATTTTGCAATGTTGCATGACGTGGATGTAATATGTCTCCAAGAAACCAGGGCTAATGAAACATTTCGCCCTAGATTTGGAAATTATATTGCCCATGTACACAACTGCACTGAAACATCTGCCAGGGGTTTGATTACGTATGTCAAAAAGACTATACCTGTAAAGAGGTTTTATTGTTCTTTTGGTAGGGACACTGAAAATATATCTTTAAAGTTATACCTTGATGATTACCAACTTAATATAATCAAGATATATGTAGGTTGCAACTCACTCGATACACAAGAATTTCCTGACCTGCTATATGAAGAACAGACTCTATTGATGGGCGACCTAAATGCTCACCATAGAGCTCTGTCCTCGCATGAAGGTAGGAATAATACTAATGTTAATGGTCAACGATGGTTAAATTATATAAACTCCTGTAATGAGGTAAGACTAATAGGACAGCCGGAGTCAACGCATGTCCTAGGTGGCAGGCTAGATTATAATTGTCTGTATAACGAGCCATATCGTACCTGTTCTGTTCACAAGCAGGACTTACTATTATCTGATCACTTTGCACTATTAACTAAGCTAGATGTTAAAAAGAGGCGGGTTGATGGGGGGAGGAAGAGGCTCCAACTCCTACCACAGCATACCAAAGAATTTGTGGAGGGAATGAGTAAGTGGTTTGAGTCATATCCTGAGACTTACTCAATAAATACTTTCTATCAAGATCTAACAAGATATGCTGAACAGCAAATCTCTCATAAAAAGACAACAAACAAACAGCAATCAAACAAGAAAAAAAAATAGGGGAAACAAATACCGTTCAAACGCCAAGGGTGGAATCTGGCAAAGGTGGTACAGGGATGATAAAGAGGTACAAGATACCACCAATTTGTTAAAAACTGCTACACAAATTTGGAAGGGTAATAAAACTGGTGAAAACTTTGAAAATATAAAAATCTGTGGTCAAAGGGCCCATCAGGCTAAAATTAAAGCAAGGGAGAAATTCTGGTTAGACTTTTTAAATCACACAAATAAAGATACATCCATCAGTGTTGTGTGGAGGAAAATAAATATTGCAAGGGGGAAAACTAACCAAGCTGCAGCACATCCCCACCCTCAGGAATATGCTCAAACCCTTATGGATGAATGGGCCTCTGCCTCCACCTACAGTAATCTGCCTCTCAGAGTTAGGAATAAGCTAGGACCCAACCTGCCGGATTTTCGCCAACCATTAGACGAAGCAATAGCCATTAAGGATGACTCGTGTAAAGATATAAACACATACGAGCTCCAAAGAGCCCTATCCAACAACAAAAGTAGTGCCCCAGGGGAGGATGGGATAACATATCCCATTCTACGTACAATGACAGAGGTTGCAGGCAATCCATTGCTGGATTTCCTTAACCTTAGCTATCGCAACAGTGTCATCCCTCCTGACTGGAAAAGAGCTGTCATAATTCCTGTACCCAAGGCTGGTTCTGTTACAGCCATGAGACCTATATCACTTCTTTCTTGTTATTGCAAGACAATTGAAAGGATTGTCCTTAATAGGCTACTGCACAAAATAGAGTCACAATTGAGCCCGCATTTGAATGGCTACATCAAAGGCAGAAGTACAATGTCCTGTATCACATCATATCTCTCTAACCATAGGTGTAACTTTACTGTATTTTTAGATTTAAAGGGTGCATTTGATGTAGCAAACAGGGATGTAATACTTTGCGAGTTGGCGAAAATGGGTGTAAAAGGTAAACTATTGGGCTGGATCAAGGAATACCTCAGCAATAGAAGTGCATAAATTATTATGTCGTCTTTCAAGGTAAAAAGTCTGAAGTACGTAAGCTTAAGCTGGGTACACCACAGGGGGGAGTATTAAGTCCAATACTATTCAACATATTAATGCACATTATTGTTAGACTCAAATTTCCCAGAGGAGTGATCTGTGAAAGCTATGCTGATGATATTTTGATCCAGGCCGATAATCACAGGGACATGCAACGTGCCCTAGACTTGGTAGGAGAAGCTTGTGACCAATTAGGCCTGGTAATATCAACAAACAAAACAAAAGCCATAACAAAAGGTTGGAATCGTAACAAGCCTCTACATCTCCATGGTAATGTACTGGAGAGGGTAGACTATTATAAATATCTGGGAGTGTATGTTGGGGGACTACAGGGTAATAATGCTGAATTTGATCATGTAATGACCACCTGTAAAAGACAACTAAGGCCCCTTAAAGTAATGTCATGGAAAGGCTTGGGTGCCTCCATCACTATCCTCAGGACCATGTACATTGCCTATATTAGATCAGTAATTGACTACCATGCACCTGCTCTCTCCTGTCTACCTGCTAATCAGATCGAAAAACTTGACAAACTGCAAAATGAGGCCATGAGACTTATTTTTGGATGTCCGAGAAATGTCAAGGTAAAAAATCTTAGATATGAGTTAAATCTATCGTCCATCACTGATAGAATAAAAGAAACAAATATGATAATAGGCATACGAACACTGAGAGACGACAGAGAAACACGACCTAAGACTGCACTAATGGAGCTACTTAGAATAGATAACTTAAAAGGCAGGGACTGGCCACATGTAACTGCTGCTGACATTCTTGACTACCAGCTTACAGACTACTATATCGGTGACTGGCAACTGACTGACCCCACCCCGCCCAGCCAGCTTCCAGACTACCATCCAGATGACCGGCAATTGAGTGTCCCCCTTCCGCCCTGGGAAGAGGCCACTATTGAGATTATAGTGACTCAACTCGACACAAAAAAGTCTGAGATCCCGTCCTACGCTTTGAAGACAAACTTTATGTCACTAATAAAAGATATGACAGATGAGAACAGTGATCAGGTATACTGTGACGGCTCACTTAAAACCGTAACTGGGAGGGCAGGAGCTGCCATCACTATTATGAGTGGTGGCAACTTTGCTCAGGAAGACGATGAACTATCCAGGCTACAGGACTGGGCCTCCTCCACTCAAACTGAGCTGGTGGCAATAGCGATGGGAATTGGGAGTATCTTTCGAAGGGGAAAGAATATTCTTATCCTATCTGACAGCAGGGCGGCCTTGGAAGCTATCTCTAACCCCCAACCCACCTATCCTTTCCTTGTACAAGATATCAGACGGGGGATAAAATGTGTAGGGGAGAAGGGGCTAGGGGTCAAATTTGCCTGGATTCCTTCACATGTAGGCATCCCCGGCAATGAAAGGGCAGATAAGATTGCCAAGGAGGCCTCGGAGAAAGAAGAACCTGATCATATTCTTGAACTGTCATTGAAACAAATGAGAACTATAATTAAAAAGACACAAGAAGAAAGAGTGGATGAAGACAGAGCTAGACATCATAATACCAGCCGATCTATAAACTACTACAATAAAGTAGCATTTACGACCAAATACACCTATGGTAAACGTACAACGAGTAGGTGAGTAGACTCAGTACATGCAAGAATAAGGCTTGGCTATTGTTATCCATGACAGCTGAATTGGCAGGTAGAAGAAGAGCACAGGCAATGTAGGGTTTGAAGAGCTCCCAACAAACACTCTCTCGAGCACTATATCTTGGAATGCCCAATGATTAGGGAATACAGGAATAATCAGTTAACCACAATTGAGGATCAAGCAATATACATGCTAAAGAATAAAGTAATCAATAACATACTAAAAAAACACAAGAACTTTGCCCCCCCACAATAATATGTACTGTAAACATGAAACATGAACCTTATAAGTATGCACCCCTTGCCCTCCACACATCTCTTCTTTCTTACAAGGTCACACTTAAACCCTTTGTAACGCCCTCTACACGATTTCATATTTTCATTTATCATGTCACACTTATAATACCAGTCAGTATTTCTTTACTTATCACTGCTATTCTCATTTAATAGATTGACAATGTACAGTATATACATATCCCTCTGAGCCTCTAACACAGCTTTTATTTAAATAATCTGTTAAGTGCCAATTCATATCCTTTTGCAAGCCAATATACATGACCCTTGCATATGTAAGCAACATAATTGTCCTCAATATTCTTTGCTAATGGTTTGATCTACAATTAAATACCTTCGGATATGCGGCATATCCATCCCGGAGGACTACTAGTATCTTCCTTCTGAATATTGTTTTGCTACTAAACTTAATTGAATCTTGATCTTTGCACGTATACAGTTTCCTTCCATACTTATTGATATGTTGTGTCAGGTACGATGAAGAGATACTGCTGATATCTGTAGACTTGCGTTGAAATTCAAACTTTCCCTTTTAAGATGTGTGTTTTTTGTTTTTTTTACTACCATATTTATCTTCAGTACTATGGCTGGCCTTAAACAACTTATTTATATGTAGTATGTCCCACCCTCCCCAACACACACACACCTCCCCTCTCACACTTTCCTCCTCCCTGGAGTACCTTACCTCCTCCTCCTCTCCCACCCATTCCTCTACCTCCTACAAAACCCCTAACCATACTGCTGTATTGTCCTCAATATTCTCGGCTAATGGCTTGATTTACAAGTACCTCCGGATATGCGGCACTGTCCCTCCCGGAGGACCACTTGCACCTTCCCTCCGAATATTATTTTATGGAAATAAAATAATTTGAATCTGAATCTGAATCTGTATGGCTGTGTGTTTTGGGTGCTGGGGCAATGCCTTCTCTATACATAATTATGTATAGAGAAGGCATTGGCTGGGGTCTGGTGACTGGGTCACGACGGGTAGGGTCCCTCTAGGATGTTTAAGGAGGGATTAACACGGTCGGGGCTCAGTTGGGGGTCTTGTGGGACAGCATGCGTGTTTAAAAACAAAAAACAATCTGATCAAGGTCTATAACGGGGACTCATGTATTTTAGATACCGGTATGTCTTTATTATAATACTGTATATACTAAACTTAGGTAGTGTTAAAAATTATCTTCAATATCAATGTATTACTCATCTAACTATATATGTAATGACATAGTTTAAGCTAGAAATAGGGTGAAGATTGCGTATGCACCTTCGCCCTTTTGAGATAATGTAACTATGATACTAGTGTAACATTTGTACTTTTCTCAATAAAACAATCAAATCAAATCAAATCAAAACCCCCCTCCCTCTCTCCCATAACCACACACCCTACTAAATATTATATTACTATCGGCATGTAAACTTCTCCACTGGTCATATTGCGCTAACTATCCCCTCAATAACCATTATTGTAATAAGAATTTGAACCATGTAACTCATGTTTGTAAAATATTTGTATTACTATAATTCCATTATAACTTCGGTAGTTGGTAATATTAGTCACATTATGTATGTGACTTTTGTATTCAGCTAACTATGACCTCAATAACCGTTGATGTAATGAAGAATGTGAAGTGTCCCTCATATGATTGTAATATATTTGTCGTACTATTATTGCATAATAATTTATGTAGTTCGAAATATTAGTCACATCATGTATGTAATAATTGTATTCAGCTATGATCTCAATAACCATTGATGTAAGAAAACATGAATGGTCTCCTCATATGATTGCACTAGTTTTGTAGTGCTATTATTTACCTGTCAATTAATAATTCAGTCACATTTTTTTTTTTTTTTTTCATGAGCACGTATATACAGCACATGTGGCAATCAAATGAGGAAACTATAATAACACCAGCCGACGATACTGTTGTTACAGTAGAATAATGGCTCTTTGAGCAGTATGTATTGCCTTACCAGTGGTTGTCCCCTTATTATTATTATTATTTTATTATTATTATTGAAATACCACAGGAACGAAAATTCCTGGGAGCGAAACTTCCACCCCCAACGAGATCCCTCTCTTTCTACCACCTCCCTCCACATGTTACACGTCTCGTTAATCACAGTCTTCTAATATACAAATCACATTTCCTTACCCCCTGACATTCTTGAAATACCCACTAAGTATATTCAATTAGATACCAACCATGCAGACTATAATACGTTCGTTGTGTATGGGTACGAGGCGATCTCAAGACACCTTAGCTCCCAGTGCACAACGAACCGGATCATGATTATGTCCGCCTGTATTAAATTATGTATTATGTTGATTTATACCATTGCCTATTTTTGTAATAATTGTATTCAGCTAACTATGATCTCAATAACCATTGATGTAATGAAAATATGAATAGTCTCCTCATACGATTGCACTAGTTCTGTAGTGCTATTATTTACAACCTGTCAATTAATAATTCAGTCACTACAAGCTTGCTTGCTTGCTTTTTTTTTTTTTTTTTTTTTTAATCTATCTATCTATCTATCTATCTATATGCTCAGGCCCAATCCCCATTTTGGGGGTAGCCGACTCAAGACAGAGCAAGAACAGGGAAAACACAAAAACAACATAAAACAAAAAATAAACACAGATAAAAAACACAAACTCACACACATCCAGGTCACCCAGGAGAAGACCTAGAGACCAGGGTTACCAAGGTCGCTCCAGCACTCCCCCGGCCCCTGACCACCCGGAGAGGTTCCGATATCGGTAGGCAGACATGCAGTGGAGCCAAAGCCACAAGCCCTCCCACCACACTTCCAGGCACACCCTTCATATTAATCGTCCCCCCAGGCCAGGCGCCTGATGGACTATTATCTAGTCGAACTTGCGCCCGACCCCTTACTCCAAATGACCACGTGTTCACTCAACTATTCACAAGCATTCTCCATTCACTCCTGTCCACCACCACTTCCCCTGCCTGATCTATAGTCATTCCTCTATCATCCAAAGCCTTTCTTACACAGTCTCTCCATCTCAATGGGGGTCTTCCTGCCCTTCTATCTCCCCTTGTGCCTGACTCACATATTCTCTTTGTAAGCCTTTCATCTCCCATTCGTTCAACATGACCATACCAGCTCAGCACCCTTCTGTCCACTCTGGCTGACAAATGTTCCTGCTGCCCCACTCTCCTACGTATCTCTTCATTCCTCAATCTGTCTCTACGAGTAACTCCACACATACTCCTCAAGCAGCTCATCTCCATCACATCCAGCCCTCTTTTCTCCTTTTTCTTCAGAGCCCATGTCTCAGCCCCATACATCACTGTTGGCACAACAATTCCTTGATACAGTGCACTTTTTACTTTCACTCCGAGATTTCTTGTCTTCCACATACTTCCCATTGCTCCGAAAACCTTCCTTCCTTCACACACTCTCTGATTTTTTTTAATGAAATACGTATATACAGACCATGTGACAATTAAATGAGGAAACTATAATAACACATCTGAATAATGCCAACCTGACTTATAAACACAAATATGAATGTAACCAGACGACGATGCTGTTGTTTCAGTGGAATAATGGCTCTTTGAGCAGTATGTATCGCCTTACTAGTGGTTGTCCCCTCACACGATGGGGGGCGCTGCTCAATAAACTCGCTCCTCGGGGCAAAATAAAAAATCAATCTATCTCTCTCTCTCTCTCTCTCTATTGGGAATGCCTCTGGAAGTGAATGACTTGGAAAAGGATTTGGGTGTTCTGATTAGCAGTGACCTAAATTTTTCCAAGCAGTGCATTGAAGTAGAGAAGAAAGCTCAGAAATTATTGGGCTATATCATGAGACAATTTAAACGTAGAAATAAGGAAATAGTCGTCACACTTTACAACGCTCTGATACGGCCTCTCCTGGAGTACGCTGTTCAATTCTGGGCTCCAGCACTCAGGAAAGATATAGAGAGACTGGAAAGAGTACAAGCTAAGGTTGCAAAGCTTATTCCATCGCTTAGAAGAATGAGCTACGAAGACCGGTTGAGAGCTCTTGATCTCTTTCCGTTGGAGACACGCAGACTACAGGTCAGCTCATTGAAATTTTTAAAATACTAAATGGGTTTGACAATGTGGATAATAGCAAAATGTTTAGCCTAAATATGAATACAACACGCAACCATGGCTGGATATTAGAATTGAAAAGGTTCAGCACTAGTAGGGGTGTTTTTTACAGCCTGATGGAGGTCTAGGGACAAATCTAAAACAAACTAAAAATAAATACAAAATAATAATAATAATAATAATAATAATACAAAATATTCATCATCATCATAATCATAATAATAATAATACAAATAATAATAAGATAAATAAATCAGCAACTAAACACGCCGCCCCCCCCCCCCCCCTACCCTCCCCCCTTGAACAAACACCATAAACACTTCCCTTTATCTGAAATAATAATAATAATAATAATAATAATAATACTAATTATAATACAAATAATATTAATAATAATAATATACAAAATAATAGTAAATAATCAAATAAATACGTCCATCCCCCCTCTTAAATAAACACACTATACACTGCCCTATATCGGCCCTGTGGCGCAATGGTAGCGCGTCTGACTCCAGATCAGAAGGCTGGGTGTTCGAGTCACTCCGGGGTCAACAGGTGTTTTATTGGTATTGGCCTGTTATAGTCTATTCGCTGTAAGTAGGCGAAAAACCATAAACTCTATCCTCTTTAACTCAAAAAGGGCTGGAGCAAATTGGCTGTAGATTTGTACATCTATTTCTTGGCTGACTCTTCCCAAATGGTAGAAATATTAGCTCGATTACTCTAGTCGTTATTGAGTTACAGAAGTTAGAGGTCATGATTTCTCGCTTACTTACAGTGAATAGACTATAGCGGTAAGAGTCATTTAGTCACTTAAAGGGCAAAGCTCATGAAAAATCCCATTCAATTCTATTAATGTATAAAACATATTAAGGCCTCATCGATACTGCACACTTGTCTTGGTTTGCCATAAAGATCTAAAATAGTAAACAAATGCATGCAAGATATTTTAGCTTAAAAAGTTGATGTTTTTACTGGAGCCCCTTCTTCCTAATGCTTAGCCCAATTAAATATGAAATTTTAAGTCCTTCGCTCCATTAGTTTGGCGATTTTAAGACTATAGTGCCATTTACTGTAGGTGTCGATTTTTTCGTGGCGAGACATAGCAAGCCTGTAATTTAGGAGAAACCGGCCTTTGGTAAGGAAATGTTCAAATTTTTCTCGATGGGGGCTCTTGGGGACATATTGTTAAGCTTGATTAAGGTCTAGGGAGGAAACAAAAGAAAATATTACCGTACATAAATAAATGAATTAACAAATAAATCCAAATCTCTCCTTAAGATAAGTCCAAGTGGTCAAGCACGTTGAATGTTAATATATCCATGCTTATGTCATTCCAAACAATGTTAATATATCCATGCTTATGTCATTCCAAACAATGTTAATATATCCATGCTTATGCCATTCCAAACAATGTTAATATATCCATGCTTATGTCATTCCAAACAATGTTAATATATCCATGCTTATGTCATTCCAAACAATGTTAATATATCCATGCTTATGTCATTCCAAACAATGTTAATATATCCATGCTTATGTCATTCCAAACAATATATCGTGTGTTCTGTTGAAGGATTCATATGGTGTATATTCATATGGTGTATATTCATATGGTGTATATTCATATGGTGTATATTCATATGGTGTATAATATTACTTCATATTTGTTCTGTTGAAGGATTCATATGGTGTATAATATTACTTCATATTTGTTCTGTTGAATCATGGTGTATAACTTCATAAGGATTCATATGGTGTATTATTATCATGCTGTTAATTCATATATAATTACTTCATATTGTTCTGTTGAAACAATGGTGTAATATTCTCATGCTGTTCATTCATATGGTGTATATTATTCATTTGTTCTGTTGAAGGATTCATATGGTGTATATTCATATGGTGTATATTCATATGGTGTATAATATTACTTCATATTTGTTCTGTTGAAGGATTCATATGGTGTATAATATTACTTCATATTTGTGTGTATTATTCTCTTTTACCTTTGGGCGGAAAATAGAACCCTGTCATGTTAAGCGGAGATCTGTAGTTTTCTAGACCCCTTCTCCTTCATGTTTAGCCCCATTAGCTTTCAGATGTTAAGATGTTTGCCCCATTAGGTTGTCGATTTTAAGATCTTTCGCCCCATTGTTTTCAATATTAAGACCTTTCGTGCATTTAGGTGTAAAACAAAATCCTGGCGAACGATAGTGAGCCTGTAATTTTGGAAGAACCGGCCTTCGGCTGGGAAATTTGTCTACCGAAAAATGTACAAACTATTCTAGAAGGGGGATCGAATGGATGTTTTTTGTTAAGTTTGATGGAGGTCTAGGGAGGAAACTAGAAAAATAATGAATACATTTTATAAAATTTACCAAAAAGTTACCCCCCCCCCCCACCCCTTACAATGGTACAGCAAACAACTTTCGAAGAACACGAAATATTAATTGAAGTAATGCAACACAACGCATCTAGTTTTGGAGCGCACGAATATATGCAATTCTTCATCAACGTATACAATTTGTTCTACGAAATCTACAAAAATCTACTGGCGATTATTCATGCACAATACACCTTAACACACACACACACACACACACACACAACACTGAGATTATAGGTACAGTTGACGAAATAAGTGAGATCGCGGCACCAAGTATATTTCGATCAATAATTGGTATCAGCACTATCAAAACATTAATTCGTCGTTTCGAGTGAGATATACAAGCATATTCCTATCCTTACACATCACATTCAACATCTGACAGACATTAATACAGCACACAGCGAGCAAAACGTAATGACAGAGGCGACACGACATATTTTGCCAACTGTACAACTGGACAAGGCCATTCCATTCCCGTTCTAATTTATTGGGAAATTCATTTTTTTCCCGGAGCCAAGTTTTGTTTGTGTTGAAATAATTAAGCAGAATATTTGTTGTGGTTGATCGTAAAAAGGCGTTCTCTGTTTTTCTAGTATCCAAAGGGGAGATTTTCACTTAAAGGTGTGTTTACTGTACCCCCTTCTCCCTCATGCTTAGCCCCTTTAGTTTTGAATTATACGACGATTTCCCCATTACTTTAGCGACTTTAAGACCTATCCTCCCATTTTTGTAAATTTTAAGATTTTTAGTGTTTGCAGATTTTAAGACGTTCGTTCCCTTAGTTTGGCGATTTCGAGACCTTTCGCCTCATTTCTTAGTCAATATTAAGCCCTTTCGTGCCATTAAGGTGTCGAACTTTTCCTGGCGAGTGATAGCGAGCCTGTAGTTATAGAAGGAACCGACTTTCGGCCGGGACATTCGTCTGGCGAAAAATTTACAAATTTATCTAGGGTATTTTCTTTTCTTTTCTTTTTTAAGATTGATGGAGGTCTAGCGAGGAAACTCAAACATAAATAAATAAATAAATATATGGATCCTCAACCAAGCACTACCCCCTTAAACAAAGTCATTACAACTCGCTATGAACTAACTGGCTCCCATAATCAAACGAGAGGGGGTGGTGGAATTCCTTGACGTGTATAATTTAAACGTGATTGGAACACACTATTTGCACGAATGGATACGCCGAAACACATATACATCCCCATCCCCACAACCCCCCATACCCCCCAAAGGAAATAAACCGATTAATATTATTGGCCTCATTATCACTCATCAACCCACCCACCCACACCCGCCGAAGCACACACACACACACGAAATAAACCGATTATTATTAATATCATCATTATCACCCACCCACCCATACACTGATACACTTAATCACACACACATGTAGGCTACACACTTGTACACACCCACAACTTTACTCACCGGTGCCAAATTCGGTATCCTAGTGTATTTTTTATTATTAATATTACACACACACAGACACCCCCCTACACACTCCCCCCCCCCCCCCCCCCCCTACCCGCACTCACACCCACCCTAACCATCCCAACTTTACTCACCGGTACGAAAGTCGGGGTACTATCCTCCTGTTTGTTTTTCATCTCCTTCCAGACCCTTTGCCTCCCTCCCATTCCGAGGACCTGGGAGTTAGATGGCAAAGGAACAAGTTAGCCGAAGAACTTTGGGGAGCATGCTAAAGTACAGTTGGCTGCAGTGGAAGATGGTACACTTGTTTTGTGTATATAGAATGGCCCTGACATTATGGTGAACATTTTCGAGTAGTGTAAAGTAGAGTCGTCAGCATATGCATGGATAGGACTAGAGGTATAGGTGAGAAGATCATTAATTAATAATCTAATATATTAATTTAACTCCCAACCCCAAACACCTCTCCCAATTAAATAAATGAAAGCATGTGCTCCACCCAGAATTCGAACCTGTGTTACCACATACAGATCTTAAACTTTCTAACCATTACACCATCTATTCCAAAATATAGAACTGGAGACAGGAGAGAACCCTGAGGAACACCAAATTAGAAAGGAAATTTGAGATAAAAGCACAGATAGAGGGATAGCAACTAACTGAAGGAGGGTAGTTTAGAAACATGAGATTTGTGCCAGACTCTATTGAAGGCTTTTGATATGTCTAGCAAAATAGATAATATCTCACCGAAGGCCCATCAGAAGGATGACCAAGAATTAGTAAGATTAGAAAGATCACCGGTAGAGCTGCCCCTAAGGAAGCGATACTGGCGATCTGAAAGTAGATTTTGGGAAGACGAATACTTCAGAAATATTTAATTAAGAATAGATTTGAACACCTTAAACATACAAGAAAGGAGAGTAATTGGACGATAATTGGAAGGTTGAGAGTGGTCACCCTTCTTTGAGAAAGGTTGAATGAGAGCAAACTTTCAGCAAGAAGGGAAGATAGAGGAAATTAATATTATCACTAATCCACCAATTAACTTCCAAATAAACCTAATGAAACTAATGAATACATATAGCACTCCAAGGATTCGAACCTAGGACACTCAAAGCGAAATTTAGTGCACTAACCATTAAACTATCAATACAGTTACGGAACAGTACTACATATCACGAATTACGTGTGACTATAATGTTGACTTAGGTCGGTTACTGATGGACTTAAGGGGACATGGACCGTGTGACTATAATGTTGGCTTAGGTCGGTTACTGATGGACTTAAGGGGACATGGACCGTGTGACTATAATGTTGCCTTAGGTCGGTTACTGATGGACTTAAGGGGACATGGACCGTGTGACTATAATGTTGGCTTAGGTCGGTTACTGATGGACTTAAGGGGACATGGACCGTGTGACTATAATGTTGGCTTAGGTCGGTTACTGATGGACTTAAGGGGACATGGACCGTGTGACTATAATGTTGGCTTAGGTCGGTTACTGATGGACTTAAGGGGACATGGACCGTGTGACTATAATGTTGCCTTAGGTCGGTTACTGATGGACTTAAGGGACATGGACCGTGGACTATAATGTTGGCTTAGGTCGGTTACTGATGGACTTAAGGGGACATGGACCGTGTGACTATAATGTTGGCTTAGGTCGGTTACTGATGGACTTAAGGGGACATGGACCGTGTGACTATAATGTTGGCTTAGGTCGGTTACTGATGGACTTAAGGGGACATGGACCGTGTGACTATAATGTTGGCTTAGGTCGGTTACTGATGGACTTAAGGGGACATGGACCGTGTGACTATAATGTTGCCTTAGGTCGGTTACTGATGGACTTAAGGGGACATGGACCGTTTTTCTGGTCCCTTTTTTCCCTCGTGTTTAGCACCATTAGTTTCGAGATTTTAAGACATTCAGCCCATTAGTTTGGCGATTTTAACACATTTCGCCCCATTTCTTCGTCAATATTTAGGCCTTTCGTACTATTTAGGTGTCGATTTTGTTTCAATGGCGAACGATAGTCAGCCTGTAATGTTGGAAGAACCGGCCTTTGGCCGGAAATTTTTTCTACCGAAAAATGTATAAATTAATCTAGAAGGGGGATCTTATGGATGTTTTTTTTCTTTTTTTGATGGAGGTCTAGGGAGGAAACTAGAAAAATAATGAATACATGTAAAACTCGCCTAAAAAGTGAACCATCCCCCCTTAAACACAGATGACAGCCACGGTCACTCAACCAGTAGATCATTTCCACCACCATTGTTCAACCAGTTATACTCAACCCATACTGTTAGTTTAGGTTAGGTTAAGGGAAAGTATTTGCATTTTTTATGAACCCCCTTCGTATTTATGTTTACCCCCTTTAGTTTTTATGAACCCCCTTTGTTAGTTTTAGTTTATGAACCCCCTTCGTATTTATGTTTAGCCCCTTTAGTTTTATGAACCCCCTTCGTATTTATGTTTAGCCCCTTTAGTTTTATGAACCCCCTTCGTATTTATGTTTAGCCCCTTTAGTTTTATGAACCTCCCCCTTTAGTTTATCGTATTTATGTATGTTTAGCTTTAGTTTTATGAACCCCCTTCGTATTTATGTTTAGCCCTTTAGTTCGTATTATGTTTAGCCCCTTGTTTTATGAACCCCCTTCGTATTTATGTTTAGCCCCTTTAGTTTTATGAACCCCCTTCGTATTTATGTTTAGCCCCTTTAGTTTTATGAACCCCCTTCGTATTTATGTTTACCCCCTTTAGTTTTATGAACCCCCTTCGTATTTATGTTTAGCCCCTTTAGTTTTCAATGTTTAATACTTTCCTTTAAATTTCGTTTCGGCCTAAATACCATATAGTCGATTTTTTTTTTTTATATATCAAAGAAGGTGAGAAGTCTAATAAAATTACTTCCATAATGATGAACTATAATCCTTAAATCAAATTAAACCTACACTGCATAATTAATCGTAACACACAAGTTTATTTTTATTGTGGTAATATACAGTAGATACATTATATTTGTGTAGACAAAATATATATTTTCATAGACTAGAAATATAATATCCAGAATTATACAGAATTATTGAATATTACGGTAATTTAATTGAAGTAGAATTCAAACTTGATTTTGGTCCACAGAAAAAAAACATTTAGAAAAGGTGGTGTTGGTGGTGGTGATTGTGGATGATTGTGGTGGTGATTGTGGTGGTGGTGGCGATTGTGGTAGTGATGGTGATTGTGGTGGTGGATGGTTGTGGTAGTGGTAGTAGTTGTGATAGTGGCAGTGGTAGTAATGGTGATAGTGGTCGTGGTAAGTGTGGTAGTGGTAGTGGTAAGAGTGTGTTACGACCTGCCACTCGGGTACACAAGGGCTCTCAATCAGGGCTCGAATACGGCTCGCTGCCACAACGGAAACACACGATCCCAACCCCTGAGTACTGCCAGCCGAACAAAAAACACCAATACCCTCCAGAGTTCAATCTGCTATAACGGGGTATACAAGAACTCGGTACTAGTGTTCAACAACAGACTAATAAAGAGACAGGAATTATCTAGTCTGGTCAACAATCAAACAAAGAAGTAAGAAACAACAACACCAAAGAATAGTGTTGGCCGAAGCCGAAGTAATCCACCCTTGACTAAGAACTTAAGAAGTCCTCCCCCCTCTACTTCGGATCGGCACTATTACGTTACGTTAATTAATAGTCCTTAAGCATCGAGCAAGGAATCTTCTGAAAAAAGTTAGATGCTTCTCGGATGCTCGTAAGAAGTACGTATCGGATTTTGAACAGTAATTCAATAAGCAAAAACACTGGCAATTAAATACTATTAAAGGTTTAAATTGGCATAGAATAATTAAAAGAATATGCAATAGTAAATGGCAAACATTAAAAAGAAGTACTCCGCAAATGCAACGGCAATAGCCTACTCGGATTGTGCTCGTGGGCCACTAATCACTAAAGTAGCCAAGCGTGCAACACATGAAATCAATAGTGCATAAACAATATCATACATAAGGAAAGCTTCAATACTATTCTGTATCTACTAATCGAGTAAAGTCTAGCTGGGGTACTGTGGGCAAAAGGTAGCAGTGACTGAGCAAAAACGGCTCGTAGCCTAGCGAAGTCCTCACAACTGTTTAAAGTATTACGTTAAAACTAACAAGTGCACTTTGAGAAATCCAGATCCCTTGTATCTGGTTTTCTCCCGGCTACTTGACAAAGTAAAAACAAACTGTTAATAAAATACAGGGTGGTTAGGCTCTTGCCCTCATGCACTGTAAATTATTAACTCAACACAGTCAGCCGCGAAGACAACCTAGGCTTCACTGAACTGAAACGAGTATGCAGGTTTATAGCTCAACCACTGCATCAAACAACAACTCGTAATACAGAAAAGCCTTACCCCAGTCTAGCATTACCTAGACTAGCAGAACACAGGAATAATAATAATAATACACAGGGAAATGCATATACAAGTGCAACAAACATAAACCAATCCTATTCTAAGTCAACCCTTCCAAAATAGGCTATCTAATAGGCAAGTATCTCTGAGAACTCAAGCGATAATACGTTGGCTGACTAGCTCTGCACCAACGGGACCATGGAAGTTAAAAAAGGCAGGGAAAAGAGGAGATAAGAATGTAAGGTAGTAGAGAAAGTTCACATCAGTCAGAAGAATATATATAGTTAGCAAGGGAAATGAGAAGTCGCTCTGCCTAATGAGTTCTGATGAAAAAAATGGCTAGACTTCCCTTTTTATACCCGGCCCTCTAGTGAGCCCAACGTGAACTACTAAGGACCGCCCACTGACAATCATTACGTAATTTCTCTCTCTCCTCTGGGATAGACAAAGGCTCCCCTAGCACTGAGGGGAGGGGGGAGGGGGGAGTGCTAGTGAGTTAGGCCCACCTCCCCGCATGGCGCACCCACTGACCCCCAACGGTGGCTGCTTCTCCCCCCATCATTACAAATAAATTTTACACACAATACTTAAAACTAATGATATAAAATAGAACTCGTTGACTCAGATGAAAACAAAATACATATTCATAATACTTATAGTACAACGGCTCACATGAACTAAGTTAGGAAACTCTACGTAGACTACAGCCAAAGTTCCTGCCCTGACGATCCTAGCGAGAGTGGGGCATGACTAGGCGTTCTGTACAGCATGCTCACACTGGACATGCGTCACACCTCCCCCAAGATTTTACTTGCTCAACCCTGAGCTAAAATCTGACAAACACAGAACCCCATCAAGCCCCCCACACCCAGCGACCGCATGGCACTAAAACAAAGCTGAGTTTATCACCAAAACACATCTTATTATTTAAAAAAAAACACACATTTTATAACTCCTCCCAACAATAGCAAAAAGACACAATATCATGCTCCCAGAGCGAGCTTACAGCAGCTCAGCCGTTTGATAGTTCGTGGACTACTCAAACTCTATAGGCTATGACAAACTTATACGATTACCTATATCAAAAGAAAGAGTTTTTATATGATTTTTTTATATTTTAATATGTTTTTCCCGGCTGCACTATAAGGGCAGCCTATTTTCCTCCACTCAAAACCCACACACCTGTGATAGCCTACGACTGATCATCCACCCTTGATAAACAATCCTCGATCACATTGTCACATCCAGCAATATGACGGATGTCCAGGTTATACTCCTGCAACATCAAAGACCACCTGGTCAGTCTCATATTGCGATTGTGAAATTGATTCAGGAATCTCCAAGGGTGATGATCAGTGTAGATAACCACGACTGGGCCATAGGCTGGAACATACACCTCGAAGTGCCTGAGCGACAGCACAATCGCCAATAATTCCTTTTCTATTGTAGAATAGTTCTTTTGTGCAGCATTGAACTTCTTAGAAAAGAAACTTACTGGGTGTTCCACACCTTCATTGTCTGTCTTTAGCAAGACAGCACCAGCCCCTACACCACTAGCATCTGTTTCCAGCTGAAAAGGCCTGTTAATGTCTGGGGCCCTGAGTATCGGGTGAGTACATAGCAAATGTTTCACCAAAGTGAAAGCCTTTTCACACTCAGGTGCCCACAAAAACTTTTTGTCTTTAGATAACAAATCTGTGAGAGGTGCCAACACCGTTGAGTAACCTTTTATGAAGCGTCTGTAGTAGCCTATCATACCCAAGAATCTCATAATCTGCTTCTTGGTTGTTGGGTGCGGAAATTTATTGATAGCCTGTACCTTGTTCTGAGGAAGGCACACCTGTCCCCTTCCCACTACAAACCCAAGGTACTGCACAGTGGCTTTTACGAAGTCACACTTTGCCAAATTTACTACCAGACCTGCTTCACTAAGTTTCCGGAACAAGGTCTCAAGGTGCTCACAATGGCTCTCAAAGTCGTCATCATAAATGATTACATCGTCCAAATATACGGTGCAATTTGGAATGTCCTTTACAATTTAATTCATCAGGTTCTGAAACGTTGCTGGTGCATTCTTAAGTCCGTAAGGCATAACATTGCACCGGTAGGTACTCCCGTCCACAACAAAACCACATACCTCTTTAGCACGCTCGGACAAAGGTACTTGCCAGTAACCTTTTACTAAATCTACTTTAGACAAAAAACGAGCATTACCAATTTTGTCAACACTATCATCAACCCGAGGAAGAGGATATGGGTTAGTTGGAGTCATACCAGAGAGAATACAACATTAATACCTGACTTTAGAAAAGCCAATTATGGTGGGTTAAGAAGAGCCCTATTAGCCGACCCTATGGTAAAAAAATTAAGTCGATCCAGGTGTCCAAATGAGTGTACCCCTTCTCAGGCACCTGTCATCTTAAGTCAGGAAGAGACGTCAACCTTGGTAGATACATACGATAATTTTATCAAGTCAGTATTCAATGCACAAAATAAATACATCCCCAAAAGAAAATTTAGATCAACACAGAACCAACCCAAATGGATGAATAATAGACTATTAGATCTTCTAGGACAAAAGAGAGGAATATATAGAAAAATTAGGAAAGGCGAAATTCACCTACTTGCTTACTATCAGAATCTATCAAGACAGGTAAAAAAGGATATTAGGAAAGAAAAAAGAAATTATGAAATCAAGGTTGCCAATGACTCAAAAAATAATCCTAAAGCTTTTTACCAACTATATAAATCCAAGGTTAGAGATGTAATTGGTCCCCTTAAAACTTCGATAGGAGAAATGACAGAAAATGATTTAGAAATGTGCAGTACATTAAATAGTCAATTTCTTTCCGTTTTCACTAATGAAAATTTGGCACAGTTTCCAGAAGTCCGTAAGGTATATAGCGATAGTATAGAAAATAGGTTAAGTACGGTTACTATAATTAGAAATGATGTGCTTAAGGAAATTGACAGACTGAAACCTCATAAATCGCCTGGTCCTGATGAAGTATATGCTAGAGTATTAAAAGAATGTAGGGATGAGTTAAGTTACCATTAACATTTTTATTTAACAAGTCATTGGAGACAGGTATAGTTCCAGAAGCTTGGAAGCTTGCAAACGTAGTTCCGATCTTCAAAAAAGGTGACAAATCAATAGCATCCAATTACCGTCCCATTAGTCTTACATCAATCATAGGAAAGCTACTAGAGTCAATTATTGCTAGTAAAATTAGAAACCACTTAGATACATTTAATTTAATAAATTCTTCTCAGCATGGATTCACTCAGGGACGTTCTTGCCTTACTAATTTGTTTAGTTTTTTCTCAGAGGTATATGAAGCAGTAGATAATGACAAGTCATATGATATAATATATTTAGATTTCAGTAAAGCTTTCGACAGAGTCCCCCATGAGAGATTGATGAGAAAGGTTGAGGCGCATGGAATAGGTGGGGCGTTGTTGGGATGGATTAGGTCATGGCTAATTGGTAGGAAGCAGAGAGTCAGCATAAATGGTACGAAGTCAGAATGGGGAGCAGTCAAAAGTGGTGTCCCCCAGGGATCTGTATTAGGTCCTCTGTTGTTTGTTATATACATAAATGACCTTGATTTAGGTATAACTAGTAGGATAAGTAAATTTGCAGACGATACCAAAATGGGGAGAACAATTGATTCAGATAGAGATATAGTGTGCCTCCAAAGGGATCTAGATACCTTACACGAATGGTCAGTAAATTGGCAGATGAAGTTTAACATTGACAAATGCAAGGTATTAAAGATAGGGAAGATGCATACAAATGTTAAATATAAACTAGCTAATGTGGAATTAGAAAACTCGAATTGTGAGAAAGATCTAGGTGTGTTTGTTAGCAATGATTTGAAGCCTAGACAACAGTGTATAAGCGTTCGAAACAAGGCAATCAGGATTCTCGGGTTCATCTCTAGGAGTGTGAGTAACAGAACTGCTGATGTTATCTTAAAACTTTACTTGTCATTAGTGAGACCCCATATGGATTATGCTGTTCAATTTTGGTGTCCTTATTACAGAATGGACATAGATTCATTGGAGAGAGTACAACGTAGAATGACAAAAATTATCCATAATATTAGAAATCTTCCGTATAAAGAAAGGTTGAAGAAATTAGGCTTACATTCGTTAGAGAGACGCAGAGTTAGAGGGGATATGATAGAGGTGTTCAAGTGGGTTAGTGGGATTAACAAAGGGGACATGACAAATGTACTAAAGCTCAGTGATAGCGAAAGAACTCGTACCAATGGTTTCAAATTAGATAAATTTCGTTTCAAAAAAGATATAGGCAAATATTGGTTTGGTAACAGAGTTGTAGATGGGTGGAATGGACTACCAGGTGCTATAGTGGGATTAAAAACGATAGGGAGCTTTAAGATAAAATTGGATAAGCATATGGACGAGAAGGGTTGGGTGTGAAGGGGGATCAGCAGGGTTGGGCCAATCAGCGCTCTGCAGACCCCGTAATCCTGCGTTAATCTCTAACCATTTTGGTAAGATGATCCTCAGGGTATTAGAGTGTTGAGCCTATAATTGGGCTTTGTAATTGGGGTTGTGTGGGACAGGGATCTGCCTTGCTTAGGCCAATCGGCTTTCTGCAGACTCCCATTTTCTTATGTTCTTATGTTCTTAAACCGTTTAACCTACGGAAATCAATACAAAAGTGTACCTTGCCATCTGGCTTAGGCTGCAGTGTTACGGGGGAAGTCCACTTAACTGTGCCTTTCTCTATCAACCCTCTACCGAGCATATACTCCAACTCATCCCTCAGAGCTGGTAGTTTTATGGGGGGCACACGGTACGGGATTGACTTAAAGGGTAGATGGTCCCCCACGTCAACATCATGCATAGCCTGAGTAGTGAGGCCTGGGTGTTCAGCAAATACAGTGGGGTATGAACCGACCAACTGACGGATTGCATCAAACTGCGGCTCAGGCAAATGAGCTATAGCCTCGTCAGCCCTAAGGCTCGAGTTCCCCGCCCACTGATCCGCTGAAACATGTTGATCCCAGCTATCCTCCTCTGAAGCTTGACTGTCCCCCTCTCCTTCTCCACCACGGCCGCAACAAGCCAACACAGGGACAGTGAGAGGCTCAGAGGGGCGCCTCACATACTCTTTAATAAGGTTCACGTGACATAACTGGTTCTTTTTCCTCCTGTCTGGAGTGGCAACAAGGTAATCTAAGTCTTAAATGTTTTCTACAATTTTATAAGGTCCAGTGTACTTCGCAGAGAGGGGGTTACCAACCAAAGGCAACAAAATTAATACCTCTTGTCCTACAGTGAACTTCCGGAGCCTCACTTTGCGATCATACCTGTCCTTCATCAAAGCTTGTGATTCTGTCAAATTTCTACCTGCCATCTCCAGACTCTTAAGCATGCACTCACGGCTTTCAAGCACATACTTTAATACTGGACAAGGCTGCACAGTCCACTCCCAAATTTCTTTCAGCATGTTAAGGGGGCCCCTGACACGGTGTCCAAAAATCAGCTCGTTTGGACTAAATCCCAGGCTCTCACCAGGTACCTCCCGAGCAGCAAACAGCACATAAGGCAATCCAAGATCCCAATCCATACCGTTGTCAGCACAATAACACCTGAGCATGCTTTTAAGTGTAGCATGCCACTGCTCAAGCACCCCTTGATGTCCTGCCAGTGGTATGTCATGCGCCAACCTCAGTAGGCTATCCCTGCACTCCCGTGGCACCACCAACTGGTCCACTACTCCGGACCCCTTTTGCCAACTACGTTTAGGGTCTTGAAAACGCCTATAGAGGATGCCTTCTAAATGAAAAAAATCTCCTGGCTGTGGATCGCCGTCCTCGTCGAGCTCTAGAGCTCCATTAGCACACGTTTGGAGCTCAGGGTCCTCTAGTTGCAACCGACGTATATCTGAGGGTGCCAAGCGATCTAACTGCTCCCGGAGCAATCCATGACCTTCCCCGATACTGGGCTGCTCCCTCTGTCTCTCTCGATGTACATAACGTTGCTGTCGTGGAGACTCGTCATGCCCAGCCTCGTCACTCTCGATGACAGGCCCAGGGGCTACTCCAGAATTAAGTAATGGTGCTAATACTGAATCACCCAGGAGAGCCGCCGAGTCAAAACTCTTAAAACCAACTCCAGCTTTAGCCTCCTCCTGTTGATCGTTCCTCCGCTGGTCTGAAGACGGAGGACTAGGCTGTGACACTTTAGCTGCCCGAGCTCGGGTGACAACACACACCATGGGTTGTGTCTGGCACCGCTCGACCCACTCTTGCTCTTCCCTACTCACGTCGGCCGGCCTCTCGGCAACGACTAAGGGTAGAACCTCAGAAACGGGCATTGCAAAGTCGTTGCCGAGAAGAAGGTCGACACCCTCCACTGGCAGTTTCTCCACAATCCCGACATCCAATTCACATGCCACACCATCCACCTCCAACTCCAACCGCACCAGCGGGTATGACCGAGTTGCATTAATACCCTGCACCACTACCACCCGAGCCGCGTTTATAGGGTAGCCAGTCAAGTTTTTCATCAGAGTCTGGGAAGCACCTGTATCACGCAAGACCTCTACTCCATGCTTGCGCCCCGCCCACATCACGCAACCCCGCCCTCTATGGTCTCAAAAAACATCCTGAGCAGGGTTCGAGCCTCCCAGGTGCTTCTGCATTGGCTGTGCCTCAGCCTCTGACGAACTGCCCCGGGCAAACTCAGATGACTTCGGAGACACACCAATGTTGCAGGCCAAAGACACAGCTGCTGTAGGTGGTTTGCTAGGACAGACTCTTGCAAAGTGCCCCTTTTTATGACAATGATAACACTCCAACTCCCCTTTGGGCTTCTCTTGGTACTGGGAAGGGCCCGGCCCCTTCTTAAATGGGACGGTGCTAGTCTTGTGGTCAGTCTTGGTATCATGGCTCTTGTACTTGTTTGCATAAGGTATACCACTAACCCGGGGGGGTGGGGTATCACGCCCCTTGTTACCTGCCTCACTACGCTGGGCCGACCCGCACCCACGAATTAGTGATAGCCGGAGGTCAGCCATCTCAGCTGCCTCCTGTAGGGTTTTTGGTTGCTTTTCTTTAATAGTTAAAGTCATTTCTGCACCAGTACACTTATAAAACTGCTCAAGCAGAAACAGCTCAGTCAACTGTTCTGACGTCTCAGCTTTCTCAGAACGTGTCCAGTTTTTAAGTGCATCTTTTAAGTCCCGGGCATGTTCAAGAAAGGTCGCCTCCCTAGTCTTTGTAACACCCCGAAACTTCAATCGATATGTTTCCGGTTGCAACTCGTATGCCCGTAGGACAGCTCTCTTCAATTCTGGGTAGTCAATGCAAGACTCTAAAGGCAGTGCATCATAAGCCTTCAGACCCTTACCCGTAAGTCTTGAGGAGACTAGAGCTGCCCACTTCTCTTCAGGCCAATTATGCTCCCTACACTTCTTCTCAAAACGATTAAAAAATTCTGTGACTTTAGTTTCACTAAATACCGGCACCAATTTGACTAATTGGGCCAAGGACTGTTCTCTTACTTGGCCCTCACGGCCCATCCGAGTCCCTGTCGACTCTGCAAGAGTCTTATCTAAATCTAATTTAGCACAATATTTCTCTGAGTCGTACCTAAGCTCAGCCTCATGCCTCCTAACCTCAATCTCCTGCCTCCTGGTCTCATTCTCCTGCTTCCTAGCCTCAATCTTAGCAAGCTCAAGTCTAAATACCATATCTGGAGACAGGCAGGAAGAGGGAGCTGCCACTACTGAAGGAGGGGGGGCAAAAAGTGGGGAACCACCATGTGCACCACCCGAGGGCACTCCAACCTGCCAATTCTCATCCCTCTGTGGGAGAGTGCTAACCTCCGGTAACTGAGTGGACGGCACTGTGGGAGTCGAGTGAGAGGGGTTCTGGGGAGGAACCCCCCCAAACGCCCTCTCCTCCGAAACCCCATGTCGCCCACGCAACACCCAGGAAATCAGCTCCCCCTTGGACATCCCTACTACATTGGAAATGCCCAAAACCTTGGCTATCAGGTGCAAGCCACAAACATCCACCCCAGTCAGCCTCTCCTCCGTCACGTGGTACCGCTTACTCACAAAAACTCTAGCATCCTCCTCACTGGTTACTAACGGCACACCTTCAAATGGCATCTCTCGCTCATCGTCAGTGCTAATGCACGACATACTGAAGTCCACAAAAAAATTCTCGAGACAAAAGTGTTAAACTTTCTATGCAAGCACTAATTACTAAATTAACTGGAGTCTCTTAAATGCTTTACTAATTGCCATACAAAAAAAATATTCTTCAATATGCACGCTAAAATACAAACAAACAAATGTTGTACAACTCTGCAAAAATTTATACTGTTCACAAAATCCTAAGCAAGGTCGCCATTTGTTACGACCTGGCACTCGGGTACACAAGGGCTCTCAATCAGGACTCGAATACGGCTCGCTGCCACAACGGAAACACACGATCCCAACCCCTGAGTACTGCCAGCCGAACAAAAAACACCAATACCCTCCAGAGTTCAATCTGCTATAACGGGGTATACAAGAACTCGGTACTAGTGTTCAACAACAGACTAATAAAGAGACAGGAAATATCTAGCCTGGTCAACAATCAAACAAAGAAGTAAGAAACAACAACACCAAAGAATAGTGTTGGCCGAAGCCGAAGTAATCCACCCTTGACTAAGAACTTAAGAAGTCCTCCACCCTCTACTTCGGATCGGCACTATTACGTTACGTTAATTAATAGTCCTTAAGCATCGAGCAAGGAATCTTCTGAAAAAAGTTAGATGCTTCTCGGATGCTCGTAAGAAGTACGTATCGGATTTTGAACAGTAATTCAATAAGCAAAAACACTGGCAATTAAATACTATTAAAGGTTTAAATTGGCATAAGAATAATTAAAAGAATATGCAATAGTAAATGGCAAACATTAAAAAGAAGTACTCCGCAAATGCAACGGCAATAGCCTACTCGGATTGTGCTCGTGGGCCACTAATCACTAAAGTAGCCAAGCGTGCAACACATGAAATCAATAGTGCATAAACAATATCATACATAAGGAAAGCTTCAATACTATTCTGTATCTACTAATCGAGTAAAGTCTAGCTGGGGTACTGTGGGCAAAAGGTAGCAGTGACTGAGCAAAAACGGCTCGTAGCCTAGCGAAGTCCTCACAACTGTTTAAAGTATTACGTTAAAACTAACAAGTGCACTTTGAGAAATCCAGATCCCTTGTATCTGGTTTTCTCCCGGCTCCTTGACAAAGAAAAAACAACTGTTAATAAAATACAGGGTGGTTAGGCTCTTGCCCTCACGCACTGTAAATTATTAACTCAACACAGTCAGCCGCGAAGACAACCTAGGCTTCACTGAACCGAAACGAGTATGCAGGTTTATAGCTCAACCACTGCATCAAACAACAACTCGTAACACAGAAAAGCCTTTCCCCAGTCTAGCATTACCTAGACTAGCAGAAAACAGGAATAATAATAATAATACACAGGGAAATGCATATACAAGTGCAACAAACATAAATCAATCCTATTCTAAGTCAACCCTTCCAAAATAGGCTATCTAATAGGCAAGTATCTCTGAGAACTCAAGCGATGATAATACGTTGGCTGACTAGCTCTGCACCAACGGGACCATGGAAGTTAAAAAAGGCAGGGCAAAGAGGAGATAAGAATGTAAGGTAGTAGAGAAAGTTCACATCAGTCAGAAGAATATATATAGTTAGCAAGGGAAATGAGAAGTCGCTCTGCCTAATGAGTTCTGATGAAAAAATGGCTAGACTTCCCTTTTTACCCGGCCCTCTAGTGAGCCCAACGTGAACTACTAAGGACCGCCCACTGACAATCATTACGTAATTTCTCTCTCTCCTCTGGGATAGACAAAGGCTCCCCTAGCACTGAGGGGAGGGGGGAGGGGGAGTGCTAGTGAGTTAGGCCCACCTCCCGCCTGGCGCACCCACTGACCCCCAACGGTGGCTGCTTCTCCCCCCATCATTACAAATAAGTTTTACACACAATACTTATAACTAATGATATAAAATAGAACTCGTTGACTCAGATGAAAACAAAATACATATTCATAATACTTATAGTACAACGGCTCACATGAACTAAGTTAGGAAACTCTACATAGACTACAGCCAAAGTTCCTGCCCTGACGATCCTAGCGAGAGTGGGGCATGACTAGGCGTTCTGTACAGCATGCTCACACTGGATATGCGTCACAAGTGGTTGTGATAAGAGCCCGTTGTGGTGATAATAGTAGTGATAGTGACAAATGTAGTGGTAGAAGTGGTAGTGGTAGCGGTGGTAGTAGCTGTGGTAAGAGTTGTTGTGGTAGCAGTAGTAGTGGTAGTGGTAGCAGTGATAGTAGTAGTTATGGTAGCCCCAGGTGTACAAAATTCGACCCGAGACCCTAATTATGCCCACATTTATAATTACTAATAAACTTAATTGAATCACCACGCAGAATTATTATCACTCACGGAAAATGTTAAGTAGATAAAAATGTAATACGTAATGTTAAGTAGATTACATTATAATATGTAATGTCAAGTTGTATTGTGTTGTCCCTATTCGGGCTCTGTCTCGAGTCGGCCACTCCCAGTAAAAAAAAAAAAAAAAAAAATGGGAATGGGCCTGAGCAAATAGATAGATAGGTAGAATGATAAGCAGATTAATTAATATATAATATGTAATGTTAAGTACATTAAAATATATTATGTAATGTTTTAGAATAGTATATGTAATGTTAAGTAGATTAAAAATAATATGTAATGTCAAGTAGATTAAAATATGATATGTAATGTTAAGTAGATCAATATATAATATATAATGTTAAGTATATTACGTGGGTGTGTGTGCTGGAGTGAGTGAGGGAACAGCGAGAGAAGGTGCATGTTTGTTTGTAAGTAGCAAATGGAAGGAGTGTGTAAGAGAATATGGGTCTGTGGGTTCAGGGATTGTGTGGGTGAGAATGAAAGTAGGAATACAAACGTGGGTGATTGTGTGTGTGTATGCTCCGACAGAGGATAAACTTGTAAGAGAGAAAGAGGAGTTCTAGGTGAATGTGGAGGCTTGCCTGGATAAGCTTGACAAGAACAAAAGAATATTTCTGATTGGGGATATGAATGGTAAGGTGGGTGATAGGAAAGTTGATGGAGTGGTGGGAGGGTGGGAGGTACCGTCAGAGGTGAATGGGGATAATAGTGCACTTGTGGACGTATGTGTGGGGAGGAGGTTGTGGATAGCCAACAGCTTCTTCAGAATGATACACAGGTACACATGGAAAGTGGTGTGGACGATGAAGGATAAGACAGTGGTGGAACGAAAGTCACTGATTGATTATATATGTGTGGATGAAAGAATGAAGAAATCTGTGATGGATGCTAGGGTGTATAGGGGTATTGGAAGGGGTCTGTCTGATATTATGTAGTAGTAGCTAAGGTTAGGATACAAAAGAAGTGAGTGAGGAGAGCTGGAGGGAGGCGAGAGGAAGGTGGAATGGTGAGGAGGGTGTAGAGGCTACAGGAGGAGGAACTCAGGGAAGAGTACAGGAGAGCAGTAGAAAGACGACTAGGTGGGTTCGACCTGGAAGATATGGAGGAAGTGGAGGAGATAAGCAAGGTGTTTAAGGAAGAGATCTGTGCAGCATGTAAGAAGGTGTGTGGAGTGCAGAGAAGAGGGAGGGGAGTGAAAGGAAATGGAGGGGAAAAGGAGAAAAAGGGGAAAGGGGAAAAGGGAAAAGGAGGGGAGTGAAAGGTACAGCATGGAAAGAAGATGTAAAAATAACTGTGGAAGACAAGAAAGAAGCGTATAGAGAGTGGGGGTAGTAGAGGGAATGGCGATTTGGAGAGGCAGAAATGAGCGAGGTACGTGGAGAGAAAGAGAGTGGTGAAGAGAGTAGTAAAGGAAAGTAAGAGAAGAGTAGATGAGGAATTTGGAAGGAATCTGAGTGTAAAATGGAGGGAGTGTAAGAAACTGTTCTGGAAAGAAGTAAAACAAAGTTAGGGACAGTAGCAAGGGAAACAGTAAGGGTGTGAAAGATAAGACTGGGAGAATGCTAGCCAAGAAGCAAGAGAGAGTCGAAAGATGGAGGGAGTACTTCAATGAGTTGCTAAATGTAAGGAATGAAGAGCCAGAAAACTTAGTTGGATATGGTATGGGAGGGAGAAGAGGAGAAGTAGTGGAGGAGGAGGTGGGGATCAGGAGCTCAGAAGTGTGGGAAGCTATAAAAAGAGTGAAGTTGGGGAAAGCACCAGGAAGAGATGGAGTGTGTGGGGAGATGTTGAGGTATGGTGGTGAGATAGTGATCGAATGGGTATGGAAAATGTGCAAACTAGCATGGGAGAAGGGGAATGCACCACAAGACTGGAAGACTGGCATAATAGTCCCCCTATATAAGGGCAAAGGGGAAAGAGGAGTGTGTGGTAACCACCGAGGAATATGTTTTTAAGCGTAGTAGGGAAGGTGTACAGTAGGGTAGTGATTGAGAGAGTGAGAGTGAGAACGGAGAAATGGATAGGCGACGAGCAGGGAGGTTTTAGGAAGGGAAGAGATGTGTAGATCAGATTATTACCTTGAATTGTATTGTGGAGAAATATCTGGAGAAGAAACAAAAGGTGTATGTTGCGTTTATGGACTTGGAGAAGGCCTATGACACAGTGGATAGAGAAGGCATGTGGAAAGTACTTAGAATATACGGAGTAGATGGCAAGTTGCTGAAAGCAGTGAAGAGCATGTATGAGGGTGCAAAGGCGGCAGTACGTGTGGAGAATGAGCAAAGCGAGTTCTTTGACCTGAGTGTTGGGTTGAAACAGGGGTGTGTGATGTCCCCGTGGTTGTTACTGTATAATATTTATATGGATGGAGTCATGAAAGAAATACTAGGAAGAGCAGTGGATGTTGGTGCATCGCTGAAAAGGGAGGGAAATGAGTGGAAGCTGCCTATACTGCTGTTTGCAGATGAAACAGTTCTGATGAGCGATAATGAATGGGAGTTGCAGGGTCTGGTAAATGAGTTTGGAACAGTGTGCGTAAAACGGAATTTGAAGGTAAATGCGGGGAAAAGCAAGGTTATGGTCTTCGAAAGAGGTGAAGTCACAGAGTGTGAGGTGAAGTTGAATGGTCTGGCTATGGAGATCGTCAGCTCTTTTAAGTATCTGGGCAGTGTGTTGAGTAAAGATGGGACTATGGATGAAGAAGTGCGGGAGACGGTGCAACAGGGGAAGAGGGTTGTAGGAACGTTGAAAGCAGTAACAAGAAATAGAGTGGTCAGTATGGAAGTGAAGAAGTCCTTGCATGACAGTGTGGTAATCCCGACACTAACTTACAGAAGCGCAGCATGGACGTTCGTGGAGAGACTCAGACCAAGAGTGAGAGCGGTGGAAATGAGTTACTTGAGAAGTGCGTGCGGAGTTACATGGAGGGATAGACAGATGAATGAGGAAGTAAGAAGGTGTGGTGTGGAGGTAGACGTGCTGGAAAGTGTGAAAAGGAACAACTTGAGATGGTTCGGCCATAATGGAACGTATGGGAAGCGAGAGAATGACAAAGAGGGTGTACGAGAGCAAGGTGGAAGGACAGAGAGAGAGAGGTAGACTGAAGGAGAGGTGGAAGGATGGAGTGAGGAAGTATGTGAATGAAGGCGGTGCTGGTTGGGAGGAGGGGCGTCGACTGACTGGGGACGGAGGTGCATGGGGGCAGTTCCTTCGTGGATCATGGCGTCAGGCAATAGACAGATAGATAGAAGTAGATTAAAATATAATATATCAGTTATATAATAGACAAATATATAGAAGAATGAAAATGGTAGAGCATTTAATGGGAAGTTTTTAGTTTGTTTCCTTGACCTCCATCAATCTTAAAATTACACCCTCTAGATCCACTTTCAAGATAATTACACCCTCTAGATCCACTTTCAAGATAATTACACCCTCTAGACCCACTTTCAAGATAATTACACCCTCTAGATCCACTTTCAAGATAATTACACCCTCTAGATCCACTTTCAAGATAATTACACCCTCTAGATCCACTTTCAAGATAATTACACCCTCTAGATCCACTTTCAAGATAATTTCACCCTCTAGACCCACTTTCAAGATAATTACACCCTCTAGATCCACTTTCAAGATAATTACACCCTCTAGATCCACTTTCAAGATAATTACACCCTCTAGACCCACTTTCAAGATAATTACACCCTCTAGACCCACTTTCAAGATAATTACACCCTCTAGATCCACTTTCAAGATAATTTTGTAAATTTTTCGTTAAAAAATGTCCTGGCCAAAGGCCGGTTCGTCTTAAATCACAGACTCGCTATCGCTCGCCAGGAAAAAATCGACACCTAACTGACATGAAATGTCTTTAAATTGACAGAAATGGGACGAAGGTTCTTAAAATCGCCATACTAATGGGGCGAACGTCTTTCAATCTCAGAAATAATGAGGGGTAAACATGAGGGAGAAGGTTGTCCAGAAAAGGCAACTACTAACCCCCTTTACGGTGCACCCATTCACCTTGATCATCTAACCCCCTTTACGGTGCACCCATTCACCTTGATCATCTAACCCCCTTTACGGTGCACCCATTCACCTTGATCATCTAACCTCCTTTACGGTGCACCCATTCACCTTGATCATCTAACCCCCTTTACGGTGCACCCATTCACCTTGATCATCTAACCCCCTTTACGGTGCACCCATTCACCTTAATCATCTAACCCCCTTTACGGTGCACCCATTCACCTTGATCATCTAACCCCCTTTACGGTGCACCCATTCACCTTGATCATCTAACCCCCTTTACGGTGCACCCATTCACCTTGATCATCTAACCCCCTTTACGGTGCACCCATTCACCTTAATCATCTAACCTCCTTTACGGTGCACCCATTCACCTTGATCATCTAACCCCCTTTACGGTGCACCCATTCACCTTGATCATCTCCCGTCGATGGGAGATCTAGGGGGGCGTGTGTGTGTGTGTGTGTGTGTGTGTGTGTGTGTGTGTGTGTGTGTGTGTGTGTGTGTGTGTGTGTGTGTGTGTGTGTGTGGTTTTTTTGCTGTTGTGTGTGTTTTTTGTTAATCTTAATAGAGGTCTAGCGAGGACACTAAAAGTTAAATAAATAAATACATTCGACCAACAAACTAAACCCTACACCCTTAACCCCACCTCTACCGGCGACGTCTTTCTTATTTGATTTCAGCTACATTTAGACGATTTTATGAACTTTAAGATGGATATATGGTAGCTAAACAGACTAATTGAGATAGTGTGTAGCCTTTTAACCTCTTATGTACCGGCGACGTCGTTTTAATAATAGTTTAGCTATATGTAGACGATTGTATTCAGGCTAAGAAGGGCCTCAATCAGGTAACGGGCTTCAAAATATCTCTCTTAACCCTTCAGACCCGGAAGGGCTCTTGAACGCCCATAACAAACTTGGCCCGCGCAAACCGGAAGGGCTCTTGAACGCCCATTGCTTGCGTGCGTGCTTTCGAATTCCGCGCGTACATTTTTGGTATCGTGGGAGGGTAGGTGGCGCCACCAGACGTAAACTACGCCACAGCAACAGTATCTACCCCGACGCCATCATGGATAGTACGCCAAATAGTGATTCCGCTGTGTCCGATACCATGCTCCCTACTACGCCCGCCCTAGTTCGTCGCGCCTTACCCCGACGCCATCGCCTAAATGTGTTATCTCCCGGAGGTATTGAGACGACATTGAGACTTTATGAGCGTGCTGATGCACAGCATAATGTTGATGATGAAGGCAATGATAACTCCACTAATTATAAGTCAAGTGATTATGGCGATGAGAGTGACAAAGACGAGCAATTCGTGGGATTTGCGAGTGAACATGAGAGTGATGAAGGTGATGTACCAGATTTTGAGAAAGCTGTTTTACCTGAAGACAGTCAATTTGAGAGAGTGAGTGAGTGGGAGAGTTCAAGATCACTCTCCAAGTTTCACTTGAGTGACACGACTCCAAGCCCTTCGCCAGCTAGATCGCCTTTCAAGCTACACTTATATAAGAAGCAAATACTTGAAAAGGCGGCCGCGGCAGCTAGGGAAGAAGCTAAAAGACTTGGTGAGGATGAGGCTGTGAGTGAGGGTGAGCGTGGTGACTCATCTCGCCCGCCATTGTCTCCCTTATCTACCCAAGCCACCCAAGATGACCCGGGTGCCCCGCATTCTTCCCCCCCCCCCCCCCCCCCCACCCACCACTGCCAAGGGTTGAGGACCCCCCACTTTCGGCCTATTTTCCTCCTAGGTCCCCCGACAGGAGACATACTTCTGCCGAAAAGGGAAAAGGCAGGAAATATGCCAAAAAAGGACAAAAAAGTTTTGTTCGAGGCTCCCGCGGCGTCCACCCCTGCCCGCCCCAGCCCTACGCCCCCGCAACTTTCCCCACGGTCCTCCCCACCTCTCCTCCCTTCAACATGTCTTCCTGAAGAAGTATTTGAGCTCGCATCACCAATACCTGGGCCTAGTGACAGTGAAGCATTGCTTTCTGTCACTCGTCGCAGGCCAAGGAGCCCAGGACCTTGGGGGGACATAGCCTCACCTGCCACTCCTTCCCCACCTCGCCCACCCGCACGCCGCCCACGCATCACTCGTTCCCCGCCAGATTATGTGGGGGCCATTGATGATGAAGGGCACCACTCAGAAGACTCTGGCCATGATTATGTAGGTCCACCGTCAGGGCAAGATGACCACTCTGACGATGACTACATGGACATGGACGACCCTCATCCCATCCGCTTGGCCCGGCGTCGTGCTGGCCGCTGCCCTGGCCGCCGCCCTCGCCGCCCTAGGGCGCACGCCTCCCGAGTTGGCCGTGGGCGTGCTGGGCCACCAGCTGGAGCTCCTCGTCAGCGTAGACAAGACACATTCTACGTTTTTCAGTGGCAAGACGTAGTTGACGGGGATGAGTACAACCCTGATGTGGCGGGTGCCCAACCCCGAAAAGGGTTGAAATAGGGGAGCTATCCCCCCGCCAAAGGCGGCTTTCTAGGGCCTTTCCTAGCTGATGCTGAGAGGATTGGGTTCTAGTCATGTGGTGATGGGCTGGTCTATCAGAGTGAGAACTGAGCAATCTCTGCCATATCCATAGCTTACTCTGACTGTTCCTTTTACTTATATATTTTCTAGATCTCAAGTGACGGCGTCTCTAACGTGGATTGACCTCCCAATCTACCAAGATTGGAAGCCAAAGCGTCACATTTTTCCCTTGCCCCTCAACTTTCTCTTCATAATTGCTGAGGGACACAGGGCCCTGGGTGGGGCTTTGGTTTCCCGGGCATTTCCGCACCCTCCTCAGCTCCCTGCCATGGAGTGGCTTCGGTCACTCAGGCTTTATTGTGGTCGACGGGGAGGGTTCTGTGGGGGCGCTCGGTTATGGCCTTGGCCTTGCTCGGGGCCTTGGGGCTGTTCGGCCATGCAGCTTGGGGAACAACAACAACAACAACAACAACCCTGATGTGCCAGCTTTTGATGAGGTACAGGAGGGTTCAGGCATTACCCCCAATTTTCCCGCAGGCCCCAATGCTCCACCACACAAACTTTTTGAGGCCTTCTTTGATGAGGAAGTGGTAGGGTATGTTGTCAAAGAGACAAATAAGCAGCACCAATTCCAGGTCCACTTTTTGGGCAAGATGACCAAGGGCCACATGAGGCAGTGGACCCCAGTGACTCATCACGAGTTCATGGTCTTCCTGGCACTCACCATGCTAATGCCTCATGTCAAGAAGCATAGGTTGCCTGACTATTGGATCACCAATGATCTCATATCCACCCCTGCCTTCGGGAAATATATATCTCGCGACCGGTACCTTGATATCCTCGCAGCGCTCCATCTTGTCACCAACACCGACGTCCACCTCCCAGACAAGCTGTGGAAGATTAGGACATTCTACGAGATGATGCGAGAACGCTTCACCTCGTACTTCAAGCCCTTCTGCAAGGTCGTCATTGACAAGTCTCTTGTGCTGTTCCGGGGAAAACTCAGCTTCCGGCAGTACATCCCCTCAAAAAGACATCGCTTTGGCATAAAATTCTTTGTGCTGTGCGACTGCCAAACTGGCTATGTCCTGGACTTCCTGGTCTACAGCGGGAAGGAAGGGGACGTGCTTGTGGACCCCCTCATTGGCTTTGGCGGAGCAGTGGTGCAAGCCATGATGGACCGCTATTTCCACAAGAATCACGTCCTCTTCACGGACAATTACTACACGTCCCCCACTCTCTCAAAGTACCTGCTTGAGCGCAAGACGGGGACTGTAGGCATAGTACGAGGGAAAAGGAAGGGCATGCCAACTTTCCCTCCAAAGACCAAAAAAGGTGATGTGTTCAGGAAGAAGTCGGGGCCCATTCTGGCTATCCACTGGCACGACCAGCGGAAGGTCAACCTCCTGAACACCATCCACAAGGGAGAAATGGTGGAGACTGGCAAGGTGGATCGCCGCACCCAGGCCAGGGTGACCAAGCCCGATGTTGTCCTGGACTACAACATCAACATGAGGCTGGTGGACAAGTCCGACATGCAGATAGGCTTCATTGACTGCCTGCGTACCTCGTGCAGATGGTACAAAAAGTTCTTTCTACACATGGTGGACATGTCCATTCTGAACGCCTACAACATCTACAAGCTTCGGAATGAGAACACACCCAGGAAGTTCAATAGCCTGCGGAGGTTCCAAAAGCAGGTGTTTAAGGAGCTCCTGGAGAAGTATGCTACGCCACAGAGGGCAGTGGCACATGCTGAGCCCGCCGCTACTGACCGCTTGCACTGTGCATATTACATGAATATGCACAGGCTTGTTCCCCTGCCTCAGTCAGAATCAGGAAGAACGCAGCAGAAGCGGTGCCATGTCTGCTACAACACCAGGCTGAGGGCGAGGTCAGGTAAAAAGTCCACCCTGGAGTGTGTGGAGTGCAGGGTGGCACTCTGTGCTGTAGGGTGCTTCTTTGATTACCACTCCAAGCAGGAGTTCTAATAATCATAGTGAAAGTGCCAAAGATAATGACAATATGTACAGTATATATACAGGCAAAAAGTGGAAGTAAAACAATTTATTGTTATACAAAAGTCATGTATTATGAGAACAATTTTACAAATACAATTACACCATAATAATATGTGAAAGTGACACATATGTATATAATAAGTGACATTCATATGATTACAACCTATAGAAATATAGAAATCAGTGAAAAAAGAAACAATAAATTGTATATAAAACGTTTACAAAGCATAAAACTAAGTGAAAGTGACACAAGACCTAATATTTGATGCCCAAAGTATAATAAACACCTGTGATAACGAATAATCAGTGCCTAATATACCAATAACCTACCTCAATTACTAATAAAATGAATGGTATCGAGTGAAAATGAGCATTATCAGTGACAGTGACACTCTCTAAAGCATATTTATCAAAGTGAAAGTGACACAAGACCCAATACTTGATGGCCAAAGTATAATAAACACCTGTGATAACGAATAATCAGTGCCTAATATAACAATAACCTACCTCAATTAATAATCAAATGTAAGGTATCGAGTGAAAATGAGCAATATTAGTGACAGTGATACCCTAATAAACATACTTTATATAATTGGCCTCAAAATAACTATAAAAATATCAAATAAACATCACATTCTCAATATCAAACACTAAAATTGTCTAAGGGAGATAAACACTTGGGCGCGACTAGTGGCTAGGTGCGTGGTAGCCGTGGCCGGGGCGACGCATCCAAACGCGGGAAGAATTTGCCGCCGAAAAGCACTCGTATTCCCGCGCTCACCATTATGCAATCACTTGGGCTACAGACCTCTACTCAACGGCATTCTACAGAGGAAGGTTTGTGGAAATTTTTTCTTTTTTATTCATAACAGTACATGCAATATTTATTGAATTACAGATGAGTTAACATAGCCCAAAGATCATCAAAACCCCCGGTACCACAGAACAGTCGTGAGCTAGAGTGCCCGGGGCTGGAGGGTTAACCCTTCTTAATACCACAGATCGTTTTTAAACTGCACGAAATTGTCTAAATATAGCTAGAATAAAATAGATAAGACGTCACCGGTAGAGAAGGGGTTAATGGGTAGACGTCCTTCCTAACCAGAATATAATCGTCTTAAAGTTGCCAGAATATAATGAAAATGACGTCGCCGGTACAGAAGGGGTTAAAAGAAACCCTTGGAGATGCGGGGTATCGATCCCCGTACCTCTCACATGCTAAGCGAGCGCTCTACCATTTGAGCTACACCCCCTTCTGTACATTTCCAAAGAAAAGGGCACTTGTGGATTTCTTCTGACCACACGCTCGTTTTCTAATACCAGTTTAAGGGGGGGTGACTTGTTTTTGTTCTGTCCTTTTCTATCTTTCTCTGGCTTGTATCCATTTGGCCCCATTCAGCCTACTGTTTTAAGACGTTTATCCCCATCCAGGTGTCAAATTTTTATGGTGAGCGGTAGCGAGACTGCATATTTTTTATTTTTGTTTCACAGCAGGCTAAATTTGTACATTTTTCGATAGAAAAATGTCTCCGGCGAAGCCGGATTTCTTCATATAATGCTGGCTCGCTATCGCTCGCCAGGAAGAAATCGACACCTAGATGGGGATAAACGTCTTAAAATAGTTGGCTGAAAGGGGCCGAATGGATACAAGCCAGAGAAAGAGAGAAAAGGACAGAAATAACAAAAAACAGGTCACCCCCCTTAAAGGGGGACTGCTGTACTGAAGACCATTTCGCGCACTCACGGCTACATCATGGAAACCTTTTTTTAATTTATGTATGCTTCGCAGGTGTGGAGCTTGCATGTGTATGCTTCGCAGGTGTGGAGCTTGCATGTGTATTAATTTATGTATGCTTCGCAGGTGTGGAGCTTGCATGTGTATTTATATGTGTGGTTACTTCAGTATGTGAGGACGAACCTGATTATTTTCATCCGGTATAATTATGCAGGAAACAGACTCATGGGATACTTTACGGTAAATCTTGGTCATATTTATATTTGCTATGTACAGTATTCACATGTCTTAAACATTGTATAAATAATACAGCATGGCCTTCAGCAACAACGTTCCCCAAAGTGTTGGGGCTTGTACTGAGTGCCTAAATAAACAATAGGAAGACAAACAAAAAACACTCGCACGTAGTACAATACAGTCACTTATAACAATTTGTAGACCTCACCTATTTTGAATTATGGAAGTATATCTCCGGACAATACAAAGACAACACAAAAAATTCAAAATTCACTATGCGGATATAACGCATTGACGATTTAGCAAAACAATACTATGATTTTAGCGGTCTCTATTCCTATAGATTAGGCTATAGAAGGTTCACAGGTAATTTTAGATGAGGATTGAAATAAGAAGTATATGCGTGAAAGCGGTGCTGGATGGGAGGAGGGGCGTCGACTGACTGGGGACAGAGGCACATGGGGGCGTTTCGTTCGTGGCCACCTGTTCCGGGATCACGGTGTCCGGCAATAGATAGATAAAGATAGATTGATATAAGGGGAGGTTTGTGTGTGTGGTTTTTTCTGGCCCCTCTTCTCTCTCATGTTTAGCCCCATTATTGTTTAGATTTTATGGCGTTTGTCCCATTAGTTTGGCGATTTAAGACCTTTCACCCCATTTATTTGTGAATATAGGGAACATTTGTGCCATTTAGCTGTCATTTTGTTCCTGGCGAGCAAACCGAGCTTGTCATTTTAAATATCTAAATAAATAAATAAATCGACCAAAAACTATCCCGTACCCCTATAAAAGATACCTTGGAGATGCGGGGTATCGATCCCCGTACCTCTCACATGCTAAGCGAGCGCTCTACCATTTGAGCTACACCCCCTGTTGAAGTAAATGGGTATTGTATTGGTGAAAGTCTTAATCTTGGTTCCACTGGGTCATTGTATACGTTTTCTGTGGTGAGGGATGGCTATTATAAATGGCTGTTGCTGCACTCGCTTTCCTTCTATCTATCTATCTATCTATCTATACACACACACACACACGCACACACACACACACAGGGGAAGGGGGCTCAGCAACTACCATTTAAAATAGCCACCCCTCCGCCTCCACAGAGATTAAAATGACCAAGTGGAACCAAGATCTACTTTCACCAATATAGCCCTTCACTAACAAGGGGGTGTAGCTCAAATGGTAGAGCGCTCGCTTAGCATGTGAGAGGTACGGGGATCGATACCCCGCATCTCCAAATTTTAGAGTTTAGACTGAAGAATATATATAGGATATATATATATATATATATATATATATATATATATATATAAATATGTTTGTATATCTCACTCGAAACGAAGAAAAGATGAAATCATGTTTAGATATTGCTGATTCAAATTATTGTCCAAAATATAATGGGTGCCGAGACATCACTTATTGGCATACTGTACAACTACAATATATCCCAAAGCCGTCTCCTCACAGTACTTTCTTCTCGTCCCAGTCCTTCCAAAATATACTCTACCTTTATCAGCCCAGGTTGACTCTAATTAACAGTTTTAATCTGCGGCCCTCACCAGCTCCGTTACGCTATTAATGCATGCAAATTGGGAATTATACCAGCGGTGATGAGGCGCCCGGTGTGGAGAGAGGGAGAGGGAAAGGGAGATAAAGCAGGGTCGAGGTAGGGAGGTATTGGGAAGATTTTGGGTGGTATTCTTAAACATTCTTTCCTGCCCCTAATATCGAGTGAATATTGTGGGAATGAATGTTGTTTAAAGATATTGTTTAAGTCAGAACTGCCTATGACGAGTGCCTCCCTCAGAGTTGAAAGAGTGACAGAGCAAAAATCAAGGAATGTTTGAGCCAAAATGCCTGGACACACGGAAGTTTGAAGCAATTTAAGTCATAGGATGAGGGGAAGATGGATTCAGGAAGAGAGCTCCAGAGCTCAGCTATCGAATAAAAGAAAGATTAGGAGTATCGTTTCACTCTTGAATTGGAGAGTTGCACAGATTTTGGGTTGGATTGTGTTGCAAGACGGGTGCTCCATACTCAATGTAGAGGAGGCCTGGTGGTATACACTGAGAGAGCTCTGAAGAACACTGATTATTATAATATCGGTAGAATAGCGAGATAGATGCAACATTGCTGCGAAGAAAGAAAGAGATTACAAAGAGTCGGTGAGTAGAAGTGAGTTTATGAGACGAAAGGCTTTTTTTCTACTTTGCCAAGAAGTGCTGTGTGGGAGGATCCTCCCCACATATGCGAACCATAGTCTACAGTTGCAAAATTATTGGTAAAACATTTAACTCACAGGAATCGAAGAATTTCTTCTTCAATCGAGTTGTCAACTTGTGGAATGGGCTTCCCCGAGACGTTATAGACTGCAGCACCGTTTATTCATTTAAACTTAGCCTAGACAAATATCTCTCATCAAACCCCAGACTGACTGCGTTTGTAAATAAATAACTTTATTTTATCCCCCCTTCAATTACTAACCCATCTGTTCCCTACTAACTTTCTAATCCTGCATCCTGCCACGGACATTAGTTCCAGGGCAGTAGTTCCCTTTCCAATGTTCCCTTACCCACTCTAAACCACTGTTTGAACACTTAATCCTCAATGTTTTGGAGGACAAGCAGCCTAGAAAGGTAACTAGACCTGTTGTTGCTTGATTTCCTTTGTACTCCTTTGTACTAATACATAAGAACATAAGAACATAAGAAAATGGGAGTCTGCAGAAAGCCGATTGGCCTAAGCAAGGCAGATCCCTGTCCCACACAACCACAATTACAAAGCCCAATTATAGGCTCAACACTCTAATACCCTGAGGATCATCTTACCAAAACGGTTAGAGATTAACGCAGGATTACGGGGTCTGCAGAGCGCTGATTGGCCCAACCCGGCTGATCCCCCTTCACACCCAACCCTTCTCGTCCATATGCTTATCCAATGTTATCTTAAAGCTCCCTACCGTTTTTAATCCCACTATAGCACTTGGTAGTCCATTCCACCCATCTACAACTCTGTTACCAAACCAATATTTGCCTATATCTTTTCTGAAACGAAATTTATCTAATTTGAAACCATTGGTACGAGTTCTTTCGCTATCACTGAGCTTTAGTACATTTGTCATGTCCCCTTTGTTAATCCCACTAACCCACTTGAACACCTCTATCATATCCCCTCTAACTCTGCGTCTCTCTAACGAATGTAAGCCTAATTTCTTCAACCTTTCTTTATACGGAAGATTTCTAATATTATGGATCATTTTTGTCATTCTACGTTGTATTCTCTCCAATGAATCTATGTCCATTCTGTAATAAGGACACCAAAATTGAACAGCATAATCCATATGGGGTCTCAATAATGACAAGTAAAGTTTTAAGATAACATCAGCAGTTCTGTTACTCACACTCCTAGAGATGAACCCGAGAATCCTGTTTGCCTTGTTTCGAACGCTTATACACTGTTTTCTAGGCTTCAAATCATTGCTAACAAACACACCTAGATCTTTCTCACAATTCGAGTTTTCTAATTCCATATTAGCTAGTTTATATTTAACATTTGTATGCATCTTCCCTATCTTTAATACCTTGCATTTGTCAATGTTAAACTTCATCTGCCAATTTACTGACCATTCGTGTAAGGTATCTAGATCCCTTTGGAGGCACACTATATCTCTATCTGAATCAATTGTTCTCCCCATTTTGGTATCGTCTGCAAATTTACTTATCCTACTAGTTATACCTAAATCAAGGTCATTTATGTATATAACAAACAACAGAGGACCTAATACAGATCCCTGGGGGACACCACTTTTGACTGCTCCCCATTCTGACTTCGTACCATTTATGCTAACTCTCTGCTTCCTACCAATTAGCCATGACCTAATGGACATGGACGCACTGTGCCCCTGTACAGAACAGGAAGCTGTGTACGGGGTAAAGAACCCCCGGAGGCGATTCAGCACACTCAGCTTCTGGGAAGCTGTTTTAGCAAGGGTGGTAATATGGCAACCGTTCCAGAAAGTATATTCACTCTTGGGTTGGAGAGTTGCACAGAGTAGGGGTGGGATTGAGTTGCCAGACGGGTACCACGTGCCCTATGTAAAGGAGGTGGTATACACTGGGATAGCTCTGATGAACAATGATTATTATAGTAGCGATAGAATAGCGAGAGAGATGCAACATTGCGGCGGACAGAGAGAGATTGCAGAGAGTTAGTGAGTGGATACGAAATGATACGAAAGGCCTTCCTTTCAACTTTGTCTAGGAGAGCGGTGTGAGAGGACCCTCCCCACGCATGTGAACAATACTCAATACAATATACACAATTTTTTTTTGCATATTTATTCATATTTTTACTATGTTTTTAGTGTCCTCCCTAGACCGCCCTTCAAGATAAATTTGAAAATGTTTCGATAGAAAAATGTCCCGCCCACTATTATATTAAAGGCTTGATATCGCTCGGCAGGAAAACAAAATCAACACCTAAATTGTACGAAAGGTCTTCAATATGGGGTGAAAGGTCTTAAAGTCGCCAAACTAATATATCGAACGTCTTAAAATCTGAAAACTATTGGAGCTAAACAGGAAGAAGGGGGGCCAGAAACACGACCCCCCCCCCCACCCTTTTAAGGAAACAAGTCCCTCCACACCCACCACCCTCTCACGTGAACCCTATTCCCCAACACGGTATAAGGGCGCTGTTATCGGACCAAAACAATGTAAGGTGATTAGCCAAGCAAGTTGATTAGAGCCCCAGAAGATAGTACGGTGTGGTATCTGTGGACCTTGGCTGTGATGAGGGTTCTAGATAAAAGCTTAGTCTCTCCTTTTATCAGTGAATTATCTTTCTTTGTTTACATTATATCTATCTATCTATCTATCTATGTATCTATCTATCTATCTATCTATCTATATATATATATATATATATTTATATATATATAATATATATATATTTATATTTATATATATATATATATATATATATATATATATATATATATATATTTATATATATATATATATATATATATATATATATATACTGTATATATATATATATATATATATATATATATATATATATATATATATATTATATATATATATATATACATATATATATATATATTCATACATATATACAGTACATCCATACAGAGAGAGAAAGAGTACACATTTTCTATATAACTGAATAAAATAGGGAGATACAATTTAAACTAAACCAAAAACCATGCACCCAGTAGAAATATTAGCTTGAGTAATCTAGTCGTTTTTGAGATACAGAGGTTAGAGGTCATGATTTATCGCCTACTTACAGCTAATAGACTAGTCAGTTCAACCCCCATAAAGATTCTAGACCATTACTAAATTAGGTTTGGTCGGGGTAGGGTAGACTGTATCAGTTTAGGCTATGATGTGACGACCTAGATGTATGTTTTTTGTTTTGATATTGTGTTGTGTTGTGTTGTTCTTATTCGGGCTCTGTCTCGAGTTGGCCACACCCAGCTGTGGGGTATGTGCCTGAGTATATACATACATCTATATTGCACGATAATACAATAGTTATAAATACCGTATAATGTATATACTTATAAATTTCTTTCATCTTCTACTATGAAGACTAATAGAACTTATCAACACCCATCTACCCATCTTCCTCTGTACCCAGCTGTTAACATATATATCAATGTAACGAGACAACAGAACGACCCCTCAGAGTACACCGCCCCTGGGACATATCGCGGGGGACTTGTATCTGTCGTGTGGGGGGACGGTAGATAGTTATTAAGTGTATGCACAGTATGTATGTATATATAATATTTATGTATGTATGTGTGTATGTATGAATTTATGAATAGTATGTATGAATGTATTGTTTTTGGAATAACGTTTATAAATTGGAACCCTGTTATATGTAAAACTTATTTTGTGGTCAGTATCTATCTATCTCTCACTCTATATATCAATCCCTTTATCTCTCTCTCTCTCTCTCTCTATATATATATATATATATATATATATATATATATATATATATATATATATAGATATAATACCCGGGAAAAGGAAAGACCCCCAGACAGGGGAGGCCGAAGGAGTAGAAGAAGAAGTAAGCCCACACAAGAGAAAGGAACAAGAAGAACCGAAGAAGGAAAGTACAAGGACGGAGACATCCACCACAACACCACAAGGATCTACAGCAGTACAAAGGAGTACAAAGGAAATCAAGCAACAACAGGTCTAGTGACCCTTCTAGGCTGCTTGTCCTCCAAAACACTGAGGATCAAGTGTCCAAACAGTGGTTTAGAGTGGGTAAGGAAACATTGGAAAGGGAACTACTGCCCTGGAACTAATGTCCGTGGCAGGATTATGAATTTAGTAGGAGACAGATGGGTTAGTAACTGAGGGGAGGATAAAATAAAGTTATTCATTTACAAACGCAGTCAGTCGCGGGTTTGATGCGAGATATTTGTCTAGGCGAAGTTTAAATGAATCAACGGTGCTGCAGTCTATAACATATCGGGGAAGCCCATTCCATAAGTTGACAACTCGATTGAAGAAGAAATGTTAAGCTTCGAGTGAGATAAAAGATTTACCAATAATTTTGCACCCGTTTCCCCGCATGTAATTTGATTGGTCGATAGTGAAGTACTTACTACAGTTCATATTGTCGATGCCTTTGATGATTTTGAACACTTGAATTAAGTCGCCTCTTAATCTGCGCTGGGTTAAAGGAAATATATTTAATTCTCTAAGACGCTCTTCATATGGTTTGTTCTTTAGGCTAGGTATCATTTTGGTAACTCTACGTTGAACTCGTTCTAGCTTGTCTATATCTTTTTGGTAATAAGGGCACCAGGATTGAACGCAGTATTCCAGAAGAGGGCGGACTAAGGAATTGTAAAGGGTTAGGCAAAGACTTATGCTCAAATGACCTGCCTATAAAGCCAATTATTTGGTTTGCCTTCTTAACAACTTCTGAACATTGTTGACTCGGTTTTAGGTTACTCGATATTGTTACTCCCAGATCGGTTACTCTGTTTACATTCTTAAGCTGAGTGCCATTCATTTTGGTATCCGATATGTAGTACTTTACATTTATCCGCATTGAAACTCATTTGCCAAATTTGGGCCCAACATGACAACTTATCTAGATTGTGTTGCATATCGTCAACTTGTTCTTTTGAGAGTACGCTATTTGCAATTTTTGTATCGTCAGCAAACTTTGAGAGAGACAGAGAGAGAGAGAGAGCGAAAGATAGAGAGAGGAAGGGACGCCACTTAAATAAATAAACGTTAACAGCCGCCACGGAACCCAACCCATCCAAGGCTCATACTCATCTGAAATTCAACTCTCTCTCTCTCTCTCTCTCTAACATGTCGATCAACTGCAGACATGCTTTGCCTTCTTACACATCAAATCAACCAAGCTACAGACCAACATGGTGAAACACATACAATAGCACTGGATATATCAAAGGCATTTGATAGAGTCTGGCATCAATCCTTATTGTCAAAGATGTCACACTACGGCCTTGCATCATTAGTTCCACTAATTTCTTCTTATTTTCATAACAGAAAAATATGTGTAATGGTAGATGGCCTTTATTCTCAATTTCACTCAATAAATGCTGGTGTTCCCCAGGGATCAGTTTTGGCCCCAATTCTGTTCCTCATTCATATCAATGATCTCATATCTACCACTCATAATCCAATACATTCCTACGCAGATGACTCAACACTCCACAGTTCCTTCACATTTACCAATTCATTCACCCAACCCGATCTTATAAATTCAAAAATAAACACTGCAATTTTTCTGAACCAGGACCTTTCTAGAATTAATGGATGGGGACAAAAGAATCTAGTTTCCTTTAACACCTTACGAGCGGCCTATGCGGTTTATTTATGTGTACCGCCCAGCGGGGTGTTTTTAGCCAAAATAGGACTGTTTACGTGATCATTTTCATGCCTAAATAAGACCCAGAACGTAAAACAAGTACCTATCCCTGAAAGGGCATAAACAGAGCTTTCGAATGACACCATAACGATCCTTGTATGATGGATAGTTTTCTTGCAATAACCGTGCAACGCGAGTGCAAAAAGCAGGTAATTCGGTACTTTCGGTACATAATTGAGTATGTAGCGAGTGAGAGAGGGAGGAGGGAGCTGAGATTTGTGTCAGTAGGTTCGCCGCGGTGGTCTGGAGCAGTCATACGCTCGCTAGTCTCCTGCCACCACATAGTCCAGCTTTATTTAACTCGACTTATGTTGCTCGCCGCTAATTAAGGGTTAATGCACAGAAAACAAAGTACATTCAATTTTCTAACCGACAGAATCTCACTGACTCCCATATATTTTTTAATGATGTAAATATTCCCACTTCCCCTAGTATTGACATTCTCGGTGTAACATTAACTACTAACTTGAGCTGGACACATTATATTAGAAGCATTGCTAAGAATGCCTCTAAAAAACTGGGACTCCTGTACAGAGTTCGAGAATTCTTCACTGACGAGCAGTTGGCCGTAATATATAAAAGTCATGTGCATTCTCAGATGGATTACTGTTCACCTCTGTGGGGTGTGCGACGCATGTCCACGTGTGATCATGCTGTACAGAACGCCTAGTCATGCCCCACTCTCGCTAGGATCGTCAGGGCAGGAACTTTGGCTGTAGTCTATGTAGAGTTTCCTAACTTAGTTCATGTGAACCGTTGTACTATAAGTATTATGAATATGTATTTTGTTTTCATCTGAGTCAACGAGTTCTATTTTATATCATTAGTTATAAGTATTGTGTGTAAAACTTATTTGTAATGATGGGAAGAGAAACAGCCACAGTTGGGGGTCAGTGGGTGCGCCAGGCGGGAGGTGGGCCTAACTCACTCGCATTCCTCCCTCCCTCAGTGCTAGGGGAGCCTTTGTGTATCCCAGAGGAGAGAGAGAAATTACGTAATGGTTGTCAGTGGGCGGTCCTTAGTAGTTCACGTTGGGCTCACTAGAGGGCCGGGTATAAAAGGGAAGTCTAGCCATTTTTTCATCAGAACTTATTAGGCAGAGCGACTTCTCATTTCCCTTGCTAACTATATATATTCTTCTGACTGATGGGAACTTTCTCTACTACCTTACATTCTTATCTCCTCTTTTCCCTGCCCTGTTTAACTTCCATGGTCCCGTTGGTGCAGAGCTAGTCAGCCAACGTATTATCGCTTGAGTTCTCACGAGATACTTGCCTATTAGATAGCCTATTTTGGAGGGGTTGACTTAGAATAGGATTGATTTATGTTTGTTGCACTTGTATATGCATTTCCCTGTGTGTTATTATTATTATTCCTGTTTTCTGCTGGTCTAGGTAATGCTAGACTGGGGTAAGGCTTTTCTGTGTTACGAGTTGTTGTTTGATGCAGTGGTTAAGCGATAAACCTGCATACTCGTTTCGGTTCAGTGAAGCCTAGGTTGTCTTCGCGGCCGACTGTGTTGAGTTAATAATATACAGTGCGTGAGGGCAAGAGCCTAACCACCCTGTATTTTATTAACAGTTTGTTTTTACTTTGTCAAGGAGCCGGGAGAAAACCAGATACAAGGGATCTGGATTTCTCAAAGTGCACTTGTTAGTTTTAACGTAATACTTTAAACAGTCGTGAGGACTTCGCTAGGCTACGAGCCGTTTTTGCTCAGTCACTGCTACCTTTTGCCAACAGTACCCCAGCTAGACTTTACTCGATTAGTAGATACAGAATAGTATTGAAGCTTTCCTTATGTATGATATTGTTTATGCACTATTGATTTCATGTGTTGCAAGCTTGGCTACTTTAGTGATTAGTGGCCCACGAGCACAATCTGAGTAGGCTATTGCCGTTGCATTTGTGGGTTACTTCCTTTTAATGTTTGCCATTTACTATTGCATATTCTTTTAATTATTCTTATGCCAATTTAAACCTTTAATAGTATTTAATTGCCAGTGTTTTTGCTTATTGAATTACTGTTCAAAATCCGATGCGTACTTCTTACGAGCATCCGAGAAGCATCTAACTTTTTTCAGAAGATTCCTTGCTCGATGCTTAAGGACTATTAATTAACGTAACGTAATAGTGCCGATCCGAAGTAGTGGGTGGTGGACTTCTTAAGTTCATAGTCAAGGGTGGATTACTTCGGCTTCGGCCAAAACTATTCTTTGGTGTTGTTGTTTCTTACTTCATTGTTTGATTGTTGACCAGACTAGATAATTCCTGTCTCTTTATTAGTCTGTTGTTGAACACTAGTACCAAGTTCTTGTATACCCCGTTATAGCAGATTGAACTCTGGAGGGTATTGGTGTTTTTTGTTCGGCTGGCAGTACTCAGGGGTTGGGATCGTGTGTTTCCGTTGTGGCAGCGAGCCGTATTCGAGTCCTGATTGAGAGCCCTTGTGTACCCGAGTGCCAGTTCGTAACAGGTGGAAGTGGAGTGGTTGCATTGAGGCAGTTGGACAAAATTCAAAATAAAGCTATTAGATTAATCAATAACCCTGCAATCACACAGGACCTTCCTACATTATCCATACGAAGAAACGTTGCATCCCTTTCATTTTTCTACAGATATTTTCACAGCAATTGTTCCGAGGAACTTGCTTCAATTGTGCCGCCTCTCCACATCTTTCCCCGTAGAACTAGGGCAGCTGAGAGCGCCCATGAATTTACACTTTCTCCTCCACAATGCAGAACTTCTGCTTATCAGAATTAATTTATCCCCAGAGCTACTACTCTTTGGAATTCACTTCCCTCGAATTGCTTTCCACAAACTTACAATCTACAAATGTTTAAATCCAGTTGTTACAAACATTTTATGAATGGAGGATGCCTTTAGGCACATGGACCTTTTTATTTTATCTGTGTGTTTCCTTCCTCCGTTCATTGTCTCGGGGGGGAAAAAAAAAAAAAAACAAAAAAAACACACACACCAACCAGGCTGATATTAAATTCTCCCCCAGGTGCATTGGTGGCAATTCTTCCTCATTGGTGTTTAGCAAGGACGGTTATACAGTCTATCTATCTATCTATATGCTCAGGCCCAATCCCCATTTTGGGGGTAGCCGACTCAAGACAGAGCAAGAACAGGGAAAACACAAAAACAACATAAAACAAAAAATAAACACAGATAAAAAACACAAACTCACACACATCCAGGTCACCCAGGAGAAGACCCAGAGACCAGGGTTACCAAGGTCGCTCCAGCACTCCCCCGGCCCCTGACCACCCGGAGAGGTTCCGATCTCGGCAGGCAGACATGCAGCGGAGCCAAAGCCACAAGCCCTCCCACCACACTTCCAGGCACACCCTTCATATTAATCGTCCCCCCGGGCCAGGCGCCTGATGGACTATTATCTAGTCGAACTTGCGCCCGACCCCTTACTCCAAATGACCACGTGTTCACTCAACTATTCACAAGCATTCTCCATTCACTCCTGTCCACCACCACTTCCCCTGCCTGATCTATAGTCATTCCTCTATCATCCAAAGCCTTCTTACACAGTCTCTCCATCAATGGGGGTCTTCCTGCCCTTCTATCTCCCCTTGTACCTGACTCACATATTCTCTTTGTAAGCCTTTCATCTCCCATTCGTTCAACATGACCATACCAGCTCAGCACCCTTCTGTCCACTCTGGCTGACAAATGTTCCTGCTGCCCCACTCTCCTACGTATCTCTTCATTCCTCAATCTGTCTCTACGAGTAACTCCACACATACTCCTCAAGCAGCTCATCTCCATCACATCCAGCCCGCTTTTCTCCTTTTTCTTCAGAGCCCATGTCTCAGCCCCATACATCACTGTTGGCACAACAATTCCTTGATACAGTGCACTTTTTACTTTCACTCCTAGATTTCTCGTCTTCCACATACTTCCCATTGCTCCGAAAACCTTCCTTCCTTCACACACTCTCTGTTTTACCTCCACTTCCATACCTCCACTCCTGCTTATCGTTCCTCCTAGATATTTAACCCCTAACTAGCGGCGCGCAACATAAGTCGAGTATAATAAATCTGGATTATCTGGCGGCGCTCGACATAGGTCGTATGGCAATTTCAGCACGTAATGTTGCTGAGAGAGAGAGAGACAAGTGGTGGCAGGAGAGTAGCGAGCGTATGACTGCTCCAGACCACCGCGGCGAACCTACTGACACGAATCCCACCTCCTCCCTCCCTCTCTCACTCGCTCCATACTGAATTGTATGGGGAAAGTACCGAATTACATGCTTTTTGCACTCGCGTTGCGCGGTTGTTGCAAGAAAACTAGCCATCATAAAAGGATCGTTATGGTGTCATTGGAAAGCTCTGTTTATGCCCTTTCAGGGATAGATACTCGTTTTACGCTCTGGGTCTTATTTAGGCATGAAAACGATCACGTAAACAGCCCTATTTTGGCTAAAAACACCCCGCTGGGCGGTACATATAAATAAACCGCTAGCCCGCTAATCTAGTGTTAAAACACTCTACTTGTTCCAATATTTCCCCATCCAGCCTCACATCTAGATTCACCCTATGCTCTCCCCTATTACACACCATTACTTTACTTTTATTGAAGTTCACCTTCAGTTTCCTCCTTCCACAAACCACACCAAACTCTTTGACTACCCGCTGCAGTTTCTCATCAGAATCCGCCACCAATGCTGTGTCATCAGCGAACAGCAACTGATTCAACTCCCAATCTCTACCATTCTTTCCTACTAAACCCAATCCTCTTCCCATAGTTCTCCTTTTCACCTCCCTCACCACACCATCCATAACCATATTAAACAGCCATGGTGACATTACACAACCCTGTCGCAAACCTACCTTTACCTCAAACCATTCACTCAACTCACCATTTCCTACTCTCACACATGCTCTGCTCCCTTCATAAAAACTCTTAACTGCTTCTAACAAATTTCCTCCTATTTCATAAATCCTTAACACCTTCCACATTGCTTCACGGTCCACACGATCATACGCTTTTTCCAAGTCCATAAAAGCCCAAAATATCTCCTTATGCTTCTCTAAATACTTCTCGCATAACTGTCTTACTGCAAACATCTGATCCACGCACCCTCTTCCCCTCCTAAAACCGCACTGTTCTTCTCCTATTGCAACTTCCGTACACTTTATTATCCTCTCTATCAACACCCTGCCATACAGCTTTCCAACCACTGACAATAAACTAATACCTCTATAACTTGAACACTCCTGCCGATCTCCCTTCCCCTTGTACAACGGCACAATACATGCACTCTTCCAGTCTATTGGTACCATTGACACAACAAAGCACACATTGAAAAGTCTCACCAACCAATCTATTATCACATCTCCACCCTTCTTTATACACTCCACAGCAATACCATCCAAACCTTCTGCTTTTCCCGCTCTCATTTGTTTCACTGCTTCTTTCACCTCATTTTCCTCAATCCTTTCATTCATTCCCTGCCACCTGGATGGCCTGGGTAACCTATCTCCATCCACCTCTGCTTCAATCACTGCTTCTCTTCCATCTCTTGTATTTAACAAAGATTCAAAATACTCGGCATATCTTTTCCTCACTTCAACTGGTTCCACTAGTAATTCTCCATTTTCATCTTTCACTGACTCTTCCCTCTTTTGTCCTCCTTTCCTTACTTTATTTACCTCCTTCCAGAACATCTTCTTTCGTTCTTCAAAATTCTCACTCAGCCTTTGGCCCCACCTTTCGTTTGCATCTTTTTTCGCTTCTCTAATTTTCCGTTTTGCCTCTCTCCTTTTCTCCTTGTACCTCTCCCATACCTCAACACTACCATCCTGTAAAACCCTCTCAAAACACTGTCTCTTCTCCTCAACTGCCTTTCTCACCGTATCATTCCACCACTCGCTTCCCTTCCTGATACCTCTGCCTCCTACTTTCCTTTTGCCGCATACTACCTCTGCACTTGCTTTCACTCCTTCCTTAAACTGTTGCCATTCAACCTCTACTTCTCTCACTTCCATCTCTCTCACTTCCATCCACTTTTCATTTAGTCTTTCCTTGTACTCCCTCTCTTTTTCACTCTTCTCTAACTCACTAACTTTTATTACCTCTCTTACTTCACGCTTGTCTCTTATTCTTCTGTAACTCTTAACTCTTAGCTTTCCCTCCACCAGGTAATGATCTGACATACCCTCCGCCTCACCTCTCATCACATTCACATCCAGCAGTCTACACAATCTTTCCCTTGTCACCAGCACATAATCCATCAATGCCCTCTCTACAATATCTCCCCTCACAAGTCTATGCCAGGTGTACTTGTGTATACGCCTTTTTTTGAAGAACGTATTACCTACACTCAATCTACACTCTTCACATACATTTTTCAGTCTTTCTCCACTCTCGTTTACACCATCCACACCAAAACTACCGATGACTCCCTCAACAGGCTCATTTCCTACCCTAGCATTTAGGTCCCCTAAAACTATAACATTTTCATTTTCATCAAACCCTTGTAGACAATCTCTCAAATCCTCCCAGAAACCCTCTACCTCGTCTAACTCTCTTTCACTTCCTGGTCCATACGCACTTACAAAAACCCACCTTTCACCCTTAAACCGCATTCTCACCCACATTAGCCTTGATGACACCTCTTTCCACTCTTTTATAAACTCTCTCAACTCCTCCTTCACAATAATAGCCACTCCTTCTTTCCCCCTGACTCCCTCGTCTACTCCCGACTTTCTACCCATCACGTTTCCAAAATCCACTTCTCCCTCTCCTTTCATCTTTGTTTCATTCAGTGCAAGGACATCATACATCCTTCTTTCAAATAACCTTCCAATATCCTCTCGCTTCTCATTCGTACTACATCCACGCACATTCAAAGCTCCTATTCTTAGGGTCCGGGACCACGAACGCGTTCCCTCGCCCCTATCTCTGTCTTGTTTTTTTGGTAGATTTATTTAAGGGGGGAAGGATACCAGGCCCCCCGCCCCCGATCCCCTTTAGCCGACTTCTTCGTCTCGCCGGAGAAAAGCGGTGGTGGAAATTTCTCACCCCTCCACCACAGAGGAGGCTACCTGCACCAGAAAGTGGCGGGCGTTGGGGTCGCCGCATCCCTACGCAGTAGTTATTATTATTATTATTATTATTATTATTATTAGTTAGGAGGAGCAGGAGGAAGAAGGAAGAGAGGAGGAGGAAGAGAGAAGGAAGAGAGGAAGAGGAGGAGAAGGAGGAGGAAGAGGAGAGGGAGGAGGAAGAACATGAGGGATGGAAGAGGGGAGAGGAGAGGAGATCGAATGAAATGAAAAGAGAGAAGGCGAAAGGGAAGCGCGAAGGAGAGGAGAGGAAGAGGAAGAAGAGGAGGAGGAAAGAGGGAAGATGAGGAAGAAAATGAGAGGGAAGAGAAGAGATAAAATTAAATTAAAAGAGAGAAAAGGGGAAGGGAAGGAGAGGAAAAAGAGGGAATGTGAGAAGAAGAAAACGAAGACGAACAAGAAGAAGAGGCGGCCGTGTTGTTCCTGTTGTCCTGGCTAAGTTTGCAAGGTTTTGTTGATGATATTATTGTTGTTGTTAGCACCTACAGTAGTTGGCTACCTGACTTCTTAACCCTCCTGGCCCGGGCAGGCTCTCCTAATGACGGAGCTCGTATCCGGGCGATCTGGTCGAATATCAACAAAAGTAAACTAAGGCTAATCTCGCTTAATATATTACCTACATTAATCAAAAATATATAGAAATGAGCACCTTACCTTCCTGCGTAGAATGACGTTGAGTAGAGCTCTCTAGCTCAACTGGTTCCGGAGTGATGGTGATGGAAGTGGAGGTAACTTTTGCCGCGTATTTACCTCGGCGCGTCCGAACACTCAACCGCGGCCCCGGCTACGACGCCCAGTTGCACTCGTCGCTCCACCCGCAATTATGCCAGGAAGCGATTTGATAGTGTTTTATTGGTTATTCTGTCATTTATTATAGTTATTATGTTATTTTCACTCAATAAAGTTATTTATATGAACTTATTTGTGTCTCTGTCACTTATTACTTCGTTTTATTATTATTATGATTATTAGTGTAACTTTCACTGGACTTTGATAATTGGTAGTGTCATTTCCCCTTTTATGTATTGTTAGGTAAGCTAATAATATATATAGTGTCACTGTCACTTATTCATATTGTTATGAAGGCACTTATTATTACTTGTGTGTGTCTCTTTCACTTATACTTAGTTTTATTATTATTATACTGTCACTTTGACTGGCCTAGGCTTATTGAGTGTCATTTTCACTTATTTATTGTTAGAAATATATATTTTAGTGTCACTTTCACTTGATGTTATTGTTATTGAAGGCATTTATTATTACTTATGTGTCCTTTTCACTTATACTTAGTTATATTATTATTCTTAGCCTACATTTGAGTGTCACTTTCACTGTTGTCACCTCCACTTCAAAAGTTTGTTAGAGTGTGGAAGTCGTTTAAGCAGGTGCCAGCACACAGTCCAACTTGACACTCGAGGCATTCCCAAGTGGTTTTTTGTGGGTTTGCGGGGTCTGCGAGTTGTGTGGCTGCACACATGGCACCTCTTCTGACTCCTAACGTTACTACCTGGTGCTTTGAAAGGAAGGGCGCTGAGCTGGTGCTTCCTGAAGAATTCAGCACACCCCGTTCTGTCAAGCTGGCCTGGTCCTTGTATTGGCCTGCCTGGTGTACCCGCATGTTTAGCCAGGAGCTCAAGTAGCACCTGCTTGTGGAACTTCTGCAGGGACTTGTACTTCTTGGCTCCTGGAGTCCTCAAACGGTAGATGTTGTAGGCATTGAGGATCGACATATCTACCGTATGCAGGATAAACTTCTTGTACCACCTGCAAGATGTTCGCAGGCAGTCGATGAAGCCCATCTGCATGTCGGACTTGTCAACGAGGCGCATGTTGATGTTATAATCCAGGACAGCAGCTGGTTTTTGGACGGGGTTCTTTGTTGTTCGGTCCACCTTCCCTGTGGCGACCATCTGGGCCTTGTGGCATGTGGTGAGGAGGTTGACCTTGCGCTGGTCATGCCAGTGGATGGAGAGGATGGGGCCACTCTTCTTGTGGAAGATGTCAGCCTTCTTCGTCTTGGTTGGGTAGCCTGGCATGCCCTTCCTTTTGCCCTTGACTGTGCCGACAGTTCCGGTCTTGCGGTCATGGAGGTACTTGGTCAGGAGAGGCGACGTGTAATAATTATCTGTGTAGAGGATGTGGTTATTATTGAAGTGCCTATCCATCATCTTCTTCACTACAGCGCTACCAAAAACCAATGAGAGGGTCAGTCACAACTTCTCCAGCCTTGCCGCTGTAGACTATAAAGTCCAGCACATACCCCGTCAAGCAGTCGCAGAGGACGAAGAGCTTGATGCCGAAGCGGTGTCTCTTGGACGGGATATACTGTCGGAAGTGCAGCCTACCACGGAACAGGACCAGAGACTCGTCGAGGCACATCTTCTGGAAAGGAATCAGGTATGTGGTGAACCGATGACGTATCATGTCATACAGCTTCCTGATCTTCCATAATGAGTCGGGAAGGTGGACTGCCATGTTGTTTGTCAGGTGGAGATAGGAGAGGATGTCGAAGTACCTGTCCCTGGACATGTATTTGCCAAATGATGGAGTCGTTATGATGTCGCCAAGGATCCAGTAGTCAGCCAGAACGTGCTTCCTTATATGAGTCATCAGCATTGTGAGTGCCAAGAACACATATAGTTCTACCACAGTGAGAGCTCTCCATGCCACCATCTTGGCACTGGTCTTCCTCCCAAGAAAGTTGGCACAGATAGCATGGTGGTGATTTGTCTCTTTGACGAGGTATTCCATGACTTCATTGTCATAGAAGCTCAGAAAAGTTCACTGGGGGTAGCATCTGGGCCACAGGGATATGCTGGTGACACCCCAGAACCCATCTGTACCTCGTCAAAGGCAGGACAATCTGGCTCAAAATCAGCTCCATCTGTCCACACAAACAGGTCGGATGCTGATGCTCGAGGTCGTGCTGCAGCAGGCACACGCCCTGGACGCCCTGGCACACGCCCTTGGCCAAGCGGACGCCCAGGCGGACGCCCTGCACGCCCACGCCCAGGCCCAGGCCCAGGGGCAGCGGCGTCGGCAGGCTGACCACGTCCACGACCTCGCCCTCTCCCTCGATTTGTCGGCACATCCTCTTCCTCTTCCTCTTCCTGTTCCTGTTCCTCTTCCTCCTCAGGCGACGTCAGGTCATCTGGGGCAATGTTGGGGTCGTCAGTATCCTCCTCAGGAGACAATTCTGGTGAAGGAGTGACCGGGCGTCGGCGGTGTGGGGCGCGGGAGGCTGCGGGAGCTTCAAGAATGGGAGCCAAGGCCTCGGGAGTTGGGCTCCTTTTGCGGCGAGCCGAGGGCTTTTCAGCAGGAAATAATGCTCTGCGGTGTGTTGAGGCCTGTGGCTCATCACCAATACCACTTGAAGAGGCCCTTTGGCCATCCTGAACGAGAGATGAAGGCGAGGGCTGTGGGTGACCCACGCGGCGTCCCGTGTCAAGGCGTCGGGACAATGGAATGCGGGCCAGGGTCGGCGTCATTATCGCTATCTTCAGCTTCCCTATGCTTTTCTGCGGCTGCCCTGCATGCTTTTTTAGCTGCACTTTTGATCAATGATTGTTTGTGGAAATATTTGCCCACTTTCAAGGGCGTACGGGCAGGCAAAGGGGAAGGTCCTCGGGTAGGGCTAGGGCTAGGCCTAGGCTGACCTAGCAAAGATGGCGAGGGGGTAGGCCTAGGTTCTAGCACACTGGGAAGCTCAATGGCACCTTCCTGAAACACTTCCACATCAGGATCATCACTACTGTCTCCCCCCTCAAATAAATCGACATTATCGTTGTCTCCAAAGCCCACGAAATCGTCTTTACTTCCACTTATAAATTGTACCTTGTCCACCAAGCTTTCGCCACTGCTCTCTCCATCACTTTAAAAAAGTTGTCGCTGTATAGCACTATCACTCAACAAACGCTTAACTTTATTTTGTTGAGCTCTCTTCTCGGTTGGAACAGGCGTTGAAGTTGCGAGTGGGGTAGCACTGGGGCCCGCGGGAGGTTGCAACGAATCGGACACGTCGGAAAACATTTTTTCAGTATTACTCACTGTGGCGGCCACGTACGAACTGATAACACTAGTAGTTGAGGCTTGGTGGCGCTGCGGTCGCTCCTACCATGCCAAAATTGGCCGCGCAAATTTTGAAGCACGCTTTCCACCACAAGGATTTAAAAATGACACCCGGGTTCCGGCCCTTTTGTTTTGGTGTCATTTTAAAATGACACCCGGGCTGGAAGGGTTAAACGCTAACACACGTACACATTATCAAACACACACACACACACACACACACATACACACAATAAGGAGAGATTCTTGTATTTATTTATATATTTATTATTTTTGTTTAGTTTAATCGTAGGACCTCCATCAAGCTTAAAAAAATACCCAAATTGTTCACATGAAAAATGTGCCCGCCTCAGGCCGGTTCCTCCTAATTTACAGGCTCGCAATCTCTCGCCAGGAAAAAATGACATCTAAATGGCACGAAAAGTTATTGTTTCCTGGCGAGCAACAGCGAGCCTGGAATTTAGGAGGAACCGGCCTGTGGCCGGGAAATTTTGAAAATGTACACATTTAGCTCGAAGGGGGTCTTCTTTTAAAGCTTGATGGAGGTCTAGGGAGCATCGCTCGCCTGTAATTTAGGAGGAACTGGCCTTCGGCCAGGAAATTTTTCTACCGAAAAATTTACAAATTTAGCTCGAAGGGGTTATTCTTTTAAAGCTTGATGGTAGGTCTAGGGAGATAATTAAGAACCTCCCCTAAACATAATATGTTCCTGTGCAAAAGCGAAGGTGTGGTGTGCCGTAATACAGATGTATAGCGAAGGTGTGGTGTGCCGTAATACAGATGTATAGCGAAGGTGTGGTGTGCCGTAATACAGATGTATAGCCGTGAACAAGAACGGCAATTACAGATGTATAGCCGTGAACAAGAACGGCAATAAGGTGTGGTGTGCCGTAATACAGATGTATAGCCGTGAACAACGGCATAAGGTGGTGTGCCGTAATACAGATGTATAGCCGTGAACAAGAACGGCAATAAGGTGTGGTGTGCCGTAATACAGATGTATAGCCATGAACAAGAATGGCAATAAGGTGTGGTGTGCCGTAATACAGATGTATAGCCGTGAACAAGAACGGCAATAAGGTGTGGTGTGCCGTAATACAGATGTATAGCCGTGAACAAGAACGGCAATAAGGTGTGGTGTGCCGTAATACAGATGTATAGCCGTGAACAAGAACGCAATAAGTGTGGTGTGCCGTAATACAGATGTATAGCCGTGAACAAGAACGGCAATAAGGTGTGGTGTGCCGTATACAGATGTATAGCGTGAACACAACGGCAATAAGGTTTGGGGTGTTCGGTGTGTGTGCGTAATACAGATGTATAGCCGTGAACAAGAACGGCAATAAGGTGTGGTGTGCCGTAATACAGATGTATAGCCGTGAACAAGAATGGCAATAAGGTGTGGTGTGCCGTAATACAGATGTATAGCCGTGAACAAGAACGGCAATAAGTATATACGATACAGAAATCCGGTATATTGCCTAATCTCCGTGATAAACATAGGGCAGAACCAGCGACGTCTTTTATATTTAATCTAGCACTATTTAGAGTCTTAGACGATATAATGCTGCTTAGGAAGGATCTGTGGTAGTTAATAGGGGTTGATTGATATAGTTTGAAACCTTATTATTGCTAGAGGTCCTTCCTAAGCTGAATAAAATCAATTTATAAAAGCCAGGATCAATTAAAAAATACAGAGCCAGCGACGTGTGTCATATTTTATTCTAGCACTATTTCGACGATTTTATGCTGCTTAGGAAGGATCTGTGGTAGTTAAAGGGGGATGATAGAGATAGTTTGAAGCCTTATTATTGCTAGAGGTCATTCCTAAACTGAATAAAATCTATTAATAAAAGCCAGGATTAAATAAATAAAGAGGTCGCTTGGGTTAATAACACACACACACACACATTTCCCTTCAACTTTAACCTGTGCATGATCCTTAATTTAATAAAATCACGCAATGGCACGAAACCATACATAATACAACGTTAAGACCGTTCATTTGATAGAAAGGGTTAAACTGCTCTTCCCCCCCCCCCCCCCTTCCATACCCACTACCACTAAATAACACCGCAGGAGACGGGATTCAACTATAGGTAGCGCCAACCAACTTGACAATAATCTTGGCCCCTTAACTTACTATAGCTCGAAATTAATGAAAGTAATCAACCTGACGTTTCTATCATTTGGGAAGAGTCCACCAGGAAATAAGTGTGGAGATTTACATCCAGTTTGCTCTAGGCCTTTTTGAGGTACAGAGAGGTCAGGGAACATGATTATTGTCAAGTTCGTTGGCGCTACCTATAGAGTTTATAAACATTCGTGGACCCCCTTTTTTCTGTATTATAACTAGCTGGATTGATTTTTGGATGGCACTTGCTTTTCAATAAATCAGTATATATTGTTGCGTAGTTGATGTAAAGAAAATATATTCATAAATTCGTTTCCAGAGATAAACTTCCATAATTAGAAATACAAACTTTTATGAGTGATTGTACAGTACAGTTAGTGGACAACCAAAATGTATCACCTCCAATACCGCACTTCTAATTAATATGTTTCTCGAGGTTGTGTGACGTTGACCACTCCGTTAGAACCGCATGGCTTGCCCTACGGTGACTCGCTAGGATCGCCAGGGCAGTGGATGCGGCTACAGTTGATGTATTATTGTGTGCTTTATTTCATATGAAAGCTCGTGTCATGGGCAGTCCAGCTAGGCTCTTTGTTTTCGCCCATGTCAAGGCTTTATATATTTAATTGCAAAGTATATGTTTTATCATTAAGTAGTAATGATAGGATTTGAGAGAGAAAGAGAGAGAGTAGAACAGAGTGTGGGGAGGCGCGCAGTGTTTTTTGCCATACTCGATGACGTCACGGCTGGCTGGCCTCTTGGGGATTGGTTGGAGGAGTTTTTTACCATGCTTGGTGACGTCATGGTTGGCGGGCCTCTTTTGGATTGGCTAGAGGACTTGTTACCGCTTTGCTTACGCGGTGCGAGCTAGTGCTAGTATATATACAGCTCTCTTGCCACTCTCTCCCTCAGATCTGGTTTCTAGAACGCATCCCTCTTATCCCTTTGATATCTGTCCCCCTCACTGCACCTGATAACCTTTTCCTCTGCCTATCTCTCTCATTTTCCATATCTTTCACCACCTTTTATTAATATTATACCCCCTCTGGTTAACTCTGGATAATCAGCTTCATCCTGGCCAGTTGTATTGTGCGTTAAGGTCTTATATAACCCATGTATGTTTAGTTGTTAAGATAAGTTGATCACGAAGCATTGGTTGGCATCCATATTGTTCAGTACCGCTTCCTATAATTATTAGTGTTCTGCTGGATTAGATAATGCTAGACTAGGAGTCTGATACTATAAGGTATTGTTTCCGATGGGTGCTGGCTTTAGTTAAAAGCTGCACGACATACCTGAGAACTGGAGTTGATTTGGTAAATTCTAGTCTGTGGGCCATTGAGAGTAGAGCATCCACGAATGAGGGCTTTTTGCCTATATATACCATTCTGCACTGTTCTAAGCTCGGTTGTTTGTCTTTGAGGTACGCCAGGAGAACGCTTGATACTTCGGTATTAAGGTTTCTCAAGAGAGCTACCCTTCACTATAACGTAATATTTGACGCACAGACTTGAGATTTGCACTAGGCTATGCGGCATGCCATGCGCACCAGTATCTCGTATCATTGACTCTAGCTAGACTTTATCAGTCATAGTAGACATTAAGTATATTAAACCAATTACTCTTATTATGCATACCCGTTTATGATTACACAAGCATTTCGCAGCCTAGTTTGATGTATTGAGACACAAACGACTTAGGCTCTTTTTGTTGATAGGAATACTGCATTGTCGTGGCGATTATTATTATTGTTGTAGCGTTTAGGATAGTCTTGGCTCCGACTGCATTATATATCCTGCCTTTTTGTGTGCATAGCCTGCACGAGCATTGTTCCGCTGCCTGCCTTTTTGGGTTCCATTTCCGATTCGAGCATATTGATAGCATCTAACATTTAAAGAAGATTCCTTGTTGGTGTTGAAGGACTTTAGTGCACTTTCTTTCATGCAGGAGTGCCTGACATTTATTGATTAAAGTAACGTAAGCTGTACCTTCTCTTACCACCTTACTTTGCATACCATAACCAAGCACCTTCGGTTATAGGTAGTAATAGGCTGTTTTCACATAACATTAAAACCCCCTCAGACAAATTATGTTCCAGTAAGTCCGAGGAGGCGGGAGCCCCAGGATCATTGCCACTGCCTCGCACTACACTCACAACAACACTGCGGCCGTTAGAATTATCGCAGGAGGCTGAGGTTGCCACCAACGGTTTTATCGTATGGTAACTTATCGGACTTACTGAGCTCATATGACGCAAAATCGCGTCATAAACTTATTGGAGAGGTATAGAGATAAGTCCATATGATGCCTAGAGTAGACGCACATTTATTGAGAGTTTGATAACCTATTATTGCATATAGAACTCTGGAGAGTATTTTTGTTCTTTGCTCACTGGGAATATACATCAGAGGTTGGATCTAGCGCTTTCCGTTGTAGCATTTATACCATTACTAGTCCAATGAATAAGAGCCCTGATATATTTAAACCTCAGTCGTAACAAATGGCGACCTTACCTAGGATTTGGTGAACCTACATTTATTAGCAGGGAACATTTGTTGTTTTGGGGAATATTTTGCGGGGATCAGCAAGAATAATTTTGTTTTGCGACATAGTATAGCCCTTGAGTATTTCCGAGAATTGTTGTGTGTATATTGAGGTATAAGAGTTTGGGGTGCTTCTTTTCTGAATATTGAGGTGGCAAATTTTTGTGAGCATCATGTCTTATACTGGATCACAGGAAAATGGAGACACCGTACGTAATGTCGAAACTGAGGAACAGCAGTATGATGAAATGGTTAATCAGGTGAACTTTGAGGAGGATGCTAGGATATTTTTGCAATGGCCTGTTACTGCCGAGCGGTTGGAGGGTATGGATCGGTACGGTCTTCAATGCCTGGCCACAGCTATCGGTCATGCGGGTACTAGCAGCATGACCAGGGATAACTTGATAACGTGTGTACTGGGCTGGGTGACTGGTGAGCGAGATGGGTTGAGTGCTCAGAGCCCTTCGGCCATGCTTCCCCTACACTCAACTCCCAGCCATCCCAGTGGTTTGCCGACCCCGAGTACGCTTCCACAGTTGGGTGGTGACTGGCAGGGTGGGTTGCCCCTGGGGGGACCACCGGTAATTTCAAACATTGTAGCACCTTCACCTCCTCAAGGGTTAACTCCAGAATTATTGTTTCAGCTCGAATTAGCTAAGATCGAAGAGAGAAAGGCTATCAGGGTATCTGAGGTTCAACAGCAACAAAGGGCATGTGAGCTTCAGCTTGAGCAGCAATTAGAATTAGCCAAGATAGAAGAGAGAGCCAAGATAGAAGAGAGAAAAACTATCAGTGAGCAGCACATAGAGCTAGCAAAAATCCAAGCTGATTTAGAGTCGACTAGGTACTTTGCCGACATGGACGTAGAGAAGTCGCGAGTAGAGACAACGGGACAGCGACTTGGGGCTGGTAACCGTGTTCATGATCAATCTCTCTCGCACTTATTGAAACTGGTTCCGGTGTTTGATGAGAGTTGTGTAACAGAATTTTTCGCACGCTTTGAGAAGAAGTGCCAGGAACACCAGTGGCCAGAGAATAAATGGGCAGCACTTGTATCCTCTAGATTAATAGGCAAGGGTCTTAAAGCCTACGATGCGTTACCTTTGGAGTCATGTATTGTGTATGAGGATCTCAAGGTGGCTGTCCTGAGGGCTTACGAACTGCAACCAGAAACGTACCGTTTGAAGTTCCGGGGTGTAACCAAGGGAAGAGATAGCACCATTTTGGAACACGCCCGGGACTTGTCCGATGCTATGGGGAACTGGCTCCGATCTGAGAAGGTAACAACATTTGATGGAATTAAGCAGTTAATGATGTTGGAGCAGTTCTTTAACACCTTACGAGCGGCCTATGCGGTTTATTTATGTGTACCGCACAGCGGGGTGTTTTTAGCCAAAATAGGGCTGTTTACGTGATCATTTTCATGCCTAAATAAGACCCAGAACGTAAAACAAGTACCTATCCCTGAAAGGGCATAAACAGAGCTTTCGAATGACACCATAACGATCCTTGTATGATGGATAGTTTTCTTGCAATAACCGTGCAACGCGAGTGCAAAAAGCAGGTAATTCGGTACTTTCAGTACATAATTGAGTATGTAGCGAGTGAGAGAGGGAGGAGGGAGCTGAGATTTGTGTCAGTAGGTTCGCCGCGGTGGTCTGGAGCAGTCATACGCTCGCTAGTCTCCTGCCACCACTTGTCTCTCTCTCTCAGCCACATTACGTGCTGAAATTGCCACTCGAGTTATGTCGAGCGCCGCCACATAGTCCAGCTTTATTTAACTCGACTTATGGTGCTCGCCGCTAAATAAGGGTTAAGAGCACGGGCGGTGATCTAACTTTGAACTTAAAGGAGAAAAACCCAAGAACTCTACTAGAAGCAGCTGAAATGGCTGATCTACGGCTGTCGTTGATTCGGGGTTGCGGGTCCTCACAGAAGTACGATGCAAGTGCTAAGGACCGTTATCCTCCCCCTCCCCGTAGCAACGACACATTTAAACAAAAGAGCAATGAAACTAAAACTGAATCCAAACCTAACACCACGCCGTATAAGAAAAGTCAGGGGCCTTTTACATCACAGTATAAGCCGAAACCGAAATTTATGTGTTTTAAGTGCCACAAGGAGAGTCATAAAGCAAATGAGTGCCCTAGTCGACCTCCTCCGGCAGCCGTGTCTTTTGCTCACGGCATTGGAGTGTTCAAGAGGACATCGGAGTTTGTTAGAGGCAATTCTTCCGAGGTAAATACACTGCCAGTGCAGAAGGATCCGGAAGGCTTATTCCCTGTCCGTGATGCCTTTAGTGACCACAGGGGACTCGGTTGTGTGGAGTTGGGGGGTAGAAGACATGAGGTGAGAATTTTGTGTGACACTGGGGCATCGCAAACACTGTTGAGAAATTTCACTGGTAAACCTGTAAATACGGCGCGGGTGGTTGTGGTTCAGGGGGTTAATGCAACAAGGTCATACCCGCTTGTAAGAATGAAGATGGAAGTTGATGGTGTAACTCGTGACCTGGATGTAGGAATTGTGGAGAAGTTACCTGTTGGGGGCGTCAACCTCCTTCTCGGCAACGACTTTGCGGGGCCTACTTCTGAGGCTCCACCCTTAGTCGTTGCCGAGAAGCCGGCCGACGTGAGTAGGGAGGAGCAGGAGTGGGTTGAGAAGTGTCAGGTGCAACCTATGGCGTGTGTTGTCACCAGATCTCTTGTATCCAGGGAGTCACATTCTGGTCAACAGTCTTTAGACAAGCGGAGGAAAGGTACCGAGAAGGGGTTTAAAGTTGATGCGGTTGAGAGTTTAGTATCAACGGACATTCTTGGGGACTCATTATTAGGACCGATTTTCGAGTCTGGAGAAGACCCATTAACTGTTACTAAGAAGGCAGAGGATGGGCTTAAAAAGACGAAGAGACAGCAACGATACACAGAGAGAGAGCAACGGGAGGCTAAATTCAATGTAGGAGGGGGGCATGAGTTGTTTCGCAAACACTTAGATAAGCTTGCTCCTTCAGACATTCGTAAATTGCAATTAGAAGACTCGGAGGTTCTTGAATGTGATACCGGTGCTGTCGAGTTGGAGGAGGACAGTGATGCACAGTCGGGAGATTTTTTTTCTTCATAGATGGCATATTGTACCAGCGATTCCAAGATCCGCAAAGGAATTGGGAGGGGGGGTCAGGAGAGGTAGACCAGCTGGTCGTGCCGAGGGTTTGCAGGGAAAGCTTACTTAGGTTGGCTCATGATGTACCACTGGCGGGACATCTGGGTGTCCGTAAGACGGTTGCAGCCTTAGGAAAATTATTTTGGTGGCCTGGTCTGAGAGCACAAGTTGTGTCATGGGTGGCAATGTGTGATGTGTGTCAGAAGGTTGGCAAACCAAATCAGAGCATTCCTAAGGCGCCGGTACACCCCATTCCTGTCAGTGGGCCTCCCTTTAGTAAGGTTATAGTTGATATGGTTGGCCCCCTTCCCCCTACAAGTGCCGGAAACAAGTTTCTCCTGACCATCATGGATGTGGCAACAAGGTGCCCTGACGCGTACCCTATGAGAAATGGGTCAGCGAAGACGGTAGTCCGAAACTTGCTAGTGCATTTTTCCCGGTATGGTTACCCGCAGGAGATTCAGTCAGACCAAGGATCCAACTTCACTTCTAACCTCTTTGTTCAAACAATGCAGCAGCATGGGATTGTTACGGTTGTGTCATCTGCGTATCATCCGGAGAGCCAGGGTGTGATAGAGCGATGGCACTCAACCTTAAAATCTATGCTTCGTTGTTATTGCTTTGAGAATGGGAAAGATTGGGATCTTGGCCTGCCATATGTTTTATTTGCTGCACGGGAGGTACCTGGGGAAAGTTTGGGATTCAGTCCTAATGAGCTCGTCTTTGGAGACCGTGGGTGTTGATTCTACTGCCCCTTGTAGGTCACCCCTTATCCGCGAAGTACACTGGTCCTTATAGGGTGGCGGAGAAGCTATCGGACCTGGATTACTTGGTAGCCACTCCAGACAGACGTAAGCGCAATCAGTTATGTCACGTTAATCTCATGAAGGAGTATGTGAGGCACCCCCCTGAGCCTCTCACTGTGCCTGTGATGACGTTTAGCAGTCAAGGTGGAGAAGGAGAACGGGACAGTCAAGCTCAGGTGGAGGATAACTGGGATCATCATGTCTCTGCGAACCAGTGGGCGGGGAATACGAACCAGGCGGCTCAGGAAGCGTTGCAACACTTACCTGAGCATCAGCGTGTGGCTGTGGAGCACCTGTTTGGTTCATACCCCTCTGTTTTTGCGGAGCACCCAGGCCTCACTACCCTAGAGGTGCACGACGTAGACGTAGGAGACCACCCCCCATTCAAGTCAGTTCCCTATAGTGTGCCCCCTATTAAACTGCCGGCCCTCCGGGCGGAGTTGGAGTATATGTTAACAAGGGGGCTGATTGAGAAAGGGGTGGTGAAGTGGACATCTACCGTCACGCTGCAACCAAAACCGGATGGTAAGGTGCGATTCTGCGTAGACTACAGACGGTTAAACGGTTTGACGCCCACCAACCCATACCCTCTTCCTCGGGTCGATGACTGTGTGGAAAAGATAGGCAATGCAAAGTACCTAACCAAGGTGGACTTGGTTAAGGGATACTGGCAGGTGCCCTTATCCGAACGAGCGAAAGAGGTATGTGGCTTTGGGTGGATGGTGCTACCTACCACTGTAACGTGATGCCTTATGGCCTAAAGAACGCACCCGCTACCTTTCAGAGTTTGATGAATGATATAACGGCAGACATTCCTAATTGCACAGTATACCTCGACGATGTTATTATCTATGACAACAGCTTTAAGAGTCATTGTGAGCACGCAGAACTCCTGTTCCGGAGGCTTAGTGAGGCTGGCTTGGTGGTCAACCTGGCAAAGTGTGATTTCGTGCGGGCATCCGTGCAGTATCTTGGGTTCTTGGTGGGGTTGGGTCAGGTGTGCCCCCCACAGAACAAGATAGCTGCGATAGATCACTTTCCCCGGCCGGCCACCAAGAAGCAGATCATGAGGTTCTTAGGTATGATCGGATACTACAGACGCTTCATTAAGGGGTACTCTACCATGCCTAGCACCTCTGACAGATCTTTTAGCAAAGGATAAGAAATTCAAATGGGCGCCTGAGTGTGAGAAGGCGTTTAGAGTAGTAAAACACCTGTTGTGCACTCACCCGATCCTCAGGGCCCCTGACTTTAGCATACCTTTCCAACTAGCAACGGATATTAGTGGTGTGGGGGCTGGTGCGGTCCTTATGCAAAGGGACAATGATGGGCTGGAACATCCTGTTAGTTTCTACTCGAAGAAGTTCAATTCAGCCCAAAAGAACTACTCTGTTGTCGAGAAGGAGCTGCTGGCAATTGTACTTGCACTGAGGCATTTCGAGGTCTATGTTCCAGCCTATGGTCCAGTCGTTGTAATTTACACAGATCATCACCCTCTCAAGTTCTTGAACCAGTTTCACAATCGGAATATGAGGCTGACCAGGTGGTCGCTAATGTTACAGGAATATAACCTGGACATACGCCATATTGCCGGTTGTGACAACGTGATTGCAGATTGTCTTTCGAGGGTAGATGATCCTGGGTAGATTGACACACGGGTAGCCTCCTGCTTTAGTTTGAATAGTATTTTGCGCTTGGTGCTTGTTGGCTCGCGGTTGTAGCCCAGCGTATTGGGTCGTAAAGCAGGAGTTGAGCGTTTGGTATAGAAGAAAAAAACTAGGCTTGCCCCTATAGTGCAGCCGAAATAAACAAATTAAAAACATAAAAATCAAATAAAAACTCTTTCTTTGATAGTTGAATTTTTTCAGTATAGTTGCACTCCTCTCAGAATGCTGGGCTAGAGAAGCTCGCTCTTGAGGAGAATAACTACATATGATTTACCCTATTGTGTTGGGGAGGGTTATAATTTTGTAAAATGTTTTGTTGAGAACTGTGCCAGATATTTTACTGCCGCTGGGTGATGGGAAGTAGAGATATAGCATGGATTCTAACCATCAGATTTGTTTTGAGCTTTGGGCCTCTGAGAAATAATCTTGGGGGGGGGGTGACGTTGACCACTCCGTTAGAACCGCATGGCTTGTCCTACGGTGACTCGCTAGGATCGCCAGGGCAGTGGATGTGGCTACAGTTGATGTATTATTGTGTGCTTTATTTCATATGAAAGCTCGTGTCATGGGCAGTCCAGAAAGGCTCTTTGTTTTCGCCCATGTCAAGGCTTTATATATTTAATTGCAAAGTATATGTTTTATCATTAAGTAGTAATGATAGGATTTGAGAGGGAGAGAGAGAGAGAGTAGAACAGAGTGTGGGGAGGCGCGCAGTGATTTTTGCCATACTCGATGACGTCACGGCTGGCTGGCCTCTTGGGGATTGGTTGGAGGAGTTTTTTACCATGCTTGGTGACGTCATGGTTGGCGGGCCTCTTTTGGATTGGCTAGAGGACTTGTTACCGCTTTGCTTACGCAGTGTGAACTAGTGCTAGTATATATACAGCTCTCTTGCCACTCTCTCCCTCAGATCTGGTTTCTAGAACGCATCCCTCTTATCCCTTTGATATCGGTCCCCCTCACTGCACCTGAGAACATTTTCCTCTGCCTATCTCTCTCATTTTCCATATCTTTCACCACCTTTTATTAATATTATACCCCCTCTGGGTAACTCTGCATAATCAGCTTTATGCTGGCCAGTTGTATTGTGCGTTAAGGTCTTATATAACCCATGTATGTTTAGTTGTTAAGATAAGTTGATCACGAAGCATAGGTTGGCATCCATATTGTTCAGTACCGCTTCCTATAATTATTAGTGTTCTGCTGGATTAGATAATGCTAGACTAGGAGTCTGATACTATAAGGTATTGTTTCCGATGGGTGCTGGCTTTAGTTAAAAGCTGCACGACATACCTGAGAACTGGAGTTGATTGGGTAAATTCTAGTCTGTGTGCCATTGAGAGTAGAGCATGCACGAATGAGGGCTTTATGCCTATACCATTCTGCACTGTTCTAAGCTCGGTTGTTTGTCTTTGAGGTACGCCAGGAGAACGCTTGATACTTCGGTATTAAGGTTTCTCAAGAGAGCTACCCTTCACTATAACGTAATATTTGACGCACAGACTTGAGATTTGCACTAGGCTATGCGGCATGCCATGCGCACCAGTATCTCATATCATTGACTCTAGCTAGACTTTATCAGTCATAGTAGACATTAAGTATATTAAACCAATTACTCTTATTATGCATACCCGTTTATGATTACACAAGCATTTCGCAGCCTAGTTTGATGTATTGAGACACAAACGACTTAGGCTCTTTTTGTTGATAGGAATACTGCATTGTCGTGGCGATTATTATTATTGTTGTAGCGTTTACGATATTCTTGGCTCCGACTGCATTATATATCCTGCCTTTTTGTGTGCATAGCCTGCACGAGCATTGTTCCGCTGCCTGCCTTTTTGGGTTCCATTTCCGATTCGAGCATCTTGATAGCATCTAACATTTAAAGAAGATTCCTTGTTGGCGTTGAAGGACTTTAGTGCACTTTCTTTCATGCAGTAGTGCCTGACATTTATTGATTAAAGTAACGTAAGCTGTAACTTCTCTTACCACCTTACTTTGCATACCATAACCAAGCACCTTCGGTTATAGGCAGTAATAGGCTGTTTTCACATAACATTAAGCCTAGAGTAGACGCACATTTATTGAGAGTTTGATAACCTATTATTGCATATAGAACTCTGGAGAGTATTTGTGTTCTTTGTTCACTGGGAATATACATCAGAGGTTGGATCTAGCACTTTTCGTTGTAGCATTTATGCCATTATTAGTCCAATAAATAAGAGCCCTGATATATTTAAACCTCAGTCGTAACAGTTGACATTCATATACAGTACGCTCATCCATAATCCAACTATTGAGAGCTACACTTTACCGTATATGCACTAAGTCCTGGGTTAACGTGCATTGTATTACTTCCCGTTAACAGTAAAGAAAGAATACGTTAGAATTGCAATGGGTGATAGCCTACGGAGTATTTACTCCTACTGCACCAACACTAATTCCTTGGTTGAGGGCTGGTCCTATCCGGAGTGAGGTTTGGCATCCTTTACTCTACCTTAGCCGTGTCTGTCTGTCTCGTTTCCTGTACTACTTTTCCTTCTAGGTGCTGGAGAGATCTCCCGATTGGGTGGTACTGCAAGGGGGACTGCGGACGGTGGAGGCATTGGCCCGCGAGTGCAAGCCCATGGGACGATTATCCCCTCCCCCGCTGCCCTCTCAGAGACAGATCTCATCTCACCCTGGCCCCTTCGGGAGCCCGAGCATCTGGATTACTTCGGTCTACCGGACTCGGGATTGCTCGGCTCGACAGTCTGGGGAACTACAACGCCAACACCAAATTATGGGTTACCGTACGGTACATTGAATTACTTCCCGTTAAAAAGCAGAGAAAGAATAAGTCGGAGTTTGTGAAGGTGATAGCCCACGGATTGTTGCCTCCTACTGTACCCACACCGACGCCAAGGCCCTGTCCGCACGCAAACCAGTCGCATTTTATGTTGAGGCCATAACTCCCGTGAACTAGCCATGACACGGACCATTATAGCAGGATTTATAGGGGAGGTAGTCGGTTTTTATCCCTCATGTTTAGTCTCTTCAGGTTTGAGATTTGAAGACGTTCGTTCCATTAGTTTGGCGATTTTGAGATCTTTCGCCCCATTTTGTTGTCAATATAAAGCCCTTTCGTGCCATTTAGGTACGGTAACAATTTGTTTCTGGCGAGCGATAGCGAGCCTGTATTTTAAGAGGAACAGGCCTTCGGCCGGGACATTTTATACCGAAAAATGTACAAATCCATCTTGATAGGTGGGTCTAGGGGATGTTTAATTTAAATATTTATTATATATCTTAGTTATTTTATGTTTGTTTTAAGATTCATGGAGGTCTAGCGAGGAAACTATCAAATAAACATATCCCGTACCGTCAGTAAATCAATAAATAGACCTAAACGTACCTGTCAGCCAGTGACATGTTAGGTTGTGGCTGTAATAACTCCCGTAAGACCAGCCATGATACTCGCCATTATAGCCGGATTTAAGGCCGGTATTTTTTTTTTTTTTTTTTTTTTTCTATGTGATTGAGGGAGGCAAAAGGCATAACTGCCTATAGCGAGTGCCTCCCCCATAGTTGAAAGAGTGACAGGGCCAAAATCAAGGGACGTTCGAGCCAAAACGCCTGGACACCCGGAGTTTGAAGCAATTTAAGTCATAGGAAGCGGGAAAAACTGATTCTGGGAGAGAGTTCCAGAGCTCAGCTGTTGAGTAGAAGAAAGTTTGAGAGTAACTTTTCACGCTTGGGTTGGAGAGTTGCACAGAGTAGGGGTGGGATTGAGTTGCAAGACGGGTACCACGTGCCCTACGTAAAGGAGGTGGTATGCACTGGGATAGCTCTGAGGAACACTGATTATTATAGTAGCGATAGAATAGCGAGAGAGATGCAACATTGCGGCGGAGAGAGAGAGATTGCAGAGAGTTGGTGAGTGGACGGGAGTTAATGATACGAAAGGCCTTCCTTTCAACCTTGTCTAGGAGAGTGGTGTGAGAGGAACCTCCCCACACATGTGAACAATACTCAATACAAGGGCACACTATGCCCCTGTACAGAGCAAGAAGCTGTGCAGGGGAAAAGAACCCCCTAAGGCGGTTGAGCACACCCAGCTTCTGGGAGGCTGCCTTAGCAAGACTGGTAATATGGTCCTTCCAAATGAGAGCAGAAGAAAAAGAGACACCATTAATACCATACATTAATGTATATACAACAGGATCACCCGGCAAGTTCCTTCCGTGCAGGGGAAATCAATAGTTCGCCTCTTCTATATTAAGTAACACCCCGTTCTTAACATTAATCATCAATTACAAACCCCAATTCACTTGAATAAACTAAAGAAAGCATATGGTCCTCCCGGGATTCCAACTCGGGACACCACACCCAGAACATAAGCATCTAAACCATTACACCACCAACATAGTTATTAATACAAATACACAATCACGATATACCCTACCATTTCTAACAGCACGATTCTGTATAGTTAAAATCCATAGTTCGTCTACGACTCGGCCAAAGGCCGATTCCTCCCAAATTACAGGTTCGCTATCGCTCGCCAGGAAAAAATATACACCTAAATGTCACAAAGGTCTTTAAAACGACAAACTAATGGGGCGAACGTCTTCTAATCTCAAACCTAATGGGACTAAACATGAGGGAGAATGGGTCCAGAAAAAACAACTACCTCACCTTGAACTATACAGTTTATGAGCATAAAGTTCGGTGAACTATTTATTTTGACCTATAGAACCATTTTGATAAACAGGATGATTGTTGGATTTCAATTTCATTTAGACTATTTAATGAAGCTTAGGCAGGATATAATGGTAGCTAATAGGCTAATAGATGGTCTGTACTCTTCTAATGGGGTCAACTAAACAATAAAGTCTCCAAAATGGCCCTATGGTATAGAGTTGTCCTTTGTCTATATTATAAAGTGGCCATCAAATGTCTCACCGCATGAATAACCTGAACTGGGAGGCATTTCCTCTGTGGGCATGGCTGGCTGGCTTTGGCCCTTTGTTCTCCGCGGGTCACTACATCTCAACTTGCCTAGGCTACCGGTATCTCTTAACCCTCCCTTGCTCTTGTTCTTTCTCTCTCTCTCTCTCTCTCTCACTCTCACTCATTCTCTATCTCTCTCTCTCCCTCTCTCTCTGGGGGTTTTAATAGAGAACATTAGAGATTCGGTAAACCAGTGTCGCATGTACAAATGTATATCTAATCAGCACGGGCGGGCTGATTATCCAGGTTACAGACTACATGCACATCCAAAACCACACCAACTGTAGAGTAACATTCAACATGCACTTCCCACAATACATACAACCTTACCAAGCCAGACTAAGCCACCGTGGTGAGGCACAGAGGCTGTCATCGTCCCTTTGGTGACAGGTCGATCCTGCAGTGGATAATAATACAACAATCTGCTAGACCAACTCATTTAAGTGCCGATATTATCAATATTAAATACTAACTATCTCTTGCACATTTAAGTGCCGATATTATCAATATTAAATACTAACTATCTCTTGCACATTTAAGTGCCGATATTATCAATATTAAATACTAACTATCTCTTGCACATTTAAGTGCCGATATTATCAATATTAAATACTAACTATCTCTTGCACATTTAAGTGCCGATATTATCAATATTAAATACTAACTATCTCTTGCACATTTTTATAGGTGCCTGAAAAAAAAAATAAAAAAAAAATAAAACTGGACAACATCTCTTCTCTAGCCTCCTTTAATGAGAAACCACACCAGCGTCTCCCTGACCCTTTGTAAGCGAGAAGAGTAGTGCTTGTTGTTTTGGTCTATTCATTTATTAATGTATATATATTTGAGTTTCATTGACCTCCATCAAGCTTAAAGAAACACCCCCTAAACCCTCTTTCAAGATAAATTTGTAAATTTTTCGGTAGAAAAATGTCCCGGCCGAAGGCCGGGACCTAAGGCCGAAGGCCTTCTATAACTAGAGGCTCGCTATCGCTCGCCAGGAAAAAATCGACACTTAAAGGGCACGAAAGATCTTAATATTGACAGAGAAATGGGGCGTCAAGTCTTAAAATCGCAAAACTAACGGAAAGAACGTCTTAAAACCTCGACACTAATATGCTAAGCATGAGGGAGAAGGGGGTCCAGAAAAAACCACCCCTTAATGAGAAACCACAAAAGCGTCTCCCCGACCCTGTCCTACCCTCCCCCTTGTAAGCGAGAAGACAGCCTCGACTACAAAGGAACACCCCGTTCTTAACATTAATCATCCATTACAAACCCCAGTGTACTTGAATAAACTAATGAAAGCATATTATGGTCCTCCCGGGATTCGAACTCGGGACACCACACCCAGAACATAAAGATCTAAATGATTACACCGCCAACAGTTATACCACACCATTGTACACCATCGCTTCTCAAAGGCCAGAACATTTGTCTACAGAAAAATGTACAAATGTATAATTTATAACAGGCTTCGAATTATCTCACTTAAGGAGGTAGTACTCGCTTTTTCTGGACCCCCTTCTCCCTCATGTTTAGCATATTAGTTTTGAGATTTTAAGACGTTCGTTCCGATAGTTTGGCGATTTTTACAGCTTTCGCTCCATTTCGTTGGCAATTTTAAGACCTTTCGCGCCACTTAGGTGTCGATTTTTTTACTGGGGAGCGATAGCGAGCATGTCATTTTAAGGGGGGTCTTGGGGGTATTTTTTTGTTTAAGCTTGATAGAAGCCCAGGGAGCAAACGAAAACAAATATAAAATTATAGTATAATTTTATATTATTACAGTAATTAAAAACAATAAAATACAAATAAAAAATATATATATACCGGTAAAATAAAATAAATAAATAGTATAACGTCCCCTTAACCTGTGCCCTCATGCTCCACCCCTAGATCGGTGAATGTGATGTGATACGCTCTGTTCCCCTTGTGTTGCCCTGGCTAACCCTTTGAGTACCAGTGACGCGTTTTGGTTTTTATTTCAGCTGCAATTAGATGATTTTATGGAGCTTAGGAAGGATATATGGCAGCTACGAGGATTAATCGAGATACCCTGAAAAAGTATCATCCGTTCTGAAAGGGTACCCATACTCGATACTCATCTACCGTGAGAACTCTGCTATCTTGTGTATTAATAAAGGGTACCCATACTCGATACTCATCTACCGTGTGAACTCTGCTATCTTGTGTATTAATAAAGGGTACCCATACTCGATACTCATCTACCGTGTGAACTCTGCTATCTTGTGTATTAATAAAGGGTACCCATACTCGATACTCATCTACCGTGTGAACTCTGCTATCTTGTGTATTAATAAAGGGTACCCATACTCGATACTCATCTACCGTGTGAACTCTGCTATCTTGTGTATTAATAAAGGGTACCCATACTCGATACTCATCTACCGTGTGAACTCTGCTATCTTGTGTATTAATAAAGGGTACCCATACTCGATACTCATCTACCGTGTGAACTCTGCTATCTTGTGTATTAATAAAGGGTACCCATACTCGATACTCCTCTACCGTGTGAACTCTGCTATCTTGTGTATTAATAAAGTTATTAACTGCCATATTCTATATAGGTAAACTATAGGCCTCAAATTTATCTACAAACAAATATTTCTCCACAATTATTTAAATGATCAGTCTACTATATATTTCAACTCTAGTGTTTAGTCTCTGCTGTGCTCGAGAGTTTGTTTTAAATAATAACCAAATCGATTATATTATCTTCATATAAGATACAGAAACAGGCGTAGATGTAAACGTGGTAAAATATTGATGTAAGTTTACATGTTGCAAAAGATTTGTGATCCCTATACAGCTCCCGCCTATATCGCACCCTAAAAACCCTTTATCATTGAATAGTAACGTCCACCAAGCCAACCCTTTCCATGGAGAGTTACTATAACAAAATGGTCCACGGGTCGTTAGAGGCTACAAGTCATGTTTAGCCCCATTAGTTTTCAGATGTTATGACGTTCGGCCCATTAGTTTAGCGATGTTAAGACCTTTCGCCCCTTTTTTTCAATAGTAAGACTTTTCGTGTAATTTAGGTGTCGATTATTTCCTGGCGAGCGAAAGCGAGCCTGAAATTTAAGAGGGGCCGGACAAATTTTCTATCGAAAAATGTACAAATATATTTTGAAAGGGGGTATAGGTGGTGTTTTTTGTTGTTAAGCTTGATGGAGGTCTAACGAGGAAAATAAAAAATAAATAAATAAATTAATAAGTAGCCCGCCTATCGCACCCTAGTAACCCTATAGCACTGTATAGTAACGCCCCCCAAGCCAACCCTTTCCCTTGAGTTATTATAACACAATGGTCCAAGGGTCGATAGAGTCTACAAGTCATTGATACACACGATACACAAACCTTCCTCCTCCTCAGCTCTCTACTTCTACTTCTACTTCTCCTCCTCCTCCTCCTCCTCCTTCAAGGAAAAATCTAAAAGAATCTTAATTTCAGGAATTGTTCCCCGGATTGATGTAGAAAACCGATTCTACAACATAGCTACCAGTACAAATCGCCGACTAGCCAAACTCTGCAGGGAGGAGGACATCGGCTTTGTCGACACGTGGGATCATTTTTACTATGATAAATCTTTGTTTTCAGGAGATGGTGTACATCTCAATGAAGTAGGAGCTGCACGTCTTGGTCGTCTGCTGAACGATGCAGTCAAGGATTTCCGTTCAAAAAACGGGGTCAACCAGACCCCAGACAGGGTAGTGTAAGTCAAATACGAACTGAAAATTCAGACAATGCACAATCGGTAACATCCAACTCTAATACTCTTAAGGTGTTTTATGTAAATGCTCGTAGCATACGCAATAAATTTTCAGATCTAGAGGAAATCGTGTTTACAGAACATTATGATATAATCGGCATTACAGAATCTTGGTTAAATACGGAAGACAGAGACTTTTTAGCCGAATATACGCTTCCTGGTTATACAATGTTTGAGAAAAGTCGGATCAATAGAAATGGAGGAGGAGTTCTGTTTTTTATAAAGGAAAGTCTTAATCCCGTCTTAATGTCAAAACCTCAAATTGCGAATATAGACATATCTTACGTACTATTAAATAATAAACGAGGAACTAAAATAACACTAGCTTTATTATACAGACCCCCATCTCAATCAGTGCAAACTGACAGTGAAATTTATGAACAAATTGCAGAAATAACTAACATACAAGATACCGTAATTCTTGGCGATTTCAACTTACCCGTGACTAAATGGGGCGATATTCTTACTTCACACTCTGGACACGACCTCTATGCTAACTTGCAAGAGAGTTCACTTTTTCAATTTGTACAATCTCCGACCCGTGGTAATAATGTGCTTGACCTTGTACTCGCAACAAAAGAAGAATTAATAGAGAATTTGAATGTTGGTGATGAATTCAGTAACAGCGACCATCGTACGATAACTTTCACTTTAAAGTTTACTAGTAACAAATCAAATAGCAGCATTGAGAAAGTCCCTAATTTCATGAAAGCAAATTTTCATAAACTTAAATTAAAGCTTAAAGAAACTGACTGGAGCTTTCTGACTAACAATAACGACATAAATACATCTTGGGAGTGTTTCACAACCACTTACCTTAAGGCAGTGCAAGACTGCATACCATCGAAAATACAGCGTCCAGGCCATAATGATAAGCCCAAATGGTGGAATAAAGATATTTCAGACTGTCTGCTTGCTAAAAAATTTGCTAATGATAGATTAAAATCTTCACAAAATGACGAAGAACGGGTGAAATATGTAGAGCTACGACGCAAAGCCAAAAAGTTAATTAAGCAAAGTAAAAAGACCCTGGAGTTACATGTTGTGAATCAAAGTAAAACAAACCCGAAAGAATTCTATAGTTATATCAGAAAGAAAAAAGTAGTTACTTCAACTGTTGGACCGTTAGTGGATGAAAATGGAGAATACACCAAAGACGAAGTACAAATGAGTAATGCCCTCAATACCTTCTTTGCATCAGTTTTTACAACCGAAGACCTCAGTGATATCCCTACACCATCGCCGATTCAGATTGATAATTCAGATGTTCTAAGCAATATCACTGTTACAGAGAGAGAAGTATTGAATTGTTTAGATAAACTCAAGGTAAATAAAACGCCTGGACCTGATACAATCTCGCCTAGAGTTCTAAAGGAAGCTAAGGATGAGCTCTCCAAACCACTGACATTGCTATTCAATGAATCCTTGCAGTCTGGGATTATGCCTGATCAGTGGAAGCTAGCCAACGTAACACCGATATTAAAAAAATGCAGCAAATCCCTACCCAGTAACTATCGTCCAATTAGCTTAACCTCAATTGTATGTAAAATGTTAGAAACGGTCATAAGAGACAGACTCGTAAATCACTTAGAGGCAAATAACTTACTTAAAGATACTCAATACGGCTTTCGTAAAAAACGTTCCTGTTTAACAAACCTCTTAGACTTCTTCCACGATATCCTTAACCTCTACGATGAGAGTAAAGCTGTAGATATTATATACCTTGATTTTCAAAAGGCCTTTGACAAAGTTCCCCACAGACGTTTACTGCTAAAACTAAAAGCGCATGGAATACAAGACGGTGTGTTGAAATGGATAGAAAATTGGCTCAGCGACAGAAAGCAAAGAGTAGTCATAAACGGTAAGGCATCTAAATGGACCAATGTAAGTAGCGGGGTACCCCAGGGATCGGTACTAGGACCAATTCTCTTTCTAATTTACATCAACGACATAGATGAGGCTCTCACCTGTACAATCTCAAAATTTGCTGACGATACAAAAATTGAAAATAGCGTACTCTCAAAAGAACAAGTTGACGATATGCAACACAATCTAGGTAAATTGTCATGTTGGGCCCAAATTTGGCAAATGAGTTTCAATGCGGATAAATGTAAAGTACTACATATCGGATACCTAAATGAGAAAGCAAACTATTCAATGAATGGCACTCAGCTTAAGAATGTAAACAGAGAAACCGATCTGGGAGTAACAATATCGAGTAACCTAAAACCGAGTCAAGAATGTTCAGAAGTTGTTAAGAAGGCAAACAAAATAATTGGCTTTATAGGCAGGTCATTTGAGCATAAATCCAAAGAAGTTATCCTCACCCTTTACAATTCCTTAGTCCGCCCTCTTCTGGAATACTGCGTTCAATCCTGGTGCCCTTATTACCAAAAAGATATAAACAAGCTAGAACGAGTTCAACGTAGAGTTACCAAAATGATACCTAGCCTAAAGAACAAACCATACGAAGAGCGTCTTAGAGAATTAAATCTATTTCCTTTAACCCAGCACAGATTAAGAGGTGACTTAATTCAAGTGTTCAAAATCATCAAAGGCATCGACAATATGAACTGTAGTAAGTACTTCACTATCGACCAATCTAATTACACGCGGGGAAACGGTTGCAAAATTATTGGTAAATCTTTTAACTCACACGAATCTAAGAATTTCTTCTTCAATCAATTTGTCAACTTGTGGAATGGGCTTCCCCAAGACGTTATAGACTGCAGCACCGTTGATTCATTTAAACTCCGCTTAGACAAATATCTCGCATCAAACCCGCGACTGACTGCGTTTGTAAATGAATAACTTTATTTTATGGCCCCCTCAGTTACTAACCCATCTGTCCCCTACTAACTTCCTAATCCTGCCACGGACATTAGTTCTAGGGCAGTAGTTCCCTTTCCAATGTTCCCTTACCCACTCTAAACCACTGTTTGGACACTTGATCCTCAGTGTTTTGGAGGACAAGCAGCCTAGAAGGGTCACTAGACCTGTTGTTGCTTGATTTCCTTTGTACTCCTTTGTACTCCTCCTCCCCTCTCTCTCTTTCCCCTTGTCCTCCCCCTCCTCATTCTCCCCTCTCTCCTTCCCCCTTCCCTCCCCTCATTGTGTTCACTACTTCTTCTTCCTCCTCCTCCTCCTCCCCTCTCTCCTTCCCCTTTTCCTCTACCTCTTCCCCTTATCCTCCCCTTCCTCCTTCTTTCCTCTCTCCTTCCCCCTTTCCTCCCCTCATAATATTCAATTATTATTATTCGTTCCCTTGCTGTCCTCAACCCATTCCATTCTCCACTCCTCAATCCTTACATTGCTATCCTTACCCTCTTCCATCCTCCACTCAACCAACCTGCCCTCCCACCCCTTCCCCACCTCCAATTAATATCCCCAATCCTCTTCTTTATACCCAAACCCCCAATCTCTTCTCTCAAATCCTTCCCCTCAACTTCCCTTTCCTTCAACTTTTTCTCTCTCCCCCATCTACTTTTCTCCCCCCCTTCCCTTTCCTCTAACTTCCTCCTCCCCCTTCGCTTCAACCCTTCCCTCCTCCCCCTTCGCTTTAATCCCTTCTCTTTAACAGTCATGACATCAACCCTTCCCCTCGAACCCTCATGACTTTCGAAGAACAATCACAATACACGATCCAGTCATCAGCCATATCCTTTTCCTCAGCTCCTCTCACTCTTCATAGCCTCTCAACTCGGGTGACACACACACACACACACACCCATACACACACCATCACAATCCCCACCTCCTCCCACTCCTCTCCATCACATATTCCCTCCCCTAATCGACTTATTCCTTTGTACCCAAGAGAGAGAGAGGCCTCCTGATCCCTAGCCCTCCCATAGGCCTATATCACCCACCCCATTCCGTTTTCTTCCAGCCAGGGTTACCAAATCAAGTCTGCTAGATAGTAAATACATGTCGAACATCGTTAGAATAAGGCCACAATCTCTACAATATCGTTCTAAAATGCCTCAAGTCTCCAGAATAGTGCTAGATATCATGCCACAATCTCTCCAACATATCTCTAACAGGCTTCAATATACAGAATACCGCTAGATTTTATGTCGCTAGATGTAAAATTGTGCCTCTAGGAGTCTAGATCGAAGTAAATACCTCTATATCTAGCGGGAAAGTAGCTAAATTGGCAAGACTGACCCACCCCCTTCCGTATTCTTCCCAGCACCAACCCGGCCCACAGTATCAATGGATAAAATAAAATATCCACTATCCATTTTCACGGCTATCTGCACACGCGTTTCTTACCGTATATCAGTAGATATTACCAAGTGTAATTTATATGAAAAATATATAATAAATACCCAAATATATAATAAATACCCAAATATATAATAAATACCCAAATATATAATAAATACCCAAATATATAATAAATACCCAAATATATAATAAATACCCAAATAGGATAAGTGAATATACTGTTACTGTAGGAATTTACACACGAATACAAATAATTAAACGTAAATATACTAGGGGCCAGTCAGTTGAAGCGGTCAATAAATGTCTTCATATCCTTAACCTCTTCTGTACGGGGGCGCTAATACGTCATGTATCAGCTGTCATTACGTTTGGTTCGCTCTGGGCTGTACTAATGTCTGTCGAATAGGGTGGGTAAGTGTAGGGACATGTTTGATTATCTCACTCGCAATGAATACATCATGTTTAGATAGTACTGATACCAATTACTGATACAAATATACTTGGTGCCGAAACATCACTTATTTGGCCGACTGTACCAGCGACTTGCAAAATATTAATATAATTAATATCTAATATTAATATATGATGAATTATTTACGATAACTTAAACAATTCTATAACTAAGTACACCACAACAAGTCTTGCAATACTACAATACTATACTACTTACAACACTAGGATTACTAAGTACACCACAACAAGTCTTGCAATACTACAATACTATACTACTTACAACACTAGGATTACTAAGTACACCACAACAAGTCTTGCAATACTACAATACTATACTACTTACAACACTAGGATTACTAAGTACACCACAACAAGTCTTGCAATACTACAATACTATACTACTTACAACACTAGGATTACTAAGTACACCACAACAAGTCTTGCAATACTACAATACTATACTACTTACAACACTAGGATTACTTGTCCAATATTCTGACCACTGAGCCACATCTCCCCTGTTGGTCGGTATAGTAAAAGGGTCAATGTTTTTGGTGTGTGGTATTTAGTTTAGTCTCCCTCTTTCCCCTCCCCCCCCCCCCACCTCTCTCTCTCTCTCTCTTTATGGAGTTTATAGAGAAAACTTACTAAATGTTGTTTTCATGTTTGTGTTTATATTGTACATGTAAAGTATGAGTAGGGTAAAAGACTGTATTACCATCTTTGGCCTTTTGAGACAACGTATAATTATGTATTTCCATTTTTTTTTTTTTTTTTTTTTCTTCCAACTTACTTCCTCTCGGGCATAGGCGGAGAGCCTTAACATTCACCGCTTTACAATGAACAGTGAAGCCCGTGAGGTCTTGTTCCAGTCTACCAGCGTACTTATGCTTTCTCAATAAAGAATCAAATCAAAATCAATCTCTCTCTCTCTCTCTCTCTCATCCCCCTGCGTGGCCATGAACAGTGATGGACGTGCATTATAAACAGTGACTAATGCAGAGAGAGAGAGAGAGAGAGAGAGAGAGAGAGAGAGAGAGAGAGAGAGAGAGAGAGTCGGACGCTCGCAGCTATAGGATCGTTTGTATTGTATTGTAGTTGTAGAATTGTTTAACCCATCCAATCAACTATCTCAAACAACCCAATTTATCTACCACAGATCCCTCCTAAGCTGAATATAATCGTCTAAGTATAGCTAGAATAAAACATAAAAGACGTCGCTGATACAAAAACGGTTAATTTGTGGCCTCTTATTCCGTGACGGGGATACACTCGGCCAAAAACCAATTTTTACACTAACGCTCTAAGCATTCTGGAAGTGGGTCGAAATCTTATGATAATACCTCACAGACGTATGTTTCACCCGATTCATTCCGTTCACACTAGATTATTTACAGCTCACCAGTGTAAAGATTGTTTTTTGGTCGAGTGTACAGTACATACCGGTAGTGAATAAGTCATTAATCCTAATATAATCCTTTGCATCATATTCTGGACACTATTAAACGATTGTATTCAGCTTAGGAGGGATATATGGCAGTTCAAAGGATTACATAACACACCGGTAGTCTGTAGCCTATTAATTGTTGGTAGTCTTTCTTCATCTGAATAAAATCGTCTAATAATTGTCAGAATCTAATAAAAACAAAAGACGTCGCAGGTACAGAAGGGGTTAACTTCACTCCAATGTACGTACGTGAAGGATAATGAAAAAGGTGAAATTTCACATTAAAACTACTCATGCTTTTACCATGGCATGCTAAGCTGTAATGCCCTTTGATTTCAGCCGAGGTTTCACTGATTTGATAGCGTAATGGTTAGTGCCCTGGATTTGTGTGTGAGTATCCTAGGTTCGAGTCCTGGGAGTGCCACATATGTTAATTAATTTCATTGATTTCATTAATTATGTTTATTTGTAAGTTAATAATTTTGAAGGTTGGTGATATGCGCGGAATTTCGATGGGAGTATTCTAGGTTCAAGTCCTCGGAGTGCCACGTGCATTTGTTGATTTTATTAATTTAGTTTAAAAGTAAAGTGGTTGGTGAAAACAAATATATATATAATAATTAGGAGATGAACAGTAAGAGATACCGTACACGTACAGAAACGCTAAAGCAATACAACTCTGTGGACATTCAACACCTCATTTGGTACCCTGACCAACTCATTAACCTAAAATGGTACAGTACTTCCCGAGGGTTAAGTACCCCATTAATTACTCCTTTCATTCGTCTATACATTAGGCTACCATAGCACAGTTGGCATGTATGTACATGCTCAGATTAATATGCAGGATTCGAAACTGTATAATAAATCGTAGGCTTGTGCATAATTTGTCAACTGTCTCGATAGCGTAATGCATAAATGCGCGGAATTTCGGTGTGAGTATCCTAGGTTCTAGTCCTTGGAGTGCCACATGTGTTTGTTGATTTCATTAATTGAGTTTATAAGTAAAGTTGGTTGGTGAACAAATATGAATCAGTATATTCTTTACAGTCCCATATTTCAGTGACGAAGCCACTAGTAGATATATATTTGTGTAAAAACACAAATCCTCGAACATAAATACATCATTAAATTCCACACGAAAATATTATCAACTGTATATTATATATATATATATATACTGTATATAACTAGCAGGGGTACCCGGCGTTGCCCGGGTAATTACCATAATGACCATCACTACTACCACCACTACTACTACCATAATCACCATCATCAATCACTACTACCACAATCATCACAATACTACTACTACCATAATCACTGGCCTCGACCTCCCTGTGCCTCATTAAACGGCGACCTCGATTTCGGCCGCTAAATGATCGCTTTTGGATCTGACCTCATCTGTATCCCCATTTTGGGGGGCTGCGAACAACTTTCGTTCCATACACCTTTTCGATCGGAGGCCTCCTTCTGCCCCAAACGGCCCCTTTTCCGATTTTGCGAAATCGTCGATTTTTTCGCTCCCGTTTACTACATAAGTTCTGCCGAAAATTTTATTAAACAAAAGTGTCTCTGATTTCCACTAAACTCGCCTAAGACCATCTCCAAAGCCTGGGCTTTCCAACGGTGCCCCACACTCCCACCTGGCACCAAAACTGTGGGAGGAGTTTAGTAACAAAGGTCGGGTAACTGACAAACAGACAGACAAACATTGACCTTTATTTATTAAGATGTAGTTTGATACCATTCATTCTAGGTTGGGCAGACATCGTAACACCTAACCTCATAACTAAAAAAGGACTAGAGTTATCGAGCTTATGTTTCTGTAAAATAGGAAGACTTAGCTAGTAAATATATGTATAAATTAACAGCTTATTTGCTCTAGCCCTTATTGAGTTACAGAGGTTAGAGGCTACGATTTCTGCCCAGCCTAGAATGAACGGACTATAGAACGATTTGTGCCAGTAACAGACCAAAAAAAAACATAGATCTGCATTCCCTGTGAACATTTTGTCATGATGTGATGTATTTTAGATTGGAGAACCAAGCCTCCTATACTTGCCCCTCTGTCCTATTATAGCAACATGAGGCACAAAGAGCGAAGGGTGGAGGGTCGCCCATGGCAGGAACGTTCATGGGTAGAATTATGGCTACCCTTAACCCTTACAGTACCGGCGACGTCTTTTTGTTTTTATTTCAGATGCATTTAGACGATTTTATGAAGCTTAGGAAAAATAAATGGTAGCTGAGAGGATTAATTGTGATAGTCTGTAGCCTTTCATTGGGTAGACGTCCTTCTGTAGCGGAATAAAATCGATTAATAGTTGCCAGAATATAATGAACAGGACTTCACCGGTACTGTACAGGTTAACCCATTCAGCACAATGACGTATTTATCATCCTATTCTGGTTACCCTTAGACGAAATTGAGGGAGTCAGAGGAATGATTGAGATAGTTTTTAACCCTTTAACTGCTAGAGGGCCTTCCAAAGCTGAATTAAGTTCTAGTCTACTGAAAGCCATGGCTGGATTGTTCATGGGGTAGAATTATGGCTACCGGTAACCCCTTCTGTACCAGCGACGTCTTTTTAATTATATTCTAGCAAATTGTTGATACATTTTGTGCCATTTAGATGTCGATTTTATCCTGACAAGCGATAGCGAGCCTGTAATTTTAGGAGGAACCGGCCCTACCGAAATATTTATAGAGAGAGAGAGAGTTACAACGAATTTACTATTTTATCCTCCTCCTCCCACTGACCAACTCTCTTCTTTTGTACAATTCCTCCTCCTCCTCCTCCATTTACTCTTTCTCCTCCTACTCTCTTCTCGTGTATAAGCAAGGAACAAAAATATATCATGCAAATATATGCAAAAGAAGGAGTTGAGTCAGTCAAATGGGTGAGTCAGTCATATGGGTGAGTCAGTTAAAAGGGGGTCAGTCAGTCAAATGGGAGAGTCAGTCAAATGGGTGAGTCAGTCAAATGAGTCAGTCAAATGGGTGAGTCAGTCAAATGGGTCAGTCAGTCAAATGGGTGACTCAGTCAAATGAGTGACTCAGTCAAATGGGTCAGTCAGTCAAATGGGTCCAGTCAGTCAAATGGGTGAGTCAGTTAAATGGGTCCAGTCAGTTAAATGGGTCCAGTCAGTTAAATGGGTCCAGTCAGTCAAATGGGGCCAGTCAAATGGGTGACTCAGTCATATGGGTGAGTCAGTCAAATAGGTCAGTCAGTCAAATGGGTCGTCAGTCAAATGGGTCCAGTCAGTCAAATGGGTGAGTCAGTCAAATGGGTGAGTCAGTCAAATGGGTGAGTCAGTCAAATGAAGTTAGTCAAATGAGTCAGTCAGTCAAATGGGTCAGTCAATCAAATGGGGGAGTCAGTCAAATGGGTCAGTCAGTCAAATGGGTCAGTCAGTCAAAGGGGTCAGTCAAATGGCGGAATCAGTCAAATGGGGGAGTCAGTCAAATGGGGGAGTCAGTCAAATGGGGGAGTCAATTAAATGGGTCAGTCAGCCAAATGGGTCCAGTCAGTCAAATGGTGAGTCGGCCAAAGGGGTGTCAGTCAGTCAAATGGGGGTCAGTCAAATGGGTCAGTCAGTCAAAAGGGTCAGTCAGTCAAATAGGTCCAGTCAGTCAAATAGGTCCAGTCAGTCAAATGGGTCCAGTCAGTCAAATAGGTCCAGTCAGTCAAATGGTGAGTCAGTCAAATGGGTCCAATCAGTCAAATGGTGAGTCAGTCAAATGGATGAGTCAGTCAAATGGGTGAGTCAGTCAAATGGGTGAGTCAGTCAAATGGATCAGTCAGTCAAATGGGTCAAGTCAGTCAAATGGGTGAGTCGGTCAGTTAATTGGGTCAGTCAAAAGGGCCAGTCAGTCAGTCAAATGGGTCAGTCCGTCAGTCAAATGGGTCAGTCAGTCAGTCAAATGGGTCAGTCAGTCAAAAAGGTCAGTCAGTCAGTCAAATGGGTCAGTCCGTCAGTCAAATGGGTCAGTCAGTCAGTCAAATGGGTCAGTCAGTCAGAAGGGTCAGTCAGTCAGTCAAATGGGTCAGTCAGTCAAAAGGGCCAGTCAGTCAGTCAAATGGGTCAGTCAGTCAAATGGGTCAGTCAGTCAAAAGGGCCAGTCAGTCAAATGGGTCAGTCAGTCAAATGGGTTAAGTCAGTCAAATGAGTCAGCCAGTCAAATGGATGAGTCAGTCAAATGGGTCAGTCAATCAGACAAAGGGGTCAATCAGTCAGTTAAATAGGTCAGTCAGTCAGTCAAATGAGTCAGTCAAATGGATGAATCAGTCAAATGAGTCAGACAGTCAAATGGGTCTGTCAGTTAGGCAATTATTCAGTCGGTCAGTCAATCATTCAGGCAGTCCGTCAGTCAGTTAGGCAATCAGTCAGTCAGTTAGTTAGACAGATAGTTAGGCAGTTAGTCAATCAGTTAGTTAGGCAGATAGTTAGGCAGTTAGTCAGTTAGGCAATCAGTCAGTTAGGCAATCAGTCAGTTAGGCAATCAGTCAGTCAGTCAGTCAGTCAGTTAGTTAGTTAGGCAGTTAGTCAGTCAGTTAGAAAGGCAGATAGTTAGGCAGTTAGTCAGTCAGTCAGTTAGTCAGTCACCCAGTTATGTAGTAAGTCAGTCAGTCAGTTAGTTAGGCAATCAGTCAGTCACCCAGTTATGTAGTCAGTCAGTTAGGAAATCAGTCAATCAGCCAGTTATGTAGTCTGTCAATCAGCCAGTCAGTTAGTTACGCAGTTAGTCAATCAGGCAGTCAGTCTGCCAGTTATGTAGACACTCAGTTAGTCAGTCAGTTAGTTAGGCACTTAGGCAATCAGTCAGTCACCCAGTTATGTAGTCAGTCACTTAGGAAATCAGTCAATCAGCCAGTTATGTAGTTTGTCAATCATCCAGTCAGTTAGTTACGCAGTTAGTCAATCAGGCAGTCAGTCTGCCAGTTATGTAGTCAGTCAGCCAGTCACTCAGTTACTTAGGCACTTATGCAATCAGTCAGTCACCCAGTTATGTAGTCAGTCAGTTAGTTAGACAGTTACTCAGTCAGTTAGGAAATCACTCTCTTGACACTCACATTGTTTAGCCCCATAATAAACATACGGCCATACAGTATAATTATATAGTGGTTTGATAATTACATAAAAAAGGCGTCCATATAATGATAGCCAATCTTTCTTATTGCAGGATCTCTAACCATTGGAATAGCATCATTGATATATCTGCATCTCTCAACTCCTTCGGGCTTCCTCTATTTATCGCGAAATATTTCCTTAATCCTTAAGTTAATCTCTAAGTCAATAGTTACAATGTTTAGGGCATGCATCAGGGCAAAGTACGGGCATTAGCTCATGGTACCCTTGTTTATGTGCGGGTGAGTAAACAAGAACAAACAAACATATCACATAGCAGAATCCCTAAGACCGCCATGATCATCATCAATTTCCAACATTAACGGCTAATAATTATAGACGACTAAATCATTATCTACCTTCAAAACTCCACTTGCGACGCTACCGCCACTTAAGCCGCTCGTCGCTGATCGGGTATTTCATCGCCGAACTGCCCAAGAAAACCGCGATAAACGAGAAATAAGCGAACACATAATTATCACCGAGCAAACCATACGTAAGCGCCGCACCGGAAGACAGGAAGGAAGGTAAACAGGAGATGGCGTGGGGGGGGGGGGTTTAACAACGCGCATGACTAAATATAACTTATATCGTAATTAATTCGTCAGTCACAGTCTTATCATCATAAACCTCAAACACACTTTTCATCACTGATTATGCCCGTATGTCACCCTTCCTCCCAAACTCAAAGATACGTAAATAATCAATCGATAGGAATAATTTGTAAAGACTTAAGATAACATCTCGAAAATTCACGGAAATACAATACAATACAATAAGAAACATGTGAGTCACGTACGTGGCTTTAGTGTGTAGACATGTGACGTAGCCAAGTGTTCGAAAATGGACACAAACCCCTTATATAATGCCACTTAAAAACAACGTATGGTACACTTAAACTATACAAAACATAGGTTAATATAAGGGGTATGCAGGTGGTTATATGAGAGGGATGAAGTGGATAATGACTTAGATGATTAATGAAACATAACCGTATATTTAGTATAGTAAGGAAGGTTACTTGCTTCCGTATCCTCACTCTCACTCCTGACGCTCTCCACTGTCGCTTTCTCATCTCCTACTCCACCACCTCCTCCTCCTCCTTTTCTCTACCTCGTAGTCAATAGATTAGTAGTTTTAGATATCCAGACTGCTCCGTAAGGACCAGTAGGTCTGTTGCAGTTTGTTCTCCTTTGTATTCCTTTGAATAGTAAGTATCTCAGAGACCTTGCGGTCCATTCCGAGGAGATATTCGAAGTGGAAGGAGAGAGACTGTGTAGTGCACAACACTCGTTACACAGTGTGCAAAATACTATCTACTCTCTTTTTGAACTGCTCTACTGAGAGAGAGAGAGAGAGAGCTATTATAAAAATGGCCTATACTTATGTGTGATGGATAGGATTAATTATGGGAGTGAATGAATAATTATTATGCTTCACATTCGGCAGCTGCCCCCCTCCCCCCCCCCCCCCCCCCCCCCCAAAAAAAAAAAAAAAAAAAAAACACACACACATACATACACTAACTCACACTTTCTCTGCTTTGACATAATGTGTTAACGGTACACTCGGATACCATAGTCTGTAGCCCACTCTAAGAATTTGTGTACCCCCTATGTTTTTCTGTATTTAATTATATATACTAGGATATGCAGAAAGCCGATCGGCCCACACAAGGCAGATCCCTGTCACACATAACCCCAATTACAAGGCCTAATTATAGACCCAACTCACTAATACCTTGAGGACTGACCTCACCAAAACGGTCAGAGATCAACACAAGATTACGGGGGTCTGCAGAGCGCCGATTGGCCCACACCCGGCAGATCCCCCTTCATACCCAACCCATCTCGTCCATATGCCTATCTAATTTTATCTTAAAGCTCCCTGTCGTTCTTAATCTTACCATATCACTTGGTAGCCTATTCCACATGTCTACAAATCTGTTACCAAACCAATATTTGCCTACATCTTTTCTGAAACAAAATGTATCTAATTTGAAACCATTTGTTTTGAGTTCTTTCGCTATCACTGAGCTGCAGTACATTTTTCATGTCCCCTTTATTAATCCCACTAACCTACTTGAACAGTTCTATCATATCCCCTCTAACCTACTTGAACAGTTCTATCATATCCCCTCTAACCTACTTGAACAGTTCTATCATATCCCCTCTAACCTACTTGAACAGTTCTATCATATCCCCTCTAACCTACTTGAACAGTTCTATCATATCCCCTCTAACCTACTTGAACAGTTCTATCATATCCCCTCTAACCTACTTGAACAGTTCTATCATATCCCCTCTAACCTACTTGAACAGTTCTATCATATCCCCTCTAACCTGCTTGAACAGTTCTATCATATCCCCTCTAACCTACTTGAACAGTTCTATCATATCCCCACTAACCTACTTGAACAGTTCTATCATATCCCCTCTAACCTACTTGAACAGTTCTATCATATCCCCACTAACCTACTTGAACAGTTCTATCATATCCCCTCTAACCTACTTGAACAGTTCTATCATATCCCCTCTAACCTACTTGAACAGTTCTATCATATCCCCTCTAACCTACTTGAACAGTTCTATCATATCCCCTCTAACATACTTGAACACTTCTATCATATCCCCACTAACCTACTTGAACAGTTCTATCATATCCCCTCTAACCTACTTGAACACTTCTATCATATCCCCTCTAACCTACTTGAACAGTTCTATCATATCCCCTCTAACTCTGCGTCTTTCTAACGAATGTATGCCTAATTTGTTCAAACTTTCTTCATATGATAGATTTTTAATATTATGAATAATTTTTGTCATTCTTCGCTGTACTCTCTCCAACGAATCTATGTCCATTTTGTAATATGGACACCAAAATTGGACAGCATAATCCATATGAGGTCTCGCTAATGATAAGTAAAGTTTTAAGATAACTCATATATGTATATATATATACAGTATATATATACAGGGTGTCGCAGGAGGAAAGGGCATAACTTTGGGAAATGATAAAGCAAAATATTTTAAGCCTAAAATGTTCTATAAGAAATATTCCAAATTTCAACCAGTAAAGAGATATTGCATGTTGAAAATGGCATTTTCTTAAGTATTTCCCCATAAGGGTGGCCTAGCTGCCCTAGTACCTAGTACACCTCCATCTAAATGCAGTAATTTTACCATGTTATTGTAAAGATATTATAATTCTGTAAGATGCAAAATGATTATAGATATATTAGCTCACTTTGGACCAGTTGGAAACTATTTGACATCGAAGAGTCCATTACAGTGAGGCAGGGGAGGACACTATATAAAACCTTCAATATCTTTCTAACGGTTGAGATTTGGACTTTTTGTTATAGAACATTTTAGGCTTAGAATACCTTGGAGTACAGTAGAGCAGTGGAAAGACGACTAGGTGGGTTCGACCTGGAAGTTATGGAGGAAGTGGAGGAGATGAGCAAGGTGTTTAAGGATGAAATCTGTGCAGCATGTGAGGAGGTGTGTGGAGTGAGGAGAAGAGGGAGGGGAGTGAAAGGTACAGCATGGTGGACAGAAGAGGTAAGAATAGCTGTGGAAGAAAAGAAGAAAGCATATAGAGAGTGGTTGGGTAGTAGAGGGAATGAAGATTCCGAGAGACAGAAACGAGCGAGGTACGTGGAGAGTAAGAGGGTGGTGAAGAGAGTAGTGAAGGAAAGTAAGAGAAGAGTAGATGAGGAATTTGGAAGGAATCTGAGTGTAAAATGGAGGGAGAGTAAGAAACTGTTTTGGAAAGAAGTCAAGAAAGTTAGAGAAGGTAGCAAGGGAAACAGTAAGGGTGTGAAAGATAAGAATGGGAGAATGCTAGCCATGAAGCAAGAGAGAGTCAAAAGATGGAGGAAGTACTTCAGTGAGTTGCTAAATGTAAGGAATGAAGAGCCAGCAAACATAGCTGGATATAGTATGGGAGGGAGAAGAAGAGAAGTAGTGGAGGAGGAGGTGGAGGTGGGGATCAGGAGGTCAGAAGTGTGGGAAGCCATGAAAAGAGTGAAGTTGGGGAAAGCACCAGGAACAAATGGAGTGTGTGGGGAAATGTTGAGGTATGGTGGTGAGATAGTGATAGAATGGGTAGGGAAAATGTGCAAACTAGCATGGGAGAAGGGGAGTGCACCCGATGACTGGAAGACTGGCATAATAGTCCCCCTATATAAGGGCAAAGGGGAAAGAGGAGTGTGTGGTAACCACCGAGGAATATGTCTTCTAAGCGTAGTAGGGAAGGTATACAGTAGGGTAGTGATTGAGAGAGTGAGAGTGAGAACGGAGAAATGGATAGGCGACGAGCAGGGAGATTTTAGGAAGGGAAGAGGATGTGTAATCAGATTTTTACCCTGAATTGTGTTGTGGAGAAATATCTGGAGAAGAAACAAAAGGTGTATGTTGCCTTTATTTACTTGGAGAAGGCCTATACACGGAGTAGAGGGCAAGTTGCTGAAAGCAGTGAAGAGCATGTATGAGGGTGCAAAGGCGGCAGTACGTGTGGAGAGTGAGCAGAGCGAGTTCTTTGACCTGAATGTTGGTTTGAAACAGGGGTGTGTGATGTCTCCGTGGTTGTTTACTGTATATATGGATGGAGTCACGAAAGAAATCCTATCAAGAGCAGTGGATGTTGGTGTATCGCTGAAAAGGGAGGGAATTGAGTGGAAGCTACCTATACTGCTGTTTGCGGATGATACAGTTCTGATGAGTGATAATGAATGGGAGTTGCAGGGTCTGGTAAATGAGTTTGGAACAGTGTGCGAAAAACGGAATTTGAAGGTAAATACGGGGAAGAGCAAGGTTATGGTCTTCGAAAGGGGTGAAGTCACAGAGTGTGAGGTGAAGCTGAACGGTCAGGCTATGGAGATCGTCAACTCTTTTAAGTATCTGGGCAGTGTGTTGAGTAAAGATGGGACTATGGATGAAGAAGTGCGGGAGACGGTACAACAGGGGAAGAGGGTTGTAGGAACGCTAAAAGCAGTAACAAGAAATAGGGTGGTCAGTATGGAAGTGAAGAAGTCCTTGCATGACAGTGTGGTAATCCCGACACTGACTTACGGAAGCGAGGCATGGACGTTGGTTGAGAGACTCAGACCAAGAGTGAGAGCAGTGGAAATGAATGACTTAAGGAGTGCGTGCGGAGTTACATGGAGGGATAGACAGACTAATGAGGAAGTAAGAAGGTGTGGTGTGGAGGTAGAAGGCGGGGAAAGTGTGAAAAGGAACAACTTGAGATGGTTCGGCCATATGGAACGTATGGAAAGCGAGAGAATGACTAAGAGGGTGTACGAGAGCGAGGTGGAGGGACAGAGAGGGAGAGGTAGACCGAATATGAGGTGGAAGGATGGAGTGAGGAAGTACATGAACGAGGGCGGTGCTGGTTGGGGGGAGGGGCGTCGACTGACTGGGGACAGAGGTGCATGGGGGCGGTTCGTTCGTGGCCAACCCCTTCCGGGATCACGGCGTCAGGCAATAGATAGATAGATAGATAGAATACCTTGTTTCATAATTTCCCAAAGTTATGCCCTTTCCTCCTGGGACACCCTGTATATATATATATATATATATATATATATATATATATATATATATATACTGTATACATACTGTATAATGTATATGTATAGTATATAGTATATAGTATATGTATCTCACTAACACACAGGTTTCGAACCACGGCCCAGGGAGCTGCCTTGGAGTGATCAGAACCATGGGACGGCAATCTGATGGACAGTGGATCAAATCCTGGTGGGGGTTAAAAAGGCGAACGTGGTACTCACAACTCTTATTTTCTATAGTGTACGGTATCTCTCCAACGTACTGTACCTAAAAAGACAAAACAGTATACATTAGAAAACATCAGTGGAGAATAACAATAAATTATATATATATATATAATTATATATAATATATACCAGTAACTATGAAAATAGCATGTTAGTGAAACGTTGTACTGTAATTTATGTTAATTTCTCTCTCTCTCTCTCTCTCAGCACGATCGGAGGGGAGCCCCCCCCCCCCCAAAAAAAAAAAAAAAAATCCCTTCGGACCATAACTAAGGGTGGTGGCTCTGACCTGTCCTGATCGCCTTAAATCTCAGGTGAACAAGCACTTTTACCCTTAAATACACTTTCTGGCTCTGGGGATGTGACGTACTCTGGTTGGCTGGCTCTAGCTCTCTAGCTCTAGCTCTCTCTCTCGCTCTAGCTCTCTCTCTCGCTCTAGCTCTCTCTCTCTCTCTCTCTCATATTGATGGTGTAATGGTTCAACTATGTAAGTTCTGTATGTGATATCCTAGGTTCGAATCTTTGGAGAATCACATGCTTTCGTTATTTTCATTTGGGGTGTTATTGGTGTTAAGAACGATGTTATAAATATATATAGGGCCTATATATGCTGTATATATATATATATATATATATATATATATATATATTGGATGACAAATATAGCTGACAGGGCTAAGATTCGAACTAGACAGGCAGGAGGTCCAGTCACCTACACCACCACCAGAGTTAAAAGAAGGAATTTGATACTTCTATCTGTATTCCTTCCCAACTCGACTCTGATGGAGGGACAGACTGTCTTTTAATCGAAATCCGGCTGCCCTAAGCATGACAAGTTGTTTATTGGATGACAAATATAGCTGACAGTCTGTCCCCCCACCAGAGTCGAGTTGGGAAGGAATACGGATAGAAGTATCAAATTCCTTCTTTTAACTCTCGTGGTGGTGTAGGTGACTGGACCTCCTGCCTGTATGGTTCGAATCTTAGCCCTGTCAGCTATATATATATATATATATATATATATATATATCATCCACTATTTCTCACCATAATAATCTCACCTAGTTTACAAAATACATCACATACAATGTTAGGTTGAGTAGGCAAGGATTGGTGGGCCACATTTTGTTAAGGGGAGTTGTGTCGTTTTTCTGGTCCCTTTTCTCCCTCATAATTACACCGCCTTGTTTGGAAATTTTAAGACGTTCGCACCATTACTTTGATGAATTTAAGACCTTTCACTCTATTTATATAAATTTTAAGAACTTTTGTGCCATTTTTTAGTCATTTTGTTTCCTGGCGAGCGTCACGAGCCTGTAATGTATGAGGAACAGGCCTTCGACTGGGACATTTTACTACCGAAAAATGTCTCCCTACACCTCTGGTCACCTAGCAATTAAAATAGGGATTCAAGTATTTACACTGGTTTAGGTTCTCTGATAAATAGGACTTGATGATGGGCATATGATTGTGATGGTGCATTAATGTCGGCTTCATCCCCCAGACAAAGAATCACAAGAAGCTGGTTTAGAATTAAATTACTTATTTATCACAACTCATGGTTATAAAACTATCCAATCTTGAATTACGATTCCTTAATTATATACCAGTAGCTTCACTTCAAACCGTGATAGCAAATAATTTATTGTAATTGTGTTTAGTGTGACGCCTCCCGGCGCTGGCAGAATGGTTGCGTGGGGCATTGCAGCTCGCTAGCGCTCGCCAGGATGGGGGGATAGGCTACAGTTGTCCTAGAATGATCTGCTTTATTTTATTAGTGTCGTGTTGCCACAGACAGTCTAGAAATGGTCTTTGTTTTGGTCTGTGACCGCGCCTTATATTTTATATTCGCTATAAAATAAATGTTGCTTGTGTGAGAGGCGAGCGAGAGAGGGTGACGGGGTACACCTGGCAGCGGGGTGAGCTATCACGCGGCTCGCTTGGGCGCTGACGGCGTTGGCGGCCGGGTGGTCAACTAGTCCCTGCCCATCGCGGCCACGTGTTCTTTACCAGCTCAGAGCTTGCCTGACACGCGTATCGTCTACATCCTTTGCAATTCTGTCCCCCATACTCTCCACTTTGCATACTATTTCTCTCTCTCGACTTCTCCTTTCTCATTCTCTAATCTTTATTAAACTCAACATCCCTTCTGGTTTCAGCATAGACGTTCACCGTCGGCCAGTCGTATTGTACACGAAGCTCTCAGATATTTCCATGTATTAGATTAAGGAGGTATTATGCTTTATTGAGGTTGGAGAGACGGACTTTTCCGTGTGTGTCCTCTCTCGGGAAGGTTGTAGACCGGTATATGTCTCCCTGGCAAGGTGTTGAGTGATTCTGCTTGGTTATTTAAAGCTAGACTAGGGGTAAGGTTACTGTGTCGTTGTCTCCGATGTGTGCAGTGTTAGCTAAGCCCTGCACGACATCGACAGGTACTGTGGGAGCCTAAGTTGTCTTCGGGTGGGTTTACTTTGCGAGCACAGCGCTGTGGTGTGAGAGGGCCATAGCCTATCCCTCACAACATAGTGCTGCCTCTTTGTGTTGACTTCTGAGGGATCGCCAGGATAGAACTAGGTACCAGAGACCTAGATTTATCAAGAGAGCATCCCCGTCATATAACGTAATCTTCATTATACCACCTTCGGACAACGTTAGGCTATGAGCCGCATGCTCACCCATTGTTGCCCTGCCTTGATACCCCAGCTAGACTTTATTAACTGAGCAGACACTGGTTAGAGATAAGCCCCCATTATTATATGTATGCAACATTATTATTCACTGCACTTTTGAGCCGAGGTTGTTGTTGAGTTGCACAACCCTAGTAGGCTGTTGCGTTGTGTCACGAAGCATTTCTTTAGTTGTCGAGCATTACTACCTTTGCGCAGTCTTTATTATTCGCCTGCCTATTATTACTATATGTCCTAGTATTTATTGTGACCCGTATTCTGCATTATAATTGTTCAAGATTCTTTACGAACATCTTCCCAGCATCAGACTTATTTCAGAAGTTTCCAGTTGATGTTGCAGGACTAGCATTGCACTTTCTTTAATACAGGAGTGCCAGTTATTTGAGTATCTACCGTAACGTTAATTAATCACGTTAACTATCTTTTCTTTGTGTAACCTAATCGAGTAATCTTTTACTGTTTGAGAATAGGCTGTTTCATCGAGCGTCAGCCTAGTGTGTGTGCACCAGTTACCGAGTCATAGGATACCTCGTTGTCCAGGCACGACTCAGGGCGGTAATGGTGTTTTGTTTTCCAGTGTTTAAGGCAGGGGTTGGATCTAGTGTTACCGTTGTTGCATTTTGCCATTATCTAGTCCAATGTTGAAGAGCCCTGTGTCTTTGAGAACCTGGATCGTAACAAATGGCGACCTAGCTCAGGATCTTGTGAACTAAGAGATAATTGCAGGATTGTTGTGGTCATTTGTTTTATTGAGGAATATAGTGGGCACGTTAATTTTTTTTTGGCAAAGTAGTATAGCACTTGAGAGTCTTCAGACATTTTTGGCAAGTGAATAGTGCTACATAAGAGTTTGGGGTACTTCTTTTCTGAATATTGTGGTGAGAAATTTTTGAGAGCATCATGTCTTATACCGGATCAGAGGAGAATGGAGACACAGTACGTAATGTCGAAACTGAGGAACAGCAGCATGATGAAAGGGTTAATCGGATGAACTGTGAGGAGGATGCTAGGATATTTTTGCAATGGCCTGTTACTGCCGAGCGGTTGGAGGGTATGGATCGGTACGGTCTTCAATGCCTGTCCACAGCTATCGGTCATGCGGTTACTAGCAGCATGACCAGGGATAACTTGATAACGTGTGTACTGGGCAGGGTGACTGGTGAGCGAGATGGGTTGAGTGCTCAGAGCCCTTCGGCCATGCTTCCCCTACACTCGACTCCCAGCCATCCCAGTAGTTTGCCGACCCCGGGTACGCTTCCGCAGTTGGGTGGTGACTGGCAGGGTGGGTTGCCCCTGGGGGGACCACCGGTAATTTCAAACATTGTAGCACCTTCACCTCCTCAAGGGTTAACTCCAGAATTATTGCTTCAGCTCGAATTAGCTAAGCTTCAGCAGCAACAAAGGGCATGTGAGCTCCAGCAGCAAATAGAATTAGCCAAGATAGAAGAGAGAAAAACTATCAGTCATGAGCACATATAGCTAGCAAAAATTCAAGCTGAGTCGACTAGGTACTGTGCCGACATGGACGTAGAGAAGTCGCGAGTAGAGATAACGGGACAGCGACTTGGGGCTGGTAACCGTGTTCATGAGCAGTCTCTCTCGCACTTATTGAAACTGGTTCCGGTGTTTGATGAGAGTGGTGTAACAGAATTTTTCACACGCTTTGAGAAGAAGTGCCAGGAACACCAGTGGCCAGAGAATAAATGGGCAGCACTTGTATCCTCTAGATTAATAGGCAAGGGTCTTAAAGCCTACGATGCGTTGCCTATAGAGTCTTGTATTATCTATGAGGAACTCAAGGAGGCTGTCCTGAGAGCATACGAACTACAACCAGAGACGTACAGGTTGAAGTTCCGGGGTGTTACCAAGGGTCGGGAGAGCACCTTTTTGGAGCATGCCCGGGAGCTGTCCGATGCTTTTGGGAATTGGCTAAGGTCGGAGAAAGCTACTACGTTTGACGACATTAAACAGTTGGTGCTTTTAGAGCAGTTTTTCAAATGCACGGGCGGCGACCTGACGTTAAACCTTAAAGAAAAGCAACCAAAAACTCTACAGGAGGCAGCTGAGATGGCTGACCTCCGGCTATCACTAATTCGTGGGTGCGGGTCTGCCCAGTGTAGTGAGGCAGGTAACAAGGGGCGTGACGCCCCACCCCCCCGAGTTAGTGATATACCTTATGCAAACAAGTACAAGAGCCATGATACCAAGACTGACCACAAGACTAGCACCGTCCCATTTAAGAAGGGGCCGGGCCCTTCCCAGTACCAAGGGAAGCCCAAAGGGGAGTTGGAGTGTTATCATTGTCATAAAAAGGGGCACTTTGCAAGAGTCTGTCCTAGCAAACCACCTACAGCAGCTGTGTCTTTGGCCTGCAACATTGGTGTGTCTCCGAAGTCATCTGAGTTTGCCCGGGGCAGTTCGTCAGAGGCTGAGGCATAGCCAATGCAGAAGCACCTGGGAGGTTCGAACCCTGCTCAGGATTTTTTTTGCGACCATAGAGGGCGGGGTTGCGTGATGTGGGCGGGGCGCAAGCATGGAGTAGAGGTCTTGCGTGATACAGGTGCTTCCCAGACTCTGATGAAAAACTTGACTGGCTACCCTATAAACGCGGCTCGGGGGGTGGTGGTGCAGGGTATTAATGCAACTCGGTCATACCCGCTGGTGCGGTTGGAGTTGGAGGTGGATGGTGTGGCACGTGAATTGGATGTCGGGATTGTGGAGAAACTGCCAGTGGAGGGCGTCGACCTTCTTCTCGGCAACGACTTTGCAATGCCCGCTTCTGAGGTTCTACCCTTAGTCGTTGCCGAGAGGCCGGCCGACGTGAGTAGGGAAGAGCAAGAGTGGGTCGAGCGGTGCCAGACACAACCCATGGCGTGTGTTGTCACCCGAGCTCGGGCAGCTAAAGTGTCACAGCCTAGTCCTCCGTCTTCAAACCAGCGGAGGAACGATCAACAGGAGGAGGCTAAAGCTGGAGTTGGTTTTAAGAGTTTTGACTCGGCGGCTCTCCTGGGTGATTCAGTATTAGCACCATTACTTAATTCTGGAGTAGCCCCTGGGCCTGTCATCGAGAGTGACGAGGCTGGGCATGACGAGTCTCCACAACAGCAACATTATGTACATTGAGAGAGACAGAGGGAGCAGCCCAGTATCGGGGAAGGTCATGCATTGCTCCGGGAGCAGTTAGATCGCTTGGCACCCTCAGATATACGTCGGTTGCAACTAGAGGACCCTGAGCTCCAAACGTGTGCTAATGGAGCTGTAGAGCTCGAAGAGGACGGCGATGCACAGCCAGGAGATTTTTTTTATTTAGAAGGCATCCTCTATAGGCGTTTTCAAGACCCTAAACGTAGTTGGCAAGAGGGGTCCGGAGTAGTGGACCAGTTGGTGGTGCCACGGGAGTGCAGGGATAGCCTACTAAGGTTGGCGCATGACATACCACTGGCAGGACATCTAGGGGTGAGAAAAATGGTGGCGGCTTTAGAAACATTGTTTTGGTGGCCGGGGTTGAAGGGGCAGGTGGTAACCTGGATAGCAAGGTGTCATACGTGCCAGAGGGTTGGAAAACCTAACCAAACAATTCCGAGAGCCCCGTTGCACCCCATTCCTGTCAGTGGACCGCCCTTCAGTAAGGTCATCATTGATATGGTCGGACCCCTACCCCCTACTAGTGCCGGTAATAAATTTCTATTAACTATCATGGATGTGGCCACTTGTTATCCTGATGCATATCCAATGAGAAATGGCACGGCGAAAACTGTTTTCCGGAACCTGCTCTTGTATTGCTCGCGGTATGGTTACCCGCAAGAGGTGCAATCGGACCAAGGTTCTAATTTTACCTCTAATCTGTTCAAACAAACTATGATTCAGCATGGCATCAGCACTGTCGTCTCTTCTGCGTATCACCCGGAGAGTCAAGGGGTGTTGGAGAGGTGGCACGCGATGCTGAAAAGCATGCTTCGATGTTATTGCGCAGAGAACGGAAAGGATTGGGACCTTGGTCTGCCGTATGTTTTGTTCGCGGCAAGAGAAGTACCTGGAGAGAGTCTCGGTTTCAGTCCGAATGAGCTTGTTTTCGGGCATCAGGTGAGGGGCCCTCTCCACATGGTGAAGGAGATTTGGGAGGGTACCGCTAAGCCATGTTCTATGTTGAGATACGTCCTCGAGAGCAGAGAGAGAATGCTTAGAAGTCTGGAGCTGGCCGGGCGTAATTTGGTGAGTTCGCAGGCCCGTATGAAGGACAGGTACGATACTAAGGCGAAACTCCGGGAGTTTCAGGTAGGTCAAGAGGTGTTGGTCCTGTTGCCTTTGGCAGGTCATCCTCTGGCTGCCAAGTACGCTGGGCCTTATCGGGTGGTGTCAAAGATCTCCGATCTAGATTACCTCGTTGCCACTCCAGACCGGAAGAAGCGTAACCAACTATGCCACATTAATTTGTTGAAGGAGTATATGAGGCGCCCACCTGAGTCACTAGCTGTCCCTGTGTTGACCTGCTGCGGTCATGGTGGAGAAGGAGAGGGGGGCAGCAATGATCAGGTGGATGATAACTGGGATTGTCATGTCTCGGCTGATCAGTGGGCGGGAAATTCGAGCCAATGTGCGCATGATGCTGTGGCGCACCTGCCGGAGGAACAGCAGGTGGCAGTGCAGCGCCTGTTCGATTCATACCCCACTGTATTTGCCGAGCACCCAGGCCTCACTACTCAAGCGGTGCATGACGTCGATGTAGGAGAGCACCCCCCCTTCAAGTCGATACCTTATCGGGTGCCACCCATTAAACTCCCAGCGCTCAGGGATGAGCTGGAGTATATGCTGGCGAGAGGCTTGATCGAGAAGGGGGCAGTACGGTGGACTTCTCCTGTCACTCTGCAGCCCAAACCTGATGGAAAAGTTCGGTTCTGCATTGACTTTAGGCGGTTGAACGGGTTGACCCCCACCAATGCATATCCTCTTCCCCGGGTGGATGACAGTGTGGATAAGATCGGGAAAGCAAGGTACTTGACCAAGGTAGACCTCGTCAAAGGCTACTGGCAAGTACCACTGTCTGAGCGGGCTAAAGAGGTGTGCGGGTTTGTGGTGGATGGCAGTACTTACCGTTGCAACGTGATGCCATATGGTCTGAAAAATGCACCGGCCACTTTCCAGAGCTTAATGAACGACATCGTAGCAGACATCCCAAACTGTACTGTCTACCTTGATGACGTGATCATTTATGACAACGATTTCCAAAGTCACTGTGAGCACATAGAAGCCTTATTTAGTCAACTTAGTAAAGCAGGCTTGGTGGTTAATCTGGGCAAGTGTGACTTTGTGCAAGCCACGGTGCAGTATCTGGGGTTTGTGGTTGGGTTAGGGCAGGTGAGCCCGCCCCAACAGAAGATACAGTCTATTGAGACCATTTCAGTTGGCGAATAATGCCAGCGGAGTAGGGGCTGGTGCCGTACTTTTGCAGACAGACGAGGAAGGTCTTGAGCATCCAGTCAGTTTCTTTTCAAAGAAATTTAATTCAGCACAGAAAAACTATTCGGTTGTTGAAAAGGAACTGCTGGCAATCGTGTTAGCGCTCAGACACTTTGAGGTCTATGTTCCTGCCTATGGGCCAGTCGTGGTAGTGTATACCGACCACCACCCGCTTAAATTCCTCAATCAATTCCACAACCGGAATATGAGGCTGACCAGATGGTCGCTCATGTTGCAAGAGTACAACTTAGACATTCGCCATATTGCCGGTTGTGAGAATGTGATTGCGGACTGTTTGTCGCGGGTGGAGGATCCGGGGTAGGCTACCACAGTATGTTGGTATAGCCTCCTGTCTTGGCTCGCGGTGTATTTTTGCGCTGGTGCTTGTTGACTCGCGTGTGTAGCATCAGCGTAGGGTCGCAGGGCAGGAGTTGTTGGCTTTGATTAGAAAAAAAAAAACATGTATAGTAGCCGCCAAAAAACAACATTAAAATAAAATATGAAAAATTAAATAAAAACTCTTTCTTTTTGATAATTAATTTTAAGATAATATTGTAGCCGAGTACTGAGGGCAGATGATTTTCCCTCAGTAGGCTGTGCTTCTTAAAGCTCGCTCTGGGAGCACAATGTTATGAATTAATGTATTATGTTTGGGAAGGGTGATAAGATTTTTTTTTTATATATATATAAATGTTGTATTTTTTTGAGGAGACTGAGCTTGCATTCCATGAGTGGCAGAGTGGTTAGGAGTGGCAGATTCTAGCGACATTCTGCCTGTTCAGATATGGGCTCGTGGTTGAGTGTCCCATATCTTGGGGGGGGTGTGACGCCTCCCGGCGCTGGCAGAATGGTTGCATGGGGCATTGCAGCTCGCTAGCGCTCGCCAGGATGGGGGGATAGGCTACAGTTGTCCTAGAATGATCTTGTGGTAAACTATCAATGGAAGTTAAATATTACTAAGCTATAATGAATCAAAATAAAATCAATCTAAATGAATACTCTATATCTAAATTGAATTCAATCTGAAACAAGCTAATTTATATCCAAAGGTCTCACATAATAAATGTATATATATAGGGTAAGGTTATAAGGGTTAATATTAGCCAGGAATTAACTCACCAATAGTTCCACGTGGCAATGAGGCAAGGGAGAACGTTTTACCCAATATGGTGGTGGACAATGGGGAACGAGACTTCGGTCCCAAGACACGAGTCAAGTTAAAGAAAGAATAAATGATTACATGTGAATGGACATGAATAATATGCTTATCTATCAGTCAGTCATGATGTCGATGAGAGCGTCGTGATGGTGTAGCTGTGTGTATTGCTGTATGTGTATTGTGATTAGAGGCACAAAAGCACGATCAACTGAGGGCGGAAAATTAGATGTTAACTGGTTGGTGTTCGTGAAGGCTCTGGCGTACCTCAAAAGCACACCTTGCTGCCTTGGCAAACCGCCAGGAGCCCAAATTATCGTACCGCATTTAGGTTGCTCTATACGATAAATTATATTAATATATACGATAAATTCATATATACTACATAAGACCATGGCAATATTGCTTAATAGCATATTAGGCCTTTTATAACTTAACTTATTTACAATCTTATAATATTCGATCTACTCGTCCTACGTCGTGCTGTAGGAGAGATCGTGACGTCACAGAGACATACAAGATCACAAAAGAGTCATATTCTATCGTATTTATACGATAGATCTGCTTTATTTTATTAGTGTCGTGTTGCCACAGACAGTCTAGAAATGGTCTTTGTTTTGGTCTGTGACCGCGCCTTATATTTTATATTCGCTATAAAATAAATGTTGCTTGTGTGAGAGGCGAGCGAGAGAGGGTGACGGGGTACACCTGGCAGCGGGGTGAGCTATCACGCGGCTCGCTTCGGCGCTGACGGCGTTGGCGGCCGGGTGGTCAACTAGTCCCTGCCCATCGCGGCCGCGTGTTCTTTACCAGCTCAGAGCTTGCCTGACACGCGTATCGTCTACATCCTTTGCAATTCTGTCCCCCATACTCGCCACTTTGCATACTATTTCTCTCTCTCGACTTCTCCTTTCTCATTCTCTAATCTTTATTAAACTCAACATCCCTTCTGGTTTCAGCATAGACGTTCACCGTCGGCCAGTCGTATTGTACGCGAAGCTCTCAGATATTTCCATGTATTAGATTAAGGAGGTATTATGCTTTATTGAGGTTGGAGAGACGGACTTTTCCGTGTGTGTCCTCTCTCGGGAAGGTTGTAGACCGGTATATGTCTCCCTGGCAAGGTGTTGAGTGATTCTGCTTGGTTATTTAAAGCTAGACTAGGGGTAAGGTTACTGTGTCGTTGTCTCCGATGTGTGCATTGTTAGCTAAGCCCTGCACGACATCGACAGGTACTGTGGGAGCCTAAGTTGTCTTCGGGTGGGTTTACTTTGCGAGCACAGCGCTGTGGTGTGAGAGGGCCATAGCCTATCCCTCACAACATAGTGCTGCCTCTTTGTGTTGACTTCTGAGGGATCGCCAGGATAGAACTAGGTACCAGAGACCTAGATTTATCAAGAGAGCATCCCCATCATATAACGTAATCTTCATTATACCACCTTCGGACAACGTTAGGCTACGAGCCGCATGCTCACCCATTGTTGCCCTGCCTTGATACCCCAGCTAGACTTTATTAACTGAGCAGACACTGGTTAGAGATAAGCCCCCATTATTATATGTATGCAACATTATTATTCACTGCACTTTTGAGCCGAGGTTGTTGTTGAGTTGCACAACCCTAGTAGGCTGTTGCGTTGTGTCACGAAGCATTTCTTTAGTTGTCGAGCATTACTACCTTTGCGCAGTCTTTATTATTCGCCTGCCTATTATTACTATATGTCCTAGTATTTATTGTGACCCGTATTCTGCATTATAATTGTTCAAGATTCTTTACGAACATCTTCCCAGCATCAGACTTATTTCAGAAGTTTCCAGTTGATGTTGCAGGACTAGCATTGCACTTTCTTTAATACAGGAGTGCCAGTTATTTGAGTATCTACCGTAACGTTAATTAATCACGTTAACTATCTTTTCTTTGTGTAACCTAATCGAGTAATCTTTTACTGTTTGAGAATAGGCTGTTTCATCGAGCGTCAGCCTAGTGTGTGTGCACCAGTTACCGAGTCATAGGATACCTCGTTGTCCAGGCACGACTCAGGGCGGTAATGGTGTTTTGTTTTCCAGTGTTTAAGGCAGGGGTTGGATCTAGTGTTACCGTTGTTGCATTTTGCCATTATCTAGTCCAATGTTGAAGAGCCCTGTGTCTTTGAGAACCTGGATCGTAACATTAGTTTGTGTTGTATTTACAGAGTAATGGTTACTAGCAACTGGGTAGTGTCACACATTATCAATTTATGTATCCATATTGGTATGGTACCACGTGATATTTGTAATCCCTTCTATACCGGCGACATATTTAGTTTTATTTCAGCTACATTTAGACAATTTTATTCAGCTTAGGAAGAACGTCTACCCATTAACAGGCTAGAAACTTCATTAATACTTTTAGCTACCGCATAATTATCCTTCCTAAGCTTTATAAGTTGTCATAATGTAGCTGAAATCAAATACAAAAACACTTCTCCGGTACAGAAGGGGTTTAATGTTGATACTTTGATTGAAAACACGTCTCCGGTACAGAAGGGGTTTAATGTTGATACTTTGATTGAAAACACGTCTCCGGTACAGAAGGGGTTTAATGTTGATACTTTGATTGAAAACACGTCTCCGGTACAGAAGGGGTTTAATGTTGATACTTTGATTGAAAACACGTCTCCGGTACAGAAGGGGTTTAATGTTGATACTTTGATTGAAAACACGTCTCCGGTACAGAAGGGGTTCAATGTTGATACTTTGATTGAAAACACGTCTCCGGTACAAAAGGGGTTTAATGTTGATACTTTGATTGAAAACACGTCTCCGGTACAGAAGGGGTTTAATGTTGATACTTTGATTGAAAACACGTCTCCGGTACAGAAGGGGTTTAATGTTGATACTTTGATTGAAAACACGTCTCCGGTACAGAAGGGGTTTAATGTTGATACTTTGATTGAAAAAGCCTGAGATGTTATAAACAAGATATAAGCTGAGGCAGTTGTAAAATTAGTATGTTTAAGGGGAGATGGGTCGTTTTTCTGGTCCCTCTTCTTCCTCATGTTTAGCCCCATTAGTTTTCCGATTATAAGACGTTCGGCCCATTAATTTGGCCATTTTAAGACCTTTCGTCTCATTTCTTTGTCAATATTGTTACGTTTCGTGCTTGAGAATCCTCGAAGGAGGAGTTACGGGCGATATGTAAGTAACCAGACGATTAGTATTATAGGTGTAAAAAAAAATTCCTGGCGAGCGACAGCGAGTCTGTAATTTAAAGGGAACTGCCCTTCTGCAGGGACATATTTCTATCGAAAAATGTATAAATTTATCTTGAAAGAGTGTTTTGGGCGGATTTCTTTAAGCTTGATGGAGGTCTAGGGAGGAAACTAAGTTAATAATATAAAAGGTACATACTGTATATGGGCAAATAAATACGCCCATCCCACCTTAAATGGAGAGAAATGTATTGACATTCTAGGACGGGTATTGTTTTTCCTAGTTCATCATTTGGGGTGTAGAAGTTGCCTGCACACATTGTTCATTAGGCAGATAGATAGATCTATCTATCTATCTATTTATATACTCAGGCCAAACCCCCCCCCCCCGTTTAATTTTTGTGGGTGACGGGGGGGGGGGGGGGGGAATGACTTAAGACAGAACCAGAATAGGGACAACACAACAGAAAACAATGAAAACACGAAACAAATTACAAATTCACACACATCTAGGTCATCCAGGAGAAGACCCAGATACAGAACATTATTTGGTCAGGCAATATAAACCATTCACACACATCTAGGTCATCCAGGAGAAGACCCAGATACAGAACATTATTTGGTCAGGCAATATAAACCATTCGCTTCGTTTAGCAAATATTAGTTTTTGAATCGAGTTAAGGGGGAGAAATGGTTGGGTTTTTCTGGTTCCCCTTCTCCCTGATGTTTATCCCCATTAGTTTTGAGATTTTAAGTCCATTGGTCCATTAGTTTGGCGAATATAAGACCCTTCGCCCCATTTCTTTGTCAATATAAGACCGACGTTGTTGTCGATTTGTTCGTGGCGAGCGATAGCGAGCCTGTAATTTTGGATAAATCGACCTCCAGATGGGATAACTTTCTACCGAAAAATGTACACATTTATCTTGCAAGGGGGTCTAGGGAGTATTTATATCTTAGCTTGATGGAGGTCTAGCGAGAAAACTTAAAACAAAACAAAAAAATATATATAAACAGTATATATATATATATATATATATATATATATATATATATATACATACATATATATGTATATATATATATATATATATATATATATATATATATATATATACATACATATATATGTATATATATATATATATATATATATATATATATATACAAAAGTAAACCAAAAGATTAGTTATATGATTCATGTAGAAATCTACTTCTGTGTGATCATAAATACGTGATAGCATTGTTATAAACGACCATAGCAACATATAATCAACGCCTATAATTATAGTGAATATATACAGTATATATAACGCCTAAGTATATATTATAGATTACAATAATTGTGTGTGTGTGTATATATATATATATATATATATATATATATATATATATATATATATATATATTTGTTTAGTCTTTATTTATTTTATTTTATTGTATACTCTCAGCCCACCCTGCTTGCTGCCAGACGTAAGATAAGCATCTATATATAGGCTTCACTCAGGTTACATTATCAGTGTCATGCAAGCCTTGGTAGGGGGAAGGTGTGTGTCCAATCAAGAGGTTTATGGGAAGCTGAAATACAGGAAGCTGCAATACAGGCATAAACAGGTTCAATTTCAAGTGTATTTGTGAGAGCTATTAGCTATAAATAATGAAGTATGAATGTAAGTTTCATTTCATGTTACAGGCCATAGCTCTCTCTCTCTCTCACTCTCACACTCTCTCTCTTTTTAAGGGGAGGTTTTTAGTTTGTTCCCTAGAACTCCATCAAGCTTTAAATTACACTCCCTAGACCCCCTTTCAAGATAAATTTGTATTTTTGTTGGTAGAAAGATGTCGCGACCGAAGGCTGGTTCCTCTTAAATTACAGATTCGCCGTCACTCACCAGGAAAAAAATTGATACTTAAATGACACGATAGGCCATAACCTCTCATAACTAAAACACCATTAGAGAAATGGAGCTAATATCTTCACCATTTGGGAACAGTCAGCCAGGGAATAGGTGTGGAAATTGGCATCCCATTTGCTCTAGCCCTTTTCGAGTTACAGAGGTTAACCCTTCCTCCCCGGGCAGCCTTTCTAAATGACAGCGCTCGTCTCCGGGTGATCTGGCAAAAATCAATGCATGTAAACATTGGCCTATCTCTGTTAATACAATAGCTAAAACATTCAAACAAACATCAAAATGCAGCCCTTACTTTGATGTGTAGACTGGCATGAAGTAAAGCTCTCTGGCTCAACTGGTTCAGGAGTGATGGTAATTTTAGTGGAGGTAACTTTTGGCGCGTATTTACCTAGACGCGTCCTAACGCTCAACTGCGGCTCCGGCTACGACGCACTACTGCACTCGTCGCCCCACCCGCAATTATGCCGGGAACCGATCTGAGTGTTTTTATTGTTTATCCTGCCATTTATTATCATTATTATGTCATTTTCACTCAATAAAGTTACTTTTATAAAGTTATTTTTGTGCCTCACTTGTACTTTTATTGTTATTATATTCTTAGTGTCACTTTCACTCGACTATGATAATTGATAGTGTCATTTCCACTTGTATTTATGGTTAGGTAAGCTATAATACAGATTTTAGTGTCACTTTTACTTGTTCATATTGTTATGAAGGCACTTATTATTAGTTATTTGTGTCTCTTTCACTTTTACTCATTATTTTATATTATTTTAGCCTACATTTTAGTGTCACTTTCACTGTCATTGTCACGGGCACTTCAATATTGCACTAGAATGTGAAACTGATTGAAGCACTGTCCAGCGCTCAGTGCCACTTCACACTCAAGGCATTCCCATGTATTTTTTGTTGGTTTACGGGGTCTGCGGGTTGTGTGGCTACATACAGGGCACCTCTTCTGACTCCTGGCATTACCACCTGGTACTTTGGGAGGAAGGGGGTTGAGCTGGTTCTTCCGGAAATAGTCGGCACATGCCTTGCGGTCCAGCCTGCCTGGTCCTTGTAGAGGTCTCCCGGCTGTAGCATGTTTTCCCAGGAGCTCAAGTATCACCTGTTTATGGAACTTGCGCAGGGACTTGAACTTCTTTGCTCCGGGAGTATTCAGTCGGTAGATATTGTATGCATTGAGGGCTGACATATCTACCGTATGCAGAACAAACTTTGTGTACAACCTGCAGGATATTCGTAGGCAGTCGATGAAGGCCATCTGCATATCGGACTTCTCTATGAGGCCCATATTCAGGTTGTTGTTGTTGTTGTTGTTGTTCCCGAGGTTATCTGGCCGAACAGCCCCAAGGTTTTGAGCAAGGCCAAGGCCATAAACGAGCACCCCCACAAAACCCTCCCTGCGTACCACTAACAAAACCTGGGTGACCGAAGCCACTCCAAAGCAGGGAGCTGAGGAGGGTGCGGATACGCCCGGGAAACCAAAGCCCCACCCAAGGCCCTGTGCCCCTCAGCAATTATGAAGGGAAAGTTGAGGGGCAAGGGAAAAATGTGACTCTTTGGCTCCCAATCTGCCAACTTCTAGGTTGGCAGTAGGGAGGTCAATCCACAGAAAAGACGCCGTCACTTGAGATCTAGAAGATATATAAGTAAAAGGAACAGTCAGAGTAAGCTATGGGTATGGCAGAGATCGCTCAGCTCACACTCTGATAGACCAGCCCATCACCACATGACTAGAACCCAATCCTCTCTGCATCAGCTAGGAAAGGCCCTAGAAAGCCACCTTTGGCGGGGGGATAGCTCCCCTATTTCAACTCCTTTCGGGGTTGGGCACCCGCCCAATATTCCGGTTGTAGTCCACGACAGCAGCTGGTTTCTGGACGGGGTTTGGTGTCCACCTTCTCGGTGGCCACCATCTCTGCCTTATGGCATATGGTGAGGAGGTTGACCTTCCGCTGGTCATGCCACTCTTCTTGTGGAAGACCTCCGTCTTCTTGGTCTTGGTCGGGTACACTGGCATGCCCTTCCTCTTTGCCTTGACTGTGCCGCCAGTTCCGGTCTTGCGGTCATGGAGGTACTTGGTGAGGATGGGCGACGTATAATAGTTATCCGTGTACAGGATGTGGTTCTTGTGGAAGTGTTGCTCCATCATCTTCTGTACAACAGCACCCCCAAAGCCGATGTCTGGGTCTGTAACTATTTCTCCACCACTGCTGCTGTAGACCACAAAGTCCAGCAGATATCCCATCTTGCAGTCGCAGAGGACGAAGAGCTTGATGCCGAAACGGTGTCTCTTCGACGGGATGTATTGTTGGAAATGTGGCCTCCTCCAGAATAGGACCAGAGACTCGTCGAGGCACATCTTTTGGAAAGGAATCAGGTAGGTGGTAAACTGATGACGTATCATGTCATACAGCTTCCTGATTTTCCATAGCCGATCGGGAAGGTGGACTGCCATGTTGTTGGTCAAGTGGAGATATGACAGAATGTCAAAATACCTGTCCCTGGACATGTATTTACCGAATGCTGGAATTGTGATGAGGTCGGCAGTAATCCAGTAATCGGCCAGTGCATGTTTCCTGACGTGTGTCATCAGCATAGTCAGTTCCAGAAAAACATAAATTTCTGGCACAGTGACAGGTCGCCATGCCACCATCTTGGCACTGGTCTTCTGCCAAGAAAGTTAGAACAAATTTTGTGGTGGTTGTTTGTTTCCTCGACGAGGTATTCCATGACCTCTTTGTCATAGAACCCACAAAACAGTTCACTAGGGGTTGCATCTAGGCCACAGGGATATGCTGCTGTCACCACTGAGCCAATCTACTCCTCGTCAAAAGCAGGACAATCTGACTCAAAATCTGCCCATCAGTCCATACAAACAACTCTGATGAAGGCTGACGCCCACGCCCACTCACACGCCCACGCCCACGGGCAGCGACAGCGGCGTCGGCAGGCTGAGCTGCACGCCCACGACCTCGCCCTCACTCTCGAAATCGAACTCGCCTTGTTGGTCTCTCCTCTTCTTCCACTTCCTCTTCCTCCTGCTCCTCAGGTGATGTCAGGTAATCTGGGGCAATGACAGGGTTGTCCATCTCGTCTTCGGGGGTTAATTCCGACGAAGAAGTGACCGGGCGTCGGCGGAGTGGGGAGAGAGAAGCTGCGGGAGGTGGAACAATGGGAGCCTCAGCCTCGGGAGTTGGACTCCTTTTGCGGTGAGAAGATGGCTTCTCCGTTCCAAATAATGCTATCCGATGTGATGAGGGCTGTGGCACACTGTGGGAGGACAATGCCACACCACTAGTACCACATGAAGAGGCCCTTTGCTCATTGTGAGGGAGAGATGAAGTCGAGGGCTGTAGGTGACCCGCGCGGCGTCCCGGGTCAAGGCGTCGGGACAAAGGAATGCGGGTGGTCGCTAGAGCAGAGTCGGCGTCATTATCACTATCACTTTTGCCTTCCTTTGCTTCCTCTGCCGCCCTGCGTGCTTTTTTGGCCACACTTTTCACTAGAGTCTTCTTGTAGAAGTATTTGCCCACTTTCAAGGGTGTACGAGCAGGCAAGGGGGAAGGTAACAGGGCAGGCCTAGGCTGACCAAGCAAAGATGGCGAAGGGGTAGGCCTAGCCTCAAGCACACTAGGAAGTTCAATTTCACCTTCCTCCACCACTTCTATATCAGGGTCCTCACTACTGTCTGCTCCCTCAAACAAATCAACACCATCATCACCCTTAACCCTTTATAGGGCAAGTGACCAAATTTGATCATATCGAGGGACCGAGCAAATTTGGACCTATGAGCGCACGAATTTGCACTATCTCCAAAAACCACTCCGCCCCACAAAGGGTTAATTGATTAACCCTTTATAGAGCAAGTGACCAAATTTGATCATATCAAGGGACCGAGCAAATTTGGACCTATGAGCGCGCGAATTTGCACTATCTCCAAAAACCACTCCGCCCCACAAAGGGTTAAAGCCCACAAACTCATCATCTTCACTCTCACTTATGAATATTTCTTTGTCTATCAAGCTTTCGCCATTGCTTTATTTGGTCAAAATGGCCAAAAGTTCTCTCTCAATAGCACTATCACTCAATAAAAGTTTTACTTTCTTACGTTCAGGCTTTTTCTCGCTTGCAACAGGCGTCAACGTAGCAAGCGGGGTAGCAGTGGGGCCTGCAGGAGGTTGCAGGGAAAGGACGCATCGGAAGATTTTTTTTCGCTATATCTCGCTATGGCGGGCACGTACTGACTGATAACGGTAGTAGTTGAGGCCTGGTGGCGCTGCGATCGCCCTTGCAAAGGAAATTTTCACCGCGCATATTTCAAAGCACGCTTTCAAGCATACAGATTTTAAAATGACACCCGGGCTCCGGTCCCTCAGCCGCGGTGTCATTTTAAAATGCCACCCGGGCAGGAAGGGTTAAGAGTTACGATTCCTGGCCTACCTGCAATAACTGGTCTATAGCATAACTGATTATTTCATAAAGCTAAAGTGAGAGGACAAAGACGATGTCGGCTGGAAAATTACCATGTTCTGGGCCCGCCTGAGCCGAGCACCCAGTAAAAGGGGACATCGCTGCCCAACGTCCTTCCTAAGCTGAATAAAATTATATAATTTGCCAGAATATAATGAAAAGGACATCACCGGTACTAAATGCGTTAAGGGGAGATGGGCTGGTTCTTCTGGCCCCCTTTTCCCTCGTGCTTAGCCCGATTTGGTTTATCAATTTTAAGACGTTTGGATCATTAGTTTGGCGATTAAATGACTTTGCACGCCATTTCTTTGTCAATGTTAAGACCTTTCGTGCCATTTAGGTTTGGATTTCTTCCTGGCAAGCGATAGAGAGCCAGTAATTTTAGGAGTAATAGGATGGACACCTCGGCGTCGTATACAGACTAATAACACACACAACAAAGCCACTCTAACAGCTTCCTCTCTCTCTCTCCAACACCCCTTCTACCCTCCCAACACTCTTCGAAAAGTAGATACGAGGTGCCGTTGTAAAGGTTTGTTCCTCATTACATTCACTTGACCTGTAGAAAATCTTCTTGTCTTTTTCTATGTGTATGAATGACATAAAGGTCAGGCTGTCTGTAACGAGTGTCTCCCCCAAAGCCAAAAGAGTGACAGAGAGCCAAATTCAAGGGACGTTGGGGTCAAAATGCCTGGACATACGAAGCTTAAAGCAAACTAAGTCATTGATTTAAGGAAAGATTGATTGAGGGAAAGAGTTCCACATTCAATTGTTGAGTAGAGGAAAGACTGAGATAATTTGCTAACTCTTGGGTTGTAAAGTTGGACAGAATAGGAGTGGGACTGTGTTAAAAGGCGGGTGCCTCAAACTCGCCGCAAGGGAGGGGGTATACACTGAGAGAGCTCTGAAGAATGCTGATAGTTGTAATAGTGATAGAAGAGTGAAATTATTAGGGGTTCAAGCCCTGCAGGGAACCCCTATTGTAATCATTAAATCTTATTCTTCCAAATTATTTTTCCACGCTGGTTTATTATGCAATAACTCCAGAACCGCTTTTCAGATCGGGACCAAACTTTCACACATGGTGCGTTTTTGTATTGGGCAACTTTTGATATGCTAAACATCCAAAATGGCGGCCAAACAGGTCTGTGGCAGCCGTTTTCCCGAAATATTTAAAACCTAAATACCGTCTCTCCCACTCAAAGAAAATGATTGGGCTTTGGTATATGTACTCCACTGCTAATGCTTTGAAAATTTTATAGAAAAGGTTTTGCTTTTTCACGTGGGGTCTTTTCCGGCAATCTTGAAAAACCCTCGAATTCCACTTAAAAATTCACATCTTTAAAACTACGCCGATGATCAAAGCCATTTTTGCATAGATGGGCGAGGCTCGCAATTCCAAACGTTTTGATACCAAAATAATAGAAATTGGTGGAATAGTTTGGCCGCAGCATTGAAAACTGTCTATTCTTAAATTACTTTAAAACCGTATTCGGTACCCACACAACATTTTAAGTCTCCAGTCTATAGGCTTCCACGCATCCCCTAGTTTTGCTTAATAAAATAATAGATTAATCATTCAGATCCATAATATGTTTTTTTATTTAACTCTCTCAAAACAGTTCGAGTCCCTACGAATTCCACCAATTATTTAGCCAACCTACTTATACATACCTACCCTACCAAATAATAATGATAATTCAAATTTATTTTTGGTGAATAGCAGAGTACTGGCTAAGGTTTTTAAAAATTCCTCCCTCTGCCAAATGCTTATCTCAATAACAATGATATGGACCTTCAAATTTTGACAATTTTTGGTATGGTGTGACTTACCTTCTCTCCTCCCTCGTGCAGCAAGCAACGTTTTCAAGGCATCAAGAATATTGCATGCTTCCATAATATTATATATAGTCCGGTTTTTACGCAATAACTCCGGAACCGCTTGTCGGATCGGGACCAAACTTTGACACAAGGTGCAATTTTGTATTGGTCAACTTTTTATATAATATCCAAAATGGTGGCCAGACACACCCGTGGCAGCCTTTCACACCCAACCCATCTTGTCCTATCTAAATTTATGTTGAACTCTATTGTTCTTGATCCCACTACAGCACTCGGTAGCCTATTCCACATATCTACAACTCTTTTACAAAGCAAATAGAGGCAGATCCCTTACACAGCCAATCTCTTTCTCTCTTGCTCTTGTTTGTTTGTACACCGGTACAAATGAGGCAGATCCCTTACACATGCAACCAAGATGAAAATGGGAGTCTGCAGAGAGCCAAGTGGCCCACATAAGGCAGATCCCTTTCACACCCAATGTGGGGGATAATATGGCCAAAGGTTACCTCTTACAACACCAATCGAAATATAAAATTAATAAACATAAATAAAAATAAAGTCTGAGATCGCCTACCTTATGGCATGAACTATGGTAGCCTATCTCTCAGGATGCCCTAACTAAACATTGTATCAATGGCCATGTATATCAATGACTTAGCTATACTAGGGTCCTGGTGTAGTTTCGAGGATTCCGGCTTCGGTAGACCAGGGTTAAAGGGTCAGGACTCCGGGCCTGGCGCGGGGATTGTGGTGGAGGATATCACGGGACACATCTCTACCGTTCAAAAGTTTACTAGCGTCTGATCGGAACTTCAATTTCCGACTCTTAAATAAACTATATATTAATTCGGTACCAAGGGTTCATTCCCTCTTCACGAAATCATATAAATAATTATCAGCATTTAAATTATATAATTATAAAGGTAAACATCGTTTCACAACGATTTAGTGAACATAATATCAAGATATTAACGACCCTAAAGCAAACGGTGGATCGCGTATGCGGTCGCGGGAATATTTAAACTGATCCTCTTTACAGTTCTTTTATACTTATTTCTACAAGGTTTTATAACTAAATTAACTTGATCAAGGTAATCTTATACAGTACTAAATTACCTAACATTAATTAATCTCTACAATATATACAATCACCGGGTTCTGGTAGGTTCTATGAGGTTACCCTATCGGAAGGTTGTTGCCAACATTCCCCAGATACCGGTGTAGTCAATTTATTTCTCACAGATTGGGGCCCGGCGAAGTATGATGTGTTGCATCATGTTATATCACCTGCGGCTAACAAATCACGCCAATTTCTTCTAGACCCCGCAGCAGCTGCTCGTGGTGGTCTTGGGCTCCCTATTACTATGGGTTGCTGTTCTTCTTCTGTTGGGATGGCGAGTTCCATAGGTATGAGACGATCTACAGTTCGGAGAGTGGTTTGTCCTCGAGATACAACCTTAACGGTTCTGATAACTCCTTCGGATTCAGGATAGACTTCTTGGATCCTTGCTAAGGGCCATTTAGAGTGAGGTTGGTCCATTTTCAACAAGACTATGTTTCCCACTACCGGTTTGTGACGGATACTAGCAGAATTCGTACCATAATACCTCTCCCGTAGGCTCAAGATATACTCAGATGCCCAATGTTTGTTCCAGGCATCCAGTATTTTGCAGAGTTTATGGTAGCTTCGTCGCAAGTGTGCATCTGCTTCATTAACGGAGGGATCCACTAATTCCTCGGTCACGTCCAAACGGGGGACTGGGTCCAATCGTCTACCATATAATAAATGAGCCGGTGTTAAGGCCTCAATTTCCAGATTGGAGTCATCTTGATACGTTAGTGGTCGATTATTTACTCTGGTTTCTATTTCGGTGACAACAGTTCTTAACTCATCCAAGGTGACCTTGGACTTGTGAAGAACCCTTTTCAGGCACGATTTCACGATACCTATCATTCTCTCTGTAAATCCATTTTGCCAAGGGGCTCTGGGAGTTGTGAATGACCAATAACAATTTCTAGAATCCAACATTTGCTGTACTGCGTTGCTCTTTAATAGTTCAGAAACCAACGGTGATGCGCCCATAAAATGTGTCCCATTGTCACTAATCAAACGTCTGGGACAACTTCGCCGAGCGGCAAATCTTCTAAATAAATTTATAAAGGTTTCCGAGCTCATGTCCTCCGCTATTTCCAAATGGATAGCCCGAGTGCTGGTACAGGTGAATAGACATATGTAAACCTTCTTGGGTGGACCATCATCTCCTGTGAGAGTGATGGCACCAGTATAATCCACACCTGTTACCTCAAACGGTGTCCTTTGGTGAATGCGGTCTGACGGAAGAGCTGGTGGTCCAGGGTAAGGAATAGCGATAGCTGTATACCTCTTGCAAATAATGCAATTCTTGATACAGCGTTTAACAGCTTGTCGTCCCTGGGGTATCCAATATGTTTGTCGCATATAGGCTAGAGTGTCTGCTACCCCACCGTGTTTAGTGGTTTCATGCTCTTTTAAAACCATCAATTTGGTGAGGTCGCAATCCTTGGGCAATAGGATCGGATGCCGAGTTTTGAGGGGTAGATCAGCTTTACCAATACGACCTCGACAACATATTAATTCTTGATTGTCTAGATACAGCCCAAGGTCCTTCATTCTTTTGGTTGGCTTGGGATTGGGTTTACGTAGCTGTGTTAATTCCTCCTCATACTGTTCAGCTTGTATCCTTCTGATCCAGTAGATAAGTGGGTCTAATTCATCCATCTTTACCTTCTTGCTCAGGAACTTAAACACAAATTTAGTTATAGTTAATAGTTTGTCCAAATTGGAGAACTTGGTGATGTCAATCACTGAAGGCTCTGGGATAATTATTGGGTCCATATGAACTTTATCATCATTAACCTTCTGGTATGATTTTTGTTCTGGCCAATCACTCTGACGTAGCCAAACCGGACCCTGAAACCACAGAGCTTCGTTAATCAGTTTCTTGACACCAACACCTCGGTTCACCAAGTCAGCCGGATTATCCTTGGACTTAACATGCATGAATGTATAGTTCATTTGCAGTTCCTTTATTTTGTGTACTCTGTTACGCACATAAACTATGTGACTATCATCCTTAGCTATCCAGTGCAAACATATCTCACTATCTGTCCATATATATGTCTCACCAAAAAAGGGAAACATACCATTCAAATAAGTAGCTAACCTAGTTCCCAATTCAACAGCGGTCGGCTCCAACTGTGGAAGGGTACATTGTTTTAATGGCGCTACTCGGGATTTGGACATAATCATAGTAGATCGGACTTCAGTGACACAATAAGCTACTGCACCATACGCCTTAGATAAGGCATCACAAAATATGTGCAATTGAGCACACTCATTATCAGAGGTAGGATCACATCTTCTAGGAAACTTGACTGAGGATACCTTCTCATATTCCACCTGCAATTTGTTCCACTCTTCTGTATACTTTTCAGGTAATGGAGTATCCCAACTCAGTGCTTCTCTCCAGGCCTCCTGAACTAAAATCTTCCCTTTAATTGATATGGGACTAAATATGCCCAATGGGTCGAACATCATAGAGACCTGACTTAAGAGTGTACGTTTTGTGAGTTTTACATCGGGAAACTTGAGGGGCTTTAGAGACATCTCATCAGTAGTTGTTTTCCACAGTAATCCTAGTACTGGTTGATATTCTGGTATTTGATAGTCAGGATAGTCTCTTCTTATCTGGTCCAAAAGAATATGAGAGTTTGAATTCCAACTTTGTAGTGGCATATTGGCTTTATTACATTCTTGCCTTGCCAAATTGTAGATTTCAATCACCTCTTCTCCACTGTCGGCAATGCCCTGAAGATTATCCATGTAAAACAGTTGACCCATTTCCGGTTTCTCTGTCTTCTGGAAATGATATCTCAAAGTGCTGCACAACAAGAAAGGACTAGAGCAGGAACCAAACAACACTGACCGAAAACGGTATTCTTTTATCCGCCCACCAGGCTGAAAAGGATCTTCAGGCCAAAGAAACTTTGTGAATTTGCGGTCCTGCTCCTTTAACCCTATTCTCAAAAAGGCTTTGGAGATATCTGCCACAAACCCAAATCTCTTCGTCCTGAATTTTAATAGTACATCACCCAGTATTTCAGTCAGATTTGGTCCTACATAGAGACAATCGTTTAGACTTGCTTCATTCTTCGCTGCTCGAGAACTGCAGTTAAATACCACTCTGATGGGGGTAGTACTGGAGTCCTTACTTACAGCATGATGAGGAAGGTAATGACCCTCTTTATGGTTTATTTCACCTGGGACCTCCTCAATAAAATCATTTTCCAACTGCTCTTGAATTATTTTATGATAAATGTCCAGTCGTTCAGGATGTTGACGCAAACTCTCCACCATTTTATTTAATTGACATCTTGAACTCTGGTAGTTAGTTGGTAATTCAGGGGCATTTATCATCCATGGAAGTCCTACCCAGTACTGGTCATCCTTATACTCAACTGTGTCTAGGTAGTGGTTATATGTTAAGATGTCTTCAGGGGTGGGAAGATCTGCTTCTATACCCACAGTGTCCAGTTCCCAAAGTTTGTGAACAGGTTCTTGTTGCTCTTCTAGAATGTCTCCTAGTTGTGATGGTATTAATTCTGCACCAATTCTAGCCACCACCAGAGATTGTGCCGGAGTCACAAAGACTGGATCCATCTGGTTGTCTGATTCACTTGGGCCACATGTGGGTAGAGATCCCATGATTATATATCTACCTGATGAAGAAATTAACTGGATACCGTGTTTCCGAGTCATTTTTCGCAAGAAGCGACCACAATAGTCAGAGCCGATGATCAGTTGAATTGGACCTACTACGTCAGACTCTATAGTTTGGTCTGCTAGTTGAACACCCTTCTTTGTTAAGAAGTTAGATGCTTCCTTTAAACCCTTATTTACCACAGAAATGTTCATGTCTTCCTTAACCACTGCAGTCACCTTACATTTATATTTGCCCAATTTAATCAGGAGTTTAACCACGTCAAATGTTTGTGTTTCCTTATTTGACAAAAATCCAGTTATTGCCATGTTCACTCTTCCTACTGTTGGCAAATTCATGGCTCTGACAACATTTCCGGTTAATGAAGGTCTTTTGCGCTCCAGTATCAAAGAGTGCTTTGACCGGCATAACCTCTTTTCCTCTGATCAGTTGAACCTCGGCTGTAGGAGTAGCTGCCGGCATATGCATTGGGTTTCCAGTGGTCAGGGTCATATTTACACTTGTCGGTTTGGGTTGTACTTCACTGACCTTGGGACACAACGCGGTATGATGTACACCAGTCTTGCACCGAAAACATACATTTAATTTAGTGGCACATTCCTCAGTAGAATGTCTTGTGCTAAGGCAAACAAGACACTTACCTAGTTCAATGAGTCGTGGAAGTCTTGCCTTAAGATTTGGGTAAGTCCTACAATACACTGTGGAATGTTGTTCTGAACATAACATACACACCTTCCGGTTTTCTTGGTTTACCCCTGGTGTGGGGTTAATATCTCTGGTTACTTCTTGGGTCACTGGAGAATTGAGACGGGAATTTATTCTCTCCCAAACACCTTTTGTTTTAGATACTGTATTAGTTTGATTATTCTGCTGGACGGATGTCACATAGGTACCAACCTCTTCCTTCTTGAACTGTTTTGCTTTTTCCTTAGTCCCTGTTGTAGACACTTTTGTGTATTTAACCTTGTTGTCTCCTTCCTTGATACCGCTATCCTTCTTGGAAACCTGCATGTGTTTGCACAGCTCTCTTAAACCCTCTTCTATCTCTTGATACGTGAAGTAGTAGTTCTTATACCTGTGGTACAATTCATCACAGGTTTTCTGAGAGAGCTTTTGTTGTACAATATGGTTCAAGAGCCAAGAAGCTGAATCAAGATCTTTCTGGGTACTAAGTGATTTCAAAACACAATTCAAGCTGATCCGGAATGACTGAAGATCCTGGTACGTATGCTTTGGTCCTGATAACTCCAGCAATTTGAAAACTAGGCGCTGTAGAGTCAACTCTGTATCTTCAAAATTCTCCTTGAGTACGTCTAGAGCTGCTGTATAATTGGCATCTGTTATGGGAAGTTTCTTGATAAAATCCAATGCAAAACCCTTAAGTTGACCCAATAAGTATGAACATTTATTTGCTGCAGAAATATCTAACCTGTCATGAACTAAACCCTTACATTTTTCCCAAAAGGTATTCCAATCAGATTGCCCATCAAATTCAGGTAAGGTTATAGGTGGCAACTTAAAGCTTTGTTGTCCCGGAGCCGCAGTACCATTACTGGTACCACTACTCCCTGTTTCGGTAACTGTCTCTGTCGCCAAGGATTCGAACCCAGCTAGTTGATCCAAATAATTTTCACGGGCATTTGCATAGGCTTGCTGTAATTCCTCAAACCTTTCAGATTGTTCTTGTTTGATGCAAAAGTCCTCCAATTTATTGCAAGACTCTTCATAATTAGCCCACCGGGTTTTAAGATCTTGGATTTGAGACTTTAACAGCTCCCTTGGACAGGGGTCACGTCTTTTTACCTCCTGGCAATTACTTAATGCTCTAGTTACCCAGGCTAATTTCCCCACCATAGATTTTCTCAAGAGTGTATCAGTCATTTTGGAAAATGGGTAATTATTTGCTGGCCCATTATTAATGTTTATACTGAAGACTAATTTTCAACAATCAAAATTACATTTAGATATAGCCTAACACATACTCAATTTAGCTGTTAATCTTTAGCATTATATGCGTACCATTATTTGCTACAAATTCAAATGAATAATTAGTTGAAAACATTAAGTCCACAATATAATTTACCTAATACGTGGGAATGCACGCTAGTAGGGGGAGGGAATATATTTATTATTGAATTAAATATCATATATGCTCCATCCCGAGCATTTAGCTGGTCTACCTGGTCTTTCAGATGCGGGTGACATTAAAGGACAGAAACATAAAAATGGCCTAAATTATCAAATAATAGGGAGAATTTAGGTACAAGAATGAAGCTAAAGCTGTAAATATTTAGTTACTCACAGATTTCTTATCCCAGATGTTAGTGGGTACCTGTGGTAGTAGCATTTTTCTAAAAGGGGGGGGGGAACACATTTATTATTTATTAAATTTGGTATATGCTCCGTCCCGAGCATTTAGCTGGTCGACCTAGTCTGCCAGACGTGGGTGACATTAAGGACGGAGACAAAAAAGGATCTAAATAAGAAAAATATGGGGGAAATTTAGGGACTGCAACGAAGCTCAAGCTCCGAGTTTCACAAACGCCAGAGAACGCAACGTTGCAGGCCCTCCTACCAGTCCTCTACCACAGGATTTAAACGCCATGCTATTTTATATTATTATGAATTGAAATGCCACTCACCCAAGGCCATCGCCTCACAGTTAGGGACCTCATAACGGCGGGGGATCAATCTATGTCCCACAAAAACGACTTTAAACATTAGCCTACCGCTGCAGCTTAGCAGGGACCCTAACTGTTGAAAACTGGCCATAACTCAACCCCTAGTCTACACACCGATCGGAATCCTCACTCGGGGCACCAAAATGTGGGGGATAATATGGCCAAAGGTTATCTCTTACCACACCAATCGAAATATAAAATTAATAAACATAAATAAAAATAAAGTCTGAGATCGCCTACCTTATGGCATGAACTATGGTAGCCTATCTCTCAGGATGCCCTAACTAAACATTGTATCAATGGCCATTTATTATCAATGACTTAGCTATACTAGGGTCCTGGTGTAGTTTCGAGGATTCCGGCTTCGGTAGACCAGGGTTAAAGGGTCAGGACTCCGGGCCTGGCGCGGGGATTGTGGTGGAGGAGATCACGGGACACGTCTCTACCATTCAAAAGTTTACTAGCGTCTGATCGGAACTTCAATTTCCGACTCTTAAATAAACTATATATTAATTCGGTACCAAGGGTTCATTCCCTCTTCACGAAATCATATAAATAATTATCAGCATTTGAATTATATAATTATAAAGGTAAACATCGTTTCACAACGATTTAGTGAACATAATATCAAGATATTAACGACCCTAAAGCAAACGGTGGATCGCGTATGTGGTCGCGGGAATATTTAAACTGATCCTCTTTACAGTTCTTCTAAACTTATTTCTACAAGGTTTTATAACTAAATTAACTTGATCTTATACAGTACTAAATTACCTAACATTAATTAATCTCTACAATATATACAATCACCGGGTTCTGGTAGGAAATTGTTCACTCTAGTGAGGTTACCCTATCGGAAGGTTGTTGCCAACATTCCCCAGATACCGGTGTAGTCAATTTATTTCTCACACCCAACCTATCTCATAAACATTACCTGTTATTTACACTGCTTACTATACAGCCATGCTATCATATACCTGCAACAAAAACTCAATTGTAAGAAATATCACATAGGAAAATGAGAGTCTGCAGAGAGCCAATTGGCCCATACAAGACCGATCCTTTTCACACCCAACCCATCTCATAAAAACTCTCTCTCATTTATCTCTCTCTTCCTTACATTTATGACATCCTAGTCTCTCTCTCTCTCTCACAAATGAGAACATAAGAAAACCGGAGTCTGCAGAGAGCCGATTGGCCCACACATGTCAGATCCCTTTCACACCCAATCCATCCCACACTCTCTCTCTCTCTCTCTCATATTTATCGCTATGTTCCTTACGTTTACAACATCCTATTCTCTTTTGTCTTACTCTCTCTCTCTTTCCCTCACAAATGAGAACATAAAAAAATAAGAAAACAGGAGTCTGCAGAGCCAATTAACCTACACATGGCAGATCCCTTTCACACCCATCCCATCTCGTTCTATCTAATTTTAAGTTGAAGCTCTATTGTTGTTGATACCATTATAGCACTCGGTAGCCTATTCCACATATCTACAACTCTGTTACTAAACGAATAGAGGCAGATCCCTTACACAGCCAATCTCTCTCTCTCTCGCTCTTGTTTGTTTGCACAATCTGTTCCTTCTGTAGTTTCTCCATGCCCGATAAGTTAAATTATCTTTTGATATCTGTGACACAGCTTTTGTATCCAACACAATACCCTGCTTGCAAAACCGATCGAACCCCGGACAACGTTGCTTGCAACTTTAATTAATATTATTATTATTACCGGTATTATTATTTATATTTTTATTCTTCTTCATCTTCTTCTTCTTATTAAGGGTTCGAGCCCTGCAGGGAACCCCTATTGTAATCATTAAATCTTCTTATTCTTCCAAATTATTTTTCCACACCGGTTTTTACACATTAACTCCAGAACCGCTTTTTGGATCGGGATCAAACTTTCACACAAGGTGCGTTTTTGTATTGGGCAACTTGTGATATACTAAACATCCAAAATCGCGGCAAAACAGGTCCGTGGCAGCCGATTTCCCAAAGAATTTGAAACTTAAATACCGGCTCTCCCACTCATAGGAAATTATTGGGCTTTGGCATATGAACTCCACTACTAATGCTCCGCAAATGTTACTGAAAAGGTTTTGCTTTGCACGTGGGTTTTTTTTCGGCAATCTTGAAAAATCTCGAAATACATTTAAAAATCCACATCTTGAAAATTACGCGGATGATCAATGCCATGTTAGCGTAGGTGGGTGAGGCTCGCAATTCCGAACATTTTGGTACCAAAAGAATAAAAATTGGTGGAATAGTTTGGCTGCAGCATGGAAAAATTTCTATTCTTAAATTACTTTAAAACCTTAACTTACTTATATAACACGTTTTTTCAGTCATCAGTCTCGGCTTCCCCGAATCCCCTAGTTTTGCTTAATAATTCTTGATTTCATCATTCAGATTCATGCATTTTTGTTATATTTAACTCTCTCAAATAGGTTAGAGTCCCTACGAATTGCAGCAATTATTTAACCAACCTATCTATACATACCTACCCTAACAAATAATGATGATAATTCAAATTTACTTTTGGTGAATAAGCTTTATAACCCTCTCGCGTCTGGTAACATATTCATATTGATAATGGTGAGCCCTTCTCTAATTTGCCATGAAATTCCAGGCTGGGCGAGTTTTCGAAGCCTTGTGTATTTCTGTATTTTCATCCACCAGAATGCTGTTTATTGTGATGTATCATATGTCAATGGAAAGAGGAATAACTATACTACATTATAAAACAAAACAAAATGTAAAAAAATCGCAATATGAAAGTGTAAACGACTCCGGAATAAAAGTTTTTCCCGGGCAATTGTCTTCACACCGTCCTATCTCGAGATTGTGAGTGATGACCATATATTTTTATTTGCTCAAATAATAGTATTTTTTCTGCGCTTTCCAAATCTGAAAACAGAAATTGTCTATCTTCAATAGTTCTCAAGAAGTGACCGAAAACAAAAAAAAGTATGACTTTGCATGATATTGTTTATAACATTTTCGAATGATTTCGTTGTTACGATGTCTATGGTTCTCAATTTAGACTGTATGAATACGACAGATAATGTTGAAGAAAATAAAAAAAACAAGAAGTTCCTACGACAAATACTTTTTGCTCTATGAATATTTGAAATAAAGAGCCAAAATGTGAATATTTACGCTTCACTGTTCTCCGTTCCGCCGACGCTAGCCGGGTTCCGAACTGTTCCCCACCTCGGCGTTGCTTTATTTTCTCGGATACGTATATAACTGTTTATATCACCGTAATCGGAAAATTATGCTCTTTCTAATGGTGAAAACCAAAATAATATAGCGTAATTGGTTCGCGAGCTATGCGCAATTGTTTCCATGAATTGTTATTGTTATGTAAATATATGAGAATGTTTATACAGTTGTATATCTTTGCCACAATGTACAACACTTTTATAAAATTTTCCTTGCCAATAATTGTATAATGTTCATAGAACATAATTCTATTGTACACACAAATAGAGTAATATATAAATATATATATATATATATATATATATATACATACAAGGTGTCATAAATATATATATATTTATGCGGTATATATATATAAAATAAATAAAATAAAAATATGAATAAAATGAAATAAATAAAGTAAAATAAATAAAAACAATAATAAATAAAATAAATAAATTATAAAAAAAATAAAAATATAATAATATATAAATACTCGATTATGGGCCTTGGGCTTACTCGGGACCTTGGGGCTGTTCCGCTAGATATCCTGGGGAACAGGAATAAATCAAATATATATATATATATATATATATATATGTTTCTAGTCTCTCAGTGGGGATCGAACCATTGACTATCAGGACGTAAGCCGACGCTTTAATCAATTACACCACGGCAGTCTAAAAGACACTCGGCCTTCTATCCTATTTATGTTAGGGAGAAGGGAAACCCACTAGGCGAATATATTTCAATTCAAACCTAGTTGTAGGATCCATATTTCCAGAATACCATACACAGATTTTTGAGTGTCCCAACGCAACTCGGGTCGAAATTGATTTCATTTAATTCTAACCCACAAAGCATGAGAGTTACAAATATTGAGAATATATCACAAATACACGTGAGCCACTAAATGTTTCTAGTCTCTCAGTGGGGATCGAACCATCGACCATCAGGACGATAGCCGACGCTTTAATCAATTACACCACGGCAGTCTAAAAGACACTCGGCCTTCTATCCTATTTATGTTAGGGAGAAGGAAAACCCACTAGGCGAATATATTTCAATTCAAACCTAGTTGTAGGATCCATACTTCCAGAATACCATACACAGATTTTTGAGTGTCCCGACGCAACTCGGGTCAAAATTTAGACTTCCGTGGTGTAATTGATTAAAGCGTCGGCTATCGTCCTGATGGTCGATGGTTCGATCCCCACTGAGAGATTAGAAACATTTAGTGGCTCACGTGTATTTGTGATATCCTTTATGATACCTTTAGATACCTTTAGATGTGTTCGCCGCTCTTCTAGCGGCACCAAGGAGCGCGACGCCCCTCGTTATGGGTGGTGATTTGGTGAAGTAGACTGTTTGAAGCGACAGCTCGTTCCCTTGCGAGGATGGGCTCGTCTGGCACTTTTTGCAGTTCGACATCTAGGGCTCTCTTGAAGTTGTCTAACGAGATGTCCCTCATGTCTCTTACTCGCCGTGGGAGTTTGTTGAAGAGACGTGGGCCTCTGTGTGATAACCAGCCCTCTCGCAGAGAGCCCATAGCACCCCTGTTATTCATCCGGGGGATTTCGCATTCCCAGCCTCTCCTATCAATGAATTTCATGACTATCGGAGTATGTAGGTTTGGTACTAAACCCTCTGCGATTTTCCACGTGTATATTATTAGGTAACGTTCTCTTCTACGTTCCAGTGAGTACAGATTCAGTGCTCTTAAACGCTCCCAATAGTATAGATGTTTTATCGAACGTATATGCGAAGTGAAATTTCTTTGTACACTCTCTACGCCATTTATTTCATCTGCTTTGTATGGGGATGTTAATACGCTACAGTATTCAAGCCGCGGTAGCACTAGAGATTTGAAGAGCGTTATCATAGGCAATTCACCGCGTGTTTTAAAAGTACGTAGAATCCAACCCGTTAGACGTTTCGCAGCCGCCACTTTGACCTGGTTATGTACTTTGAAACCCATATTTTCAGACATTAATACCCCAAGGTCTTTCACACTGTCTTTCCGTTCTATCATGTGGTTAGATTCTGTTAAGTAATTTGTAATTTCTTTAACACCATTATTATCTCCGTACCGTATTAATTGGAATTTGTCCTCATTGAATTGCATGTTGTTTTCCCTGGTCCACTGGAACACTACATTCATGTCTTCCTGCAGTCGGCCCGTGTCCTCTTGTGTGTTTACTATCTTGCTTAATTTTGTGTCATCAGCAAAAGACGACACCGTACTGTGTCTGGTGTTGGTATCTATGTCGCAAATTAGTATGAGGAACAGAAGGGGCACTAGCATTGTTCCTTGGGGCACTGAGCTTTTGACATCCGAAGGCTCAGAAGTGACTTGGTTTACTGCTACCGATTGTTTTCGGTTTACGAGGAAATTGTATATCCACCGTCCGATTTTCCCAGTTATACCTTTTGCTTTCAGTTTGTGGGCTATTATACCATGGTCACATTTATCAAATGCCTTAGCAAAATCGGTGTAAATGACATCCACGTTTTTCTTTTCTTCTAGCGCTTTAAGAATTTTGTCATAGTGTTCCAAAAGTTGTGAGAGACATGATCTTCCCGCTCTGAACCCATGTTGACCGGTGTTGTGTAGTTCATTTGTCTCCATGAATGTTGAAATTTTGCTTCGCAGGACTCGTTCGAAAACTTTAATGATGTGAGAGGTTAGAGCTACCGGGCGGTAGTTCTTTGGTAGTGCTTTACTCCCTCCTTTATGCAGTGGGGCAATTGTTGCGTTTTTCAAGCTATCTGGTATGTCACCAGTGTCTAGACTCTTTCTCCACATTATAGCCAGGGGTTTTGAGAGGTTTTCCTTACATTTTTTCATTAGGATCGAATTCCATGAGTCCGGGCCTGGTGCCGAGTGGGATGGCATGTTGGAAATGGCCTCTTCTATGTCTTTTGGACCGAAATCAATATCCAGCATCTGAGGGGTTTCCGTGGGGGAGGTTTCCATGAAAAATATATTTTGGTCTCTGATGACTTTTGTTTCATCAGGCTCACTGAATGCCATTTCATACTGCCTGCTTAAGAGTTCGCTCATTTCCTTTTTGTCCCCTATGAAAGAGCCGTCCCCTTTGCTCAGTGGGCCGATGTTTGATGTTGTTTTAGTCTTTTGTTTGGCGTATGAAAAGAAGTATTTGGAATTTTCCTTTATACCTGCAATAGCTTTCCTCTCCTCTTCCATATGTTGTAGTTCATATGATATTCTTAGCCTTTGTTCAATTTCCACAATTTCTCTATCTATTTCGACCTTTTGCCTATCCTGTAGATTTTGATGTGTGCATCTTTGTGTGAGTATATTCTCAATATTTGTAACTCTCATGCTTTGTGGGTTAGAATTAAATTAAATCAATTTCGACCCGAGTTGCGTCGGGACACTCAAAAATCTGTGTATGGTATTCTGGAAATATGGATCCTACAACTAGGTTTGATTTGAAATATATTCGCCTAGTGGGTTTCCCTTCTCCCTAACATAAATAGGATAGAAGGCTGAGTGTCTTTTATACTGCAGTGGTGTAATTGATTAAAGCGTCGGCTATCGTCCTGATGGTCGATGGTTCGATCCCCACTGAGAGACTAGAAACATTTAGTGGCTCACATGTATTTGTGATATATTCTCAATATTTGTAACTCTCATGCTTTGTGGGTTAGAATTAAATGAAATCAATTTCGACCCGAGTTGCGTCGGGACACTCACAAATCCGTGTATGGTATTCTGGAAATATGGATCCTACAACTAGGTTTGAATTGAAATATATTCGCCTAGTGGGTTTCTCTTCTCCCTAACATAAATAGGATAGAAGGCTGAGTGTCTTTTAGACTGCCGTGGTGTAATTGATTAAAGCGTCGGCTATCGTCCTGATGGTCGATGGTTCGATCCCCACTGAGAGACTCGAAACATTTAGTGGCTCACGTGTATTTGTGATATATTCTCAATATATATATATATATATACTATATGTATATATATAAAATAAAATAAATACAAATATAAATAAAATGAAATAAATAAAATAAAATAAATAAAAACAATAATAAATCAAATAAATAAATATATAAATAAAATACAAATGTAATAATAATATAAATACTCGATTACGGGCCTTGGGCTTACTCGGGACCATGGGGCTGATCCGCTAGACACCCTGGGCAACAGGAATAAAAAAAAAAAAAAAAAAAAAAAAAAAAAAATATATACAGTATATAATATATATATATATATATATATATATATATATATATATATATATATCTGTATATATACTATATATATATATATATAGTATATTTTCTATATATATATATATATATATATATATATATATATATATATATATATATATATATATATATATAAAATAAATAAAATAAACATAAATAAAATAAAATAAATAAAAACAATAATAAATAAATAAATAAATAATAAAATAAAATACAAAATATAATAATATAAATAGTCGATTATGGGCCTTGGGCTTGCTTGGGACCTTGGGGTTGTTATATATATATATATATATATAATAATATACTGTAATCTAACTAAAATTCCATAGAGTACTTACCATACTTCCTGTAAGATTCCTGTATGCATTCCTGTGACATCTTCGTGATTATAATGTATTTATTTCGTAGGCAGTATTTATTGATAAATATACTTGTCTTTCAAGCAAAAAATAGTGTAAAGTCATCAATGATACCTACAGTAGACAAAACTGCATCAATACTCAAGGGGTTAACCAAGATTCACTCCCCTCAGTCACCAAAAGTCACAAGTAACATCTTATATACATATATAATTAGAATTATTCACTAAACACTTTCACTGGGTAGATGAAATAATCCATAATTGCCTGCCTATAGCTAGGCTTGGTGGGCCAGAGGGAGGGAGCCAAGAATTTAAAGGGCCGGGACCCTGCCTCGCAGTCTGGGAGCCGGGAAACTACTGACTTAACAAAATCCCGGGATCCTCAGAGAGGGACGCTATGGGGTTGCTAGATACTTCCTTTTGTAACTTACTGATGCCTAACTTACCAGTCCAAATTGCATCAATATCGAGTCATAAACTTATTTTTGGCGAATATTTCTAACTTACAGGTGGCATTATGACGTGATTGCGTCATACAGGCACTCTTGGGCTGGTGACATTATGACGCGATCGCATCCTAAGAATGCGAGAGGGTTAACAAGTCCTCTCTTTGCCAAATTCTTAGTTTGACAACAATTATCTGGACCTTCAAAGTCTTGACAATTGCCTGTGTGACTCATATTTTAACCCTCCTCCCTCAACCCTAACTTAAGTGTTACCAAAAAATACCGCTAGATCCTTTCTCAAAAGAGCATGTTGCTACATAGTCAAACAATGCTAGAATAATGCTGCATGCTCTAAAGAATTTTGGTTTGCTTTCTTGCAAGTTTTACAATGTAAAATGACTAGAATGTCTGAAATGTTCAAATTATCCCTAGTGAATGTCTCTAAAGCATTCAAAGTATTCAAACGGTACCGACGCCTTAAAACTCACGACTCTCATTCTTCCTAAGTTTCTGCCCGGAATCAAGCCAAATCTGTTCTTCGACTTGCCAAACACTCTTTCATCAATAATAAATGCACTGAACTATCCAACTCTAGCTCTTCCCAAGCTTTCTGGCATCTAGCCATAAACCTCTCCAACAATTTCTCTTCCTCGTCTTTCCCTCCCATTTTCCACTCTAATGGCACAACCATCACTTCTTCCTCTGACAAAGCTAAACTCTTCACTCAAACTTTTGCTAGAAACTCCACCTGGGATGATTCCGGTGCTATTCCTCCCTCTCCACCCTCCTCTCTCTTACTTATGCCTAATATCCTAATCTCTTCTAAAGATGTACTCTCTACCCTCTCTGGGCTTAATACTAATAAGGCGTACGGTCCGGACGGTGTTCCTCCTGTTTGTCTCAAAAACTGTGCTTCCGTGCTGACTCCCTGCCTCGGCAAACTCTTTCGTCTCTGTCTATCCTCTAAAGTCTTCCCTTGATGCTGGAAATTTGCTCACATTCAACCTGTCCCAAAGAAGGGTGACCGCTCTCAACCCTCCAACTATCGTCCAATTGCTCTCATCTCTTGTTTTTCTAAAGTTTTTGAAACTATTCTTGCTTCCAAATTTCTTAAGCATTTCTCTTCTCATAATCTGCTCTCAGATCGCCAGTATGGCTTCCTTAAGGGTCGCTCTACTGGTGATCTTCTTTCATATCTTACTAACTCTTGGTCATCCTCCTTTCGGGACTTCGGTGAGACTTTTCTATTGCACTAGACATATCGAAAGCCTTCGATAGAGCCTGGCACAAATCTTTAATTTCTAAACTACCTTCCTTTGGTTTCTATCCCTCCATCTGTGCCTTTGTCTCTAATTTCCTTTCCGGCTGTTCCATAGCCGCAGTTGTGGACGGCCATTGTTCACTTCCTCACCCTATAAACTCCAGTGTTCCTCAGGGCTCTGTCCTATCTCCTATTCTCTTTCTAAATTTTATAAATGATCTCCTCAACTGTACCTCAATTCCCATCCATTCATACGCAGATGACTCAACCTAACACTACTCCATTAGTTTTTCAGAACGCCCCAGCCAGCAGTCCCTCAACGACAAACGTAATGAAGCCATAGAACTTTTAAATTCTGATCTAAATACAATCTCCAATTGGGGCAGAGAAAACCTTGTTACCTTTAATGCTTCCAAAACCCAATTTCTCCATCTATCTACCCGTAAGGAACTCCCAGCGGACTATCCCTTATTCTTCAACAATACAAAAATCAATCCTTCATCTTCTCTCAATATTCTTGGTGTCTCTTTTTCTTCTGCTCTCAGTTGGAAGGACCATATTACCAGTCTTGCTAAGGCAGCCTCCTAGAAGCTGGGTGTGCTCAACCGCCTTAGGGGGTTCTTTTCCTCTGCACAGCTTCTTGCTCTGTACAGGGGCATAGTGCGTCCTTGTATTGAGTATTGTTCACATGTGTGGGGAGGTTCCTCTCACACCGCTCTCCTAGACAAAGTTGAAAGGAAGGCCTTTCGTATCATTAACTCCCGTCCACTCACCAACTCTCTGCAATCTCTCTCTCTCCGCCGCAATGTTGCATCTCTCTCGCTATTATAATAATCTATAATAATCAGTGTTCCTCAGAGCTTTCCCGGTGTATATCACCTCCTTTACGTAGGGCACGTGGTATCCGTCTTGCAACTCAATCCCACTCCTACTCTGTGCAACTCTCCAACCCAAGAGTGAAACGTTACTCTCAAACTTTCTTTTACTCAACAGCTGAGCTCTGGAACTCTCTCCCAGAATCAGTCTTTCCCTCTTCCTATGACTTAAATTGCTTCAAACTCCGTTTGTCCAGGCATTTTGGCTCGAACGTCCCTTGATTTTGGCCCTGTCACTCTTTCAACTATGGGGGAGGCACTCGCTATAGGCAGTTCTGCCTTTTGCCTCCCTCAATCACATAGAAAAAAAAATCAAAAATAGCTGCTAGATTGAAGTCAATACCTCTTACATCTAGCGGTAAAGTAGCAAAACTGGCAACACTGCAAAGTCATCCTCCTCCTCCCCCTCCCCAGGACCATCCATCCCCTTGAGTCCACAGTTTGAGAGAGAGAGAGTGTGTAGTGGGCCACTCACCGAGCTCCTAGGAGTTGAGGGAAGCCAGCCATACGCATGTTATTGTGGTTATGATTATGACTGTAAGATGAGTGAAACATTAAAATCAATTATAAATGTGTATCCACTATCGGGATGTTCAAAACTACTCATGGTCTTGCTTAAAGCTATCACTCTTCTTTCTCACTTGCCTATCTAATCTCGTTGCTTAGTTTGCCAAAGAAATTATGTTATGAAATTCCTTGTTCCTTGTATTTGTTTGTGTTTATTTGTAACCTTTCCACGTGTCTCCATTACGTACAGACATCGAGCTGGATGCATTATTCAAATACAAGGATAGATATATATCGGAAGTATTTATTTACCCTCGGAAAGCTGAAATATAATATATGCGCATCTCTGAATGACATGAATGCGCAAACAACATGGAGGAGACCACTCACTGAGCCTAAGTAATTGTCGCTAGATAGGCGTGTGTGTGCTTGTTTTAGTGTGGCTGTGTGTGTGATGGTCTTGTGTAGCTATGTGTGTGCTTGTTTTACATTGGCTGTGTGTGTGATGTTCTTGTGTAGCTACAGTATGTGTGTGCTTGTTTGAGTGTCGCTATAGGCTACGTATTCGTTATCTTTCTTTCTCCCTCTCTCTCTCTCTCTCTCTCTTTGTTTAGTATGTTGTCGTTTCGATAAGTCTCTCTCTCTCTGTCTCTCACACACAAATGAGAACATAAGTAAACAGGAGTCTGCAGCGAGCCAATTGGCCCACAAATGGCAGATCCCTTCCACACCCAACCCATGTCTTACGAGAGGCAGATCCCATACACAGCCAATCTCTCTCTCTCTCTCACTTACACACCGGTATACAAATGAGGCAGATCACTTACACATGCAACCAAGATGAAAATGGGAGCCTGTAGAGAGCCAGTGGGCCACACAAGGCAGATCCCTTTCACACCCAACCCATCTCATACACATATGTTACTTACACTACTTACTATACACCAATGTTATCATATACCTGCAACCAAGATATCTATCTATCTATATGCTCAGGCCCAATCCCCATTTTGGGGGTAGCCGACTCAAGACAGAGCAAGAACAGGGAAAACACAAAAACAACATAAAACAAAAAATAAACACAGATACAAAACACAAACTCTCACACATCCAGGTCACCCAGGAGAAGACCCAGAGACCAGGGTTACCAAGGTCGCTCCAGCACTCCCCCGGCCCCTGACCACCCGGAGAGGTTCCGATCTCGGCAGGCAGACATGCAGCGGAGCCAAAGCCACAAGCCCTCCCACCACACTTCCAGGCACACCCTTCATATTAATCGTCTCCCCGGGCCAGGCGCCTGATGGACTATTATCTAGTCCAACTTGCGCCCGACCCCTTACTCCAAATGACCACGTGTTCACTCAACTATTCACAAGCATTCTCCATTCACTCCTGTCCACCACCACTTCCCCTGCCTGATCTATAGTCATTCCTCTATCATCCAAAGCCTTTCTTACACAGTCTCTCCATCTCAATGGGGGTCTTCCTGCCCTTCTATCTCCCCTTGTACCTGACTCACATATTCTCTTTGTAAGCCTTTCATCTCCCATTCGTTCAACATGACCATACCAGCTCAGCACCCTTCTGTCCACTCTGGCTGACAAATGTTCTTGCCGCCCCACTCTCCTACGTATCTCTTCATTCCTCAATCTGTCTCTACGAGTAACTCCACACATACTCCTCAAGCAGCTCATCTCCATCACATCCAGCCCTCTTTTCTCCTTTTTCTTCAGAGCCCATGTCTCAGCCCCATACATCACTGTTGGCACAACAATTCCTTTATTCAGTGCACTTTTTACTTTCACTCCGAGATTTCTCGTCTTCCACATACTTCCCATTGCTCCGAAAACCTTCCTTCCTTCACACACTCTCTGTTTTACCTCCACTTCCATACCTCCACTCCTGCTTATCGTTCCTCCTAGATATTTAAAACACTCTACTTGTTCCAATATTTCCCCATCCAGCCTCACATCTAGATTCACCCTATGCTCTCCCCTATTACACACCATTACTTTACTTTTATTGACGTTCACCTTCAGTTTCCTCCTTCCACAAACCACACCAAACTCTTTGACTACCCGCTGCAGTTTCTCATCAGAATCCGCCACCAATGCTGTGTCATCAGCGAACAGCAACTGATTCAACTCCCAATCTCTACCATTCTTTCCTACTAAACCCAATCCTCTTCCCATAGTTCTCCTTTTCACCTCCCTCACCACACCATCCATAAACATATTAAACAGCCATGGTGACATTACACAACCCTGTCGCAAACCTACCTTTACCTCAAACCATTCACTCAACTCACCATTTCCTACTCTCACACATGCTCTGCTCCCTTCATAAAAACTCTTAACTGCTTCTAACAAATTTCCTCCTATTTCATAAATCCTTAACACCTTCCACATTGCTTCATGGTCCACACGATCATACGCTTTTTCCAAGTCCATAAAAGCCCAAAATATCTCCTTATGCTTCTCTAAATACTTCTCGCATAACTGTCTTACTGCAAACATCTGATCCACGCACCCTCTTCCCCTCCTAAAACCGCACTGTTCTTCTCCTATTGCAACTTCCGTACACTTTATTATCCTCTCTATCAACACCCTGCCATACAGCTTTCCAACCACTGACAATAAACTAATACCTCTATAACTTGAACACTCGTGCCGATCTCCCTTCCCCTTGTACAACGGCACAATACATGCACTCTTCCAGTCTATTGGTACCATTGACACAGCAAAGCACACATTGAAAAGTCTCACCAACCAATCTATTATCACATCTCCACCCTTCTTTATACACTCCACAGCAATACCATCCAAACCTTCTGCTTTTCCCGCTCTCATTTGTTTCACTGCTTCTTTCACCTCATTTTCCTCAATCCTTTCATTCATTCCCTGCCACCTGGGTGGCCTGGCTAACCTATCTCCATCCACCTCTGCTTCAATCACTGCTTCTCTTCCATCTCTTGTATTTAACAAAGATTCAAAATACTCGGCATATCTTTTCCTCACTTCAACTGGTTCCACTAGTAATTCTCCATTTTCATCTTTCACTGACTCTTCCCTCTTTTGTCCTCCTTTCCTTACTTTATTTACCTCCTTCCAGAACATCTTCTTTCGTTCTTCAAAATTCTCACTCAGCCTTTGGCCCCACCTTTCGTTTGCATCTTTTTTTCGCTTCTCTAATTTTCCGTTTTGCCTCTCTCCTTTTCTCCTTGTACCTCTCCCATACCTCAACACTACCATCCTGTAAAACCCTCTCAAAACACTGTCTCTTCTCCTCAACTGCCTTTCTCACCGTATCATTCCACCACTCGCTTCCCTTCCTGATACCTCTGCCTCCTACTTTCCTTTTGCCGCATACTACCTCTGCACTTGCTTTCACTCCTTCCTTAAACTGTTGCCATTCAACCTCTACTTCTCTCTCTTCCATCCACTTTTCATTTAGTCTTTCCTTGTACTCCCTCTCTTTTTCACTCTTCTCTAACTCACTAACTTTTATTACCTCTCTTACTTCACGCTTGTCTCTTATTCTCCTGTAACTCTTAACTCTTAGCTTTCCCTCCACCAGGTAATGATCTGACATACCCTCCGCCTCACCTCTCATCACATTCACATCCAGCAGTCTACACAATCTTTCCCTTGTCACCAGCACATAATCCATCAATGCCCTCTCTACAATCTCTCCCCTCACAAGTCTATGCCAGGTGTACTTGTGTATACGCCTTTTTTTGAAGAACGTATTACCTACACTCAATCTACACTCTTCACATACATTTTTCAGTCTTTCTCCACTCTCGTTTACACCATCCACACCAAAACTACCGATGACTCCCTCAACAGGCTCATTTCCTACCCTAGCAAGATATAATTGTAAGAAATAGGAACGTAAGAAAATGGGAGTCAGCAGAGCCAATTGGCCTATACAAAACAGATCCCTTTCACACCCAACTCATCTTATAAACTCTCTCTTTCTCTCTCTCACACACACATGAGAACATAAGTAAACAGGAGTCTGCAGAGAGCTGATTGGCCCACACACGGCAGATCCCTTTCACACGCAACCCATCCCGCTCGCGCTCTCTCTCTCTCTCTCTCGGTCTTCCTTATATTTACGACATCCTATTATCTATCGCCATGCTCTATCTCTCACACACAAATGAGAACATAAGAACATAAGTAAACTGGAGTCTGCAGAGAGCCGATTGGCCCAGACACGGCAGATCCCTTTCACCCCCAACTCATCTCGTCCTATCATATTTAATGTTGAAGCTCTATTGTTATTCAACCCATTATAGCACTCTGTAGCCTATTCCACATATCTACAACTATTACCTAACGAATAGAGGCAGATCCCTTACACAGAAAATATCTTTCTCGCTCTTGTTTGTTTGCACACCTGTACAAATTAGGCAAACCCCTTGCACATGCAACCAAGATGAAAATGGGAATCAGCAGAGCCAAGTGGCCCGCACAAGGCAGATCCCATTCACACCTAACTCATCTCATAAGCTTTATGTTACTTACACTACTTTCTATACACCAATGTTATCATATACCTGCAACCAAGATATAATTGTAAAAAATAGGAACATAAGAAAATGAGAGTCAGCAGAGAGCCAATTGGCCCACACAAGACACTCGGTAGCCTATTCCACATATCTACAACTCTGTTACCAAACGATTAGAGGCAAATCCCTTACACAGCCAATCACTCTCTCTTTTTCTCTTCTTTGTTTGCACCCCTGTACAAATTAGGCAGCTCTCTCTCTCTCATTTATTGCTGTCTTCCTTACGATTACATTACGACATCCTAAGCTCTCTCTCTAACAAATGAGAATATAGGAAAACGGGGGTCTACAGAAAGCAGATTAGCCCACACACGGAAAATCCCTTTCACACCCAACCCATCCCATGCTCTCTCTCTCTCTCTCATTTATCATTTATCGCTGCCTTTCTTACGCTTACGACATTCTATTCTCTCTCGCCATGTTTCTCTTTCTCCCTCTCTCTCTTTAACAAATGAGAACATAAGAAAAATAAGGAGACGGGAGCCTGCAGAGAGCCGATTGGATCACACACGGCAGATCCCTTTCACAGGAAACCCATCTCGTCCTATCTAATTCTATGTTGGAACCCTATTGTTATTGATCCCACTATAGCACTCGGTAGCCTATTCCACACATCTATAACTCTGAGTTATCACGCGATCGCGTTTTTGAACTTTTTGGCCCTGGGCAATTACTACACCATCGCGTCATAAGGAATTCGATGGGGTTAAATTGCTAAATACATAGAGGAAGAGGAATGGCAAGGAAAGCTAAACAAAATAGACAATATTTTGAACATGAGGTTGCTTATAATAATTTGCATCTTCTTTAGTTTCTCCATGGCTAACCAAAAAGGTCACATTCTTAACCCTTAATTAGCGGCGAGCAACATAAGTCGAGTTAAATAAAGCTGGACTATGTGGCGGCGCTCGACATAGGTCGAGTGGCAATTTCAGCACGTAATGTTGCTGAGAGAGAGAGACAAGTGGTGGCAGGAGAGTAGCGAGCGTATGACTGCTCCAGACCACCGCAGCGAACATACTGACACAAATCCCAGCTCCCTCCTCCCTCTCTCACTCGCTATATAAGGAATTGTATCGGGAAAGTGGCTAATTACATGCTTTTTGCACTCGCGTTGCACGGTTATTGCAAGAAAACTAGCCATCATAAAAGGATCATTATGGTGTCATTCGAAAGCTCTGTTTATGCCCTTTCAGGGATAGATACTTGTTTTACGTTCTGGGTCTTATTTAGGCATGAAAATGATCACGTAAACAGCCCTATTTTGGCTAAAAACACCCCGCAGGGCGGTACATATAAATAAACCGCATAGGCCGCTCTTAAGGTGTTAAAAGGCCCTAACCAAAAAGGCCATGCTAGCTTCTGAACAGAAAAAAAGGCTACACTTCATAACCCTTATGGTCACACTCCTAAAAGGCCACAATCAAAACAACCACACTCCTTAACCCAATTCCCATGGGGCCTCTCATATGACAGACGATTTTCCAGCTATTTTGTAGCAACTGCTCTCGCTTTTGCTTATACATTAAAATTAGCAGGGAATTAAAGTAATTCCGGGAAACTATGCCTACTCGTACGGGGTTAATAGCTTTAGCCAACATGGCCACACTCCTTAATGGCCTAAGTGGCCACAGCCAAAATGGCTACACTGTATTACGTCTGTACTTTCTCCATGCCCGATAAGATACATGATATTTTGATATATGTGACACAGCCCTTGTATCCAACACAATATCCTGTGTGCAACCCTGCTCGAACCCCGGAAAAAATTGCTTGCAACTTTAATTGTTATTATTATTATTATTATGATTATGATTATTATCATTATTGTAGTACGGATCACGGCGTCGGGCAATAGATAGATAGATAGATAGATTGTAGTACCTAAACTTAAATTCACTGCTCTACTAGGGTAGGTGTAATTCAACAGTTTTTTGGAAGTTTACGTCTTTATTTAACAAAATCCCATGGTAACCGTAATCCACATAGCAATTGATTCTCTGTTCGAGTCAAGATGAGTTCAAACTGTTAATTGAATACCCACGACGGCCCAGTATAGTTTGCACTTTGGATTTTGACATTCCCATCATAACCTATCTGGACAATCGCTATTCAGAGTCTTGATTTACTTCGACTTTGAGCCAAAGGCACATCACTATATTCACAATGGTTGACAAAACTATACTATAACTAATCCCTTAATATTTCCTTTAATAATTTTAACAATATTAGGACCGAGGATTTTACCCATATGTTCTCACATCACCATGACAATATCAGAAACACTTATTCCTTTACATGGGATAACATCACCTTAACCCCTTAAGAGCAGCGGCGTACTTAAGTCCCCCTCCTATTTGCAGCAAGGTAGGAGCATTATTAAGGCTTTTAAAGGGTTAAAATCGAGTGCAAATGGCCGGGAGCGCAGCGGGCCAGACAGCCGACTCCCAGGGCTTACCGCCGCCCATTAACACATGTTCCCTGTGTTCTCGAGAGGCCGGCAGTGTAGCCAGTAGTGAGCATAGCTGGGAAAAATATACCGCTATACGCTAAACTCTCATGTTCGTGGCACCACTGCAAGAGAACCACGAGTGCTACGTAGCTCGTTTTGGTCTCATTTTGAAGGTTTTAGCGCCTATTTTTTTGCTGAATACATTTATTTTCATGCAGATACTTGATTGATCATTCAGGAGGGCCTGAATATGCCCAAATGAGCCCAAAACACCCCGCCAGACAAGGGTTAATCATATTAGACACAAATAATGAACCCGTAGGTATTTACATCACCATGACAATATCAGAAACACTTATTCCTTTACATGGGATAACATCACCTTAATCATATTAGACACAAATAATGAACCCGTAGGTATTTACATCACCATGACAATAATGAACCCGTAGGTATTTACATCACCATGACCATACTTGTAAACAATTATTCGATCCACGTTCTTAACCCGGGAACGGCGAGGAGACTCTTAAGAGGTTTTGGTGGTGGAGGGCGACGGAACTCTTAACCCTTAAAAAGCGGCTCACCACATAAGTCGAGTTGAAAAAACTGGCAAAAAACGGGTGAAAAAAGGGTGAAAAAAGGGTGAAAATCGAGTGAAAATGGGTGGGATAGTAATGATCCATATGTCCGACATCTGTGGCCTCCCGGCCCACACTAACTCCAGTTCCCCCACCGCGCATGAGGATTACAGTGTAACCAATAGTTCGCTAAAAGTGAGCAAGGTAGCAAAATCAGCTAAACTTCCATCTTCGAGGTAACACTGTCAGTGCTCCACGAGTGCTACGTAGCGTCATTGTGTAGCGATTTCCACCTAGTTTTCGGCGCAATACAGTTCCTTTCATACTGATGGTTGATATAGCAGTCAGAACGGCCTGAAAAGGCCCAAAACGGCCACAGAGGGCCCGCTAGACATGGGTTAAGATCCAAGGCCTAAAAAAAAAAACTTAAAAGACCCTAGTAGCACTAAGAAAAATGGAATATGTGATTAAGTGAGATAATTCCCTTCCATACCTTCTATCACTCCTCCACATGTGTCAAAAACCCCTCCTTCCCTCCCCTCCTTCAATTATCACCTATTTTTCCTCTTATTCCCTTGTTTATAGGTTTATTTATCGCACCAATATCTCCAACTCGTTTCCTAGGTCGTCTACTGCGCATATAGAGAGCGTGGGAAGAGAAAGAAAGCGAGAGAGAGACATCAGTCTGCCTTCAGGTCTTGAGGAGGGAGGATATACATCTCGTTCGCCTGTCACCTCATGACTGGAGGGTCGGCAATAATTCTTCTTTTTCATCCCCCAAATACTATTCCCACTTGTTTTATTGCCGTTACATGTTAATATCTTCATATTAAACGTAAAATAAGCGCATATGAATAAGTAATAACGATATTTATGGTAAAATGACGATTTTAGGTGGGAATGAACCAAAATATCCTCGCCTGGCGGGAGGGTTTGAAATACCAATAGCGCGGCGGTCTCGGGTTAAATCCCCTTTACAATATTGAACACAATTACTAAATCAACAGGTATTTATGTCACCTTTACAATATCAGAACGCTATATCCTGTCCCTTAGGTCACTTTAACAATGTTACAAACTATTATTCAATCAATGACATCCTTAAAACTAGTTGGCTAGTTATTTACGCGCAGGCGAAAGCATGCTGTCGACGAGGTGAATATCTAATTAATAACTTGTTTCTTTATATCAAAAAGAGTATTTCATGGGTCTGGGCTGAAGCCCTTCTCTAACTATTTCTTCAGCTAGGTCTAACCTATTTTGCAAATGCTAAACCCCAAAAAACTGTTAATGTAAATCCAGTTATCTCAATTACATGGGCTTTATCAATTATTTTCCCTTCTAGCTTTATCCTGAAGAACTCCCACTTAATATTTAACATATCTTTACTTAATATCCTATAAGATCCTGTACTATTTCTAGTTGACTGGCGGAGTGCCTTTACTAACAATAACAGCTATATCTCTCAACACATCTCATTTCATCATTTGTCTTATCAGTTTCTCTTTTGCTGTTTTATAGGATCACATAGATTGTATGGTTTGGAACACACTGGCTCTGTCTAGTATTTACCTTTATGTTAAGTCTGTTCGGGCCTTTAAGGGTCCTTTAAAAATATTCCGGAAGCTCTCTTGTTTTTGCTTCACCACTTCAAAGCGGGCCAATACACCATCTCCATCTTCTCAGTACCATCTACCACCAGTTGACCATCTTGAATCGCTTGGCATATTGTATGAAGCCTAGCAATATGTCGGCAGGCATCCAGATATTGGAGGTGTATCTGGGCCAAGGGTGAGCGATGTACTAGGTCCCGGCTCGTCTTGTGTTCAGTAGAGCTCAGTTGCTGGAGGACAGGAACAGACATATTTATCTCCACATGGGTGCCAAGGTGAGCGAAGGGGGTGCGTTTGCTAAGAGCTCGCCAGCGTGATCCAGGCAGGTGCCCGTAGCCGAGTGAGTCCTGTGGCCCCACCCCCCTCCATTTATACCCCTCCCTCACGGAACGAGGCCCTGTGATTGGTCGAGCTGCGCGCTCAGGAGCTACACCAGCCCGCTCGCTTCGAAATTCAAACTTCCCCTCCTGCTTTACTTCATCTTCGTAATATTTTCCAGGAAGCTTATTAGAGATGCTCTGTAGTGGGCGTGAGTTATGAGACAAGCGTTGAGTTGATCTTTGTGCTGCGTCAAACGAGGCTGGTGATTGTTCGAGCGCAGGGGAGTGTCACGTGGTTCCCCGTGACAAGGTTGCAAGGGTAAACCTTGCTTATCCACCTGAGCTAATCCCGTCTCCTGATTGGCGGACGGAATTACTCCTTCAGTGATGATTCTGAAAGTAGTAGTGCTGATGATAGTAATGGCGATAGTGACCAGTAGTGATGATGGTGACTGTTATAGTGATAATGACAGTAGTGGTGACAGTTGTATTGATGATGGAAGTATTATTGATGATGGTGATAGTATTATTGATGATGGTGATAGTATTATTGATGATGGTGATAGTATTATTGATGATGGTGATAGTATTTTTGATGATGGTATTACTATACCTGATTTTTTTCCATCCGATACTCGAGAATCGTGGATGTGGCAACTGCGCGGTAATGTCCCGTGATTGGTTGGAGTGAATGTGTTTTATTTCGTAGGTTGTTTGTGATAAACATTAAAATAACTGTTTCATTGTAATTATTTGACTCATCATATCTACAAAGTATAATAGCGTCTTCTATTATAAATCTCGTAAATGTCGTTTAGCATTGATATTTTGCAATACAAGCAGGCATTAACCAAACATGGATCTGTACCAAAGTCAACTGATGCCCAAACGAACACTTGCAGTTCAGTGCACTAATTTTATTTGAAAATTAAATGACATTTGACTGTTTTAGCGCATATAAAAAGGTAGTGAAACACTTTAGTACATGTAATATAAGGCAATCACTAAATTTAAAGTAGCCTACATGTTCATGGAATTTATTAAATGTAGTGTTGGGGGAGGGGAGAGGGAGGAGGGTAAACAACAGGAGAAAGTATTCACGGCTGTAGGCTACCCGATTTTCGTACAAGTAAAATAGAAGTAGCATTGGCTACATAAATATGTGTATACGGTATACCCATGAATATATTTACATGAATATACCCCTGAGTGAAAAGCTTGATAACAGAGTCTGTTCAATAGATTTAAACTTCCCGCCTCAGGAATGGCTGTTCCAACCACTTCCCCCAACACTACATTTAATACATTCCATGAACATGTAAGCTACTTTAAATGTAGTACTTGCCTTCTATTACATGTACTAAAGTGTTTTACTACCTTTATATAGCGCTTAAGTAAGCAGTCAAATGTCATTTAATTTTCAAATAAAATTAGTGTACTGAACTGAAAGTGTTCGTTTCGGAATCAGTTTACTTTGGTACAGATGCATGTTTGGTTAATGCCTGCTTGTATTGCAAACTATCAATGCTAAACAGCATTTACGAGATTTATAATAGAAGACACTATTTTACTTTGTAGATATGATGAGTCAAATAATTACAATGAAACAGTTATGTTAATGTTTATCACAAACAACCTACGACATAAAACACATTCACTCCAACCAATCACGGGACATTACCGCGCAGTTGCCGCAACATCCACGATTCTCGAGTATCCGCTGGAAAAAAATCAAGTATAGTGATGATGGTAACCCATCACAGAGTTGGGTATGCTGTTTTGATTTTGGGCACAACGACACATCTACAATGTTTATTGTTTATGCATACGACAACATCATTCGGGCCCTAGTGGCTAGTTATTGTTTATGCATACGACAACATCATTCGGGCCCTAGTGGCTAGTGATTGAAACTTTTAAGTGGAGATGGGCCGTTTTTCAGGTCCCCTTCTTCCTCATGTTTAGCTCTATTAAGTTTCATATTTGATGACGCTCAACCCATTATTTTGGCGATTTTAAGACCTTTCGCTCCAATTCTTTGTCAATATCTTGTTCAATGTCAATATCGAGCTATTTAGATTGTTGATTTTTTCCTGGCGAGCGAAAGCGAGCCTGTAATTTTAAGAGGAATCGGCCTTTGGCCGGGACATTTTCAACCAATTTGTTTTCAAATTTATCTTAAAACGGAGTCAAGGGGGTGATTATTTAAGTTTGATGGAGGCCTAGGGATAAGAAATTGATAAATATATGTACAAATTAGCAAATATATACGCACATCCCCCCTTAATTTAACCCTTTCACACATTTATGATGCAGAGGTTGCCAGATTAGCAATAAGAAATAGAGTTCTCTCACTCTTATAATTACCTCTCCAAAATTAGTTTTCTGCCCACAGCTAACTCGAAGACAACTGCAGAGGTTGAAGTAACTAAACTAAATGTTTCTAAATACCCCTGATGGTAACAAAGGCTTTAACCCGTGGAGCCCCGGCTAGTTTTGTAATGTTTGTTCACCAGAACCCGGCCGGTTTTCAAAAAATGGTTTTATTCCAGAAACAATAGCGAATGGGTTAGGAATGAAGGAAAAACCACGAAAAACCGCTCAAAAAGCTTAAATAATGGTCCTACAGAGCCCCCGAAAACGTATTTTACAAGAGTACAAAATTGAAGGCAATTACCCCAAAAAACCAGGTTATTGCGCGCTCACGCGCACGCACGTGGACTTTAAGAGTTTTCAACCATCGGCACGGTTGCATGGGATACGTACACAGTTCCCATACAAATCTGAGCCCTCTTGAGTGGCTACACCTGAGGTTACGGTCGGCGCAATTAGGGTGACGCGCCAGACGCGTCTCTGGGGCTGTGCGTTACATACATCGCCGACGCGTCAGACGCGTCGCTGGGGCTGTACGGGTTAAAGTATCCCCAATTGGATCAAAATCGCATTATATGTCGGAGAGGGTTTAGTTACTTGCTCAATAGGTGGCGTTCTGAGAGTGAGGGTACGAGTCTAGGTGGCGAGACAGTGAAGTACGAAGGCGAAAGAGCTTCAGATGATGCTTCAAGCCGTGAGTTGAACTCTAGTACTTCACTTGTCTCACTCCCTAGACTGGAACAAGACCTCACGGGCTTCACCGTGTTGAGCGGTTGGATGTGTAAGCTTTCAGCCTATGCCCGAGAGGGAGTAGTTGGAATAAAGAAACAAAAAAATTGCAGGAAGAAAGTGGGGAGCAAAAAATCCAAGAAGTTACTAAATCCTTACACAAGAAGAATATCAACAACATCCCTTGAACCCGATACTAAATTAAACAGTTCCCATCAATATTTCTCAGCTTTCTTGAAGATTTTGTAGTTAAATATAGTGCTAAGTATATTAACTTGGTTATATTATGATGCATATAATAGTAGTTTCATTTTTGTCCGGCTTGTAACTATATTTTGCAGGAAGAAAGGGGAGAGCAAAAAAACCCCAAAGAAGTTACTAGATCCTAACCCAAGAAATACATCAAACAACATAATTTGGCTCATTAGTTATGCGATTTTAAGACCTTTCGCCCCTTTTCTGTGTCAATATTAAGAATGTTTGTGTCACTTAGGTGTCGATTTTTTCCTGGCGAGCGATAGCGAGACTGTAATTTAGGAACAACTATAACTGTAACTATATTTAGGAACAACTATAACTAACTATATTTAGGAACAACTATAACTGTAACTATATTTAGGAACAACTATAACTGTAACTATATTTAGGAACAACTATAACTGTAACTATATTTTGCAGGAAGAAAGTGGGGGACAATAATATCCAAGAAGTGACAAGATCCTAACCGAAGAAGAAAAACCTCAACAACAAAAATCCAAGAAATTACAAGATCCTAAACAAGAAAGAAGTAGACCCCCCCCCCCAAAAAAAAAAAGAAAAAAAAAGAAAAAAAAATCAAGACTCCAAGATCCTAAACCAAGATGAACATCAACAAAAAGATCCAAGAAGTTACAAGATCCTAACCCAAGAAGAAGAACTCCAACACAAAATTACAAGAAGTTACAAAATCTCAACCCAAACACGCTCATGTGTGAGTCTGCTTGACCTGGGTTCGATCTAAGCCAAGGCGGACATTTAATGGGTGTGGTAGTACGTCCTAGCGTGTTTCACATGCTCGCACCCAGTCGAGGGACACCTCGGCGATGTATACAGACTAATAACACACATTACAAAGCCACTCCAACAGCTTCCTCTCTCTCCAACACCCCTTCTCCTCTCTCTACACTCTTCAGAAAAAATAGGAAAACTAGAAAGTAGCTACAAGGTGCCGTTGTAAAGGCTTATCCCTCAATATTTTCACCTGACCTGACCAACAAACTGCAGCCATGGTTCGGGATTTTGATGACTTGTTGGACAGAGTGGGGTCGTATGGTCGTTACCAGAAGAACATATTGGCCTTCTTGTTCTTTCCCATCTCCCTCGTCCTTGGTATCACGGTACGTACACTCCAATGCCATAGTTAACACTTTCCCATGCTAGGCACACCACCTCCCGCCCACCATGGGGTACTAAGTTGGGTGCTCCCCCTCCAGCCTACTTAAGGGGGTCACCTGTTTTTTTTTCTCTTTCTCTCCTTTTCTCTCTTTCTCTGGCTTGTATCCATTCGGCCCCATTCAGCCAACTATTTTAAGACGTTTATCACCATCCAGGTGCCAATTTCTTCCTGGCGAGTGATAGCGAGCCAGCATTATAATTATGGAGAAATCCGGCTTCGCCAGAGAAAATTTTCTATCGAAAACTGTACAAATTTAGCTTGCTGTCAAAACAAAAATATATATATGCTGGCTCGCTACCGCTCGCTAGGAAAATATTGACACCTGGATGTGGGTAAACATCTTAAAACACTAGGCTGAATGGGGCCGAATGGATACAAGCCAAAGAGAGAGGGAGAGATAGAGAAAAAAAGCAAGGTGGGCCCCTTTAGGTACTGAGTCGCGCGGTACGGTACAGTGAAACGTTCCCTTACGTCTCTCCCGCTGTTCCTCCCAATACTTAGTGTAGGACAAATGGTGGAAAGATAGTATGTGGTTTGAAATGAAAATGAAATGAACATTCAATTATATTCCAATATCTACAGTATATTGTCATAGTAATAACCTAGTACACATGTATATACGCACTGGCAAGTGTTGTCATAGTAATAACCTAGTACACATGAATATACGCACTGGCAAGTGTTGTCATAGTAATAACCTAGTACACATGTATATACGCACTGGCAAGTGTTGTCATAGTAATAACCTAGTACACATGTATATACGCACTGGCAAGTGTTGTCATAGTAATAACCTAGTACACATGTATATACGCACTGGCAAGTATTGTCATAGTAATAACCTAGTACACATGTATATACGCACTGGCAAGTGTTGGAGTGGAGGGTCATGGATTAGTATTATATTTTATTATCCTGTGTCTTTTACTATATATATTATGTAAGATCTACAGATGCACACATAAGTTTGTTCCTCTCTGTGATCATAAGGAGGAAGCATTCAAACGGTACCGACGCCTTAAAACTCAAGACTCTTATTCTTCATATGTTTCTGCCCGGAATCAAGCCAAATCTGTTCTTCGACTTGCCAAACACTCTTTCATCAATAATAAATGCACTGAACTATCCAACTCTAGCTCTTCCCAAGCTTTCTGGCATCTAGCCAAAAACCTCTCCAACAATTTCTCTTCCTCGTCTTTCCCTCCCCTTTCCCACTCTGATGGCACAACCATCACTTCTTCCTCTGACAAAGCTAAACTCTTCGCTCAAACTTTTGCTAGAAACTCCACCTTGGATGATTCCGGTGCTATTCCTCCCTCTCCGCCCTCCTCTCTCTTACTTATGCCTAATATCCTAATCTCTTCTAAAGATGTACTTTCTACCCTCTCTGGGCTTAACACTAATAAGGCGTATGGTCCGGACGGTGTTCCTCCTGTTGTTCTCAAAAACTGTGCTTCCGTGCTGACTCCCTGCCTAGGCAAACTCTTTCGTCTCTGTCTATCCTCTAACGTCTTCCCTTCATGCTGGAAGTTTGCTCACATTCAACCTGTCCCAAAGAAGGGTGACCGCTCTCAACCCTCCAACTATCGTCCAATTGCTCTTATCTCTTGTCTTTCTAAAGTTTTTGAAACTATTCTTGCTTCCAAATTTCTTAAGCATTTCTCTTCTCATAATCTGCTCTCAGATCGCCAGTATGGCTTCCTTAAGGGTCGCTCTACTGGTGATCTTCTTTCATATCTTACTAACTCTTGGTCATCCTCCTTTCGGGAATTCGGTGAGACTTTTTCTATTGCACTAGACATATCGAAAGCCTTCGATAGAGTCTGGCATAAATCTTTAATTTCTAAACTACCCTCCTTCGGTTTCTATCACTCCATCTGTGCCTTTGTCTCTAATTTCCTTTCCGGCCGTTCCATAGCCGCGGTTGTGGACGGCCATTGTTCACATCCTCACCCTATAAACTCCGGTGTTCCTCAGGGCTCTGTCCTATCTCCTATTCTCTTTCTAATTTTTATAAATGATCTCCTTAACTGTACCTTAATTCCCATCCATTCATACGCAGACGACTCAACCTTACACTACTCCATTAGTTTTTCAGAACGCCCCAGCCAGCAATCCCTCAACGACAAACGTAATGAAGCCATAGAACTCTTAAATTCTGATCTAAAAACTATTTCCAATTGGGGCAGAGAAAACCTTGTTAACTTTAATGCTTCCAAAACCCAATTTCTCCATCTATCTACCCGTCAGGATCTCCCAGCGGACTATCCCTTATTCTTCAACAATACAAAATCAACCCTTCATCTTCTCTCAATATTCTTGGTGTCTCTTTTTCTTCTGCTCTCATTTGGAAGGACCATATGACCAGTCTTGCTAAGGCAGCCTCCCAGAAGCTGGGTGTGCTCAACCGCCTTAGGGGGTTCTTTTCCCCTGCACAGCTTCTTGCTCTGTACAGGGGCATAGTGCGCCCTTGTATTGAGTATTGTTCACATGTGTGGGGAGGTTCCTCTCACACCGCTCTCCTAGACAAAGTTGAAAGGAAGGCCTTTCGTATCATTAACTCCCGTCCACTCACCAACTCTCTGCAATCTCTCTCTCTCCGCCGCAATGTTGCATCTCTCTCGCTATTCTATCGCTACTATAATAATCAGTGTTCCTCAGAGCTATCCCAGTGCATACCACCTCCTTTACGTAGGGCACGTGGTACCCGTCTTGCAACTCAATCCCACCCCTACTCTGTGCAACTCTCCAACCCAAGAGTGAAACATTACTCTCAAACTTTGTTCTACTCAACAGCTGAGCTCTGGAACTCTCTCCCAGAATCAGTCTTTCCCTCTTCCTATGACTTAAATTGCTTCAAACTCCGTGTGTCCAGGCATTTTGGCTCGAACGTCCCTTGATTTTGGCCCTGTCACTCTTTCAACTATGGGGGAGGCACTCGCTATAGGCAGTTATGCCTTTTGCCTCCCTCAATCACATAGAAAAAAAAAAAAAAATATATATACATAGATAATTATATAATGCGCACGATTGGATGACGATTGTAGTCTCTTATGCTTTGGTTGACTCATCTGATTAGTCAACTGAATATTAAAATATATCACACTATAATTTATTCATACTATTTTACTTGCATACATTCTTTAACCCTTCCTGCCCGGGTGTCATTTTAAAATGACACCCCTTGCGAAGGGCAGGAGCCCGGGTGTCCTTTTAAAATCCGTAAGCTTGAAAGCCTACTAAGCGTGGTTTGAGAGCCGCGCGGCGAAACATTTGTAAACAAAGCCGGTCGGAGCGACATGCAGCTTCAAAAAACAAGAAGAAGAAGTCGGACCTTTGTTGTTGTTGTTTGGTTAAACGATAATTAGTGTTTGTAAGTGTCCGATTTTGCTAAAACCGCATCAAAACTCTCTTCACGGAAATCGTCATCACAACTGAACCAGTTGACCTAGAGAGCTCTACTCAACGCCATTCTACAGATACAAGTAAGGGCTACATTTCAAGATGTGTGTGAATTCTCTAGCAGTTAAAATAAAAAAAATAGGCCTAGGCCTATTATGATGTTTTTTGGCCAGATCGCCCGGATAGGAGTGCCGTCATATAGAAGGCCAGCCCGGGGAGGAAAGGTTAAGATCACAACGAGGAACAGAACCTATGTGGGCACATATATAAATATGTATATACATAAAATGTATATATATACATCCCAAATTAATACTTATGACAAGGAAGTCTAAACTAATTTTCAATAACTCAATGCTATCTGTGAGAAGGGTATGTGTTATTTGCATGGGTGCAAAACATAAATTATACAACAATAATATTTACAATAGTAATATTACTTTTACTAATATTAGTTATGATAATATGTATGTATATACAGTATATATATATATATATATATATATATATATATATATATATATATATATTAATAATTTTAATAGCAATAAGAAAATAGGTACATGGCTTCTTTTTAAAGTGGATGATGAAAATAACGCCATCAGTGTTATCGTCATCGAAAGTGTTAAGGGGAAATGGGTTCCCTTCTCCCTCATGCTTAGCCCCATTGGTTTTGATATCTTAAGACGTTCGGCCCATTAGTTTGTCAATTTAAAGGCTTTTCGCCCCTTTTTCTTTGTCAATATTAAGACTGTTCGTGTCATTTAGGTGTTGATTTTTCCTGACGAGCGATAGCAACCGTATAATTTAGGAAGACCCGGCCTATCGAAAAATGTTCAAATATATCTTGAAGGGTGATCCAGCTTTTGTTTTAAGTTTGATGGAGGTCTAAGGAGGAAACTAGAAAATAATACATACCCGGTACATGAAAAAAATCAACCAAAAAATGAACCATATCCCCTCAAGCCGGAATCACACGAGAGCTTTTATAGTTAACATACTGTGATCAATAATGTTTTGGCAACAGTTCTTGATTATTTTGTACTGGTCTTGGAAACTAGATTGATGATAGATGAATTAAGGTCACCACAAAAATTTAAATTTTAGCCTCATAAGCTGCCAGACCACCGTTGAGGATAAATGTTGAGGGAAAGAGCACTCGTGTGACACTGGCTTTAGTTACATTGGAATTCACAGGAGAAAATATATTCCCGTTTGGCAACCGTCTTCCAAACTGTCCAATTTAGCGTATTCTTGTACTGAATAGCTAAATGATATACAAAGATGCTAAAGACAAACTTCAGATATAAAAGAAGTAAAATATATTGAGTTTACCTACACGAGCGCTTTTTCCCTCAACATTTATCCTCAACACTGGTCTGGCAGCTTATGAGGTCAACATTTATAAGATTAGTTATGCCGGGTTATAATAAAACCTAGCTTAATTCTTGGTTTTTACTCAAATCCAACTATGGTCTTTTAGACTCCATATTCTCTCAACAGGGTCACGTCGAACACGTTCTTATTCACAAATTAGGTACGCAATTAAGTTAAGATGAACGCAATAAATACACACAGGTAATTATACACTCTTATTTATTCAATGGGCATATAAATATGATTATATATTCCTTGACTATTATAAGGGAATAGAAAGAAATATGTAGGCGTTGACATACACAGTTTTTTCTGGGATATAGCCGGTGGTTACCATCTCCCCATGAGCAAGGGGGATGGGTAATGGTCTCTGGTAGACTAAAGAAAGCCAAGCGCTTGTGAATCCTCGAAGGAGGAGATACGGGCGCTATATAAGTAACCAGAAGATTATTATTATTATTATTACTATAAAGAATAGTCAGCAATCAATTACTAACATGTATCACACATTAAGGTCTGGTAAGAACATACAATTAGCATAAATCAAAGGATAATATTACAATGGAAGTATGCAATAATAATCAGACAAAACATGCACAGATAAAACCCTTGATAATATTATATATGAGAGTTGAATATCTACTGTGAATTATTCTGAATAAGTTTCGGGCAGGTTGAACGAAATCTATAAAAGCGGTTGCTAGACTACTCGGCCCACGGGACAGCTCGGCCAGGACAACTCGGCCAACGGCGAGACAGCTCGGCCCAGTAAAAACGAGACAGCTCGGCCCAGTAAAACCGTAAACCAGTAAAGTCCTACAACTGATCATTCAAATCCAGAAAGTACCGGTCTAGAAATGGCTAACAACAAATGATTCGGTAGGTCAATAATATTAATGAGAATACTAACGGATGACTTAGAGGATAAATGTTTCCTAGAACGAATAAATAAAAAAGAGACATATACTGTAGGTAGGATCAGGAATGAAAGGGACATATACTGTAGGTAGGATCAGGAATGAAAGGGACATATACTGTAGGTAGGATCAGGAATGAAAGGGACATATACTGTAGGTAGGATCAGGAATGAAAGGGACATATACTGTAGGTAGGATCAGGAATGAAAGGGACATATACTGTAGGTAGGATCAGGAATGAAAGGGACATATACTGTAGGTAGGATCAGGAATGAAAATATATGATTGTCTTCTATCATCATCATGTTAACCCCTTGAGGATCATGACGCACTTTACAGTGTATTTTGTCTATTATGAGGTAATTTTATTTAGATTAGTAAGGTTATATGGAAGACAGACGGTTATTCTAGACAGTCTTCAGCATTTCAACACTTACAGATCCTTCCTAAGCTGTATGAGTTCGTCTAATGACAGCCGGAATTAATAAAAAAGGCGACGTAAACCTCAAGGGGTACTGTAATGTCACGTTTTAATGATCACTCCATATTTCGCTACTCTATTTGCAAAGTAACTGATTTCTTTAAAAGTGGGAAATATGCTAGGCCTAATCACCATCGGCTGAAAATTAAAATGGTTGTGATTTTTCCTATTAATGGGCGTGTTTTAGTCTGATCGTCATTATATATATATATATATATATGTTAGTATAGCCAGGTAATAGATTCTCTTTTAAACAGACGAGGTTAAAGGCAATAGCAGTTTCAGTATTCAGGATTTTATTGTTATAGCTTTCAATAGTTCTAACAATTTTCCTCTGGGGTTCAGAGATGAGGTACAACAGGTTAGCAAAATTCATGGTGGATCCAACGTTTCACAATTAAACATCTTGCATCTTCAGGGAAGGAGAGGTAATGATTAGAATAGCGGGGACGGACGGAAGTATATAGGAAAGGTGAAGCAAGTAATCAAATTTACCCTAGTGATACGACCTACGCCAAGGCCGATTTTACACTCCAGGTACCCAGTTTAACGTATGGGTGGGACGAGGCGAACATGAGAGAAGGCATGCCCAATGGCCGCTGAGCAATCCTGGTGGCTAACCAGGTTCTCAGTCTCGTGTGTTGATTGGTTGTAGGAAGCCACCAATCGGGCCCCTGAATTCATTTTAGCCACCATGAATCCAGGTACTCATTTTCGTCTGAGTGAGACGGAACTGACAGGGAATGGAGTTTGTTCAACACTCCTGGGCTACTTGAACCCTGGTGGCAAGCCAGGGAAATTTCACCCACCCCTAGGGCAACATCTGGTCAATGTCGGTACCGGGTGCAATCACCCAACCAGCTACTGCCTTTGCTGGAGCAGGACATGCCAAACCTACCCCGCAACTGCTGTGCTGGCGCGGTCACCCATCCAACTACTGACCAGACCCTACGTTGCTTAACCTTCTGATCTATTATCAGGGTTGCAAGCGTTAGGAATAGGGACAAAGCATCATATTTATACAAAATTCGAGGATCAAGAATAGGGAGGTGGGCGGAGCTACTGGGTGTGTGGTGGCTGTTCATTGGTGGAAGGCAGTCTATTCGCGAGTCGGGCACTAAATCTTATCGGTGGTTGGTTGTTGGCTGTGGGTGGCTGTGATTGGTTGGTGTTGTCAGTTGTGTGCTGAGTGCGGAAGCGTACAGGAGGGGGGCACAGGGCGAGAGGAAGGGGGGCAGTATGCCTGTAGCGCTTGCCTGAAGGAAGAATTTGAAGGTCTTGTGTTTGGTTGTTGATTTGGTTGTTGTTGACACTCAACCACCTAGACAAACAAACCACCATACTCGACAAAGAATCAGACCCCAGAAGACTAGCTATTTTAGAAGCTCTATACATCCAAACACTCAACCCCAGCATCAACAACCAAACAAAAAGACCTTCAAATTCTTCCTTCAGGCAAGCGCTACAGGCATACTGCCCCCCTTCCTCTCGCCCTGTGCCCCCCTCCTGTACGCTTCCGCGCTCAGCACACAACTGACAACACCAACCAATCACAGCCACCCACAGCCAACAACCAACCACCGATAAGATTTAGTGCCCGTCTCGCGAATAGACTGCATTCCACCAATGAACAGCCACCACACACCCAGTAGCTCCGCCCACCTCCCTATTCTTGATCCTCGAATTTTGTATAAATATGATGCTTTGTCCCTATTCTAATCATTACCTCTGCTTCCCTGAAGATGCAAGATGTTTACTTGTGAAACGTTGGATCCACCATGAATTTTGCTAACCTGTTGTACCTCATCTCTGAACCCCAGAGGAAAATTGTTAGAACTATTGAAAGCTATAACAATAAAATCCTGAATGCTGAAACTGCTATTGCCTTTAACCTCGTCTGTTTAAAAGAGAATATATATATATATATATATATATATATATATATATATATATACAGTATATACACACACAAGGTTAGATACAATCACGATTTTCAAGGCTACAGGCTTTTTCACGGCTATATCACAAGGTTAGATACAATCACGAATTTCAAGGCTACAGGTTTTTTCACAGCTATATTAAAAAAATTGCCCCATAGCAAAACATGGGGCCGAGCTGTCTCAAATAATAGGCCGCGCTGTCTCGCCGTCATGGCCGAGCTGTCGCAAATAATAGGCCGACCTGTCTCGCTGTCATGGCCGAGCTGTCTCAAATAATGGGCCGAGCTGTCTCGCCGTCGTGGCCGAGTTGTCCAAAAGTGGGCCGAGCTGTCCGAGCCGAGTTGTCCCATGGGCCGAGTCATCCAGTCCCCATAAAAGCGGGTCAATAAAGTGGGGCAGAACAAAAAGGGAAAGTGAATGAAGGGTGCTGGGAAGAACGCTCGCTCGCGGTTGGCGGGAAGCGAAGGAGGGGGGTGGGGGGGTGATTCAACCCGTAGAGCCCCGGCTAGTTTTGTAATGTTTGTTCACCAGAACCCGGCCGGTTTTCAAAAAATGGTTTTATTCCAGAAACAATAGCGAATGGGTTAGGAATGAAGGAAAAACCATGAAAAAAACCTCAAAAAGCTTAAAGAGTAAAAAATTGAAGGCAATTATCCCCAAAAAACAGGTTATTGCCCGCTCACGCGCACGCACGTGGACTTTGAGAGTTTTCAACCATCGGCACGGTTGCATGGGATACGTACACAGTTCCCATATAAATCTGAGCCCTCTTGAGTGGCTACACCTGAGGTTACGGTCGGCGCAATTAGGGTGATGCGCCAGGCGCGTCTCTGGGGCTGTGCGTTACATACATCGCCGACGCGTCAGGCGCGTCGCTGGGGCTGTACGGGTTAAAGGGCTCACGCGCACAGATTATTTTGGGCTAGGTAGGTCGCTCAGGTCATATGTTTGACTGCGATGATCAAAATAGTAAATATGGTTAGTGCGATATTATTCTGGCAAAGGGGGGAATGTATTTAACTTCAAAGGAGAGGGGAGGTGAATTATTTTTACTATTAATGATGTGCTTAGATTATCAGGAGAGACTTTATATCATGAGCATACAATTAATTAATTCTTATATGCAAAGATAATCTCACCGGTCGGGGAATTCAGATTTAATGATTTACATCTACTGAAGTATACTCGAATGTTGGAGCTAACCTAACTGAATCAGGCAATAGTTTGATTACAGTAGATTAGAGAACGCATCAACAAATTAGCGTATATGAGTAGTGACAATAAGACTACAAGCTAAATGTGGCGTACACGATGAAGTTGCACTTAGATGGAAATACCTGATAAGGTATGAAGGAGGTCTGAACTGGTTAACAGATTCCTATATGGAATACAGAACAATTGGCGTTGTATTCGAGTTGGTGAAATAATTAGACAATAGATCAACACAGAACTAGAATTCCTAGACAGGATCGAAATTATCTATTTCATAATAGAATAAACTAATACGTTATTCACAAATTATACTATTAACGCACGACAAACTAAGGCGTAATAGGGGGGGGAACTGGCTTTTAAATAGATAGGAGATTGAGCATAGGTTCTAAGTAAAAGTGAGGATTTAGAAGGGAATCAATTCACAGTATACACTTCAGCTTCAACTTGGTACATACATAAATAGAATGGACATACACAAGGAAAATCTGTGAGTATTCGGCTTGATTATGAATTTTTACTATTATGTAACGTATGCGTAGAATGTTTTATATGAATTTAGCAGAGAGGTTAGCACTAGATCTTGGGCACAGATCTATACAAGGTTTAATCTAGTTTCTGAAGGATTATTGCATACGCAACAAATAAAGGATCTTAGGCACAGATCTACACAGAGATTAGCAACGAATATTCACATATTTTACCTTACCTTCACATCAATAATCACAAAGTAAGTTATTCAGAGACACTTAGGGGGAGCTGGGGGGTTGAGGTTCGAGAGCAAGTTCTGGTCGACGTAGAGCGTAGGTATGCCTGGGCCAGACTTCAGGGCTACTTCGCACTGTCAGGAATCCGACGTCCAGATGTCAGAGGCACACAACAGAGCTTGTTGTAGGCTCGAGGGGGAGGGGAATGCAGTTGCCACTTTTAGTTAGATGCTCCGGACTTTTCAGACTTAAGAACATTACCGAGTTGGAAGTGCTTGCTTTCTCAACAATTTCGTTGAGTACATGTTCAGATATTTGTTTAGCTTCAACTTATAGTAATTCAATGTTAAAGGGATATAGTGAATCGTTGTGACATAAATAGTGAAGTAATTACTTAGCTTAAAAATACATGGTAGTTATCATAAGGTACCTAATAGTTTAAAGTATTTTATTTAATACTCCGGTGGGAGCTACTAAGTCTAGGAAAGATATAATAGCAGTTCTGGTGATTTTATCATAATTGAGGGTTATTTGTGAATCAGGGAATAACTCTGGTCTTCTCTATGTTCCTGGGTTGGTCCAGAGTTCTTCGTAACAGTCTTGTACTGTAGATCCTAATATCCCCACTTATGTCGGTAGCACTCAGGTCTTTGATGTGGAATTTGCATAAACATTTGTTCTGTGTACTGCAAATCTGGCTGCTGGTGCAATGGAGGCTGGTGATTGGTGGGGAGGGTTTGAAGCCTGGATGGTGATTGGCTGACACTTTCAATTTTTAATTGGGGGGACTGACCTAGGTGACCCGTCTTCCTGGCAGTCAGAAAACGGGAATAACTTGGTAAAATGGGATACTCCTCTGTTTCTCGTTTCTCCTCATCATGGGGAACGGGTATGGAATGGTGTCTTGGTTGTTTGTTTCTTCTTTTGTCCTTCCTACTCACCTGTAGGCCGGCAATCCTACAGGTGTTTCCCAACCCCGTTCTATCCAACCCGTCACTTCAATATTTACAGTATATCATCTAAATTCATCTACCCTTAGCTTAGTTTCTGATACCAGAAATGTTGCCAGAACATTTTTGATCATCGAATGATGACTATAAAAGCTCTCGTGTGATACCGACACAAGTATCAGCAGTCAGCTGATGAAATATATGGCTGTGGCGAAGTGAAGGCAACGAACCAGTGGTGGAGGAAGAAGGAGGGTGTTAGATACTATGCCTTATATCTCCCATTTAAGCGGGGGTTGATAATTTTTTTGGTCAATTTGTTTTAATTTATATATTATTTTTCTAGTTGCTCCCTAGACTTTCATCAAACCTAAAAGAACAACCCGATGATCCCCCTTCAAGATATATTTGTACATTTTTAGGTAGAAAAATGCTCCGGCCTAAGGCCGATTTCTCCTAAATTATAGGCTCGCTATCGCGTGCCAGGAAAAAATCGACACCTAAATGACAAATTAAAAAGAAAATGGGCGAAAGGTCTTAAAATCGCCAAACTAATGGGCCAAATTGTTTAAAATATGAACACTAATGGGGCTAAACATGAGGGAGAAAGGTGTCCAGAAAAACGACCCATCTCCCCTTAAAGCAATGTTATTATGTCACATATGCATAAGTATGCAGCACTAGGCACTGTGAACATTATTGTGCACCAAACCATTCTTAATATAAATGTATTTTATTCGAGAATTTCTTATACCAAGGAAATCTCATAGCCAAAACAACACCCTTTTACGGATAAGAAAAAATAACTACACAACATTTCAAAATCTTAAAGATAATAATGATAATATTAATCCTCCCCCCCCCCTCCCCCCTAGTTCATTCAGTGCCAGATATTCTCTGTGTATGGCCACCCTCATTAACCCGTACAGCCCCAGCGACGCGTCTGACGCGTCGGCGATGTATGTAACGCACAGCCCCAGAGACGCGTCTGGCGCGTCACCCTAATTGCGCCGACCGTAACCTCAGGTGTAGCCACTCAAGAGGGCTCAGATTTGTATGGGAACTGTGTACGTATTCCACGCAACCGTGCCGATGGTTGAAAACTCTTAAAGTCCACGTGCGTGCGCGTGCGTGCGCGTGAGCGCGCAATAACCTGGTTTTTTGGGGTAATTGCCTTCAATTTTTTACTCTTGTAAAATACGTTTTCGGGGGCTCTGTAGGACCTTTCTTTAAGCTTTTTGAGCGGTTTTTCGTGGTTTTTCCTTCATTCCTAACCCATTCGCTATTGTTTCTGGAATAAAACCATTTTATGAAAACCGGCCGGGTTCTGGTGAACAAACATTACAAAACTAGCCGGGGCTCCACGGGTTAAGGGGAGTAAGGCGTCCGGCAATAGATAGATAGATAGATTCTCAACTGCTTTCATAAATAGATCAGAGTGTTATGATAAAAAAACCCAGTGTCTATCAAGCAGAAGGACTGTTGATGATAAGGTATGAAGTACAAGGATAATTAGATAACCATGTGTTCTTAGGATATTTTGTTTTGTCTGTGTTGGTGGTGTAATGGTTTAGATGCTTATGTTATGGGTGTGGTGTCCCGAGTTGGAATCCCGGGAGGACCATATGCTTTCATTAGTTAATTAAAGTACATTGGAGTTTGTAATTGATGATTAACGTTAAGAACGGGGTGTTGCTTGATGTTATTGAGAGTTCCATTGCTGTTGCCATTCTCCACCAATGTATTATTATTGAGAGTTCCATTGCTGTTGCCATTCTCCACCAATGTATTATTATTGAGAGTTCCATTGCTGTTGCCATTCTCCACCAATGTATTATTATTGAGAGTTCCATTGCTGTTGCCATTCTCCACCAATGTATTATTATTGAGAGTTCCATTGCTGTTGCCATTCTCCACCAATGTATTATTATTGAGAGTTCCATTGCTGTTGCCATTCTCCACCAATGTATTTTGAATTTCCCCTAATCTAAGAAAAACGCCTCCCCAGAACTCCTTCAAGATATATACGTACATTTATCAATAAATAAATGTCCAAACCAAAGGCTAACTTCTCCTAAAATGTAGGCTCACTATCGCACATTGTACATTGTTAGGTAGAAAAATGTCCGGGCCGAAAGCCGATTCGTTCTAAAATTACAGGCTTGCTAACACTTGCCAGGAAGATATCGACATCTACGGCACAAAAGGTAATCATTTTAACAAATAAATGGGGCGAAAGGTTCTAAATTACATAAACAAATAGAACAAACGTCATAAATTATATAAACAAATAGAACAAACGTCATAAATTATATAAACAAATAGAACAAACGTCATAAATTATATAAACAAATAGAACAAACGTCATAAATTATATAAACAAATAGAACAAACGTCATAAATTATATAAACAAATAGAACAAACGTCATAAATTATATAAACAAATAGAACAAACGTCATAAATTATATAAACAAATAGAACAAACGTCATAAATTATATAAACAAATAGAACAAACGTCATAAATTATATAAACAAATAGAACAAACGTCATAAATTATATAAACAAATGGAACAAACGTCATAAATTATATAAACAAATAGAACAAACGTCATAAATTATATAAACAAATAGAACAAACGTCATAAATTATATAAACAAATAGAACAAACGTCATAAATTGTCAAAACTAATATGCTAAGCAGGAGGGAGATGGGAGTCCAGAAAAAGCGACTACCTCCCCCTTACGTTTAAGAAGGATACACGGTAGCTATAAGGATTAATGATTAAGACGGCCTGCAGCCTTTTAACATGGCTACGCATCCTTCCTAAGCTGAATAAAATTGTCTAATAGTTGCCAGAATATAATGAAAAGGCCGTCGCCGGTACTGAAGGGGTTGATCCCTATCCACTGTTAAGGGGAATATAGTGGCTCTTTCTTGACCCCCTTCTCCCTCATGTTTAGCACCGTTAGTTTTGAGATTTTAAGACGTTCGCTACGTTAGTGTGGCGATTTTAATACATTTCGCCCAATGTCTGTCAATTTTAAGACCTTTCGAGCCATTTAGGTGTCGAATTTTTCCAAGCGAGCAACAGCGAACTTGTAATTTAAGAGGAACTAGCCTTCAGCCAGGACATTATATCTACCGAAAAATGTACAAATTTATATCGAAGTTGGGTCTTGGGGGTATTTGTGTAATGTTTGATGGGGTCTAGGGAGCAAACTAAAAATCTCCCCTTAACCCCTTCTGTACCGGCGACGTCTTTTTATTTATATTCTTGCTATATTTAGACGACATTGTACAGTTCAAGAAGGATTTGAGGTAGTAAAAAGGGTTGTGAGACACCTAAGCTGAATAAAATTGATTTGTAGTAGCCACTATAAAATAAAACGACGTAGAAGGGGTTAAGGGGAGATATCTACTTGAGGGATTTTTTCCTAGACTCCTTTATCCCTCATGTTTAGCCCCATTGTTTTTTTCTAATTTTAAGACATTTGCCCCATTATTTTGACGATTTTAAGAACTTTCAACCAATTTCTGTCAATTTTAAGACCTTTCGTGCCATTTAGGTGTCGATTTTATCCTGGCGAGCGATAGCGAGCCTGTAATTTAAGAGGAACCGGCTTTCAGCCGTGACATTTTTCTACCGAAAAATGTACAAATTTATCTTGAAAGGGGCTCAAGGGGGTGTAATCTTAAGCTTGAAGGATATCTAGGGACCAAACTAAAAACCTCCCCTTAAGGCTTGATGGGGATCTAGGAAGTAAACACAAAATATTCCCATAAGTAAATGTATGCTTATGTTTGGGTGTGGTGTCCCGAGTTCGAATCCCGGGAAGACCATATGCTTTCATTTGTTTATTCAAGTGCATTGGGGTTTGTAGTTGATGATTAATGTTAAGGGGAGGCAGACCGTTTTTCTGGACCCCCTTCTCCCTAATGTTTAGCCCCACTAGTTTTGAGATTATCAGACGTTCGGCCTATTAGTTTGGCGAATTTAACACCTTTCACCCTATTTCGTTGTCAATTTTAAGACCTTTCGTGCCATTTAGGTGTCGATTATTTCCAGGCGAGCGATAGCGAGCCTGCAATTTTAAAAGGAACCGGCCTTTGGCCGGGAAAATTTTCTACCGAAATATGTACACATTTATCCTGAAGGGGGGTGTAAGGGGGTGTTTTTCTAAGCTTGATGGAGGTCTAGGGGGTGTTTTTCTAAGCTTGATGGAGGTCTAGGGGGTGTTTTTCTAAGCTTGATGGGGGTGTTTTTCTAAGCTTGATGGAGGTCTAGGGGGTGTTTTTCTAAGCTTGATGGAGGTCTAGGGGGTGTTTTTCTAAGCTTGATGGAGGTCTAGGGAGGAAACTATAAAACAATATATGAATTAATGAATTAATAGACCAAACAAACGGCCAGTCTCCCCTTAAGAATCGGGTGTTACTTATTTCTGCCAACAGTCGAGTCTGGTAATCTTTCAATTTATGGTTCCCAACTACTGGTGCCACACCCCCGGCCGGCTCAACACTACCTATGGCTCACAACACTGGCACAACCTGACTATACCAAGGTTAGTTATCTTACTACTACTACTACTACTACTAGTACTACTACTACTACTACTACTGGTGCCACACACCTGGCCGGCTCAACACTACCTATGGCTCACATCACTGGCACAACCTGACTATACCAAGGTTAGTTATCTTACTACTACTACTACTTTTTTTTGTTTTTTCTACTATTACCACTCAGCCTGTGCATTCCCCCTATGGACCCTAAACAAGGTCAGAACAGTCATCAAAGCACCCGACTTGGAAGTCAGTCAGCTACTTCCTATTCCGGGGTAAGCACTCAGACTCATCATCATGGGTTACTACTACTACTTTGATTTATATTGTACATTAATAATTATATTTCACAAACATCAAATATTACTCTATTCCCGCTATTCTACTATACTACTACTCTACACCATGCAACTTCAATCCAGTCGCCTCCCTATGCGACCCTCTGCCACCGCTGCCTCGTAGTCCACGTCTGCCACCGTCGCTGGTTGTGGTACAGACAGTCTTGTTCCCCGCAGACATAGTAGTGCTGATCTGAGCAAAGAGAACGATAGGCGGCACCTCATCCAGGCTACAACTTGGCTCCTGGGCTGTTTCTTCTTCTCTGCGATGATCTCTGCTAACCTTGAATAGAAGCACTGAGCTCTGGGTCCCATTCCTCCTGATCTGGTGAAGACTAGTGGGGTGAAGCTGCCTTGTTCGATATTTAGGATTCTTTTCTCATATGCTCTGACCTTCTCTTTTTCGTTCCCTTTGTGTGCAGATAGCAGAGACAGCTCGCTGTAGCTAAGGGCCATTGGGTCGAATATTCTTATGACGAAGAACACTCACTGTCCTCTTGTCCAAACACCTCTTGCACTAACGTCCACCCGTGCTTCATTTGATGTGTTGGCCGTCCTGTGCTGCAAGACCTCTCCGTTTTCCGGAATTATTAATGGTATGCACGGCACATCATGACTCACCTCCCTGAGCATGTTTGCCGTTATGCCTCTCACTTCATTGTGCCTGATGCTGTTGAATCCTCACTTCTTACATATCATGCAATGGTCTGCATTGCTGTTGACTCCACAAACGAATTGATCGGGCAGTCCTTCAGGCCAACCATACCTCAGTGCATGGCATCAACAAATTCTTGTTTGTTGAACTTGAAGCCTTTTGCCTTGATTGGTAATGTTGTCAGCCAATTTGAAGCACCCGTTTCTTGTGCTATTGGTATTTTTCTTACTCGTCTCTGGGAAAGTTGTTGCATCAATCGTGCCAGGTCATTATTCTGCGAGTTGTGCCTCTCTGATGAGACGGTCCTTCTGATGTTGTAAATGTCTGCCTGGTCTACTTCCCCGTCAGAATCTTGTGCTACGATATGGTCAGTGAGAGATCCTGTTATCTTTTACCAAGTTCTGGTGTTTCGTTGTTGCCCTCTTCACCGGATTTATGATTCCAAGCCCTCCCAACCTAGAAGCAAGTGCGAGCAACTCCCTCTCTGTAGCACTTGAGGTGTTGGACTTTACCCACGCTGTGATGAGTTTGTCTCTAATGGCATCTTCCAGCGATTGAAAAAATGCTCTCACGTTTGGAATGGTATGCATCAAGTAGGTCCAGCGATGTTTGACCCAATGTGTGAATGCCGAATACTCAGCCTGTGGTTCCGTCTTTACAATATTGGTAATTTTTTTAATTTATTTTACCCACTCCCTGACCTTCTCCTCTATGTATTGCTTCTTGAACTCTTCCGTGCCGATCACCGCCCCAAGGTGACGCTGTCCTGTCCTTTGTTACGACCACTTCACTACCGTTGGAAGCTTCTACGGCACTTTCATAATGTTCTGGTTTTACTATTAGTATAGACTTACTGGCATTTGGATGGTATTTTATTTCGGGGCCTACACTTGATACTTACTCCCACCAGTGCTTGAGATCTTTGACTTTTCCTGCTTCAGTGAGATCGTCTGCATAGGCCACCTGCTTGACTTGCGTTACCTCATGGCGTGTTAAGGTTTGCAAAACTGAGAGACCAAATTCATACATTGCCATTGCTACAGGGTCACCTTGTGTGGTTTCTTCCATTGATTTCAGAGCCAATCCACGTCGTGTGTTCTGTTTGTTTACTATGAAAAGGTTGGCAGGCTGTTTATAGATGTTCTCTACAAAGGTGGCAAAGCTGGGGCATTTTACCTTGATGTTATGTATTGCAGTCTTTCTGTTGATGTTGTTAAAGGCATTTGATGCATCCACTAGCAGCACAGCTTCACAGTCCTCTCGCTCAAATATTTGTGTTATTGCATGAATTGCTGCCAAGTTATTTAGTCTATAATTTGTTCGTAGATGACAGGGTTCGGTGCTATATAAGCCAACCTATAGCCTCCGACTCTCTTATAAACTAGGTTGCGGATGTTTCTCATTCAACAGGTTGATGGTGTCTCTTGTGTCAGGCAACAAACCACCAGCTGCCTCCTTTGTCAAGGATCGTATTGCAGGTTGTATCTTGGTTTACTCACGCTTGTTCTACTGCTGTCCACAACAAGGAGGAAGCATTCTAACGGTACCGATACCTTAAAACTCAAGAATCTCATTCTTCCTATGTTTCTGCCCGGATTCAAGCCAAATCTCTTCTTCGACTTGCCAAGCACTCTTTCATCAATAATAAATGCACTGAACTATCCAATTCTAGCTCATCCCAAGCTTTCTGGCATCTAGCCAAAAACCTCTCCAACAACTTTTCTTCCTCGTCTTTCCCTCCCCTTTTCCACTCTGATGGCACAACCATAATTTCTTCCTCTGACGAAGCTGAACTCTTTGCTCAAACCTTTGCCAGAAACTCTACCTTGGATGATTCCGGTGCTATTCCTCCCTCTCCACCCCTGTTTCCTACTTATGCCTAATATCCTAATCTCTTCTAAAAGATGTACTTTCTACCCTCTCTGAGCTTAATACTAAGAAGGCGTACGGTCCGGACGGTGTTCCTCCTGTTGTACTTAAAAACTGTGGTTCCGTGCTGACCCCCTGCCTAGGCAAACTCTTTTATCTCTGTTTCTCCTCTAATGTCTCTCCTTCTTGCTGGAAGTTTGCTCTCATTCAACCTGTCCCAAAAAAGGGTGACCGCTCTCAACCCTCCAACTATCGTCCAACTGCTCTTATCTCTTTTATCTCTATTTTTTTTTAAACTATTCTAGTTTCCAAATTTCTTAAGCATTTCTCTTCTCATAATCTGCTCTCAGATCGCCAGTATGGCTTCCTTAACACCTTACGAGCGGCCTATGCGGTTTATTTATATGTACCGCCCAGCGGGGTGTTTTTAGCCAAAATAGGGCTGTTAAGTGATCATTTTCATGCCTAAATAAGACCCAGAACGTAAAACAAGTACCTATCCCTGAAAGGGCATAAACAGAGCTTTCGAATGACACCATAACGATCCTTTTATGATGGCTAGTTTTCTTGCAATAACCGTGCAGCGCGAGTGCAAAAAGCATGTAATTAGCCACTTTCCCGATACAATTCCTTATATAGCGAGTGAGAGAGGGAGGAGGGAGCTGGGATTCGTGTCAGTATGTTCGCCGCGGTGGTCTGGAGCAGTCATACGCTCACTACTCTCCTGCCACCACTTGTCTCTCTCTCTCAGCAACATTACGTTCTGAAATTGCCACTCGACCTATGTCGAGCGCCGCCACATAGTCCAGCTTTATTAAATACGACTTATGTGGTGAGCCGCTAATTAAGGGTTAAGAGTCGCTCTACTGGTGATCTTCTTACATATCTTACTAACTCTTGGTCATCCAACTTTCGGGACTTCGGTGAGACTTTTTCTGTTGCACTAGACATATCGAAGGCCTTCGATAGAGTCTGGCACAAATCTTCAATTTCCAAACTGCTCTCCTTCGGTTTCTGTCCCTCCATCTGTGCCTTTGTATCTAATTTCCTATCCGGCCGTTCCATAGCTGCGATTGTGGACGGCCATCGCTTATTTCCTCATCCTATCAACTCCGGTGTTCCTCAGGGTTCTGTCCTATCTCCTATTCTCTTTCTAATTTTCATAAATGATCTTCTCAACTGTACATCCAGTCCCATCCATTCATACGCAGACGACTCTACTTTACACCGCTCAATTAGTTTTCCAGAACGCCCCAGCCAGCAATCCCTCAAAAGTAAACGTGATGAAGCCATAAAATGCTTATCTTCTGATCTAGCTAGTATTTCCAATTGAGGTAGAGAAAACCTTGTTGCATTTAATGCTTCCAAAACTCAATTTATCCATCTTACTACCGGTCAGGAACCTCCAGAGTACTATCCCTTATTCTTCAACAATACAAAAATCAACCCTTCATCTTCCCTCAATGTTCTCGGTGTCTCTTTTTCTTCTGCTCTCACTTGAAAAGACCATATTACTAGTCTCGCTAAGGCAGCCGCCCAGAAGCTGGGTGTGCTCAACCGCTTCGTTTTTTTTTACCCCTGCGCAGCTTCTTGCTCTGTATAGGGGCACAGTGCGTCCTTGTATTGAGTATTGTTCACATGTGTGGGGAGGATCCTCTCACACCGCACTCCTAGATAAAGTAGAAAGGAAAGCCTTTCGTATCATTAACTCCCGTCCACTCACCAACTCTCTGCAATCTCTCTCTCTTCGCCGCAATGTTGCATCTCTCTCGCTATTCTATCGCTACTACAATAATCAGTGTTATTAGGAGCTTTCCCAGTGTATAGGCTACCACCTCCTCTACGTAGGGTATGTAGTACCCGCCTTGCAACACAATCCCACCCTTACTCTGTGCAACTCTCCAACCCAAGAGTGAAACGCTATTCTCAGACTTTCTTCTATGCAACTTCTGAGCTCTGGAACTCTCTCCCAGAATCAGTCTTTCCCTCTTCCTAGGACTTAAATTGCTTCAAACTCCGTGTCTCCAGGCTTTTTAACTTGAACGTCCCTGGATAACGGCCGTGTCACTCTTTGAAATCTGGGGGAGGCACTCGCTGCAGGCAGTTATGCCTTTTGTCTCCCTCATTCACATAGGGAAAAAAATAAAAAAAGGGCCATTTTACACTCTCTCATCTGGTTGCTGAATCTCCTGGCCTCATCCTCAGGGTTTTCCCTTTTTTCCGCCGCCTACCTTGTCTCTCTTGTAATGCTCGGGCTTCACTGAGTAAGTCATCCATCTTGTTGTCACTTCATAGTTCCACTCATTTTGTTAGGACAGTCACGTTTTAATTTTGTTTAGATTTGCGGTGAGTGTTTAGCCAGAAGAAATGTGAAATGCTGAAAAGTATCTTGAGAATGTACGGGGCTAAAGCTGTGTCATAGACCTAATTATGAATTAACATGGTAATTTCTAATTAAATTTCGGCGGTGGCTGTACATACGTTGTGTGCAGACCAATCTACAACTTCTGAATAATCTGCATCTGTCCAAGTTTGAACTTTCTCTTCCTGTAATCCTTTCCAGAGAATTTTTCAGTGTCTTCTAACTTCTTCTTGCGGGTCTGTCGAGGGCCACCTCCCTCTGTGGTTCCGCCTCCTTTTGTGCATCTTGAGGCTCTTCATTGTCTGGCATGTCATCATCGTTTCCACCTGCTTCATTTGGCCCCGTTGGAGGCCTGTTTTCATCTCTTGCAACTCGGTGATCATCTCCCTCCCTCGGGTTCTCTGGCGGTCTCCCAATTACCATCCTCTTCTTGGTGTTCTCCTACTTCTCTTGGGACCCCTGAGGGCCCCGCTTCTCCCCATGCTCTTTCGGGTTCCCTGCCACCATGTTGGCCCCCCTCAGCTGTGTCCCGTCGCTCACTCTGGGAATTTGCTGCCGTCTCTCCCTCTGTTTCTGCTCTACCTAAAGGGTTACGACATTAGGAACCTTTATTACAGCCTATGCATCTGTGTCCTTTCTGCAAACATTTGCAGCGAATGCATATGTATTCATTTTTCGTACAGATGCAGTATTTTTTGGTCTTTTTGATAGATCTCTGTCTGAGCTGTCCTCGTCCTCCATCTTATCCTTATACCATTAATATATACACATTTCAATCCGTTCCCCTGCTAAGTCCTTAAAGAGTAATGAAACACAGGATTAATGTAGGCAGGTACATAGATACGGACGAATATTATAGGAAACTATTAAACATTACCCATTATTATTATCTAAGACGATGGTTTTGTGCCAATAAACAGAAAAAAATCAAAGTAAACCTAGGTTAATCATGGATTAACCCATGATTAGCCCATGGATTAAACAAAGTAAACAGTATCTAGTCGATTTGGACTCTCCGTGAGTTTTGGCTTTGTAGGCCTACACTTTATTTGTTTTAAATCAACTTTCTATGTACATCTTAAACAAACACTAAGTTAAACGTAATTCAAGGTTTTATAAACCAGGAATGTGTATTATTCATTAAATAATTATACATTTACCTTATCGACAGTACAATCATAACCTGTGTAGCAATAACCAAATATTTGTTCGGTATGTGTGTCTACATATTGTTGTACTACAGTATACCGTATATTTATTATCGTATAATTGTTTTCCATATTTAATATTCCCCTGACAGACTGGTGGGATGTATGTGATAGATTGTTGTGTTGTATCTGTATAATTTTGGTATTATTACGTGACATACACAACATAAGTAATAAACAGGACAACAAGGCGTTTTTTAAGCTATTTTTAATCAAATATATAGCAATAATCGCAGTGACAACCATAATAACTATTATCCACATCATGGCTATTGCTGTTATTACCGCTACTTTCTCTGATAATACGAGTAGTTATTTTTCTTTAGAGTAGTAATGTTAGCAGTATTAATAGCAGCGGTAGTTGTAAAAGTTGTGATATAAGTGACATATTAGCTTTAGTTGAGGAGAAGAAAGGGATGCAGGATAGTTGCGTAAATTGAATTGATTAAGAAATAAATTATGCGAGCGATATGTGAGGAGAGTCTAATTAGCAAGAGAGTATGTGCACTGCTTAAGCTGTCTATATTTTAATTAGAGCGGACAGATAAATAGGTAGATAGATGGAGAGAAAGAGCTACAGAGAGAGAGAGAGAGAGAGAGAGAGAGAGAGAGAGAGAAAGAAAGAGAGAGAGAGTGTGAGAGGTGTCAAATGGATGTAGAGAAGGGTACCTAGGGTATGGGTATCGGGGGTGATTTGGGGCAGGACTGTAGGAGAGGATAGTGGTAAGGGCAGAGTACAGGAAATAGAAGGAGAGACAGATGAATAAGGGGTATGGGATGGAAGGGAAGAAATTAGTGGCTCGGTGATGGGGAATGATAAAAAGGAACTATGGTAGGAAAACGGTAAGAGATATAGATCGTACACATCAAGTAGTTAACATTTACGCTGCGGGCATATTTCCGACTATTTCCGCTATATTAGGGCTCATTCAGGCACTCCTGAAATATTAAACAAGTGTCTGAATGACATTAAATGTATTCAGCCAAAAACTAGACGAAAATCGCTTCAAAGCTTCAAAGCTTCATAGAGCGCGGGATTAACCCACAGGGCTACCAAAGACATCTGCGAATATTCGCTAATTATGAGCAATGTCACGCTTCAATTACCTTTGGCAGCACTGCATTGTCTCACGAAATATGGGTCCCGAATCTCAGTGCCCCAGCATCCGTGCTGGGCATTCCGGAATGTCTCCCGCAGCCAATGGGTTAATATATTTTTCAGATTTTCAGCAATATTGCTACAAATATCTGTTATTTTACAGATAGTTTGATACTAGCCCGATAGTAATTGTCGTGCTTCACTATCTCTTTGCCTTGCTTACAGTTCAGTCCTTCTTCACTTGATGACTCCTATTCCATCTTGTACGAGGCACCTCTGGACGAGTAGGTATCCTGGCAATGTGGAATACAAGTCGAAGGAAGAAGGCGGATGTGAGAGGTGGGGTCAGGAGGGGTCAGGTGGGGTTGGGTGAGGGGTGAGTGGTGAGGGTGTGGGGGAAGGGATGACAGGTCAGGTGATTGATGACAGTTTTTTTGTGTGGATGTGATTAAGTAGAGACCTAACCCCTCCAGATTTTCAACTCTAGGCTACTCTACACACAGAGCACCACTACACGGAAAAAGTTATTTCTTAAAAGACCTCCGGCTACGAATTGTGAAAAACCTGTTATGGTACGGAAAATTGTGGGGGTGAGTGAGTGAGGTGAGAGAAAGTAAATTATTTGATGGATACATGTTTTTCATATTACGTGTTGCTAGCCTCAAACGCGCGAGCAACTGTGGGCTTCAACCATGGACACATCTCCTTTTTCGGTATTTATGTACATCAAACAACATGTAAAATACAAATAATGTTTATTTATGCACCCTACCGTGGAAAGACTACAGATACAGCACTCCTCCCCGGGCCTCACACAGTGGCATGGCCCAGTCGTACTGAGCTCATGACGCTGGTGGCATTGCACCAGAGGATAGCCATCCCTAGTCTTTGCTTGAGTCAGAGGGTTTCCTGGGGGTCTCCTGAAACTTCTCTGATTTTGTGGCTATTTCATTTACCATATTGAGGGTAGTAAGGCCAAAGACTCCTGATGCTTCGAACGCCAGAGGCTTGAACAAATTACTTCTGGCGAGCCCTTGATATTTTCTTGCTTTCTACTTTCTTCTATCCGGGCAGCTTCACCTGCTTCGTTGGCACTTCTGGTGATGTTGGTTATTGAGAAAGTGTCAACACATGTGGCATCCCATACGAGGCACCGGCCATCCTTGTAAGGGAAGGTGGTCATCCCATCTGGCCGTTTGCTGTCATCTCTGGCAAGTCCATGTGGTTCAAGGATTGATGCACGGGTAGCACTCTGCAGGACCCGTTTTATGACATCATTTAGTGCTGAGTGTCTTGGCAGGCGGCCGGCGCTGTGATTACATGACAAGGCATGGTGACCTTTAGCATCCATCAATGCACCACACTTGCAAGTGTGTGGGTGATAAACTGATGCACCTACTCTGAGCGTGTAGGTGCCAAGAGGTGGGATGGGGATGGCATGTAACCTCAAACCACTCTCCAAACGGGCGGCTGCCTGGAGGCGTGCTTTAGCAACCTGGTCTGCATTAGTTAGGAGACTTTATTGTGTTTTCTTCGCCGAGATGGTATCCCATGCTTTCCGCTTGCTCCAAGAGGTACCCTGAGGCTCCTCCTCTGCTTCTGTACTTTCCTTCCAGGTGTTAATCGCTTCTGCTAAGTCCTCATCAAGAGTCATTCCGGATTGAGAAGAAAGGATGGACTCTACGAGATCTTTGGTTGCAATAAGGGAAGAGATAAAGGCAGGGGAGTACAAAGGAGTACAAAGGAAATCAAGCAACAACATATCTAGTGATCCTTCTAGGTTGCTTGTCCTCCAAAACACTGAGGATCAAGTGTCCAAACAGTGGGTTAGAGTGGGTAAGGGAACATTGGAAAGGGAATTACTGCCCTGGAACTAATGTCCGTGGCAGGATTAGGAAGTTAGTAGGGGACAGATGTGTTAGTAACTGAGGGGGGGATAAAATAAAGTTATTCATTTACAAACGCAGTCAGTCGCGGGTTTGATGCGAGATATTTGTCTATGCGGAGTTTAAATGAATCAACGGTGATGCAGTCTATAACGTTTCGGGGAAGCCCATTCCACAAGTTGACAACTCGATTGAAGAAGAAATTCTTAGATTCGTGTGAGTTAAAAGATTTACCAATAATTTTGCAACCGTTTCCCCGCGTGTAATTAGATTGGTCGATAGTGAAGTACTTACTACAGTTCATATTGTCGATGCCTTTGATGATTTTGAACACTTGAATTAAGTCACCTCTTAATCTGCGCTGGGTTAAAGAAAATATATTGAATTCTCTAAGACGCTCTTATATTGGTTTGTTCTTTAGGCTAGGTATCATATTGGTAACTCTACGTTGAACTCGTTCTAGCTTGTTTATATCTTTTTGGTAATAAGGGCACCAGGATTGAACGCAGTATTCCAGAAGAGGGCGGACTAAGGAATTGTAAAGGGTTAGGATAACTTCTTTGGATTTATGCTCAAATGACCTGCCTATAAAGCCAATTATTTTGTTTGCCTTCTTAACAACTTCTGAACATTGTTGACTCGGTTTTAGGTTACTCGATATTGTTACTCCCAGATCGGTTTCTCTGTTTACATTCTTAAGCTGAGCATTAAGGGAGGCAATATCCGTGGCTCTCCATATCCCTAGGCCCCCTAGGCGGACAGGGAGAGTTGGACTGGAATTTTGCTTGTAATTCTATTTTTAATTACAGTGTTACTTTCCTGTTATCCATGACGAATATCATGATTGTTGCTCTTCTGGCGGTTATTTTCACTCCTCTCCCGCTCCACTCCTTCCACTTGTTTGAGTATACTCCATGTGGGAGGTTACCCAACACACGTCCTCTCTCCTCCGTGTCTCGATGACTACTATGGCTCACAACAATGGCACAACCTTACTATACCAAGGATAGTTATCTTACTACTATTATAAATCATTGTGATTCACGGCCCGTCTGCCAGTCCTAAGCACCCATACAGTACCAGGGACGTCCTTTCTATCATATTCTGGCAACTGTTAAAAAATTATATTTAGCTTACGAAAGACCTCTAACCATATTAATGGTTTAAGCGATCACTACCAACCCATTTAACTACCACAGATCCTTCCTTAGCTGCATAATATCGTCTAACTAAAGCTAGAATAAAATATAACACACATCGCTGGTAGTCAAAGGGTTAGGATTTCCATTACAGCCACGGTTATGTTATGATGTCTATGACGCTATAGTCCAATCATTCTTGGTAGGCCTGTAATTGTGAACCCTAACCTCCGTAACTCAGAAAGGGCTAAAGCAAATAGAATGTAAATGTCCACACCTATTTCGTGGCTGACCCTTCCCAAATGGTAGAACAAAATTTAATAGCTTGATTACTTTAGTCTTTTACTTTTCTATTGCACTAGACATATCGAAAGCTTTCGATAGAGTCTGGCACACATCTTTAATTTCTAAACTACCCTCCTTCGGTTTCTATCCCTCCATCTGTGCCTTTGTCTCTAATTTCCTTTCCGGCCGTTCCATGGCCACAGTTGTGGATGGCCATTGTTCACTTCCTCACCCTATAAACTCTGGTGTTCCTCAGGGCTCTGTCCTATCTCCTATTCTCTTTCTAATTTTTATAAATGATCTCCTTAACTGTACCTTAATTCCCATCCATTCATACGCAGACGACTCAACCTTACACTATCCATTAGTTTTTCAGAACGCCCCAGCCAGCAATCCCTTAACGACAAACGTAATGAAGCCATAGAACTCTTAAATTCTGATCTAAACACTATCTCCAATTGGGGCAGAGAAAACCTTGTTACCTTTAATGCTTCCAAAACCCAATTTCTCCATCTATCTACCCATCAGGATCTCCCAGCGGACTTTCCTTTATTCTTCAACACTACAAAAATCAACCCTTCATCTTCTCTCAATATTCTTGGTGTCTCTTTTTCTTCTGCTCTCATTTGGAAGGACCATATTACCAGTCTTGCTAAGGCAGCCTCCCAGAAGCTGGGTGTGCTCAACCGCCTTAGGGGGTTCTTTTCCCCAACACAGCTTCTTGCTCTGTACAGGGGCATAGTGCGTCCTTGTATTGAGTATTGTTCACATGTGTGGGGAGGTTCCTCTCACACCACTCTCCTAGACAAAGTTGAAAGGAAGGCCTTTCGTATCATTAACTCCCGTCCACTCACCAACTCTCTGCAATCTCTCTCTTTCCGCCGCAATGTTGCATCTCTCTCGCTATTCTATCGCTACTATAATAATCAGTGTTCCTCAGAGCTTTCCCAGTGCATAGCACCTCCTTTACGTAGGGGCACGTGGTACCCGTCTTGCAACTCAATCCCACCCCTACTCTGTGCAACTCTCTAACCCAAGAGTGAAACGTTACTCTCAAACTTTGTTCTACTCAACAGCTGAGCTCTGGAACTCTCTCCCAGAATCAGTCTTTCCCTCTTCCTATGGCTTAAATTGCCTCAAACTCCGTGTGTCCAGGCATTTTGGCTCGATCGTCCCTTGATTTTGGCCCTGTCACTCTTTCAACTATGGGGGAGGCACTCGCTATAGGCAATTCTGCCTTTTGCCTCCCTCAATCACATAGAAAAAAAAAAACAAAAAAAAAACAATTAGTTTGTGAGTTATAGAGGTTAATGTTCAAGAGTTTTGGCCTACTTATTTGGAACAGGGTATAGTACGATGCCAATCCAATGATTCACGCATACTGGCACAGTCGGCCAAATAGGTGATGTCTCCGCACCAGAATCAGAATCAGAATATTAATTTTTCCATTTTACAATGGTTTTTCACGTAAAACATTAACAAATATTAAAATACATACATTATATATATACATATTTACTATAAGAAACATCTCTAGTATGTTACTATGGACAGTCTTCAATATCTATACAAAAAATGACAGTTACAGTATTATTACATTTTTTGTTTATAGATCCATTTCATGTTTCAGAATATAATTTTTTAATATAATGCTTAAACGTGTTTAGGTTATTTGTGTCCTTTACTGATCTCGGCAACCTATTCCATATTTTAGGACCTGCTACCAAAAGCGATCGTTCACCATAAAAGGTGTTTGTTCTCTGTACATAAAGATGGTTTTGCTGTCTTGTGTTACTATTTATGATTTCATTAACAATAGGAAAGTGTATTAGCCAGTTTGGAATTAGCTTATGCCTTATCATATATATAGTTTTGCTTTGTTTTTAGCCACTCTAATTCCTTTATTATCGGAGTTACCTGGTCGTATTTTTTTGCTCCACTGCTACCTTTGCAGCAAAATTCTGCATTTTTTGTACAGTATTTAATATAGTGCAATTAGTTGAACCCCATATCATTATGCAATAATTTATCAAACTTAAAATTAGCGATTGAATCACAATGACCCTAGTAGCTTTTTCAAAATTACCTTTCATACGATTCACATACATCAACGTTCCCATAACTTTCTTGTTCAGTTCACTTGTGTGTTTGTTGAAAAGCATGTTACAATCTATATCTAGACCTAAATTTGTTATGCTGGGATCACACATTCACGTATATCGCTCCCGACAGCTCCCGTCAGGCGTGATCGCCAATTTTGTGTTATGACGGGCGTAGTCCGGCCGTGTACGCCCGTATAGACCACGACTATTGCACTTCCTGACAGACGTACCGTGACGGGGCCAGTGTTACGTCAGACGTAATGTAGTCGTATGGAACTACGTACGTGCTTGCGACTTGCGTAAGCATGTCCCCGTTAGTCCACCTGGGCTGCCCGATTTGCGGGAACACAGGCCACGCCCATGGCCATGCCCCCACAAGACCTGCGTAACGGAGGCCATACGTCTTGGGAGTTTGTAGGACTTACGTGGACCGTTTCCGGACAATCGTAGGCACACCCCGTCTGTCCAAACACAGACAAAGACAGTCTTTGTCAACCACGTAGGTCTGGGTTGGAATCTGGGAACTACAAAAGGGCAGGGCTGGCCACAACGTTCCCATTCCCACTCCTGACTCGGCACCATGAAGAACATCACGGAATACATCCTGGAGGAGTTCAAGATGGTGAACTCCCTAATCAAACCGGAGAACAGGCATAACACTCGGCTCATTCAATGGATCATTTCCTAGATAGAAATGTTAGAACTGCTTGCAATAGCAAACTACATCCATGAAGATGAACAAGAGAAGAAGAAGGAAAGGAGCAAGAGGACAGTGTGGGTGTGGCCATATCTACAACGAAGGCCTGAACATGGCCATTATGAGAAGCTGATGCAAGAGTTGGCCACAGAATGTCCACAACTGTACAAAAACTTCACCCGGGTAGACAAACAACTATTTGATGAGATAGTGGAACGTGTCACCCCCCTCATTCAGAGGAAACCTACGTTCTGGCGGAACCCCATTCCTCCTGGTCTGCGGGTGGCCATCACCCTACGTTTCCTCGCTACGGGTGATTCCTATAAGAGCCTGCAATACAACTTTCGTGTTGCCCACAACACCATCAGCCAAATTGTTCCAGACACCTGCCAGGCCATCATTTCTGTCTACGGAGATCAGGAGATCAAGACGCCACAATCGCCTGCTGAATGGAAGGAGGTTGCCAGCGGCTATGAGGAACGATGGAATCTGCCGCATTGTACAAAGGAGTACAAAGGAGTACAAAGGAAATCAAGCAACAACAGATCTAGTGACCCTTCTAGGCTGCTTGTCCTCCAAAACACTGAGGATCAAGTGTCCAAACAGTGGTTTAGAGTGGGTAAGGGAACATTGGAAAGGGAACTACTGCCCTAGAACTAATGTCCGTGGCAGGATTAGGAAGTTAGTAGGGGACAGAGGGGTTAGTAACTGAGGGGGGGATAAAATAAAGTTATTAATTTACAAACGCAGTCAGTCGCGGGTTTGATGCGAGATATTTGTCTAGGCGGAGTTTAAATGAATCAACGGTGCTGCAGTCTATAACGTCTCGGGGAAGCCCATTCCACAAGTTGACAACTCGATTGAAGAAGAAATTCTTAGATTCGTGTGAGTTAAAAGATTTACCAATAATTTTGCAACCGTTTCCCCGCGTGTAATTAGATTGGTTGATAGTGAAGTACTTACTACAGTTCATATTGTCGATGCCTTTGAACACTTGAATTAAGTCACCTCTTAATCTGCGATAGGTTAAAGGAAATAGATTTAATTCTCTAAGACGCTCTTCGTATGGTTTGTTCTTTAGGCTAGGTATCATTTTGGTAACTCTACGTTGAACTCGTTCTAGCTTGTTTATATCTTTTTGGTAATAAGGGCACCAGGATTGAACGCAGTATTCCAGAAGAGGGCGGACTAAGGAATTGTAAAGGGTTAGGATAACTTCTTTGGATTTATGCTCAAATGACCTGCCTATAAAGCCAATTATTTTGTTTGCCTTCTTAACAACTTCTGAACATTGTTGACTCGGTTTTAGGTTACTCGATATTGTTACTCCCAGATCGGTTTCTCTGTTTACATTCTTAAGCTGAGTGCCATTCATCGAATAGTTTGCTTTCTCATTTTAATTAATTTCATTGGGGGTGTGGTGGTGAGATTAATAAAAATAATATTATTAGTAGGTTTAGGGATATTTCTTCGAGAGGCCGGTCTATATGATCTGTGCCCCATGAATATTCTTTCCTCTCACTTAAACAGTAGGCTACCATAGTGCGGTTGGGAATATGAACATGATTAGAATAATATCCAGTATTGGAGAATGGATAATAAGTCGTAGGCGTGTGCATAAACCTTTAACCGTCCTGGTGGTGTAATGGTTAAGGTGGCAAAAATATGTGTGTGATAACCCGGGTTCGAATCCCGGTGGATCATATATACTTTAATTAATTTCATTGGGGGTGTGGTGGTGAGATTAATAAAAATAATATTAGGTATCTGATATGTAGTACTTTACATTTATCCGCATTGAAACTCATTTGCCAAATTTGGGTCCAACATGACAATTTATCTAGATTGTGTTGCATATCGTCAACTTGTTCTTTTGAGAGTACGCTATTTGAAATGTTTGTATCGTCAGCAAATTTTGAGATTGTACAGGTGAGACCCTCATCTATGTCGTTGATGTAAATTAGAAAGAGAATTGGTTCTAGTACCGATCCCTGGGGTACCCCGCTACTTACATTGGTCCATTTAGATGCCTTACCGTTTATGACTACTCTTTGCTTTCCGTCGCTGAGCCAATTTTCTATCCATTTCAACACACCGTCTTGTATTCCATGCGCTTTTAGTTTTAGCAGTAAACGTTTGTGGGGAACTTTGTCAAAGGCCTTTTGAAAATCAAGGTATATAATATCTACAGCTTTACTCTCATCGTAGAGGTTGAGGATATCGTGGAAGAAGTCTAAGAGGTTTGTTAAACAGGAACGTTTTTTACGAAAGCCGTGTTGAGTATCTTCAAGTAAGTTATTTGCCTCGAAGTGATTTACGAGTCTGTCTCTTATGACCGTTTCTAGCATTTTACATACAATTGAGGTTAAGCTAATTGGACGATAGTTACTGGGTAGGGATTTGCTGCCTTTTTTTAATATCGGTGTTACGTTGGCTAGCTTCCACTGATCAGGCATAGTCCCAGACTGCAAGGATTCATTGAATAGCAATGTCAGTGGTTTGGAGAGCTCATCCTTAGCTTCCTTTAGAACTCTAGGCGAGATTGTATCAGGTCCAGGCGTTTTATTTACCTTGAGTTTATCTAAACAATTCAATACTTCTCTCTCTGTAACGGTGATATTGCTTAGAACATCTGAATTATCAATCTGAATCGGCGATGGTGTAGGGATATCACTGAGGTCTTCGGTTGTAAAAACTGATGCAAAGAAGGTATTGAGGGCATTACTCATTTGTATTTCGTCTTGGGTGTATTCTCCATTTTCATCGACTAACGGTCCAACAGTTGAAGTAACTACTTTTTTCTTTCTGATATAACTATAGAATTCTTTCGGGTTTGTTTTACTTTGATTCGCAACATGTAACTCCAGGGTCTTTTTACTTTGCTTAATTAACTTTTTGGCTTTGCGTCTTAGCTCTACAAATTTCACCCGTTCTTCGTCATTTTGTGAGGATTTTAATCTATCATTAGCAAATTTTTTAGCAAGCAGACAGTCTGAAATATCTTTATTCCACCATTTGGGCTTATCATTATGGCCTGGACGCCGTATTTTCGATGGTATGCAGTCTTGCACTGCCTTAAGGTAAGTGGTTGTGAAACACTCCCAAGATGTATTTATGTCGTTATTGTTAGTCAGAAAGCTCCAGTCAGTTTCTTTAAGCTTTGATTTAAGTTTATGAAAATTTGCTTTCTTGAAATTAGGGACTTTCTCAATGCTGCTATTTGATTTGTTACTAGTAAACTTTAAAGTGAAAGTTATCGTACGATGGTCGCTGTTACTGAATTCATCACCAACATTCAAATTCTCTATTCATTCTTCTTTGGTTGCGAGTACAAGGTCAAGCACATTATTACCACGGGTCGGAGATTGTACAAATTGAAAAAGTGAACTCTCTTGCAAGTTAGCATAGAGGTCGTGTCCAGAGTGTGAAGTAAGAATATCGGCCCATTTAGTCACGGGTAAGTTGAAATCGTCAAGAATTACGGTATCTTGTATGTTAGTTATTTCTGCAATTTGTTCATAAATTTCACTGTCAGTTTGCACTGATTGAGATGGGGGTCTGTATAATAAAGCTAGTGTTATTTTAGTTCCTCGTTTATTATTTAATAGTACGTAAGATATGTCTATATTCGCAATTTGAGGTTTTGACATTAAGACGGGATTAAGACTTTCCTTTATAAAAAACAGAACTCCTCCTCCATTTCTATTGATCCGACTTTTCTCAAACATTGTATAACCAGGAAGCGTATATTCGGCTAAAAAGTCTCTGTCTTCCGTATTTAACCAAGATTCTGTAATGCCGATTATATCATAATGTTCTGTAAATACGATTTCCTCTAGATCTGAAAATGTATTGCGTATGCTACGAGCATTTACATAAAACACCTTAAGAGTATTAGAGTTAGATGTTACCGATTGTGCATTGTCTGAATTTTCAGTTCGTATTCGACTTACACTACCCTGTCTGGGGTCTGGTTGACCCCGTTTTTTGAACGGAAATCCTTGACTGCATCGTTCAGCAGACGACTAAGACGTGCAGCTCCTACTTCATTGAGATGTACACCATCTCCTGAAAACAAAGATTTATCATAGTAAAATGATCCCACGTGTCGACAAAGCCGATGTCCTCCTCCCTGCAGAGTTTGGCTAGTCGGCGATTTGTACTGGTAGCTATGTTATAGAATCGGTTTTCTACATCAATCCGAGGAACAATTCCTGAAATTAAGATTCTATTAGATTTTTCCTTGAAGGACCTGATCAGCCGCCGGTACTTGCAAAGTAGTTCCTCTGACCGCGTCCGTTGGACATCGTTAAATCTAACGTGGATCATGTACGTAGTGCTTGCGGGGGCGAGCCTGCAAACCTCTTCCACAGCCGCAACAATGTCGTCCACGCCGCCACCTGGGATACAGAATCGCTTTCTGGTCCTAGGTGCCCTGGCGCAGAACTCGGTTAGTTGGCCACGGACCATGGAGTCGCCCACAAGCCGAACTTCTTCCGTTTCCTCTTCCTCGTCAATAGCCAGAATTTTGAAGCCGTTTTGGCATGTTGTCGGGATGACCTTCCTGGTACTGGTACTGGGATGCACATTGTTTCTCACTAACTGTGTAGGAGCCATTGATGGCAAACAAATACGGATCCGAAACCCAAACTTTGGTGGCACATACTACTTCAACTACAAGAAGTTTTTTTCCATTCTCCTGATGGCAATTGCTGACTCCAACTACAAGATCATTTACGTCGACATTGGTGACATAGGGTCAGAGTCTGATGGTGGTGGCTTTGCACACACCAGTCTGTCTAAGTTGCTTGAGAAACAGAACGCAAATCTGCCACCCGCCGAGGTCATCTCTACCGATCCCACTGGACCACCCACGGAATACTTCTTAGTAGGTGATGATGCATTCCCTCTGCGTGCCTACATGATGAAGCCCTACCCCCTACGATCCCTCACGAAACCGGAACGAATATACAACTACAGAATCAGCAGGGCCCGCCGGACGGTAGAGAACGCCTTTGGCATTCTTGCCAACCGCTTCCGGGTTTTCTACACTGCAATATCTCTAAAACCTGAATGTGTAGAGGTTGTTGTGTTGGCCTCATGCATTCTGCACAACATCCTACGAGGACGATGCCCACCCCAATCAGAGGTAGATTAAGAGGACCCACACACCCACCAACTCATACCTGCCGCCTGGAGGAGTAACCCACCTGTAGGAAACAACATCCCACCCGTGACCCGTAACACTTCAACCATGCTTGCCAAGGCTCAACGCAACTACCTCAAGACCTACTTCAATTCCCCTCAAGGATCTGTGGCTTGGCAGGATGACCGGAACAACTTCATCTTCTTCAGGCGTCGAGAGGGCAGGCGGTGAGTTGGAGGGGCCAGGCTGAGAGGGGTCAGAGTTGGAGGGGCCAGGCTGAGAGGGGTCAAAAGGTGAGGTGGCAGGCGGTGAGGTGGCAGACGTCGAGGTGGCAGGGGAAGCCTTCCTGGCCTTCTTCACACCTTTCTTATGCATGGTACAGGGCAGGGCAGGGCAGGGTGCAGAGGGTGGCAAGCAGGGCAGGGCAGGGTGCAGAGGGTGGCAAGCAGGTGGCAGGGTTGGCTTGTTGTTTGCTGCTCCGGTGTGGTGAGAGGTGTGACGGGAGTGTCCCCCGCTGGTCCTTATATACCCCCCGTACAACGTTGCCGTGTCTTCCCGCCAACACGCAGTGCGGCGGTGCTGCCAGATGCGCCCGGACTAACTTTAACTGTCCCGTTTGACGGGAATATTGTACGATTGGCGGGAGAACCTTACGTTTGACCGGGCTAGCTGCTACGTCTTACGGGGCTGCTCCCCTAAGACGTAGCAGCTAGCCCGGTCAGACGTAGGATTTCCCGACTTTTGACCTACGTGAGCGCGAGCCACGTATCTGATTCGAAATCCAAAACATACCGGGCGGCCTTGGCCGCACCCACCACCTCCCCGACCAGCGTGGCTACTCCCGCCATGCGTACCAACCCCCACGACTAGACACAATTTCATTTACGTATTGCGTACTAAGCCCTTACGTTTTACGTATTCGGTTGCCAACTACCAATAAATCTTCGTACGGGAGCATACGGGAGCATATACGTGAATGTGTGACCCCAGCATTACATGTGTACAAGGTATAATTTTATGATCATCGAGTTGTATACATACATTAGAGGGTATTTGGGATAAAAGCTGTCTAGTGCCAAGGAAAATGCATTGAGTTTTATTTGCATTCAACATAAGACCATTTCTCTGGAAATATTGTTTCACTATTTTGAGTGTATTTTCTGATTTGCTAATTACATTAGTTAGTTCATCCAGAGTGCCTGAGTGAAGTATCTGTGTATCATCAGCATACTGAATGAGCAAACAATCTTTAACATAGTTTAGTAAATCATTGACAAATATAATAAATAGAATGGGTCCTAGAATAGAGCCTTGAGGCACTCTATATGTTACATGTAAAGTAGATGAGACTGTATCACCCAACTGCACAGCCTGTGTCCTATCGGTCAAGTAATTCATAAGCCAGAATGAGTCCATATTTAATTTTTTGCATTTTTTTAACAATATTTGATGACTGACACTGTCGAAAGCTTTAGACAAATCAAGCAGTGTTAGTAAAGACACTTTTTGTTATCTATATTAGTATATATTTTATTAGTTAATAAAGTGAGGGTTGTTTCCGTTGATAAATTTGGCCGAAAACCATGTTGACTTATAGAAAGCAGATTGTTGTTTTCCAAGTGCGACATATACTGATTTGTGGCGACTTTCTCTAAAACTTTTGATAATATTGGGAGAAATGAAAGGGGTCGATAATTACCAACACAATCTTTGTCTCCATTTTTATATATTGGTTTAATTATAGCATGCTTCCACATTTTCGGGAACTTACCAGTTACTATCGAGGTGTTTATTATACAGGTTAAGTAAGATATTGTAACATACAATGCATCTTGTAACATCTGAAGAGAAATCCCATCAGAACCACAAGCTTTCGTGTCTTTAAGCTGCTTAAATGTTAGCATTATAGTATTTGTGTCAATTGGTTTTAGTCTAAAAAGATTGTTAGCAGTTGTAGAAGTCTCATATCGTTGGTTGGTATTCTCATCTGTGTCTAGTGTAATGTTATTTTGTGATTTCTCATACGATGATTTGCCTACATTTGCAAAGAAATTATTAAATTTGTCTACTTTTTCTATCGTGTTATCAAAGGATTGGATACTTGAAGATTTCTTATTACTGGAAACTATTTGTTTTATTAATTTCCAAGTTGATGCTGTATCACCTTTACAATTATTAAATTGGTCATGGTAAAATTTACTTTTTGTTCCTGCTATGAGAGACTTGACTCGTTTTTTCTCAGTTTTATACTTTGACTCTAGATCTCTGTTTTGTCTATCGTGTTTTAATGCAGCTTGTAGCTTATTCCTTTCGCTTATTGCGGTTTTAATGGTGTTGTTTATCCAAGGGGCATAGGGCCTTTTTATCTCCTTTGTAGTTATTGGAGCACATTTATCGAGACATTCTATAAATACAGTTGTAAATATTTCTACCTGTTTATCTACATCATCAGTATCCATTATCTTATTTAGTCTATCAGTTTCACCCATAATCAAGTCACAAAATTTATCTTTATCATAATTACTCATTTGTCTAAATGTCTTAATTACAGGTTGACGTTTGGGTTTTCTAGCATTTACTTCCACCATAATTTGTTCGTGATCTCCAATTGAGTGTGATACAACATCTGCATAGTGTACTGTGTTAAGGTTATTAGTAATTATGACGTCTAATAGGGTGCTAGAGTGAGAAGTGATTCTTGTGGGTTTCTGAATAAGCTGATGGAGATGATTGGTAGTTATAATTTTCTATCTTTCTATCTATCTATCTATCTATCTATATGCTCAGGCCCAATCCCCATATTGGGGGGTAGCCGACTCAAGACAGAGCAAGAACAGGGAAAACACAAAAACAACATAAAACAAAAAATAAACACAGATAAAAAACACAAACTCTCACACATCCAGGTCACCCAGGAGAAGACCCAGAGACCAGGGTTACCAAGGTCGCTCCAGCACTCCCCCGGCCCCTGACCACCCGGAGAGGTTCCGATCTCGGCAGGCAGACATGCAGCGGAGCCAAAGCCACAAGCCCTCCCACCACACTTCCAGGCGCACCCTTCATATTAATCGTCTCCCCGGGCCAGGCGCCTGATGGACTATTATCTAGTCCAACTTGCGCCCGACCCCTTACTCCAAATGACCACGTGTTCACTCAACTATTCACAAGCATTCCCCATTCACTCCTGTCCACCACCACTTCCCCTGCCTGATCTATAGTCATTTCTCTATCATCCAAAGCCTTTCTTACACAGTCTCTCCATCTCAATGGGGGTCTTCCTGCTCTTCTATCTCCCCTTGTACCTGACTCACATATTCTCTTTGTAAGCCTTTCATCTCCCATTCGTTCAACATGACCATACCAGCTCAGTACCCTTCTGTCCACTCTGGCTGACAAATGTTCCTGCTGCCCCACTCTCCTACGTATCTCTTCATTCCTCTATCTGTCTCTACGAGTAACTCCACACATACTCCTCAAGCAGCTCATCTCCATCACATCCAGCCCTCTTTTCTCCTTTTTCTTCAGAGCCCATGTCTCAGCCCCATACATCACTGTTGGAACAACAATTCCTTGATACAGTGCACTTTTTACTTTCACTCCGAGATTTCTCGTCTTCCACATACTTCCCATTGCTCCGAAAACCTTCCTTCCTTCACACACTCTATGTTTTACCTCCACTCCTGCTTATTGTTCCTCCTAGATATTTAAAACACTGTACTTGTTCCAATATTTCCCCATCCAGCTAATCTTATTTGTACTAAAAAACAGGTCATCGTTTAAGTCTCCTAAAAGAAAAAAAAGATTTTTTACGTAGACAAACAGACTTTAAGACTTCTTGGATATAATCAAATGACGATACAGGAGCTTTCGGGTGACGATACATACAACCAATGAAAATTGTAGGTAACTTTCGAATTTGTACACTGAGCCAAATATCCTCTACTCCACTTTGTTGATCTATATTCATAGTTATTTTACTAGTTTGTAAATTATCTCTTACATAATTATACACACACCTCCTCCCCTACCATTATAATTTCGGTATATACTATAGCCATTAATATTTACAAAACTGTCTGGGATATTAGAAGAAAGCCATGTTTCACTAACACAGAGAATGTCCAAGTTTCGTTCATTGATCATCAATAATATTTCATCAAAATTTGCTAAGAGTGACTGAGCATTCAAATGTTCTATGGTTAAGTGATCCATGTGTTTTGGTAAAGTTCTTCCGGCAGTTTCTTCATGGCCTAGTTCCTATTTTCTATAATGATTACATAATCGGCTTTTGTGACCTAGTTTGTTACATGAAGAGCATCTTAATTTATAGTCGTATCTACAGTTAGCTTGTCTGTGATTATACTCGCCACAATTGTAGCACCCTCTTTGTGTGGAATACGGTATTTGTGTTCTTTCTCTAGTACCATTTGATGAGTGATCAAGTACAAGTACAGGTACATTTTGATCAATAATTGGTATCAACAGTAACTAAACTTGATTTATTAATTTTGAGTGAGATATACAAACATGTTCCTAAACATACCCACCCTATTTAATATCTTACAGGTATATATACTGCACAGAGCGAGCCAAATGTAATGACAGCTGAGACATGACCTATTAGTGCTACCATACAATAGCAGGATGAATTCTGACATGAACTACGAACAACCAGACATCAGTACGGCATGTCACCACTTTCCAAGATCTCCCATGACATCGTTATGACTTGGCTACGACTATTCACGACTCGTCACAACCTTTGTATATTTCGAGATTCCATTGGTCACGTGGTAATATGTTAAAATGTCACAGTATCGGAAGTCACAGTATTGGAGGCACAGTATTGGAGTCACAGTATCGGAAGTCACAGTATTGGAGTCACAGTATTGGAAGTCACAGTATTGGAATCACAGTATCAGCAGTCATAGCATCGGAGTCACAGTATTGGAAGTCACAGTATTTGAGTCACAGTATCGGAAGTCACAGTATTGGAGTCATATTATTGGAGTCACAGTATCGGAAGTCACAGTATTGGAGTCACAGTATCGGAAGGCACAGTATTGGAATCACAGTATCAGAAGTCATAGCATCGGAAGTCACAGTATCGGAGTCACAGTATCAGAAGTCATAGTATCAGAGTCACAGTATCAGTCATGGTATTGTAAGTCACAGTATCGGAGTTACAGTATCAGTCATGGTATTGTAAGTCACAGTATCGGAGTCACAATATTGCAAGTCACAATATCGGAAGTCAGAGTATCAGAGTCACAGTATCGGAGAAACAGTATCAGAAGTCACAAATCGGAGTCACTGTATCAGAGTCACAATATTGGAAGTTACAGTATCAGAAGTCAAAGTAATATGTCACAGTATTGGAGTCACAGTATTGGAAGTCACGGTATCGGAGTCACTGTATTGGAGTCACAGTATCAGAGTCCCACTATTGGAAGTCACAGTATTGGAGTCACCGTATTGGAGTCACAGTATTAGAAGTCACAGAACGGGAGTCAAAGTATTGGAGTCACAGTATTAGAAGTCACAGTATTGGAGTCACAGTATTGGAGTCACAGTATTGGAGTCACAGTATTGGAGTCACAGTATTGGAGTCACAGTATTGGAGTCACAGTATTGGAGTCACAGTATTGGAGTCACAGTATTGGAAGTCACAGTATTAGAAGTCACAGTATTAGAAGTCACAGTATTGGAGTCACAGTATTGGAAGTCACAGAATGGGAGTCAAAGTATTGGAGTCACAGTATTAGAAGTCACAGTATTGGAGTCACAGTATTGGAGTCACAGTATTGGAGTCACAGTATTAGAAGTCACAGAACGGGAGTCAAAGTATTGGAGTCACAGTATTAGAAGTCACAGTATTGGAGTCACAGTATTGGAGTCACAGTATTGGAGTCACAGTATTGGAGTCACAGTATTGGAGTCACAGTATTGGAGTCACAGTATTGGAGTCACAGTATTGGAGTCACAGTATTGGAGTCACAGTATTGGAGTCACAGTATTGGAGTCACAGTATTGGAGTCACAGTATTGGAGTCACAGTATTGGAGTCACAGTATTGGAGTCACAGTATTGGAGTCACAGTATTGGAGTCACAGTATTGGAGTCACAGTATTGGAGTCACAGTATTGGAGTCACAGTATTGGAGTCACAGTATTGGAGTCACAGTATTGGAGTCACAGTATTGGAGTCACAGTATTGGAGTCACAGTATTGGAAGTCACAGTATTGGAGTCACAGTATTGGAGTCACAGTATTGGAGTCACAGTATTGGAGTCACAGTATTGGAGTCACAGTATTGGAGTCACAGTATTGGAGTCACAGTATTGGAGTCACAGTATTAGAAGTCACAGTATTAGAAGTCACAGTATTGGAGTCACAGTATTGGAGTCACAGTATTGGAGTCACAGTATTGGAGTCACAGTATTGGAGTCACAGTATTGGAGTCACAGTATTGGAGTCACAGTATTGGAGTCACAGTATTGGAGTCACAGTATTGGAGTCACAGTATTGGAGTCACAGTATTGGAGTCACAGTATTGGAGTCACAGTCTTGGAGTCACAGTATTGGAGTCACAGTATTGGAGTCACAGTATTGGAGTCACAGTATTGGAGTCACAGTATTGGAGTCACAGTATTGGAGTCACAGTATTGGAAGTCACAGTATTGGAGTCACAGTATTGGAGTCACAGTATTGGAGTCACAGTATTAGAAGTCACAGTATTGGAGCCACAGTATTGGAGTCACAGTATTGGAGTCACAGTATTAGAAGTCACAGTATTGGAGCCACAGTATTAGAAGTCACAGTATTGGAGCCACAGTATTGGAGTCACAGTATTAGAAGTCACAGTATTGGAGTCACAGTATTAGAAGTCACAGAACTGGAGTCAAAGTATTGGAGTCACAGTATTAGAAGTCACAGTATAGGAGTCACAGTATTGGAGCCACAGTATTAGAAGTCACAAAACTGGAGTCAAAGTATTGGAGTCACAGTATTAGAAGTCACAGTATTGGAGCCACAGTATTGGAGTCACAGTATTAGAAGTCACAGTATTGGAGTCACAGTATTAGAAGTCACAGTATTAGAAGTCACAGTATTAGAAGTCACAGTATTAGAAGTCACAGTATTGGAGTCACAGTATTGGAAGTCACAGTATTGGAAGTCACAGTATTGGAGTCACAGTATTGGAGTCACAGTATTGGAGTCACAGTATTGGAGTCACAGTATTGGAGTCACAGTATTGGAGTCACAGTATTAGAAGTCACAGTATTGGAGCCACAGTATTAGAAGTCACAGTATTGGAGCCACAGTATTGGAGTCACAGTATTAGAAGTCACAGTATTGGAGTCACAGTATTAGAAGTCACAGAACTGGAGTCAAAGTATTGGAGTCACAGTATTAGAAGTCACAGTATAGGAGTCACAGTATTGGAGTCACAGTATTAGAAGTCACAAAACTGGAGTCAAAGTATTGGAGTCACAGTATTAGAAGTCACAGTATTGGAGCCACAGTATTGGAGTCACAGTATTAGAAGTCACAGTATTGGAGTCACAGTATTAGAAGTCACAGTATTAGAAGTCACAGTATTGGAGTCACAGTATTGGAGTCACAGTATTGGAGTCACAGTATTGGAGTCACAGTATTAGAAGTCACAGTATTGGAGTCACAGTATTGGAGTCACAGTATTAGAAGTCACAGAACGGGAGTCAAAGTATTGGAGTCACAGTCTTGGAGTCACAGTCTTGGAGTCACAGTATTGGAGTCACAGTATTGGAGTCACAGTATTGGAAGTCACAGTATTGGAGTCACAGTATTGGAGTCACAGTATTGGAGCCACAGTATTGGAGTCACAGTATTGGAGTCACAGTATTAGAAGTCACAGTATTGGAGCCACAGTATTAGAAGTCACAGTATTGGAGCCACAGTATTGGAGTCACAGTATTAGAAGTCACAGTATTAGAAGTCACAGTATTGGAGCCACAGTATTGGAGTCACAGTATTAGAAGTCACAGAACTGGAGTCAAAGTATTGGAGTCACAGTATTAGAAGTCACAGTATTGGAGCCACAGTATTGGAGTCACAGTATTAGAAGTCACAGTATTGGAGTCACAGTATTAGAAGTCACAGTATTAGAAGTCACAGTATTGGAGTCACAGTATTGGAGTCACAGTATTGGAGTCACAGTATTGGAGTCACAGTATTGGAGTCACAGTATTGGAGTCACAGTATTGGAGTCACAGTATTAGAAGTCACAGAACGGGAGTCAGAGTATTGGAGTCACAGTATTGGAGTCACAGTATTGGAGTGACAGTATTGGAGTCACAGTATTGGAGTCACAGTATTAGAAGTCACAGAACGGGAGTCAAAGTATTGGAGTCACAGTATTAGAAGTCACAGTATTGGATTCACAGTATTGGAGTCACAGTATTGGAGTCACAGTATTGGAGTCACAGTATTGGAGTCACAGTATTGGAGTCACAGTATTGGAGTCACAGTATTGGAGTCACAGTATTGGAGTCACAGTATTGGAGTCACAGTATTGGAGTCACAGTATTGGAGTCACAGTATTGGAGTCACAGTATTGGAGTCACAGTATTAGAAGTCAGAGTATTAGAAGTCACAGTATTGGAGTCACAGTATTGGAGTCACAGTATTGGAGTCACAGTATTGGAGTCACAGTATTGGAGTCACAGTATTGGAGTCACAGTATTGGAGTCACAGTATTGGAGTCACAGTATTGGAAGTCACAGTATTGGAAGTCACAGTATTGGAGTCACAGTATTGGAGTCACAGTATTGGAACCACAGTATTGGAACCACAGTATTGGAGTCACAGTATTGGAGTCACAGTATTAGAAGTCACAGTATTGGAGCCACAGTATTATAAGTCACAGTATTGGAGCCACAGTATTGGAGTCACAGTATTAGAAGTCACAGTATTGGAGCCACAGTATTGGAGTCACAGTATTGGAGCCACAGTATTGGAGTCATAGTATTAGAAGTCACAGAACTGGAGTCAAAGTATTGGAGTCACAGTATTAGAAGTCACAGTATTGGAGTCACAGTATTGGAGTCACAGTATTAGAAGTCACAGAACTGGAGTCAAAGTATTGGAGTCACAGTATTAGAAGTCACAGTATTGGAGCCACAGTATTGGAGTCACAGTATTAGAAGTCACAGTATTGAAGTCACAGTATTGGAGTCACAGTATTAGAAGTCACAGAACTGGAGTCAAAGTATTGGAGTCACAGTATTAGAAGTCACAGTATTAGAAGTCACAGTATTGGAGTCACAGTATTGGAGTCACAGTATTAGAAGTCACAGAACTGGAGTCAAAGTATTGGAGTCACAGTATTAGTAGTCACAGTATTGGAGCCACAGTATTGGAGTCACAGTATTAGAAGTCACAGTATTGAAGTTAAAGTATTGGAGTCACAGTATTAGCAGTCACAGTATTAGAAGTCACAGTATTGGAGCCACATTATTGGAGTCACAGTATTGGAGTCACAGTATTAGAAGTCACAGTATTAGAAGCCACAGTATTGAAGTTAAAGTATTGGAGTCACAGTATTAGAAGTCACAGTATTAGAAGTCACATAACTGGAGTCACAGTATTGGAGTCACAGTATTAGAAGTCACAGTATTAGAAGTCACAGTATTGGAGCCACAGTATTAGAAGTCATGGTATTGTAGTCACAGTACTGGATTCCCAGTATTAGAAGTCAGAGTATTGGAGTCACAGTATTGTAGTCACAGTACTGGAAGTCACAGTATTGGAAGTCACAGTATTGGAGTCACAGTACTGGAGTCACAGTTTTTGAAGTCACAGTATTGGCATCACAGTATTGGAGTCACAGTATTAGAAGTCCCAGTATTGGAGTCACAGTATTGGAGTAACAGTATTGGAAGTCGCAGTATTGGAGTCACAGTATTGGAGTTCACAGTATTGGAGTCACAGTATTAGAAGTCACAGAACTGGAGTCAAAGTATTGGAGTCACAGTATTAGAAGTCACAGTATTGGAGTCACAGTATTGGAGTCACAGTATTAGAAGTCACAGAACTGGAGTCAAAGTATTGGAGTCACAGTATTAGAAGTCACAGTATTGGAGCCACAGTATTGGAGTCACAGTATTAGAAGTCACAGTATTGAAGTTAAAGTATTGGAGTCACAGTATTAGAAGTCACAGTATTGGAGCCACATTATTGGAGTCACAGTATTGGAGTCACAGTATTAGAAGTCACAGTATTAGAAGTCACATAACTGGAGTCACAGTATTGGAGTCACAGTATTAGAAGTCACAGTATTAGAAGTCACAGTATTGGAGCCACAGTATTAGAAGTCATAGTATTGTAGTCACAGTACTGGATTCCCAGTATTAGAAGTCAGAGTATTGGAGTCACAGTATTGTAGTCACAGTATTGTAGTCACAGTATTGGAAGTCACAGTATTGGAGTCACAGTACTGGAGTCACAGTACTGGAGTCACAGTTTTTGAAGTCACAGTATTGGCGTCACAGTATTGGAGTCACAGTATTGGAGTCACAGTATTAGAAGTCCCAGTATTGGAGTCACATTATTGGAGTAACAGTATTGGAAGTCGCAGTATTGGAGTCACAGTATTGGAGTTCACAGTATTGGAGTCACAGTATTAGAAGTCACAGTATTGGAAGTCACAGTATTGGAAGTCACAGTATTGGAAGTCACAGTATTGAAGCCATAGTATTAGAAGTCACAGTATTGGAGCCACAGTATTGGAGTCACAGTATTAGAAGTCACAGTATTAGAGCCACAATATTGGAGTCACAGTATTAGAAGTCACAGAACTGGAGTCAAAGTATTGGAGTCACAGTATTAGAAGTCACAGTATTGGAGTCACAGTATTGGAGTCACAGTATTGGAGTCACAGTATTAGAAGTCACAGAACTGGAGTCAAAGTATTGGAGTCACAGTATTAGAAGTCACAGTATTGGAGCCACAGTATTGGAGTCACAGTATTAGAAGTCACAGTATTGAAGTTAAAGTATTGGAGTCACAGTATTAGCAGTCACAGTATTAGAAGTCACAGTATTGGAGTCACAGTATTGGAGTCACAGTATTGGAGTCACAGTATTGGAGTCACAGTATTGGAGTCACAGTATTGGAGTCACAGTATTGGAGTCACAGTATTGGAGTCACAGTATTGGAGTCACAGTATTGGAGTCACAGAACGGGAGTCAAAATATTGGAGTCACAGTATTAGAAGTCACAGTATTGGAGTCACAGTATTGGAGTCACAGTATTGGAGTCACAGTATTGGAGTCACAGTATTGGAGTCACAGTATTGGAGTCACAGTATTGGAGTCACAGTATTGGAGTCACAGTATTGGAGTCACAGTATTGGAGCCACAGTATTGGAGCCACAGTATTGGAGCCACAGTATTGGAGCCACAGTATTGGAGTCACAGTATTAGAAGTCACAGTATTAGAAGTCACAGTATTGGAGTCACAGTATTGGAGTCACAGTATTGGAGTCACAGTATTGGAGTCACAGTATCGGAAGTCACAGTATTGGAGTCACAATATTGGAATCACAGTATCAGCAGTCATAGCATCGGAGTCACAGTATTGGAAGTCACAGTATTTGAGTCACAGTATCGGAGTCACAGTATTGGAGTCATATTATTGGAGTCACAGTATCGGAAGTCACAGTATTGGAGTCACAGTATCGGAAGGCACAGTATTGGAATCACAGTATCAGAAGTCATAGCATCGGAAGTCACAGTATCGGAGTCACAGTATCAGAAGTCATAGTATCAGAGTCACAGTATCAGTCATGGTATTGTAAGTCACAGTATCGGAGTCACAGTATCAGTCATGGTATTGTAAGTCACAGAATCGGAGTCACAATATTGTAAGTCACAATATCGGAAGTCTGAGTATCAGAGTCACAGTATCGGAGAAACAGTATCAGAAGTCACAAATCGGAGTCACTGTATCAGAGTCACAATATTGGAAGTTACAGTATCAGAAGTCAAAGTAATATGTCACAGTATTGGAGTCACAGTATTGGAAGTCACGGTATCGGAGTCACTGTATTGGAGTCACAGTATCAGAGTCCCACTATTGGAAGTCACAGTATTGGAGTCACCGTATTGGAGTCACAGTATTAGAAGTCACAGAACGGGAGTCAAAGTATTGGAGTCACAGTATTAGAAGTCACAGTATTGGAGTCACAGTATTGGAGTCACAGTATTGGAGTCACAGTATTGGAGTCACAGTATTGGAGTCACAGTATTGGAGTCACAGTATTGGAGTCACAGTATTGGAGTCACAGTATTGGAGTCACAGTATTGGAGTCACAGTATTGGAGTCACAGTATTGGAGTCACAGTATTGGAGTCACAGTATTGGAGTCACAGTATTGGAGTCACAGTATTGGAGTCACAGTATTGGAGTCACAGTATTGGAGTCACAGTATTGGAGTCACAGTATTGGTCACAGTATTAGAAGTCACAGTATTAGAAGTCACAGTATTAGAAGTCACAGTATTAGAAGTCACAGTATTAGAAGTCACAGTATTAGAAGTCACAGTATTAGAAGTCACAGTATTAGAAGTCACAGTATTAGAAGTCACAGTATTAGAAGTCACAGTATTAGAAGTCACAGTATTGGAGTCACAGTATTGGAGTCACAGTATTGGAGTCACAGTATTGGAGTCACAGTATTGGAGTCACAGTATTGGAGTCACAGTATTAGAAGTCACAGAACGGGAGTCAAAGTATTGGAGTCACAGTATTAGAAGTCACAGTATTGGAGTCACAGTATTGGAGTCACAGTATTGGAGTCACAGTATTGGAGTCACAGTATTGGAGTCACAGTATTGGAGTCACAGTATTGGAGTCACAGTATTGGAGTCACAGTATTGGAGTCACAGTATTGGAGTCACAGTATTGGAGTCACAGTATTGGAGTCACAGTATTGGAGTCACAGTATTGGAGTCACAGTATTGGAGTCACAGTATTGGAGTCACAGTATTGGAGTCACAGTATTGGAGTCACAGTATTGGAGTCACAGTATTGGAGTCACAGTATTGGAGTCACAGTATTGGAGTCACAGTATTGGAGTCACAGTATTGGAGTCACAGTATTGGAGTCACAGTATTGGAGTCACAGTATTGGAGTCACAGTATTGGAGTCACAGTATTGGAGTCACAGTATTGGAGTCACAGTATTGGAGTCACAGTATTGGAGTCACAGTATTGGAGTCACAGTATTGGAGTCACAGTATTGGAGTCACAGTATTGGAGTCACAGTATTGGAGTCACAGTATTGGAGTCACAGTATTGGAGTCACAGTATTGGAGTCACAGTATTGGAGTCACAGTATTGGAGTCACAGTATCAGAGTCACAGTATTAGAAGTCACAGTATTAGAGTCACAGTATTAGAGTCACAGTATTAGAAGTCACAGTATTAGAGTCACAGTATTAGAAGTCACAGTATTGGAGTCACAGTATTGGAGTCACAGTATTAGAAGTCACAGTATTGGAGTCACAGTATTGGAGTCACAGTATTGGAGTCACAGTATTGGAGTCAAAGTATTGGAGTCACAGTATTAGAAGTCACAGTATTGGAGCCACAGTATTGGTGTCACAGTATTAGAAGTCACTGAAGTCACAGTATTGGAGTCACAGTATTGGAGTCACAGTATTGGAGTCACAGTATTGGAGTCACAGTATTGGAGTCACAGTATTGGAGTCACAGTATTGGAGTCACAGTATTGGAGTCACAGTATTGGAGTCACAGTATTGGAGTCACAGTATTGGAGTCACAGTATTGGAGTCACAGTATTGGAGTCACAGTATTGGAGTCACAGTATTGGAGTCACAGTATTGGAGTCACAGTATTGGAGTCACAGTATTAGAGTCACAGTATTGGAGTCACAGTATTGGAGTCACAGTATTGGAGTCACAGTATTGGAGTCTCAGTATTGGAGTCACAGTAATGGAGTCACAGTATTGAAGTCACATTATTGGAGTCACATTAATGGACTCTCAGTATTGGAGTCACAGTATTAGAGTCACAGTAATGGAGTCACAGTATTGGAGTCACAGTATTGGAGTCACAGTCTTGGAGTCACAGTATTGGAGTCACAGTATTAGAAGTCACAGTATTGGAGCCACAGTATTGGAGTCACAGTATTGGAGTCACAGTATTAGAAGTCACAGTATTGGAGCCACAGTATTAGAAGTCACAGTATTGGAGCCACAGTATTGGAGTCACAGTATTGGAGCCACAGTATTGGAGTCACAGTATTAGAAGTCACAGAACTGGAGTCAAAGTATTGGAGTCACAGTATTAGAAGTCACAGTATTGGAGTCACAGTCTTGGAGTCACAGTATTAGAAGTCACAGAACTGGAGTCAAAGTATTGGAGTCACAGTATTAGAAGTCACAGTATTGGAGCCACAGTATTGGAGTCACAGTATTAGGAGTCACAGTATTAGAAGTCACAGTATTAGAAGTCACAGTATTGGAGTCACAGTATTGGAGTCACAGTATTGGAGTCACAGTATTGGAGTCACAGTATTGGAGTCACAGTATTGGAGTCACAGTATTGGAGTCACAGTATTGGAGTCACAGTATTGGAGTCACAGTATTGGAGTCACAGTATTAGAAGTCACAGTATTGGAGTCACAGTATTGGAGTCACAGTATTAGAAGTCACAGAACGGGAGTCAGAGTATTGGAGTCACAGTATTGGAGTCACAGTATTGGAGTCACAGTATTGGAGTCACAGTATTGGAGTCACAGTATTGGAAGTCACAGTATTGGAGTCACAGTATTGGAGTCACAGTATTGGAGTCACAGTATTGGAGTCACAGTATTGGAGTCACAGTATTGGAGTCACAGTATTGGAGTCACAGTATTGGAGTCACAGTATTGGAGTCACAGTATTGGAGTCACAGTATTGGAGTCACAGTATTGGAGTCACAGTATTGGAGTCACAGTATTGGAGTCACAGTATTGGAGTCACAGTATTGGAGTCACAGTATTGGAGTCACAGTATTGGAGTCACAGTATTGGAGTCACAGTATTGGAGTCACAGTATTGGAGTCACAGTATTGGAGTCACAGTATTGGAGTCACAGTATTAGAAGTCACAGTATTAGAAGTCACAGTATTGGAGTCACAGTATTGGAGTCACAGTATTAGAAGTCACAGTATTGGAGCCACAGTATTAGAAGTCACAGTATTGGAGCCACAGTATTAGAAGTCACAGTATTGGAGCCACAGTATTGGAGTCACAGTATTGGAGTCACAGTATTAGAAGTCACAGTATTGGAGTCACAGTATTAGAAGTCACAGAACTGGAGTCAAAGTATTAGAAGTCACAGTATTAGAAGTCACAGTATTGAAGTCACAGTATTAGAAGTCACAGTATTGAAGTCACAGTATTGGAGTCACAGTATGGAGTCACAGTATTGGAGTCACAGTATTGGAGTCACAGTATTAGAAGTCACAGTATTGGAGTCACAGTATTGGAGTCACAGTATTGGAGTCACAGTATTAGAAGTCACAGAACTGGAGTCAAAGTATTGGAGTCACAGTATTAGAAGTCACAGTATTAGAAGTCACAGTATTGGAGTCACAGTATTGGAGTCACAGTATTAGAAGTCACAGCACTGGAGTCAAAGTATTGGAGTCACAGTATTATAAGTCACAGTATTGGAGCCACAGTATTGGAGTCACAGTATTAGAAGTCACAGTATTGGAGCCACATTATTGGAGTCACAGTATTGGAGTCACAGTATTAGAAGTCACAGTATTAGAAGTCACATAACTGGAGTCACAGTATTGGAGTCACAGTATTAGAAGTCACAGTATTGGAAGTCACAGTATTGGAGCCACACTATTAGAAGTCATAGTATTGTAGTCACAGTACTGGATTCCCAGTATTAGAAGTCAGAGTATTGGAGTCACAGTATTGTAGTCACAGTACTGGAAGTCACAGTATTGGCGTCACAGTATTGGAGTCACAGTATTGGAGTCACAGTATTAGAAGTCCCAGTATTGGAGTCACAGTATTGGAGTAACAGTATTGGAAGTCGCAGTATTGGAGTCACAGTATTGGAGTTCACAGTATTGGAGTCACAGTATTGGAAGTCACAGTATTGGAAGTCACAGTATTGGAAGTCACAGTATTGGAGCCACAGTATTAGAAGTCACAGTATTGGAGCCACAGTATTGGAGTCACAGTAATAGAAGTCACAGTATTGGAGCCACAGTATTGGAGTCACAGTATTAGAAGTCACAGAACTGGAGTCAAAGTATTGGAGTCACAGTATTAGAAGTCACAGTATTGGAGTCACAGTATTGGAGTCACAGTATTAGAAGTCACAGTATTGGAGCCACAGTATTGGAGTCACAGTATTAGAAGTCACAGTATTGGAGTCACAGTATTAGAAGTCACATTATTAGAAGTCACAGTATTGGAGTCACAGTATTAGAGTCACAGTATTGGAGTCAAAGTATTGGAGTCACAGTATTAGAAGTCACAGTATTGGAGCCACAGTATTGGAGTCACAGTATTAGAAGTCACAGTATTGGAGTCACAGTATTAGAAGTCACAGTATTAGAAGTCACAGTATTGGAGTCACAGTATTGGAGTCACAGTATTGGAGTCACAGTATTGGAGTCACAGTATTGGAGTCACAGTATTGGAGTCACAGTATTGGAGTCACAGTATTGGAGTCACAGTATTGGAGTCACAGTATTGGAGTCAAAGTATTGGAGTCAAAGTATTGGAGTCAAAGTATTGGAGTCAAAGTATTGGAGTCACAGTATTAGAAGTCACAGTATTGGAGCCACAGTATTGGAGTCACAGTATTAGAAGTCACAGTAGTAGAAGTCACAGTATTGGAGTCACAGTATTAGAAATCACAGTATTAGAAGTCACAGTATTGGAGTCACAGTGTTGGAGTCACAGTATTGGAGTCAAAGTATTGGAGTCAAAGTATTGGAGTCAAAGTATTGGAGTCACAGTATTAGAAGTCACAGTATTGGAGCCACAGTATTGGAGTCACAGTATTAGAAGTCACAGTATTGGAAGTCACAGTATTGGAGTCACAGTACTGGAGTCACAGTTTTTGAAGTCACAGTATTGGCATCACAGTATTGGAGTCACAGTATTGGAGTCACAGTATTAGAAGTCCCAGTATTGGAGTCACAGTATTGGAGTAACAGTATTGGAAGTCGCAGTATTGGAGTCACAGTATTGGAGTTCACAGTATTGGAGTCACAGTATTAGAAGTCACAGTATTGGAAGTCACAGTATTGGAAGTCACAGTACTGGAGTCACAGTATTGGAGTCACAGTATTGGAGTCACAGTATTGGAGTCACAGTACTGGAGTCACAGTATGGGAGTCACAGTATGGGAGTCACAGTATTGGCGTCACAGTATTGGAGTCACAGTATTAGAAGTCACAGTATTGGAGCCACAGTATTGGAGTCACAGTATTAGAAGTCACAGTATTGGAGTCACAGTATTAGAAGTCACAGTATTGGAGTCACAGTATTAGAAGTCACAGTATTGGAGTCACAGTATTGGAGTCACAGTATTGGAGTCACAGTATTGGAGTCACAGTATTGGAGTCACAGTATTGGAGTCACAGTATTGGAGTCACAGTATTGGAGTCACAGTATTGGAGTCACAGTATTGGAGTCACAGTATTAGAAGTCACAGTATTGGAGTCACAGTCTTGGAGTCACAGTATTGGAGTCACAGTCTTGGAGTTACAGTCTTTGTGTCATAGTACAGTATTGGAGTCACAGTATTGGAGTCACAGTATTGGAGTCACAGTATTGGAGTCACAGTATTGGAGTCACAGTATTGGAGTCACAGTATTGGAGTCACAGTATTAGTCACAGTATTGGAGTCACAGTATTGGAGTCACAGTATTGGAGTCACAGTATTGGAGTCACAGTATGGGAGTCACAGTATGGGAGTCACAGTATGGGAGTCACAGTATTGGAGTCACAGTATTGGAGTCACAGTATTGGAGTCACAGTATTGGAGTCACAGTATTGGAGTCACAGTATTGGAGTCACAGTATTGGAGTCACAGTATTGGAGTCACAGTATTGGAGTCACAGTATTGGAAGTCACAGTATTGGAAGTCACAGTATTGGAGTCACAGTATTAGAAGTCACAGTATTAGAAGTCACAGTATTGGAGCCAGAGTATTGGAGTCACAGTATTGGAGCCACAGTATTGGAGTCATAGTATTAGAAGTCACAGAACTGGAGTCAAAGTATTGGAGTCACAGTATTAGAAGTCACAGTATTGGAGCCACAGTATTAGAAGTCACAGTATTAGAAGTCACAGTATTGAAGTCACAGTATTGAAGTCACAGTATTGGAGTCACAGTATTAGAAGTCACAGAACTGGAGTCAAAGTATTGGAGTCACAGTATTAGAAGTCACAGTATTAGAAGTCACAGTATTGGAGTCACAGTATTGGAGTCACAGTATTAGAAGACACAGAACTGGAGTCAAAGTATTGGAGTCACAGTATTAGAAGTCACAGTATTGGAGTCACAGTATTAGAAGTCACAGTATTGGAGCCACATTATTGGAGTCACAGTATTGGAGTCACAGTATTAGAAGTCACAGTATTAGAAGTCACATAACTGGAGTCACAGTATTGGAGTCACAGTATTAGAAGTCACAGTATTAGAAGTCACAGTATTGGAGCCACAGTATTAGAAGTCATAGTATTGTAGTCACAGTACTGGATTCCCAGTATTAGAAGTCAGAGTATTGGAGTCACAGTATTGTAGTCACAGTACTGGAAGTCACAGTATTGGAAGTCACAGTATTGGAGTCACAGTACTGGAGTCACAGTTTTTGAAGTCACAGTATTGGCGTCACAGTATTGGAGTCACAGTATTGGAGTCACAGTATTGGAGTAACAGTATTGGAAGTCGCAGTATTGGAGTCACAGTATTGGAGTTCACAGTATTGGAGTCACAGTATTAGAAGTCACAGTATTGGAAGTCACAGTATTGGAAGTCACAGTATTGGAGCCACAGTATTAGAAGTCACAGTATTGGAGCCACAGTATTGGAGTCACAGTATTAGAAGTCACAGTATTGGAGCCACAGTATTGGAGCCACAGTATTGGAGTCACAGTATTAGAAGTCACAGAACTGGAGTCAAAGTATTGGAGTCACAGTATTAGAAGTCACAGTATTGGAGTCACAGTATTGGAGTCACAGTATTAGAAGTCACAGAACTGGAGTCAAAGTATTGGAGTCACAGTATTGGAGCCACAGTATTGGAGTCACAGTATTAGAAGTCACAGTATTGGAGTCACAGTATTGGAGTCACAGTATTGGAGTCACAGTATTGGAGTCACAGTATTGGAGTCACAGTATTGGAGTCACAGTATTGGAGTCACAGTATTGGAGTCACAGTATTGGAGTCACAGTATTGGAGTCACAGTATTGGAGTCACAGTATTGGAGTCACAGTATTGGAGTCACAGTATTGGAGTCACAGTATTGGAGTCACAGTATTGAAACTAATAGTATTGAAGTCACAGTCTTGGAGTCACAGTATTGGAGTCACAGTATTGGAGTCACAGTATTGGAGTCACAGTATTGGAGTCACAGTATTGGAGTCACAGTATTGGAGTCACAGTATTGGAGTCACAGTATTGGAGTCACAGTATTGGAGTCACAGTATTTGAGTCACAGTAATGGAGTCACAGTATAGGAGCGACACTATTGGAGTCACAGTATTGGAGTCACAGTATTGGAGTCACAGTATTGGAGTCACAGTATTGGAGTCACAGTATTGGAGTCACAGTATTGGAGTCACAGTATTGGAGTCACAGTATTGGAGTCACAGTATTGGAGTCACAGTATTGGAGTCACAGTATTGGAGTCACAGTATTGGAGTCACAGTATTGGAGTCACAGTATTGGAGTCACAGTATTGGAGTCACAGTATTGGAGTCACAGTATTGGAGTCACAGTATTGGAGTCACAGTATTGGAGTCACAGTATTGGAGTCACAGTATTGGAGTCACAGTATTGGAGTCACAGTATTGGAGTCACAGTATTGGAGTCACAGTATTGGAAGTCACAGTATTAGAAGTCACAGTATTAGAAGTCACAGTATTGGAGCCACAGTATTGGAGCCACAGTATTGGAGTCACAGTATTGGAGTCACAGTATTAGAAGTCACAGCATTAGAAGTCACAGTATTGGAGCCACAGTATTAGAAGTCACAGTATTGGAGCCACAGTATTGGAGCCACAGTATTGGAGTCATAGTATTGGAGTCACAGTATTAGAAGTCACAGTATGTCAAAGTATTGGAGTCACAGTATTAGAAGTCACAGTATGGAGTCACAGTATTAGAAGTCACAGAACTGGAGTCAAAGTATTGGAGTCACAGTATTAGAAGTCACAGTATTGGAGCCACAGTATTGGAGTCACAGTATTAGAAGTCACAGTATTGAAGTCACAGTATTGGAGTCACAGTATTAGAAGTCACAGAACTGGAGTCAAAGTATTGGAGTCACAGTATTAGAAGTCACAGTATTAGAAGTCACAGTATTAGAAGTCACAGTATTGGAAGTCACAGTATTGGAGTCACAGTATTAGAAGTCACAGAACTGGAGTCAAAGTATTGGAGTCACAGTATTAGAAGTCACAGTATTGGAGCCACAGTATTGGAGTCACAGTATTAGAAGTCACAGTATTGAAGTTAAAGTATTGGAGTCACAGTATTAACAGTCACAGTATTAGAAGTCACAGTATTGGAGCCACATTATTGGAGTCACAGTATTGGAGTCACAGTATTAGAAGTCACAGTATTAGAAGTCACATAACTGGAGTCACAGTATTGGAGTCACAGTATTAGAAGTCACAGTATTAGAAGTCACAGTATTGGAGCCACAGTATTAGAAGTCATAGTATTGGAGTCACAGTATTGTAGTCACAGTACTGGAAGTCACAGTATTGGAGTCACAGTACTGGAGTCACAGTTTTTGAAGTCACAGTATTGGCGTCACAGTATTAGAAGTCCCAGTATTGGAGTCACAGTATTGGAGTAACAGTATTGGAAGTCGCAGTATTGGAAGTCGCAGTATTGGAGTCACAGTATTGGAGTTCACAGTATTGGAGTTCACAGTATTGGAGTCACAGTATTGGAAGTCACAGTATTGGAAGTCACAGTATTGGAAGTCACAGTATTGGAAGTCACCGTATTGGAAGTCACCGTATTGGAAGTCACAGTATTGGAAGTCACAGTATTGGAAGTCACAGTATTGGAAGTCACAGTATTGGAAGTCACAGTATTGGAAGTCACAGTATTGGAAGTCACAGTATTGGAAGTCACAGTATTGGAAGTCACAGTATTGGAAGTCACAGTATTGGAGTCACAGTATTGGAGTCACAGTATTGGAGTCACAGTATTGGAGTCACAGTATTAGAAGTCACAGTATTAGAAGTCACAGTATTGGAAGTCACAGTATTGGAAGTCACAGTATTGGAGTCACAGTATTGGAGTCACAGTATTAGAAGTCACAGTATTGGTGTCACAGTATTGGAGTCACAGTATTGGAAGTCACAGTATAGGATTCACAGTATTGGAAGTCACAGTATTGGAAGTCACAGTATTGGAAGTCACAGTATTGGAAGTCATAGTATTGGATTTACAGTATTGGAAGTCACAGTATTGGAAGTCACAGTATTGGAAGTTACAGTATTGGATTTACAGTATTGGATTTACAGTATTGGAAGTCACAGTATTGGAAGTCACAGTATTGGATTTACAGTATTGGAAGTCACAGTATTGGAAGTCACAGTATTGGAAGTCACAGTATTGGATTTACAGTATTGGAAGTCACAGTATTGGAAGTCACAGTATTGGAAGTCACAGTATTGGAAGTCACATTATTGGATTTACAGTAATGGAAGTCACAGTATTGGAGTCACAGTATTGGAAGTCACAGTATTGGAAGTCACAGTATTGGATTCACAGTATTGGAAGTCACAGTATTGGAAGTCAAAATTGTGATAAACCGTTTCAGGTTTATGGGGTCATTCTCCTTAGTAGTCTGGCTAACATTATACAATTGTGTTCAGCTCTGGTAGGCTCTCTAGGCATTAACGTTGGAATAGTGCGGCATCCAAGTGACGCTATTTGTGGGAATTGTGTATTTGTTGATGAAAGTATCAAAATTGGCACTCGCAATCAAAAAGTCAATATAATTCAAAATAAATAGGGAGGTATCATAGGTTTACCCTATGTTGGCTACAACAGCCAATTTTCAATTAATTTCCATTAGAGTTCAAATGATTTTTACCCCAAACTGTATATCATGGTAGAGATACCAAACTAGTCTCAAATTACTCGTCTCGACAAGGGAAGCAACTTATATTCAGACTATGATTGACTAATGTTATTCCCTTTTATACCGGAGACGTCTTTTGTATTTCATTTCAGCTTCATTTAGGCGATTTTGTGTAGCTTAGGACGGATATATGGTAACTAAAAGGATGAATTGAGATCATCTGTAGCTTTTCAATTGATCCACGTCCTTCCTAAGCTGAATAATATCGTATAATAGTAGCCAAAACAAAGTGAAAAGGACATCGTCGGTACAGAAGGGGTTAACCGTTTGACCCCCAAGTAGTAGTAGTAATATCGTTGCCATACATTGACCTCCTCAGGTCAGACGACAGTGTGGAGGACTTTGAGAGGTGTAAGATGTACACCTACCACTGGGAAGACAACAACACCATCGTCTTCAGTAATGACACTCAAGGTATGATATAGATAGACACTCACGGTGTCTCACCCCTTCACCACGATGACACTCTTTTTACCTTTGATTCTGGCTATAACTAGACGACTTCATGTTGTTTAATAGGGACCTATGGTATTCAGAGGGCTTAATGAGAACGTAATTACCCTTTCGAGTCCTAGAGGCAGATTATAAGCTAGAGAAAATCTGATGTTCCCGACTTTGACTCCTCTGAGTTCACAACTTTATGACTCAAACTATCCTGTCACTTTCATACTAAATAGTTTTGTGCTGTCTATCTTTCCCCTAACTCTTCTGACTTCCCCAATTTCTATACTCTAAAGTGGAAAATATCCTATCCATCTCTCCTTTCGCAGAAATCTCCATCTTAGGAGATTTCAATGTTCACCACCACATATGGCTCTCCTCTCATTCCACTGACCAACCTGGTGAACAAGCCTTCGGCGATTGGCCCAACATTCTCGCCTTGTTTCTAACTTCTAACCCTTCTGCTTATACTGTTGATCTTTCCTCTCCTTTGGGCTCCTCCGACTATAAACTTATCTCTGTCACTTGTCTTATCTCTCCAGTATGGCCACCCAATCCTCCCAGCCGGTGGTGGTTGTGGAACTTTGGTGCTGCCGACTGGGAGGCTCTTCTGCAGTACTTATTTGACTTCTCACGGAATGAATTTTGCTTCCATTGTGGGGGACCCTCAAAGAGTGCTAAACGCATTTCCGAGGTAATCATATCGGGCATGGAGGCATACAATCCATTTTCCTTCCCTTAGACTAATACAAAATATCTTGGTTTACTCACGCTTGTTCTAATGCTGTCCGCAATAAGGTACCGACGCCTTCACACTCAAAAATCTCATTCTTCCAATGTTTCTCCACGGGAATCAAGCCAAATCTGTTCTTCGACTCGCCAAATACTCTTTCATCATTAATAAATGCACTGAACTATCCAACTGTAGCTCTTCCCAAGCTTTCTGTCATCTAGGCAAAAACCTCTCCAAAAAATTTTCTTCCTCGTCTTTTCCTCCCCTTTTCCACTCTGATGGCTCAACCATTACTTCCTCCTCTAAAAAAGCTCAACTCTTCACTCAAACTTTCACTAGCAACTCCACCTTGGATGATTCCGGTGCTATTCCTCCCTCTCCACCCCCCTCTCTCCTAATTATGCCTAATATCAAAATATCTACTAAAGATGTATTTTCTACCATCTCTGGGCTTAATAGTAAGAAGGCATACTATCCAGATGGTGCTCCTCCTGTTGTACGGAAAAATTGTGCTACCGTGCTAACTCTCTGCCTGGGCAAACTCTTCCGTTTCTGTCTCTCCTCTAACGTCTTCATCTTCTTGCTGGAAGTTTGCTCTCATTCAATCTGTCCCAAAGAAGGGTAACCACTCTCAACCCTCCAACTATTGTCCAATTACTTTCATTTCTTGCATCTCTAAAGTTTTTGAAACTATTCTTACTTCAAGATTTCTTAAGCATTTATCTTCTCATAATCTACATGTAATCTACTCTCAAAATCGCCAGCATGACTTCTGGTGATCTTATTTCATATCTTACCAACTCTTGGTCATCCTCCTGTCGGGACTTTGGTGAGACCTTTTCTAATGCACTAGATATCAAAGGCCTTTGATAGAGTCTGGCACAAATTTATAATTTCCAAACTATCTTCCTTCAGTTTATATTCCTCCATCTGTGCCTGCATCTCTAATTTCCTTTCTGGCCGTTCCATAGTTCACTTCCTTATCCTATCAACTCCGGTGTTCCTCAGGCTTCTGTCCTATCTCCATATGTCTTTCTAATATTCATAAATGATCTTCTTAACTGTACCTCCAGATCTATCCATTCATATGCGGACGACTCTACCTTACACTATTCAACTAGTTTTCCAGAACAACCTAGCAAGCAACCCCTTAAAAACTCACAAGATGAAGCATTGGAACACTTATCTTCTGATCTAACAACCAAATTCCAATTGAGGCAGAGAAAACCTTGTTATTTTCAATGCTTCCAAAACCCATTTTATCCATTTATCTATCCGTCAAGAACTCCCAATGGACTATACCTTATTTTTTATGTGAATGAGGGAGATAAAACGCAGAACTGCCTGTGACGAGTGCCTCCCCCTGAGTTGAAATTGTTACAGGGCCAAAATCAAGGAATGTTCGAGCCAAAATGCATTGACACACAGAGTTTGAAGCAATTTAAGTCATAGGATGAGGAGAAGATGGATTCAGGGAGAGGGTTCCAGAGTTCAGCTGTTGAATAGAAAAATGCTTGGGAATATCGTTTCACTCTTGGATTGGAGAGTTGCACAGAGTAGGGATGGGATTGTGTTGCAAGGTGGTTGCTGCGTACCCTACGTAGAGGAGGTGGTATACACTGAGAGAATTCTGAGGAACACTGATTATTGTAATAGCGGTAGAATAGCGAGAGAGATGCAACATTGCGGCAAAGAGAGAGAGATTGAAAAGAGTCAGTGAGTGGATGGGAGTTAATGAGACGAAAGGCTTTCCTTTCTACTTTGTCAAGAAGTGCTGTGTGAGAAGATCCTCTCCTCACATGCGAACAATACTCAATACATGGACGCACTATGCCCCTGTACAGAGCAAAAAGTTGTGCAGGGGTAAAGAACCCCTTGAGGTGGTTGAGCACATTCAGCTTCTGGGAAGCCGTTTTTAGCAAGAGTGGTAATAGGGTCTCTCTAAGAGATATCAGGAGAAAAGGAGACACCAAGAATACTGAGAGAAGATAAAGGGTTGAGAGAAGATGAAGAGTGCATGGACGGATGGCAGTTCGACCAGAGGCAGTTCACAGCGACGGTGTGTTAGAAGGACCACTACTCCCAGAACTTAACCCTTCCAGTACCAGTGCCGTCCTTTTAACAGTGTTTTGGCTATTATTAGACGAGTGTATTCAGTTGAAAAAGGGATTCCAGCAATTAAAAGCCTTCAAACTATCTCACTTAACAATTTTTGCTTACTCAGATCCTTCTTAAACTGCACAAAATAGTCAATCTAGCTAGAAAAAAACGTCGCTGCTATAGATTTAACTCTTCCAGTACCATCAACAGCTCAAATCCGTCAGTAAAGAAGTGACTCGCCAGTACCAGTAAAGGCTCTCGTCTGTCAGTAATATACAATCCTTGTTCTGCTAATATCTACCAGGAGCTGCTAACATTACTTGGAGGCACTGCTGTGAGGAGTTGGCAACACTTTTCATGGTCCCTCTCAGGTACTCCAAGCCACTTGAGTCCGTCACCCACCAAGTCTAGAACTGAGAAGGTGTTGTCTCGTTGCTTTTGACAACAAGTTTGGAGCTGGAGGGTCCTTTTAACCCCTTCTGTACTGGCGTCGTCTTTCAATTTTATGCTAGCTACATTCAGACAATTTTGTGAAGCTTAAGAAGGATCTGTGGTAGTAAATTGGGTTAATTAAAATGTAAAACTTGCAAACCAAAACTGGGACAAAGACAATATAAAGTCAAATTAACTTATCAAAATCGCTATGCTCACTAAAATAAAATTTATGAAATAAAAGAACACAATCCACCACATAGGGTGTACATTACTACATGAGCAAGTTAATCTGGTTCCCAAGCAAACTTATCGCACACATAACAACGCACTATCGTCACGTTCAAGGAATTAGTCAATGGTTCGAAGCCTGTTAAATGCTGAATAGTAATTGTATAATAGTAGTCAGAATAAAGTTAATAGGACATCACCGGTACACAAGGGGTTAATCTACTATGCTATGGTACAGTAAGGGCCAACTCTCTGAATAATGTCCCCCAACAGAGTGCAGGGATGGATGGCAGTTCGACCAGAGACAGTTCACCGCCACGGTAGCCACCAAGTTTGGCTGGGTGCGTGAGAGGGGACCCACTAGAGATAGTTTAGATATAGGTTATAACCCTTTAGATGCCTGTAGATCCTTCCAAAACTGCATGATAGACGAAATAAGCTTAATGGGGTTAATCTTGCCAACAGAATGCACGGACGGATGGCAGTTCGACCAGAGGCAGTTCACAGCCACGGTAGCCACGACGTTTGGCTGGGTTTGTGAGAAAGACCACTACTCCCACACGGCTCTCGCGGTCCACATGGCAGGCAACGCGTTCGGCACCTTCTTTCTTCCTTTCATCGCTGACAAGTTGTGAGTTAGTTTGTTAGTTAAGGGGACAGGGTATTTTTTTATGGATCCCCTTCACCCTCATGTTTAGCACCATTAGTTTTCAGATTTTAAGAGGTTTGGTTAATTAGATTGATGATTTTAAGACTTTTCACCCCTTTTCTTTGTCAAAATTAAGACTTTTCGTGTCATTTATGTTTCAATTATTTCCTGGCGAGCGACAGCGAGCCTGTAACCAAGGAGGAACCGGCCTTTGCCCGGGATATTTTTCTACCGAAAAATGTACAAATATATCTAAATGAGGAAGTCTAGGTAGGGAAACATATCCCATTCAGTACCAGTGACGTCCATTCAGTACCAGTGACGTCCATTCAGTACCAGTGACGTCCATTCAGTACCAGTGACGTCCTTTTAACTTTATTCTGGCTACTATTACACGATTGTATTCAATTTCAAAAGGGACTCCAGCAAATTAACAGGTTTCAAACTGTCTCACTTAATCCATTTTACTACCACGGATCCTCTTTAATAGCACAGCAACTTCTAAATATACCTAGAATGAAATTACAAAAACGTCGCTGGTACGGAAGAGGTTAATATAGAACTTCAGAGGTTATCAACCCTTCTGGATTATTTAGGGTTACCATATCTTTTATTGTCATTATATATATATTTGTTTTTATATTGCATATATTGTTTTAGTTTGCTTCCTAGGCCTCTATCAATCTTAAAGAAACACCCCAACACCCCCCTTCGTGATAATGTGTCCCGCCTTCTACTAAATTACAGGCTCGCTATCGCTCGACAGGAAAAAGTCAACACCTAAATGGCACAAAAGGTCTTAATATTGACAAAGAAAAATAGGGCGGAAAATCTTAAAATCGCAGAACTATTGGGGCAAACGTCTTCAAAACTCATAACTAATGGGGCTAAGCATGAGAGAGAAGGGGGTCCATAAAAAACAACCTCCCCCCCTCAAGCCAGCACACTGTAAGTCAGGGATAGGTTCAGAACTCGAGCACCTACTCGAGAAAACGAGAACTCCAGTCCCTTCAAGTTGTGAGGTTCTATGTTATTGCAATTGTGGGCAGTGAACATAATTATCTAATCCCTTGATGATTAAGACGCAGTTTTAGTTTATTCTGGCTATTACTACACGATCTTATACAATTTAGGAAGGATCTATGGAAATGATAAAGGTAAAGCCTATCTCAATTAACCCTCTGACTTCCATATACCCTTCTTAATCTGAACGAAATTATCTAATAATAGTCAGAACACAGAAAAGTTATGACGCATTTTGAGTTTATTCTGGCTATTACTGGACGATTTTATACAGCTTGGGATGGAGATGTGGGAATTATAAGGGGTAAAGACTATCCCAATTAAACCTCTGACTTCTATATACCCTTCCTAATAAGAATGAAATCGTATATAATAGCCAATAAACAGAACAGTTATGACGCACTTGTATAGTTTATTCTGGCTATTACTAGACGATTTCACACAGCTTAGGATGGAGATGTGATAATTATAGGGGTAAAGACTATCCCAATTAACCCTCAGACTTCCATATACCCTTTCTAATCTTCTACCCCCACAACCTCCCTCCCTTCCCCATTACACCACCAGAAATATAGAAAGCGCACTACTTTTTCGAGGACGCATTTCCATAAATATATGTACTGTATACAGTATATAGAAAAACAAATCATATGAATTCGTGGACTTATGTTTTTACTTGTGCAATCATAACTATCTGAGTTGACTTTTGGATGAAACTTGTTTTTCCAATTGATAATATAGATAGTTTTGTAGTTGATTTATGGAAAATGTTATACAGTAATCGTTTCCAGAGATATACTTCCATAATTAGTGAAATGACGGGTCTGAAGACAAGCCCTGCAGAGAACAGTTGCAGAATAGCCAGTCTGCAACTCAAAGACCCTAAGAAGACAGGAGAGCGAAAGGAGAGAAGAAAAATAAAAGTGCCACCCCTGTTTCCCCGTGCTCTAATCACTGCACAAATACAGGAGCGACCCCTGTTTCCCCGTGCTCTAAGACAACAGCCACCAGCCACAAGTATGGGAAATCCTCACGACCAATCCACGCCCTGCTCTCCAACCCTCACAGCCAACCACAGCACAGCATTTCCTCAGCTCCCGGATATGCAGTACAGTGAAAGTAATGTTTATGCAAATAAAACATCAACGGCCCGAAGTTTACAGATATAAATTAATATAGACAGGAGGACACATTATGACAAACCGGGAGATATAATAACCCTCTACGAAGAATAACTCATAGGCGAGCTGAAATAACGTTTGTCTAGGAGTTTAGCTTATGGACGATTCCGTACACATAGGATTTCTCCATGATTAGGGTAAGTAACTAGCACCTAAGTAATTAATAAACTACCTATTATATAGTTTATGTACCAATGTAAACAGCTATTATGTATGTCTACGATATGTATTTACCTCACAACTTACTCACAACCAATTTCCCCATATCCCTATGACCTTGAACCCCTGTAAACGAAAGTCAAGAATAAAGCCGAATATTACCTCTAAGAAATTGTAGAGGAGTATGCAAACCACACTACCATACTCTTCTAAACCTACCTAAGGAACAGAGTAGTTAATCAAGGTTGTAGCTTGTACCAGCCTGCCCCTACCCTGCCCGGAGAGTGTACTTGCCTGAAGAACTTCTGAAGTCCTGCTCGAGTGACGCCCTACACACCTGAAGTGCTGGTCCATGGACCCACGATCTACGTTGGCCAGACCTGTACTCTCTTCCCCTGCCCTCCAAACATTACCCTAAGACGTCCCTGTGTATATTTCGTTGTGTTATTGTTGCCGAGGTATAATTAAATATGTGAACCGTGTTGTGCTAATTAACTCTGAGATCTGTGCCTAAGATCCTTGATTGCGTACTGTGTTAATTCTTCTGAACCTTACATAAAATCCGTGTTAGAACTGGGTATAAGTCCTAGCCCTGTTAATTGATTTATTTTCTATAGAACGTCTTACACATACGTTATGTAGTTGTGTTCAGTTATTCACCTTGCCACGCACTCACAGATTTTTCTAATATATGTATTCTGCTATGTATTTTGTGAGTTGAGGTCGAAGTGTATTTCGTGATTTGATTTCCCTTCCTAAATATCATTACCTAGAACCTACACCCATTTTCATAACGAGTTTACCTCAGCATACCTAATTACAATAACTATGACTATCCCCGTGAAAACTCATTTTCCTCACAAGCTTCCATAATTACGTTCGATTATATAATCACCTTTGTAATTATTTTATGAATTCGTATTAACGTTCATTTGATTACTGATTTAAGTAATTTTGATTCTTCATGCTCAGGAATTCCAGCATTGCATAGATTCTGTTACTCAATTCCACATAAGTTACCATACACCTCGTATTCTAGTGTATGTTTATTAAAAGACTGTTAACTCGTTCAGACCTCTTAAGAATACTGAAATAAGTATTTCTTTAGCATAACTTCGTCGTATGCGCTCATTATCTTTTGATAATTAATATTCTGTTAATTGTCCTGTTACGCCAATAATTATAAGCATTTCCGGAGCATTCGTTGACTAACTTCGTTTAGTCAATTATAATTTGTTCTCCAGTTTAATTAAATAGATTTATTCTATAGTTCATTCATAATTATATACAAACTTTACATCTGAATTCCTCGGCTCGCTTCGTTATTATTACATAGGATCGTTGACGTGAATATAAGATTCTCATTATAAATTACACAATTTAAACTACGAACTTAATTTTTTGTGCAAATAATTAATTAATATTCTGCCACCAATCCTAGAGAAACATTATTAAAACTAAATATCTAGTTGCACTAACTTTGAATTCAATTTCCACCACTGCAGTCCAGTTCATGACCTGACCTCCCCAGCTAAGTAGAAAGGCAACTTGAGAATACGCGGCTACCTATGTAGTGCGCCCCTCTACCGTGTGACTCAATCAGCCTACCTGCGTGTTTATTTTGCTCTCAATTCACCCCGTGTCTCCTATACTGAGACTGTATTTTGTTTTCCTTATTTGTTTCTTATTCACGTAAGACACTCGACTCACATTGATTGTTATTATTAAGGGTTGTTATTTATTATGTTCATGTTCTACTTGTGTTGCTATGTTATTATTAAGGGTTGTTATTTATTATGTTCATGTTCTACTTGTGTTGCTATTTTATTATTAAGGGTTGTTATTTATTATGTTCATGTTCTACTTGTGTTGCTATTTTATTAACTTATAACTATAACCACATTTGTTCATGATTTGATCTTGTTGAGAATTTCAACATATATGCATCCTGTTATCTGCATATTACTATTGTTATTGATTCAGATAAGAAACCATCCCAGACTACGAATCTATATTCTCGAGTTGGAGATTGATATGATTATGTGGAGACGGTCTATATATGCCTGATCAAGCTAGACGTTTTATAGATTAAATACCATTTATAAATTACATGTGTGTTGTTATTGAGTTCTGTATTATCCTAAATGAATACCTACTTTGTGCTATTAAGAACGTGTTCGGTGTGACCCTGTCGGGCTATATTAAGGTCTAGAAGTCCATAATTGGATTTTTCACGAGTTGTAAATATTACAACCCGACATAACAATTAGTAATAGGCAAAGTCCATGAATATTTATGAGCGGGCTAGAGACTATGGCATCCGATATTACCTACCTGTTCCAAATAGGTAGTCAAGAAATCGTGAGCCCTAACCTCTCTAACTCAAAATGGTCTGGAATATTTAAAAAAATAATAACAAATTTAAATAAAGTCCCTTTAACAGCTTGGGTCGTGGTCTAATAAATATATATAGATATAAATAAATAAATAAACCAAAAATTATCCACTACAGCATGGGTCGTCGTCTGATGTTCTACCTGTCGTTGATCTTACACATCGTGTTTACCATTCCTGTGATCTTCGCTTCCAACTTCTACCTACACCTGGTCCTACGGTTTGCTCAGGGCCTTAGCTACGAGACCTATTACCTCATGCCCTACATCATCAGTGAGTATATCCATTAAGGGAGCCCACCTCGCTTTTTATCTCTTTCTCTCTCTCTCTCTCTTTGGGTTGTATCCATTCGGCCCCATTCAGCCTACTGTTTTAAGACGTTTACCCCCATCCAGGTGTCAATATTTTCCTGATGAGCGGTAGCGAGCCAGCATATATATTTTTTTTGTTTTGAGAGGAAGCTAAATTTGTACATTTTTCGATAGAAAAAGGTCTGAAGCCGGATTTCTCCATACTATGCTGGCTCGCTTTCGCTTGCCAGGAAGATATCGACACTTGGATGGGGATAAACGTCTTAAAACAGTTGGATGAATGGGGCCGAATGGATACAAGCCAGAGAAAGAGAGAAAAGGAGAGAAAGTGAAAACAAAACAAGTGACCTCCCTTAATCAATCAATCAATCAATCAATCAATCAATCAATCATCAGTGTATTATTCGGTTTGCTCAGGGCCTTAGCTTTGAAACCAATTACCTCATGCCCTATATCAGCAGTGAGTATATCTATCAATCAATAAATCGATCAATAAATAAATATATCTATCAATGTTTATTTCGTATTAAGGGGAGGTTTTTAGTTTGTTCCCTAGACCTCCATTAAGCTTTAAATTACACCCCCTAGACCCCCTTTTAAAATAAATGTATACATTTTTTGGTAGAAAATTTTTCCGGCCGAAGGCCGGTTCCTCTTAAATTAGATACGCACTATGGCTCGCCAGAAAAAAATTGGGTTCAATGTTATTTTAATACCACGAATTTTGTTGATATATTTGAAGATACATATTGAATCTATATGCTCTAAAGATCATAAGAAAATTTGTTTTAACCCTCGGCAAAACCTAATAAAAAAGTATGGTACTAAAATGTCTTTTTCGTAACAAGGTTGTCAATACGGTACTTCCAGTTATCGATAGCTCTAAAGATCATATGCAAATATGTTAAACCCTCGGAAAAACCTAATATAAAAGAATGGTATTAAAATTTAATTTTCGTAACAAGGTTGTCAATACAGTTGTTGTTGTTGTTCCCCAAGCTGCCTGGTACTTTCCCGTTATCAATGTACAATCAAAGCTGAAGATTGCAAAGTAAAAACCGTGGACTTCATCGACTTTTCTTTCACCTTCGTATAATCGACACCCATTTTTTTGTTTTGTTATTTACTAAGGGATTAGTACTCAACCAGCGGGGGTGTGGGGGCAGCAGCCCCCACCCATAATACTAGGTTAGGTTGGGTAAGGTTGTTAGGTTAGGCTAATGCCTTTTCAAATCACTATCGGGGGCGTGTCTCAACATCGATCAATATGCCTAATGGGGAAAATAGGTTTTCCCGAGATTTCTAATTAATTACAAACACTATATATTGATGCAAATGAACAATTTCTTTTATAAAAAAACACTCGGAAAATTCGTGGTATTAAAATAACATTTTTCCAAAAATTGACACCTAAATGGCACGAAGAGTCTTAATATTGACGGAAATGGGGCGAAAGTTCTTAAACTCACCAAACTAATGGGGCGAACGTCTTAAAATCTCCAAAGCAATAGGGCTAAACATGACTGAAAAAGGGGTCTAAAAACAATTCCTCAAGCTAAAATCTTCCATTAACCACTTCAGTACCGGTGAATGACTTTGTATATTAATTTGGCTACTGCTAATAGATTTTATTCAGTTGTGTATTTGGCTTGCTCAGGGCCTCAGCTTGGAGACTACCTCATGCTCGATATCATCAGTAAAGCTGGTATCACACAAGCACTCTTTCCCTCAACATTGGTCTGGCAGCTTATGAAATTTACGTTAACAATATTCCTCTCACCTAATTCATCTGTTACCAGTCTAGTTTCCGATACCAGTGCAAAATATACCAGAAATGTTGCCAGAAAAATGTTGATCATCAAATGTTGACTATAAAAGCTCTTGTGTGATACCAGCTGAAGTATAGTATGCCATAGTATAACATAGCGAAAACTTGACTCCCTTTACTGTGGGAATATATGTATGTATGTGTATACTCAAACACATACACCATAGCTGGGGTAGCCAACTCGAGACAGAGCCCGAACAGAAACCTTTAAAGTTCCAATTCATAGGGACCACTTTCGCATTCCCTCACCCCTTTCTCTGTCTCGTCGAGTAAGATCATTTTACAAGGGGAGGAGGATTCCTAGCCACCCGCCCCCTGTGGGAATGAAAAGGGTAAAGACTGTCTCAATGATCCCTGTCTTATATTGTTCCTAATACCTGACCTGACCTGACTTCTCATCAGCTCAGCCATGGAAGTGATCTTAATGGGGAAAACAATAGAGAGAGAGAGTTACACGAATACTCAGACCACAAAGACCTTGCGGTCCCAACTAGAGAGAGAGAGAGAGCGAGAAAAAAAATTACATACCTACCCTTAACCCTGTCCTATATTTTTCCTAATACCTGACCTGCCTTTTTCATCTCCGCCATGAAAGTGATCTCGGTGAACAAAAAAAAAAAATTGCAAACCTCACCCTAATAATAACCCTTTCTCTGCGGGCATATTTGGGCTATTTAAGACATATTCAGGCACTCCTAAATGATTAATCAAGTGTCTTCATGAAAGGAAATGTATTCAGCCTAAAACTAGACGAAAATAGCTTCAAAATGACACTAGAATCAGCTTCGTAGCTCGCGGGGTTCACCCGCAGCGCTACCATAGATATTGGGGAAAACTCCCTATTTATTAGCAAAGTAGCGCTTTTCTGCCTTTGGCAGCACTGCTGAGACCCGGGTCTGGGACCTCAGTGCATGGACGGACGTGCGGACAGTCGGATGTGGGCCCCTCGCGGGCCCACCCACACTCAATTTCTATGGCTTTTACAGGCTTTTAAAGACTGTAAATTGCTGTAACTTGCCAAACGTAGTACTAAGTTTCCCGCACCGTATGGGTTAATCAATTAATTTAACTCCCAACATCAAACACCCTTAAATTAATTTAATGAAAACATCTGATCCTCTCGGGATTCGAACCTGGGATATCACATACAGAACTTAAGCACACTAACCTTTACACCACCAAGATATTTAAAGGTACAACACATAACCACATTAACCTTATCTTATACTCCTCCTAACACCTGACCGGACCTGACCTGACCTGACCACTCTTCATCATCCTCAGCCATGAAAGTTATCTAAGTGAAAACAAAATTCGTAGACCTACCTTCCCTTAGTCCTTAACTGTGGAAAATATCTCAAGGTATTCCAGAAACCGACCTACCCAAATTCCTGGCCTTCGAATCTTACCCTTCACCACAATTTTTCTAGGTCTATTGAATTTATTACGAAGGACCACACAGATAAATACCGTTCTGTGAAACGGATAATCAGTCTAATCTGCGCATAAAGAGCTCAGCTGGAGGAGACAACAATATGAACAATTAGACTGACAAAGTTAAGATCTTACTTGTTTATCGGGAATCGTGGGCTTATCTTTAGCGAGGCGTAGGTGGCAAATGGTCAAGTAACTGTAAAGAATGTAAAAGCAATTTAATTCACGAAATATGCGCAACTAAATTAGTTATATCTGAATTATTTTAAGAAATTACAAGAGAAAACTATAACGAAATTACAGGTTATAATTAGTTACCTGTTGTTTTTTGGAGGTCACGCTTCATAACGAATACGTATTTATGTTGACTTAATACGACCCGAAATTAAACAGCAAATCGTCCTAACTCAACATATTGGCCAATAATGTATTGTCGAACAGCCTAACTAGTTTGTCCATAAAGATCATAAAGATCATACAATAATTTAAGGACAAACATAGAAGGACTTAGCTGTATACACACGATGTAAGAATTAGTCGTGTGCGATATTTAACCCTCCAGTATAATTCATGAACTATTAAGGAGATCTGTTCACGGTAACTGCTAGGTTGATACTGCCGTCCCTAAATATTTGAGAGCTTTATTTCATTTATTTGCTATATTTATCGCTCACCAAACGAAAACCTAAAGCTAAAGGTACAGCACCAATAATACGTTTGTGAACCAAGAGTCGAATCTCTCGTTTGTGAAACAAGATTCGAATCTCGTTTTAATATTTATCACTAAGTTTAGAACCATTAGCAAAATTTGAGGATTCGAAGCATTTATAATATTTAAATGCTTATATTTATCAAAATTACAAAACAGATATAACTATTCTGAATCTATGAATCCGTAGAGATTCATTGCTTTGTTTGTAGAATAACCCATAATTAGCGTTCGCTATGGGTATTCAAATATATTTCTGTTCATTAATGATTAACGGATTAAATTAATATCATATATCGATAAACTATCCTTCCCTAAGGAATCCTCTCCTCTAACGAGTAGGAGTAGCATTTTTTCACTTCGGATAATTTTATCGTTTATGTCAGATACTTTTTGTAAATTCTGACATTAACTCAGACTCACACTAACTCACAGTAGATTCCCTGGAAGAGGCCCTAGGGGGCCTGTGGCTCCAATATGGCAGCCTGAACACTAATTGTTTGTTGGTTGCGTGTGGTGTTAATTTGTGCTTTGTAATAATATTTCAGGTCGTGATTTTTCCAAAATTTGTCTAGCCTTGATTCAAACATTTCAACCGAGTCAGCACTCACCACCCACTATGGCAACTCATTCCAGTTGTTAACAACACGATAGAGAAACAAAAACTTTTTCAGATCCAGTCTAGCTCTTGTTTTGTCAATTTTATTTCTGTTCCCCTGTGTACTGTTATCCTCCCTCAGTTCAAAGAAACCCTGTGCACTCACTGTCGTATTTACCGGTGATGATCTTGTAAGTTTCAATTTGGTCGGCCCGGGATCTGTATGCCAGCGTGGGCAGATCTAGCTTCCTCAGTCTTTCTTCATAGGGTAGGTCTCTTAGGCAAGGCACCAGCTTTGTTGCTCTTCGCTGCACATTCTCCACAGCCTCTATGTCCTTCACAAGGTGGGGACACCATACTTGGTTGGCGTACTCCAGATGCGGCCTTACCAAAGCTGTAAATAATGGTTTGAAGACTGCAGGTTGCAGGTGAACAAATGTTTTTCTTATGAGCCCCACAATTTTATTAGCCTTGATCATTTGTTTTCAGCTAGATGGTCGGAGAATGGGAGCTTGTCATCAATGACCACTCCAATATCCTTTTCCGCTCCAGTTCTCTCGATGCCAGTGTACATATTATACCCCTTATCTTCAACATGGGTACTTCCTGATCTCATGTACCTGGTCTTCTCTTGGTGAAAACTTAAGAGCCACTTTTCCATCCATCCTCTGAGTTCATCCAAGTCCTCCTGCAGGTTGGTACAGTCCTCCATGCTGTGTATTTTCCTAAAAACCTTGGTGTCATCTGCAAACAGAAACACCTCACTGCCATGCCTGACTGCTTCTGGTAGGTCATTGATAAACATGACAAAGAGTAGGGAACCCAATTATTATGTTCTATCCAACAACCAACTCTACTCCTAAAATCGATTAATGAAATATTACAAACACATGTGGCAGTCCGTGGATTCGAACCCAGGACGCTCACAACGAGCCCTGAGGGACGCCACTCGATTAATTCCTCCAGTCTGATGCCTCGCCATTCACCATCACCCTCTGTGTACGACCCGTCAAGAAGCTCTGGATCCATTGCAGTGCTTTATCTCCGATGTTGTAGCTGGACACTTTTTCTAGCAGTCGTTTGTGAGGTACCCTGTCAAAAGCCTTCATGAAATCCAGGTAGACCACATCCACAGCCAGCCTATCAATAATAGCTTCGGTCCATGTGTCGAACACCTTGATGAGTTGCAGCACTGTTGATCTGCCAGAAATGAAGCCAAACTGCTTATCACTGAATAGCTTGTTCTCTTTCATATGCGAGATTATTGCCTCTCTCAACAGTGACTCCATCACTTTGCAGAACACACTTGTCAGGCTGACTGGTCAGTAGTTCCTGGATCGCATTTATTCACTTTCTTAAAAATGGCTGTGCCATGAGCAATTTTTCAATCCTCTGGTACCACACACTCCTGCAATGAGCTACTGTACAATACCCCTAGAGGCTCCAGCAATTCTTCCATCAAGTCCTTGATTATCCTAGGGTGTATCCCATCTGGTCCAGGTGATTTGTTTCTCTTGAATCTTTGTAGCACTTTCCTTATTTTATCATTTGTGATTTCTATATGGTAAAACCTCTGTACCTCTCTTGTGGTAGCGGGCGTTGAATCTCTATTTGGTTCCTTGATGATGTAAATCTTGCATTGGTGACTTATATAAGGATGCGGGAAAAACTGGAAAGGTGACAAGCGACAAAGAAAAAGCGGACATACTTTCAGAACAATTTGCAGGGGTCCTGCAAATTGTTCTGAAAGTATGTCTGCCTTTTCTTTGTCGCTTGTCACCTTTCCAGTTTTTCCCGCATCCTTATGTAAGTCACCAATGCGAGATTTACATCTAGTCTTTAACATAACGTACTTCCAGAAATGTTTGGGTTCTCTTTCACATGTTTTGCTATTTCCTTGTCCTTAATTTTCACTGAATTCCTCGTTAGTTGTCTGACCTGGTTGTTTAGCCTTCTGTACTCCTTCTCGACGTCCCTGTCTATTCCATTTTCTTGCCTTATGTTCTTAGCAATGGTCTGGTAAATGAGTTTGAAACAGTGTGCGAAAAACGGAATTTGAAGGTAAATGCGGGGAAGAGCAAGGTTATGGTCTTCGAAAGGGGTGAAGTCACAGAGTGTGAGGTGAAGCTGAACGGTCAGGCTATGGAGATCGTCAACTCTTTTAAGTATCTGGGCAGTGTGTTGAGTAAAGATGGGACTATGGATGAAGAAGTGCGGGAGAGGGTACAACAGGGGAAGAGGGTTGTAGGAACGCTAAAAGAAGTAACAAGAAATAGGGTGTCAGTATGGAAGTGAAGAAGTCCTTGCATGACAGTGTGGTAATCCCGACACTGACTTACGGAAGCGAAGCATGGACGTTGGTTGAGAGACTCAGACCAAGAGTGAGAGCAGTGGAAATGAATTACTTAAGAAGTGCGTGCGGAGTTGCATGGAGGGATAGACAGACTAATGAAGAAGTAAGAATGAGGTGTGGTGTGGAGATAGATGTGCTGGAAAGTGTGAAAAGGAACAACTTGCGATAGTTCGGCCATATGGAACGTATGGAAAGCGAGAGAATGACTATGAGTGTGTACGAGAGCGAGGTGGAGGGACAGAGAGGGAGAGGTAGACCGAAGGAGAGGTGGAAGGATGGAGTGAGGAAGTATATGAACAAAGGCGGTGCTGGTTGGGGGGAGGGGCGTCGACTGACTGAGGACAGAGGTGCATGGGAGCAGTTCGTTCGTGGCCACCCCTTCGGGGATCACTGCTTCAGGCAATAGATAGATAGATAGATGTTCTTAGCCCTCTCCCACAGTCGCTACTTTTTCTTAATTTTTGACCAGAGCTTACTAATCATTGGCAAATTTTCATTTGTTCTATGTCTCTTGTTTTTTACACCATCATAATGTTTGTTAGGTACGCACTTCTCCACGACTTCTTGTAGCTTGTTGATAAATTTCCTCCATTTGTGTTCTGTGTCCGCATCCTGAGACAGATAATGCGTCCAGTCAATATCAAGCCTCTTTTTCATTAGTTGGTAGCCTGCCTTTTCATACATATAGGTCTGCCTTTTGCTTTTATCTTCCAGCTCCTGGATATCAACGCTGACAAAAATGTATGCATGATCGCATTTCCCAAGTGGACTGTCTACTTTGATCTCCTCGACTATTGATTCCTCATTACTAAATAACAGATCAAGGGTATTGCCAGTATCTTCCCCTCTTCAGTTCAGTTCAGTTCAGTTGTTGGGCGGGAAGCTTGGCCTTTACAACGGCGCCTCCCTTTTGTCGTGCTCTTTTTACTTTTTTTTATGTTCGGGTTTTTTGGTGTTTTACGTTTCTTCTTTCATCTTGGTTGTTCTTCTTTCTTCTTGGTTGTTCTTCTTTCTTCTTGGTTCTTCTTCATTCTTTTGCTGGTTCTTTAATTGTTGTTGGTGTAATTTTCTCTTAACCTCCAACATGTATATATTTTCTTCTTTACCCTATCTATGTTCTGTCTATCAAATAGCAAATGTCCTAACAATTTATCGTCTTCTTCTATGTATGGTTGTTGGAATAGAGGATCCTTTCTTCTTTCTTCTGTGTATGCTGTGCACCACAGAATGAAATGTTTTAGGTCATCTATCCCATTCCCACACATTTCACAGACTGTATCCCCTTCTACAAATCTCTTTCTATCATGTAGATTTAGGTTATTAGTTCTAGCTTTGTATAAGATTACTGACGCTGGCCTATTATCATATATTAGTTCTTCTCCTTCTATTCCTTTCTTCCATTTTCTATAAATGGTTAGACTTGTTTCCCTGTTCATTTCTTCTTTCCAAGTTTTAGTATCCCAATCATTTAACTTTTTCTTTATCTCTACTTTACTCATTTCTATTAGTTCCTCATCTTTAACTCTTACTTCTCGGAGGTACTTAGTAGTTGATTCGAACCAGGGGTCATTTGCAAATCTAGTTTCTCTTGTACTCTTCTTTGTAATAGTTCACATCCGTTATTTTCTTCTATATATTTTAAATATTGTATTTGTCCTCCCGTGATTCTTGTTACCATTGACGATGCACCTATTTCCCCCCTTAATGTTTCAACCTGGTGTGACGTTAACCACTCCATTAGAACCGCATGGCTTGTCCTACAGTGACTCGCTAGGATCGCCAGGGCAGTGGATGTGGCTACAGTTGATGTATTATAGTGTGCTTTATTTCATATGAAAGCTCGTGTCATGGGCAGTCCAGAAAGGCTCTTTGTTTTCGCCCATGTCAAGGCTTTATATATATAATTGCAAAGTATATGTTTTATCATTAAGTAGTAATGATAGGATTTGAGAGAGAGAGAGAGAGAGAGTAGAACAGAGTGAGAGGAGGCGCGCAGTGTTTTTTGCCATGCTTGATGACGTCACAGCTGGCTGGCCTCTTGGGGATTGGTTGGAGGAGTTTTTTACCATGCTTGGTGACATCATGTTTGGCTGGCTTCTTTGTCATTGGCTGAGGGAATTGTTACCGCTTTTCCTACGCGGATCGAGCTAGTGCTAGTATATATACAGCTCTCTCGCCACTCTCTCCCTCAGATCTGGTTTCTAGAACGCATCCCTCTTATCCCTTTGATACCTGTCTCCCTCTCTGCACCTGAGAACCTTTTCCTCTGCCTATCTCTCTCATTTTCCATATCTTTCACCACCTTTTATTAATATTATACCCCCTCTGGTTAACTCTGCATAATCAGCTTCATGCTGGCCAGTTGTATTGTGCGTTAAGGTCTTATATAACCCATGTATGTTAGTTGTTAAGATAAGTTGATCACGAAGCACTGGTTGGCATTCATATTGTTCAGTACCGCTTCCTATAATTATTAGTGTTCTGCTGGATTAGATAATGCTAGACTAGGAGTCTGATACTATAAGGTATTTTTCCAATGGGTGCTTGGCTTTAGTTAAAAGCTGCACGTCATACCTGAGAACTGGAGTTGATTGGGTAAATTCTAGTCTGTGTGCCATTGAGAGTAGAGCATGCACAAATGAGGGCTTTTTGCCTATACCATTCTGCACTGTTCTAAGCTCGTTGTTTGTCTTTGAGGTACGCCAGGAGAACGCTTAATACTTCGGTTTTAAGGTTTTTCAAGATAGCTACCCTTCATTATAACATAATATTTGACGCACAGACTTGAGATTTGTACTAGGCTAGGCGGAATTCCATGCGCACCAGTATCTCGTATCATTGACTCTAGCTAGACTTTATCAGTCATAGTAGACATTAAGTATATTAAACCAATTATTCTTTTTATGCATACCCGTTTATGATTACACAAACATTTCGCAGCCTAGCTTGATGTATTGAGACACAAACGACTTAGGCTCTTTTTGTTGATAGGAATACTGCATTGTCATGGCGATTATTATTATTGTTGTGGCGTTTTGGATATTCTTGGCTCCGACTGCATTATATCTCCTGCCTTTTTGTGTGCATAGCCTGCACAAGCATTGTTCCGCTGCCTGCCTTTTTGGGTTCCATTTCCGATTAGAGCATCTTGATAGCATCTAACATTTAAAGAAGATTCCTTGTTGGTGTTGAAGGACTTTAGTGCACTTTCTTTCATGCAGGAGTGCCTGACATTTATTGATTAAAGTAACGTAAGCTGTAGCTTCTCTTACCACCTTACTTTGCATACCATAACCAAGCACCTTCGGTTATAGGTAGTATTAGGCTGTTTTCACATAACATTAAGCCTAGAGTAGACGCACATTTATTGAGAGTTTGATAACCTATTATTGCATATAGAACTCTGGAGAGTATTTGTGTTCTTTGTTAACTGGGAATATACATCAGAGGTTGGATCTAGCGCTTTCCGTTGTAGCATTTATGCCATTACTAGTCCAATGAATAAGAGCCCTGATATATTTAAACCTCAGTCGTAACAAATGGCGACCTTACCTAGGATTTGGTGAACCTACATTTATTAGCAGGGAACATTTGTTGTTTTGGGGAATATTTTGCGGGGATCAGCAAGAATAATTTTTTTTTGCAACATAGTATAGCCCTTGAGTATTTCCGAGAATGTTTGTGTGTATATTGAGGTATAAGAGTTTGGGGTGCTTCTTTTCTGAATATTGAGGTGGGAAATTTTTGTGAGCATCATGTCTTATACCGGATCAGAGGAGAATGGAGACACAGTACGTAATGTCGAAACTGAGAAACAGCAGTATGATGAAATGGTTAATCAGGTGAACTGTGAGGAGTATGCTAGGATATTTTTGCAATGGCCTGTTACTGCCGAGCGGTTGGAGGGTATGGATCGGTACGGTCTTCAATGCCTGGCCACAGCTATCGGTCATGTGGGTACTAGCAGCATGACCAGGGATAACTTGATAACGTGTGTACTGGGCAGGGTGACTGGTGAGCAAGATGGGTTGAGTGCTCAGAGCCCTTCGGCCATGCTTCCCCTACACTCGACTCCCAGCCATCCCATTAGTTTGCCGACCCCGAGTACGCTTCCACAGTCGGGTGGTGACTGGCAGGGTGGGTTGCCCCTGGGGGGACCACCGGTAATTTCAAACATTGTAGCACCTTCACCTCCTCAAGGGTTAACTCCAGAATTATTGCTTCAGCTCGAATTAGCTAAGCTTCAGCAGCAAATAGAATTAGCCAAGAAAGATGAGAGAGCCAAGATAGAAGAGAGAAAAACTATCAGTCAGCAGCACATAGAGCTAGCAAAAATCCAAGCTGATTTAGAGTCGACTAGGTACTGTGCCGACATGGACGTAGATAAGTCGCGAGTAGAGACAACGGGACAGCGACTTGGGGCTGGTAACCGTGTTCATGATCAATCTCTCTCGCACTTATTGAAACTGGTTCCGGTGTTTGATGAGAGTGGTGTAACAGAATTTTTCGCACGCTTTGAGAAGAAGTGCCAGGAACACCAGTGGCCAGAGAATAAATGGGCAGCACTTGTATCCTCTAGATTAATAGGCAAGGGTCTTAAAGCCTATGATGCGTTACCTTTGGAGTCATGTATTGTGTATGAGGATCTCAAGGAGGCTGTCCTGAGGGCTTACGAACTGCAACCAGAAACGTACCGTTTGAAGTTCCGGGGTGTAACCTAGGGAAAAGATAGCACCTTTTTGGAACACGCCCGGGACTTGTCCGATGCTATGGGGAACTGGCTCCGATCTGAGAAGGTAACAACATTTGATGGAATTAAGCAGTTAATGATGTTGGAGCAGTTCTTTAAGAGCACGGGCGGTGATCTAACTTTGAACTTAAAGGAAAAAACCCCAAGAACTCTAGTCGAAGCAGCAGAAATGGCTGATCGACGGCTGTCGTTGATTCAGGTTTGCGGGTCCTCACAGAAGTACGATGCAAGTGCTAGGGACCGTTATCCTCCCCCTCCCCGTAGCAACGACACATTTAAACAAAAGAGCAATGAAACTAAAACTGAATCCAAACCTGACACCACGCCATATAAGAAAAGTCAGGTTTTTTTTACATCACAGTACAAGCCGAAACCGAAATTTATGTGTTTTAAGTGCCACCAGGAGGGTCATAAGGCAAATGAGTGCCCTAGTCGACCTCCTCCGGCAGCCGTGTCTTTTGATCACGGCATTGGAGTGTTCAAGAGGACATCGGAGTTTGTTAGAGGCAATTCTTCCGAGGTAAATACACTGCCAGTGCAGAAGGATCCGGAAGGCTTATTCCCTGTCCGTGATGCCTTTAGTGACCACAGGGGACTCGGTTGTGTGGAGTGGGGGGGTAGAAGACATGAGGTGAGAATTTTGCGTGACACTGGGGTATCGCAAACATTGTTGAGAAATTTCACTGGTAAACCTGTAAATACGGCGCGGGTGGTTGTGGTTCAGGGAGTTAATGCAACAAGGTCATACCCGCTTGTAAGAATGAAGATGGAAGTTGATGGTGTGACTCGTGACCTGGATGTAGGAATTGTGGAGAAGTTGCCTGTTGGGGGCGTCGACCTCCTTCTCGGCAACGACTTTGCGGGGCCTACTTCTGAGGCTCCACCCTTGGTCGTTGCCGAGAAGCCGGCCGACGTGAGTAGGGAGGAGCAGGAGTGGGTTGAGAAGTGTCAGGTGCAACCTATGGCGTGTGTTGTCACTAGATCTCTTGCGTCCAGGGAGTCGCATTCTGGTCAACAGTCTTTAGACAAGCGGAGGAAAGGTACCGAGAAGGGGTTGAAAGTTGATGCGGTTGAGAGTTTAGTATCAACGGACATTCTCGGGGACTCATTATTAGGACCGATTTTCGAGTCTGGAGAAGACCCATTAACTGTTACTGAGAAGGCAGAGGATGGGCTTAAAAAGACGAAGAGACAGCAACGATACACAGAGAGAGAGCAACGGGAGGCTAAATTCAATGTAGGAGGGGGGCATGAGTTGTTTCGCAAACACTTAGATAAGCTTGCTCCTTCGGACATTCGTAAATTGCAATTAGAAGACCCGGAGGTTCTTGAATGTGGTACCGGTGCTGTCGAGTTGGAGGAGGACAGTGATGCCCAGTCGGGAGATGTAGCAACAAGGTATTCTGATGCGTACCCTATGAGATATGGGTCAGCGAAGACGGTGGTCCGAAACTTGCTAGTGTATTTTTCCCGGTATGGTTACCCGCAGGGGATTCAGTCAGACCAAGGATCCAACTTCACTTCTAGCCTCTTTGTTCAAGCAGTGCCGCAGCATGGGATTGTTACGGTTGTGTCATCTGCGTATCATCCGGAGAGCCAGGGTGTGTTAGAGCGATGGCACTCAGCCTTGGAATCTGTGCTTCGTTATTGTTGCTTTGAGAGTGGGAAAGGTTGGGAACTTGGCCTGCCATATGTTTTGTTTGCTGCACGGGAGGTACCTGGGGAAAGTTTGGGATTCAGCCCTCATGAGCTCGTCTTTGGACACCGTGTCAGAGGGCCTCTCCATATGGTTAAAGAAATATGGGAGGGCGCAGAAAAACCTTGTTCTATGCTCAAGTATGTCCTCGACAGTCAAGAACGGATGTTGCGCAGTCTGGAGTTGGCTGGCCGTAATTTGACTAGCTCTCAGGCCCTCATGAAGGACAGGTACGACCTCAAGGTTAAGCTCAGGGAGTTTCACGTGGGTCGGGAGGTGTTGATTCTACTGCCCCTTGTAGGTCACCCCTTATCCGCGAAGTACGCTGGTCCTTGTGGGGTGGTTGGGAAGCTGTCGGACCTGGACAGCCGGCTGGTGGCCGCTCCAGACAGGCGTGAGCGCGGTCGGTTGTGTCACGGTAATCTCATGAGGGAGTATGTGAGGCACCCCACTGAGCCTCTCACTGTGCCTGTGATGACGTTTAGCAGTCAAGGTGGAGAAGGAGAATGGGACAGTCAAGCTCAGGTACAAAGGAGTACAAAGGAAATCAAGCAACAATAGATCTAGTGACCCTTCTAGGTTGCTTGTCCTCCAAAACACTGAGGATCAAGTGTCCAAACAGTGGTTTAGAGTGGGTAAGGGAACATTGGAAAGGGAACTACTGCCCTGCCACTAACGTGGCAGGACTAGGAAGTTAGTAGGGGACATATGGGTTAGTAACTGAGGGGAGGATAAAGTTATTCATTTACAAACGCAGTCAGTCGTGGGTTTGATGCGAGATATTTGTCTAGGCGGAATTTAAATGAATCAACGGTGCTGCAGTCTATAACGTCTCGGGGAAGCCCATTCCACAAGTTGACAACTCGATTGAAGAAGAAATTCTTAGATTCGTGCGAGTTAAAAGATTTACCAATAATTTTGCAACCGTTTCCCCGCGTGTAATTAGATTGGTCGATAGTGAAGTACTTACTACAGTTCATATTGTCGATGCCTTTGATGATTTTGAACACTTGAATTAAGTCGCCTCTTAATCTGCGCTGGGTTAAAGGAAATAGATTTAATTCTCTAAGACGCTCTTCGTATGGTTTGTTCTTTAGGCTAGGTATCATTTTGGTAACTCTACGTTGAACTCTTTCTAGCTTGTTTATATCTTTTTGGTAATAAGGGCACCAGGATTGAACGCAGTATTCCAGAAGAGGGCGGACTAAGGAATTGTAAAGGGTTAGGATAACTTCTTTGGATTTATGCTCAAATGACCTGCCTATAAAGCCAATTATTTTGTTTGCCTTCTTAACAACTTCTGAACATTGTTGACTCGGTTTTAGGTTACTCGATATTGTTACTCCCAGATCAGTTTCTCTGTTTACATTCTTAAGCTGAGTGCCATTCATCGAATAGTTTGCTTTCTCATTTAGGTATCCGACATGTAGTACTTTACATTTATCCGCATTGAAACTCATTTGCCAAATTTGGGCCCAACATGACAATTTATCTAGATTGTGTTGCATATCGTCAACTTGTTCTTTTGAGAGTACGCTATTTGCAATTTTTGTATCGTCAGCAAATTTTGAGATTGTGCAGGTGAGACCCTCATCTATGTCGTTGATGTAAATTAGAAAGAGAATTGGTCCTAGTACCGATCCCTGGGGTACCCCGCTACTTACATTGGTCCATTTAGATGCCTTACCGTTTATGACTACCCTTTGCTTTCTGTTGCTGAGCCAATTTTCTATCCATTTCAACACACCGTCTTGTATTCCATGCGCTTTTAGTTTTAGCAGTAAACGTTTGTGGGGAACTTTGTCAAAGGCCTTTTGAAAATCAAGGTATATAATATCTACAGCTTTACTCTCATCGTAGAGGTTGAGGATATCGTGGAAGAAGTCTAAGAGGTTTGTTAAACAGGAACGTTTTTTACGAAAGCCGTGTTGAGTATCTTTAAGTATGTTATTTTCCTCTAAGTGATTTACGAGTCTGTCTCGTATGACCGTTTCTAGCATTTTACATACAACTGAGGTTAAGCTAATTGGACGATAGTTACTGGGTAGGGATTTGCTGCCTTTTTTAATATCGGTGTTACGTTGGCTAGCTTCCACTGATCAGGCATAGTTCCAGACTGCAAGGATTTATTGAATAGTAATGTCAGTGGTTTGGAGAGCTCATTCTTAGCTTCCTTTAGAACTCTAGGCGAGATTGTATCAGGTCCTGGCGTTTTATTTACCTTGAGTTTATCTAAACAATTCAATACTTCTCTCTCTGTAACGGTGATATTGCTTAGAACATCTGAATTATCAATCTGAATCGGCGATGGTGTAGGGATATCACTGAGGTCTTCTGTTGTAAAAACTGATGCAAAGAAGGTATTGAGGGCATTACTCATTTGTACTTCGTCTTTGGTGTATTCTCCATTTTCATCGACTAACGGTCCAACAGTTGAAGTAACTACTTTTTTCTTTCTGATATAACTATAGAATTCTTTCGGGTTTGTTTTACTTTGATTCGCAATATGTAACTCTAAGGTCTTTTTACTTTGCTTAATTAACTTTTTGGCTTTGCGTCGTAGCTCTACAAATTTCACCCGTTCTTCGTCATTTTGTGAGGATTTTAATCTATCATTAGCAAATTTTTTAGCAAGCAGGCAGTTTGAAATATCTTTATTCCACCATTTGGGCTTATTATTATGGCCTGGACGCCGTATTTTCGATGGTATGCAGTCATGCACTGCTTTTAGGTAAGTGGTTTCGAATAACTTCCAAGATGTATTTATGTCGTTATTGTTAATTAAAAAGCTCCAGTCAGTTTCTTTAAACATAGCTCTAAGTTTATGGAAGTTTGCTTTCTTGAAATTAGGGACTTTTTCGATGCTACTATTTGGTTCGTTACTAGTAAACTTTAAAGTGAAAGTTATCGTACGATGGTCGCTGTTACTGAATTCATCACCAACATTCAAATTCTCTATCAATTCTTCTTTTGTTGCAAGTACAATGTCAAGAACGTTATTACCACGGGTCGGCATTCGAACAAATTGATAAAGCGAACTCTCTTGCAAGTTCGTATACAAGTCATGTCCGGAGTGTGAAGTAAGAGTATCGCCCCACTTGGTCACAGGTAAATTAAAGTCGCCAAAAATTACGGTATCTTGTGAGTTACTTACATCTGCAATTTGTTCGTAAATTTCTCGGTCAGTTTGCACTGATTGAGCTGGAGGTCTGTATATTAACGCAAGTATTATTTTTGTACCTTTATTATTCTTTATTAGCACAAAAGATGTGTCGACGTTCACAATTTGAGGTTTTGACACGAGGGTCGGGTTAAGACTTTCTTTGATATAAAATAAAACGCCACCTCCATTTTTATTTATTCGGCTGTTCTCAAACATTACATAACCGGGAAGTGAATACTCTGCTAAAAAGTCTCTATCTTGTGTATTGAGCCAAGATTCTGTTATGCCAATCACATCATAATTTTCTGTAAACACTAGTTCCTCTAAATCTAAAAATTTATTGCGTATGCTACGAGCGTTTGCATAGAAAACATTCAAAGTTTTGGATTTGGGATTCAAGGAACGGTCTTTATTCAAATTATTGGTTCTGGTCGGATCTACATTTACATTCATGGCTGTCCTCGGTCCTCGGTCGTTATCCCTGACGGTTTTGAATTTGGGTCGTGTTGGTGGAGCTTTATCCAAATTCGCTGTTCTTGACGGATTAGTATTTAATTCCTTTGTAGATTGCCGTCCTCGCTGTCTTCGGTCCTCCTTCCTGGTTGTCCTGTGCTGAGTCGATTTCTTCTCCGAAAATCCTTCACCGCATCGTTGAGAAGACGCCCAAAACGCGCTGCTCCCACCTGGTTCAGATGAACTCCATCGTCCGAAAACAAATAGTCATCGTAGTAGAAATTGTCCCAGGTGTCGACGAATCCCACGTTCTCCTTCCTGCAGAGGTTTGCTAGACAACGATTTGTGCTGGTGGCTATGTTGTAAAATCGGCTCTCTACACCGAGCCGGGGGACGATTCCTGAGACGATGATCCTTGATGACTTCTCCTTAAACGACTTGATCAGCTGCTGGTATCAGGTGGAGGATAACTGGAAGGATAAGAAAGTCAAATGGGCGCCTGAGTGTGAGAAGGCGTATAGAGTAGTAAAACACCTGTTGTGCACTCACCCGATCCTCAGGGCCCCTGACTTTAGCCTACCTTTCCAACTAGCAACGGATGCTAGGGGTGTGGGGCTGGTGCCGTCCTTATGAAAATGGACGATGATGGGCTGGAACATCCTGTTAGTTTCTGCTCGGAGAAGTTCAATTCAGCCCAGGGAAGATTCTCTGTTGTCGAGAGGGAGCTGCTGGCAGTTGTGCTTGCACTGAGGAATTTCGAGGTCTATGATCCAGCCTATGGTCCGGTCGTTGTAGTTTACACAGATCATCACCCTCTCAAGTTCTTGGACCAGTTTCACAATCGGAATATGAGGCTGACCAGGTGGTCACTAAGGTTATTGGTATAAAACCTGGACATACGCCATATTGCCGGTTGTGACAACGTGGTTTCAGATTGTCTTTCAAGGGTATATGATCCTGGGTAGATTGACACACGGGTAGCCTCCTGCTTTAGTTTGAATAGTATTTTGCGCTTGGTGCTTGTTGGCTCGCGGTTGTAGCCCAGCGTATTGGGTTGTAAAGCAGGAGTTGAACGTTTGGTATAGAAGAAAAAACTAGGCTTGCCCCTATAGTGCAGCCGAAATAAACAAATTAAAACATAAAAAATAAAAAAAAAACTCTTTCTTTGATAGTTGAATTTTTTCAGTATGTTATAGCAGGAATTCTGAGTTGCACTCCTCTCAGAATGCTGGGCTAGAGAAGCTCGCTCTTGAGGAGCATAACTACATATGATTTAACCTATTGTGTTGGGGAGGGTTATAATTTTGTAAAATGTTTTGTTGAAGAACTGTGCCAGATATTTTACTGCTGCTGGGTGATGGGAAGTAGAGATATAGCATGGGTTCTAACCATCAGATTTTTTTTGAGCTTTGGGCCTCTGAGAAAAATCTTGGGGGGGGGTGTGACGTTAACCACTCTGTTAGAACCGCATGGCTTGTCCTACAGTGACTCGCTAGGATCGCCAGGGCAGTGGATGTGGCTACAGTTGATGTATTATTGTGTGCTTTATTTCATATGAAAGCTTGTGTCATGGGCAGTCCAGAAAGGCTCTTTGTTTTCGCCCATGTCAAGGCTTTATATATTTAATTGCAAAGTATATGTTTATCATTAAGTAGTAATGATAGGATTTGAGAGAGAGAGAGAGACTAGAACAGAGTGAGAGGAGGCGCACAGTGTTTTTTGCCATGCTTGATGACGTCACAGCTGGCTGGCCTCTTGGGGATTGGTTGGAGGAGTTTTTTACCATGCTTGGTGACGTCATGTTTGGCTGGCTTCTTTGTCATTGGCTGAGGGAATTGTTACCGCTTTTCCTACGTGGCTCGAGCTAGTGCTAGTATATATACAGCTCTCTCGCCACTCTCTCCCTCAGATCTGGTTTCTAGAACGCATCCCTCTTATCCCTTTGATACCTGTCTTCCTCTCTGCACCTGAGAACCTTTTCCTCTGCCTATCTCTCTCATTTTCCATATCTTTCACCACCTTTTATTAATATTATGCCCCCTCTGGTTAACTCTGCATAATCAGCTTCATGCTGGCCAGTTGTATTGTGCATTAAGGTCTTATATAACCCATGTATGTTAGTTGTTAAGATAAGTTGATCACGAAGCATTGGTTGGCATTCATATTGTTCAGTACCGCTTCCTATAATTATTAGTGTTCTGCTGGATTAGATAATGCTAGACTAGGAGTCTGATACTATAAGGTATTGTTTCCAATGGGTGCTGGCTTTAGTTAAAAGCTGCACGACATACCTGAGAACTGGAGTTGATTGGGTAAATTCTAGTCTGTGTGCCACTGAGAGTAGAGAATGCACGAATGAGGGCTTTTTGCCTATACCATTCTGCACTGTTCTAAGCTCATTGTTTGTCTTTGAGGTACGCCAGGAGAACGCTTAATACTTCGGTATTAAGGTTTCTCAAGAGAGCTACCCTTCATTATAACGTAATATTTGACGCACAGACTTGAGATTTGCACTAGGCTAGGCGGCATGCCATGCGCACCAGTATCTCGTATCATTGACTCTAGCTAGACTTTATCAGTCATAGTAGACATTAAGTATGTTAAACCAATTATTCTTTTTATGTATACCCGTTTATGATTACACAAACATTTCGCAGTCTAGTTTGATGTATTGAGACACAAACGACTTAGGCTCTTTTTGTTGATAGGAATACTGCATTGTCGTGGCGATTATTATTATTGTTGTGGCGTTTAGGATATTCTTGGCTCCGACTGCATTATATCTCCTGCCTTTTTATGTGCATAGCCTGCACGAGCGTTGTTCCGCTGCCTGCCTTTTTGGGTTCCATTTCCGATTCGAGCATCTTACATTTAAAGAAGATTCCTTGTTGGTGTTGAAGGACTTTAGTGCACTTTCTTTCATGCAGGAGTGCCTGACATTTATTGATTAAAGTAACGTAAGCTGTAACTTGTCTTACCACCTTACTTTGCATACCATAACCAAGCACCTTCGGTTATAGGTAGTAATAGGCTGTTTTCACATAACATTAAGCCTAGAGTAGACGCACATTTATTGAGAGTTTGATAACCTATTATTGCATATAGAACTCTGGAGAGTATTTGTGTTCTTTGTTCACTGGGAATATACATCAGAGGTTGGATCTAGCACTTTCCGTTGTAGCATTTATGCCATTACTAGTCCAATGAATAAGAGCCCTGATATATTTAAACCTCAGTCGTAACACTGGGCATACCTTGGAGCTCCTAAAATGTACCTATATACTTTATTTTCTACTCTTTGCAGCATATCAATATCTGTTTTAGTATAACCTAACACACTAGCTCCATATAAAACTGTTGGTAAAGCGACACTTTTCCACAACGTTTTCCCTATGAGTATTTTGTTACAGCTTTGGGCTATTATTGGATATGTTAAATTTGCCATCTGTTCTGCTTTTGCCAGTGCGCTTTCTTTTTGGATTTTAAAACAATTTCTGTTGTCTTTAATTTTAATGCCTAGGTATTTAATTTAATTTGTTACCTCTATGTCTCTAATTTTCTCTGTTTTTTGTTTTGTATTAAACATTAATATTTTGCTTTTATCTTTGTTTATTTTTAGACCACACATGTTCCCTATGTTTATCAGGTTATCTATGGTTCTCTCTGCCTTGTCTATACTCTGTGTTCAAAATAATCCGTCATCAGCAAAAAATAGCAAGCTTAGTTTAAAGACCTGATCTTCAGATCCATCTCCTGTTTCTTCCATAAGTGTTATAATATTATAGGTTACTAGTTTAAATAGTGTGGTTGATGCTGTACACCCCTGCCTAATGCCGCTTGTTACTTTTATTTCTACAGCTCAATTTCTGTATGGTCATCAGTATAAATATTAGCTACTGTACTAATTATGCTGGGGTGGATTTTATATTCTTTCATTACATTTATTAAATGGCGTCTTTTTACTGAATCATGTGCCTTACTGAAGTCTATAGATATTACAATTAGCGGGTTTCCTACAATAAATGATTTTTCTATGCAGTGTTTCAGTATAAATAAGTCATTTTCTATTCTTCCTCCTTCTGTAAAGCCACTTTGCACCTCTTTAACTTCATTATTGATTATTAAATGTTTTTCTATTTTGTTTTTTACTGCTAGGGACATAAACAATTTATATGAGATGTTAGCAAGTGCTATTGGTCTCAGATCTTTAGCACATCGCTTACTTTTCTTGGGTATCATGACTGTTTTAGATTGTTTCCACTCTTCTGGTATATCTGCCTCCTATACTATTTTATTAAAGCATTTAACCATTATATCCATACATTTATCACTGTTCAACAGTGCTTTATATAGTTCAGGTTTTAACTGATCTGGCCCAGCTGCTTTTTTTGTTCTTTAGTTTTCTTAGATTTTTTTTTCAGTTTTGTTTTTGATACTATTGGATTTTGCATATGTTCTAGAATTGTTTTTGTTTTACCTATCATATCCATGTGTTCTTGTAATACTTGTTTTGTTATTATCTGGCTTTCCGGGGATATGTCTACTGTTATGTTACTTAGTATTCCTGTTTCTTCCTCTGCTGTATTTCTATAACTTTCCCCGTCTTCTGGGCTCCATACTTCGTTTATGTCATTGTTATGTTTCTTATATATACTACTCCAATATTTGCTATTTCTTCTCTAGCTTCCCTATCAGACAATTCCCTTCCTTCTTCATTATATAGTTTCAATTCTTTTTTCTTCTTTTTTGTCTTTTTTCCTTAATTTATTAATGTATGTCCACCTTTTTGTACCTACATTCCCACCCTCCGAAATTTCTTTACTTCTTTTCTTTTCATGTTCGTATATTGCTTCTTTTATTTTTATCTGTGTTTTTTCTTTTTGCTCTTTATACAGTGCCTTTAACCCTTCCTCTTCTATTTCTGAACTAGCATTTCTTCTTTGTCTATTAAGTTGTTTTCTTCTTTTGATCCCCTCTCTGATTTCATTGTTTATCCATGGTGGTTCTTTTTTTGTTTTGCGTTTGCCTATTTTTCTTTTATATGCTGCTTTGAGTTTGAGATCTGCAGTGTCTTTTATTATCCTATTAAAATGTTCTATACTAACGATTTCTTGGTTACCTATCCATTTTTCTAGTTCTTATACATAGTTTTCTATTGAACCGGAGTCTGTTTTGTAGTAATTCACAATTTCCCACTTTTTTGTGTTAAATTAATTTGTATTAAGGTTTCTTAGTTCAAATTTAACCTGTAGAAGGTTATGGTTCGATAGATCAAACATAGTTTGGTTCTCATCAATAACCATACCTTTGTATAGGTCATAACACTTTGGTGATACCAGTACAAAGTCAATGACACTTTTGTGTTCATTCCTGCTCCAAGTGTATTCTCCTTTACAATTGAAGTCATCATTCAACATGATTAGGGCATAGCGTCCCATCCAGTCTAGTACAATTATCCCATTATTATCTAATTTTTGGTATCCTTTGAAGCCGACGTGACCGTTAAAGTCCCCCAGCAGTACCAGTGGTTCTTCCGCATTTTGACCTAGGTATTTCTCTATTTCTCTCTTTAGAGTTGTGTTTCTTTCTTTATCATTAACTGAAAAGTAAACTCTTACTATATTGATTTTCATCCTGGCCTTGTTATGTCGTGAATATGTTGGGTGAGAAAACAATCTCGCACTTTCTCGATGAATAGGGTGTTGAACTCCGTTGCCCCAGTTTCCGATGTACAGTTACTCCACCTGATATGATGAAGGTTAAAATCTCTCAAAAATAATTTACATTGCACATTCATATCACAAATTTCCTGCATCAGTTGGAGCAAGCTGTTGTTATTTTATATGTCACTGTTGGGGCTCCTGTAGATAGAGGTGATTAACTATTTCCCACCACAGCAAGCAACCTCAACACAGCAGTACTCACAATATTTGGTCTTCAATTCTACTATGTTGAATTTTATGCATTTCTTAATATAGAGAATTAGCCCGCTCCCCGATTCATTGTGCAGGTTTTGTTCAACAATCTCATATCCGTCCAAAGTATATTCTGCTGTGGTCCTGTCATATCTGTAGTTCTGCTGTGGTCCTGTCATATCTGTAGTTCTGCTGTGGTCCTGTCATATCTGTAGTTCTGCTGTGGTCCTGTCATATCTGTAGTTCTGCTGTGGTCCTGTCATATCTGTAGTTCTTTGGCTTCACCTCTTGTAGAGCGATATTCTGTGGTAGTTTTTCCATTTCCTCCAGCCTGCAGCTTAACTCAAAACTTTTGTCTAAGCTAAAAGTATCCACATTACTGAACATAATAAATATATCCTTATTATTTACACTAGTTACCTTGTCCTTTGATATCACTATGGGGCTCAATTCTCTCCTCGGATACAGGGATCCTCTTGCGGCTGTGATGGAAACGTTCACTCATTCGCATATCGTTCAGTTTGTTACATATTGTTCACTTAGTTGCATATTGTTTCGGCTCTGCGCTTGTTGGGGCTCCTTTGTTTATATGCATTTAGTTATTAAGTGTTCTATGTTATTAAGTGTTCTTATGCATGTAATCTTGTCTAATACTGATTTTAGCTTTCTCTTAAATTGATGAAGTAAGCTTAAATTAACATTTCGGTATATTATTAAAGTATTTGATAATCTATTTAATGATCAGTTGGTAACCTCAGGCTACAGCGTGAGTCGAGGATAGGAGCTGTTATCTTTTGATTGTTACTCCTTGTCTGACCTTTGTGGTGTAAACAGCTCCTGCCTACTTCGCTCTCGCCTGTATTTTGTTGGTTCTGAGGTTTTCTGTTACCAATGGTCACCTTACAGCTAAGTTGTTTTATATTATGAACTCTAGTATTATTATCATAGTTTGTGTAGCCAGGTTTATCTATTAATCATTCTATGAATTGAGCAAGTTACCATTTTGTACATATATCTTTTGTAAATTAATTGGATTCACCGAGGCTAATTATTATTGTATATATTGTAATATACTCAAGGCTTTTAGTTTTGTTTTATCTTCCTCTAACATTGTTAAATTTTAATATAGTGCCATATGGCCTTGGTCGCCTGGCACGCTGGATTTATAATGTTATACTGATAAAGAACATGGTGCGTCATGTTACGATTCGAGTAATATAATATCATTAACCCCTAGACATAACGGAGCGTAACACGGCTCTTGATTCCCGGCTTCTGCTGCTGTTGTCCCGATGTTCCCGTTTTGTGGTCCTTGATTCCCGGTCTCTGGAGTGGTCCTGTTTGGCAGTTCTACATTCCTGTGCTTTGTTGGGTTTTGAGGTTCCTTAAATTTCACAATCCTTCGTTTCCACGGTGGCCCTACCACATTGTGCCTCCCTTTTCTCGCGGTGTGCACGTTTTTTGCCTCGTTCCACAGAGCGGTTTCGTGTTCCCTCTCCCTCCTCTTCTATTCTTATCTTTTCTTCCTAACAGCACACCTGACCTGACCTGACCTCTCCCAATCTTCTCAGCCATGAAAGGGATCTAGGTGGACAGAAAAATTGAAAACAACAACAACGACGTACCTCCCATAAACTTTTAATACTTCTTATCTTCTATCCTTAATAATTTAGTTACCCAAAGATAAACATTTTCTCTATCAATGGTCCATAGAAAATTACTGTATATTATGGTTAACTATATTACATTAACTTGGAGATTTTGACACTTAACTCCTTCAGCACCATGACGCCTTGTTACCTTTGAATCTGGGTAATATTTAATGATGTTATGCAGTTTGAAGGACCTGTGTTATTAAGAGGGCGGTAATTATAGGGAATAGGCTCGCACCTTTATTTTTCATGTGTTTTCCTCCAGAATTTAAGAAAGGAGTTTTTTCATGGTCTTAGTTATAATTCCTATGTGGGATACACGATGGGTTGAGGGGGGGCTTTGCCCCCCCTCACCCCCCATGAATTATTGAAATCGTCATCTATGTTGCCAGCAGGGGGTAAGTATCAATTATACTGCATAAAGAAGGCGTTTGTAAACAGTGAGATGTCCGAAAGAGCTCTGAGATTGATTAGAATGGGCGTTTTTGTTTCTATTAATATCGGGTTTTATAATATATATAATGTCATCAAAAAAATTCTCTCACGGTAGATTATACATGATTACAGTAAAAGGATTCCATAGACCTATAGCTACATTGTCTCTAATAAATTATGTATAACAAGGTTGCGAGCCTATTACCTATAATTATCAAGAGGGCTTGTTGAGATCGTATTTACCCATTTGAGTCCTAGAGGTTGATTACAAACTAAAACAAATCAAATGGTAACCAGAATAAGATGAAAAATACGTCATGGTGCTGAAGGGGTTAACATTTAAATCCTGACCTGACCTGACCTCTCCTCAGCCATGGAAGTGATCTCCGTGGACAAGCGAGCCTTGGCGGCCACCCTGTCGTTTGTGGCTTGGACCTTTGGGATGTGCCTCGCGGCTCTCATCACTTGGCTCCTCCCGCAGTGGCAGTATCTGGCTCTCATCACCGCTGGCTTCAGTGGCCTCGGCTTTCTCTACTGGAGGTGGGTTGGTTACTACTTACTAGTCTTAAACCCCTTCAGCACCATGATGCCTTTTTACCTTCGATTCTGGCTAAATTTAGATGATATAATGTAGCTTAAAAAGGACCTATGTTAGTAAGAGGGATTATTGAGATCCTATTTACCCATTTGAGTCCAAGAGGTACACCCAGAAGTGAAAGTCCCTGCATAGGGTTTACCCCCTACTCCTACTACCCCAGAAGGTAGGAACGGGGTGGGCCCTGCCCAGTCCCCCTTACTACGCCTACCCCAGGCAGAAGGGACGGGATGGTGCCAGTCCGTCACCCCTTCCTTCCCCTACCCTATAATGGAGATATTAAACAAGCAGGCCCCCCACTCACACCCTACCCCAACCCCACACAGGAGGAAACCGCCGCTTACAACAAATTGTTTTCCACGAACCCAGAATAAAGAATCCTTGCAACGAGGCCGAGACCATGTCAGTAATTGGTAATCTATATGTATATTCTATATATGCCAGAACAATATTGCAATAAATTATCTGATTTTACAGAATGAAGATAATTTACACTATCTGTCACCTATCCGTAACTTGACACACAAACACTTATGATTTATGTGTGATTAGTATTCTATCATGTTTGTATTTATAATGTAAATTTCCAATACCATCACCCTTTCTAGTTATTTTACAAATGATTGTATTCTCCCGTGGCCAACCCTTCGGGGATCACGGCGTCAGGCAATAGATAGATAGATCGATAGTATTCACCCACCTGCGCAATATGCGTTGGTATTTAATAGATTTGCACATTGAAATGGTAATCTTGTAATTTTTGAATACTTCTGAAGAGATGTTGGCACTTACTAAAAAATATATTGTATGGATTGCTCAACTGATTATAAGTGGTATATTCATTCAATGCTCGATCGGTGGTTAGGCTTTTTGGTGCATATTCGAGAATATTAACACTCTCTCTCTCTCTCTCTCTCTCTCTCTCTCTTATATATATATATATATATATACAGGGTGTCCCAGGAGGAAAGGGCATAACTTAGGGAAATGATAGAACAAGGTATTCTAAACATAAAATATTCTATAACAAAAATCCAAATTTCAACTGTTAAAAAGATATTGAAGGTTTTATGTAGTGCCCTCCCCCGCATCACTGTAGTGGACTCTTCCATGTCAAATAGTTTCCAACTACTCCAAAGTGAGCTAATATGTCTATAATCATTTTGCAACTTACAGAATTATAGTATCTTTAAAATAACATGGCAAAATAATTGCAGAAAGATGGAGGTGTGGTAGGCACTAGGCCAGCTAGGCCAGCCTTATGGGGAGATACTGAAGAAACCCAGGCTACTTCAGGCTAACCCACACTGGTATAGCCTGATAACAAACAAGATTCAAGTTACGTTAAAATGCACAAAAGGGAAGCTATGGAAAGATCAATTAAATCACTGCAAGATTTAATACAATAAAAAAAAAGATGCTTCAATACAGTTACTCTAAACAACAATAAACTCTTCACTCCTATCTGAAAGAAAGTGAAGTCTAGTCCTACAGCATAGAGCTGGAAACTTCTGAAGAAAGTCTGATGCTCATAAGATGCTCGTATCTTAAATTATATAAAGGCAGGAGGCAGGACACCATACGTGTAAACTGAATACACCAAAAGATAGGACATATAATGTTAACTGACACGGGAATACTATAAATGCGCAACGGCAGTAATGCTCGACACTAAAAGAAATACTTCCTCATCAACGAAACAGTCTGCTATGGTTGTGCAATTCAACAACAACCTTGACTAATAAATGCCCTGAATAATAATGCATACATAATATCATAAAGAGTTTATGTTCTAACTGTTGTCTGCTCGGCCAATAAAGTCTAGCTGGGATATCAAGGTTAGGAAACTGTGGCTGAGCAAGACTGGCTCATAGCCTAGCGTTGTCCTTAAGGCGGTATGATTAAAGTTACGTTAATGACGGGGTGCTCTCTTGGTAGATCCAGATCTCAAGTATCTGGTTCTACCCTGGCGATCCCTCTAAAGTCAAGCAAAGAGGCAGCACTGTGTGACAAGGTAGTAGGCTAATGCCCTCTTACCACACGATGCTGCACTCGCAAAAGGCACAACCAAAAAGACAACCTAGGCTACCGCAGAAACCGTCAAAGTCGTGTAGGTATAAGCGAACCATACACACATCGCTGACAACGACAACAGAAGTTATCCCAGTCTAGCATTAAATAACCCAGCAGAGCACTAAATCAATAATGGAGACACACACCGAGTTCTTAACCTCTACTAACTAAGAACCCTCAAACCTATTCTAAGTACATGTAAATATCTCAGAGAGCGACGCACATAATACGATGGGCCGATATGAAATCGTGTGCAGAACCCAAAGGGAGTGTTGTGACGTTAAAAGATTAGAGGAATGAAAGAGAAGAAGTTGAGGAAGAGAGACAGTATCAGAATGGTGGAGATATGGGGGACAGTGGTAAAAAGGATGTTAGTCATGTGCGTCCCTAGCCTGCTCTAAAGAGGGTAGCTCCTCGGGACCCCCAGGATCCCACAAAGGCATGGTGGTCGGCCAATTACAGGCCGATACGTCACAAGGCAGCAGGCCTCCATGACGCGCCAAGAACCACCAGCCAATCAAGAGGCGGTAGAAGGCACGCGTGCGAGCCTCCGAGCGGGGGAGGCAGCACATGTATACGCACGCACACACTACCACCTCACTGCCTATATTGTTCTCTCTCCTTAACTATACACAATGCATGTTATATTCTATTCATAATATAAAATACTTCCCGTTGTCACAGACGAAAATAAAGACCACCACTGGACTGTCAGTAACAATGCAAGTACTATGAAAGAAAGAACAACATTCTCTGATAACTGTAGCCCACTTCACTGTCCTGGCGAGCGCTAGCGGCTAACGGGAGGCGATTCTGCCAACGCTGGTAGGCGTCACAATTAATGAAGGTAAACACGATACCATTACTTATGAAATAAATAATGGTGTGTGTGTGTGTCAACCTCCTGTCTGGCATAGGGGGTGGGGTGTAAGTGTTCGTGGGAGGGGTGGGGGGGGGGGGGGGAGCGGTGGTAGTTTCTTCTCTTCATGGGTGGGGAGGGGAAGGAAGGGGTGACAGGCAGGCACACCCTGCCCTTTCTGCCTGGGGTAGGAGTAGTAAGGGGGACTGGGCAGAGACCACCCCGTTCGTAGCTTCTGGGGTAGTAGGAGTAGGGGGTAAACCCTATGCAGGGACTTTGACTTCTGGGTGTACAGTCGCGCTAGTAAGTGATGTCTCGGCACCAAGTATGTTTTGATCAATAATTGGCATCAGCAATATCTAAGCTTCATTTCTTCATATCGAGTGCAATATACAAACATGTTCCAACACTTACCCCCCCTATTCAACATCTGACAGACATTAATACAGCACAGAGCAAGCCAAACGTAATGACAGCTGAGACATTACTTATTAGCGCGATCGTACATCATAAACCATAGAAAATGGTCTAATGGTAACCAGAATATGATGAATAATACGTCATAGTGATGAAGGGGTTAAATGGGGATGGGTCTATGTATTTCCTCATTTATATATAATTTTATAATTTTTATAGTTTCCTCCCTAGACCTCCATCAAGCTTAAAAAACAACCCTCAAGACCCACCTTCAAGATAAATTTGTACATTTTTTGATAAAAAAAATCCCTGCCAAAAGCCGGTTCATAAGAACATAAGATCGCGGGAAACTGCACGAAGCCATGCGGCCCACACAAGGCAGCTCCCATTCACACCCAGCCCATATCATCCATATGGGAATCCAACTTACGCTTAAAGCTTTCAACTGTTTCTGAGCCAATCACTGCTCTGGTCAGTCCATTCCACATGTTAACAACTCTATTCCCAAACCAGTGCTTTCCTATATCTTTCCTTAAAATAAACGTATCTAACTTGAAACCATTTGAGCGGGTTATGTCGCCGTTCTTTAGCTTTAATACCTCATCTATATCGCCCTTATTCATACTTTTTATCCATTTAAATACCTCTATCATGTCTCCCCCACTTCTTCGTCTTTCTAGTAAGTGCAAGCCTAAGGCTTTCAACCTCTCCTCATACGATAAGTTTCTAATATTATGTATAATTTTCGTCATTCTTCTTTGGACTACCTTTATAGGGTCGATATCCATTCTGTAATAAGATCCTTTTGAAGACATTCCCTGTCGCTAGCTGACTCTATTATCCTTCCCATTGTAGTAGCATCAACATAATTTACTGATCCTACTCTTCATGTCTGAGTCAAGATCATTTATGTAGATAATGAGCAGATTAAGGGGCCCCAAAACTAACCCTTGGGGGACCTCACTTTTAGCTAATCCCCAGTCCGATTTTACACCATTGATACTAACTCTCTGCTTTGTTCCAATCAGCCATGACCTAATCCATTTGGGTAGCATCCCCCAATATCATGTCCTTCTATCTTCCTTAACAGCCTTTCATGTGGAACTCTAAAAAATAATATATCATATGACTTGTCGTTATCTACCGCTTCATGTACCTCGGAGAAAAAACTCAGTAAATTTGTTAGGCAGGATCGTCCTGGAGTGAATCCATGTTGAGAGGGTTTCATTAACTTGAAAATGTCTAAGTATTTTCTAATTTTCCTGGCAATAATTGATTCTAGCAATTTCCCTATAATTGGTGTGAGACTAATGGGACGGTAATTTGAAGCTATGGATTTATCACCTTTTTTAAATATCGGAATTATATTTGCAAGCTTCTATGAATCAGGAACCAAGCCTAAATCTAGTGAATTATTAAATTGGTGAGTTAATGGATAACTTAATTTGTCATTGCATTATTTTAATACCCTAGCATACATCTCATCTGGACCTGGAGATTTCTGATGTTTTAGTCTTGTTATCTATCTATCTATGTATATGCTCAGGCCCAATCCCCACTGTTCCTATTTTGTTACTTTTATTTTCCTCTATTTTATTATTTTGTTTGTTTTTGTATTTTCTTGGGGTGGCCGACTCAAGACAGAGCAAGAACAGGAAAACACAAAACGCAAGACACAACAGCGAACAAACACAGACAAAACACAAAATTCACACACATCTAGGTCACCCAGGAGAATACCCAGAGACCAGGGTCACCAAGGTCGCTCCAGCACTCCCCCGGCCCCCGACCACCCGGAGAGGCTCCGATCTTGGCAGGCAGACATGCAGCGGAGCCAAACCCACAAGCCCGCCCACCACACTTCCAGGCGCACACTTCATATTAATCGCCTCCCCGGGCCAGGCGCCTGATGGACTATTACCTAGTCCAACTTGCGCCCGACCCCTTTCCCCAAATGACCACGTGTTCACTCAATTATTCACAAGCATTCTCCATTCATTCCTGTTTATTACCACTTCCTTTGCCTGATCTATAGTCATTCCTCTATCATCCAAAGCTTGTCTTACACAGTCTCTCCATCTCAATGGGGGTGTTCCTGCCCTTCTATCTCCCCTTGTATCTGACTCGTATATGAGTCTTGTTATGCTGGGCCTATTTGCCTGTGTACTTCAGTTCTCTCTCTCCAATTTAGGAAAGGAACTAAAACACTCAGCAGGAACATAGCTAACTCCAGTTATACAATTATATATCTCCTCAATCTCTACCAATAATACAGAATACATGGTTGGGTTTCATAAGTTTTTATTTCACTTTGGATCAGGGCACTGGCATAGAACATAAATGGGTACTGGGTTGAGTGGTATTTATTGGGAAACATACTCTCTAACCTGCTTCAAGAAAGAATAATAATAATTTGAAGCATAGATGATGCATAATCAATTAACACTGATAATAGATAAATCACAATTGAGTAACAGGTGATGAATATATAAATATCGCATAAATGCTAACAGAGCGGTTAGTCTCAAAGGACAACTGATATCCTAAAGGTCAAAGTTAGCGCGTGGTAAAATGTGACGCGGTGTAGGGTCAAAATACTAAGGTCACGAAGTCTCAAATAGACCGATTATATAAAAGAGAAATATAAGTTGAAAGACAAATAACTAATGAGTTATAAATAAAGAGAGAGGTTTTAATTCTCTACTAACGTATACAGTTAGATTTAATAATCGCAGTTCAGGGAACTGAGCAGACCAAGATTCGTCTTATAGAAAAGATCAAAGCCCTCGACATTGAAATATTAACGCGATATGGGCAAAATGGAATTACTATGAATTCAAATTAAATGTTTACACAGGGTGTGAAGCCAGGAAACATAAATAAAAGGGGGTTTAACTTAGAGACACGATAGTTAAAACTCTCTGTGAACATTTATAACCAATACGCGTACCCTGATGATCCTAAATAACTTAAAGTCAGATGTGTCAGGGGTGTTCACAGTATTATTTATTAGTGGCCCCTCCATCATTGACGATATGCCTATTAAATAATAGCTCCCTTTCAAACACCCGCGGTCAGCCTGTTTGAAGCACCCGCCGCAGGGAAAAGAGTACTACCATCATAAATGCAACGCTAATTCTCTTATGGAATCGTCTTTATGATTGGGTAATAAAAAGAAAAAAATAACTTAATAATCGTTATATTAAAGCTTTCCAACTCGTGGATGTCTTTTGTGGATTCTACCAGAGACGCTGAACCAAGCGACGCCATTCCTTCTTCCTTCCCCTGCGGCCGTCCTGTGTAGAGGTGCCTAGCCTGTCCTCCGCTTTATTCGACATTCGTTCAACTCTAGTGAGTCTTTTGCTCATTTGTATTTATCTGAGATGTTCTAGAATAGGTTTAGACTAGCTAGGACTGGCGGCCCCATTGGTACGTCCGCATGGAAGTGTTAAAATAGGGTACTTGTGTGTAGGCGCCCAGTCGGTCTTCATCAGATGCGCGCGCCATGTATATTTGTTTTTGTATGAGGTAGCTGCATTTTGTTTATATTATAGCAGACTTTCTGGTCTAAGATTTGCCCCAAATGGTGTGGAACTTTCCAGAATCGTAGTTTGCTCTTTTTCCCATCTGGCGTGAGATTTTCTGCGTTCGCTGTTGCTGTGTCATCATCGCAGGTAAGGGTATCATATTCATCGTAATTATGAGCCTCGTAGCCAGCCTCAGTAGGGGTATTCTTAGTAGGCTAGGGGTATTTTTATTGCTTAATTAATACTGTGTATTAGCCCTAAGATGTGACATTCGCTTTCATGTGGTGATATTATACATGTTAGCAAGGTGTAAGGAGACGTTCTAGTTCTGACTGATTTGATTTTTTTTTTTTTTTTGTTGGTGGCTGACTTACTCAGACAAGTCGGTACCTTCAAAATTAGTTTTTTTCTTCGGGCGATCTTTACCAGGTATTGATGCCAGAAGCTCGCCTTGCAGGCAAGAAAGGAAAATTCCAATAAACCCGGCGTGGTGTGGAGTACCACTAGACTCCCGGCAGAAGTTCAGATTCCTAAGGGAGTGATGCCGGCCCGGCCGAACGAACTCGCCCAAACCAATATCCTCACGCGGCATGAATTGACTAATAACGCCCGGTGGAAAAGTCAAGTGAGGTAATTAACTATCACTCAGGTCCTGGTAGACGATTAGTTAGTTAATTGTAGGCACCAATCGATCAGGGATAGACCCAGGTGAGGTTATAGGCATGTGATAAAGAGTTGCTGGAACTCCTGTTTCATTTGCTTGGCCTCTCTTACTGATTTTCTTTGCACCTCATTTACACTGAGAGCAATCCAGCTAGCTCTCACAAACACCTCCTCCTCCTATCCACTTCACTACACTAAACATGCACACCACACTTCATTCCTCCACACCAAAATAAAACAAAAACAAAATTATGAATTCTAGCCAGCCTCGGAGTCCCCAGGGGGGGGGGGACCATAAATGCCCCACACCCGACCGACCATCCCCTGACGACCCCACACAATTACCTGTACCTCGGCCTGTTACTCTTTCTATTAATTTCTGCCACATTCGCAGACTTTCCTCTAACTTTCACTCTGTTGAGCACCATCTCTCCTCCTACAAACCTGATCTTCTCTTCCTCACCGAAACTCAGGTGTCTGTAGCAACATCCAGCAGCCCCTTCGTTGTATCCTCCTACTTTCTCTATCCTAGTTTCAAAGCCAAAGGCGGATGTTGTGCATATGTGCACAACAAACTCACTTGTTCTCGTGTTCCCGATTTCGACTCCTCTGAATTCTCAACTTTATGGCTCAAACTTTCCTGTCATTCTCTTACTAAATATTTCTGTGCTGTCTATCTTTCCCGTAACTCTACCAACTTTCCCAAATTCTTTGACTATCTAAACTCTACAGTGGAACACATTCTATCCATTTCTCCTTTCTCAGAAATCTCCATCTTAGGAGATTTCAACGTTCACCACCGCCAATGGCTCTCCTCTCACACTACTGATCCACCTGGTGAACAAGCCTACGTCTTTTCTATCCTAAATGACCTAGAGCAGTTAATTCAGCAACCCACCCGTATCCCGGATCATATCGGAGATCGGCCCATCATTCTTGACCTGTTTCTAACTTCTAACCCTTCTTCTTATACTGTCGATCTTTTCTCTCCTTTGGGCTCCTCCGACCATAAACTTATCTCTGTTACCTGTCCTATCTCTCCAGTACGGCCACCCGATCCTCCTAGCCGGCGGCGCTTGTGGCACTTTGGCGCTGCCGACTGGGAGACTCTTCGGCAGTACTTCTTTGATTTCCCATGGAATTATTTCTGCTTCCGTGGCCGAGGACCCTCGGAGAGTGCTGAACGCATTACCGAGGTAATCCTATCGGGCATGGAAGCATACATTCCATTCTCTTTCTCTCAGACTAATGATAAAAAATCTTGGTTTACTCACGCTTGTTCTACTGCTGTCCGCAATAAGGAGAAAGCATTCAAACGGTACCGACGCCTTAAAACTCAAGACTCTCATTCTTCATACGTTTCTGCCCGGAATCAAGCCAAATCTGTTCTTCGACTTGCCAAACACTCTTTCATCAATAATAAATGCACTGAACTATCCAACTCTAGCTCTTCCCAAGCTTTCTGGCATCTAGCCAAAAACCTCTCCAACAATTTCTCTTCCTCGTCTTTCCCTCCCCTTTCCCACTCTGATTGCACAACCATCACTTCTTCCTCTGACAAAGCTAAACTCTTCGCTCAAACTTTTGCTAGAAACTCCAACCTTGGATGATTCCGGTGCTATTCCTCCCTCTCCGCCCTCCTCTCTCTTACTTATGCCTAATATCCTAATCTCTTCTAAAGATGTACTTTCTACCCTCTCTGGGCTTAACACTAATAAGGCGTACGGTCCAGACGGTGTTCCTCCTGTTGTTCTCAAAAACTGTGCTTCCGTGCTGACTCCCTGCCTAGGCAAACTCTTTCGTCTCTGTCTATCCTCTAACATCTTCCCTTCATGCTGGAAGTTTGCTCACATTCAACCTGTCCCAAAGAAGGGTGACCGCTCTCAACCCTCCATCTATCGTCCAATTGCTCTCATCTCTTGTCTTTCTAAAGTTTTTGAAACTATTCTTGCTTCCAAATTTCTTAAGTATTTCTCTTCTCATAATCTGCTCTCAGATCGCCAGTATGGCTTCGTTAAGGGTCGCTCTACTGGTGATCTTCTTTCATATCTTACTAACTCTTGGTCATCTTCCTTTCGGGACTTCGTTGAGACTTTTTCTTTTGGACTAGACATATCGAAAGCCTTCGATAGAGTCTGGCATAAATCTTTAATTTGTAAACTACCCTCCTTCGGTTTCTATCCCTCCATCTGTGCCTTTGTCTCTAATTTCCTTTCCGGCCGTTCCATAGCCGCGGTTGTGGACGGCCATTGTTCACTTCCTCACCCTATAAACTCCGGTGTTCCTCAGGGCTCTGTCCTATCTATTATTCTCTTTCTAATTTTTATAAATAATCTCCTTAACTGTACCTTAATTCTCATCCATTCATACGCAGACGACTCAACCTTACACTACTTCATTAGTTTTTCAAAACGCCCCAGCCAGCAATCCTTCAACGACAAACGTAATGAAGCCATAGAACTCTTAAATTCTGATCTAAATACTATTTCCAAGTGGGGCAGAGAAAACCTTGTTAACTTTAATGCTTCCAAAACCTAATTTCTCCATCTATCTACCCGTCAGGATCTCCCAGCGGACTATCCCTTATTCTTCAACAATACAAAAATCAACCCTTCATCTTCTCTCAATATTCTTGGTGTCTCTTTTTCGTCTGCTCTCAGTTGGAAGGACCATATTACCAGTCTTGCTAAGGCAGCCTCCCAGAAGCTGGGTGTGCTGAACTGCCTTAGGGGGTTCTTTTCCCCTGCACAGCTTCTTGCTTCTTCGAACTATCTCGGTTAACCCTTTATGTTACCACAGATCCTTCTTAAACTTCACATCATCGTTAAAATATAGCTATAATAAATTAATAAAGACGTCGCTGGTACAAAAGAAGTTAACCCTGTCTGGTCGGGCGTTTTGTGAGTTATTACATATTGTTAAATTATTATTGAGTATAGTTCTTGCTTTTGCCATTGTCGAGCAAAGTAAATCTGTTTGTCCCCTAGGCTAACAAAGACGTCTTCCCAGACTTCCTTAAAGTTAATAGATGCCCACTCAGATCCCCTTTTGATCTCAGAGCTATATTAGCCGCAGGGATCAGTTTTGGCCTCAACTCTGTTCCTCATTCATATCAATGATCTCATATCTACCACTCATAATCCAATACATTCCTACGCAGATGACTCAACACTCCACAGTTCCTTCACATTTACCAATTCTTTCACCCAACCCGATCTTATAAATTCAAAAATAAACATTGCAATTTCTCTGAACCAGGACCTATCTAGAATTAATGAATGGGGACAAAAGAATCTAGTTTCCTTTAATGCACAGAAAACCAAGTACATTCAATTTTCTAACCGACAGAATCTCACTGACTCCCATATATTTTGTAATTATGTAAATATTCCCACTTCCCCTAGTATTGACATTCTCGGTGTAACATTAACTACTAACCTGAGCTGGACACATTATGTTAGAAGCATTGCTAAGAATGCCTCTAAAAAACTTGGACTCCTGTACAAAATTCGAGAATTCTTCACTGACGAGCAGTTGGCCGTAATATATAAAAGTCATGTGCGTTCTCAGATGGATTACTGTTCACATCTGTGGAGTGGAAGTGGAGTGGTTGCATTGAGGCAGTTGGACAAAATTCAAAATAAAGCTATTAGATTAATCAATAACCCTGCAATCACACGGGACCTTCCTACATTATCCATACGAAGAAACGTTGCATCCCTTGCATTATTCTACAGATATTTTCACAGCAATTGTTCTGAGGAACTTGCTTCAATTGTGCCGCCTCTCCACATCTTTCCCCGTAGAACTAGGGCAGCTGAGAGTGCCCATGAATTTACACTTTCTCCTCCACAATGCAGAACTTCTGCTTATCAAAATTAATTTATCCCCAGAACTACTACTCTTTGGAATTCACTTCCCTCGAGTTGCTTTCCACAAACTTACAATTTACAACAGTTTAAATCCAGTTGTTACAAACATTTTATGAATGGAGGATGCCTTTAGGCACATGGACCTTTTTTGTTTTATCTGTGTTTTTCCTTCCTCCGTTCATTGTCTCTTAAAAAAAAAAAAAAAAAAAAAAAAATTGTACTGACCACCTGGTTGGTCACGTCTTTTTTAGTTATATAGGTGGCTTCTGTTGCTTTTCTCATATTTGTATTTAAGCCTATCCTTATATATGTTTGCAATGTCCTCGAAAAAATCCCGAACCCCAATACTGTACTACCCGAGTTGACGTCTGGGATAGTGTAAAATAGTCGTTGATGGCGAAGTCTAATAAACCCATCACGTGAATCACCACGAGACTATCACCTGGTTCTTTCAAGGAGGACTAAGGTTACTATCCTATTGTACGTCCGTGGAAGTACAGTGGGTTAGCGCGCGAGTCTGGTTGGCCTACTGGGGTGATATGGTCACTAACCAGGGTTTGAACCCCACACCAGGCATCTCAAAACCTGGGGAGTTTTCAGGAGGATTAAAATCCTTCCAGGGTTCGAGCCCCGCACCAGGAATCTCAAAACCTGGGGGGTTCTCAGGAGAGTTAAAATCCCTCCAGGGTTCGAGCTCCGCGCCAGGCATCTCAAAACCTGGGGAGTTTTCAGGAGGGTTAAATTTCCCTTTGCACCCAATATTTTTGCTTCCTCCCATTTCGGAAGATGTTTGTGACTATCTATATGTAGAACCAGGGAGTTGGAAGTTCTGTGTCTTCTTACATCTTCCTTGTGTTCATCTATTGTTTTCATTAAACTTCGTCCTCGCCTATATAACTAAACAATACGTGATCAACCATACGGAGGGGTGTGTCAGGTGGTCAGTACATGCGGCAAATATAGCTCGGAGATCAAAGGTTGTAAAGGTCAAGTAGGATTAAGTATATTAGTAGGTAAAGCAGGACACATAAATACTCACCATATGGCAGTACTGGTCTATGTTGTCAATAAGGAATTTCCACACTTCTGTATATACTGTAGGCCTATATGTGAGTAAACCCAATCTGTGTTGGTTTCTCTGAAAATATTTTGTCCATAGCCCGAAACGTTAGAGAATATAGAATTAAAGCTTTTTCCTGTGTTTTCCCCCACCCAATCCATCTACCTGTCATTATGAATCATCCACATATGTCGAGTGGTGGCGGGGAGCCAGGTGCAATTGAGCGAGAATTCTACAGAAGGAGGAAGCTCACAAGATATTTCAATCGTCGGAAATTCCTGCTGGTCTGCATAGAAGAACAAGTGCTCCCCAAATCGGCTCCACAACAACTGAGGAACAATGAGAAGCCGTTCAGCGATGCCGCCAGAGGAAGAATGTAAGATACTTAGTGACAATATATAAAAGTATTTGGACTTAAAGACAAATGCTACTCTAACCCCGACCATTGACAGCAAATTACAAACGGAAAACAGACTGCAAACCGAAAATCTGAACAGAAAACTACTATCATGTTGGAGGAAAAGTGAATGGAAAAACGTGGGAAGAACAGATGTAGTAGTAAACATCTCTGATAACATACTTACAGAAAACGAGTTCGAGGCACTATCGCTTGGCCTAAAATTTGATACTGGAAATGACAAGAAGGACTATGTGGACTATGTACTCAAAAAGTATCGATGGACAATCAGTGATGTAGATAAGGGATTCATCCAAGGTATTTTGGCGTGCTCTTCAACCCTAGCCAAGGAACAACCGAGTGTGGTACCTCGACGATACAGGTTAGCATTGAATGGACTAGGGAAGGATGACAGCTTAGTAATTATAAAATTGGACAAAAGAGGCGGGTTCGTAGCAATGAACAGATCCGACTATGAGGAAAATATTATGAACTTACTGAACGACACGTAAACATACCAAAAGAAGCCCCCTGGATACGCTGGTGGAAAACCCTCAGTCGCCTAAAATTAGAGGACTACCAAAACCCACAAGCCTGGTATCCCAATGAGACCTATTACATCAGGCATAGGAAGTGCACCCTACGACTTGGTAAACGATTGGCGAAACCTCTATCAGGCGTACTGGGCACCATCAGCGGCGCTCACCTACGTAACTCCACCCAGCTGATAGAAAAACTCAACACAGAGCATCTCGGTGATAAGAAAATGGCAAGCTTCGATGTGAAATCACTATTCACCAATGTACCAGTGGAAGGAGAGTTAGAGGCAATACAAAGAGTGATGGGTAACATTAAGGACGAAGATATGCCAGTGCCACGCCCATCATACATCAAACTCGTATCCCTGTGTGTTAGGTTTGGTGCCTTTTCGTTTAACGACGAGGAGTATGTACAGCACAGGGGCCTAGCGATGGGCTCACCTCTCAGTGCCGTTATGGCCTGTCTCTATATGGAGACACTTGAGGCAGATAGTTATACTAGAATTATTGGAAGGGGATCCACATGGCTAAGATACGTAGACGATGTCATAGTCATAGTTCCTAAAGGAACATGTAAACAACAAACTAAGAATGCTTAATAATGGAAACAAAACCATTCAGTTTACTGTTGAGGAGGAGAAATTGACGTTCTTAGATACAGTAATTTGGAGAGGACCTAAAAAGGCGAAATTCTCTGTATATAGGAAGCCCACAAATAAAGATGACTTCATTCACTACCTCTCGGCCCATAGTGAAAGAACTAAGTCAGGTGTGCTAATTGTTTTTCTTTTCTTGAGAGCTTACAGAATATGAACCGATGAATTTATACAGGATGAAATTTAATATAATACATAGTGTCTACCTTTAAGAAATTGTGTTACCCTAAAGGACTTCTACTCAAACTAAACAAATAAAGCAGTATATATAATAGACAGAAAGAGGGAAGAAAGTACATATATAGGGAGCACGAATGGTAAGAATGATACTGAGAGATATAAGAATGTCTGTGTAATAAATAAAATCCTAATGAAAACCGGTATAAGAATAGTGACATCAGGTGGTGAAACCGTGGCCGAATTGGTAATGAGTAAGAAACCCCAGATTGTCAACAATAAGAGTGTAATATATAATATACCCTGTAAGAGTTGTAAAAAGGAGTATATAGGAGAAACAGGACAGCTGAGATAGGTAGACCGCTACTTGAACATTTAAATAGTGTGTATAATCAGTCCATTTCTACCTTACAGAGCAAACAAGATAAATATATACCAAAAATAAAATTTAAATCACATACAAACAAACCAAAATGGATGACAAATAAATAATTAAATCTTATAGGTAGAAAGAGAGGTGTGGACAGTAAAATACAGAAAGGCGAAATCCACCTAATAGGATACCACCATAATATGTCAGGGCAGGTAAAAAAGGAAATTAGGAAGGGAAACAAAAACTACGAAATCAACGTAGCATTTTATCAATTGAATAATTCTAAAGTAAAAGATACAGTAGGGCCCCTTAAGAATGTGATAGGTGAGATTACAGATGATGAGTTAGCAATGTGCAATACTCCAAATAGTAATTTCCTTTCTGTTTTTACAAACGAAAATTTAGATCAAGTTCCAGTATTCAACCAAGTTTTTAACGGTAGTATAGACAACATATTAACAAGTACCTATCCCTGAAAGGGCATAAACAGAGCTTTCGAATGACACCATAACGATCCTTGTATGATGGATAGTTTTCTTGCAATAACCGTGCAACGCGAGTGTAAAAAGCAGGTAATTCGGTACTTTCGGTACATAATTGAGTATGTAGCGAGTGAGAGAGGGAGGAGGGAGCTGAGATTTGTGTCAGTAGGTTCGCCGTCGAGTTATGTCGAGCGCCGCCACATAGTCCAGCTTTATTTAACTTGACTTAAGTGGTGGGCCGTTTTTTAAGGGTTAAGCACAGTTCAGGTCACTAGTGACAAAGAAATATTAAGGAAATAGATAGACTTGAAATGACAGAGCTGGATAATCTAATGCCAAAGGAGAACCCAAAACATTCCCATCAACGGCAGGAACCACAAATCACCACTATTGATCGCGTCCATAACCCGCTGGAAAAAGACAGGAAACAGCCTCCCCTGGACAGCAACAACAGGGTACCACAGTCGCCCATAGCACCACGCCAGGAGAAGCGCGCGGCTTACCCTACGTATAGCATACGCGAGGGAGGACATCCACCACAGTTTGTTGGTTTGTGCCCCCTGGCGCCAGGTGAACAATGGCCATCCGCACCTGGGCCAGACCTGGACTATACGGAGGAGGACTTTATGGTAATTAGACACCAACCTCCTTCATTCCTCTCCGACTGGCAATCTTGTAAGTGACCCACGAGGTAAAGCTAACCTTCTTGCGGATATTTTCTCCACCAACTCAACCTTAGATGAAATAAATCAAGATGTCCCTGTACTTAATTTTAATTCGCCTGAAATTCCCTCACTTAAGATCCACACCAGACATGTCAAAACTATTTTGCAGAATCTCTCAGTAGATAAGGCTCCTGGTCCAGATGAAATTCCTCCAATAGTACTTAAGAATTGCTCCTTGGTGCTCGCTCCTGTATTGGCAAAATTTTCCGTCTGTGTACTCATACCTCATGCTTCCCAGTACCCTGGAAAGAAGCAAACATCCATCCAGTTCCTAAAAAAGGTGCCTCTTCAGATCCATCAAACTACAGACCAATAGCTATAACTTCCACTCTTGGCAAAGTTTTTGAAATTATATTAAATAATCACATAATTAAGCATCTGGAGAATAATAAATTAATCAGTGATAGGCAATATGGTTTTAGACGATGTCGATCAACTGCAGACATTCTTTGCCTTCTTACGCATCAAATCAACCAAGCTACAGACCAACATGGTGAAACACATACAATAGCACTGGATATATCAAAGGCATTTGATAGAGTCTGGCATCAATCCTTATTGTCGAAGATGTCACACTACGGCCTTGCATCATTAGTTCCACTAATTTCTTCTTATCTTCATAACAGAAAAATATGTGTAATGGTAGATGGCCTTTATTCTTAATTTCACTCAATAAATGCTGGTGTTCCCCAGGGATCAGTTTTGGCCCCAACTCTGTTCCTCATTCATATCAATGATCTCATATCTACCACTCATAATCCAATACATTCCTACGCAGATGACTCAACACTCCACAGTTCCTTCACATTTACCAATTCTTTCACCCAACCCGATCTTATAAATTCAAAAATAAACACTGCAATTTCTCTGAACCAGGACCTTTCTAGAATTAATGAATGGGGACAAGAGAATCTGGTTTCCTTTAATGCACAGAAAACCAAGTACATTCAATTTTCTAACCGACAGAATCTCACTGACTCCCATATATTTTTTAATGATGTAAATATCCCCACTTCCCCTAGTATTGACATTCTCGGTGTAACATTAACTACTAACTTGAGCTGGACACATTATGTTAGAGGCATTGCTAAGAATGCCTCTAAAAAACTGGGACTCCTGTACAAAATTCGAGAATTCTTCACTGACGAGCAGTTGGCCGTAATATATAAAAGTCATGTGCGTTCTCAGATGGATTACTGTTCACCTCTGTGGGGTGGAAGTGGAGTGGTTGCATTGAGGCAGTTGGACAAAATTCAAAATAAAGCTATTAGATTAATCAATAACCCTGCAATCACACAGGACCTTCCTACATTAGCCATACGAAGAAACGTTGCATCCCTTGCATTATTCTACAGATATTTTCACAGCAATTGTTCCGAGGAACTTGCTTCAATTGTGCCGCCTCTCCACATCTTTCCCCGTAGAACTAGGGCAGCTGAGAGCCCTTAATAAGCTTAATATAATCGTCTAATGGTTGCCGGAATATATTATAAAAAAGACATCACCTGTAGAGAAGGGGTTAAAGGTGTGAACTCGATCTTAATCAACCTTTAACTTCCACTGAGCCTGCCTACGCTTAATAAAATCGTGCAATGAAAGCCTGACTAAAATTAAAGAATGCATCATGGTCTTCTGAAAAGATTAAATCTCTGAGGAGGATGACGTGTGTTTGACATGCTCACGCCCAGTCGGGGGACACCTCAACGACATAATACAGACTAATAAGACACACAGCAAAAGCCACTCCAACAGATAAATCTCTCTATTTTTTTCCCCTTTCAATACTCTTCGGAAAGTGGATGGGAGGTGCCTTTGTAAAGGCTTATTCCTCAATACCTTTACCGGACTTGTTGCATTTTAGCAGTTTCTTCTGGCTATCATTAGATGAATTTTATGCATTTTGAAGAGGATCTGTGGGAATTAAAAGTGTACAGACTCTCTCAATCAACCCTCTGTCTTCCATATACCCGTCTTAAACGGAATGAAATCGTCTAATAATAGCCAGAATATAGAAGAAAAAAATGCCAAGATAATCGTGAAAGCGTTAAGATCTTCAATAGGATAATCCCTAAAAGCTATACCCTGTTCCAAATAGGTAGGACAGAAATCGAGAACCCTAATGTCTGTCACTTAAAAGAAGGCTAGAGCAAATGGGCTGTAAATCTCCACATTTACTCCCTTTCAGGCTGACCCTTCCCAAATGGTAAAATTAATAGCTTGATTATTCTAGTCGCGTGTGAGTTATAGAGGTTAATGTTCAAGAGTTTTGGCGCTTATTTATTTGGAACAGGGCATAGCCCCCCTGAGTCGAGCTTCTGGTTAAGAGGGAGGTACTTGTGTTTTCTGTTACATTTAGGTTAGTGTTTACAAAAAAGGTAAATACAATTTATTTTACTGTTTTACACTGAAGTCTGTTGTTTTTAGCATCATTGTATGTCATTTACCTATTCACTACAAGAATGCACTAACTCGAACAGGTTGGAAGACGGTTGCCAAACGGGAATTTCTTTCCTCCCGTGACTTCGAGTATAGTTTACTCTGGCTATCAATAGACGATATTACCCAGTTTATGAAGGATCGGTGCAAATTGTATGGGTAAAAACTATGTGAATTAACCCTCTGACCTTCCATAGCTTCTTAATCTGAATAAAGTTGTCTAATGATAACCCAAATTAGCATGTTTTATTTTAACCCATTCAGTACCGGTGATGTCCTTTTAATTATATTTTGGCAAGTATTTGACAATTTTATTCTGCTTAGGAAGGACGTCTACCCGTTAAGAGACTACAGACTACTGCAATTCATTCTTTTAGCCACCATATATCCTTCCACAGCTTCATCAAATCGTCAAAATGTAGCTGACATCAAATATAAAATACGTTGCCGGTACAGAAAGGGTTTAATATTAAACAAAATGGAGTGGCCCATGGTGGTCTTTGTGGGCTGCCAGCTTTGCCTCACATCCTAAACTACAATGTGTACAAGTTGGAGACCCCTATGAGACCCCGGCCAACCCTGGGGCTGTGTGTAACAATATTAGGCCAACCCTGGTGCTGGATGGGTTAAGCAGAGGTTTTTAGTTTGCTCCCTAGACCTTAACCCGGGAACTGCGGGGAGACTCTTAAGAGTTCCCCCGGCGGACTGCGGGAAGACTCTTAAGAGTGAGTGAAAAAAAAAATCAACTTTTGACATCGAAAAAAAAAATATATATTTTTATTTTTTTATTTTTTTATTTTTTTTTGGCCCCTGGGCCATGCAAAATCTCAGTCCTCTACCTCCCCTCCTTCCCCACTTTCCTCCTCTCCTTCAGTTATCACCTATTTTCCCTGTTATTCCCTTATTCTGAGGTATATTTTCGTGCTAACATTAGCGAGTTGCAAGCAGGGTGTTGTCATCACTGATGGCAAGCGAGTGCAAGAGAGAGAGAGAGAGTATCGATCGACTGTGTCTCAGTGGCCTTGGGGGAAATTGGCGGGAAAGCAGCTTGCCTCACCCATACATTATACAACTCGCGGGCTATATCTCCGATTTTGACCATCCAAACGCTGTTTTCACTCGTTTTATTGTTGTTTCAGGTTAATACCTTTATAATCAACCCATAATAGGCACATATGGATAAGTATTAATGCTATTAATGGCACAATGAATATTTTAGTGACGGAAACACCTCAAATACGTCAGCACAGGGGGACGTTTCCAATTACCCCCATGCGCACTTGTTAGGTTAATCAAACTTTATGAAATACCCCCAATACTCCCCTTCAAGATAAATGTGTACATTTTTCGGTAGAAAAATGTCCTGGCCAAAGCCCAGTTCCTTCTAAGTTACAGGCTCGCTATCGCTCGCCAGGAAGAAAATGACACCAAATTAGCACAAAAGGTTTTACAATTGACGGGGAGGACGTCATAATTGATGGGGAGGACGTCATAATTGACGGGGAGGACGTCTTAAAATCTGAAAACTAATTGTGCTAAACATGGGGAAGAAGGGGGATGAGAAAAATTACCCATCTTCCCTTAACATAAATTGGGCGAAATGTCATAAAATCGCCAAACTAACGGGGCTAACGTTATAACATCTCCAAACTTAGGGGAGGTGTGGTGGAGTGGTCTTGCCACTTGCCTGGTAAGTGGCAGTGAGTTCACTGCTCAATAGGTGGCGTTCTGAGAGTGAGGGTCTGAGTCTGGAGGGTGAGACGGTGAAGCGCCTGAGCGAAGCAACCGGCCGCTTCAGAGATGGAGCTGTTTCGAGCCATGATGGTTGCTTCACATGTCTCACTCCCCAGACTGGAACAAGACCTCACGGGCTTCACCGTGTTGAGCGGTGGAATGTACAGGCTCTCAGCCTATGCCCGAGAGGGAGTAGTTGGAATATAGAAAAAAAAAAAAAAAAAAAAAAAAAATCCAAAGGTCCCGGGTTCAAATCCCGATGTATCAATGGGAAGATATTATTGGGATGGAATTTGTGCTGTACCTAGTATCAGTGCATTACCACAAGCCCACCGAAACGTCAATAAAATACCCTCATTGTTCCCTGATTAAATAGCAGTGTATGAATATTCCCATATTCAAAATATGCTATAGGGGTGCAATGCCTGGTGAGTTATCTGCTCAACAGGTGGCGTTATGTGTGTGTAAGTGTGAGATTCCGAGTGTAGGGGGTGAAACAGTGAAACACGGGAACGAGATGGCTTCAGAGATGGGGTCGTTTCGGGCCATGAGTGAGCACCGTGCCTCATGTGAAGGCAAGATGGCAGGTGCTCGTTGTACTCTACGTGCTTCACATGTCTCACTCCCTAGACTGGAACAAGACCTCACGGGCTTCACTGTTCATTGTAAAGCGGTGAATGTTAAGGCTCTCAGCCTATGCCCGAGAGGAAGTAAGTTGGAATATAGAAACAAAACAAAAAAACTATTGGGGCTAAATATGAGGGAGAAGGGGGTCCGGTTTTCTTATGTTCTTATATGTATTTGTTTCATAATGTTCTTATGTTGTTATATGTATTTGTTTCATTATGTTCTTATGTTCTTATATGTATTTGTTTCATAATGTTCTTATGTTGTTATATGTATTTGTTTCATTATGTTCTTATGTTCTTATGTGTGTTTGAGTGTTGTTTTGTTCCTATGTTCTTTATTATGTGTTTCAGTTGTTGTTTCTTGTGTTCTTATATGTATTTGTTTCATTATGTTCTTTTGTTCTTATATGTATTTGTTTCATTATGTTCTTTTGTTCTTATATGTATTTGTTTCATTATGTTCTTTTGTTCTTATGTGTTTGGGTTGTTGTTTCTTGTGTTCTTATGTTCTTATATGTATTTGTTTCATTATGTTCTTTTGTTCTTATATGTATTTGTTTCATTATGTTCTTTTGTTCTTCTATGTGTTTGGGGTGTTGTTTTTCATGTTCTTATTATTCTTATATGAGCTTGTTTGGGTGTTTCAGGTAAATGTGTATGTTTCCTCCCTAGACCTCCATCAAACTTATACAAAACACCCCCCAAGACCACCCTTCAAGATAAATTTGTAAATTTTTTGATAGAAAAATGTTCCGGCTTCGAAGGCCAGTTTCTCTTGAAATTACAGGCTCGCTATTGCTCGCCAGGAAAGGTTGACACTTAAATGGCACGAAAGGTCTTGATATATAAATGGGACGAAAGGTTTCAAGATCGCCAAATTAATGGAGCGGGTATCTTAAATTCTGAATAGTAATGGGGCTAACCATGAGGAAGAAGGGGGGATCAGTAAAATCCCCTCTTAAGAGAAAATCTCAAATTAATTGGTGTATGTAAAGTGGCGCTAATAAGTCAGTGATGTCTCGGCACCAAGTATATTTTGATCAATAATTGGTAGCAGCAATATCTAAAACTTGATTTATTCATTTCGAGTGAGATATACAAACATGCCCCTATACTTACCTACCTTGTTCAACATCTGACAGCCATTCAAACAGTCCAGAGCGAGCCAAACGTCATGACACCTGAGACATGACTTATTACCGCCACTGTATAATATGTGTTTGTTGTTTTTTCAGGATTCTGCCGGAGTCCCCCCGCTGGTTGCTGGCACGAGGGGACGTCCAGGGCTGTACAGAGGTGCTCATGAAGGTGGGTGGCACCCATATTGGTTAAGGAGAGGTTTTTAGTTTGTTCCCTAGACCTCCATCAGGCTTAAAATTCACCCCCTTAACCACATTCAAGCAAAATGTGGACACTTTGTTGTAGAAAAATTTCCCGGCCAAAGGCCGGTCCCTCTTAAATTTAAGGCTCGCTATTGCTCGCCAGGTAAAAATCATCACCTAATTGCACAAAAGATCTTAAAATCGCCAAACTAATGGGGCTAATGTCTTAAAATCTCAAAAGTAATGAGGCTAAAAAATATAATCTGGGGTTAACTGGTGTGTATGTGTTTGTTTGGGTTGATTGTTCCAGGCTTATGCCGGAGTCCCGTGCTGGTTGCTGGCACACAGGGATGTTAAAGGCTGTACAGACGTGCTCATAAAGGCCGCCACATTGGTAACCAAGTCATATACAGTAGGTAAACAAATATATATATATATATATATATAGATATACAGTAGATCACCAGGGATAACACAAATATCTTGAAGAAGCAAGGCCGCACTCCTAAATGGCCACACACCTTAACCCGGCAGCTACGGGGAGTATCGTAACACTCTCCGACCCATATGACGCTAGAGCATCATATGGAGGTTTGGCCAAAATACTCATATGACACTAGAGCGTCATATGAACTTATCTTAATATCTCTCTAATAAGTTATATGACGCTCTAGCGTCATATTGAGCTCAGTAAGTTAGGTAAGTTAGATCAAAATCTGTCGAATGGTGGCAACCCCATGTTCCTCCGACTTCTAACGGTCCCTCAGTGATATTTTGACAGTTGTGGGGATAATACCGTGTCAGCCGCCTCCTCGTCAGTAAGTTAATATAATCTGTCTGGGGGGGTTAAGAGGTTTTACTGTGCGACTGCGGGGAGACTCTTAAGATCCTAGGCCTTATATTTTTGTGTAAACATAACCAAACCGATCATATGGTGTGGTCGTGAGTGTGTCTATGCGTGGGAAAGAGCGAGATAAAGAGATACTCGCCTCAGTCTCTCTCCAGGCCTCGAGAGAGGAGGATGTGAGGCTGGCTCGCTCAAAATTGGTGACTGAACCTCTCGCTTTCAATTCGCGATTTTGACCATACAAATGATATTCCCACTTGTTTTATTGTTATAACATTTTACTATCTTCATATTAAACGTAAAATAGGCGCATATGGATAATTATTAATTATATTTATGGTAAATTAACAATTATTGTGAGGAATACATATAGATACCTATGCACAGCGGTATGGTGTATACTACAGGGGTTACGCAGCTGAGAGGTTAACCCAGCAGCTACGGGGAGACTCTTAAGAGGTTTTACTGGGCGACTGCGGGGAGACTCTCAAGATCCTAGGCCTAGAAAGACACATTTAAAGCACCCCAGGAGCACTTGATTTTTTTTTTTTTCCCCTCGGCCATGCCCACATATCACTCCTCCACATCCCCTCCTTCCCCCCTTTAATTATCACCTATTTTCCCTGTTATTCCCTTATTCTTTGGTATATTTTTGTGCTAACATTAGCGAGTCGCTAGCAGCGCGTGGTCATATGTATATCTATGTGTGGGAAAGAGAGAGAGATAGAGATAGTGAGCTCAGTGTCTCTCTAGGCCTCGTAAGAGGAGGGTGTGACGGCGGCTGCCTCACACCTGATGAATGAAACTCTCACTTTCAATTCGCAATTTTGACCATCCAAACACTTTTCCCACTTGTTATATTGTTGTAACATGTTACTATCTTCATATTAAAGGTAAAATAGGCGCATATGGATAAGTATTAACCCTGCAGCTGCTGGGAGACTCTTATGAGTTTTACTGGGCGACTGCGGGGAGACTCTTATGATCCTAGGCTTTAAAACAAACATTTAACCCCTAAAAATCGAGTCCTTCTGTAACACTACTACCTGCCAAGCGGGCAGATTTACCATAAATGACGTTCATTCAATGCTGTGTTCATGCAAAAAGAAGAGCCAGAGCCTAATACAATTATATATCTGTGAAAGGGCGATAATAGAGCTTTCCAATGACACCTGAACCATCCTTGTACGACCACGGGTTCTCTTGCAACGATGTTGCAACTCGAGTGGAAAAAACCTAAAATACAGTAATTTCCTCAATTTTTACCCTGTCTCGCGGGACCAGGAATGTGTAAACGTGTGGTGGGTCCTCAGTGGCGGGACTATGTCCATGCCGAACGGTCAGAGCCCGCCTGCGTTCCTCCTACCGCGCGGACTCTCTCTCAGAGCCGATAATGTGCTCAACATCTCATACGACTTAAGGCGGGACCTGCTGTTTAGGCTATGGTTCTCTAACCAACTTAACCCCTTCAGACTCATATGATGCAGAGGTGGCCAGATTAGCAATAACAAATAGAGTTCTCTCACTCTTAAAATTACCTCTCCATAATTAGTTTTCTGCCCACAGCTAACTCAAAGACAACTGCAGAGGTTGAAGTAACTAAACTAAGGGTTTCTAAATACCCCTGATGGCAACTAAGGTTTTAAAGTATCCCTAATAGGCTCAAAATTGCGTCATATGGCGGAGAGGGTTAAGGCGGGACCCGCTACTAGGGTGTTAAAACATCCGAAAAGCACTTGAAATTTTTTATTTTTTTTTTTTTTGTCCCTCGGCCATGCCACATATCACTCCTTCACATCCCCTCCTTCCCCCCTTTCCTCCCCCCTTCAATTATCACCTATTTTCCCTGTTATTCCCTTATTCTTAGGTATATTTTTGTGTAAACATAACCAAACCGATCATATGGTGTGGTCACGAGTGTATCTATGTGTGGGAAAGAGAGAGAGATACAGAGAGAGGCTTCAGTGTCTCTCCAAGCCTCGAGAGGGGAGGATGTGGAGCAGGCTGGCTCATACTTGATGAAAGAAACTCTCACTTTCATTTCGCGATTTTGACCACCCCAACACTTTTCCCACTTGTTTTATTGTTGTAACATGTTACTATCTTCATATTAAATGTAAAATAGGCGCATATGGATAAGTATTAATGATATTTATGGTGAAATAACGATTTTAGTGAGGAAACAGTGTAAATACCTCCGCACAAGTGAATGGTGTATACTACACCCTATGCGCAGCTCAGAGGTTAACGATTAACCCATTGGCTGCGGGGACCGTTATGGAACGCCATGGCAACTTATAGCATTTACAGGCTCTTAACCCTTAAAGATCGGGGCCCGACTTAAGTCCGAATAGAAAAATTTGGACTATGTGGCGGGGCCCGCCTTAAGTCCGAGTGCAATTTTGGCGCAATATTGGTTCTGAGAGAGAGACGAGTGACTAGAGGAGCATGGCTTACCTCATGACCACTCGCCACGGCCGCCGTGGACCTACTGATATTTACTCCACTTACATCCACCCTCACTCCCTCGCTACATACGTAATTATATAAAGAAATTACCGTATTTTAGCGATTTTGCCCTTCGGTTGCACGATCGTTGCAAGACAACCAGTGATCATAGAAGGATGGTTCGGGTGTCACTGGAATGCTCAATTTATGCCCTTTCAGGGATACATACTTGTATTATGCTCTGGGTCTTGTTTATGCATGAAAAAGAGCACGGAAACAACCCCATTTATGATAAAAAGCCCCCGCTGGGCGGCACGGTCAAATATACCGCCTAGCCCGCTAAATAAGGGTTAATGACTCTTAAAGCCTGTGGGGACGAGTGTCAGTGAGCGGTAGCGCGGAAGACCCCCGTCCGCTCTCCAGCACGGCTGTCTGGGTACTGAGACTCGCTCCTCATATCTCGCGAGACTATGCAGATTTGCCAAAGGCAAATGTAGCACGACATTGCTCATAATTAGAAAATATACCCCAATGTCTATGGTAGTGTTGCAGATGAATCCTGCGTGCTACGAAGCTCGTTCTGGTGTCGTTCTTCTAGGTTTTGGCTGAATATATTTTGATTCATTCAGACACTTACTTAACCCTTAACTAGCGGCGCGCAACATAAGTCGAGTATAATAAATCTGGACTATCTGGCGGCGCGCGACATAGGTCGTGTGGCAATTTCAGCCCGTAATGTTGCTGAGAGAGAGAGAGACAAGTGGTGGCAGGAGAGTAGCGAGCGTATGACTGCTCCAGACCACCGCGGCGAACCTACTGACATGAATCCCACCTCCTCCCTCCCTCTCTCACTCGCTACATACTGAATTGTATGGGGAAAGTACCGAATTACATGCTTTTTGCACTCGTGTTGCGCGGTTGTTGCAAGAAAACTAGCAGTCATAAAAGGATCGTTATGGTGTCATTGGAAAGCTCTGTTTATGCCCTTTCAGGGATAGATACTTGTTTTACGCTCTGGGTCTTATTTAGGCATGCAAATGATCACGTAAACAGCCCTATTTTGGCTAAAAGCACCCCGCTGGGCGGTACATATAAATAGACCGCTAGCCCGCTAATAAGGTGTTAATCAATCAGGAGTGCCTGAATGAGCAGTAATATAGCGGAAATATGCAGAAATATCAATGCATCGTAAATGTTAAGAGCAAACATGAAATATGAGGCCGTTATAGTTGTGGCCATTAACGCAATCACTGCGGCAATTGTCACATGACAATTGCTGGGTCTACAGGGGTTATGGACTAAAAGTAACCTTTATTCCCTCAACATTTTCATGTATAGATATGAGCTAGAACGTATTTCAATTATATATCCCTGAAAGTAGAGGAATAGACCTTTCTAATGACACCTGAATCATGTCTGTACGACCACTGGTTGCCGTGCAGCGATATTGCAAGGGTTTGAGCAGTTTTCGCTATCCCCAAGTCTTTAGGGAAGCTGGAGATGTATCACAGCAACCTTAGTATATGCCGAGAGACGGTGGGCGATGGATGGGAGGGTCACACTCTGCTTAGACTCGCTTGCCTGCCTCCCAGGCCTTGTAATACGATGACTTTCGACGATTATCATAAGACAATTGCTGCAGTGATGTCCGTATATTTTATATAATATGCCCGCAGTCATTGAGTTAAGGAATGTGCCCAGTGTGGTTATTAACACAATGACTGCGGCACTTGTCATATGACAATTGCTTGATCGCCACTGTGCCATACGGGGGTTTTGGACTAAAAGTATCAATCATTCCCGGCACATTTTCATGTATAAACAAGAGCTAGAACGTACTTCAATTATATATCCCTAAAAGCAGAGGAATAGACCTTTCCAACGACATCTAAATCATGTCTGTACGACCACTTGATGCCGTTCAACAATATTGCACAGGGGACACTAAATTGGTAAAAAATAGTGAGTTTGAGCGGTTTTCGCTATACCCGAGTCTGTAAGTGAGTTGGAGATGTCTCCCACTGCCACTAGTGATCGCCCAGACATGGGGGGCTATGGATGGGATTGTTCTGCGCTGCTTATACTCGCTCGCCTGCCTCCCAGGCCTTGTTCAAGGCAGAAATTTGGCAATTGTCACATGACAAGTGTCGCAGTGATGACCGTAATTTTTATATAACAGCCCGCAGTCATCGAGTTATGAAATGTGGCCATTTTGACTTGCGTCGTTAAAGACTGTGACTGTTTTAGAGTGTGGCTGTTAAGGGGTGTAGCCGTTTTGGTTGTGATGGTTAATATGTATGTTTTTTAAGATTAGAGATTTCGGTTGTGGCCGTTATTAACACCTTACGAGCGGCCTAAGCGGTTTATTTATATGTACCGCCCAGCGGGGTGTTTTTAGCCAAAATAGGGCTGTTTACGTGATCATTTTCATGCCTAAATAAGACCCAGAACGTAAAACAAGTATCTATCCCTGAAAGGGCATAAACAGAGCTTTCGAATGACACCATAACGATCCTTTTATGATGGCTAGTTTTCTTGCAATAACCGTGCAACGCGAGTGCAAAAAGCATGTAATTAGGCACTTTCCCCATACAATTCCGTATATAGCGAGTGAGAGAGGGAGGGAGGAGGTGGGATTCGTGTCAGTAGGTTCGCCGCGGTGGTCTGGAGCAGTCATACGCTCGCTACTCTCCTGCCACCACTTGTCTCTCTCTCTCAGCAACATTACGTGCTGAAATTGCCACACAACCTATGTCGAGCGCCGCCACATAGTCCAGCTTTATTTAACTCGACTTATGTTGCTCGCCGCTAATTAAGGGTTAATGAGTGTAGGCATTTTAGCGTGTGGCCAGTTTGGTTTTAGCCATGGATGTTTAAGAGACTGGCCTTTATAGAGTGTAGCCATTTTGTTTGTGACTTTTAACTTGCCTTAACTATCTACACCTACGTCATAAAATATATACATGAATGTGTCTCCTCCATATAATTACACATTATCTACGTTATATACTTTATGTAAATTTAAGTGCTTTTCAATATGTAGTTGGCCTAATGCTCAAATTATACAATTTAAACAAAAATACATGATAATTTGTTTACACATATAGCTCTTCCTAGCCCAATAATATATCTACATGAGTGAATCACCTCCATGTCAGCTTATTTCTAAGACTTCTCCTGGATAGTCAAACAATATACAGTATAGGTTACTTTAGGTAAAAAGTGCTTTGTATTATGTAGTAATGCTCAAAACATAAACTAATGTACAGTCTGTTATTGTATTTATAATGTAGAAGTAATAACCTAGTAATAAAAGGACAATGCCACAAAGGCCGAAACAAAAGTCAGAATAATACAAAAATAACAACATTAATGGCCACACTCATACATGACCACAACCAGAAAACTGCTACACTCATAAATGCCAACAACCAAAAAAAGCTACACTCCTAAATGGCCACAGCAAAAATGGCTACAATCTGTTTCTTCTCTAGTTTCTCCATGCCCGATAAGTTAAATGATCTTATGTTATCTGTGACCCTGCTTACAAAACCGCTTGAAGCCCAGACAAGATTGCTTGCAACTTTAATTATTATTCATATTATTATTACAGTATGTTCGAAAAAGATAATGGATATTGATTTGTTACCACTGATTGCTTGAGATCCTTCCTAAGCTGAATAACATCGTCTAGCGTGCGTGTTTGTGCGCATATGTACTACGTGAACCACCGGAAGGGAGGAGAACTGCGCAGGTTGGAGTTGGAGAGGTAGGTTGGGAAGTTGACGGCTCTGAAGGGGTAATGGTGGCATGACCGTATTTATTTGATCATTTCAGTACCTATTCATTATGTTCTTAGTTCTTCCCTAGACCTCCATCAAGCTTTGAAAATACTCCCCCTAAGATATATTTGTATATTTTTCCATTGAAAAATGTCCCAGCCGAAAGCCGGTTCATCTAGATATACAGCCTCGCTATCGCTCTCCAGGGAAAAATGGACGCCTAAATTATGCGAAAAGTCTTAATATTGACAAAGAAATGGGGCAAAAGGTCTTAAAATTGCCTTACTAATAGGCCGAACGCCATAAGATTTAAAAACTAATGGGGCTAAGAATGAGGGAGAAAGGGGGCAATAAAAAACAGCCCATGATGGTTTGCTCTCCTTCCTAAGCTGAATAACGTCGTCTAACATATGTGTGTTTGTGTGCGCAGATATGTCGCGTGAACGGGAAGGGAGGAGAACTGCGCAGGTCAGAGTTGGAGTGTGAGTGTGAGAAGTTGACGGCGCTACAACCCCCGGACGTTTCGCTCCTACACGCTCTCTCTTACCCCAAACTCAGAATCCGGACGGTCATGCTCTTCATTGTATCGTAAGTGAGAGAGAGAGAGTGAGAGAGAGAGAGAGAGAGGGGGGGGGGGGGGAAGAGAAAGTCTGCACATCACTACCTATTCTCTTTATTGTATATGTTCTTTATTATTGATTTCCTTTATTATCTATGTTCTTCATAATTCTCTTTATTATCTAAGTTCTTCATTATATATTCTCTTTATTATCTATGTGCTTTATTATATATGCCATTTATTATGTATGTCCTTTATTATCTATGCACTTTGTGGTTTATGTTTGTTATTATCTATGTTCTTCGTTATATAATTATTCTCTTTATTATCTATGTTCTTCAGTATATATTCTCTTTATTATCTATATGCTTTATTATAAATGCTTTTTATTATTTATTACTTTTATTATCTATGGTCTTCATTATTTATGCTTTTCATTATCTGTTATTCGTTATATTCTTCATTGTCTATGTTCTGTATTGTTTATGCTCTTCATTATCTATCCTCTTAATTATCTATGTGCTTTATTATATATATGCTATTTATTATTAATGCTCTTCATTATCTATGTTCTTCATCATCTATGTTCTTCATTATATTATCTTTAGTATTTATGTGCTTTATTATATATGCTATTTATTATTTATGTTCTTCATTATCTATGTTCTTCATTATATGTTCTTCATTATCTATGTTCTTCATTATCTATGTTCTTCATTATCTATGTTCTTCATTATCTATGTTCTTCATCATCTATGTTCTTCATTATCTATGTTCTTCATCATCTATGTTCTTCATTATATATGTTCTTCATTATCTATGTTCTTCATTATCTATGCTCGTTATTAACCGTTCTTCATTAGCTACACTCTTTATTATTTATGGTCTTTATTATTTGTTATTCATAGTTTATGTTCTTCACTATATCGTAAGTCAGTCTGCACATCATTATCCTCCACGCTCTCCGATACCCCCTTGCTCACAATGTAAGCTCCTCATTATATCTTAACCCATTTACTGCGGGAGACTTTCCCGAACGCCATGGCAATTTACAGGCTTTTAAAGCCTCTAAAAGCCTGTATAATTGAGTGCAAGGCAGGAGGACCACGACAGGCCACACATCCTTCTCTCAGCCAGGCAGCTGAGGCACTGAGGGCTCTGAGTCAAAGTCTCGCGAGATATACAGTGCTGCCAAAGGCAAATGTAGCGAGAAATTAGCAAGAATTGCTCATTTTAGAAAATGTCTATGGTAGCGCTGCGGGTGAACCCTGTGAGCTACGAAGCTCGTGTTGGTGTAATTTTGAAGCTATTTTCTTCTAGTTTTAGGTTGAATACATTTCGATTCATTCAGACACTTGCTTGATCAATCAGGAGTGCCTGAATGAGCCCTAATATGGCGGAAATAGGCGGAAATATGCCCATACCATAAGTGTTAAAGGGGTAGTGCTTTTTCTTGTCCATAATTGTATCTATCAATTTAGTTTTGAGTGTCCTCACTAGACCTCCATCAAGCTTAAAAAACACCCCTAGACCCCATTTCAAGATAAAATTTGTAAATTTTTTGGTAGAAAAATGTCCGGCCAAAGGCCGTTTCCTTCTAACATGACAAGCTCGAAAAAATCGACACCTAAATTGTACGAAGAGTCTGAATATTGACAAAGAAATGGGGTGAAATATCTCAAAATCGCTAAACAAACAGAAAAAAAAAGTCTTAAAATGTCAAAACTAATATGCTAGACATGAGGGAGAAGAGGATCTAGCAACATCAACTACTTCCCCTGTAAATCATTTGTAAGTCAGTTTATGTTGCAGAGGTAGGCCAGAGACCGTCAACCCTAACCTCTACAACTCAATAATGGGCTAGAGAAAATGGGTTGTAAATTCTCACACCTATTCTTATTGCTGGGATGTTGCACATGTATGACCAACCGTTGTGGGATTCCTTTGTCAGCACACCATCTTCAACACCCGTGGCATCGTCTTAAGGCTCAACTACTTTTCGGCCTTGTGCTGCTGCTATTCATACTCATGTCAAGCAGCGAAAGCAAAAGGTAGTGTCTAAACCAACCGTCTCGACGGATGACACGTCAGACGAGACCATTGCTCTCCCCTTCCGCTCGTCGAAGAGGCTTAGATCTTTGGCTGCTCAGCCGGCTCCACGAAAACGCCATTGCAGATCTCGCACTCCTCTTCGTCACAAATCTTCCTCCCTGGCACCGGCTCAGGCAACGAAAAAAAGGAAAAAGAAATTGAAAACCAGATATCATAGTCGTTCTGATTCCCCAGTCTCGAAGGGATAGAAGCACTCTGCTTCACGTCGTTCCCCGGCGAAGAAGACTAAAAATTGTGACGCCTCCCGGCGTTAGCAGAATGGTTGCGTGGGGCATTGCAGCTCGCTAGCGCTCGCCAGGATGGGGGGTAGGCTACAGTTGTCCTAGAATGATCTGCTTTATTTCATTAGTGTCGGGTTGCCACAGAGAGTCTAGAAATGGTCTTTGTTTTGGTCTCTGACTGCGCCTTATATTTTATATTCGCTATACTATAAATGTTGCTTGTGTGGGAGGCGAGCGAGAGAGTGTGAGGGAGTACACCCGGCAGCGAGGTGAGCTATGACGCGGCTCGCTTGGGCGATGACTGCGTTGGCGGCCGGGTGGTCAACTAGTCCCTTCCCGTCGCTGCCTCGTGTTCTTTACCAGCTCAGAGCTTGCCTGACACGCGTATCACCTACATCCTTTGCAATTCTGTCCCCCATACTCGCGACTTTGCATACTATCTCTCTCTCGACTTCTCCTTTCTCATTCTCTAATCTTTATTAAACTCAACATCCCTTCTGGTTTCAGCATAGACGTTCACCGTCGACCAGTCGTATTGTACGCGAAGCTCTCAGATATTTCCATGTATTAGGTTAAGGAGGTATTATGCTTTATTGAGGTTTAGAGAGACGGACTTTTCCGTATGTGTCCTCTCTCGGGAAGGTTGTAGACCGGTATATGTCTCCCTTGCAAGGTGTTGAGTGATTCTGCTTGGTTATCTAAAGCTAGACTAGGGGTAAGGTTACTGTGTCGTTGTCTCCGATGTGTGCAGTGTTAGCCAAGCTCTGCACGACATCGACAGGTACTGTGGGAGCCTAAGTTGTCTTCGGGTTGGTTTACTTTGCGAGCACAGTGCTGTGGTGTGAGAGGGCCATAGCCTATCCCTCACAACATAGTGCTGCCTCTTTGTGTTGACTTCTGAGGGATTGCCAGGATAGAGCTAGGTACTAGAGACCTAGATTTATCAAGAGAGCATCCCCGTCATATAACGTAATCTTCATTATACCACCCTTGGACAACGTTAGGCTACGAGCCGCATGCTCGCCCATTGTTGCCCTGCCTTGATACCCCAGCTAGACTTTATTAACTGAGCAGACACTGGTTAGAGATAAGCCCCATTATTATATGTATGCAGCATTATTATTCACTGCACTTTTGAGCCGAGGTTGTTGTTGAGTTGCACAACCCGAGTAGGCTGTTGCGTTGTGTCACAAAGCATTTCTTTAGTTGTCGAGCATTACTACCTTTGCGCAGTCTTTATTATTCGCCTGCCTATTATTACTACATGTCCTAGCATTTATTGTGACCCGTATTCTGCATTATAATTGTTCAAGATTCTTTACGAACATCTTCCCAGCATCAGACTTATTTCAGAAGTTTCCAGTTGATGTTGCAGGACTAGCATTGCACTTTCTTTAATACAGGAGTGCCAGTTATTTGAGTATCTACCGTAACGTTAATTAATCACGTTAACTATCTTTTCTTTGTGTAACATAATCGAGTAATCTTTTACTGTTTGAGAATAGGCGGTTTCATTGAGCTTCAGCCTAGTGTGTGTGCACCAGTTACCGAGTCATAGGATACCTCGTTGTCCAGGCACGACTCAGGGCGGTAATGGTGTTTTGTTTTCCAGTGTTTAAGGCAGGGGTTGGATCTAGTGTTACCGTTGTTGCATTTTGCCATTATCTAGTCCAATGTTGAAGAGCCCTGTGTCTTTGAGAACCTGGATCGTAACAAATGGCGACCTAGCTCAGGATCTTGTGAACTAAGAGATAATTGCAGGATTGTTGTAGTAATTTGTTTTATTGAGGAATATAGTGGGCACGTTAGATTTTTTTTGGCAAAGTAGTATAGCACTTGAGAGTCTTCAGACATTTTTGGCAAGTAAATAGTGCTACATAGGAGCTTGGGTACTTTTTTTTTTTTTATAAACGTGAGAATTTTTGGTGGACACCATGGGAGACGAATCAGATCATACTGAGGGTTCAGGGAATGATGCAGGCTCTGATGGGCAGATGCCAGGGGGGTTAGTAACTAGTGAGGAGGCCGCAAAGAAGATTTTGGAGGTGCCTATAACAGCTGATCGACTAGAGGGAATTAGCAAGTATGGTCTACAGTGTTTGGCTTCCTTCATGGGGCTAAAGGTGGCTCATAGCATCAAGAAAAACGAATTGAGGGCTTGCGTACTGGGGGCGGCTAGTGAGGTTCAGGGTGGAGAGGGTGCTCGGGGACTTCTGCTCGAGCCCCCCCTCCACTCTACTCCCATCGGGACCTCTAGGATGCCGGAGTTTAGTACGTTCCCGCAGGCCGATAGCCGCTGGCAGCGTGGTTTAGGATCGCTGGGTGGGCCTCCAATAGTTGCACCTCCTCCTCAAGGTTTCACTACAGAAATGCTCTTCCAGCTTGAGATGGCTAAGATGCAGGCTGAGCGTGAGGAACGTCTCGAACTCGCTAAGATAAAGGCTAAACAACAGACTGATCTCGAACTTGCGAGAATAAAAGCCCAGTTGGAGGCTGAGTCTACCAGGTACCGTGCAGATATCGATCTTGACAAGACTCGGGTGGAAACAACAGGGCAACGTCTCGGTGGTGGGAATTGTGGGCATGATCAGTCTTTGTCGCACCTGTTGAAGCTAGTCCCTGTATTTGATGAGTCGGGTGTCACCGAATTTTTCATGAGATTCGAAAAGAAGTGCCAGGAACACCAGTGGCCTGGGGAGAAGTGGGCAGCCCTTGTTTCCTCTAGACTTGTGGGCAAGGGACTCAAGGCTTATGATGCATTGCCTATAGAGTCGTGTATTATCTATGAGGAACTCAAGGAGGCTGTCCTGAGAGCATACGAACTACAACCAGAGACGTACAGGTTGAAGTTCCGGGGTGTTACCAAGGGTCGGGAGAGCACCTTTTTGGAACATGCCCGGGAGCTGTCTGATGCTTTTGGGAATTGGCTGAGGTCGGAGAAAGCTACTACGTTTGACGACATTAAACAGTTGGTGCTTTTAGAGCAGTTTTTCAAATGCACGGGCGGCGACCTGACGTTAAACCTGAAAGAAAAGCAACCAAAGACTCTACAGGAGGCAGCTGAGATGGCTGACCTCCGGCTATCACTAATTCGTGGGTGCGGATCTGCCCAGCGTAGTGAGGCAGGTAACTAGGGGCGTGACGCCCCACCCCCCCGAGTTAGTGATATACCTTATGCAAACAAGTACAAGAGCCATGATACCAAGACTGACCACAAGACTAGCACTGTCCCGTTTAAGAAGGGGCCGGGCCCTTTCCAGTACCAAGGGAAGCCCAAAGGGGAGTTGGAGTGTTATCATTGTCATAAAAAGGGGCACTTTGCAAGAGTCTGTCCTAGCAAACCACCTACAGCAGCTGTGTCTTTGGCCTGCAACATTGGTGTGTCTCCGAAGTCGTTTGAGTTATTATGTTCTCTCCACCAACCAACTGCCCGGGGCAGTTCGTCAGAGGCTGAGGCACAGCCAATGCAGAAGCACCTGGGAGGCTCGAACCCTGCTCAGGATGTTTTTTGCTTCCATAGAGGGCAGGGTTGCGTGATGTGGGCGGGGCGCAAGCATGGAGTAGAGGTCTTGCGTGGTACAGGTGCTTCCCAGACTCTGATGAAAAACTTGACTGGCTACCCTATAAACGCGGCTCGGGTGGTAGTGGTGCAGGGTACTAATGCAACTCGGTCATACCCGCTGGTGCGGTTGGAGTTGGAGGTGGATGGTGTGGCACGTGAATTGGATGTCGGGATTGTGGAGGAAGTGCCAGTGGAGGGAGTCGACCTTCTTCTTGGCAACGACTTTGCAATGCCCGCTTCTGAGGTTTTACCCTTTGTCGTTGCCGAGAGGCCGGCCGACGTGAGTAGGGAAGAGCAAGAGTGGGTCGAGCGGTGCCAGACACAACCCATGGCGTGTGTTGTCACCCGAGCTCGGGCAGCTAAAGTGTCACAGCCTAGTCCTCCGTCTTCAGACCAGTGGAGGAACGATCAACAGGAGGAGGCTAAAGCTGGAGTTGGTTTTAAGAGTTTTGACTCGGCGGCTCTCCTGGGTGATTCAGTATTAGCACCATTACTTAATTCTGGAGTAGCCCCTGGGCCTGTCATCGAGAGTGACGAGGCTGGGCATGACGAGTCTCCATGACAGCAACGTTATGCACATCGAGAGAGACAGAGGGAGCAGCCCAGTATCGGGGAAGGCCATGCATTGCTCCGGGAGCAGTTAGATCGCTTGGCACCCTCAGATATACGTCGGTTGCAACTAGAGGACCCTGAGCTCCAAACGTGTGCTAATGGAGCTGTAGAGCTCGACGAGGACGGCGATGCACAGCCAGGAGATTTTTTTTATTTAGAAGGCATCCTCTATAGGCATTTTCAAGACCCTAAACGTAGTTGGCAAGAGGGGTCCGGAGTAGAGGACCAGTTGGTGGTGCCACGGGAGTGCAGGGATAGCCTACTGAGGTTGGCGCATGACATACCACTGGCAAGACATCTAGGAGTGAGAAAAACGGTGGCGGCTTTAGAAAAATTGTTTTGGTGGCCGGGGTTGAAGGGGCAGGTGGTAACCTGGATAGCAAGGTGTCATACGTGCCAGAGGGTCGGAAAACCTAACCAAACAATTCCGAGAGCCCCGTTGCACCCAATTCCTGTCAGTGGACCACCCTTCAATAAGGTCATCATTGATATGGTCGGACTCCTACCCCTTACTAGTGCCGGTAATAAATTTCTATTAACTATCATGGATGTGGCCACTCGTTATCCTGATGCATATCCAATGAGAAATGGCACGGCGAAAACTGTTGTCCGGAACCTGCTCTTGTATTGCTCGCAGCCTTAATAGAGGTAGTGGTCATAAAAGATGATAACACACACACACACACACACATATATACTGCACATGTAGTATATGTATAATAATAGAAACTGTACACTGTATTACAAAAAAAAAAGTACTTATTAAAATAAAAATGCCTTCTTATGACTAAACTTGTAGTCTTAGGAACTATGAATAATCATTATCCTCTCACATTTTACCACATCCCTGAGGCAGGAAGGAGGTATCAACCCAACTATCCCCCGTTCCCCTCATTTTCTCCCAAAATAGCACCAATGCTTAAACTTATACCTGCCTTTAAGCTATAAATTGCATATGTAGTTTAATTAAATTCAACGACAGGTACTGAGTCAGAGAAGTGTGATTAGAGGACCATAAATTGGTCTGCTGGATATCATCCAATGAGTAATTTTTGAGGAAATGGAGCGAAGCTGCCAACTTACGTAAATCGTGTGCTTGCCCAATAGCACCGGGGTTACTCACTTTAATGACCTTTATTAGTAAAGCTGCTAACTGCCGCTTCCTAAGGCGTGTACCTCTCCGTGAAACCCAGAGCGACCCGGCTTGCGCTGGCTGAGAGACTCGTATAAAGAGTATTTAGCGTCTTAACTGGACACAACAAGTGATGGTTATTGCCACTTTTCAGTGCCGGCACTTCAAATTCCGTGAAAATAGGTTCAGCATGCTCATTTTTTACAATAAAATTGGCCGTTGGTGCAATGTGGACACCCATATTACGCCTCAAGAACCTGAGACAGGTAGGTTCGTTACTCATCTCATCCAACTCAGATACCCGGTTACCAGTGGCCAAGGCCATCAGAGACACAGCCTTCTTTAAAAGCAATTCAAACGAAGGATTACAATTATACTTATGAGAATTTAGCATAGAAAGCGTCCGATCTAGTGACCATGAGTTGGCACGGTGGTGGTCGGAGCCGGAAGCATGCACGCATAAACCCCCGCTCCTCCGCTTCCGGTATGGTGAGTTCCGTTAAATAAAAAAAGGGGCATCTAATCGCCATGAGGTGGTTCTATACTGTGACAACTGACTGGGATCTCTGTTCAAACAAAAAATCCAAATATTAAAAAACCAGAGACACCGAGGACACTCATTGGTCAGTTTCTATGATCCAAGTAGTAAAGGCCTTCCAGTGTGATTGGTATTGGTGTTGAGTAGAGGAAGCATATTGATTAATGAGTTTCTGAGTCATGCTTTCCCCGTAGTGAGTTCGCCATTTTGCCTTTTGAATATCCACAAGGCGAAACTCAGCGAGGTCTTGAGGTTTCCAATCATGTCTAAGAGGAAATACAAGACCGGGAGCGACACCGGGTTCTCACACTACGTCTTCAACTGTGCATGCCAAACTTGGGCTACCCGCAGGGGCGCTATCATCGCGACCATGCCACGATAACTGCGTAGTTTATGAACTACTTGGCACATTAAAGATGCGTCGGGTGGCGGAAACAGATAAATGGAGCTCCATTTCTTCTAATCAACCTAAAATGCGTCTGGCCAGTGTCGGAATAGTTGAAACTTTAGCGTTCCTTTCCTCGTTTATACTTTGTAAAAAACCAACCCACCCATGAAATTGTTCAGTCGGCACAAACACTCCTCCTTGTTGGTCGGTTGCGAACGATTGACGACAGGTGGCTGAGTTCTGAGTGTCATCTAAGTGGAGCGAAGACCGTTGCCCAGACGGAATATCCATCACAACTTCTGGAATTCATTTACAAAGCGGAGTGACCCCCGGCAACTGGGCTGAGGGGTCAAAAGGGGCCTCCAGGCGGACTCCCTCAGATTAGGTGGTAGTGTCACTGCCAGGAGGGCGTGGCTCACCTGGGAACGGCTCGTTGGAGATCCATAGGTCCGATATGGGAGATTGATCCATGGGAGAAGAGCGTGCCAGCTGCTCAGGCTGGGAGTAAACTTCGGAGACAGACTCTCTATCATCAGTAACGATCGTATTGACACTGTGGCGATCCTTTCTTAACACAGAAGAATGTGACAATGCTGACCCCTGAAGGGTGACTGGCGGGGGATTTTATAGGGCTGCTTCTGTATTGAAGGAGAAACCTGTCCAATAATAGGGGAAGCTGAGGTACCACTAACGATGTGGCCTCATGGAAGGGTGAAGCACCCTGGCGAGAGATAGAAGATTGGCTGAACAGTAGCACGTGTGGACTTAGATCGGGAAGTTCCAGATTGATTCTGTTACGATCCAGGTTCTCAAAGACACAGGGCTCTTCAACATAGGACTAGATAATGGCAAAAAGCAACAACGGTAACACTAGATCCAACCCCTGCCTTAAACACTGGAAAACAAAACACCATTACCGCCCTGAGTCGTGCCTGGACAACGAGGTATCCTATGACTCGGTAACTGGTGCACACACACTAGGCTGACGCTCAATGAAACAGCCTATTCTCAAACAGTAAAAGATTACTCGATTATGTTACACAAAGAAAAGATAGTTAACGTGATTAATTAACGTTACGGTAGATACTCAAATAACTGGCACTCCTGTATTAAAGAAAGTGCAATGCTAGTCCTGCAACATCAACTGGAAACTTCTGCAATAAGTCTGATGCTGGGAAGATGTTCGTAAAGAATCTTGAACAATTATAATGCAGAATACGGGTCACAATAAATGCTAGGACATATAGTAATAATAGGCAGGCGAATAATAAAGACTGCGCAAAGGTAGTAATGCTCGACAACTAAAGAAATGCTTTGTGACACAACGCAACAGCCTACTCGGGTTGTGCAACTCAACAACAACCTCGGCTCAAAAGTGCAGTAAATAATAATGCTGCATACATATAATAATGGGCTTATCTCTAACCAGTGTCTGCTCAGTTAATAAAGTCTAGCTGGGGTATCAAGGCAGGGCAACAATGGGCGAGCATGCAGCTCGTAGCCTAACGTGGTCCAAGGGTGGTATAATGAAGATTACGTTATATGACGGGGATGCTCTCTTGATAAATCTAGGTCTCTAGTACCTAGCTCTATCCTGGCGATCCCTCAGAAGTCAACACAAAGAGGCAGCACTATGTTGTGAGGGATAGACTATGGCTCTCTCACACCACAGCGCTGTGCTCGCAAAGTAAACCAACCCGAAGACAACTTAGGCTCCCACAGTACCTGTCGATGTCGTGCAGAGCTTAGCTAACACTGCACACATACGACAGGTGTATTTTTAAGAACACCACCTGTTAATCTCTTTTGTATTAAACCATGATCTTCTTTTATATAGAATGTTTTGCTCGACCTTTTAAAAAGTTGTTAGTGGTTATGTTGATATTCCTGATGAATGTCCCCCTCCAAAATTGAGATATCAGGCATTTCGTCAATGATGGAGGGGCCATTAACCCGCCCAATCCCAGCGACAGCTACTAGCCGTCATTAGATAAGTCACTCCCCAGTCCAAGCGACGGCTAGTAGCCGTCAGTAATGTAATTTCCTTGTAACTGCCTGTATCAGGCTGTACCTGGTACCACGACCATTTGAGCACTGCTCTCGATATGGCAACACTTCTCAGCTTATATAAGTCCTTCTGAAGGATGGGGGAGCCAGGCTTCCTTCATCTCTTGAGGTGGAAGTATTTTTTATCTTGCCATTTTGGCCACATTGCTTGGGACTGGGGGGGACCTTTATTTTTGTATCCTAAGGTACAGTGGGGGTTAATAAATTATAGGTTTGAGTCCCGAAGGGAAGAATGAAAACCTAATATTTAGTATTGGCCCCGGAATCATTGACGATTCCGGCACTCCCAACCATCCCCTTCCCATTCATCTGATATCCTAGAGAGTTTCGGTATATCAGTATGGACAGAATGGCATCAGAGCTAAGCTTGAGACGACGCTACGAACATCAGACTGACGGGAAGCGCAGTACTGGTGAGATCTGATTTATGATTTAATTTTATTATTTCTATTTATTTGTTATTAGTTTTTTCAGTAGTGGCATCCGTATCATACATGGATGAGTCCGTGAGTAGTTTGAGCGTTCGCTCACGATGATATGGATTCATTCTGCTCCTAGGCGGGTCATTTGAAATGGCGAGCCATGAGTTCAAAGAGAGCCATAACTTTGTTAAGGCATTTTGTCAATGATTCCGAGGCCACTAATAAATATTAGGTTTTCATTCTTCCCTTCGGGACTCAAAGCTATAATTTACCCCGCAGATTCAGCCAATTTGCAGTGTATTTTTTGTCTATTTGAGCATCAACATCCTCCCTAACAACAGCTTCCTCTCTCACTTCGTCGTTAAAGGAGAGATAGTTCCTTTTTCTCCTTCATATTTAGTCCCATTAGCTTCGAGGCTCCACATTTTAATGATTGATTGATATTTACTCCCCCAGATTCTGCCAATTTGCCGTGTATTATGTGGTGTATTTGGGCATCAACATCTTCTCCATCAACAGCTTCCTCTCTCACTTCGTCCTCTCAATCTTCGAGCTCCCGAGTAATGTCCTAGGGTGGTTCTTCATACACTTCCTGGGTCGTCGCTTCACTTGCTATGCTACGTTCGTTCTCGTCGCTATATTTTGTGTGGCCGCGACCTTCTACACACACGGTAATCCAATGAACCCTACTGACTTTGATAGTGCTTGTTTTATTGGTCTATGTATTTGTTTATTAATATATTGTTGAGTATCTCTAAAGTTTTTGAAACTATTCTTGCCTCCAAATTTCTTAAGCATTTCTCTTCTCATTATTTGCTCTCAGATCGCCAGTATGGCTTCCTTAACACCCTAAGAGTGGGTGTTAAGGTTTTTTACACCTAGTCGCTGAGCGGGCATATTCCACAAATATTCGCTCGCCCTAGCGCTATAAGTGTAGCTCAGATGCAAACGAAATGGTAAATTTTGGAACGAGCAACTCTTCTTCTCCCTATAGAAGTCTAGTCAGGATGTTTTCTGGCCAGTTTCCCGGGCGCGTTCGGATGTGTTCGCCGCGCCCTGAGTTCGGCCTCCCGCGCGTCGACTTTGACTGTCTATTCCTTCGTTTATCTGTATTATTTTCTCTTATTCTCCTTATTTCTGTATTCTCTCTCACTCCTCCTGTCTGTCTGTCTGTCTCTCTCTCTCTCTCGCTCTCCCTCTCGCGCACTCTCTCTCTCTTCCTCACCCGCGTCGACTTTGATTGTATATATGTAATTCTCTTTATTATTTTCTCTTATTTCCTGTATTCTCTTTATGTTCTTGTATATTTCTGTTATATATCTTTTTCCCTTATTTCTCTTTCTTCACTTCAGTTTCTGTATTCTCTCTCTCTCTCTCACTTGCTATCTCTCTCTCACCCTCCTGTCTCTCTCTCGCTCTCTCTTTATTTACTTATTTTTGTCTATTCTCTCTCTCTCTTGCCTCACCCCCGTCGACTTTGATTGTATATATGTAATTATCTTTATTATTTTCTCTTATTCCCTGTATTCTCTATATTTGCTTGTCTATTTCTGTGTTATATATCTTTTTCCCTTTATTCTCTTAAGTTTCTGTATTCTCTCTCTCTCTCCCTCTCTCTCTCTCTCAACCCTCTCTCTCTCTTGCTTGCTCGCCTTATTTTCATGAAATATTTTTTGTTTGTAAGGTGATATATAATATTATTTCAACACGTTTCCAAATCACCCAAGGGGTAGTGTTATCGACTCATTTTATTTTTAATATTTTTGGTGTTCCCAGGAGGTGTAATCCATTTTTTTTTTTTTTTTTTTTATATGATTGAGGTAGGCAAAAGGCAGAACTGCCTATAGTTATGGCCTGACCTTGCTCGGGGCCTTGGGGCTGTTCGGCCAGGCAGCTTGGGGAACCGCAACAACAAACAAACTGCCTATAGCGAGTGTATGAATGTATGTATGAATGAATGACATGGATGTATGAGGTGGACCAAGAACCAGATGGATACACGAGATTCGGAACTTATGGATGTAATGGGTGATGTTGCTGATGATGATGAATGCAGTTGTGTTTGTGTAGTGTGCTTATTCCACCATATGAATGATTGAATGGCATGAATTCCTGAGGTACTTTGAAATAGATGAATGAATGATTGAATTAAGTTATGAATGATTGGCAAGAAGGGAGGAGGTCTAGAAGTGTTCTAGTGTGTGGTAGTCGTGGTAGCAAGGAATAGCACAGAGTCCCACATCACACTGACTACACATGGACGCGACTTCCCTCCTATGTCGGGTGACTGCAGACGTGGCACTGCTTCTTTCCGGCCTTCCGGCCAGCTTCAATTTGTGCGTCTGTGAGGGGTACATGCACAAGCCTGTGGTTTGCGAGGTAGTCCCGGCACTCAAGGCGGTTGGGCATATTGACGATCGCCCTCGGAACTGGTGCCGTATGTGTGGTTCCGTGCTTACTGAGGATGGCATCGATAATTTCCTTGGCGAACAGCCATAGAGAGCTCCTCTTTCCTGTCCGTGTCATCCACAGGTTGTATGCGTTCAGGATAGTGACATCAAGAAGATGGACTACGACCTTCTTGTACCATTTACAGGTCTTTCTAAGGCAGTCAACAGCAGTGATTTGCATATCACTCTTGTCCACCAACCGCATGTTCACATTATACTCGATAACAGAGCCAGGTTTGGAGACAACAACTAGAGTCCTGTTGCCTGTGACAGGGTCGTGCTGGTATCTCCTCTTCCCGCTATCTCGCAATGCGGACTGGTGGTAGGTGGAGAGGACATTGACTGGCTTTGTGTCGTGCCAACAAATAGCCAGTATGTTCTCACTGCTACTCTTCTTCCGGATGATGTCTCCTTTCTGTGTCTTGGCAAACTTGGGCCAGTGTTTCCTGTTTGCCCTAACAGTTCCACAGCTTTCCGTTCTCCTTGTTAGGAGATACCTGGCAAGGAGAGGAGAGGTGTAGAAGTTGTCCATGAACAGGATACGGTTGGCATCCATATACGGCTCCATCAGTGTCTTCACAACCGACCCTGAAAGACCCAGAGGGTCGTTCGGAATGTCCACATCAGTAGCGGTGTATATGATAAGGTCCAGCACGTATCCTGTCTCGCAGTCACACAGGACAAAGAATTTGACCCTGAAGCGGTGACGCTTCGACGGAATGTACTGTCGGAAAGAGAGACGTCCCCGGAAGAGGATCAAGGACTCATCGATCACAACATTCTGGAAAGGTTTGAAAAACTGGCGATACCTGTTCAGGAGGGAGGTCAGGAATGGCCGTATTTTCCAGATCTTGTCAGCTCCGTGTGCCGCATTATTATCCACAAAATGCAAGCACTTCAGAATTTGCCTATACCGGTCCCTTGGCATATAGATATTGAACCATGGCGTTGGTATGATGTCATGCATGATCCAATAATCCAACATGTTGTGCTTCTTAATGTGGGGCATGAGCTTGGTGAGGGCCAAAAACACGAGGAGATCAGCGATGTCAATGGGTGTCCATCTCCGCATGTGGGGCGAGTTCATTTCTTCGGCGTGCTGGCGTCCATACCGGTTTGTCTCTGTGACAATGTCGCCGAGCAATTGGTCATCAAAGAATGCCCGGAAGTAGTCATAAGGGGTATCATTTTCTGAGCAGGGGAAGGCAGGCTGGATGCCATTCGTTGTCTTGTCAAACAGGGGTGGAACACCAGGCATATCCCGAGGCTGGCAGTCCTCCCACTGGAAGACAGGTGGCTCGTCACCCGGCCTCCTGCCCCTCCCGGCCCCTCTCGCCCTTGCTTGGCCGCGGAGCTGGCGTCCACCTCCTCGTGCACCTCCTCGTGCCCTTCCCCGGGCACCTCCCTGTGGCGGTCCCCTCCCGCCACCTCTTGGTAATGGCTGTGGCTGTGCCTGCACCGGCGCCTGCTGTGGCTGTGCCTACGCCTGCTGTGGTTGTGCCTGCGCCTGCTGTGCCTGCCCGCCATCAGAGTCTCTTTCCGGTGCCGGGGATATCCTGGCTTCAGGCGAATCGGGAGAGCTTGGGCCGGCATCGCTTTCGTCCAAATTCAGCCGACGCCTGGTCCTCCTCGTCCGCACCATCTCGGGTGGCGTTGACAACACGGGGGGAGGAGCATCTGCAGCTGGTGTAGAGGTCGCTGGACCAGGATGTGCATGGGCGGGGGTAGTCGGTATCTGCTCTACCCCCGAGATGTTGGCGAGCGGCATCACTGGAGGCTCTGACACGGCTCGCTGCCTGGATGGTGGGGCTGGCTGTGGGGACAATGACCTGGTGCGTTTGGCCGGTCTGGAGTTGCCTATGAAAATTGAGAGAATGGTATTTCGTGTGAAGGGATGTGCAGACTTATACTTTATAACTAAGACATGATGTATTTGAAAGAGAGAGAGAGAGAGAGAGAGATCCAGGAACACGACTGCTTGGTGGTAGATTTAATTCTCAAAAGGATGGTTTGGGAGTGCCCTGGGCATGAGAGAGAGAGAGAGAGAGTAAAGAGAATAAGAGAATGTTACGTCCTGGGATATATAAACACTGGGCTCTTTCTATTGGACTAGGTATGCGGCAACAAGCAACAACGGAAAACGCTAGATCCATCCCCTATCTATAAACCCAGGCAACAAACTATCCTAAACCATCAAGAGTCCTGCCTGGACAACAAGGTATCCTATGACTCGGTTTCCTATGACTCGGTTACAGGGTGCACGCACTATAGACTGCTGATAGTCAAGCAGGCTATATAAAAGATCACACAATTAAGTTGACTTAAAGCTTCAAGGAAAAGATAGATAACGGAATTAAATTGCAGAAACAATTTAATAACAAACTAGAAGAAAGTACATTTAACGTTACGTTAATTAATACAACTAATCACCCCTGCATGAAAGAAGGTGAAAGCAAACAGTCCTCAAAACATCGTACAGGTAGACAAGATGCAGGTTTCTAAACTGCATGCGGCTACTGTAGGATCTGATGCTTAGCAAAGAAAATACGTTACGGATTTAGAGAACTCTGAACTCATAAGCAGGAATAAATACTAGTGATAGGCCATACAGTGTATAATGGCATAGGTATAATTAAATAAAGGCAGCAACTCGCAACATAACCACATACAGGTGTGCTTCTCACTCTTAGTCAGGCAAGCCTGCTCGGACAGAGTCTCAAAGCCACACCCTGACTCACAATGCTCACAAAAACGGTAAACTGTGGCACAATAACAAGCATGCAGAAATAATAAACCCCTAGCTGTTAATCTGCCAGGTGGCAGAGGTCTAGCCGGAAGGATATAGGCTTCGGATACCCGGGCTGAGCCACCTGCTCTAGCCTAGGGACGTTCCCAAGTCTGTGCACCAAATTACTCTAATTGAAAGGGTGCTCTCTTGAGAGACTCAGATCGCAAGTATCTGACTCTCTCCTGGCGACCCTAAAACAAAAGCAAGACGTGCTAGCGCAGTGCTGAGAGGCAAGGGCCCTCACACAACACAACACTAGACACACAGGGACACAGACAAGAAAATGCCCCCAGACTCCCACGGGTATCCTAGTAAAGTTGTGCGGGTCCACAGGACTCGCACCAGCAGACTTTACTTAAAGGATCGCAAAAAGCCTCCCCTCTGGCCTAGCCCCTGCTAACCTGACACAAGAACACACTAGCAAGCATGAAACCACCAAATATGAGACAACAAAAAAGCTTCCTAGGTCTCATTAACAATTACGTCTCTGCATAAGGCCCTAAATCCTATCTAGTTATCTGAGAGCTCGTCGTTAATACAATAATAGATATAAGGTCTATCAAGGGGATGGGATAATTAAATAGATTGGTGAAGTAGTGGAAGGAAGGTATACAAAGTAAGAGAGAAAGTTTCTAAATGGGGTTGAGAGGGATAGATATCAAGGGGGTCCGAAGGGTACGACAGTGAGGTGAGCTCTGAGTCTTGAATCTGTCTGGACCCCACCCTAGGCATGCAGAATACATCCCAGGCTTGGCAAAACTCAACACAGTTGCCGGGTCAAATTCGTCTACCCCGTGCGTGAGTTGAAACTAAGCCTAACGTTGCCAACAAATGCATATGGCAACATTAGGCTCGTCCCAAGCTAGACTCTCCGCGCGAAGCAACGTCCCCCAGCCGGTCTCTCTCTCACGCTCGTCTCCTCCCACTCTCACTAGACTTACATCTTATATATTATAATGAAACAATCAACTATCGAGAATAAAATATACTAAGATGCGTTGGTTAAGAATAAGGGCAGCTACAAGCTGTGAAACAACATAAGAATATCCCAGACATTAGTTACATTGTCGTAGGATATATACTAAGGAAAAGCCGGCCGGCCGGCCGGCTGCCGCCAGCCGGTTTCTAAACGGCTGGGCAGCCGACGCGCGCGCATGCCCGCACGTGGCTACTATGCAGAAGCGTCACACCTCCCCCAAGATATAAGACCCTTGACTAAGTTCTTCATATCTAACAGAAAGCTTCTCATAGTACCACACACTGTTGCGACACAAGGCGCTATATATAAAAAAAATAAAGACTGTTGCGCTCCACCGAGCAAGTTCAACTAACTTAGCGACAATAAGCGAAAACATTCAACTTGGATACTGCTACAACATCTTATACAAAATTCTACACGTTATAAAAAATAAAGAGTTTTTATAAGGTTTTTGCTTTTTTATTTTTTTTTATTTTCGGCTGAACTACAGTGACCGCCTATTTTCCTCCACACTCAACCCTCAATCCTGTGGCAGTCTAACCAACATCATCCACCCTTGATAGACAATCCGCTTTCACGTTATCAGAACCGGCAATATGGCGTATGTCCAGATTATACTCCTGAAGCATGAGTGACCACCTGGTCAGCCTCATATTCCGGTTATGAAACTGATTCAAGAATTTCAGAGGGTGATGATCGGTATAAACCACTACGACTGGTCCGAAAGCAGGAACATATACATCGAAGTGCCTGAGCGCCAGCACTATCGCCAGGAGTTCTTTTTCAATTACAGAGTAATTCCTTTGTGCACTATTGAATTTTGTACTGTAAAAACTCACTGGATGTTCGATACCTTCATCATCTGTCTGTAACAAGACAGCCCCAGCCCCTACGCCACTGGCATCAGTCGCCAGCTGAAAAGGTCTGCTGAAGTCCGGGGCCCTGAGTATGGGGTGGGTACATAACAGGTGTTTCACCAAGGAAAACGCCTCTGCACACTCAGGAGACCACCGGAACTTCTTGTCCTTAGATAATAAGTCAGTTAAAGGTGCAAGTACAGTCGAATAGCCTTTGATGAAGCGACGATAATAGCCTATCATACCTAGAAACCGCATGATTTGTTTCTTAGTCGTAGCCTGGGGAAACTGATCGATGGCTTTAATCTTTGTTTGTGGAGGGCACACCTGACCCATCCCCACCTCGAACCCCAGGTACAAAACTGTGGCTTTGACAAAATTGCACTTACCCAGGTTTACCACCAAACCTGCTTCATTCAGTTTATTAAAAAGCTGTCCGATGTGAGCACAGTGACTGTTAAAATCATCGTCGTATATTATGACATCATCTAGGTACACCGTACAGTTGGGAATGTCGGCTACAATGTCGTTTATTAATTTCTGAAACGTTGCAGGGGCATTTTTCAGCCCGTATGGCATAACATGGCAACGATATGTGGCACCGTCCACCACAAACCCACACACCTCTCGCGCTCGCTCAGACAAGGGCACTTGCCAATAACCCTTAACAAGGTCTATCTTAGTGAGGAACTTGGCCTTTCCTATCTTATCCACACTGTCGTCCACGCGAGGGAGAGGGTAGGCATTTGTGGGGGTTAAACCATTCAACCTGCGGAAATCTATACAAAACCACACCTTGCCATCTGGTTTGGGCTGCAGTGTGACTGGGGAAGTCCACCTTACTGCACCCTCAGAAATCAGCCCACGTTTCAGCATATAATCCAGCTCTTCCCTAAGTGCTGGTAATTTAATAGGGGGAACACGGTATGGCACTGATTTAAAGGGCGGGTGGTCCCCAACATCGACATCGTGCACCGCTTGAGTAGTGAGGCCAGGATGCTCCGCGAAAACAGCTGGGTTTGAATCAAACAAGTGCTGCACAGCTATACGCTGTTGCTCAGGCAGGTGCAATATCAACTCGTGAGCCACTTGTCTATAATTCCCCGCCCACTGATCCGCGGAAACATGACAATCCCAATTATCCTCCCCCGCAGCTTGACTGTCCCTTCCTCCTTCTCCACCACGATCGCTGCAGATCAACACCGGGACAGTGAGAGGCTTGGAGGGGCGCCTCACATACTCTTTCATCAGATTTACATGGCAAAGTTGGTTCTTTTTCTTACGATCAGGAGTAGTAGCTACTAAATAGTCGAGATCAGAAACCTTCCTTACAACCCGATACGGACCAGAATACTGGCAGACAAGGGGTGTCCCACCAGAGGCAGTAGTATCAGTACCTCCTGATCTACTTCAAACTCCCTCAGCTTCACCTTCTGGTCGTATCTGTCCTTCATCTGAGCTTGTGAACTCTTAAGGTTCCGACCTTCTACCTCCAAGCTCTTTAGCATTCTCTCACGGCTTTCAACTACATACTTTAGAAGCGAGCATGGCTTTGTGACTTCCTCCCAGATCTCCTTGACTATGTGGAGGGGCCCCCTGACCCTGTGTCCCAAAACCAACTCGTTCGGGCTAAATCCCAAGCTCTCCCTAGGTACTTCTCTCGCAGCAAATAAAATGTATGGGAGACCTAGATCCCAGTCCTTTCCATTTTCCATGCAATAACACCGCAACATACTCTTGAGAGTCGAGTGCCACCTTTCCAAAACTCCCTGACTCTCGGGATGGTAGGCAGATGACACCACAGACACTATCCCATGTTGCTGCATGGTCTGCTTAAACAGAGCAGAAGTAAAATTGGATCCCTGGTCAGACTGGATCTCCTGAGGGTAGCCATAACGAGAGAAATAGACAAGTAGGTTTTTGACAACAGTCTTAGCCATCCCGTTGCGCATGGGGTAAGCATCTGGATACCGTGTTGCTACATCCATTACAGTTAGTAAAAATGTATTGCCGGCACTAGTGGGGGGCAATGGGCCAACCATATCGATAACTACTTTTCTGAAGGGCGGCCCAATGACAGGGATGGGTTGTAACGGGGCTCTCGGGATGACCTGATTGGGTTTCCCAACAACTTGACAAGTGTGACACTGTGACACCCATGACACGACACTCGCCTTTAGCCCAGACCACCAGAAAAGCTTGCTCAGAGCTGCCTCCATCTTACGTGCTCCCAGGTGCCCTGCCAAAGGCACATCATGAGCTAATCTCAATAAGCTCTCACGGCACACCCTCGGTACTACTAACTGGTCCACTAATCCTGACCCGCCATCCCACTTTTTCTTGGGATCCTGATGTCTCCGATACAAGATCCCCTCGGACAAGAAAAAATCACCAGGCTGCGCATCCCCATCGCTCTCCAGTTCGATAGCACCATTACCACACGCCCTGACTTCAGGGTCTTCCAGCTGCAAGGAACATATATCAGCAGGTGCGAGATTATCCAAGTTCATCTTAAATAATTTATTTCCACCTCCAATGTCCCGCTGAGCCATCCTTTCCTCACGCTGCGCATAACGATGCTGTCGCAGAGTATCTTCCTGCCCTGCACCTGCACTAGCGGTGAGAGGCCCCGGGGCCTCTCTAGACTCTAACATAGGTGCAAATAATGAGTCACCAAGAAACACTGCCGGCTCAAAACTCTCCAATTGACCAACACTTCCCGTTTTCTTGTGACCTTTCCTCCGCGGTTTGATAGACTGAGGTGGTGGCTGCAAGGCTCCGGATGTCTGAGAACGTGTCACAACACACGCCATGGTTTGTACGCTACACTTCTCAACCCACTCCTGTTCCTCCCTACTAACGTCGGCCGCCTTCTCGGCAACGACCAAGGGTGAAACCTTAGAAGCAGGCACCGCAAAGTCGTTGCCGAGGAGGAGGTCGACGCCCCCAACAGGCAAGTTCTCTAAAATTCCTACATCCAGCTCCTTCGCCACACCACCCACCTCCAGCTCCATCCGCACCAGCGGGTAAGACTTCGTAGCATTGATCCCCTGAACTACCACCACCCGAGCAGCGTTAATCGGTCTACCAGTAAAGTTCTTTAACAAGGTCTGAGAAGCCGCCGTATAACGCAATAGCTTAACTCCTCGCCTTTAGCCAGCCCACCTCACAAAACCATGCCCTCTATGACCCCCAAAGACGTCGCGGACAGGGTTCGAGCCTTCCGGACTCTTGAACACAGGCTGTGTCCCAACCTCTGACGAACTACCCTTGGCAAACTCAGAAGATATAGGCGACACCCCTATGCTGCGGGCCAATGACACAACCTTGTTTGGTGGCTTGTTCGGACAAGCATTTGCAAAGTGACCCTCCTTGTGACATGCAAAGCACTCTTTACTCTTTGGTTTCCCTTGGGAGTGGGCGGTACCATTAGACTTCTTATACGGGACGGTATTTGGTTTATGTTCAGTTTTATTGTCAGTGCTACATGGTTTTGTGTATTTATGTGTATCAAAATTCTTGGGAGGGGGAGGATCCTTTGCACCCGACTCACTCCTAGCTGCTGCTTCGCACCCTCGAATTAATGACAGTCGGAGGTCAGCCATTTCTGCTGCCTCCTGGAGAGTTCTAGGATTTTTTTCCTTTATATTTAATGTTAAGTCCCCGCCTGTGCACTTAAAGAACTGCTCCAAGAGAACCAGCTCACTCAACTCCTCAAAAGTAGCTGCCCTCTAAGAACGCAGCCAATGCCGTAGTGCATCAGACAAGTCACGGGCGTGTTCTAGGAAGGTACTATCCTTGCCCTTAGTAACACCCCGAAACTTCAAGCGGTAAGTTTCTGGTTGTAACTCATAGGCCCGTAGCACAGCCTTCTTTAGCTCATCATAAACTACACAGGACTCTAAAGGTAGTGCATCATACGCTTTTAGCCCCTTTCCTAGGAGTCTTGATGAAACTAATGCTGCCCACTTTTCCTGAGGCCACTGGTGTTCCTGACACTTCTTCTCAAATCGCATAAAAAACTCAGCCACACCTAATTCATCGAACACAGGAACTAGTTTAAGCAGGTGCGACAATGATTGGTCCCGATGTCTGTTACCTCCCCCAATATTTCGCCCTGTTACCTCCACTCGAGATCTCTCCAGCTCCCTGTCAGCCCGATACCTTGTAGACTCTGCCTGCAGTTCAGCCTTTCGTATAGCCTGTCTCTCGGCAGCCTCAGCCTGAGCTCTAGCAACCTCAGCCTGCACACTAACCTGTCTTTCGGCAGCCTCAACCTGAGCTCTAGCCTGTCTTTCGGCGGCCTCAACCTTGGCCATCTCAAGCCGAAACAACAAATCTGGAGTCAACCCTTGAGGAGGGGAAGGTGCATTTAATGGAGAGGGTCCCTGTGATTGAATTCCACGCTGCCATTGACCATCAACTTGGGGGTATGTACTAAATTCAGGCACCCTGACGTTTGATATGGGGGTAGAGTGGAGGGGAGGCTGGGGACCGGGGCCCCCAGTCGCCTCTCCACCCAGGTCTCTCCCTTCTAAACCCAATATCAAAGTCCTCAGCTGATCTTTCCTCATGCCACTTAAACCCTGGTGACCCTGAAGACCTGCCACACACTTTAAGCCATACTTATTCAGCTTCAACACCCTGGCAGCAGTAAGGGGCACCTCTAAAAATCTTCTAGCACCCTCCTCGCTATCGACTAGCCACTCCATAGGTCTTTCTCCCTCCGAGCCCGTATCGTGACCTGACCCATCACTGTGTTCTGATGTAATAGACATGTTTGTGTACTGCAGTAATTATCACGGTTATAGAATGTGCCTTATCTCCTATGCAAGTATGTATATACTAATGTTATTTAAAGTCTTTAATGTGTTATATTGGTGGCTAAAAAAAAAAAAAATCTATGTCCACTGTATTCCTCTAATCATAAGGAATCTCAAAACAAATGACCACTATATTCCTCTGTTCAGTAAATCCTATGCAAGGTCGCCATTTGTTACGTCCTGGGATATATAAACACTGGGCTCTTTCTATTGGACTAGGTATGCGGCAACAAGCAACAACGGAAAACGCTAGATCCAACCCCTATCTATAAACCCAGGCAACAAACCACCCTAAACCGTCAAGAGTCCTGCCTGGACAACAAGGTATCCTATGACTCGGTTACAGGGTGCACGCACTATAGACTGCTGATAGTCAAGCAGGCTATATAAAAGATCACACAATTAAGTTGACTTAAAGCTTCAAGGAAAAGATAGATAACGGAATTAAATTGCAGAAACAATTTAATAACAAACTAGGAGAAAGTACATTTAACGTTACGTTAATTAATACAACTAATCACCCCTGCATGAAAGAAGGTGAAAGCAAACAGTCCTCAAAACATCGTACAGGTAGACAAGATGCAAGTTTCTAAACTGCATGCGGCTACTGTAGGATCTGATGCTTAGCAAAGAAAATACATTACGGATTTAGAGAACACTTAACTCATAAGCAGGAATAAATACTAGTGATAGGACATACAGTGTATAATGGCATAGGTATAATTAAATAAAGGCAGCAACTCGCAACATAACCACATACAGGTGTGCTTCTCACTCTTAGTCAGGCAAGCCTGCTCGGACAGAGTCTCTAAGCCACACCCTGACTCACAATGCTCACAAAAACGGTAAACTGTGGCACAATAACAAGCATGCAGAAATAATAAACCCCTAGCTGTTAATCTGCCAGGTGGCAGAGGTCTAGCCGGAAGGATATATGCTTCGGATACCCGGGCTGAGCCACCTGCTCTAGCCTAGGGACGTTCCCAAGTCTGTGCGCCAAATTACTCTAATTGAAAGGGTGCTCTCTTGAGAGACTCAGATCGCAAGTATCTGACTCTCTCCTGGCGACCCTAAAACAAAAGCAAGACGTGCTAGCGCAGTGCTGAGTGGACTAGGCAAGGGCCCTCACACAACACAACACTAGACACACAGGGACACAGACAAGAAAATGCCCCCAGACTCCCACGGGTATCCTAGTAAAGTCGTGCGGGTCCACAGGACTCGCACCAGCAGACTTTACTTAAAGGATCGCAAAAAGCCTCCCCTCCGGTCTAGCCCCTGCTAACCTGACACAAGAACACACTAGCAAGCATGAAACCACCAAATATGAGACAACAAAAAAGATTCCTAGGTCTCATTAACAATTACGTCTCTGCATAAGGCCCTAAATCCTATCTAGTTATCTGAGAGCTCGTCGTTAATACAATAATAGATATAAGGTCTATCAAGGGGATGGGATAATTAAATAAATTGGTGAAGTAGTGGAAGGAAGGTATACAAAGTAAGAGAGAAAGTTTCTAAGTAAGGGTTGAGAGGGATAGATATCAAGGGGGTCCGAAGGGTACGACAGTGAGGTGAGCTCTGAGTCTTGAATCTGTCTGGACCCCTCCCTAGGCATGCAGAATACATCCCAGGCTTGGCAACACTCAACACAGTTGCCGAGTCAAAATCATCTACCCCGTGCGTGAGTCGAAACTAAGCCTAACGTTGCCAACAAATGCATATGGCAACATCAGGCTCGTCCCAAGCTAGACTCTCCGCGCGAAGCAACGTCCCCCAGCCAGTCTCTCTCTCACGCTCGTCTCCTCCCACTCTCACTAGACTTACATCTTATATATTATAATGAAACAATCAACTATCGAGAATAAAATATACTAAGATGCGTTGGTTAAGAATAAGGGCAGCTACAAGCTGTGAAACAACATAAGAATATCCCAGACATTAGTTACATTGTCGTAGGATATATACTAAGGAAAAGCCGGCTGGCCGGCTGCCGCCAGCCGGTTTCTAAACGGCTGGGCAGCCGACGCGCGCGCATGCCCGCACGTGGCTACTATGCAGAAGCGTCACAAGAATAAGAGAAAGATAACAAAGAAATTACGCGCGTGTGAGGCCTAAGAGAGAGAAAGAGAGAGACAGGAACACGACTGCTTGGTGGGAGTGTCCAGGGGCAGGAGATAACATAAGGATGGTTTGGGAGTGCCCCAGGCATGAGAGAGAGAGAGAGTAAAGAGAATAAGAGAAAGATAAAGAAATATACGCGCGTGTGAGGCCAAAGAGAGGGAGAGAGAGAGAGTACAAAGGAAATCAAGCAACAACAGGTCTAGTGACTCTTCTAGGCTGCATGTCCTCCAAAACACTGAGGATCAAGTGTCCAAACAGTGGTTTAGAGTGAGTAAGGGAACATTGGAAAGGGAACTACTGTCCTGGAACTAATGTCCGTGGCAGGATTAGAAAATTAGTAGGGGACAGATGGGTTAGTAACTGAGGGGAGAGTAAAATATAGTTATTCATTTACAAACGCAGTCAGTCGTGGTTTTGATGCAAGATATTTGTCTAGGCGAAGTTTAAATGAATCAACGGTGCTGCAGGCTATGACATCTCGGGGAAGCCCATTCCATAAGTTGACAACTCGATTGAAGAAGAATTTCTTAGCTTCGTGTGAGTTAAAAGATTTACCAATAACATTGCAACCGTTTCCCCGCGTGTAATTAGATTGGTCGATAGTGAAGTACTTACTACAGTTCATATTGTCGATGCGTTTGATGATTTTGAACACTTGAATTAAGTCACCTCTTAATAATTTGCTGGGTTAAAGGAAATAGATTTAATTCTCTAAGACGCTCCTCGTATGGTTTGTTCTTTAGGCTAGGTATCATTTTGGTAACTCTACTTTGAACTCGTTCTAGCTTGTCTATATCTTTTTGGTAATAAGGGCACCAGGATTGAACGCAGTATTCCAGAAGAAGGCGGACTAAGGAATTGTAAAAGGGTTAGGATAACGTCTTTGGATTTATGCTCAAATGACCTGCCTATAAAGCCAATTATTTTGTTTGCCTTCTTAACAACTTCTGAACATTGTTGACTCGGTTTTAGGTTACTCGATATTGTTACTCCCAGATCGGTTTCTCTGTTTACATTCTTAAGCTGAGTGCCATTCATCAAATAGTTTGCTTTCTCATTTTGGCATCCGATATGTAGTACTTTACATTTATTTGCATTGAAACTCATTTGCCAAATTTGGGCCCAACATGACAACATATTTAGATCGTGTTGCATATCGTCAACTTGTTCTTTTGAGAGTACGCTATTTGCAATTTTTGTTTCGTCAGCATTTTTGAGATTGTACAGGTGAGACCCTCATCTATGTCGTTGATGTAAATTAGAAAGAGAATTGGTCCTAGTACCGATCCCTGGGGTACCCAGCTACATACATTGGTCCATTTAGATGCCTTACCGTTTATGACTACTCTTTGCTTTCTGTCGCTGAGCCAATTGTCTATCCATTTCAACACACCATCTTGTATTCCATGCGCTTTTAGTTTTAGCAGTAAACGTTTGTGGGGAACTTTGTCAAAGGCCTTTTGAAAATCAAGGTATATAATATCTACAGCTTTAATCTCATCGTAGAGGTTGAGGATATCGTGGAAGAAGTCTAAGAGGTTTGTTAAACAGGAACGTTTTTTACGAAAGCCGTGTTGAGTATCTTTAAGTATGTTATTTTCCTCTAAGTGATTTTCGAGTCTGTCTCTTATGAGTGTTTCTAACATTTTACATACAACTGAGGTTAAGCTAATTGGACGATAGTTCCTGGGTAGGGATTTGCTGCCTTTTTTGAATATCGGTGTTACGTTGGCTAGCTTCCACTGATCAGGCATAGTTCCAGACTGCAAGGATTTATTGAATAGCAATGTCAGTGGTTTGGAGAGCTCATCCTTAGCTTCCTTTAGGACTCTAGATGAGATTGTATCAGGTCCAGGCGTTTTATTTACCTTGAGTGTATCTAAACAATTCAATACGTCTCTCTTTGTAATGGTGATATTGCTTAGAACATATGAATTATCAATCTGAATCGGCGATGGTGTAGGGATATCACTGAGGTCTTCCATTGTAAAAACTGATGCAAAGAAGGTATTGAGGGCATTACTCATTTGTACTTCGTCTTTGGTGTATTCTCCATTTTCATCGACTAACGGTCCAACAGTTGAAGTAACTACTTTTTTCTTTGTGATATAACTATTGAATTTTTCGAGTTTGTTTTACTTTGATTCGCAACATGTAACTCCAGGGTCTTTTTAGTTTGCTTAATTAACTTTTTGGCTTTGCGTCGTAGCTCTACAAATCTCACCCGTTTTTTGTCATTTTGTAAGGATTTTAATCTATCATTAGCAAATTTTTAGCAAGCAGACAGTTTGAAATATCTTTATTCCACCATTTGGGCTTAATATTAAGGCCTGTACGCCATATTTTCGCTGGTATGCAGTACTGCACTGCTTTTAGATAAGTGGTTTCGAATAATTCCCAAGATGTATTTATGTCGTTATTGTTAATTAAAAAGCTCCAGTCAGTTTCTTTAAACATAGCTCTAAGTTTATGAAAGTTTACTTTCTTGAAATTAGGGACTTTTTCGGTGCTGCTATTTGGTTCGTTACTAGTAAACTTTAAAGTGAAAGTTATTGTACGGTGGTCGCTGTTACTGAATTCATCACCAACATTCAAATTCTCTATTAATTCTTCTTTTGTTGCAAGTACAAGGTCAAGAACGTTATTACCACGTTCGTTCGTGGCCACCCCTTCGGGGATCACGGTGTCAGGCAATAGATAGATAGATAGATAGACTCTCTTGCAAGTTCGCATACAATTCATGTCCGGAGTGTGAAGTAAGAGTATCGCCCAATTTGGTCACAGGTAAATTAAAGGCGCCAAAAAATACGGTATCTTGTGAGTTACTTGCATCTGCATTCTGTTCATAAATTTCTCGGTCAGTTTGCACTGATTGAGCTGGAGGTCTGTATATTAATGCAAGTATTATTTTTGTACATTTATTATTCTTTCCTAGCACAAAAGATGTGTCGACGTTCACAATTTGAGGTTTTGACAAGAGGGTCGGGTTAAGACTTTCTTTGATATAAAATATAACGCCACCTCCATTTTTACTTATTCGGCTTTTCTCAAAACATTACATAACCGGGAAGTGAATACTCTGCTAAAAAGTATCTATCTTCTGTATTGTGCCAAGATTCAGTTATACCAATCACATCATAATTTTCTGTAAACACTAGTTCCTCTAAATCTGAAAATTTATTGCGTATGCTACGAGCGTTTGCATAGAAAACCTTTAAAGTTGTGGTTTTAGAACTCACAGAACGTTCTTTAATAAAATGTTTGGTTCTTGTCGGATCTACATTTACATTCATGGCTGTCCTCGGTCGTTATCCCTGGTGGTTTTGAATTTGGGTCGTGTTGGTGGAGCTTTATCCAAATTCGCGGTTCTTGATGGATTAGTATTTAATTCCTTCGCAGGTTGCCGTCCTCGCTGTCTTCGGTCCTCCTTCCTGGTTGTCCTGTGCTGAGTCGACATTGTAGAGAGAGAGAAAGAGAGAGAGAGGAGGAGCAGGAGGAGCACAGCTGTTTGGTGGTAGTGCCCGGGGCAGGAAGGAGCAAAAGGAAGATTTGGAAGTGCCCTGGACATGAGTGAGAGAGAGAGAAAGCGAGAGAGAGGAGGAGGAGGAGGAGGAGGAGGAGCACAGCTGTTTGGTGGTAGTGCCCGGGGCATGAGGGAACAAAAGGAAGATTTGGGAGTGCCCTGGACATGAGTGAGTGAGAGAGAGAGAGTGTGTCGTGATAATATAACAATTTCACAAATATATCATATACGATAAAATAATATATACTATGGTCCCCACAATCATATAATGCCAATCACAAATCTTCAATCTTTCGTTGCTTGTATTATCGTAAGGAATCTACCGGTACAGCCTGAAATATACGCATATAAAAGCAATAATGCTTGTAATCAAACTCACAAGCAATTATAAATGTATATTGTACTTAGCAACACCCACACCACTATCTTCGCCAAGCTTCGTTGCTTGTATTATCGTAAGGAATCTACCGGTACAGCCTGAAATATACGCATATAAAAGCAATAATGCTTGTAATCAAACTCACAAGCAATTATAAATGTATATTGTACTTACCAACACCCACACCACTATCTTCGCCAAGCTTCGTTGCTTGTATTATCGTAAGGAATCTTCCGGTACAGCCTGAAATATACGCATATAAAAGCAATAATGTGTGTAATCAAACTCACAAGCAATTATATATGTATATTGTACTTAGCAACACCCACACCACTATCTTCGCCAAGCTCTGTTGCTTGTATTATCGTAAGGAATCTACCAGTACAGCCTGAAATATACGCATATAAAAACAATAATGCTTGTAATCAAACTCACAAGCAATAATAAATGTATATTGTACTTACCAACACCCACACCAGTATGTTCGCCAAGCTCCTCGTCAGCATCTTCATACATTTCTTCATCAATGTCTTCAACTTGCTGATCGCCCTCTGCAGCCTCACCCTCAACATTTGCAGCCCCGCAAATTATGTCTGGGGTGAAAACCTATGATCGGCATCGCTTCCTCGTCCTCCTCACTACCACCAAGACCTTCCATGGTTTCATTCAACAACCTATTAGACAGTCCTGAAGAGTTAATTATCACATCTAAGTCCTCGGCGGTGAGCGGGGCCTCACGACTAGGCTGGCGCGACCCACTAGGGAGGGCGGCCGCCGAATCGGACACAGGCAAATTTGGTTTATCCATCACGGGTGCTTGAGCGGTACTGACTCATGGTCACGCGGTGGGGATGAGTGGGAGGGACATTGTAGTACACCGCCTGACCACCAGGTTTCGCTTTCCACTTAAATTAGGGCGCGAATTAACCAACGGACTTAAGTCGGGGCCCGCCACATAGTCCAATTTTCTCGACACCGACTTAAAGCGGGCCCCGCTAGACAAGGGTTAAGGGTTGCTCTACTGGTGATCTTCTTTCATATCTTACTAACTCTTGGTCATCCAACTTTCGGGACTTCGGAGAGACTTTTTCTGTTGCACTAGACATATCGAAGGCCTTCGATAGAGTCTGGCACAAATGTTTAATTTCCAAACTGCCCTCCTTCGGTTTCTGTCCCTCCATCTGTGCTTTTGTCTCTAATTTCCTTTCCGGCAGTTCCATAGCTGCGGTTGTGGACGGCCATCGCTCATTTCCTCATCCTATCAACTCCGGTGTTCCTCAGGGTTCTGTCCTATCTCCTATTCTCTTTCTAATTTTCATATATGATCTTCTCAACTGTACATCCAGTCCCATCCATTGATATGCAGATGACTCTACCTTACACCACTCAATTAGTTTTCCAGAACGCTCCAGCCAGCAGTACCTCAAAAGTAAACGTAATGAAGCCATAAAATGCTTACCTTCGGATCTAGCTACTATTTCCAATTGTGGTAGAGAAAACATTGTTGCATTTAATGCTTCCAAAACTCAATTTATCCATCTTACTACCATCAGGAACGTCCAGAGGACTATCCCTTATTCTTCAACAATACAAATATCAACCCTTCATCTTCTCTCAATGTTCTCGGTGCCTCTTTTTCTTCTGCTCTCACTTGGAAAGACCATATTACCAGTCTCGCTAAGGCAGCCTCCCAGAAGCTGGGTGTGCTCAACCCCTCAAGGGATTTTTTACCCCTGCGCAGCATCTTGCTCTGTACAGGGGCACAGTGCGTCCTTGTATTGAGTATTGTTCACATGTGTGGGGAGGATCCTCACACACAACACCCCTAGATAAAGTAGAAAGGAAAGCCTTTCGTATCATTAACTCCCGTCCACTCACCAACTCTCTGCAATCTCTCTCACTTCGCCGCAATGTTGCATCTCTTTCGCTATTCTATCGCTACTACAATAATCAGTGTTCCTCGGAGCTTTCCCAGTGTATACCACTTCCTCTACGTAGGGTACGTAGTACCCGCCTTGCAACACAATCCCACCCCTACTCTGTGCAACTTTCCAACCCAAGAGTGAAACGCTCTTCTCAGACTTTCTTCTATTCAACTGCTGAGCTCTGGAACTCTCTCCCAGAATCAGTCTTTCCCTCTTCCTATGACTTAACCCTTCTTTAGCGGCGCGCAACATAAGTCGAGTTAAATACATTTGGACTATGTGGCGGCTCACAACATAAGTCGTGTGGCAATTTCAGCATGTAATGTTGCTGAGAGAGAGAGACAAGTGGTGGCAGGAGAGTAGCGAGCGTATGACGGCTCCAGACCACCGCGGCGGGCCTACTGACACGAATCGCACCCTCCTCCACCCTCTCACACTCGCTACATACTGAAATGTATGGGGAAAGTACCGAATTACATGGTTTTTGCACTCGTGTTGCGCGGTTGTTGCACGAAAACTAGCGGTCATACAAGGATCGTTGTGGTGTCATTGGAAAGCTCTGTTTATGCCCTTTCAGGGATAGATGCTTGTTTTACGCTCTGGGTCTTATTTAGGCATGAAAATGATCACATAAACAGCCCTATTTTGACTTATTATTTACCGCCTAGGCCGCTCGTTAGGTGTTAAATTGCTTCTAACTCCGTGTGTCCAGGCATTTTAGCTCGAACGTCCCTTGATTTCGGCCCTGTCACTCTTTGAAATCTGGGGGAGGCACTTGCTGCAGGCAGTTATGCCTTTTGTCTCCCTCATTCACATAGGAAAAAAAATAAATATAAGACCTCCAAAAACTTAAACATTTGTACTTTTTATGGTAAACAATGTCTCGGCCAAAGGCCAGTTCCTTCTAAAATTACAGGCTCGATATCGCTCGCTAGGAAAAAATCAACACTTAAATGGCATGAAAGGTCTTAATTTTGACAAAGAAATGAGGCGAAAGGTCTCAAACTCACCAAACTAACGGAACGAGTCTTAAAATCTCAAAATGATATACTAAACATTAGGGAGAAGGGTATCCAGAAAAAGCGACTACCTCCTGGGCTGGCTCTTCATACACTTGCTGGGTCGTTGTTTCACATACTCGTTGCCATTTTCTGAATGCTTTCTCCACACACGGTAATCAGACCGGTTCAATGAACCCTACTGACTTTAATGTTTCAATTTATATTCATATCAATAACATCCGGAAGTATAACATTTGAGGTTTGTAGTTAGCTTCTTCAGATCCCTATTATCCATTCATTAAAAGTGGGCCAGAAATCGGAACCAATCCCTTCTGTAGCTAAAAAGGGTGAGGGTAAATGTGCTGTAACTGTCCACACTTGTTCCCTGGTTGACCCTCCATAAATAGTAGTACTATTAGCTTGATTACTCTAGTAGCATTTGAATTACAGTGGTTAGTGGTCAAGATTTTTAGTCTACCTAAAATGAACAAACTATAGTTATGGCCTAATTATGATAACTAGACTATAGTATATCGTGTGTGTCTCCCGTAGAACCGTGGCTGTTGCTGACCTTACTGGCGATGTTGAAGCTGTTCGCCACCATGGGTCTCTTCATCGTCTTCGTCATGGCCTCCGAGATCCTACCCACGCCCATAAGGACCTTTGGCTTTGGCATCACCATTGTCTTTGGCATGATGGGCATGACCGTGGCACCGTATATTCTTAATGTTGGTTGACCTCCTTCGAATTATGTCATGGTCAATGTCATATTATCCTGCCAAGATACTATTATGCATTATTTTATTTTCGGTTTTCTGGCTATTATTATAAGACTATATTGAGATTAATAAGGGTATATGGACGTCAGATAATGAATTAAAATAATCTTTACCCTTTTAACCTTAATTATTCATTGCAGGCGGATTTAGGAGAGATGTTCAAGTACTGGATGATGCTGGGTCTGACGGGGTTGTCCCTGGCGGCCAGTCTGCTGCTGCCGGAGACGTTGGGGCTGCCGTTGCCACAAACTTTCCAGGACGCTGAGGACCTGGGGCGAGACAGACACTTTTCCACCTGGATCCACCACTGGAATCAACACCGATTTCCACCACCACCAGCAGCATCAGCGCAACAAAACAATCAGCTTGATAATCTTGTGCAGAAATAATTGAAGGCTGCAGTCATGATAATTTTGTTTACGTAAGAGAGTAGGCTACAGGAGCGAGAAAAACTTCACAACAACACCGCCACCATAAAAATCTCGTACATAAATAAGTGAAGCCTGCAGTCTCAGTAATTTTTGTTTACATAGGAAAATAAAGGAACAGGAAAAATTCGACACTACACCAACGCAACGGTCTCGTTCATAAATAAGTGAAGGCTGCATAAAATAATAGAGAGAAGAAAATCAACACTACACCAATGCAACACTCTCATGCAGAAATAAAGTAAGGCTGCAGTCACGATAATATTAGTTTATGCATAGGAATAGAGAACAAAATCGACAATCACCAAAGCAGCACTCTCATACATAAATATAGCAAGGCTGCAGGCACGATAATTTTGTTTTATGCAAGAGAATACAGGAACGAGAAACACGTTCACTACAGCAATATCGTACATAAATCAGTGAAAGCTGCAGTCCGATCATGTGTGTTTACATAAGAGAAACAATCAACACTACAGCAACACAACACATTCATACATAAATACGTGAAGGCTGTAGTCACGATCCATTATGCCATTTAGGTGTCGATTTTTCCCTAGCGAGCGAAAGCGACCCTGTAATTTAGGAGGAACTGGCCTATGGCCGTGAAATTTTTCTACCGAAAAATGTACACATTATCTTGAAGGGGGGACTTGGGGGTATTTTTTAAAGCTTGTTGGAAGTCTTGGGGGGAAAACTGAAGACCTCCCCTTAACCCCCTTCTGTACCGTTGACGTGTTTTAATTTTATTATAGCCTTATTTAAAGGATTTTGCACAGTTTAAGAATGATCTGTGGTAGTAAAATGGGTTAAGTGAGATAGTTAGAAGTCTGTTAATATCTGCAGGCCGTTTTAAAATTGAATAAAATCGCGTAATAGTAGCCAGAATAAAGTTAAAAGGACGTCACCGGTACAGAAGGAGTTAACGTTACACCCCAGCGCGGAGCAGAGTAGACGTGTGCCGCCTGAGCTCTGCCTCCCATGTTACAAAGACTGTTCTATCGAAACCTTTAATTGCTATTGGGATGGCTCCTGACGTAAAGTGTTATAAATGCGATAAAACTGATGGGGAGAGAGAGAAGTTAAAGTGGATTGGATGCTCAACTTGCAAAAACTGGGCCCATATCAAATGTGAACACTTGATCGGCATAAAGACTGAAAACGTAGCGCACATAAACTATGTCTGTGATCCATGTAAGACAAAGCTTGGAGTGTTATCTTCATTTAAGAATGAAATGGAAAACATAAAGAAAGAAATGATGAAAGAATTGATTGAATTCAAAGAAACGATGACCCAAGGTTTTGATGTAATGAGCGATAAACTAAAAAACATCAGGAGTGAATTAAATGATAAGATGACCCAAGGACTAGACGGTATAACTCAAGAACTTTCAACTCAATTGAAAGTAGTGAAGATGGAGATGCAAGGAGTCACTAGTGGTATGGGAAATGTTGTTGATGCTATAAGCGCTGACCCCGCGCAAACGTCAGCGGTTTCTGACTCGCCTGGGTGGTCGGATGTGGTGACGGGGAGAGGAAAGAAGAAAGAAAAGAAGAATCTACTCGTTCTGAAGGCGACGGATGAGAATGAAAAGGCAACTGACAAGAGGAGAAATTTCTCAGGCGCTAGAGGGGATTGAAATTCACGATACGAAGTTTACCCCTAAAGGGAACATGGTGATGAATTTTGGCACTGGATATGCTGAATGATGCAGTTAAAAAGTTGGTAGAGGTGACGGCTGTTACTACAAGGAGTGTGAAAAAATTAAAACCAAAAGTGATGATTTGCAATGTTCGTCCTGAAGAGTCCAAGAGTGAGATAATTGATACATTAATTGCAAGGAATGATTTTCTGAATTCGATTGATGATATTAAAGGAAAGATTGCCATGATTTTTGATAAACCAGCTGCTGGAGGTACAGTCCATTATATCCTGAAATGTGAGCCTGAAGTCCGTGCGGCTCTCTACAAATATAAAGACAAGGTGCAACTTCAATGGGGAATATATAATATAAGAGACAGGTACCATGCATTGGCTTGTTTCTATTGCCAGAGATTTGGGCATGCAGAAAATAAGTGTGCTGCTAAACTAACAGTGATGTGCCTGTTTGTTTTAAATGTGCTGGAACACATAGGTCGAAGGATTGTAAGGTGACTGTGAGAAAGTGCATAAATTATATGAGATACGGGAAACAAGACGTGTATCATTCATCATCAGATACCCGGTGCCCGGTCTTTTTGAGTGAGATAGTCAAGGTGAGAGACCTAACTGATCATGGAATCTAGTGCTTTAATAAAGATAAAGGGGGGACTGATAAACATTCAATCAGTGGGAAATAAAACCTTTGAAATTCGAGACTTAATTAATGAGGCAAAATATGATGTACTAGCGGTAACTGAAACATGACTGAGTGAATACGATACTGCTAAAATACTTGAAATGACTCCTTTAACGCATACCTTCTTGCACAATCCACGAAGAGGGAAGGGAGGTGGTGGTGTGGGAATTTTTCTTACAAACACGTTTAAGAAGACGAAAATATGTAAATCTGCAAGGTTCGGTAGTTTTGAACATATACAGGTGGGCTGTGAGATTGGAGGCTGGAAATGTACTTTTATTGTTGTTTATAGACCTCCAAATTTAAGTGCCAGTACATTTATTGATGATTTCAGATTATATTTGGAAACAATTGATATGGTTAGTACGAATACATTCGTCTTTGGTGACTTTAATCTGTGGGTGGATGTTCCAAATGATTACTATGCTACTATCTTTATAGAATTGATGGAGTCTTTCCACTTGATAAATAAAGTGCATACTGCAACTTCAAGAGGTGGTCATGCATTAGACTTGGTTTTTACGAATAGAGAAAGCGATATGATAAATGAGCTGTATGTTGAAGATGAGTGTTGTATTTCGCCGGTCCATAAACTAGTTACTTTTAACATGCCGTTTGTAAGTAAACCTAGACAATCTAAGACAATAAAGTGTAGGTCAAAAAGAAAATTTGAGCCACAACTACTAATATCGACTGTTGCGAATGAAATACTAATTAAGAAAAGAGAACACTGTGCTCACGGTGAATTAATAGAGGACTGTACGTCATGTTTCACTAATCTGTATAACAGCATTGCTAGAGAAAAATACGAAGATATGTGCCCCATTATTGAAAAGAAAATAGTAATAGTTGATAGTGCGCCGTGGTTTAATGCTGATATTCAAAGATCAAAAAAGGCCAAGAAGAAATATGAGAGGCTATGGAGACGTCTACGAACCGAAGAGGCAAGAGATAACTATAAAAGAGCTCGGAATATAGAAAACAGGCTCATTGTGCTTAGAAAACGTGAATACTATATGAATAAAGCAAAAGAAGCTGGATCTGATATGAATAAGCTGTATGTGGTACTTGACAACTTGGCGGGAAACAAGAAGAAAAATAAGTTACCAGAAGGGATTCCGGATATGACATTGGCGAATGATTTTTCTGACTTTTTTTGTGATAAAATTAATGCCATTGTTGGAAATTTTGGAGTAATCGAGACTCAAGACGTTGTTGTAGCTGAGCCTACTGTGACTAAGTTAACATAATTTACTATGACGGATCTGAATACAGTTAAATCCATAGTTACGAAAGCAAAACTTACCCATTGTAGTAATGATCCTATACCGATACGTGAAATAGTGCACAGTAACAATTTTAACAGTTTTCTGGACATATATGTTGACATAATAAACTGTAGCATTGCAAATAATGTATTTCCATCGTCTGAAAAGAATGCGATTGTGAAGCCTATTATTAAAGGGAACCTTGATTTTCAATACTTGAGCTCTTTTAGGCCTGTTTCCAATTTAACATTTCTATCAAAAATTACTGAAAATGTAATTCTGGGTCAGTTATGGGATCACTTGAGTTTAGTGAAGGCTCTCCCAGACAACCAGTCCGCATATAGAAGACTTTACTCTACGGAAACCACGATGTGCTCTGTGATTAATGATTTACTCGTGCAAATGGACAACGCGAAATGTGGAATCTTAATTTTGTTGGACTTGAGTGCTGCGTTCGATACAGTGGTGCATAGCTTACTAATAGAAGACTGTAAAGCTATTGGTATTGATGGTAATGCGCTGGAATACCTTCAAAGTTACCTTACTAACAGAACTTATTGTGTGCAAATAAGTAATAAATTCTCAGAGATGAAGCATCTAGAGAGGGGCGTCCCTCAAGGGAGTGTTCTTGGACCAATTCTATTCTGTATATATACAATTGCACTATCTAGCATATTAACCCCTTCAGACTCATATGACGCAGAGTTTGCCAGATTGGCAATAAGAAATAGAGTTCTCTCACTCTTATAATTACCTCTCCAAAATTAGTTTTCTGCCCACAGCTAACTGAAAGACTACTGCAGAGGTTGAAGTAACTAAACTAAAGGTTTCTAAATACCCCTGATGGTAACAAAGGTTTTAAAGTATCCCTAATAGGCTCAAAATCGCGTCATATGTCGGAGAGGGTTAATGAAACATGGAGTGAAATTCAAACTGTTTGCGGATGACACCCAATTCTATCTGGCACTAAGTGACGTGGTGAATGTTGAGGAGAAGATTAGTGGTTTACTAAAAGACATTGGGAAGTGGATGGAGTCAAAGCAACTGAAATTAAATGAAAATAAAACTGAATGCCTATTAGTAGGCAGACGGGTGAACCTTGAGAGACTGGGCGTGCAAAGCCTCAATATCAATGATAGTGTGATGACTGAGTAGTGTGGTGAAGGATTTGGGAGTTTTGGTTGATAGTGAACTGTCATTTAAAAACCAGATTAATCAAACAGTGCGAATCTCTGCCTATCATCTGAGGAATATTGCTTTTGTGAGAAAATATCTGGATATTAATACAACCAAAATGTTGATCCACAATCATGTAATTAGTAAATTAGACTATTGTAATTCTCTATATTATCGACTACCAAATTACTTGCTACGAAAACTACAACTTATAATGAATAGAGCAGCAAGATTAATAAAGAGTTTACCATTCCGTGCGAGTATAACGCCGGCATTAATTGACCTGCATTGGCTGCCGGTGAAAGCGAGGATCATATTCAAACTGTGTGTTATAGTGTATCAAGCTTTGAACTTTGGAAAGCCGGAATATGTGCGAGACTTATTGGAAGACTTCAATGTTGGCACTGATATGATGCTGAGACATGGCAACGTGCTGCATCAATTGAATGAGCCAAGGTGCAATCATGAATTTGGATTTAGGGCCTTCGAAAAGAGTGCACCGAGACTTTATAATAATCTACCAGTTAATGTGAAAAGGTGTGCGAACATAAAGGCCTTTAAAAAGTCACTAAAAACACATTTGTTCAGGGAGTGTTATGACTTAGAAGATGGCACTGTGAGACAAGACTACAAGTGCTAGATGGTTTAAAGGGCAGCTGCGACGAGCGTCACATCTAGTGACGGAGCGCGGCTGAGAAACTCCACACCAAGTACCAAGTAAGTAACGTAAGCAACATTATTTCTACTGTAGCCTAAACTCCACACCAAGTAACAAGTAAGTAACGTAAGCAACATTATTTCTACTGTAGCCTAAACTTATTTCTGACCGATATTGTTGTTGTGGTGGTGATGGTCTAATTTGTTAGTTAAAATAGTTAATAGTTAGTTAGTTAAATAGATTGTAAGAGAATATAGGAACGAGAAACAAATTCACTACAACACCACCAAGGGACTGGAGTTCTCGGAAACGGGCTCCAGTCCTGACGCTATTCTTGACTTACAGCGTGCTGGCTTCATAATCCAGAAGGGGTGATAGCCTCTGAAGTCCTATTTTAACTTACTAATTGTATGTGTTTTCTATAATTTAATTGCTATATGCAATAATAATGTGAGTATGTGTACCTAAAAGTATGAGTATTATTGTCTTCTATCTATCTATCTATCTATTGCCTGACGCCGTGATCCCCGAAGGGGTGGCCACGAACGAACCGCCCCCATGCACCTCTGTCCCCAGTCAGTCGACGCCCCTCCCCCCAACCAGCACCACCTTCGTTCATGTACTTCCTCACTCCATCCTTCCACCTCATATTCGGTCTACTTTTTCCCCCTCTGTCCCTAGTCTTATATGTGTTTATGTAATAATAAATAATCGATGATAATATGTGGTATATCTACAGTATGTGACATATTTGTTATACTCCTTAGTACTTTGTATATATGTATGTATGTATGTATATACTCGGGCACAATATCCTATAGCTGGGGGTGGCTGACTCATGACAGAGCCCGAACAGAAACAACATTTTAATTTCCATTTCTTAGGGTCCGGGATCACTTTTGTTTTCACTCTCCCCTTTCTCTGTCTCGTCTAGTAAGTAAATTTTAGAAAGGGAGGAGGATTCCTAGCCACCCTCCAGTGTTTCTACGGGGTATATATATATTCTGTATTACGATTTTGAGACCTGTTGCTCCATTATTTTGTCAATATTAAGACCTGTCATGCCAGGTGTCCTGGCGAGCGAGAGCTAGCCTGTAATTATAAAAGATTTTTTTTATAAATATATATTAAAAGGGGGTCTAGGGGGTGTTTTTTTAAGCTTGCTGGAAATCTAAGGAGGAAACTCAACATTAATATAATAGATAAATATATAGACCAAAAAACAAGCACTACCCCCTCAAATTTCTATCCATTTCTCCTTTCTCAGAAATCTCCATCTTAGGAGATTTTAACGTTCATCACCGCCAATGGCTCTCCTCTCACACTATTGACCAACCTGGTGAACAAGCCATACGTCTTTTCTATCCTAAATTACCTAGAGCAGTTGGTTCAGCAACTGATCCTATTCCGGATCGCCTGGAGATCGGTCCAACATTCTTGACTTGTTTCTAACTTCTAACCCTGCTTCTTGTACTGTCGATCTTTTCTCTCCTTTGGGCTTCTCCGATCATAAACTTATCTCTGTCACCTGTCCCATCTCTATAGTAAGGGCACCCGATCCTTCTAGCTGGGGGCGCTTGTGGCACTTTGGCGCTGCTGACTGTGAGGCTCTCCGGCAGTACTTCTTTGATTTCCCATGGAATTATTTCTGCTTCCGTGACCTGGGACCCTCGGAGAATGCTGAATGCATTACCGAGGTAATCCTATGGGGTATGGAAGCATACATTCCATTCTCTTTTTCTCAAACTAAAGCAAAAATAGCCTGGTTTACTCACGCTGGTTCTATTATAAGGAGGAAACATTCACACAATACCGACGCCTTTACTCAAGAATCTCATTCTTACCATGTTTCTGCCCGTAATCAAGCCAAATCTGTTCTTCGACTTGCCATACACTCTTTCATCAATAATAAATGCACTGAACTATCCAAATCTTGCTCTTTCCAAGATCTGGCATCTAGCCAAAAACCTCTCCAACAATTTCTCTTCCTCGTCTTTCCCTTCCCTTTCCTACTCTGATGGCACAACCATCACTTCTTCCTCTGACAAAGCTGAAATCTTCACTCAAACTTTCGCTAGAAACTCCACCTTGGATGATTCCGGTGCTATCCCTCCCTCTCCACCCTACTGTATCCTACTTTTTTCTAATATCACAATCTCTTCTAAATATGTACTTTTTAACCTCTCTGGGTTTAATACTAAGAAGGCGTACGGTCCCGGACGGTGTTCCTCCTGTTGTACTAAAAAACTGTGCTTCCGTGCTGACCCCCTGACTAGGCAAACTCTTTCGTCTTTGTCTCTCCTCTAACGTCTTCCCTTCTTGCTGGAAGTTTGCTCTCATTCAACCTGTCCTAAAGAAGGGTGACCGCTCTCAACCCTCCAACTATCGTCCAACTGCTCTCATCTCTTGTATCTCTAAAGTTTTTTAAACTATTATTACTTCTAAATTTTTAAGCATATCTCTTTTCATAATCTGCTCTCAGATCGCCAGTAGTCTTCTTTAAGGGTCACTCTACAGGTGATCTTTTTTTATATCTTGCTAACTCTGGTTTATCCTCCTTTCGGGACTTCTGTGAGACCTTTTCTATTGTGCTAGACATATCGAAGGCCTTCGATAGAGTCTGGCACAAATCTCTAATTTCTAAACTACCCTCCTTCGGTTTCTATCCCTCCATCTGTGCCTTTGTCTCTAATTTCCTTTCCTGTCGTTCCATAGCTGCGGTTATGGACAGCCACCGTTCACTTCCTCATCCTATCAACTCTGGTGTTCTTCAGGGTTCTGTCCTATCTCCAATTATATTTCTAATGTTCATAAATGACCTTCTCAACTGTTCACCTCCATATCTAGAAATAGGTGAAGTCAACGAACATTTATGAGTGGGCTAGAGACTATGGCATCCGACTGTACCATAAATACTAGAGTGATCAAATTTAATCTACTAATCAGAACAAAGCTACTGCAGTATTTTATTGTTTTACATGTGGGCTTTAGCTCTGCAAGGAGTGAAGCTTGTGAATAATCAATGCCACCTGTATTTCCAAGTACTGACTAGGTCCAGAAGGGGAAACGAGGACATGAGAAATATGAGGGTGAGGGAAGGGAGGATGTGTTGTGAGATAAGGTCCAGGAGGGGTAAAGAGAACACTAGGACTATGAGGGTGAAGGAAGGGAGGTGTTGGTGGGAGGCGTCGTGTTGCATGGCGGCCGGTCTCTCACCTGTGGAGAACAAAATAATATATAAAAGTTTACCATTACACCTCAATGCTACTCTTAAGGGTCTAATGGCTGTTTTTTTTTTGGTCTATTAATTAATGTATTCATTATTTTCTTAGTTTCCTCGCTAGAGCTCCATCAAACCTAAACTAGTATCCCTGAGACTCCCTTTCAAGATAAATTTATACTCTTTTTGGTAGAAAAATCTCCCGGCCAAAGGCCGGTCTCTTCTAAAATTACAGGCTCGCTTTCGCTCGCCAGGAATGAATCGACACCTAAATGGCACGAAAGGTCTTTGTATTGACAAAGAAATGGGGCCAAAGGTCTTATAATTGGCAAACTAATGGGGCAAACATCTTAAAATCTGAAAACTAATGAGACTAAACACGAGGAAGAAAAAGGTGGGAGGTGTGACTGGTTCCGTGTTGCATGGTCTCTCGCCTGTGGATAACGAAGTTTATCATTACACCTCAACTCACTCACTATACAGTCGCGCTAATAAGTGTAGTATATATTGATCCCTAATTGATCCCTAATTGATCCATAATTGATCCATAATTGATCCATAATTGGTATCAGCAATATCTTAGCTTCATTTCTTCATATTGAGTGAAACATACGAACATGTTCCTACACTTAACCACCCTATTCAACATCTGACAGACATTAATACAGCACATAGAGAGCCAAATGTAACAACAGTTGGGGCATGACTTATTAGCGCGATCGATCGTACTCTTATGCGGGTAGTGGCTGGTTTGTTGAGTAAATAGATAGATAGATAGATACAGATTAGGTCCAGAAGGTGTAAAGAGGATACAAGGAATATGAGAGAGGCTAGTGTCTGATTCTTTGGTCTATTAATTCATGTATTCAATTATATTTTTAGTTTCCTCGCTAGACCTCCCTCAAACTTAGAAAAACACCCCCTAGACCCCCCCTCAAGAAAAATTTGTACATTTGTCAGTAGAAAAATGTCCTGGCCTAAGGCCGATTCCACTTATGATTGCAGGCTCGCTTTCGCTCGCCAGGAAAATATCGACACCTAAATGGCACAAATGGTCTTAATATTGACAAGGAAATGGGGTAAAAGATCTTAATATTGACTAATAAATGGGGCCAAAGATCTTAAAATCGGCAAACTAATTGGCCAAATGTCTTATAATCTCAAAAACTAATGGGGCTAAACGCGAGGGTGAGGGGAGGGGGGAGGTGGTGGTGGGAGGCGTCGGTAGTTCCGTGTTCCGTGTTTATCATTACACCGTAATTCACTCACTCTAATCTTATGGGGGTAACTTATTTAGATTTATAATACAGATAGGTGTCCCTTTGCTGTACAATAATGAAACTGATGACAAATTTTCTCATTACATCTCAACTCACACTACTCATAGGGGGAGGAGGATAACTTTATGATTTATAATACAGATAGGTGTCCCTTTGCTGTGAACTAATGAAACTGATGACACACTTTCTCATTGCATCTCAACTCAGTCACACTACTCTTATGATCGTAACTTTAAAAAATATAATAGAGAGAGGGGTTCCTTTGATGTGAAATAATGAAAGTAATAAATACCCGGAGTTTACAATACTTGGTTGGAATAAGTATGAGGCATTTAAGGTAAATAGTAAGCAAACAATAAAATATATAGCTTACACCATAACACATCGGTTGATCAGTTACATATAATTAGACTAATATACTTCTTGAACTTATAAATATGGCGAGAATATTGACTTTTACAAAATAACAATAAGCAAAATTATATTGGTAATTTCAGTTTCGTAAACAAAACATATATAGCTTCCATATCAACATTTTGATTACGTCCGGCAAATACAAATGAAACTGTTTTTCAAATACCCGTGACACATATTTTATGACTAAATTTTCCTTTGGGAAATATTTAGTTCTCAAAAGATCTCAAGGCTTGTATAAATAATTGTGCCCTCCTATTAGATTTTTCGTCTGCGTACTTCTTCAATTTAACCACGAAATTCCGGATGAAGTGATGGGAGATTCTATAGATGGAAAGCCATTGTTGGACAAATCTCCATGGTAGAAGGTCAACCATGTACAAATGTTCAAAGTACTGAGCTCGATACCTAGATCTGTAGCCTCCATAAGACCTTAATGTGGACAGAATATGCGATATAGTAATGAACTTATTCTCAATTAAATGTATTGTACAGTGGCCATTATCATCTCAATGCCCTGGTTATGACTCTCCTATGATTGTGCAGAAAGTTATTGTTATATCGAGGGAAAATCAAGCCGCCCACGGTAACCAGCCACCTGCAGATCTCAGGAAATACCAGGGCGCCCCCAGCTGACCGCCACACCACAACCTGACACACACCTACAGCCAGGGTCACCGACGACAGGCTCAACTCAAAACCAACTCCGTATGGCACCAGAATCACCAGAGGCATCGTCGACCATTGGGGCCACACAATAACTAAGCCCGTCCTTCAACTGTTCTCTCTCAAGCAGAACGGTTTAGATATAGAAAAGTCCCCCCGAAGACAGGTGTAATAACCCCTCCACCAACACCAATCAGGAACTACTTCTTGGAGTATCAGAGGGCGGTCACACGGTCCCATATCTCCAGGAGTGACGTCACCACCACCAGCCGACCCAAGGTTGGCCGACGGCCAGGTCAACCCTGCCAATCAGGAAGGAGCATCACCTGTAGAGTGGACTTGGGAGGGGATACGAAAACAAATACTGAGGCCCCAACCGTTGTTATCCCCCCTTCCACCATCACCGGAATGACAAGGACCTATGTCAATGCTAGGGAAGGCCAAGAGCGCCCTTTTTCCATGTAGCCAATCCAGGCCTAGGAAGACCTAAGGAGTGAACATGTACTCAGACCAGGTTAGGAAAGGTATCTCGCCTTCCTCCTGAGCTGAGTGTCCATGACCTCCCAAGGTGCTCCAAAGCCCAAAGTCTCAGTGTGGTAGAAACAAGGAGTATTCAATATCTCCTGGTTCCTCGGTCAGTCTCACTGCCGAAGCCATTCGTTGTTGGACGTAAAAGTACTTAATTATCTCGGTCAGCCTCACTGCTGAGATTATCCGTGGTCTGTCTATTAGGCCCTCTCTTAACGTAACTTGCATTTGATTAGTCCAAGTCAAACCTTCAATACGCTATCAAAATTAATATCGCCATCTTATTAGTAGATTGTCACATGTTGTAATGACCACTCAGTCATCTGGCCACTGCCTACTCATAGATAGCTAAACTCTGCCTTACCTTGTATCTTCTTCGAGTCCAGCTAGAAACCCCTGTTCATTCCAACCACACACGAGCATCATACTTGATTATTTAACAGTATCATCCTTGTCTAATTCTATATATGTTGTGTATCTAGTAGTGTCCTAGTTTTGATTTGTACAAGTACATATAATAAAGTTGATATCTAATTGCTACCATTTGACCTTGCTGCAGGTAACCTCCTTAAGTTGAACCCCAGGTAAATAAACTGCCTGATCTTATTGTTGTCATGTTGGAAATATAATAAATGTGTGAAAATCTGATTCGACTATCTCACTCCAATACCTCTCCCTTTAGCAGTTTAAGGCACCCATATATACAGTATAGTTTACGCAGCCCTAACTCCTCCCCATCTATAACAAGGGCTGGTATCTTAGTTATCTGCTAAACTTCATTGTTTACACCATTGAAACTGTCAGCTGAATAGTATACAGAATACTGTATTTATCAGTTAACCCTATCTCGGGTTATAATGTTTCTATTATTAAGTTTCATTGAGGGTTATGAGTGCTTTTGTCATTTACGAAAAATGTATCTTTAGTTTGTCCCCTAAACCAAAAAATGCTTCCCAAGACCAACTTCAAACTAAAACTAAAGTGGCACTCAAAAGAGCACATACCTCTGCCAGCGTAGTCCTCTAGTTTTAGTCCAATCGCATCCTAAGTAGAATCACTTCTTCCTTGCCCTATAACCAATCTACTCACCAAATGTTGTCAATATCGCTCTATAACTTTGTGACCCACCTACGCTTGGTGCATATCTAGCAGCTCACCAAATCTCATGAAAATCGGTTCGAACTTTTTGAGATATCTTGTTTACAGCCAGACAGACAAATAGAAGCAAAAACATAACCTCCTCCAACTTCGTTGCCAGAGGTAAAAAACATCCCCACACCCATTTCAATCTAACGTTGTACAATTTTAGGTAGACAAATTCTCCCAAATTGCAGTCTCACTATTGCATGCTAAGAAACCATTGAAGCTTGACTGAAGCGAAACAACTTACGACCAATTAAATAATGAAGCGAAGCGTCTTATAATTACAACACTAATGCAGGGAGAATATCCCCCAGCCTCAAAACAAAAACAAAAAAGCATAACATATTACCAGCCAATTGACTAGGATGTATGGTATACCAACCCAACTGTATATACGTTCAACAGCTTTCCGCACCTCTTGGATTCGAGCTATGTTAACCCTTAACTCGTAAACTGCAAAACTATGGTAGCTCAAACCCTCCCGCCAAGCGAAGGTATTTGGTTCTATTCTGACGAAAAATGTCATAGTACCATATATATAATTATTACTTATCCATATGTGCCTATTTTGCTTTTATTATTAAAATATGAACATTTAAGAACAATAAAAGAAGTGGGAATAGCATTTACGGGGTGAAAAAGACTTATTATTGCCGCAAGGTCGTATCATGAGGCGAGAGCTGGAGCGGCGTATATGTTCCCTCTCAGAGCTTTAGAGCGACACTGAGGCTTTGCACTAGTGTTGTGTTAAAGAGACAGCATGGGGAAAATTTGCGCCGAAAATTACCCGATAAAATGGGGAATAAGAGGAAAAATAGCTGATAATTGAAGAGGGGGGAAGGGGGGGGGGGACACATATATAGTAGTGGTAGCAAGTAATGGAGGGGAATTATCTCACCTAATCACAAATTGCTTTGTATTGAGAAACATTGAGGTGTTTTCTAAGGTTTATTTTATGCTCTGGATCTATTGAGGATGGTCGCAGTGCACTAGAAAAACCTCTTTGAGGACGGTCGTCGTTTATGGGTTAACTTATCTAGTGCGTGGCGACTGTTTGTGTTCTTTTCTTTTTTACTTTCCCTGTCTAACTCTACTTGTTTGTTGATTTAAACTACTTCACTTAATTAATGTGACGATAATAGGAAATATATTACCCCATTCATGCATGTCTTGAACTTTTTTGGAGGGGAGAGTTTATTTGTTTGAAGACTGTCTGGAGAGACAAACTGAAAATACCACTTTTCCTACTTCGGGGGCAGGAAGCTTAAGGTCATTAGATTTTTGTTTTTGTTTTTAAAGCCCAGGGCAAGGCTCAGTAGATATCGTGATTTTGCCAAATGTACGGTTTTTGTTTGCACTTTCCTACTCAAAAGGATCCCCCTAATGAAAATATACACCCAAACTCCATTTTCGAACACCTTCGAAAAACGACCCGAAAGAGCATTTTTTTGTCCTCACCTGAGTCATCGAAACTTTGGGAGTGAAATCGGGATTTTCAAAAGCGAGTGCCGTACTCTCTACAATTGATAATCATGAAGAGCTAAGGTAATTTGAATATATATTTTTGTTTCTTTAATCTCTGGGGCGCCCAGGGCAAGGCTCAGTAGATATCGGGATTTTGCCAAATGTACGGTACTGTACATCAGCTATTAATATGCATATGCGAAGCCTAATCGACCTTACACCTCCTCAAAAATCCAGGTCCATTGGGATCTGCTTGGTTTTAGGTATATCATACTGAAGAACTTTCATCAATGTGTTTTAACAAAATAGAAATATAGCTTATCTAACTTATTTTATGTGGTGCGAACTGGCGTGTTTACCATGACGTCACTATGTTCAATGGCGGGAACTCTCGACATGGGGAATGGGTGAAGCTGTGGTTTTTTTTATGTGAAAAACTCTTATAAATTGTATGCATGTTTACAGCTCAACATTTGGCATCACCACTGTCTGGTCAAGGGACCGCGATATATAAATTGAACATAAAATGATATTATCATTAAGAAATAGGCCTTACAAGCAGCCTCCCTTGACTCTGGACCAGGATAAACACTCATAAACACTACCCGTATGTTTATTGTTGGCGAGATGGGATTATTTCTTGATGTGCACCACATCTTCAGGACGTTCTTCGATCTTTTGCAGATCTTGAGTATTGAATTGAAAGGTATTAATTACGAAAAACAGACCTGACAGTCCAGGACTGCATGTATTGTTTACAAACTGATTCTCCATACAATGGCGTCACTCCCGATCAGTTGAATTCGTCCAGCTGATCGCTGAGAATGCCAATAGCGTTATATATTAGTACTTTTTTTCTGGAGTTTAACGGAATTATATCGATATTGCCCATATACATATTACAGTATATTCATGCCAAGTTATGACCCTGCGTTAATCTTCGTTTTTTCGTTCATTCCTGTAGTTCACCTTTAAGCGGACCTCAGTCCTTAATATACAGGCCCCAAGCCCAATCAGTGCAAACTGACCAAGAAATGTATGAGCAAATTGCAAAAATAAGTAACATACACGATACCATAATTTTTGGCAACTTTAATTTACCAGTGACCAAGTGGGGCGACACTCTTACTTACTCCACATTTCGGACACGATCTGTATGACAACCTACAAGAAAGCTCCCTTCATCAATTTGTTCAATCTCCAACCTGCGGTAATAATATTCTTGACCTTGTACTTGCAAGAAAAGAAGGCTTGATCGATAACATAACTGTTGAATTCTGCAATAGTGACCACCGTACGATCACTTTCAGTATATAATTTAGTAGCAATAAACTCAATACCAGCGATGAGAAAGTTTCAAATTTCAAGCGAGCAATTTTCCATAACTCAGAACAAAATTTAAAGAAGCCAATTGGAGTTTTCTAAACAATAATGAGATAATGGAAATCATGAACAAATTTCACAGATATGTACACAAACGCAGTACACGAGTACATACCATAAAAAAACAGAAGATCTTCACATAACAAACCTAAATGGTGGAATAGAGAAATAACTGAATGTCTACTCGCTAAAAAGAATGCCCATGAAAGATTACAAACATCCGATAACGATGAAAATAGATAGGCTTTCAGAGATCTACGACGTAAATCCAAAAGGTTAATTAAACAAAGTAAAACACTTTGGAGTTACATGTTGCGAATCAAAGCAAGACTAACCCAAAAGAATTCTACAGTTACATCAGGAAGAAGAAAGTGGTGACTTCAACGATTGGATCCTTGGTAGATGAAAATGGAGGTTTTACCAATGAAGATGCCAAAATGAGTAATAGGCCTACTCTCAACATCTTTTTTGCATCAGTCTTTACATCAGAAGACCTAAGTGACATCCCTACAGTACCGCCAGTATAGATAAACAATTTGGAGGTACTTAAAAGTATCAGCATTACTGAGGCAGAGGTACCGAGATGTTTAGATAACCTCAATGAAAGCAAATCACCTGGACCCGATACGATTTCTCCTAGAGTTCTTAAAGAAGCTAAATGCGAGCTCTCCAAAGCCCTGACGCTGATCTTCAACAAATCCTTGGAAACCGGCGAAATACCTGACGAGTGGAAGCTTGCGAACGTAACGCCATTTTTTTTTAAAAAGGTAGCAAATCCTTGCCTAGCAATTATCATCCAATCAACTTGACCTCAGTACCATGCAAAATACTAGAAACAATAATAAGAAACAGACTCGTTAATCATTTCGAGGCAAATAATATACTAAAAGACACCCAATATATTTTTTGCCAAAAAACGTTCCTGCTTAACCCCTACTGTACCATAGGGTACTACCATAAATGTACCCCCCAGTACCAAGCAATGTGGCCAAAATGGCTTCAGAGGCAAGATATAACAACCTCCCACCTCAAAAGTTGATGAAACACTGACCCAGAGAGAAGTGTTGCCAATTCCTTAGAACAGTGTTTACAAGTTATGGTACCAGCCACTGCCTGATACTGGCAGCTACAAGGACCGTATATTACTGACAGCTTGCAGCCGTCGCTAGGACTGGGGAGTGATTTATCTACTGACGCCTCGCAGCCGTTGCTAGGATTGTACGGGTTAACAAACCTTTTAGACTTCTTCCATGACGTCTTAAATCTATATGACAAAAGTAAAGCTGTATATATTATATGCTTAGTTTTCCAGAAAGCCTTTGATAAAGTTCCACACAGACGGTTAGTGAAGAAATAAAAAGCACATGGAATACAAGGCGGCATTCTTCAGTGGATAGAAAATGGGCTTAGTGAAAGAAAAACAAAAAAATGTATTTTTATTAATGGGGAAGCATCAACGTGGACCAATGTAACTAGTGGTGTACCTCAAGGATCAGTGCTGAGGCCAGTCCTTTTTCTAATTTACATTAATGACATAGATGAAGGTCTCACCTGTACAATCTCAAAGTTTGCAAATGACACAAAAATCGCAAATACCGTACTTACAAATTAACATGTTGAAGATATGCAGAACAATCTAAACAAGCTTTCACAATGGCAAATGTGCTTTAATGAAGATAATTATGGCGGATTTAAGGAAGTTAAGTTTACTCTACACAGACTGAAAAGGTCCGCTCATATAGAATGTAAATGAATAACAAATATCGGGAGTTTAACTCACTATTAAATCACCATAGAAAAGTTGTAGTTAGGTAATGTAGAAATGCGGATGGATGGTAGGCAAATGGCTAACTTTCGAATAACCATTGGTTGTTTATCTCGAAGGGACCACGTGGGTGCACCTTAATAAATAAAGGAAATATAATGCTGAAGAGATTTAAATCATGGTAATATGGCTTAGCTTGTCGGTTGGTCTGTCAGTTGGATGAAGTTAGATGATGAGAGCTGGATGAAACCGGAACCAGGGTCGCGGCGAACTAAGGAGTGGAGATAGTGTTGTATCGATGGTGGACAAAAGAGCTCTGACGCGAAGCGTCTCCCTCCAAGACGTCATCGTCTTAGGCTACGAATTTAGCAGATACTGCTAAGTTTGTAGCGGATATCTAGCGGTAAATACAGTACCGCTTGAATAATATTAATACATGGCTATATGATAAATCATATATTCCTAAAGACTCGTAAATACTATACTTTCGTATAATAGGCCTTATTTAACTTATTAAGCTTACATACTTACATACTGTACATACTGTATATAGGGTATGATACATAGAAAATGTATGTTATACCACTGACTATCGTGAATCCTCGATAATAAATGTAAAGTGCTTCATATCGGATACCACAATGAAAAAGCAGACTACTCGATGAATGGCACCCAGCTAAAGAGTGTAGATAGAGAAAACAATTTAGGAGTAACAATATTTAGTAACTTAACCCACTGAGCCCCAGCGACGCAGGGTTTGCGTCCACAATGTATGTAATGCTATACCCCAGCGACGCAAACCATGCGTCCTGGCCGGTCTGGTCCCAATTACTCCGGTCCTATGGCACCTAGAGGGCTCAGATTTGTATGGGAACTGTATAAGTATCCCACGCAACCATGCCGATGGTTGAAAACTCTCAAAGTCCAGCCGCGTGAGCGTGCAAAAACCGGTATTTTGGGTGCTATTGCCTTCAATGTTTTACTCTTGTAAAATCGACTTTCGGGGGCTACAATTTTTGACCTTTTTGATCATTTTTTTGTGGTTTTTCCTTCATTCCTAACCCATTCGCTATTGTTTCTGGAAAAACAAAAATCAGAAACAGCCAGTCCCTGGTGGTACATTTATTATAAACTAGCTGGGGCTCAGTGGGTTAAAACCAAGTGAATATTGTGCTGAAGTTGTTAAGAAGGCAAACAAAATTATAGGATTCATAAGTAGATCACTTGAACATAAATCAAGACATTATCCTCACCCTTTATTATTAGTCCGCCCGCCTTTAGAATACTGCGTTCAGTTCTGGTGCCCTTACTATAAAAAAAATATAAACAAATTGGAACAAGTTCAACGTAGAGTTACCGAAATTATACCCTGTCTTCGGAACAAACCATACGAGGAACGTCTTAAGGAACTAAATTTATATCCACTAACCAAGCGCAAGTTACTAGGTGACCTTATTCAAGTTTTCAAGATCATTAAAGGCATCGACAACATGAACTGTAAAAAATATTTTACGATTGACATATTAAACTACACGCCGGAAAATGGCTGGAAAATCATTGGTAAATCATTCGACTCTAACGAATCCAAGAATTTATTCTTCAATCTCGTCATCAACTTGTGAAATGGGCTTCCCCGAGATATCATAGACTGCAACACCATTGATTCCTTCAAAGTTCGCCTAGACAAGCACCTTGCCCTAAACCCAAGGTTGACTGCATTTGTAACTGAATAAATATTTTCTTTAGTAGTGTTTCTTCAGTAACCTAATAGATCTTAGAATAATTTCCCCTGCCATGAACTAAGCTACAGGGCAGCACTTCCTTCTCACGTCTTTCCCACATTCTCTCCGAAATACTGTTACAACACTTGGAACAGCAGTGTTTTGGAGGGCAAGTAACCTTGAGGGGTCGCATGATCTGTTGTTGCTTGTTTTCCTTTGTACTCTCACACACGCATGTATACTCTCTCTCTCTCTTTCTGTCTCATAGGAGAGACGGGGTTAGCCCATCTTTTAGGGAGTAGCGTCCCTCCGAATCCGAGCTACATCTACTCAGACTTTTCCTATAGATCTAGTTATAGGACTTCTTCTCTATTCTTTACACACACACATAATTAACTTACGGTAATATTAAGGACCCTACTGCTACCTCATGCGTGGGAAGAGAGGCTTTGGACACCTCTATAAATAACACCATTTAACGCTTACAGGTTATGAGACTGGATTTGGAGGAATTCCAGGCGGTGGGGACCTATAAATGGAGTGTGGCTGCAGTGCCCCGATAAGCCCACTCCTAACGTGTAATGCTTGACCAGTCCCTGTGACCGTTCTATGATGCATCTGGCTGGACTGCTCTTACGTGAGAGAGCTTTACTGCCATGTTGGTTCGCCAGACCAACTATAATACCCAAGTTTGTCTACTGAAATAAGTGTAATATCCCTTGATCACTTGATTCTAGAGTCTGGCCATTTGAAGGTGGTTAGCAGTACTTACTAGGGATTCAGGCTATCGCTGTCACTCTTTTCGAAAAATTAGTGTCTTTAGGACACAAGTGCAGCTGCTCAGTTGCTCAGGAGCTGCGGCACGTTGGGACTGTCTGACCTCGGAGAAACCTTTGGTTTAGTGTGGCAGACATAACAAAGTCAGAACTAGAACGGAACGATCACCATTGACGAATAGGCGGATGCGGATGACACAGGAATAATTCACCACCCACCCCCTTTTTATAGCATTGTATTGGTCATTAGTTTTCCTTGAAGTTAGAAGCCTTTACAAAGTATTTGAACTGTTAGAACAAATATAAAACCATGTCAGCTACTAGTACTACTAAACTCAAAGCAACTTGCGCTAAGTACAAGAAGCTAAAGTGGTGTATCGACTTCAAAGAAGGTGCATATGGCAGCATCCACCATTATAGTCTTTGTCTCTGTTGTGAGATAGAAGATAAACTCATGAAAGAAGTAGCTGGAATTGAGGAATAATTAAAGCAAAGAGACACAGAAAATACGATTCTAAAGGAAGAAAATAAATAGAAGAGTTGAAACGGGTAATAGATAGCCTTAGAACTGAAGATATTGAGAGAGTGGCAGCCATTCCTTCAAACACCAGCACAAGTAATGCAGGTGCAAATAAGCAAAATACGAATGTAGTGCCAGTCCAGGAGGCAACAATTGAAGCAGCAACTATGGAAGAGGCTGCGATTCCTGCTACAGCTACTGCTAGTGACCTTCGCTATGCTTGGAGAGAGGCCACACACAAACAGAAAAAAAAGACCAGACATGAATATGAGGTTAACACCTCACATAGATTCAGTCTTCTAGACCATGCCAAAAAGTCAGTATGACTTCCCTAAGTCCTCACAGAACAGAGGAAAAAAAGATCGTCAAGTGCAGAGTGGGCAGCGAAATGTTAAGCCTACTATTCATCACTCAAACAACAAAGGGACCGAACTTAACATGTCAAGCAGGTTTGGTCTCATTAGTGACAGAGACAAAAACAATTTTTATTGATGATTCTCAGGTTAAAGGCCAAGAGTTTCACTTTGGTAAGTTTCGCCGAGATGTGAGAAAGGTGAAGAGCCTCGCAGGTGCAAGGACTTCCCAGATCACAAAGGAAGTGGAAAGAGTCTGGTCCAAGACTAAGGGGACGGCAATAATAGCCCAGGTCAGTGGTAATGACCCGTTTCTCAATAGAAATATAGTCAGTGCCACAAAGTCAATAATAGGAGAGGTCACGATTCTGGCTGATGAGCTCCGACTCAAGACAGAGAAAGGCATGATACTTGGTATTTGGTCCAGGGTGTATGGAGGGGATTATGCTACCAGTAAAGCAATAGGTAGGTTAGCTGACCTGTGTACCCAGAAAGGGGTGAGATTTGTGGACCCATTCGATGAGTTCTATGGGAAGCGCAACCTCTACCTCTGTGACGGTGTGCACTTAAGCACTAGTGGTTAAATCAAACTTGGTGATTTCCTAAATCACCATCTTTACAGCTTGCTGAGGGCAAGCAAAAATGTAGAAAGCATCCTCCCTCAGCATGAAAAGAACAAATCCTCACCAGCAGTTGATCTCAAATTTTAAAAAAGAGCTCCCACAAAAGAAGGAGTACGTCCCTCTGAGAGCAAGAATACCTCTCAACAAATGGCCGAGTTCCCCAATAGATTAAGAGATGTTTAGCAACTCCTTCTAGACTCTACACCTCAGTTGCCAATTTCTGAACTACTAGATAGTGGTTCTTCTACTTAAGGTGAGGATTCACCAAACATAGGGAACTGCAACACCTCTGATAGTGTACAGAGAAATAGTGTGCAAGAAAATGAACTAGCCCCAGAGACCCCTTTCTCTTCGGGAAATGAGGTAAGCTAGGGGGTTCTAAGAAAAACCTGAATCCCCTTAAGGTAGTATTATTTAATGCCAGGTCAATTAGGAATAAATGTTCTGAGCTTCGGGCATTGTTGGCTACTGAATGCTTCGATTAGTGGTTATTACCGAATCCTGGATTCATAGTGATACCAGAGATTATGTTGGGGAATTTGAAGTACCTGGATATAGAATGTTCCACAAAGACCAAACCATGCAGGTAGGGGGTGGAATTCTTTTGTACATTAGAGATTTTCTAAACCCAATTAACTTCAATATCAGGTCAGAACATAAACTGCTAGGAGCAGACCTCTATCTAGGTAGCTCTATCTATAGGATTGTTCTGGTGTACAGACCTCTACATCAAACTGTTGAAAAGGATGAACTTTTGTACACTAGACTGAGTGCTGTTATCGAAGGTAAAACCAGTGTTATTTTAGGTGACTTAAATTGCCTAGTAAACTGGAAAGCAAGAACTGCCGATGCTGAAGGTAGGCATCTTGTGGACTTTACTAACGATAACTTTTTGACCCAGTGGGTGAACGAGCCAACTAGAGGGAACAATATACTAGATCTTATGTTCACCACTGAGGATGAAATTGTGACCAGCTTTTCTGTTGGGGAATCACTTGGAGGTAGTAACCACAATCTAGTTAGTTTCTCTCTTCGCACATTTAGCAACAGACCCACTAATCCTCAGAGTGCAAAACTAGATTTCCGTCGGGCAAATTTTGAAGGCTTTCAGGGAAGCTTATCCCAGATCAGACTTTAGGGTGAGAATGTTAATGCGATTTGCTGCTCATTCAAACAGCAGTTTATGGATCGACAAGCTGCATTCGTTCCTACTAAACGTACCAAATCAGGCTCAACCCAACCAAAATGGTTCACAAGAGACATAGCTTCAGCAATTAGAAAGATAAAAGTTGCATACAGAAAGTCCAAAAGAGGTGAAGACCAAAGTGATTTAGATTACTTCAACAATATGTATAGAGGAGTGAAATATCTTATAAAGGAAGCAAAGCAGAATGAAGAACTAAGGGTTGCAGCCCTCTGCAAAGAGAGTCCTAAAGAGTTCTTCAGCTATATGAACAGCAGGAAACCATTCAAAAGTAGCATTAGACCTCTAAAGGATCCAAGAGGCCAACTTCAAACTCCTGACACTGATATAGCTAAATCCCTGAACAACTATTTTGCCTCAGTATTCACAAGATAAAATACCAGTGACAAGCCAAGTCCAGGACTAGTGCATGAGGGTGAAGTTCTTAGCAGAATGTGATGTACCCCAGAGGAGGTAGCAAAAAGAATAGATAAGATAAATAGGTTCAATTCATCCACCCCAGATAGCTTTCTTCCCCGAGTTGTACGAGAAATCGCACATTTCTTGGCAGACATCTTCAATAAATCACTAGAAAATGGAGAGGTCCCTGAAGACTGGAAACTGGCCAATGTGACCCCAGTCTTTAAGAAAGGGGATCATGAGTGTCCCAAGAATTATCGGTCAATTAGCTTGACTTCTATCATAGTAAAACTCTTAGAAGGGATATTAGTAGACAAGATAGTTGACTAGCCTACCTAGAAATCCACAAGTTAATTACAGATTCCCAACATGGATTCAGGTGACACCAATCATGCCTTACCAATTTGCTGGAATTTGTCCATGAAATGCTGAATGAGTATGCCGAAAGTAGAGCCATAGACATCCTTTACTTAGATTTTCAAAAAGCTTTTGACAAAATGCCTCATTGCAGGCTAATGTCAAAAGTGAGTGCGCTAGGTATCAATACATAGGTCACAAATTGGATAACAAATTATCTACTAGGTAGACAACAACGAGTGGTAATCAATGGGGTTTCTTCTGAGTGGGCTTCAGTCACTTCTGGAGTTCCACAGGGATATGTCCTTGGCCCACTTCTGTTTATCATAATTATATGTCAATTACATAGATATTGGTCTGTTGAGTGTGATCTCCAAGTTTGCAGATGACATACAAACTTGGAATGAATGTAAAAGACCCCAAAGGGGTTGAACAGCTCAGGATGGGACTTCAACAGACTGGGTGAATGGTCGGAGACATGGCAGATGCCTCTAAGCTTGGAAAAGTGCAAGGTGATGCATACAGCCAAACAAACCCCAAGTCAGGCTATTCACTATTGGGAATGCCTCTGTAAGTGACTGACTTGGAAAAGGATTTGGGTGTTCTGATTAGCAGTGACCTAAAGTTTTCCAAGCAGTGCAATGAAGTAGAGAAGAAAGCTCAGAAATTATTGGGCTACATTAACCCGTACTCTACCGTACGATACAGTACTAAAAGTCCCCTGCAGTCCCAAGCACTGTGTCCAAAATGGCAAGATAGAACAACTTTCCACCTCAAGAGATGAAGCAAGACTGGCTCTCCCACCCTTCAGTGGGTCTTATTTAAGCTGAGAAGTGTTGCCATATCGAAAGCAGTGCTCAAACGGTCGTGGTACCAGGTACAGCCTTGTACAGGCAGTTACAAGGAAAGTACATTACTGACGGCTCCTAGCCATCGCTGGGACTGGGGAGTGACTTATCTACTGACGGCTGGTAGCCGTCGCTGGGATTGGGCAATTTAAGTATAGAAATAAGGAAATAGTCCTCACACTTTACAACGCTCTGATACGGCCTCTCCTGGAGTATGCTGTTCAATTCTGGTCTTCAGCACTCAGGAAAGATATAGAGCGACTAGAAAGAGTACAAACTAGAGCTATAAAACTGATTTTATAGCTTAGAAGAATGACCTATAAGGACCGGTTGAAAGCTCTTGATCTCTTTACGTTGGGAGACACGCTGGCTACAAAACTTATTTTATCGCTTAGAAGAATGCCCTATAAGGACCGGTTGAAAGCTCTTGATATCTTTACGTTGGAGACTCGCTGACTACGAGGTCAGCTCATTGAAGTATTTAAAATATTTAATGGGTTTGACAATATGGATTATAGCAAAACATTTTAGCCTCAATATAAATACAATACGTTGAAGGATGGCTGGAAATTATAATTGAAAAGGTTCAGCACTAGTATTTGTGGAAACTTTTTCACATATAAGATATGTTCTACTTGGAACAAACTTCCCTCCGAAGTTGTAAACAGTTCTTCAGTAGAGCAGTTCATGAAGAGAGTAGATTGTATTTTGCACACTCTGTAAAGCGAGTAGTGCACTAAACAGTCTCTCTCCTTCCACTTCGAGTATCTCCTCAGAATGGACCACAAGGTCTTTGAGATACGAACTATTCCTTGTAACTCCTTGGAACTCTTGCATAATTATAGCCACAGGGTTCAGTTCGAGATTAAGGGGGAGGTAGTAGTTTTTTCTGGACCCCCTTCTCCCTCATGTTTAGTATACAGTAGATATGAGATTTTAAATAGTTTTGTCCGTTAGTTTGTCGATTTTAAAACCTTTCGCCCCATTTCTTTATCAATATTAAGACCTTTCGTGCCATTTAGGTGTCGACTTTTTCCTAGCAAGTGATACCGAGCCTTTTTTTTTTTTTCTTTTTTTTTTTAAGAGACAATGAACGGAGGAAGGAAAAACACAGATAAAACAAAAAGGTCCATGTGCCTAAAGGCATCCTCCATTCATAAAATGTTTGTAACAACTGGATTTAAACATTTGTAGATTGTAAGTTTGTGGAAAGCAATTCGAGGGAAGTGAATTCCAAAGAGCCTGTAATTTTAGAAGGAATCGCCCTTCCGCCGCAAAAAAATTTCTACCCAAAAATGTACAAATATACCTAGGGGTTGTTATATTTAAAGTTTGATGGAGATCTAGGGAGGAAACTAGTAACCTCCCCTTAACCCCTCTTTCTCTCCCTTATTTCCCTCGCTCGAGAGTTGTTTTATTTTCACTTTTTCTATGTGGATGAGGGAGACAAAAGGCAATGCTGCCTGTGATGAGTGCGTCCCCCAGAGTTGAAAGTGACAGGGCCAAAACCAAGATATGTACAAGCCAAAATGTCTGGACACACAGAGTTTGAAGCATTTTAAGTCATAGGATGAAGGAAAGATGGATTCAGGGAGAGTTACTGAGCTCAGCTGTTGAGTAAAAGAAATATTGGGAGTATCGTTTCACTCTTAGGTTGGATAGTTGCACAGAGTAGGGGTGGGATTATGTTGCAATACGGGTATCGTATAAATACGATAGGCTATGACTCTTTTGTGATCCCGTATGTCTCTGTGACGTCACGGTCGTTCCCACTGCATGGCGTAGGACGAGTAGATCGTATATTATATGATTGTAAGTAAGTTAAGATTGTAAAGGCCTAATATGCTATTAAGCAATATTGACATGGTCTTATGTTGTATATATGAATTTATCGTATATATTAATATAATTTATCGTATAGAGCAACCTAGATGCGGTACGATAATTTGGGCTCCTGGCGTTTTGCCAAGGCAGCAAGGTGTGCCTCTGAGGAAGACAGCTCAGAGCCTCCACGAACACCAGCCAGTTAACATCTAATTTCCGCCTTCAGTTGATCGCGCTATTGTGCCTCTAATCACAATATACTGACCGGCAATACACACAGCTACACCATCAGGACGCTCTCATCGACGCCATGACTGACAGACAGATAAGCATAGTATTCATGTCCATTCCCATATAATCATTTATTCTTTCTTTCACTTGACTCGAGGCTCAGGACCGAAGTCTCGTTCCCCATTGTCCACCATACTGGGTAAAATACCTCATTGCCATGTGGAACTATTGGCGAGTTAATTCCTGGCTAGTATTAACCCTTATAACCTTACCCTATATATATAATTTATTATGTGAGACCTTTGGATATAAATTAGCTTGTTTCAGAATGAATTCAGTTTAGATATGGAGTAAATTTAATTTAGATTGAATTTATTTGATTCATTATAGCTTATAGATATTTAACTTCCATTGATAGTTTACCACATTGGTGCCCAGACCTCGGGAATTAGCTACTAGTAAGGGATTTTATTGGGCAATGAGAAGGGGAGTAGTCCAGGGATGCAGGAACAAGGACCCCGGAGGGGTGGGGCTTGGTTATATTCCTGTACCTCCGGCGCCAGTACCTCAGAAAATAGCGGTTGTGGGGCATTCGTATGCCACTAGGCTAAGGGCAGCCAACCAAGGTACTGAGTGTTATCGGGCTTCGGAGGGGGATAGAGAGTTTCAGCTGTCCTACTTCGGGGTGCCTGGAGCCACCGTTGACACCCTGAAAGCCTCCCCACAGTGGAGGCAGGTGGTCCGTTTTAGGCCACACATGATATTCCTGTTCCTGGGTGGCAACAATATCCGCCCCGATACCGTGCCCCGCGAGTTAGCCAACGCCATCAAAGAGCTGGCGCTGGACCGGGAGCGTGAGTCCGGGGGGGGAGCTGCAAGATTGTAGCGATAGAGAGCCGGACTAGGGTCCGAGGCTTGTCAGCGGAGGAATACCACGCTATTAAAAACTCGGTTAACCGCACCCTGAGGTGTCGGCTGGTAGAGACGCGGCACCGCTTTGTGTCGATCACTCTCAGCACCCGGGACCTCGACCAGGATGGCGTCCACCTCGATTTGGATACGAATCAAGTCCTATATAATAAAATTGTAGGGCTAACAAAGCGTTGGTTAGAGAGGGACGCCGGGGTGATATCGTTGCGCCTGCCTAAGTCCTGCATCCCACCCATCATCTTCCCCAAATAATTTTCACTTTCATTTCAGACTTCCTGTGACATATGACCTGACCTAACATTTTTTTTCTTTTCAATATGACCCTTTAGTAGGTGTTGCTATTTTGTGTGCTATTTTTTCTCCATAACATAGAAGTCTGCCGGTCGGCGTCTCTTAACTAGACTACTATTTTGCCCTTGTATTTGTAACATTTTAGAAAAATAGCCTATAGGCTTACATGCAAAATGAATAAACAGGAAGAGACACCGTCTACTGGGGTGCTGAGCAAAGCCCCTAAAAATCAGAGGGCGGGACTTCGGGGAGTATTAAATAGGTTAATTGTAGATGTCAACACTTTCATCACTACTGCTGACCTCGAGGAATTAGAAGCTAGATTAGACAGTGTCCAGGCTACCCACGGTCGTATTATGGCTCTGAGTGAGGTGATTGTGGCAGGCATGACAGAGGAGGAAGAGATAGTTACAGTGTGATAATCGTGCCCTCTATGATGAACCTGTCTTTAAAGCGAAGCACATATTACAGCGTGCTGTCGCAAGTAAGAAGGGAGGTGAGAAAGAGACCCATAGAAGGGTTGACCCAAAACACACTGTGCACCTCCCAAAGCTCAATCTTCCTACATTTGGGGGCAAATTGACTGAGTGGTTAGCTTTTTGGGACGTATTTCGGTCTACAGTACATGAATCCTCTTTGGATAATGTCCGCAAGTTTCACTACCTGAAGGGACAAATGGAAGGAGAGGCCTTACATTTGATAGAGGGTTTTGCGGTAGTGGGTGATACTTATCTTGAGGCAGTACAATTATTAAAGTCCACATACAGGGATCAAGAGCAGTTGAAGATGGCCCATGTCGTTGCCTTATTAAAGCTCGCAGAACCACAGTATAAGGTCGAGGAGTTAGAAAATTTTAGGGCAAATATGGAGTGCCATACTCGATCGCTAGACACCCTAGGGCTCACCACACAGGAAATGATAGTCATTATCTTACATCAGAAGCTTCCTATGGCAATACTTGATAAGGTTAGATCGTTTGATCTGGGAGAGTTCAAAAGTCAGTTCAGTAAAGAAATTAATAATCTACAGTTGAACAAAGGGAGAATGTATGTGTTGGGAGGGAGTGAGAATGTGGAGAAGAGGGGAACTGTAAGCATGACGGTGGGGACTAAAGAAAAGAAAGAGGGTACGTATAAGAAACCTACTCAGATTCTATATAAGCTATGTAACAACAAACATAAATGGAGTTTCTGTGTAAAATACCCCATAAATGAGACAAAACTAGCACAGGCAAAGAGGTTGAAGCTATGTGTTGGTTGTCTAAGTAAAGAACATGGTAAGCAGGGACAATGTACTGTTACATACTTAAGGCCCTGTCGACACTGCAAAGGACATCACTTTGATAAGTTGTGTCCTACAGCAGATAATGTCAAAGACGTCAAACCAGAGGGTACTACAACTGTGACACTAGGTAGCACGCAAGACACCACTATATTGCCCACAATACAGATTCCCATGGAAGGTAACGACAGTAACAAAGTTTGTCGGGGACTTCTAGATCAAGGGTCTCAACGTTCCTTTATAAAGAGGTCCGTATCAATGGGACTTAAGCACCGAACCGTAGGGGCTGAGACTCTTCGATTGCAGGGCTTCACAGGGGTTACTGACAAACAAGACTACCAGATAGCGGAGATTTCATATTACTACCGTAAAACCCGGTACTTTATGACATGTATCGTAGTAGACACCCTACCAGAATATGTATCTGTAGGAGTGAAAAAGGTGGAACACGCATTACGTAGCAAAGGGGTTAACTTGTCAGATCCCATGGGAAATCAGAGTGAGGTGCATGTTCTACTTGGTGTGGATCATTATGATGATGTAGTATACCCTGGATTTAAAAAGATGTGTGGTGTAATTTTAATCCCCACTAAATTTGGCTATTGCATGAGCGGAAAGGTGCATACTACACAGTCAAAGGTCCTGGTCGACATGGTCTCGATATTAAGAGTCAATGTAACCGCGGCAGAAGAGTTGGGAAGGGAGGATTCCCAACCTAGTGACCCTAAAATGACTGCCGAGTTCGACCTGGAACGACTGTGGAGATTGGATCACATATGCATTAATCCTATGGAGACTGACTATGACTCGGAAGTTGCGCTGAAAAGGTTTGACGAGTCAGTGAGCTACTGTGCCTCAGACAAGCAATATAAAGTTAGTTTACTCAGGAAGAACAGTGAGATATGCCTGCCTACCAACTATGGTTTGGCATTAGGTCGCTTGCGCGCATTACAGCGTAAATTGTCTAATGAACCGAGCACGCGCCAGGCGTATGACGATGTATTTCGGAGTTATGAAGATAGGGGCTTTATTGAGAGAGTCGATGTAAAGGAACCGAGTAAGAAGGGTAGGGTTCACTATCTGGCCCATTATGGGGGTGAGAAAAGACAGCGTCACCACACCAATACGGGTGGTGTATGACTGCTCTGCCCATCAAGGTCAACAACCCAGTCTAAATGACTGCCTGCTGACAGGTCCGTCCATGGTGTCGGACCGGTCCCAACATCTATTACGGTTTAGGCTGGGGAAGTACGCATATACTAGTGACATCGAGAAAGCATTCTTGATGGTCAAGCTAAAAGAGGAAGATAGAGATGTTACCCGCTTTCTTTGGTTCAGCGACATTAACGACTCTGAAAGTCCGGTCATAATCTACCGCTTTCGGGTTGTACTCTTTGGGGCAACATGTTCACAGTTTTTGTTAAATGCCACAATAAAAAAACATCTAGCAGATACTCGTGAGGACACAAGTAAACTATCTCGCGGATTATATATAGATAATTTGCAGGGTTCTAGCGATAGTCAGGATGATTTGTTACATACATACTGACAAGCACGCAGATTGGTTACAGATGAACATTTATTTTTCCGCGAGTGGGTTACTAATAGTGAAGATCTTCAGAGTTTGATACAGTTGGACGGTACAGCATCTAATAACCAGGAAAAGTCCAGAAATTTGGGGATGATCTGGCAACCTAAACAAGACATACTAACTTTACAAACAAGGTCTTTTGCTCAGCAGACGGGAGCGCACACAAAAAGAAGTCTGTTGAGCAAAGTTGCGCAATTTTTTTATCCTTTGGGTTAGCATTACCCGTTACCATAAGAGCTAGGATTCTAATGCAGGAAGTTTGGAGACGTAAAATAGGATGAGATGACAGTTTGCCCGAGGACCTGAATGACCAAGGGACATTGTTGTTGAATGAGTATGCCATCCTATGTACTAAACCTATACCTCGTAAAGTGGCGGCGTTCGGTGACGTTACGTTACACACGTTTTGCGATGCTAGCGCCACGGCATACGGGGTAGCCATATATGTTGTTACTTCATTTGGGGCACATTTAGTTACAGCCCAGGCCAAGGTAGCCCCGGTTAAAAAGGTAACTATCCCTAAAATGGAATTGACTGCCATGCTGCTATTAGCACGTCTGGTGCAACATGTATGCGCACTATACGAGATCGAATTAAGTATTGAAATCGTTCACGTTTGGTGCGATAGTCAGGTCGCACTCAACTGGATACATATCAAGAAGTCTCTGCCAGTTTATGTCCGGAATAGGGTAGATGAGATTAGAGCCCTTTTGCCAGATGTTGCTTATCATTATGTAAATACAAAAGAAAACCCTAGTTATCTCATAACTAGGGGTATAACGGCTAGCCAGTTAATGAAGTCCGAATTGTGGTGGCATGGTCCAAAGTGGCTGCTCCATGAAAGTGAATGGACAATATGGCATGCTGTTGGCGAGGGACTTCTGCCACTGGAAACAGTGGCAGTTACAGCCCAACCAAAAGAACCACCGGGTCCTATCATAGAGTGGGCAAGATTCGGTGACTATAATAAACTAGTCAGAGTTGTAGCTTGGGTATTGCGATATGTATCCAATCTCAAGCTTAAAGCAACGGGCCAACTCTGCAACAGGGGTCACAACATTGATGCTCGTGAATTTAAAGCAGCTGAAGTAACTTTGATCAAATGGGTTCAAGTAGAAACCTTTTCCAATGAATTAGAATCCTTGAAAAGCTCGAATAAGACATTAATGCCTAATATAGTGCGTCAACTAAGGTTGCACCTAGACAATGGCCTCATCAGGTGTGAGGGTCGCCTGAAGTGGTCGGGTGTACCAGACGGCACAAACCGTCCTATACTTATGCCAACAAGACATCACGTTACTGATCTATTGATCATACGTGCACATAGGGAAGTAAAACACTACGGGGTATGTCATATTATATCAAATTTACGTCTGACATGGTGGATACCCAGAGTTCGACAAGTAGCTCAACGCGTAGTAAGAAAGTGTGTAATATGCCAGAGACTAAAGGGTAAACCATATGCAACTGGACCAGCTCCACCTCTACCTGAATGCCGTGTAAAGCACGTAGAACCTTTCCAAGCGGTAGGATTAGATTACACAGGGGCATTGAAGACGAGGAAGCATGAGAAGGTTTATATATTATTGTTTACCTGTGCAACATCTCGAGCGGTACACCTAGAACTATGTGATAATATGTCTAGCGAAGAATATATGCTGGCGTTCAGACGGTTTTGTGCCCGTCGTTCATTCCCTCAACTCATTCTTAGCGACAATGCTCCCACTTATGTCCAAGCATCAAAATATTTAAAGGATATGAGTAGTGATCCTACTATCATCACTTTTTTGGGAGAGAAGAAGTGCGAATGGAGGTTCATTCCAGTTAAGACACCTTGGTTTGGTGGAATGTGGGAACGATGTGTCGGCATAGTAAAATCAGGACTCAGAGCGGTTGTAGGACGTGCTCTATTAAAGAAGAGTGAGTTGACGACAGTCCTCACAGAGATAGAGGCAGTCGTGAATGATCGCCCGCTTACATATGTGTACACCGACCTGCAAGAACCACTACCATTAACGCCAGCTCACTTGCTATATGGAAAACCATTGACTGGGTTTCCATCTGATTTCCAATCTATAGTAGAGTTAGAGGATCCCTCGTTGTACTCAGAGGTAGCGGTGTCTAAGAGATACCAGTATATATCCAGGATAATCGAGGATTTTAGGAAACGGTGGATTAGTGAATATCTGCTAGCATTGAGGGAAAGGAGTGTTACTCCCTCTGGTAGACCAACGGCACCAACATTGGTGAAGTTGTTTTAATTAAAGAAAATAGTCGTCGTTTATACTGGAAATTGGGCCGCGTGTTGGAGCTATACAAGGGGGCAGACTCTGTAGAGCGGGTGGCGCTATTGAAGACAGCCACTGGAACTACTGTTCGTCCTATCGCACGTTTGTACGCTTTGGAGCTCGATTCCGCATTGCAATCTGGTGCTCCACCTGTTATTGCTGGGTCCGAGGATTCTCAAAGGAACGACTCACCTCTTACTGATGGTGGTCATTCTCGGACCGGGACGCGTCCCAGACGCGCTGCTGCTGGCGCCGTCGACTTGTGGCGTCAGAAGATAGCCTCTGGGCAACTTTAGGTTTAAGGTGGGGTTCAGGTCTTTTTTTGTGGGGGGAGTGTATCGTAAATACGATAGGCTATGACTCTTTTGTGATCTTGTGTGTCTCTGTGATGTCACGATCGCTCCTACAGCACGACGTACGACGAGTAGATCGTATAATTATAAGATTGTAAATAAGTTAAGTTCTCAAAGGCCTAATATGCTATTAAGCAATATTGCCATGGTCTTATGTAGTATATATGAATTTATCGTATATATTAATATAATTTATCGTATAGAGCAACATAGATGCGGTATGATAATTTGGGCTCCTGGGCCGGTATTTATAAAGCACTTTTAGGCCTAAAAATAGCTTTTAAAGATGGCGCCAACTTTTAAAACTTAAAAGTTGGGCAAAAAAACTTTTAGCGGCTAAAAGTAGCTTTTAAACCCAGCGAAAACTAAAAGCTCCCCTTGGGACTGTTAGCGCTTAAAAGTTACTTTTAGAGGACGATGAAGATGATTGCATAACAAATCCGCCACCCCCTGCCAAGGAATGTTCATGTTAGAAAGATTAATTGGATTAATAGGCCTATAGCGAGTTAATCGAAGTACACCATTTAAACCATGAAGGAGACAGAAGAACCAAGCTCTTAACCCAGAGATGAAAGTGTGTAAGCCTAGTACCCTACGTTATTTGGCAACGGTCAAAATGTAACTGAATGAGTAACTCATGGTGGTATGATTGTAGGTTAGATATATTATCAAGTGCAGTATGTTAGGTAACTCTTTATTCTATCCATAAATTCCATATACCACCCCGCACATTATACTACTCAAAGGTGATCCACTGTGTGTTCTCCAACGAATAAGCTATATTAGAAAGTAACCTACCACCTTATGTATCAACCTACTTTAAACATTTCGATTCATAATGTATATATGTCCGACTACATTTTTTGCCGCAGTCGGTCTCTCTATTTTTAGATGGGTAAATCCTCCTCGTCCTCCGCCCACAACCTCGACAGTTCCAGCGTCCTCGTTGACAAATGCCTATACTGTACTTGTTGGAAGAACACTAACAAATAGACCAAATTAAAGGAGTGTAGAAGGACTAAGATATAATATTGGATTGTCACAAGATAGGCCTATTTCATAACATCCGAGAACAAGTAGCTTATTTGCACCCTATTTTTTCGCAAATTACCGTAAACTGGGGTGATTTCGGATAGGATAAGGATATTATGGGGGATAATTTTAAGAGGCTTCCTGGATTACGGCGCACGGCACATTATCACTACACATCACTTGACCTAGTTAAATCTCTACAATGTGTTTACAGTCATGAGAAATTGTAAAAAACAAACTCGAAAAATTTCCGAAATTACCCCACTTTATGAATTGTGAAAACTCGCGAATTTGGCAACTATCTCAGATGCTGCCACACCGGAGTATGCAATTGTTTTCGTATGGTAAATATATTACCCTTTCAATTTAGCAATATATAATAGATTTCACAATAACAAAATATTGCATAATTACCCTAATGTTTTATAGTAATTAGTATATGCAATTAGAAGCCTATACTTATCTATTAAACGTTATTCATCGATTGTAATCTTGCTAGATGTAGCGAACTAGCGGTTGTGGCAGCCTTCTTAACGCTTCCACTAAAAGCTGCTTTTAAATGTTTTATGAATAACTTTTAATGATTTTCTTTTAGTTAAAATTACTTTTAGGGAAATTTTTAAATTATTTTATAAATACCGGCCCTGGCGTTTTGCCAAGGCAGCAAGGTGTGCCTTCGAGGAACGGCAGAGCCTTCATGAACACCAACCAGTTAACATCTAATTTTCCGCCCTCAGTTGATCGTGCTTTTGAGCCTCTAATCACAATACACTGTCAGCAATACAACCAGCTACACCATCACGACGCTCTCATGGACGCCATGACTGACTGACAGATAAGCATAATATTCATGTCCATTCCCATGTAATCTTTTATTCTTTCTTTAACTTGACTCGTGTCTCGGGACCGAAGTCTCGTTCCCCATTGTCCACCACCATATTGGGTAAAACGTTCTCCCTTGCCTCATTGCCACGTGGAAATATTGGAGAGTTAATTCCGGGCTAACATTAACCCTTATAACCTTACCCTATATATAAATTTATTATGCGAGACCTTTGGATATAAATTAGCTTGTTTCAGATTGAATTCAATTTAGATATGGAGTGGTTTTCATTTAGATTTATTTATTTGATTCATTATAGCTTATAGATATTTAACTTCCATTGATAGTTAATTTCTTATAATCCAGGCTCGAGTCTCCCATTTCCCGTTTTATGGTTTCTTTTAGTGGTGATGGTAAATTATTGACAAGAGTCGCCACACAAAATTCCTCCAAACAAATACCATGGCTAATGATTGACATCATCACACTCTCTGTATTGGCATAGAAGTCCTTCAGGTCAGCTGTTTGGTGTTTGGGTGACACTAATTGATTGAATTTGGTAACATGAGCTGCTTTGATTCGATCTGGATGCCCATATGTCTCTTGCAGGAGCTCTATTGCTGGGGCATAGCTTGCACTTTCGATAATGAATCCTTCGACTAGCTTATGTGCATCACCCAGAAGCTGACCCTTTAGATAGGTGAAGCGTTGTATATCTGTGAGGTCGGGATTGTCATGGATGGTACACTTGAACATCTCCCAAAATCCCGACCACAATGTGGCATCACCCTCAAATTTTGGAAGAGTAAGATGTGGTAATTTGACTGCGGATTTCTTTGGCTCCTTCTTGACCTCTGGAATCAAGATCCCCTTCAGTGTGGCAACGATTACTTGTATGCCCTCCATATATAGGGTATCCTCTCTTAACTCCTCGATATACTCGGCGTCCGTCTCGTGTCGGCCAGGTCCTCCTGTGTGACCTCATACTTGTCAAGTTGCTTTTGAATACTGAGCAACCTGGCCTCCACCTCCACTCTAGACGCTGAATCAAGGTATTCGTCGATGTCAGAGGTCAAGACCGTCAAAGAGCCCTTAAGCCCAGCCCGACGCCTTTGTACACTTTTAGCCATGATTATACGGGAAGGCAATCTATTGACGTTAAATCAAACTATCAATGCCAGACTGAATAAGTTGCGGACAACAATACAGTACTCCGAGAAATCAAATTAAATCGCGAGCTGAAAATAAAACACCCTCACGAAATGCGGAATAAGAATTGTGCGCAATGTAGACTAGGAATCTGGAGCCTTTCAATTTAACTCTTTACATAATAGTTATGATCTAGAATCCTAGATCCAGAAATCACAGAATCATTACACCCTAATTCAAGAAAAGCCGGGAGGGAAATTTAGTACATTACAGTATAGGCCAAAAGTCTCTAGATGTAAAAAAAGAGGTACCGTTTTAAAGTTATAATAAATTTAAGAATTTTAAGAGAGAGAGAGCCTATAGGGTAATTTAAACAGGCTAAACTCAATGGGTACCGCTAATTTTATATTATTAAATTTAATAAATGTGAAAATTGTACACAAGAAAAGTGCATATCAAGAAGTCACAAGGAAAAAGTTTTTGAGTTGGATTAACACACACTCAGCCTATCAGCTATCATATTACCCCGCCTTCAGGGCACACAACGAGAGTAGAATTTAGAAAGATATGTGAAGAATAAACTTTAAATTTTAAGAAGTTATTTTTCAGTATAATTTTGATCTAGATTTAAATTATTATACAGTATGTATGGATTAATTTAATCTTAATGCCGTGCCAATTGTGCAAGATTTTCTAGGGCTAAAGTAGTTTTAATATAATTTAATGAGCCCAAAAAAGCATTTAAAGTAGGCTAATTATTGTTTTGAGTACTGTACTGGATCAGATTTATAACTTTTCATTCTGGGTAAAACTCCCGTCACAGCCCTGACCTATCCACTAGTTTCCACATCCTGTCCCACTGGTGGGCAGGCACCTGGGGCGGCCAGAGCAAAGAGCGGACGAAAAAAAAAACCCGACAGCCCCGGCCAAAAGACTGGGGCCTGGAGGACGTAGTAGGACTCATGACAAAAACGGGGATAGGCCAGCCCCACTCCAAGCAAGGCAACTACCTACCGCCGAATAACTCCCCCCAAAAAGGGGGGGGGGGAAACTAGTGAAAGGTTTAACCCGTCCAGCACCAGCGACGCGTCTGGCGCGTCGGCGATGTATGTAATGCACAGCCCCAGCGACGCGTCTGACGAGTCACCCTAATTGCTACGACCGTAACCTCAGGTGTAGCCACTCAAGAGGGCTCAGATTTGTATGGGACTGTGTACGTATCCCATGCAACCGTTGAAAAACTCTCAAAGTAACGTGCGCGCGCATCGCGCAATAACCTGGTTTTTTGGGGTAATTGCCTTCAATTTTTTACTCTTGTAAAATACGTTTTCGGGGGCTCTGTAGGACCATTCTTTAAGCTTTTTGAGCGGTTTTTCGTGATTTTCCCTTCATTCCTAACCCCTTCGCTATTGTTTCTGGAATAAAACAATTTTTTTGAAAACCGTCCGGGTTCTGGTGAACAAACAACACAAAACTAGCCGGGGCTCCACGGGTTAAGGACCAATTATATGGCTAATTTAGATAAAGTGGACTGTATATTATTAATTTCGAAGAAGCATTAACCATATAGAATAATTACCTGTTAGATGAACTCAGCTGGTGATTGGAGGCTGGCGGAAAATAGGCTAGATGACTTGAAGTGGTTAGTAAGGTAAACAAGCGTATGAAAAGAGGCTACAATAGGCTAGGATAGGCTAGATATTTACGTTGTGATAACTAACAAAGATGATGATGTAGTGACTATGAAATATGAGATGAAAGTGAAGCGAAAACACCTGATATATGAAACTATAGGAAGAAGGCTTAGCGTGTGTAGCTGGGACGGAGGTTGGTTGGAGAGTGCACGAGCGCGTTGTGTTTGTCTCTGTCGTGACCTACCGCGCACGCGCGTAACATATGGAAAATGTATCCCATCTTTTTTACAATGAGATACTTATGAACAATCTTAAATAATACAAATATATATATATATGGGAATTATAATCCTACAATACTTTCCCATATACAACTACAGAATAATATATTCTACCCAATCATGGAACGTTCGACCAAGGTTATGGAAGCGTTCAACTCAAGACTACGGAAAGATACGTAACGCTACATCAACCCAGATTACGTAACATCGAGACTGTTCATACTAGATAGAGTATACTAAGTATGGACAGATGTTGGCAGATGGACTTCTATACAGCAAGTGAGGTCTCCTTTGTTTACATATGGGACCTCGGTTACGAATCTTAAGTCTTAACTAAGGGGTTACATTTTACATATCTATCCCAAGGTACACTCATACATTCGCATATACATTGATCAATACCAGTAAATTAAATTGGATACTATAATGTATGAATGTAATATTTAAACTACATATTAACGAAAGAACTTATATTATTGTTACCAAAGAAAACGTATTTGAGAATAAATCAAGGTAGACTTAATTAATGTTAAGTTATGACACACTGCCACCACAAATGTGGAATATTCAAATCTTGTCCCGGCCGATGAAGGGCCTAAATACTAAACTTAAAGGTACTGAAATATCAGTCTTAATCCAGGCTACAAGCAATATCAATATTTACAATTACTTAAAATTAATTCTTAATCCAGGCTAGGAAAGATCAATACTTATATTTTAATCTTAATCCGGGCTAGGGTACATACATATGGAATTTATAGGTTACAGTTGGCCAGAAGCTATTTTATGCGGCCATAAAGAAGCAGCGCCTAACGCGGCTTGATGGGAGGGACGTAACTCAATATCGCTCACCTCCCGATCAACGTCTAACGCGTTAAGAGGGAGATCTTGAGTCGACGGTTCATCGGAAGGGGTCACTCACTGACTTACTGCCTGTTCTAAGGGGTACAACCTAACAATGGGACGAGTGGTGACACCTGTACTCGTCTTAAGATGCGCTACCCGACTTATTCCATCCATGCCCGCCTCTAGGCCAGTGATTCTCCCTAATTTCCACATTAGCAGAGGACCGTCGTCATGTATCAGGACAACATCCCCTAGGTTTGGCTATGATTTACCTTCAGTCCTCAAGTGGCACTGATGCGTCTCTCTCTATGCCAAGAGGTAGTCAGACTGCCAATGTTTCCAGATAGCTTTTGACAATTTATTCATATAGTGATATCTGGCAGTCATAATATTATCCCTGCGGAATGACGGATCTGTCAATTCCTCATCGGCTATCGCTTCTTTCGGGAATGATTTTAATCGTCTGCCCCTTAGCATGTGAGATGGCGTAATAGCATTCACATCGTTTAGTTCACCCGAGACATTACCAAAAGGTTGATCATTTACACAGGCTTCAATTTCACACAGAATAAGTTTGCAGCTCTTCTAATGTTACCGATGCTCTACCGAGAACCTTTTTTAATCCGGCTTTCACTATCCAGATTGCCCTTTCCCAAATGGCACCGAACCAAGGAGGTCTGGCGGGGATAAAACGCCACTCAAAATGGTGTTCTAGTATAAAATTCTGAATTACCGGATCTTTAGATATCTTGGCCAGCTGTTTGGCTGCACTAACAAATGTTGTCGCATTATCGCTTAGAATTATTTGAGGAAAGCCCTGCCTACTACCAAACTGGCGGAACGTGTGCATAAAGCTTTCGCAAGACATGTTAGTTACTACTTCTAGGTGAATCGCTTTGGTGATGGCACAGGTGAATAATACAATGTAAGCCTTAATAGCGGGATTACCCTTTACTAATAATGCGCCAGAATAATCTATACCGGTGACTGAGAAAGGATCTTGAGGCTGTACTCTAATACTAGGTAAGGGAGGTGCATTCCTTGGTGAGTAGGATATACCCTGAAGTCTTTTACATACTATACACTTTCGTAGTACCATTTTTACCGTTTGTCTCATGCGTGGGATCCACCATTTTTGGCGTAAATAAGCTACCACATGACCCACACCACAATGAGAACATACTATACGACTTTTAACTATAAGCAAACGCGTAATTGTAAGTCATCGCTGATAGTGGCCAACTGAATTCTACCTCTACATTTGATTACCCCACTGTCCACGAATAGTCCTGTTGTCTCATGACATTTGTGGAGGATAATATGGCCAAAAAATATCTCTTACCACACCAATCAAATAAGCAAATAAAAATAAAGTATTAGATAGCCTACCTTATGGCATGGACTATAGGAGCAGATGAGGGTTGTTTAGTAGCTTAGTCTTACCCACGATAGCCTATCTCTCAGATACCCTAGCTAAACATTGTATAAAAGGCCATCTATATCAATGACTTAGGTATAACTAGGGTCCTGGCGTAGTTTCAGAGGATTCCGGCTTCGGTAGACAAGGGTTAAAGGGTCAGGACTCCGGGCTGGGCGCGGGGATTGTTGGGGGAGAGGTCACGAGACACTTCCTGTTAGTCTAAATGTTCAATGGCATCTAGTCGGAATTTAATTTTCCGACTCTTAACCCACTGAGCCCCAGCGACGCAAACAGTGCATCGGCAATCTATGTAACGCTAAACCCCAGCATCACATACGTCGCGTCAGTGTTAATTACTCCGGTCCTATGGCACCTAGAGGGCTGAGATTTGTATGGAAACTGTATAAGTATCCCACGCAACCATGCCGATGGTGAAAACTCTCAAAGTCCAACCGCGTGCGCGTGAACGCGCAAAAACATGGTTTTGGGGGGTTATTGCCTTCAATTTTTTACTCTTGTAAAATCGACTTTCGGGGGCTCCGTAGGACCCCCTTTTGACCTTTGTGATCGTTTTTTGTTGTTTTTCCTTCATTCCTAACCCATTCGCTATAGTTTCTGGATTTTTTTTTTTTCAAAACCTGCTGGTCCCTGGTGGTACATTTATTTATAACTAGCTGGGGCTCAGTGGGTTAAATAAATTATATACTAATTAGTTACCAAGGGTTCATTCCCTCTTCACTTTATCATATAAATGAAAACTAAGCATTTAATTATGTAAATAATAATATAAATATAGTTTCAGAACAATTTAGTAAACATAATATCCAGGGATTGAGATTACCACTACAAATTGTGGATCGAGCCTGCGAGCGTGGGAATTTCAAAACTGATGCCTAATACAGTATATACCTCTAAATCTAATCATACAAGGTTTTATAACTAAATTAACTTGGCCAAGGTAATCTTATACAGTTCTAAATTACTTAATATTAATTATCCTTTACAGTATTTACAGGCTATGGAGATCGTCAACTCTTTTAAGTATCTGGGCAGTGTGTTGAGTAAAGATGGGACTATGGATGAAGAGGTGCGGGAGAGGGTACAACAGGGGAAGAGGGTTGTAGGAACGCTAAAAGCAGTAACAAGAAATAGGGTGGTCAGTATGGAAGTGAAGAAGTCCTTGCATGACAGTGTGGTAATCCCGACACTGACTTACGGAAGTGAAGCATGGACGTTGGTTGAGAGACTCAGACCAAGAGTGAGAGCAGTGGAAATGAATTACTTAAGGAGTGCGTGCGGAGTTACATGGAGGGATAGACAGACTAATGAGGAAGTAAGAAGGAGGTGTGGTGTGGAGGTAGATGTGCTGGAAAGTGTGAAAAGGAACAACTTGAGATGGTTCGGCCATATGGAACGTATGGAAAGCGAGAGAATGACTAAGAGGGTGTATGAGAGCGAGGTGGAGGGACAGAGGGGGAGAGGTAGACCGAATATGAGGTGGAAGGATGGAGTGAGGAAGTACATGAACGAAGGTGGTGCTGGTTGGGGGGAGGGGCGTCGACTGACTGGGGACAGAGGTGCATGGGGGCGGTTCGTTCGTGGCCACCCCTTCGGGGATCACGGCGTCAGGCAATAGATAGATAGATAGATAGTATTTACAATCACCAGGTTATGGTAGGAAATGGTTCACTCTAATAAGGTTACCCTATTGGAAAGCTATTGCCAACACTACCTAGATACCCGTGCAGTAAATTTATTTCTCACAGATTGGAGCCCGGCGAAGTATGATGTGTTGCATCATGTTATATTACCTGCGGCTAACAAATCACGCCAATTTCTTTGAAATCCAACAGCCGCTGCTCGTTATGGTCAAGAGTAGGTCCCCCTATTACTATGGGTTGCTGTTCCTCCTCCGGTAGGATGGTGAGCTCTATAGGAAGGAGCCAATCAACCGTTCGGAGAGTTCATTGTCCTCGAGATAAAACTTTAACTGTTCTGATAACTCCTTCGGGATCAGGATAGACTTCTAGGATCTTTGCCAAGGGCCATTTGGAGTGAGGTTGGTCCACCTTCAATAAGACTATATCTCCATTCTCAGGTTTGCGACGGTTACTAGCAGAATTCGTACCATAATACCTCTCCTGTAGGCTTAAGATATATTCTGATGCCCACTGCTTGTTCCAGGCATCCAGTATCTTGCAGAGTTTATGGTAACTTTGTCGCAAGTGTGCGTCTGCTTCATTAACACCTTAAGAGCGGCCTAGGCGGTATATAATATGTAGCCACCAGCGGGGTGTTTTTACCCAAAATAGGGCTGTTTACGTGATCATTTTCATGCCTAAATAAGACCCAGAGCGTAAAACAAGTATCTATCCTTGAAAGGGCATAAACATAAGCATCCTTGTATGACGGCTAGTTTTCTTGCAACAACCGCGCAACACGAGTGCAAAAACCATGTAATTCGGTACTTTCCCCATACATTTCACTATGTAGCGAGTGTGAGAGGGTGGAGGAGGGTGGGATTCATGTCAGTTGGTCCGCCGCGGTGGTCTGGAGCAGTCATACGCTCGCTACTCTCCTGCCACCACTTGTCTCTCTCTCTCAGCAACATTACGTGCTGAAATTGCCACACGACCTATGTCGCGCGCCGCCACATAGTCCAAATTTATTTCACTCGACTTATGATGCGCGCCGCCAATAAGGGGTTAATGGTGGGATCTACTAATTCCTCTGTCATGTCCAAATGGAGTACTGGGTCTAGTCGTCTACCATATAACAAAGATTTCAATTTCCAAATTGGAGTCATCTTGATAAGTTAGTGGCCTATTGTTGACTCTTGTTTCTATCTCTGTGACAACAGTTCTTAACTCATCCAATGTGACTCTTGACTTGTGAAGAACCTTTTTCAGGCACGATTTCACGATGCCTATCATTCTTTCGGTAAATCCATTTTGCCAAGGGGCTCTGGGAGTTGTGAATGACCAATAACAATTTCTAGAATCTAGTATTTGCTGTACTGTGTTGCTCTTTCTAGCGGGGATTCGCCCACAAAGTTTGTCCTATTGTCACTAATCAAACGTCTGGGACAACTTTGCCGAGCGGCAAATCTTCTGAACAAATTTATAAAGGTTTCCGAGCTCATCTCCTCCGCTATCTCCAAATGTATCGCCCGAGTGCTGGTACAGGTGAATAGACATATGCATACCTTCTTGGGTGGTCCATCATCTCCTGTGAGAGTGATGGCACCGGTATAATCTATACCAGTTACCTCAAACGGTTTCCTTTGGTGAATGGGGTCTGGCGGGAGAGCTGGTGGACCTGGGTAACGACTAGCTATAGCTGTATACCTCTTGCAAATAATGCATTTCTTGATACAGCGTTTAACAGCTTGTCGTCCCTGGGGTATCCAATAATTTTGCCACATATAGGCTAGAGAGTCTGCTATCCCACCGTGTTTAGTGGTTTCATGCGCTTTTAAAACCATCAATTTGGTGAGGTCGCAATCCTTGGGCAATAGGAACGGATGCCGAGTTTTGAGGGGTAAAACAGCCTTGCCAATACGACCTCGACAACATATTAATTCTTGATTGTCTAGGTACAGCCCAAGGTCCTTCATTCTTTTGGTTGGCTTGGGATTGGGTTTACCTATCTGTGTTAATTCCTCTTCATACTTTTCAGCTTGTATCCTTTTGATCCAGTAGGTAAGTGGGTCTAATTCCTCCATCTTTACCTTCTTGCTCAGGAACTTAAACACAAATTTAGTTACAGTTAATAGTTCGTACAAATTGGAGAACTTGGTGATGTCAATCACTGAAGGCTCTGGGATAATTATTGGGTCCATATGAACTTGATCATCATTAACCTTCTGGTATGATTTTTGTTCTGGCCAATCACTCTGACGTAGCCAAACCGGACCCTGAAACCACAGAGTTTCGTTAATCAGTTTCTTGACACTTGCACCTCGGCTCACCAAGTCAGCCGGATTATCTTTGGACTTAACATGCATGAATTTATAGTTCAGTTGTAGTTCCTTTATTTTGTGTACTCTGTTACACACATAAACTATGTGACTATCATCCTTAGCTATCCAGTGCAAACATATCTCACTATCTGTCCATATATATGTCTCACCTACAAAGGGAAACATACCATTCAACATACCATTCATAAGTAGCTAACCTAGTTCCCAATTCAACAGCAGTCTGCTCCAACTGTGGAAGGGTACGTTGTTTTAATGGTGCTACTCGGGATTTGGACATAATCAAAGTAGATCGGACTTCAGTGACACAATAAGCTACTGCACCATACACCTTAGATGAGGCATCACAAAATATGTGCAATTGAGCACACTCATTATCAGAGGTAGGATCACATCTTCTAGGAAACTTGACTGAGGATACCTTCTCATATTCCACCTGCAATTTGTTTACTCTTCTGTAGACTTTTCAGGTAATGGAGTATCCCAACTCAGTGCTTCTCTCCAGGCTTCATGAACTAAAATCTTCCCTTTAATTGATATGGGACTAAATACGCCCAATGGGTCGAACATCATAGAGACCCGACTTCAGAGCGTGCGTTTTGTGAGTTTTACATCGGGAAACTTGACGGGCTTTAGAGACATCTCATCAGTAGTTGTTTTCCACAGCAATCCTAGTACTGGTTGATATTCTGGTATTTGGTAGTCAGGATAGTCTCCTCTTATCTGGTCCAAAAGAATATGAGAGTTTGAATTCCAACTTTTTAGTGGCATATTGGCTTTATTACATTCTTGCCTTGCCAAATTGTAGATTTCAATCACCTCTTCTCCACTGTCGGCAACGCCCTGAAGATTATCCATATAAAACAGTTGACCCATTTCCGGTTTCTCTGTCTTCTGGAAATGATATCTCAAAGTGCTGCACAACAAGAAAGGACTAGAGCAGAAACCAAATAACACTAACTGAAAGCGGCATTCTTTTATCCGCCCACCAGGCTGAAAAGGATCTTCAGGCCAAAGGAACTTTGTGAATTTGCGGACCTGCTCCTTTAACCATATTCTCAAAAAGGCTTTGGAGATATCCGTCACAAACCCAAATCTATTTGTCCTGAATTTCAATAGTACATTACCCAGTATTTCAGTCAGATTTGGTCCTACATAGAGACAATCATTTAGACTTGCTTCATTCTTCGCTGCTCGAGGACTGCAGTTAAATACCACTCTGATGGGAGTATAGTAATGGAGTCGTTACTTACAGCATGATGAGGAAGGTAATGACCCTCTTTGTGGTTTATTTCACCTGGGACCTCCTCAATAAAGTCATTTTCCAACTGCTCTTGAATTATTTTATGATAAGTTTCCAGTCGTTCAGGATGTTGACGCAACCTCTCCGTTATTTTATTCAGTTGACATCTTGAACTCTGGTAGTTAGTTGGTAATTCAGGGGCATTTATCTTCCATGGAAGTCCTACCCCGTACTGGTCATCCTTTTACTCAACTGTGTCTAGGTAGTGGTTATATGTTAAGATGTCTTCAGGGGTGGGAAGATCTGCTTCTATACCTACAGTGTCCAGTTCCCAAAGTTTGTGAACAGGTTCTTGTTGTTCCTCCAGAATGTCTCCTAGGTGTGATGGAATTAATTCTGCACCAATTCTAGCCACCACCAGAGATTGTGCAGGAGTCACAAAGACTGGGTCCATCCGGTTGTCTGATTCACTTGGGCCGCATGTGGGTAGAGATCCCCTGATGAAGAAATTAACTGTATACCGTGTTTCCGAGTCATTTTTCGCAAGAAGCGTCCACAATAGTCGGAGCCGATGATCAGTTGAATTGGACCTACTACGTCAGACTCTATATTACGGTCTGCTAGTTGGACACCACTCTTTATTAAGAAGTCAGATGCTTCCTTCAAACCCTTATTTACCACAGAAGTGTTCATGTCTTTCTTAACCACCGCAGTCACCTTACATTTGTATTTGCATAATCTAATCAGGGGTTTAACCACGTCAAATGTTTGCGTTTCCTTATTTGACAAGAATCCAGTTATTGCCATGTTCACTCTCCCCAGTGTTGGCAAATTCATGGCTCTGACAACATCTCCAGCAATGAAGGTCTTTTGCACTCTAGTATCAAAGAGTGCTTTGACTGACATAACCTTTTTTCCTCTGATCAGTTGAACCTCGGCTGTAGGAGTAGCTGCCGGCTTATGCACTGGGTTTCCTGTGGTCAGGGTCATATTCACACTTGTAGTTTTGGGTTGTACTTCACTGATCTTGGGACACAACGCTGTATGATGTACACCAGTCTTGCACCGAAAACATATATTTGATTTAGTAGCACATTCCTCAGTAGAATGTCTTGAGCTAAGGCAAACAAGACACTTACCTAGTTCGATGAGTTGTGGAAGTCTAGCCTTAAGATCTGGGTAAGTCCTACAATACACTGTGGAATGTTGTTCTGAACATAACATACACACCTTCCGGGTTTCTTGTTTTACCACTAGTGTGGGCTTAATCTCTCTGGTTACTTCTTGGGTCACTGGAGAATTGAGACGTGAATTTGTTCTCTCCCAAACACCATTTGTTTTTGATACTGTACTAGTTTGATTATTCTGTTGGACGGAGGTCACATAGGTACCAACCTCTTCCTTCTTGAACGGTTTTGCTTTTTCCTTAGTCCCTGTTGTAGACGCTTTTGTATATTTAACCTTGTTGTCTCCTTCCTTGATACCGGTATCTTTCTTACAAACATGCATGTGTTTGCACAGCTCTCTTAAGTCCTCTTCTATCTCTTGATACGTGAAGTAGTTCTTCTTATACCAGTGGTACAATTCATCACAGGCTTTCTGAGAGAGCTTTTGTTGTACAATGTGGTTCAGGAGCCAAAAAGCTGAGTCAAGATCTTTATATTCTGGGTACTAAGTGATTTTAAAACACAATTCAAGCTGATCCGGAATGTTTGAAGATCCTGGTACGTATGCTTAGGTCCTGATAAATCCAGCAATTTACAAACTAGGCGCTGTAGAGTCAATTCGGTATCTTCTAAATTGTCTTTGAGTACTTGTAGAGCTGCTGTATAATTGGCATCTGTTATGGGAAGTTCCTTAATAAGATCCAATGCAAAACCCTTAAGTTGACCCAACAAGTATGAAAGTTTATTGGCCGCAGAAATATCTGATCTGTCATGAACTAAACCCTTGAATTTATCCCAAAAGGTATTCCAATCAGATTGCCCATCCAATTCAGGTAAGATTATTGGTGGCAACTTAAAGCTTTGTTGTCCCGGAGCCATAATACCATAACTGGTACCATTACTCCCTGCCCCGGTAACAGTCTCTGTCACCAAGGATTCGAACCCGGCTAGTTGATCCAAATAATATTCACGGGCATCTGCATAGGCTCGTTGTATTTCCTCAAACTTTTCAGATTGTTCATATTTGATGTAAAAATCCTCCAATTTATTGAAGGATTCTTCATAATTACCCCACCGGGTTTTAAGATCTTGGATTTGAGACTTTATCAGCTCCCTTGGAAAGGGGTCACGTCCTTTTACCTCCTGGCAATTATTTAATGCTCTAGTTACCCAGCCTAATTTCCCTACCTTAGATTTTCTCAAGAGTGTATCAGTGTGACGCTCACCGCTTCCCCCAGAACCGCATGGCTTACTCGCTAGGACTCGCCAGGGCAGAGAATGTAGCTACAGTCTACCTATCATTGTGTACTTTCCTTCTCGAGAAAGCTTGTGTTGCAGACAGTTCAGAACTGTTCTTTGTTTTCGTCTGTCACAATCCTTTCTATTTTATTTAGTCAATTGAAAGTATTGTGTTAAGTAATTGAATGATGGGAAGGCGAGTGGGAGAGAGAGAGAGAGAGAGACCAGGTGGTGTGACTTGGTGGCGAGAGTGGCGCGTGGCCGGCCCCCTTACATAGGCCTCGCGGGATTCGTTGCCTCCTGCCTAACACGGCCTACTAGGCGGCTGCTTACTGGGCGACTGTCGCGCGCCCTCGTGCCATTCCTGCGAACTGGGACTCCACCCATGCGGTCCCTGGAAATATCCTGGTCAGATCCGTCCCAAACAGCATACTCTAAGCATCTCCCTTGAACTGTTCCACACTCTTGTCTTAGAATCTTTCTCTTCTACTGCCTCTATCATTTCCACTACTTCCTCACCTTTTATTAATATCAATCCCCCTCTGGTTCCCTGCATCCACACCTTGAATTGGTGGCCAGACTGTATTATATGCTGGATCTCACATTTCTTATGTACTAGGCTAAGGTTGAAGATAGTCATTGTTTTTTTGGGAGATTGTATTGCTCAGACTGTCTCCATCAATCACTAATGTTTCTACAGGGTTAAATAATGCTAGACAGGGATCAGGTACCTTGCTGTTGGTTTTTTCACTGTGTGTAGGCTACTTTGAGCTGCACGACACTACGGATTCTGTGGGTTACCGGGGTGGATCTTTTGTCTGTGTACCTTGGAGTTTAGACTGTGTAGTGCGTGAGGGCTGCTTGCCTAATCCACCCAACACTGTTCTAACTCTATTTGCTTTTACTTTTGAGGGTCGCCAGGAGGATACTCGATACTTGTGATCGAGAATCCTCAAGAGAGCACCCCTTCATATTAACGTAATCAGGCCGCACAGACCCAAGGTCCACACTAGGCTAGGAGCTGCCTTGCTCTACCAGAATTCTGTTCCTTTGCACATTCCAGCTAGACTTTATTAACCCGGGTAGACATTAGCTGGATTAGATCATATACTCTTTTATGCATACCCATTATTTCTACACAAGCATTTTGAGGTCTAGGTTGCTGTAGAGAGACACAACCAGCATAGACCGGTTTTGTTAATAGGAGTACTACTTTTTCGTGGAGAGCATTATTACTGTTGCACCGCTTATAATATTCTTGTGTCCAATAACATTATAGGTCCAGCCTTTTTGTGTATTTAGCCTACACGTGCATTGTCCTGCCTCCTGCTATTTTGTGGTTCCATTTCCGATACGTTCTTCTTAGTAGCATCCGACATTATTCAGAGATTCCTTGTTCGGTGCTTGAGGACTTTACAACACTTTCTTTCATAAAGGAGTGACAGATATTATTGATTAAAGTAACGTTAAGTAAACCTTCTTCTTGTTTGCATTAGATCACTCTTGTGATTTAATTAAGTTAACTATCTTTTCCTGGTGTACCATAACTAAGCAACCATATATTTATAGGTAATAGGCTGTTTCAGAGAACATCAGCCTATAGTAGAAGCACATGGATACTGAGAGTTAAGATACCCCACTATCGCAGATATAACTCTGGAGGGTATTATGTGTTCTTTGTTCGACGGGATTATATATCAGGGGTTGGATCTAGCGTTTCCGTTGTTGAATTTATGCCAGTCTAGTCCAATGTATAAGAGCCACTGATTTATACGAGACCCGATCGTAACAAATGGCGACCTAGCTCAGGATTTGGTGAACTGACATATAATTGCAGGTTATTGTGCAGATTTTTCTCACAGTTTAGGCAGTGAACATTTGTTGATTTTGTGGAATATTTTTTGAAGACATGCAAGAATTATTTTTTTAGCAAAGTAATATAGCACTTAAGCGGTCTCCGAGAATTTTTATTGTGAATATTGTGGTATAAGAGTTTGGGGTACTTCTTTTTTGTGTATCAAAGTGAAAAATCTTCAGTGAGCATCATGTCTTATAGCGGATCAGTGCAGGATGAAGACACAGTACGTGTGTAGAAGCTGAGGAGCAGCAGCATGGGCAGATTGTTAACTTGGTGAACAGTGAAGAGGATGCAAGGAATTTTTTATAATGGCCTGTTACTTCCGACCGGTTGGTGGGTGTGAATCGGTACGGTCTCCAGTGCTTAGCCGCAGCTATCGGTCATGTATGTACTAGTGGCATGACCAAGGATGACCTGATGACGTGTGTGCTGGGTGGGGTGACTGGCGTACGAGGTAGGGTGAGTGCTCAGAGCCCTTTGGCCGAGCCTCCCCTTCACTCGACTCCCAATCCTCCTATTGGAGTACCGACCCTGAGCACGCTTCCGCAGGTGGGTAGTGACTGGCAGGGTGGTTTGCCCCTGGGGGGATCACCGGGTATTTCTAACATCATTGCATCTCCTCCTCCTCCTCAAGGTTTGACCCCGGAGATGCGCTTTCAGCTCGAGATGGCAAAGATGCAACATCAGAGTCAACAGCAGACAGACCTAGCTAAGATAGAAGAGAGAAAAGAGCTAGCTAAGATAGAAGAGAGAAAAGAGCTAGCTAAGATAGAAGAGAGAAAAGAGCTAGCTAAGATAGAAGAGAGAAAAGAGCTGGCTAGGATGCAGCAACAGATGAGGGAAGCTGAGCTTAGGACTGAACTAGAATCTACAAGATACTGTGCCGACATGGATTTAGAGAAGTCTCGTGTTGAGACGACGGGACAGCGACTCGGTACTGGAAACCGTGCGCATGATCAGTCTGTCGCACCTTCTCAAACTGGTCCCTGTATTTGACGAGTCTGGTGTCACAGACTTTTTCAATAGATTTGAGAAGAAGTGCCGGGAGCATCAGTAGCCTGAAGTTAAGTGGGCGGCCCTTGTGTCCTCTAGACTCGTAGGTAAGGGGCTCAAGGCTAACGATGCACTGCCTTTGGAGTCCTGCGTTGTTTAGGAGGAGCTCAAGGAGGCTGTCCTGCGGGCATATGAGCTACAACCCGAGACATATAGGTTAAAGCTCCGGGGTGTGACTAAGGGGCGAGACAGTACCTTCTTGGAGCACGCCCGGGACCTGTCCGACGCTATGGGAAACTGGCTCAGATCAGAGAAGACAACTACGTTTGATGAGATGAAACAGTTGATGCTTCTAGAGCAGTTTTATAAGTGTACGGGCGGCGACTTGACTTTAAACCTTAAAGAGAAGAACCCAAGAACTCTCATAGAAGCAGCAGAGATGGCTGATCTTCGGTTGTCACTAATTCGGGGGTGCGGCTCTGCACAGAGAAACGATGTAGGCGTTAAGGAGCGTTACCCTCCCCCTCCCCGGAATATGGCCACACATAAATTTAAAAGCAATGACACCAAGACTGATCACAAACCTAGCACCTCCCCGTTTAAGAAGGGTCAGGGGACTTTTACACCTCAGTATAAGTCCAAGGGGAAATTTGAGTGTTATCACTGTCACAAAGAGGGGCACATGGCAAAAGCTTGTCCGAGCAGACCTCCCTCGGCGGCTGTGTCATTGGCTCGCAGCATTGGGGGTGTTCCAGAAGTCTTCTGTGTTTGCTGGAGGCATAAGATCAGAGGATGGAGCACCGCCAGTGAAGAAGGATCCGGAAGGCTCGAACCCTGTCCGCGATGCCTTTTGCGACCATGGAGGGCATGGCTGCGTGAAGTGGGGGGGCAAGAAGCACGGGGTACAGCTTTTGCGTGAAACAGGTGCCTCTCAGACACTCTTGAAGAATTTCACTGGTAGACCCATAAACGCGGCGCGGGTAGTTGTGGTGCAGGGAGTTAATGCAACTAGGTCATACCCGCTTGTTAGAATGGAGCTTGAAGTTGACGGTGTGACTCGCGAACGGGATGTGGGAATCGTGGAGAAATTGCCTGTTGGGGGCGTCTACCTCCTTCTCGGCAATGACTTTGCGGTGCCTGCTTCTAAGGTTTCACCCTTAGTCGTTGCCGAGGAGCCGGCCGACGTGAGTAGGGAGGAACAGGAGTGGGTTGAGAAGTGTCAGGTGCAACCAATGGCATGTGTTGTAACCAGATCTCTCGCATCCAGGGAGTCACAGCCTAACCAACAGTCTTCAAATAAGCGGAGGAACAGTCACGAGAAGGTGCTGAAAGCTGATACGGTGGAGAGTCTAGTACCAGCAGCGCTTCTCGGGGACTCGGTATTAGCACCGTTATTAGAGTCTGGAGAAGCACCACCACCTGTCACTGAGAGTGTAGAGGCAGGGCTTAAAGAGACTCGGAGGCAGCAACGGTATACACGGAGAGAGCAACGTGATGCAAAGTTCGATGTTGGGGAAGGGCATGAGTTGTTTCGCAAACACTTAGACAGGCTAGCTCCCTCAGATATTCGCAAATTGCAGCTAGAAGACCCGGAGGTTCTAAAGTGTAGTAACGGTGCTGTCGAACTCGAAGAGGACAGGGATGCAAAGTCTGGAGATTTTTTTTTCATTGATGGCATCTTGTATCGGCGATTCCAAGACCCGCAGAGAAGTTGGGAGGGTGGGTCAGGAGTGGTAGACCAGCTGGTCGTACTGAGGGTATGCAGGGATAGCCTACTTAGGTTGGCTCATGATGTACCGCTGGCGGGACACTTGGGTGTCCGTAAGACGGTGGCGGCTTTGGGGAAACTGTTTTGGTGGCCTGGTTTGAGAGCACAATTGGTGTCATGGGTGGCAATGTGCAGTGTGTGCCAAAAGGTCGGGAAACCTAACCAGAGCATCCCAAAGGCTCAGTTGCACCCAATTCCCGTCAGTGGGCCTCCCTTTAGTAAAGTAGTAGTCGACATGGTTGGCCCCCTCCCCCCCACAAGTGCCGGAAATAAATATCTCTTGACAGTCATGGACGTAGCAACTCGGTACCCAGAAGCATACCCGATGAGAAATGGTTTGGCGAAGACGGTGGTCCGTAACTTGCTATTATACTTCTCTCGGTACGGATACCCGCAGGAGATACAGTCAGACCAAGGATCGAATTTCACCTCCAACTTGTTCGTTCAGACAATGAAGCAGCACGGGATAGTCACTGTAGTGTCATCTGCTTATCACCCAGAGAGTCAGGGGGTGTTAGAGAGGTGGCATTCCACTCTAAAAAGCATGCTTCGCTGCTATTGTCTTGAGAACGGCAAGGACTGGGATCTTGGCCTGCCGTATGTGTTATTCGCTGCACGAGAGGTACCTGGGGAGAGTTTGGGGTTTAGCCCTAATGAGCTTGTGTTTGGACACCGCGTCAGAGGGCCTCTCCACATGGTAAAGGAGATATGGGAAGGCACCGCTAAACCATGTTCTATGCTTAAGTATGTCCTTGAGAGTAGAGAACGAATGTTGCGTAGTCTGGAGTTGGCTGGCCGCTATCTGGTAGGCTCTCAGGCCCTCATGAAGGACAGGTACGACCACAAGGTGAAACTCAGGGAGTTGCACGTGGGTCAGGAGGTGTTGATACTACTTCCTCTTGTAGGTCACCCCTTATCCGCAAAGTACGCTGGTCCTTATAGGGTAGCAGAGAAGCTCTCGGACTTAGATTACCTGGTGGCCACTCCAGACAGGCGTAAGAGGAATCAGTTATGTCATGTCAACCTGATGAAGGAGTATGTGAGGCGCCCACCTGAGCCTCTCACTGTCCCCGTGATGACTTTCAGCAGTCAAGGTGGAGAAGGAGAACGGGACAGTCATGCGCAGGTGGATGACAACTGGGATTATCATGTTTCTGCAGATCAGTGGGCGGGAAACACGAGACAGGCGGCTCACGAGGCTTTGCAACACCTACCTGAGCAACAGCGTGTGGCTGTCGAGCGCCTATTTTGTTTATACCCTACTGTATTTGCGGAACACCCAGGCCTCGCCACTCAGGAGGTGCACGACGTTGACGTCGGAGACCACCCACCCTTCAAATCAGTGCCCTATAGGGTGCCCCCTATTAAACTTCCGGCCCTCCGGGCGGAGTTGGAGTATATGTTGCAACAGGGACTGATCGAGATGGGGGCGGTAAAGTGGACATCTCCCGTAACGCTGCAACCTAAGCCGGATGGCAAGGTGCGCTTCTGTGTTGATTACCGCAGGCTAAACGGCTTGACCCCCACCAACCCATATCCTCTTCCCCGGGTCGATGACTGTGTAGACAAGATTGGCAGGGCCAAGTTCTTGACCAAGGTGGACCTGGTAAAAGGTTACTGGCAGGTGCCTTTGTCTGAACGGGCAAAAGAGGTGTGTGGTTTTGTGGTGGATGGTGCTACATATCGTTGTAATGTCATGCCGTACGGTCTAAAGAACGCACCAGCGACCTTCCAAAGCTTGATGAACGAGTTAGTGGCTGACATTCCGAACTGTACCGTGTACCTGGACGACGTCATTATCTACGATGACGATTTCAAGAGCCACTGTGAACATGTAGAATCCCTATTTAAGAAATTAAGCGAGGCAAACTTGGTGGTCAACCTGGGAAAGTGTGATTTTGTGCGGGCTACCGTGCAGTATCTGGGGTTCATGGTGGGTTTGGGCCAGGTGTGCCCCCCACAGAACAAGATATTGGCTATAAACCACTTCCCCAGGCCGTCCACCAAGAAGCAGATCATGAGGTTTTTGGGCATGATTGGTTACTACCGCCACTTTATAAAGGGCTATTCTACTGTGCTGGCTCCTCTGACGGACCTATTGGCCAAAGATAGAAAGTTCAAGTGGGCGCCCGAGTGTGAGAGGGCTTTTTTGCTAGTAAAACACCTGTTGTGTACTCACCCAATCTTCAGGGCCCCGGACTTTAGCCGACCATTCCAGCTGGCATCTGATGCCAGTGGTGTGGGGGCTGGTGCCGTTCTGATGCAATCAGACGAAGATGGGCTGGAGCACCCAGTCAGTTTCTTCTCAAAAAAGTTCAACTCGGCGCAGAAGAACTATTCAGTAGTTGAGAAGGAACTGCTGCCGATTGTGCTAGCGCTCAGGCACTTTGAGGTGTATGTTCCAGCCTATGGACCAGTTGTGGTGATCTACACCGACCATCACCCCCTCAAGTTCCTGAATCAATTCCATAACCGGAATATGAGGCTGACCAGGTGGTCATTAATGTTGCAGGAATACAACCTAGACATACGCCATATTGCCGGTTCTGAGAATGTGATTGCAGATTGCTTATCAAGGGTGGAAAACCCGGGGTAGATCATCACAAGGGTAGCCTCCTACTTTGGTTTGATTAGTATGTTTACGTCTGGTGCTTGTTGGCTCGCGTGGGTAGCCCAGCGTATTGGGTCGTATAGTAGGAGTTGCTGTGTTGGTATAGAAGAAGAAAAAAAACTTGGCTGCCCCTGTAGTGCAGCCGCCATAAACATATTAAAAAATTATAAAAATCCTATAAAAACAATTTCTTTGATAGTTAATTTTTTTTAAGTATGTTATAGCAGAAATTCTGAGTTGTACTACTCTCAGAAGGCTGGGCTAGTGAAGCTCACTCTTATGAGCATAACTATGTAATTTAATCTATTGTGTTGGGAGGGGTTGTTCATTTTTATAATGTGTTATTTTGAAGAGAACTGTGCTTTACATTTCATTGTCGCTGGGTGACTAGGAGTGGCGAATTTTGTATGTGTTCTGCGTGTCAGATTTAGAGCTCATAGTTGGAGCCTCTTAAAAATCTTGGGTGGGGTGCGACGCTCACCGCTTCCCCCAGAACCGCATGGCTTACTCGCTAGGACTCACCAGGGCAGAGAATGTAGCTACAGTCTACCTATCATTGTGTACTTTCCTTCTCGAGAAAGCTTGTGTTGCAGACAGTTCAGAACTGTTCTTTGCTTTCGTCTGTCACAATCCTTTCTATTTTATTTAGTCAATTGAAAGTATTGTGTTAAGTAATTGAATGATGGGAAGGCGAGCGGGAGAGAGAGAGAGAGACCAGGTGGTGTGACTTGGTGGTGAGTGTGGCGCGTGGCCGGCCCCCTTACATAGGCCTCGCGGGATTCGTTGCCTCCTGCCTAACACGGCCTACTAGGCGGCTGCTTACTGGGCGACTGTCGTGCGCCCTCGTGCCATTCCTGCGAACTGGGACTCCACCCATGCGGTCCCTGGAAATATCCTGGTCAGATCCGTCCCAGACAGCATACTCTAAGCATCTCCCTTGAACTGTTCCACACTCTTGTCTTAGTATAATATGTTGAGTATATAGGGGATTATAGGTAATAACACAACACATTCATTATTGGATAAGTGATAAGTATAAACGTACAGGTATATAAGTACAGATATATGATAAGGCTTGTAATAAAAGCCTGAGGAGCAAGGTGATATATGACTTGTGTGGTCTAATATATCTAGGGGATATAGGAGCTTGGCTATAGAGGGTGAGTTTGAGTCTAGAGGGAGTAAAGAGCTCTGACTCTCTGTGGCTGAGGTCTGTTGAAGTCTAATTGAAGATGCCTGAGTAAGAAGGCATCGCCTGGGTTCAAGGATGCTGAAGCAACACAGCACCAACTCAGCATTCTGGTATGACGTATGACCGGATAAATACGTTATACAGTTTACATTTACAGAGGAAATGGGTGTTGATTTAAGTGGAAGTATCAACAAATATATTATATGTTAAAGAGATAGATAAAGTTATAGGGAGTTCAATGAATGAAGAATGTTTAATATGAATGTTAAGAGTTTAGAAGTTACAGGGATAAAGGCATATAAGCAGTGAGATATATGTATAGCAATATATATGCAGGGCTTATAATGTCATACTACATTCGCCGGGGGGTAAAAGAATTGATCTCACCATGATCAACTATAGTAAAAAAAAATGACTAGTCTGTTGACACATCACACCGTATCAAAATTGTCCATTAGACCTAGATCAAGGGTGTGAGCTACCAACAAATTAGAATAAAGGTTTATGTTAAATAATATAAATATATAGTTGAGTATAAGGAGAAGATTACAATTGCTATATATAACACATGGCAGGTGTAAACTTATATAGTAATACAATTTAACATCTGACAGTGGAAAGAAATAATACCCTAAGCTGTTCCACTGACGATATAAATATATATGCATATAAAGAAATCTATATAAAAAAAATAAAATAAAAAAAAAAAAAAAAATAAAAAAAAAAAGTGCTCTATTCCACGCGTGGGCTTCAAGAGCAGCAATGCGAAGATTCAGGCGAGAAAGAGCAAACCAAGAGACACCTAGGATGATGATGATAATGAGCATAGGAGTACCAATCGCTGGGATGGCAATGTAAGGGTGATAGTATTTAACAAAATCCATAGGTAGAATTGACTTGATCAATTGAAGGGTTTTTATATCAGGTGAGTTGATGTGAAGTTTAGATATATTAGCGGAGATATTTGGGAGAGTGAGAAACATATCGTTCACGTTGTATAGTTGATAGAGTTCAGTAAGGTGGTAATTTGTGGGGTAAATGGTTACCTTGGAAGAGGTGATAGAGCAAGTGTCAGGGATAATGAATAGACCAGAAATTACCTGATCAGAAGATGGAATATCATTCTGACAAGAGATGGAGATGGTGGTGTCAGAAGGGAAATAAAGGTGATGAGAGTGAGACACATGAGCATGATAGAAGGGTTTCTTAGCAACTTCCTTGAACTGGCAATGTTCTATAATGGAATTATTGTGAATCAAGGCACTAGCACAGCCGTCAGCATGGAAGGGGATTAACTTGAGAGCAAAGGCTGGGCAAATGGCCTGGGATATAATAGGGGAGTGACAGAGAGTAGAGAATGAATAATCATCCAACCAGGCGTGGTGATTCTCGGAAGTGGAGATGAACAAGTTGCTGAAGGAGTTGTCCAAAGAAACTAATTGATTGTTGAGGAAAAAGGGGAAAGGAGTGATCATGTAATGGGCGAAAGAAATGGATGATGCAAATGGAATAATAAGCATATATTCATAGTTATACATGTGGACATCTATATATCCATATAAGAGTTCAATTTGGTCAAGCGGGAACACTGGTAAGAGGCGGAAGTCATTGCTTGCCTGAGTGATGATTTTCCTCAGACTACTCAAGGGAAGAAGATCTGAGCTCACTATACTGTGTTCAGCATCGTTGAGGGCGTTTAAGAGTCTACTAAAGTCTGACTCTAATTTCATAGAGATAAAATAAATGTTGTCAAGTTGGGTAGAGATTTCTAGAATGTTTTCAAGAAATGAGGTAATATCAGAGAGTTCATTAATGGTAGATTCCGCTTTACTCACGAGAGATTGTAAGTCGTTAACATGAGTAGAGATTTAATTGTTCATAATATAATTTTCTCGCCACAAACCAACTACATAATTAATTGTAATAACAATTCAGCTCCTTTCTCCTTTTCAAATTAAAGCATTCCTCCCATATTCAAGATAAACATTGCATTAACTGCATAAACTATTTTCCGCACCTCAGTCCAGTAGATGACCCGAGTGACCTGCCTTGCTAGAGATATCTGGGCGCGGTATCTTTTACCATACTTGTGCGCATCTCGCCCCGCGCTACCGAGCGATCACTACAGAAACCTTCGTGGGGTTGTCCATATATGCTTAAGCAGATTATTCATGCGTGTTTAGAGATTTCATTAAACCTATCTTGAGATAATTAGAATACATCACGATAGACACCCAACTCACATATATCTTATTATCAAGGAGTTATTCTATGTATATGCATGTCTATATATAATTGCATATTTCAACAATAATACTATCCATTATCTTATGTTCATTGGTATGTTATACTGAGACCTCTTGTGTTCTAAATATATTCAGTGATTTACTTACTATTACTTATAATAGCTAAGTGAAGGTTAAAGTTCACATTATTAGGTTCAGATATATATTATATGACTTGATATATATATTGTGCTGTAACTATATGCACCAGTTCTCTTACTATTACCACATAGTAGCTAAGTGAACCAAAACAACTTCTTTCCATGCCATTGAATAAATAAGAGTTTATAATTATCTATGCGTGTTTATTGTGTTTATTACAACCTGATTGAGTACATAATTGTGAATAAGAACGTGTTCGATGTGTTCCTGTTGAGCATATATGGAGTCTAAAAGTTCATATTTGGATTTGAGTAAAGACCATAACGAAGCTAAGTTGTATTACAACCCGGCATAACAAAAAACACATCACACTTTCCAACAGCAACATTACAAAATCACATGCCGTAATCACAATGGACTGTTCCTTCATACAAGCAACAAGCAAACTCATTAATCACTTCTCTCATGTCAGCCACCTACTGTAAGCCCCCATCAAGACGACCGAAGTGTCATCCGACATCGGAGACAATTCCCAACAGACCCTGACTATGCACCCTTCACCAACAATGACAAAACACATCATCAATCTCAAGCACTCTCCTGTCTGTGGTCCAGACAACATAAGCAACATACACCTCAAGACACCTAGAACCAAAATGTTGTGGCACTCACCAACATATCAAACTAGTTATTCACACAACTCCAGACATCTGGAAGCATGGTGTCATGATATTGCCCAAACCCAACAAAGACCTCACGCTACCCTCCTCACACCGCCCCATCACTCTCCTTTGCACCCCCTCCTCTAAAGTTTTCTAACACCTCGTACTACAACTAACCACACATGCTCTACCCCTAACTCCAACAACATGGCTTCAGGCCACTACACTTAAACTCTTCTTACAGACCTCACACAGAAAGCTTTTGACGGTATCAACTCAGCCAGACCACCAAACACATAACTTGCCAAACTCATCATTAGTAAAGCCTTCGATGCCATCCCCAGCCACAACCTAACAAACAAAATCTACAATACAAAAAGATGGCTGGCTAACTACCTAGCAGGCAGATGTGCACACTTATGAGTGTGCACCACACATTTGCCGGTCAGTCATCTAACACCAGAAACCTCACAAACCGAGTTCCGCAAGGATCCATCCTGTCGCTCACTCTTTAAATCTATACATGCATGATCTACCCACACCCCAAATAAACAGCTTTCTATGCAGACAACATAACACTAACATGCACACACCAAGACCCAGACAGAGCAACAATTCATTCAACCCTCTCTCAACACTACATGACTGGTTCACTACAGACTCAAGCTGGCCCCAGCCAAATCCACTGCAACCTTTCTCACAAGCTGGACAGCCGAACACAAATACACCCCGCACCTAACCATAAACAACACCCCCATAACACGAACACGGACCTAAAATCCTAAGAGTAGCATATGATACTCTAATGACATTCAAACTACATATCACAAACTTAAAAAATAAACTGACACTCAGACTTAACGCCCTCAGGTCACATGCCCACAAAAAAGAAACTACCACCATAGTATACAAACAATACCATAGTATAAAAACAATACACAAGATCAGTGATGGAATATGCAAGCCTTGCCTGGTCTTTTAACTTAGCCAAAACATCACAAGCCCTTGCAGACTATTCAAAACAAAGCCCTAACGATCATCATTGGCTGCACAGGTACAACACCTACAGATCACATACATCAAGAAATCAAAATCCTCAAAGTCAAAGACATCCTGGACATGTATTATGCACTAAATTCCTGGCTGCAGCCTCCACAAGCCAACACCACACACTGCACAGTAGCACACCCACAGAAACCAAGGAATATCAAAACACCCAGCACACTGTATCACACACAAATACGGTAATCTCTCCCTCCCTGCCCACCCAACACCAGCTTCCAGAAGCACATCCATGCTCATATCTCTCGCCGTTCCATCTAATAACTCCTATAAAACATGCACCTGCAGGCACAGCCTACGGAAATCCATCCTTCTGAATCCGCCCTTCCTTTTGAGGACAGTCCACCTGGCCAAGCTGAGATGTGGGCACCATCCAACTCTTCTGAGTTATTAGAAAAGACTGTCTCAGTCATCAACACCTGCCCAGGATGCAACACAGCACTCCATACTATTAAACACATCATAGAAGACTGCATTCTACACAATTGCTTACGCCAACAACATTATATACACTCCTTGAGAGCCCTGTGAGAAACCAAATCGTGTCCATGGCCTTCCTTAGGGACTCGGGGCTGTTCGTCCAGGCAGCTTAGGGAACAACAACAACTTTTGCCAACAACACAACACATTCCTTGAGAACTTTGTGGGGAAAACATGGTTTCGGCCGTGGCCTTCCTTAGGAACTCAGGGCTGTTCGGCCAGGCAGCCTAGGGAAAGACTAGTACTACTACTACCCCTCCCTTCTCGCCATTCACCACCACAATCCCTCAAGTCTCTTTCTCCACCACCTTCAATTACTACCACCCCTTCAACTCTACCATGGCTCCACTCTCCGCCAACTCTTTCTCCATTTTTACTTCCCTTCTAACTCTTCAAATTAATTTTATGCACCTTTCGTTTGTTCAGTTCTCCAACCATCGTCCCTTTTACCTGTCCGTCCGTGCAGGTTAGTCTGCTGGTTAATGAGGTCAAAGACATTTCACCTGAAAATTGAAGAGTTGATAGAGAAGGTATGTGGAAAATACTGAATATACGGAGTAGATGGCAGGTTGCTGAAAGCAGTGAAGAGCATGTATGACTATGAGGGTGTAAAGGCGTCAGTACTTTGAGAATGAACAGAGCGAGTTCTTTGATCTGAATTTTGGGTTAAAGCAATAGTGTGTGATGTCCATGGTTTTTCAAAAGATATATATATATATATATATATACAGGTATATATATATACATATATATACAGTATATATATATATATATATATATATATATATATATATATATATATATATATATATATCCATCCTGAAAGAACTACAAGGAAGAGCAGTGGATGTTAGTGTACCACTGATAAGGGAAGGAAATGAGTGAAAGTTGCCTGTACTGCTGTTTGCCGACGATACAGTTCTGACGAGCGATAGTGAATGAGAGTTGCAGGGTCTGGTAAATATGTTTGGAACAGTGTGAAAAACAGACCCTGAAGGTAAATGCGGGGAAGAATAAGGTTATGGTCTTTGAAAGGAGTGCAGTTTCAGAGTGTGAGGGGGTTGAATGGTCAGGCTATGGAGAATAAGGTTATGGTCTTTGAAAGGGGTGCAGTTTCAGAGTGTGAGGGGGTTGAATGGTCAGGCTATGGAGAATGTTAGCTCATTTAAGTATTTGGGCAGTTTGTTGAGTAAATATGAGAGTATGAATGAAGAACTGCAGGAGAGGGTGAAACAGGGGAAAGTGTTGTAGGAACGCTGAAAGCAGTAACAAGACATAGGGTGGTCAGGATGGAAGTCTAGAAATCCTTGCATGATAGTGTGGTAATCCTGACATTGACATACGGGAGTGAAGCATGGACGTTGTTGGAGAGAAACCAAGAGCGAGGGGTGGAATGAGTTCCAGGAAGGGATAGACAGAAATTACTAAGTACGAGATCGGTGTGGTGTGGATGTATATGTGCCTTACAGTGTGAAAAGCAACACCGAGATGGATATGCCATGCTGAACGTATGGGAAGCGAGAGAATGACTAAATGTAGGAGAGGAGTGGAAGGACAAAGAGGGAGAAGTGACAAGAGGTGGAAGGATGGAGTTAATTATATGTACGTGTTAAAATTGAATTTATTGATAGAAATCTTGGAACCTCAACAACAAGGTCATATGGCGCCGAATAAGCTAACATATTGGCTGAAAACTAAAATCATAAAAACAACATGTGTAAAATTAGTTATCAAATTAAATCAATGCAATCATAAAAACTGAAAGAGGCCAGCCTTTTTCAAAAATAAAAACACATCATCTCCAAGGGAACCAGCCTCCTCTCCAAGCACCGAAGAGAGACAGTAAGTACCATCTGACTTCCGGTGCCGCAAGAGCAACCTCCGGCGTAATTCGACCAAACTGGGACACTCAATCAGCAAGTTCCTGACAGTAAGGGGAACTAGACAGTCATCGCAGAATGGCGGTACACCTCCACACATAAGGAACTCTTGTGTTAGTCTGGTATGTCCAATGCGGAGGCGAGCCGAAGCAGTTTCCAATTTGCGAGGAATGGTAGGGCAAGTTCATGGCGAGACTAATTTGTTAACTTCCCTGAGCTTATTAACAGTAACACAATCCCACCGTGCCTGCCAACAAGCACGAACAGCATATGAATAGGCCGCTCCATGTTTATTCGCGATTTTGACCATACAAACATTATTCCCACTTGTTTTATTGTTGTTACAGGTTACTATCTTCATAGTGAAGGTATAATAGGCGTATATGAATAAGTAATACCGATATTTATCGTAAAATGACGATTATAGGCAGGAATGGAGCCTAATATTGCCGCCCAGAAGTGTGATGTTCAATACACATAGCTTGCGCTTACTGGGTTAAACAAGCCTAATAAAAACACCAAGGAGGCATTCGGGAGATGACGAAGCATGGCATAAGGGATGTCGTCAGGACCAGGAGCAGTGTCACCACATTCCGAGAGGGCCGCACGCAGCTCACGAATACTGAAGTCAACATTATAAATTTCTCCGCCATGATACCGGAAATTAAGACCGTGTCTCTCTTGGCTACGTCGGGCTCTTGCACAAGGTTTGGCATCATCCCTCTGGGAGACCTTGCAAAAATGAGTAGCTAGGGCAGAGGCTACTTCACCAGGTGCAGACACCAGATTACCTTGGATCCTCAACACTGGTGGAGAGGAGGGAGAAAACTTTCTAGATATCTTGCGTATTCTCTTCCACACCATAGGCAAAGGAGTGAAAGAAGTAATCGTAGAAACATAGGACCTCCACGAGCTTCGGCGAGCATCTTTCAGAACCCATCGATAGCGAGCACGCGTTTTGCGAAATTGAACTTTAAGAAAGAGAACCTCTCGGTTTGCATGGTATCGACGAGATGCAGCTTTATAAACCCCCCGAGCAAAAGAGCAGGCTGCAGTCCACCACGGTACAGGTCTCCGGGAATATACACCCGAAGACCGTGGAATGGAACGAAGCCCCGCTTTAATCATAGTCGTAGTAAAATAATGTTTTGCATCATCAATAGCTGGGAAATCATGTACAGTCAAATCAAACTCACGAAGTTGTTCAAAAAGAGGCCAGTCAGCCCTACCCAGACACCAGCGAGGTAAACGCCAAACGGGTAGATGGAGTAAAGTGAGAGGACTGGACCAACACTGGATAATGGTCACTACCATGCCGATCATCCAAAACGTCCCAGGAAAAATCAAGCGCACAGTCAGGAGAAGTAATGGTGAGGTCAAGAACAGAAAAAGTGCCAGTCTGAACGTGGAAATGGGTTGGTCTCCCATCGTTCAAGACAACCAAATCCAGATCACAAACCAAGGAGGCCAGAAGCTCACCCCGAGGATTGTAAACTGAATCGCCCCATATTGAATGGCGACCATTAAGATCGCCAAGTAAAATAAAAAGAGTCTGAAGTTGTCGGATAATGGTCTCTAAATCAGATCGCAATATTGGGACTGAAGGGGGGAGGTACAGGCAACAGATGGTAAAACACCTTTCAAGGTGCATCTGTACAGCTACAACTTGAAGGGGAGACTGTACAGCAAAGGAGGTGAATGGGACATCGGAACGACATAAAATGGCACATCCACCACTATGACCACCAGCCAGGGGAGGAGCGGATAGGAAGACTGAATAACCCTTAGGTGACGGCAACGGTCGAAGCCCCACCATTGTCTCCTGAAGTCAGTCACACAATGGATTCAGATCTGAGAGAAGTAATTGTAATTCCTCCCAGTTTGCCAATACACCACGACAATTCCATTGAAGACAAATTGTTGTAGCCATAAGGAGTTACTAATTAAAATTTGAAAATATAAATGATTAAAAGCACAAATACCTATGTATGACTTTCGCTGGGAAGGGTTTTAAAGCCCTTCTCAGGGGGGGGGGGGGGGGTCCCGGTCTAACCAATCGAGAGGATGATGATGATAATCTAACGTCACGACGTTTGGAAGAATCTCTATCCACAGTCACATCCGCCCTAGCAGCAGTACGCGACCGAGGCACATAAACCCTCCGTTGAGACACACCTGCCTTGTCCGCAGCCCTCAACGGGTGATCAGGTGCCACGACAGGGTCACCTGGACCATGACCGTCCTCAATCAAATCAACCGAAGGCTGTTTGCAGGAGGCTGGGTCAGAGGGAGCTGGTGAGCAAGCCACGTGTGCGTCCGAAGACGCATTCCCTGTCACAATGGAGCTAGGTGCAGGAACTGGAACCCCAGAAAGGCTGTCCTTATCAGCCACCAAAAGTGATGTCAAATCATCTTTAGACCCTGAGGGAAGGGCACTCTCAGAGTCCCCGAGAGGCACGCTTGTTTGAACCTTAGAAGGAGGGGTCTCCTCCAAAGATTCCACACTCCTCGCTCGCTTGAGGGTGGCAATCTCAATCTCCATCTCCATGCCAGTACTTGCTGAATCGGAATTACGACCAGCCACAGAGCTTGTCACAGAAGGAGGTCGCACAATGAGAGAGGGACCATCTGCCTCGGGTATAGGAAGCGAGGGAGGTCCCATAGGATTCTCAGACTTCCCACGAGGGGGACCAGGAGGACGCTTGGCAACAGAGGAGACTCGTGAAGGAAGTCCCGTTCGTGGAGCAGAAGACTGGATGTATGTTTTAAAGCGGTACTGGATGGGAGGAGGGGCATCAACTGACTGGAGACTGAGGTGCATGGGGGAGATTAGTTTTAGCTAATCCTTTCGGGGATCACTGCGCCCAGCAATAGATAAACTTGTTTAACCCACAGAACCCCAGCGACGACACTTTTGCGTCGGCAATGTATGTAACCCTAAACCCCAGGACGCATATGTGTCGTCGGGGTTTAATTAATCCCGTCCTATGGCACCTAGAGGGCTCAGATTTGTATGGGAACTGTGTAAGTATCCCACACAACAATGCCGATGGTTGAAAACTCTCAAAGTCCAACCACGTGCGCATGAGCACGCAAAAACCTGTTTTTGCCTACCCATTTCTCCTCTTGTAATTCCGACTTTCAGGCGCACCGTAGGACCCCTTAATGACCTAGGGGATCTGTCTTTTGTGGGTTTTCCTTAATTTCTAACCCATTCCTGGTGTTTTCTGGAAAAAACAATTTTTTGATAACCCTCTGGTCCTGGGGTGTACATTTATTATTAACTAGCTGGGGTTCAGTGGGTTAATATTTCTGGTTTTAATGGTTAACAAGATAAAGATAAAAGTACCTCTATTCTAATTTTAGTCCTTCCTCCATTAATAGTCCTGGTACAAATGGGATCAACAATCACTACATCTAATAGAATACATTTTAACCGGTACAGTACCGGTGACGTCATTTTCTTTATATTCTGGCAACTATTAACCCGGCGAGCGCGCGCAGGGTGTAGTGAACATCACACTTCTGGGCGGCAATATTAAGCTCCATTCCTGCCTATAATCATCATTTTACCATAAATATCGTTATTACTTATTCATATCCGCCTATTTTACGTTAAATATGAAGATAGTATAATGTAACAATGAAACAAGTGGGAATGTCGATTGGATGTTTTAAAATTGAGAATTATTACCGAGCGGTTCATTCATCAATTGTGAGCCAGCCAGCCTCACACCCTCTTCTCTCGAGGGCTGAGGCAATACTGAGCTACTCCCTCACACTCTCCCAGTCTCTACCTTTTGTAACACACATGCCCACACCCTGGAACCGGGTTGCAGATATTGGCATGATAAATACACCAATAAAGATGGTAATAAGAGGAAAAATAGGTAAAATATTGAAGGCGGGGGGGGGGGGGGGAAAGGGAGGGAATTTTCCCAGATGTGGAAGAGTGATACAAGGTATGGAGGAGGAAAACAAATGTGTTTTAAGTGCTACTGGGGCCTTTTTATTATATTTTTTTTAGGCCTTGCCTCTTAAGAGGGTCCTCGCCTTTGCCCACCAAAACCTCTTAAGAGTGTTCTCGCCGTTCACGGGTTAAGAGAATATGAATAAGCTTAAGAATGGAGACTTGATAATAGATTGGCTGGTGACACTATTCAATGTGCTTTGTTGTATCAAAGATACCAATAGACTGGAGTAGTGCATGTATTGTGCCATTGTAAAACGGGAAAGGAGATCAGCAGGAGTGTTCAAGTTATAGGTACCTGTATTAGTTTATTATTAGTGGTTGGAAAGTTGTATGGTAGGGTATTTATAGAGGATAATAAAGGGTACGGAAATTGTCATAGAAGAGCAGTGCAGTTTTAGGAGGGGAAGCGGGTGTGTCGATCCGATTTTGCAGCAAAACAGCTATGCGAGAAGTATTTAGAGAAGCATAAAGATATATTTTGGGTTTTTATCTATTTGGAGAAAGCGTTTCATCGAGTGAATCGAGAAGCAATGTGGAAGGTGTTAAGGATATATGAAATTGGAGGAAATTTGTTAAGAGCAGTTAACAGTTTTTATGAAGAGAGCAGAGTGTGTTAGAGTAGGAATTAGAGAGTGGAGTGAATGGTTTGAGGTAAATGTAGATTTGCAACAGGGTTGTGTAATGTCACCGTGGCTGTTAAATGTATATATGGATGGTTTGGTGAGGGAGGTGAAAATGAGAACTATAGGTAGAGGATTGGGTTTAGTAGGAAAGAATGGTAGAGACTGGGAGTTTAATCAGTTGCTGTTCGCTGATGACACAGCGCTGGTGGCAGATTCTGAGGAGAAACTGCAGCGTTTAGTCAAAGAGTTTGGTGTGGTTTGTGGAAGGATGCTGAAGGTGAACGTCAATATATGTAAAGTGATGGTGTGTAATAGGGGTGATCGTAGGGTGAATCTAGATGAAAAGCTGAATGTGGGGAAATATTGGAACAAGTAGAGGGTTTTAAATATTTCTGGAACAATAAGCAGGAATGGAGGTATAGAAATGGAGGTAAAACAGAGTATGTGAAGGAAGGACAGTTTTTGGAGCAATGGGAAGTATGTGGAACACTCACGTCTGTACTTTGGTTTCTTTTGTGCAGGTGTAGCAGTGAGGACGAAGGGAGAGATGAGCATGGTTCTGTCTTCGCTATGGGCTGCTACTAGATGTGGTGTGGGTTGATCCTCTGTAGCTGTAGATCCATTGGTGACTGTGGTTTGAGGTATTCACAAGACAAAACCGCCACGATTTAATACTAGTTTTGCTTATAAGGACTTTCCCAATGGACACGACATATTACAGCAAGAACCGTCAAACGATATACGTGTAATCATTTGAATGATCTTTAGACAGTATAGAATAATTCGGGTGTTCACATTACCATTTCACATAGTACGCAATATTTTCTTCGCATTTTCGGTACCCCATTTTCGATATATTGCAAAGTAATTCGGTCATGACATCACCATATGCAAATACATAACCCCCACACAATATAAAAACCTTAAAACTAAAGTTGCGTGGCCATTGGGAAAGATCTTTTAGCATTTACGTTAATTACTATAAAGCTCAAAACTGAACATTTGAAGGGGCATTTCCAAAACCGTTTTAGTATGTGGCACGGTCATTGCCTCCCTACCTGCAAAGAAGAGAAAGTATATATTAGAACATTAAATAGACTCCTTAAACACTTAATTTAACCCCTTACAGTACCAATGACGTCCCTTTCAATATATTCTGGCAACTATTAGGTGACGAGCAGGGTGGGTTTAGGAAGGGAAGAGGATGTGTAGATCAGATCAAATGTGTAGAAGAAATATCTGGAGAAGGGACAAAAGATGTATGCTGCCTTTATGAACTTTGAGAAGGCCTATAACTAGAGTTGATAGAAGGTATGTGGAAAGTACTGAGAATATACGGAGTAGATGGCACGTTGCTGAAAGCAGTGAAGAGCATGTATGAGGGTGCAAAGGCGTCAGTATGTGTGGAGAATGAGCAGAGAGAGTTCTTTGATCTGAATGTTGGGTTAAAGCAAGGGTACGTGTGTGATGTCCGCATGGTTGTTCAATATAGATATGGATGAGTCATGACAAAAATACCAGGAAGAGCAGTGGATGTTGGTGTTCCGCTGATAAGGGAGGGAAACTAGTGGAAGTTGCCTGTACTGTGGTTTGCTGAGGATACAGTTCTGTTGAGCGATAGTGAATGGGAGTTGCAGGGTCTGGTAAATATGTTTGGAACAGTGTTTGAAAAACTGAATCTGAAAGTAAATTCGGGGAAGAGCAAAGTTATGGTCTTTGAAAGGGGTGAAGCCACAGAGTGTGAGGCGAGGTTGAACAGTCAGGCTATGGAGAGTGTCAGGTCATTTAAGTATTTAGGCAGTGTGTTGAGTAAAGATGGGAGTACAGATGGAGAAGTGTGGGAGAAGGTTCAACAGGGGAAGAGGATTGTAGGAATGCTGAAATCAGTAACAAGAAATAGGGTGGTCATCATGGAAGTAAAGAAGTCCTTGCATGACAGTGTGGTAATCCCGACATTGACTTACGGAAGCGAAGCATGGACGTTGGTGGAGAGACTCAAACCAACAGCGAGATGGGTGAAAATGAGTTACTCGAGAAGTGCGTGTAGCATTACATGGTGGGATAGACAGACTAGTGAGGAAGTACGAGAGAGGTGTGGTGTGGATGTTGATGTGCTGGAAAGTGTGAAAAGGAACACTTTGAGATGGTTCGGCCATGTGGAAAGCATGGGCAGCGAGAGAACTACTAAGAGAGTGTACGAGAGCGAAGTGGAAGGACAGAAGAGGGAGAGGTAGACCGAATGAGAGGTGGAAGGATGGAGTCGAGAAGTATATGCGCAAAGGCGGTGCTGGATGGGAGGAGGGGCGTCAAGTGACTGGGTACAGTGGTACATTGGGGCATTTCGTTCGTGGCCACACCTTCGGGGATCACGGCATTCGGCAATAGATATAGAACTACAGGTATTAGACTATTTTATTCAGCTTAGGAATTACTTCTACCTATTAAAAGACTACATTCCATCTCAATCCTTTTAGCTACCATATATACTTCCTAAGCTTTATAAAATCGTCTAAGTGTTGCCGAAATAAAATAAGACTTCACTAGTACAGAGGGGGTTAACATAATACAAAGCATGTTTCCCACTTCATTTTAACTAAATTGATTTGCTCTTATTCAGCTCAGTAAGGACCTTTTGACACTCAAATTGATCCTAAGCAAAGTAAAACTATCAAGAGCCTAAGTAAAATACTGTACAGGCTAAATGGGGAGGTGTGGTGGAGTGGTCTTGCCACTTGCCTGGTAATCCAAAGGTCTCGGGTTCAAATCCTGATGTATCAATGGGAAGATATTATTGGGATGGAATTTGTGCTGTACCTGGTATCAGTGCATTACCACAAGCCCACCGAAACGTCAATAAAATACCCTCATTGTTCTCTGATTAAATAGCAGTGTATGAATATTCCCATATTCAAAATATGCTCTAGGGGTGGAATGCCTGGTGAGTTATCTGCTCAACAGGTGGCGTTGTGTGTGTGTAAGTGTGAGAGTCCGAGTGTAGGGGATGAGACAGTGAAGCACGGGAACGAGATGGCTTCAGAGATGGGGTCGTTTCGGGCCATGAGTGAACACCGTGCCTCATGTGAAGGCAAGATGGCAGGTGCTCGTTGTACTCTACGTGCTTCACATGTCTCACTCCCTAGACTGGAACAAGACCTCACGGGCTTCACTGTTCATTGTAAAGCGGTGAATGTTAAGGCTCTCAGCCTATGCCCGAGAGGAAGTAAGTTGGAATAGGCTATAGAAAAAAAAAAAAAAAAAAAAATCAAAGTAACATTCTTAAATGGTGATACACAAAAGCAGTGTTCAAATTCGAGACTAAGAAAAATACGGAAATGCCTTTTTCCCTTTCCATCTCTGTTTTATCCATTCGGCCCCATTCAGCCCACCGTCAGGGGACCGTCCGGTAGGATTTTTCCATTAATATTTGAGAAATATTGAAATCTAATGTAAACCTCTCACAAATGCACCTTGGATGTGGCAACATACTGCCGGAGTTTCAGAGCAAAATACGCAAAATTAAAGGGTAAATTTAAAAGTCTAGCTACTCTACGCTGTTACGACCGGCACTACGAAATAAACAAGGGCACTTAATATTGGACTAGAAGATAGGCTATATCTGCAACAACGGTACGCTAATTCCAAACCCTCGAACTATTAAGCCAGTGAACAAAACACTTACACCCTCCAGAGTTAATCTACTGGATTACGGGGTATCAATTAACTGGGTTAAGTGTACTTCTACAAAGGCTTTCCGGTGACGGCAAAGCCTACTCACAACAGGAGTACTTACGTTAATAAAATGCTTTCAAGTAATAACAATGCTTAAATAAAATTATGACAAGATTTAATAAAGGAGTATAATATGCTTACGTTAACTTTAGTGTGAGTCTGAACTCAACAATAAACTCTTCAATGCTCTATGAAAACACTGGAAGTCTAGTCCTACAGCAAACAGATATGGAATCTTCTGAAAACGTCTGATGCTCTAAGATGCTCGTCGAATATAGAACAGAAATAATGCAGGGGCAGGACACCAAAGCGTGTATCTTAAATACACCAACAAGTAGGATACATATATATAAAACAAGGGAGTGCAACAACTCTGTGACAGCACTAATAACAGCCACTCAAAAACAGTACTTCCTTAGCCAACGTAACAGCCAAACTGGGCTGTACACTATGCATCAACCTAGGCTAAAATAATACGTGAATAATTCCTAAAGCATACGCAGTTAAAGTTAATAAACACAATGCTGTCTTTCCTACTAATAAAGTCTAACAGTGGCAAAAACGGTACAAGGAGCTTAGGCAGAGCGCAAGCATGCTCGTAGCCTACTGTCTCCCCTGAACAGATTTCCCTTATGTTACGTTAAGTGACTAGGAGACTCTCTTGGTAAGTCCAGATCTCAAGTATCTGGTCTTACCCTGGCGCTCCACAAAGGTCAACAAAAATGAGGTAGCAAGCATACAAGCAAGAGTAGGCAAAAGCCCTTCGCTTGTATACTGCTACGCTCGCAAAGGAAAAATATGCACAAGGGTTACAGGCTACCTAGCTCCGTCGAAGTCGTACAGGCTCTGACTTGCCATATACATAACTCAGACAACGACCAAAGATATCCTCCACTGTCTAGCATTAAATAGTAGGAAAGAACAACCCAATAATTAGAAGCACCCAATACTATGATACCATGTGACTATGACTCTAATAATCCCTAAAGCTAGTGCAAAACATACATGTAAGAACTGGTGCTGGTAATACGACTGGCCGACTATGGAAGTCGTATGGAGAACCAGAAGGGATGGATAAATGAATAAAGATGAGAAGTATTGGAAAGAAGGAGTTCAGAGAGAGAAAAAGCAGTAAAGAGGGTTAGATTGGGGACAGAATGCAAGGGACGTCTAGGACCAAGCACAACATACCAAGCTCTAAGGAGAGACGCGGGAAGGAACCCCCCACCACCGAGGTAAGACAGCGGCCTCCAATCACAGACCACTACGTCATGAAGAGCAGGCGTCATATGACATGCCAGGCCCGCCATCCAATCATGAGCGGGTGGCCCCGCCCAAGCAAGGAATGCACACGTTCATACACACGCACATACTACCACCTCGCTGCTTCCCTCTCTCTCTCTCCTTGCAACTATCACACTACATATCTTATAACTCCATCAATGATATAGAATACTTCTAAGTGTCACAGACAAGGATAAAGGTAAACACTGATCTGTCTGTGACAACATGAATACTAAGAAAGAAAGAACATCATTCTACGATTACTATAGCCCATTTCACTGCCCTGGCGAGCGCTAGCGAGTAAGAGTACATTCTGGCAAGCTGGCCAGCGTAACACCCCGCCGTGTGCTGTATACACACTCAATAAAACTATCCAAAACGCTGACAAGAAACACATTCCAAGAGGTAACAGAAAAAGACAACCCCAACTTCACACCAGAAATTCAAAACCTCATCAGACAACCCAAAATACTGAAACACTCCCCAGCACCCCACACACAAGACATCACACAACAAATTCAAGCACTCAACACCCAAACTAACAACAAAATACAAGAACAACAAAAACTAAATTGGAATAACTTCCTACAAACACTTGATCACAAAACAAACTCCAAAAAACTCTACAAAACACTAAACAGCATCACACTTTCCAACAGCAACACAACACAATCACATGCTGCAATCACAACAACAGACTCTACTCCTTCATGTCAACAACAAGCAAACACTCATCAATCACTTCGCACATGTCAGCCACCTAAAACCCACAAAGACGACCGACGTGTCATCCGACGTAAGAGACAATTCCCCACAGACCCTGACTATACACCCTTCACCAATCACCAGACAAAGCATATCATCAACAATCTCAAACACTCACCCGCCTGTGGCCTAGACAACATAAGCAACATACACCTCAGACACCTGGGACCACAAGGCATACAAGCACTCACTAACATATCAAACTACAGCTATTCACACAACACAATACCAGACATTTGAAAGCATGGTATCATCATCACATTCCCCAAACCCAACAAAGACCCCACGCTACCCTCCTCGCACCGCCCCATCACACTCCTTTGCTCCCCCTCCAAAGTCATGGAACGCCTAGTATTACAACTAATTTCACCTGACCTACCCCTAGCTCCAACAAAACATGGCTTTAGGCCACTTCACTCCACAAACGCTCTTCTCACAGACCTTACACAAAGAGCTTTTGACGGCATCAACTCAGCTAGACCACCACACAGATCACTATTAGCCACACTCGACATTAGTAAAGCCTTCGATGCCATCCCCCGCCACAAGTCCACAACCTAACAAACAAAATCTACAACACAAACATGCACAACAACACAAAAAGGTGGCTGGCCAACTTCCTAGCAGGCAGATGTGCACACGTATCTTTTGCTGGTCAGTCATCTAAAATCAGAAACTTTCCAAACGGAGTCCCACAAGGATCCGTCCTATCGCCCGCACTCTTCAATCTGTACATGCACGATATAACTACACCCAATACGCCCCAAATAAACTTAGCCTCCTATGCAGATGACCTAACACTCACATGCACACACCATGACCCAATAAGAGCAACAGATCTCCTTCAACCCTATCTCAACACACTACATGGCTGGTGCACTACAAACAGACTTAATCTAGCCCCAGCCAAATCCACCGCAACCCTGCTCACAAGCTGGACAGGAGAACACGAATACATTCCTCAACTCACCATAAATAACACACCCCTAACACATACACACACACCCAAAATCCTAGGAGTAACATATGATACTCATATGACATTCAAACAGCACACCACAAACATTAAAATGAAACTGACACCCAGACTTAACGCCCTCCGGTCACTTGCTCACACAAAATTTGGACAAAACAAAGAAACTACCACCACAGTATATAAACAATACATAAGATCAGTGATGGAATACGCAAGCCCAGCCTGGGCTTTTAACCTAGCTGAAACACATCATAAGACCTTACAGACTATTCAAAACAAAGCCCTGAAGATCATTACAGGCTGCACAGCTACTGCACCCACAGATCACCTACATCAAGAAACCAAAATCCTCAAAGTCAAAGACCATCTGGACATGAGAGGCACTCAATTCCTGGCAGCAGCCTCCACGAACCAAGACCACCCACTAAACTACATGGCAACACACCCACAGACACCAAGAAATATCAAAACAACACCCAGCACACGGTATCACACACAATTATTGTCCTCTCTCCCTCCCTGCCCACCCCGAACCAACTTCCAGAAGCACATCCATACTCATATCTCTCACCGATCCATCCACTCACTCACAGACAACACGCAGCTGCATGCACGACCTCCCGAAATCCATCCTTCCGAATCCTCCCTTCCTCGCGAGGACAGAGTCCACCTGGCCAGGCTGAGATGCGGACACCGTCCAGCTCTCCTGAGCTATCAGAAGAGACTGGAGGACTCCGTTGTCGACGCCTGCCCGGGATGTAACACAGCACCCCATACCATTAAACACATCATAGAAGACTGCATTTCACACAACCACTTACGCCAACAACACAATCTACACTCAATGAGAGCTCTGTGGGAAAGCCCGATCGTGGCCATGGCCTTCCTCAGGGACTCGGGGTTGTTCGGCCAGGCAGCTTAGGGAACAACAACAACACCCCGCCCAAGATGTGGGAAGTTTTAACCTCAGGTAAACGCCACATCTGACCAGACAGAATGCCCACCAACCCCGCATCACCCAGCTACTCCCCCAAGTTGTGAAAACAAGGCACAATCACAAACATAAAACACTTCATTATATAAAAAAAAATCTACACAACACTTCACCAAAATTAATAGTATCACTTACCAATATTACGCTCAACGAGCAAGCTTCACCAAGCCTAGCCTACTAAAACCAAAAACTCAGAATGTCTTAGATTCTTGCTGTAACATACTGCACTTATATACTATCAAAAGAAAGTTTTTATGTGAGGTTTTTGTATTATTTTAATAGTGTTTTTGGCGGCTTTGCACTACAGGCAAGCCTATTTTTTCTCCACTCTCAAACCAACACTGACTGAACGGCGAGGGTTCTCCTTAAAACATACCCTCCCGTGACAAACAATCAGCCACAACATTATTAGTGCCCTTAACATGGCACACATCCAACTTGTGTTCCGGCAGCAAAACAACACCTGACACTGATACACTGCCAAGTCTATCACAAGACTGGCACTTCTCTTCGCTCTCTCTGGCAACGGGGCCTGCCAATAACCTTTCACTATTTCCACCTTAGTGATAAACGAGGCAGCCCCGATGCGGTCTATTGGGTCGTCAATTCTGGGTAATGGATAGGCGTCTGTCAGGGATAATGCACCAACACTCTTGCAAACAACACAAACACGGATCTTGCCACTCAACTCAGGTTGCAAAGTCACTGGCAACGACCACTCACGATATCCTTTATCCCTCAGACCCTTCTCCAACATGAAGTCTAGCTCTGCTTTCACGACAGGTTGTTGAGCAGGATTTATACGGTAGGGAGCCATTTTGAGCTATGCACTGTCTCCAGCCTCCATGTCGGGTGCCACCCCGTACATCAGGCCTGTAGAACCAACAACCATGCGGACGTACTGCCACAGCCTAGTAAGCTACTTCTCTTGGCGCTTAGGAACAAGAGGTTGCAACTTATCTCGAAGAACAACATGCTCATTGCCCTCCCACAACCCAGCCGGGACCGCAGTTTCTAAACTATAGCCTCCCTCCTTCTCCACCTCTGTCCCTAAAACAGTCAGGTCATGAGAGGGCCAATCTGTACCACCTGTGCAGTCACTCCCACAGTTCATAAGTGCTAATGCTTCCCCGCCGATACCGTACATGCGCACCCCCGCATTCCTTGCGACTACATCTGCCTGCGCAGCATCACCGCCTTCAGCGCCACGGCCAGATACAGTCGGTCTATGGTAGGGCTGTTGCATTTTACTAGGGCAGCATTGGGAGGCTATGCGACGATCGGGCGTATCTACTCCATAGTTAACCTCACCAATCTGCTTAACCTCTCCGCGGTGCACAGGGGGTTTTCTACAGGGTATTACTGTGCGCATGTATGATGATTTTGGGACCCATTGCCAATTTCGATAAAAAGTACATCATCGTGTAGGGAATGTTTGCGTGCATCGGCCCATATATATTTGACCCCCCAAAAAATGTCTGGGGGGGTGGGGGAACGGTCCGTAGTTGAAAAATGTGGAGCGAATGGCACCGCGCGGCTAGATTGTCATCGAGCGGCGAGATTTCCCTGCTGAATTTTCACGCGCCCAGGGGATAGAAGGAGAGGGAGGAGGGGGTGGGTTACCGCGTATTATCACATATATCTCCTTTTTTTATCCCTTTTAGGCTATGTTGAGTATGTATACATGTGTAGGCCACCCATATAACAATGAATATGCCTCATAGTGACCAAAAATTGCAATATATAAGGGAATTATAAGAGAATTTTAGGCGGGAATGAAGAGGGGTTGGAGGTTTGGCGGCAATTTATGAGCTGAGAGTGTGGTTTGCGCTATAATATTACGTATATCTTGTACTTAGAGCACTGTCATGCTATAATACAGACTTGTACGTATGTAGACGTGCCATATATCAATATATATACCGCATATAGACCAATTCATGCGATATTTACGCACATTATCAATGAGTTTCTATGCGTGAACCAAGGTGTGAGTGAGTTGTGCTGGGAATGAAAGGGGGAGAGGGTGTGTTACGCCATAAATATCACTTATATCTTGTACTTAGAGCACTGTCATGCTATAATACAGACTTGTACGTATGTAGACGTGCCATATATCAATATACATACCGCATATAGGCCAATTCATGCGATATTTACGCACATAATCAATGAGTTTCTAGCAGACGGAAGCCTAAAAGGGTGGGTGGGGGTGGGTGGGAGGCAGGGAGTGAGTCGTGGAGAGAGTGAAGGCAGTAAACATATGCAGCTGTGTGATAATTGTGGAGGCGCTCCAGGCGTATGGATGTCTTGGGATTTTGAACCTTATGTCTAGCAGGTGTCTGGTGTTCGTTGCCACCAAGAGGTCTACAATAACATGAGTCAGGAATGGAGAGAGAGAAAGTGAGACATGCGTATGTCGTACGTATAAATGGACTTCAGAATTGCATTTTCATGCAAGCAGACATTGCATTTTAGACACACGTGAAGTACCACAGAAACATGTAAGCCATTGACTGTAAATAAAGTACTATATTATAGACCAGCAACGAGGGTGGTCAGTAATCACAGGCAGATTGCCTTTTTTGATAGAGCTAAATATAGACAGGTGTCTCCTTACACTTGCGAAAGGGTAGATTGCCACCAGAGAAACTTATATTTATTTATTTCCAAGTAATATGCAATCTAAATGTATATTCGAGACCTACTGCAAGTATTTGTATGACAGTCATGACTATGTATAATCCAATATACGCGCGTAGGCGAGACATAAGAAAGCTGGTTGAGCAATTTTCGACACCCACAGTTATTATTAATTTTTATTTACAATATTATAAAATACAAATGTATTTGTGAAGAGTATTTTATGCATTATTGTATTTATACAAATTTTGTTCCCAGACAGAGCTGCTGTGGCTGGAGCAGCAAGGAGCGGCAAGGGTCACCCCGTGACCGCTTGACCGTGTGATAATGAGTGGAGTCACACTGAGAGGGGCAATTTTGCTGAGTGTTTGGGCAATTTTTGACAGAATAAAGTTATATAATTACTAATTCTTGACAGAGACAAACTTTTATAAACCTTGGCATGATATAATTGATAATCCCATCAATTTACAAACTTAAATTGGTGGGATAATTCATTTTTTTTTGTATATGGTCATTTCGATTGTAGACACAAAGTTTTGAGTGATATTTGGTATGAGCTCCTGTGGCATGGTTGGTAAGGTCGCGGACTGGAAAACTCAAAGTGTGGAAGGGTAGTGGGATCGAATCCAGGAGGGGGTTATGGGGAAGGTTTTATACTGTCTAGAACATTTTTGATAAAAACAATTGTTTACAAGATCATGCCATTGTATTCAAACAATATGAAATATTCATAGCATATATCATATTGTAAGAATACAATGACATGACCTTGTATTTTTTTTTTTTTATTGTTTTATTTTATTATCTTAGTAGGTTTGACATGATTTATTGAAACATATTTATTTTTGTACAATTCATTTGAGGTAAGAAAATATATACACATTACTTAGGTTATAACAAACATATATATTGATATACTAAAAAAAGAAGGCATATTACATGTAAATCTTTGAAACTTATAAACTAAATAATGAAACATACAATTATATAATGTAAAAGCTATATCACAGGGACATCTTTGGAACTTATAAATTATATAATATATATGTTACATTATGAGGTAGCGTGATCAATTAGGTCAGGTCAGGTAGGGTAGGGCGCGAGTCCAGGGCAGGGCAGGGCAGGGCAGGGTAGGGGGCGAGTCCAGGGCAGGGCACGGGTCGAGTCCAGGGCAGGGCAGGGCAGGGCAGGGGGCGACACTCAGTAATTCTTGAAGGTGTGGTAGTCCCTGAAGCAGTCACCCAAGCAGAGTGCAACTTTGCACTCCGCGCACATTGAGGCGACTCTTTTGGAGACGTGGGGTTTTCTCACACTGGAGCTGCAGACGTTGCACTGCACCTGCCTGTGACGAGTGCCAATCAGCTCGGTGTTGGTTGGGTAGTGTCTTTCGACACCCAGCTGGATGCGGTCAGGAACGTGATCCCCACGCCATGCCGTACGTCTGTGAGTGGTGGTGCCATACTTCTCCAGGAGTTGGTATGACACGTTGTAGACGAACTCCCGGAATTTCAGCTTCTGGTTTGGGGACATCTCCTTCTTCACCAACCACAAGTTGTAGGCGTTGAGCATCGTGATGTCAACTAGGTGGAGGAAGAGCTTGTGATACCACTTCAGTCTTCCTCAGACACTCAACGCCTGACAGCTGACAGTCAGACTTGTCCACCATGCGCATGTTCTTTGTATAATCCACTACCATGTCGGGCTTGTAGATGGTCTTCCTGGTTCGGTAGTGGATTTTGCCAGAGTCCATCTGGGCACCTGTGTGGACGGTGGAAAGCAGGTGGACGTCTCGTTTGTCCTTCCACTTCAGGGCTATCACTTTCCCACACTTTTCGAGCTGCTTGTATTTCTGCCTCTTTCGTCGCCTTCTTCGGACATGCCTCTCGCGGTGTTCCTGGGCCAGGTCGTCTTCAGAAGGTGTGTCACTGGAGGAGGCATCTGTAAGAGGAATGACATTACCTGTGAACTTAGGCATAAACTTTCTGGTCTTTCTGACAGTCCCACATGACCCCGTTTGGTTGTCATGAAGAAACTGGCAGAGAGCAGGAGAAGTATACCAGTTGTCAGTGTAGATGACGTGGCCTTTGCCCAGGTAAGGTGCCAACATTTTCCTGACGATGGCACCTGACATGCCCATGGGGTCATTGGCAGCGGCTTTCGGTATGTCAATGTCAGTGCCTGTATACACGATCATGTCAAGCACTATTCCAGTTTCACAGTCACACAAAACTAAGAGCTTGATTCCGAACCTATGCCTTTTCAAGGGGATATACTGCTTGAAAACAAGACGTCCTTTGAAGAGCACGAGCGACTCGTCAATCACCAAATTGAGGAAGGGGTAAAAGTATTTCCTATACCTCTCCAACAACATGGTGAACACATCCCGAGCTTTCCATATCCTGTCAATCCTGTTAGGATTGTCGTTGTCTGCAAAGTGCATAAATCTTAGCAGCAACAAAAATCTGTCACGAGTCATTAACTTATTGAAAGTTGGTGTGGCGACGAGAGGGTCGTGCTTCCAATAGTGTTGCAACACATGCTTCTTGCACAGAGGCATGAGGAACAACAAGGCAGAGAAAGTCATGAATTCTTCCACAGTAGTATTCACCCAGCCTCGTATTCTCGCTTTTGGAGAAATGACGTCCAATCTGCCAAACACCCACCTGTAGTAGGCGTTTGTTTGGGCAACGATGTACGTCATTACCTCCATATCGAAAAAAGCGAGGAAGAAGTCGCTTCCGTTCGCTTGCTCGTCACAGGGCCAGTCGTCATTTGTGCCTGACGTCCCAGGATTGAACTGGGGCACGTCAGGTACAAAATTGACCCCGTTAGACCAATCGAACGAAGGCAGCCCAGGGATCGGAATGTCGTCTGCGTCTCCTTAATCGTCTGAAATATCGCTTCCATGGTCGCGATACAGCACTGCATCATCATCACCCTCCTCTTCACTTGACAGACGCCCTTCCTCATTCTCGTCACCGACGTCGGACTCACTCCCACTGTCCACTCCCAAATCGCCCCACCCTTGGTCCCGTGCTAGGGCTTCGTCGTCGAAACCCGGGCTGCGAATGCCCTGAGAATCACCATCAAACAGCAGGGCGGCATACTTTGATGGTGTCAGAGTTATCCGGGTAACTCCAGCACGTGCGGGAGTCTTATGGACAGTGTTACGTATCTTGATCCTCAAGTGGTTAACTTGATGAATCTAGATAGCACAGAGATATATATTAAGGTATCAGTCAGCTGAAGGCAAAACAAAAGTAAAATCTAATAACATAAATTCCTGTTGTTGCTTCCTTTCCTTTTGAATCATAGGACTTGGTATCCTTTATTGACTGATACTCTTTAATTATGAAAAATACTGAAACTAATTAAAGTCATGTAGTATTTATAAAGAATTATTATTTAACCGAAGCTTAGTAGGCTATGGTTATGAACCGAATAAGTTATAGCTAAAGAAGGACTATTAATTTTATAAAAAGTCTTGAAAGATAATATTAAAGTAAGAATATTTCTGTCTCTTACCCTTTTTGAAATGAATAGATAGTTTTCTTCTATGTCCTTTTATTTATATTTAATGTAATTATTCTTGGTTCTTGTCTTACGTTAATAGTATTATATTATTATCATCAGGAGTAATATCAAAGTCACATAAAAAGTTAGATATATATTTAATAATTAGTTAAATTTATTTCTTAACCACGTAACATTGAGGTTTGATTATGAGTAAATAAAGTTACAGGATCGTTTCATAGATTCGATTCAGGTCTCACTCAAATAATATGAAAAGCAAAATATAATATTTTGAAGCAAAAGAATTTTCTTCAGCTTAGGAAATCACTATAAGTAATATTAACACAGCCATGTTAGTCTAAGGCGATATTACTAATACGAGACAATAGCATCACCGTACTAAGCACCATTAAGCACTGTAAGCTTAATTCAAAGAAAATGAAAGAACTCGTAAGTATTAATATAAAACAATAGTATTACTTTCATCATAACCCAATTACTTAAAGAGTTGCTTTAGTCCACAAGTTAGTCAACTAAAATAGTTAAGTACATAATAATAGCATTAACGTTAATTCCCAATCAAATAGTTAAGTACATAAATAGTAGCGTTAACGTTAATTCGCAATCAAATAGTTAAGCACGTAATAGTAGCGTTCACGTTAATTCCCAATTAAATAGTTAAACACATTACACACATTAAACACATCACGTTAATTCCCAATCACATATCTCACTAACCAACATAACATAAGTGTTTACACCGAACACACTTAACACACATTTATATAATCTGACACAGTCACAATCCCATTATAATACTTCACCCCGTCTTCCTCCAGCTGCAAGTTCACCTTCCCCAACTCCAAATGAGACTGATTTGAATGCCCACAACTCGGGTCTTATATACCAAACAATGATGGTGTAGGAACGAATCAGGAGGCGGCGGGTGGTGCGCGCTCCAATCATAGCTCCTCGAATCACATAACAGGTGTGTCGTCCACTCACAGCTCCTGGCGTCGATCATACGTCATAGCATCGGTCATCGAGGTATGGGGCGAGCTGGTATGGGGCGAGATGGTTTGCCCACTCGCTCGTTCGCTAGTCTGCTTCACCACTTGGGTAGTTTGGCTCCTTGAACTCTAATTCTAACTCTTAAATTAACATACAGGGCTCCGTATGTCAGAACAGGAACAGCAGGTGCGGCGGCAGGTGCAGCAGTGGTGCATGGTCTTGTGGCCCTGGAGGCAGGCAAGATGATGGTGGTGCCTGTCGCCCTTTTCTCTGTTCCTTGGGCAGGGGCGGCAGGGGCAGCAGAGGAAGCAGGGGCAGCAGGGCCGGCAGGGACAGCAGGGCCAGCAGGGCCAGCAGGGCCAGCAGTCGCTTCCCTCTCCCTTTCCCCTTCCCCTTCCCTTCCCTTCCCTTTTCCTTGGGCAGGGGCAGCAGGGGCAACAGGGGCGGCACGGGCAGCAGGGGTCACTGTGGCTGGCGTACGGGTTCTCTTCCCTACGCCCGTGCCTTTAATTTGTCCTGCCCCCGCAGGTTCTGCAGCCCTAGGGTGGCCTCCTGCGTCGCTGGTACCGGTGGCAGGGGTGGCAGTGGTGGCAGTGGTGGTGGTAGTGGTTGTTGCAGTGGCCTGGGTCGTGGTGGCAGTGTCCCGAAACACCAATGACCTCTGTACCTTTGCCGTGCTTGCACGTATTTTCCGTGCTTTGGGTGCTGGTGTTTCGTCCTCCGAGCTGTAGGGCGTGTCGTACTGGTAGCTAGGGTCTTTAGCAGCCACCCTCTGCCTTCCACGGTGGCTAACACCACCAGAAGGAGGGCTGGTTGTGTCATCAGGGAGCGAGCGTGAAGGACGTGTGGGCTCCATGACTAGTGCTTGGTTACTGTCGCGGTGGTGCTTGCACGAGTGCGGGGCGAGCGTGTGGCGGGGTGGTGTAGAGAGTTGACATGTAGTACTATACCCACACCAATTTTCAGCCGCCTGGCTATAAACGCGCGGTTTTGGTAAGCGTTCAAAAGCTCTGCTCTTAAGAGTCTTCCCGCAGTCCGCCGGGGGAACTCTTAAGAGTCTTCCCGCAGCTCCCGGGTTAATGGCCTGATACTGACCACCACCCTTAGCAGCCATGGGTCGACCCTGACCTGACAACCATGCCAAAGCCTCGTCGCCCACCTTGAACAACGAGGCCAGCGGTTTACTCTCACCCAAGTGACCTGCCAGCGGAACATCGTGCACCGCATGAGTTGTGAGGCCTGGGTGCTCGGCACAAACAGTGGGGTATGAACCGAGCAGGTGCTGGATCGCTGCACACTGTTGCTCAGGCAGGTGCTCAAGTGCTCCCACAGCCACCTGCCTCGTGTTCCCCGCCCACTGATCCGCCGAGACATGACAATCCCAACTTTCCACCCCCTGTGCCTCACTGCCCCCTCTCCTTCTCCACCTTGGCCGCTGCAGACCAACACAGGGACAGTAGGTTGCTCAGGTGGGTGCCTCACAAACTCCTTCAACAGGTTCACATGACATGCTTCCCCGTCCTCATCGAGTTCAATAGCCCCGTTCTCACAACTCTCAAGACTAGGATCTTCTAGTTGCACCTGGGAACTAGTCTGTCGCGGAGTGCCATCACGCCCTACCATGTCACTAGGGGGGACAGGTTCTGGGGCCACTTCGGAGCTCAAATTTGGTACAAGTACCGAGTCACCAAGGAGTGTCGCCGAGTCCAAACTCTCAACCCGACCACCAGCCTTGACTTTCTCCTTCCGACCCTTCCTCCGCTGGTCTGAAACCTGGGTACTAGGCTGTGACACCTGAGCGGACTGAGATCTGGTGTCAGCACATGCCATCTGCTGCGTCTGGCACCTCTCGAGCCCCTCTTGCCCCTCCCTACTTGTGTCGGCCGCCCTCTCGGCAACGACTAAGGGTGGAACCTCTGAAGTAGGCGCCGCAAAGTCGTTACCGAGAAGGAGGTCGACCCCCTCAACTGGCAATTTCTCTACAATTCCCACATCCAACTCCCGTGTCACACCATCCACCACAAGCTCCACTCTCACCAGCGGGTAAGACCGCACAGCATTGATGCCTTGAACCACTACAACCCGAGCTGCGTTAATAGGCTTACCAGTGAAGTTCTTAAGTAACGTCTGGGAGGCACCCGTATCACGCAACAACTCAAGCCTATGTTCCACACCAGCCCACCTCACAGTGCCATGTCCCCTATGACCACGAAAAGCATCTCGGACGGGTATCGAGCCCTCCTCATGCTTCTTCACCGACTGTGACTTTGCAACCGACTAATTACCCCGGGCAAACGCGCAAGACCTCAAAGACACCCCGATGTTGCTCACTAGAGACACCACCGCTGTAGACTGTGTGCTCGGACAAGAGCGCGCAATATTCCCCTTATTATGGAACTTAAAACACTCCATCTCACTCATTGACTTCCTTTGGGGTGAGGAAGGGCCCTGGCCTTTCTTTAACGAGAAGGATTTCGACTTGGGGTTCAAAATTGGCAACAGTGCTCTTAGTAGGATAATTTGTTGTATCATTAGTTCGGGGGGGTGGGGTGGTACGCCCCTTGTTACCTGCCTCAGCTCTCTGGGCAGACCCGCACCCACGAATTAATGACAACCTGAGGTCAGCCAACTCAGCCGCCTCCTGCAGAGTTTTAGGTTGCTTTTCTTTCAGGTTAAGAGTCAAGTCACTGCCAGTACATTTGAATTTTTTTTCTAACAACACTAATTGCTTTACTGCATCAAAAGTAGTTGCCTTCTCAGACCTTAACCAATTCTCAAACGCATCTGACAGCTCTCTAGCATGTTCCTGGAAAGTACTCTCCTTTCTCTTAGGAACAGCCCTAAACTTCAGCCTATAGGTCTCTGGGTGCAACTCATACGCCCTCAGGACAGCCTCTTTCAACACCTCATAATTCACCGAGGAATCTAGGGGCAAAGCATCGTACGCCTTGAGTGCTTTCCCTGTCAATCGTGACGAAACAAGGGCTGCCCACTTCTCCTCCCGGCACTTTTTCTCAAAACGGAGAAAGAATTCTGTAACTCCTGACTCATCAAACACTGGAACCAACTTTAGTAGATGTGACAGGGTCTGGTCATGGGGTCGACCCCCCTGGACGAAACGGTTTCCCGTCACCTCTATACGAGTTTTCTCTAGGTCAACATCGGCACAATACCTTGCAGACTCAGCCTGATACTTATACTTGAGCTCAGCCTCTCGCTGCTGCTGCTGCTGCCTGAGCTCAGCCTCATGCTTTCGCTGCTCGAGCTCAGCCTCATGCTTTCGCTGCTCGAGTTTGGCGAGCTCGAGCTGAAACAACATCTCGGAAGACAAACCCTGAGGAGGGGGTGCTACTACCGGGGACCCACCCCGTGAGTCACCTAGAGGCATACCCAACCGCCAGCGTACATCGGCCTGCGGGAACGTACCCGGGAGTTGAGTGGAATGGGGGCTGGGACGAAGGTGCCCCAGCTCCCGCTCCACCCGAACCCCCATGCACCCCACCCAGCACACAGGTAACCACTAACCAGCTCACTTCTCGACAAGCCGCTAGTACCAGAAAACCCTAAGACCGTGGCTATACACTGCAGTCCGTACCGGTCCAGCCCCGACACCCGGTCCGCCGACACAGGCTCCTCCAAAAACCTCCGAGCATCCTCCTCATTGTTCACCACCCGAACGCCGTTAACCAACTCCACCTTCTCCACCTCCTCGCCTGTCTCTCGCACTGTGCCCTCACTATGCTCAGACCCGTCTAGTGACATGATGGAGTCAACAAAATAAATTCCCAAGTCAAGACAAAAGTAGCCAACTCTCGCGTAGCTTTATTCACAAAAAATATTCGAAGATGTTTTTGAGTTCAATACTAGGTCACCAATAAACTCCAAGTTCCATATATCCTCAAAACAATGTCCACTGCCAACCCTGCGAGAAATAAATTCAAACCCAAATGGCAATAAGATTTCTCCAAAAAACCTGCAAAATTCAGTTCACTATATACTGGACTAAGGTCGCCATTTGTTACGACCGGCACTACGAAATAAACAAGGGCACTTAATATTGGACTAGAAGATAGGCTATATCTGCAACAACGGTACGCTAATTCCAAACCCTCAAACTATTAAGCCGGTGAACAAAACACTTACACCCTCCAGAGTTAATCTACTGGATAACGGGGTATCAATTAACTGGGTTAAGTGTACTTCTACAAAGGCTTTCCGGTGATTGCAAAGCCTACTCACAACAGGAGTACTTACGTTGATAAAATGCTCTCAAGTAATAACAATGCTTAAATAAACTTATGACAAGATTTAACACCTTAAGAGCGGCCTAGGCGGTATATAATATGTAGCCACCAGCGGGGTGTTTTTACCCAAAATAGGGCTGTTTACGTGATCATTTTCATGCCTAAATAAGACCCAGAGCGTAAAACAAGTATCTATCCCTGAAAGGGCATAAACAGAGCTTTCCAATGACACTACAACGATCCTTGTATGACCGCAAGTTTTCTTGCAACAACCGCGCAACACGAGTGCAAAAACCATGTAATTCGGTACTTTCCCCATACATTTCACTATGTAGCAAGTGTGAGAGGGTGGAGGAGGGTGGGATTCATGTCAGTAGGTCTTCCGCGGTGGTCTGGAGCAGTCATACGCTCGCTACTCTCCTGCCACCACTTGTCTCTCTCTCTCAGCAACATTACGTGCTGAAATTGCCACACGACCTATGTCGCGCGCCGCCACATAGTCCAAATTTATTTCACTCGACCTATGTCGCCCGCCGCCAATAAGGGGTTTTAATAAAGGAGTATATGCTTACGTTAACTTTAGTGTGAGTCTGACTTCAACACTAAACTCTTCAATGCTCTATGAAAACACTGGAAGTCTAGTCCTACAGCAAACAGATATGGAATCTTCTGAAAACGTCCGATGCTCTAAGATGCTCGTCGAATATAAAACAGAAATAATGCAGGGGCAGGACACCAAAGCGTGTATCTTAAATACACCAACAAGTAGGATACATATATATAAAACAAGGGAGTGCAACAACTCTGTGACAGCACTAATAACAGCCACTCAAAAAAAGTACTTCCTTAGCCAACGTAACAGCCAAACTGGGCTGTTCACTATGCATCAACCTAGGCTAAAATAATACGTGAATAATTCCTAAAGCATACGCAGTTAAGGTTAATAAACACAATGCTGTCTTTCCTACTAATAAAGTCTAGCAGTGGCCAAAAAGGTACAAGGAGCCTAGGCAGAGCGCAAGCATGCTTGTAGCCTACTGTCTCCCCTGAACAGATTTCCCTTATGTTACGTTAAGTGACTAGGAGGCTCTCTTGGTAAGTCCAGATCTCAAGTATCTGGTCTTACCCTGGCGCTCCACAAAGGTCAACAAAAATGAGGTAGCAAGCATACAAGCAAGAGTAAGCAAAAGCCCTTCGCTTGTATACTGCTACGCTCGCAAAGGAAAAATATGCACAAGGGTTACAGGCTACCTAGCTCCGTCGAAGTCATACAGGCTCTGACTTGCCATATACATAACTCAGACAACGACCAAAGATACCCTCCACTGTCTAGCATTAAATAGTAGGAAAGAACAACCCAATAATTAGAAGCACCCAATACTATGATACCATGTGACTATGACTCTAATAATCCCTAAAGCTAGTGCAAAACATATATGCGAGAACTGGTGCTGGTAATACGACTGGCCGACTATGGAAGTCGTATGCAGAACCAGAAGGGATGGATAAATAAATAAAGATAAGAAGTATTGGAAAGAAGGAGATCAGAGAGAGAAAAAGCAGTAAAGAGGGTTAGATTGGAGACAGAATGCAAGGGACGTCTAGGACCAAGCACAATATACCAAGCGGGTGGGTGCCCAACCCTGAAAGGGGTTGAAATAGGGGAGTTATCCCCCCGCCAAAGGCGGCTTTCTAGGGCCTTTCCTAGATGATGCGGAGAGGATTGGGTTCTAGTCATGTGGTGATGGGCTGGTCTATCAGAGTGAGAACTGAGCGCTCTCTGCCATACCCATAGCTTAATATGACTGTTCCTTTTACTTATATATTTTCTAAATCTCAAGTGACTGCATCTCTTCCGTGGATTGACCTCCCAATCTACCAAGATTGGAAGCCAAAGCGTCACATTTTTCCTTTGCCCCTCAAGTTTCTCTTCATACTTGCCGAGGGGCACAGGGCCCTGGGTGGGGCTTTGGTTTCCCGGGTGTTTCTTCACCCTCCTCAGCTCCCCGCCATGGAGTGGCTTCAGTCACCCAGGCTTTATTGTGGTAGGCAGGGAGGGTTCTGAGGGGGCGCTCGGTTATGGCCTTGGTCTTGCTCGGGGCCTTGGGGCTGTTCGGCCAGGCAGCCTGGGGAACAACAACAACATACCAAGCTCTAAGAAGAGACGCGGGAAGGAGCCCCCCACCACCGAGCTAAGACAGCGGCCTCCAATCACAGACCACTACGTCATGAAGAGCAGGCGTCATATGACACCCCAGGCCCGCCATCCAATCACGAGCGGGTGGCCCCGCCCAAGCAAGGAATGCACACGTACATACTACCACCTCGCTGCTTCCCTCTCTCTCTCTCCTTGCAACTATCACACTATATATCTTATAACTCCATCAATGATATAAAATACTTCTAAGTGTCACAGACAAGAATAAAAGGTAAACACTGATCTGTCTGTGACAACATGAATGCTAAGAAAGAAAGAACATCGTTCTACGATTATTATAGCCCATTTCACTGCCCTGGCGAGCGCTAGCAAGTACGAGTACATTCTGGCAAGCTGGCCAGCGTAACAACGCGCGCCCAGCCACACCCCTGTCACGCGTATATATATATGGTGTTGATAAATCATCATAAAATACCGAAAAAACAACAGAAAACTCCATCTTGTTCATACATTGTGTTGCTACTTGGCAACCCTCTTGTGTGTGTTAGTGAGGGAGGTGGTACACACCACAGAGACAGCTCAGTCGCTTGGTAGCATCTAGCAAGGAAGGGTGTACGACCGTCGGCTAATACTCGGTCCGCTGTTTACCACATATTCCCTATTTTTACGCATTTATTTTGCTTCTTACAGCAATGCCTAAGAAAAGCAAGTTTCAGAGAGCCGTTGCAGCCAATATGAGAGCTGGGAGGGCAAAAATAGAAGAACAACGTACACGTGACTCATCGCCACCCGCCAGGCCTTATCTCCACCACCGCTGCCTCTCACCGCCTCACACACACCACCTCCACCACCACCGTCTCCCACTGCCTCGCACACACCACCACCACCACCTCACACTTCCTTGCACACACCATCATCACCATCACGATCTACCTCACAATCTACCTCACAAGATTTACCACAAAAACATTACGAAGGATAAATTAGGGAAAAACATGCTTTCGGGGCGGTTTCTCAGAAGTCTGTTTTTTTAAATTTGTCCTATCTATACCCTCAATTATTGACCAATTTTAATGGTTTTGGTCTCATTTGAAAGAGGAAATAACTGAGCAAAATATAACAAGAGTATATTTTGGTAAAAGTCTTACTTTCTCAAAATTTTTTTTTACTTTCTAGACTTTGGGAAAAAAATAAAAATAAATTTCAAGAATAATATCGCATACATAAACAAAGTAATCACAGTTTATGGTTAGGCATGTAATGAGCTCTAAATTAAACAAACATAAAAAATCGGACACACAATTTGGTCTAAGTGGCAAAAAAGCGTTTTGTTCAGGCGTAGTTTTTTTATTTTTCATATTTATATGTTTCGTCCAAATTGCTTGAACTTTGCACACAAAGGTCACAGTATAAACGACTATGCCAGGTAAAAATTTAAAAGAAATCGCTCAGTAATTTTTATTTATTAGAACTTTACAGGACGGTCCCAAGTTTATCCCCATCCAGGTGTATTTCTTCCTGGCGAGCCAGTATATTTTATTAAATGTTTTTGACAGCAGGCTACATTTTTAATTTTTTTTATAGTAAAATTTCTCCGGCTAAGCCGGATTTCTCCATACAATGATGGCTCGCTATCGCTCGCCAGGAAGAAAAAGACACCTGGATGGGGATAAACTTCTAAAAACAGTTGGGTGCATGGGGTCAAATGGATACAACCCAAAGAAAGGAGAAAAAATAGCAGGTCACTCCCCTTAAACCAATTCACATAAATATTGACGCCCCTACATTCTCACAGGCTAATCAAACTGCAAAGGGCACCATATAAAAGTCATAAAGTTACCTCCAGGTAGCAGTTAAACAAAACCACTAAAACACAGGCGTTTAAGGGGAGGCTGATGGACTGTTGAGGTTAAGGGGAGATGGGTCGTTTTTCTGGTTCCCTTTCTCCCTCGTGTTAAGCCCCATTTGTTTTGAAATTATAAGATTTTCGGCCCATTAGTTTGGCGATTTTAACACCTTTCGCCCAATTTCGTTGTCAATTTTAAGACCTTTCGTGCTATTTAGGAGTTTTATTTCCTGGCGAGCGATAGCGAACCTGAAATCTTAAGATGAACCGGCATTCGGCCGAAACATTTATCTTGAATGGGGGTCTAGGGGTTGTTTTTCTAAGCTTGATGGAGGTCTAGCGAGAAAACAAAGATTAGGACTAGTTATTACACCAAGTAGTTAACAAGTCCTCAGGCAGACTAAAAACTGTCATATATAGTTAACCACTATAGGTAGAGCCAACAAACTTGACAATAATCTTGATCCCTGACCCCTCTCTAACTCAAAAGGGACTAGAGCAAACTGGCTGCAAATATCCACACCTATATCCTGGTGACTCTTCCCAAATGATAGAAACGTCAGCCCGATTGCTTTAATTCATTTCGAGTTATAAGAGGTTAAGGGGTCAAGATAATTGTCAAGTTGGTTGGCACTACCTACCTTTTTGTTACCGAAGTGGAACCATTTTTAAGCTCAAATCCGCCCGTCAAATAATACAGGAACATAACTATTAAACATTGTGTTAGAAGACTCCCTCCGTATGCTTAAGGGGGTACTACTCGCTTTTTTCTGGACCCCCTTCTCCCTCCTGTTTGGCAAATTAGTTGTAAGACGTTCGTTCATTTTGGCGATTTTGAAACCTTTTGCCCCATTTTGTTATTAGGATCTTTCGTGCCCTTCAGGTGTCTATTTTTCCTGGCGAGCGAAAGCGAGCCTCTAATTTTAGAAGAAATCTGCCTTCGGCCGGGATATTTTTCTACCGAAAAATTTACATATTTATCATTAATTTTGATCTAGGGGGTGTTTTCCTAAGCTTGGTGGAAGTCTAGCGAGGAAACTAAAAACTATATTAACAAGTAAATAAATAGACTACAAACAATGTGTTAAAATAATGTGTTCGAAACGCAATGAAATGCTTCAGAAACATGGCCTGTCAAGTGGATGATATCAGAATGGAACGCAACGAGATGATAATGGTGAGATGGACGTGTGGTTCCAAACTAAAAGATAGGATATCTAGGTAAGAGCTGAGGAGATTTGTTAGGCATCAAGAGTATCAGTGATGAGATGCGTACTATAGTCTATTCGCTGTAAGTAGGCGATAAATCATAACCTCTAACCTCTGTAACTAAAAAACGACTAGAGTAATCAAGCTAACATTTCTACCATTTGGGAAGAGTCTGTCAAGGAATAGATATGGACATTTGTAGGCAATTTGCTCTGGCCCTTTTTGAGTTACAGAGGATAGGACACTATTTCTTGCCTACTTACAGCTGATAGACTGTAGTAGGCTTGGATGGTTCTGGAATGTGGAGAGGATGGATGAACTAAGTTGGGCTGCACCAAGGGGAAGGCCAAGAAAGACTTTGGATCAGACCTTATACGGTTTGATCTTTAATATAGACTGACAAGTGACTTTAACACTATTTGGTGCAACGTCTTGGGGGTTATGGTATTTTGTTTAATTATTATGGAGGTTTTCTATTTGTTTTAGCCATTTTCGAACAATGTGTTTGACTTTATCCGCTAGACTTGGACAAACGCCTCTCCAAACCCCCTTCAAACTAAAACAAAAAAAGTCCCACAGACCCCCTTCAAGCTAAATGTGTAAATTTTTCGGTAGAAAAATTTCCCGGCCAAAGGCCGGTTTCTCCCAAATTGCGGGCTCACTATCGCTCGCCCAGGAAAAATCAACACCTTATTGGGTTGAAGCATCATATATTCGCCAAACTAATGCGATGACACTTCTTAAAATCTCCAAACTAATTGAGTAAAACTGGGAGGCTCCGAATTGGCCCGCCCTGCACCTAATAGGGTTGAGTTGCTTCAAACTCCGTTGTGTCCAGGCATTTTGGCGCTTACATTCCTTTATTTTGGCCCTGTCAGTTTTAACTATGGGGGAGGCACTCGTCACAGGTAGTTTTGCTTTATGTCGCCCACATACAATAAAATATAGCAGTATAATCCTGTGTAGCGGGAGACCTGTACATACAGTATATATCTATAATTTGGTAATGTTACAACATATTTTTACAGTTTACATTAATAAATAGTCCACTAATATACTAGGCTAGGTTAGGTTAGGTTAGGTTAAAGAAAATGTTCAATGTTTCTCAGTAAATAGGCATCTGAAAAACAGTTTTGACCGCTACACAGGATCATACCAATAAATCTAATATATATATATAACTCTAGCACTATGTACCTTGCCTGAAGAGAAGTTGTGGCCAGGACTCGGTGATGAACCAACCCAGTGTGGTAGTGGTGGTGGTTGCGAGCCTCACCAGCCCCAGAGGCAACCTGAAAACAAACCATACAATTAAGCAGTTGGTAATTTTTAAAGTTTCCTAGCGGTTCTAATTCTAAAGTTTCGAATAACCCTAAGCCCTTATAATAATAATAATAATATTAATAATAATTATTCAGTTAGCATTTTACAATGTTGGTACCACATAATATGTTACAAATATGACATGTACCAGCTTTGCATAATTCCAACTAAGGATAGCCCAATAAGGCCGTTAGGCGTATTTCCATTGGGGTCCTTGTGGGATTAGGTTAGCTTGGAAAAATATGAGGATAAAAAAAAAGTAGATACTTTAGAGAAAGTATTTCTAGGGGGTTATTTTAAGATGCCTTACATTCAATAGTAATTATCAGTAACCAGTAATCAGTGATCATTTCAGTTTGTTTTGCCTATCTCTTATGTCGTATTTAGTAGTAGAATGCATAAGCTTGGTGCTCCCTTCTCGCAGCTGTCCAGTTCAGGTGCTCCTTCAAGCTACGTCTGAAGGAATACAGTGTTCTCTTTTCACGGACTGACTGGGGTAGGTCGTTCCAGTCTTTGATGGCAGTGAAGAAGAATGTTAGCTTACCCTGTCCTAGGATTCTCGGGACCGTACAATTGTACATTCTATTCCTTGTATTATGTCGAATCCTCTCATTTGCTTTAACAAAATTACTCTTTAAATACTCTGGAGCTCTGTCATAGAATATCTTGAAGGCATTAGTGAGCCTGATTTGTTTGGCCCTGTCAGAGACATTGAGCATACCTAGTGACTGAAGTTGTTCCTGGCCAACATGCGATCTGGGTCCTAGGTTCAGCATGAACCTAACTATTTTATTTTGAGTGACCTGAAGTTAGTACTTCGCGGATTTCGATGATGAAGAGGACCAGGATGACTCAGAAGACTCCAAATGACATTGAACAAGCGCTTGGCATAGGGTCTTTTTGGTCGCCGCTGGCAAGCATCCCACCTGTGGATACAGATATTTTATCCGTGCTCTACATTTACTCAGGATAGATTCCAAAATTGTTTCACCTGACAGAGTCGAGTCCAGTTTTAGTCAGAGATATTTCACTTGTGACACTGTTGTTATAGGAATATCATTACAGTTGACCGAGAAGCCCACGATAATTGACCACTTGCGAATTTCGTTCTATAAGGAAGTTAGAGCTGTAGACGTTGATATTTAGCAGAATTACCAGCTAAAATACGGTTGTAGTGCATATATACTGTAAATACATAAAACCCAATTCAACATACTTTTTATTCATCAAAAACATAAATTATTATCAAGTTTCTGTTTTATATCCATGTTTACGGGTCCTACTTCCTTATAGCTTGAAACTCCCAAGTTGTCAAATTAGAACACTTGGTAATTATAGGAAAATGGCTCTCACCCATATAATTAGTTTTTATTTTCGGACAGATTTTGATAAATTAGTTTTCATGGTTTTGGTTATAATTATAGATACAAGATAGGGGGGGGGGGGGCAGATTCAAGGATTCATTACGTATATATTCAGATACCCCAAATTTTAGCCTTCACCAGTAAAACCCACACAATCCCTCCTATTTTCACCAATACATTAAGGCAATAAGTCTCCTACTAACAAGGCCACGATCGTGGCTTATTGGGGTATAAAGGTAAATATACTAACCATAATTCCATACCTTGTTATATCTTGCAGACCTCCACCTCCAGGGCCAGCTAGCAACAGAATGGCCGAAGCTCGTCACCAGCCCCCTTTCCTCAGATACCGTACTAGTTTCCTACCTAGACCTCCATCAAGCTTAAGAAACCCCCCACCCAAGACCCTCAAGATAAATTTGTACATTTTTCGATAGAAAAATCGGTCAATATACAGGAGGCGCTACAATATAGGTAGCAAAATTCTAATGGTAGTTTTGGGTTCCTATCATCATATGCTTCATTTCTATATACTTTTTATCCCCGGGTAAAAAAAAAAATCTTGAGTTTTTTATTTTTTTCTTGGATTTTTTTATTTTTTGTTTTATTAACCTAACCAAAAAACCTAACCTAACCTAACCTAAATGTATTTGGGGGCCATTAGGTTAGGTTAGGTTAGGTTTTTTTGGTTAGGTTAATGACCAAAACAAAAAATCCCAAGAAAATAAATGAAAAATCCCAAGATTTTTTTTTCTTTTTTTCCCGGGGATAAAAAGTATATAGAAATGAAGCATATGATGATAGGAACCCAAAACTACCATTAGAATTTTGCTACCTATATTGTAGCGCCTCCTGTATATTGACCGAAAAATCTCCCGGCCGAAGGCCGGTTCCGCTTAAAATACAGGCTCGCTTTCGCTCGCCAGGAAAAAATCCACACATAAATGACACTTTAACCCACTGAACTCCAGCGACGCACTGTTTGCGTCGGCAATGTATTTTTCTGCCAACCCCAGCGTCACATACATTGCGTCACTGTTAATTGCTCCGGTCCTATGGCATCTAGAGGGCTCAGATTTGTATGGGAACTGTGTAAGTATCCCACGCAACAATGCCGATGGTTGAAAACTCTCGAAGTCCAGCCGCGTGCGAGTAAGCGTACAAAAACCTGTTTTTGCCTACCCATTTCCCCATGTTAATTCCGACTTTCGGGCGCACCCACCGTACGACCCCTTAATGACCTAGGGGATCGGGCGCACCCACCGTAGGACCCCTTAATGACCTAGGGGATCGTTAATGACCTAGGGGATCGTTAATGACCTAGGGGATCGTTAATGACCTAGGGGATCGTTAATGACCTAGGGGATCGTTAATGACCTAGGGGATCGTTAATGACCTAGGTGGATCGTTAATGACCTAGGGGATCGTTAATGACCTAGGGGATCGTTAATGACCTAGGGGATCGTTAATGACCTAGGGGATCGTTAATGACCTAGGGGATCGTTAATGACCTAGGGGATCGTTAATGACCTAGGGGATCGGTTTTTTTTTGTGAGTTTTCCTTCATTCCTAACCCATTCCTGGTGTTTTCTAGAAAAACACTTTTTTTCAAAAAGTGCCAGTCCTGGGTGGTACATTTATTATTAACTAGCTGGGGCTCAGTGGGTTGTCTTAATATTGACAAAAATGGGGCGGATGGTCTTAAAATCGCCCAACTAATGAGCCGAAAGTCATAAAATCTGAACACTAATGGGTCTAAACATGAGGGAGAAGGGGGGGGCCAGTAAAACGAAGACATCTCCCCTTAATAAACGAACCATAATCCCATACCTTGATATATCTTGCAGAACACCACCTCCAGGGCCGGCTAGCAACAGAATGGCAGAGGTTCGTCACCGCTGCCACTTCCTCAGATACCGTATTACAAAACTAAGATGGGAAACTGTAGGCCTACCACTGCTAATCCTCCCCCTGCAATATTAGTACAGCATTCACTCCACAGATGGCAGTCAAGTCGCTAACCCCTTCTGTACCGGCGACGTCTTTTTAATTATATTGTAGCTATATTTAGACGATATTGTGCTGCTTGGGAGTGATCTGTGGTAGTATAAAGTGTTGATTGAGATATTTCGAAGCCTGTTAATTACTGGAGACCCTTTTTAAGCTGAATAATATCGTCTAACAACAGCAAAAATAGAGTTAAAGGAAAGGTACCGAGTATTGAATGGGTTAAACAAAAATAAGTCGGGAACTGTTGGTATTTCACTGCTACTCCTCTCCCTGGAATATTAGTACAGCCTTCACTCAACAGATGGCAGTCAAGTCGTTAACCCTTTCACTACCGAGGATGTATGTTGTTTTACGTCAGCTATATTGAGACGACTGTATTCAGCTTAGGAAGGACCTGTGGTAGTTAAAAGGGTTAATTGAGATAGTATTTAGCCTCTTAATTGCTACACGCCCGTCCTAAGCTGAATAATATCGTCTAATAGTTGCCGGAATGTAATGAAAAGTACATCACCGGTACAGGCAGAAACCGCAATTTCTGAGACACTTCGATAGGGTCCGGACATGTGAAGCGCATTGTTTCTGGACGACAACCCACTTTAACTATCACAAGGCCGCATACCTATGAACACACGTTTCGAACCAATAGATGATTCAGTCAGTCTGCCATGTAAAATTATAATGCTGCTGCTACGCTATGATCCGCATACATACAGTATATTTATGAAGATACAAATGATAAAACATACCTTTATTAAATGCCCTTACGTATCTACAGTAAATACGGACACGAATATTACCATAGGTTTAAAGAAAATTCAAATTAAAAGAAATACTTCCAAATTTCTGCCCCACGAGAATGGCTCGGGTTCCAACCTTAAACATTTCATTGGCTGTTACGAAATTTGGTAGTTTACGTTCGCTCTCTCGCCCCCACCCCCTAGAGAGCTGTCTTAATGTCCATGTTTCCAGTGAGCACGTTATGCATACTTGTAGTAATTTCGAAGAGGAGGATGTTCAGTATTACAGTGTAAATGTTTACCTTGCATTGGTGTGTAATACAAAGTTGTGGTGTAAAGTAACGATGGCAATTATGACGTGAATTGCTGGTTACGATTAGTCGAGTGTGTGTGTGTGTAAGTGAACCAATGTGTGTTGTAATAGACATAACGCTCTAAGAAGTTGACAAACACTGCAAACATAAATGTCTGCTTCATGACATACAACACAACGAACTATGCAATGTAATATTACATGTTATCATCTGGTTAAGAAATTCATGTGTTAAACGGCAATGAGTTGTCAGTAGTGATATATGGGGGGCATTATGTAATACCACACTAAGTTAAGCTTCAGACACGGATAGGCTTATATATATATGGGGGGCATTATGTAATGCCACACTAAGTTAAGCTTCAGACACGGATAGGCTTATATGGGGGGCATTATGTAATACCACACTAAGTTAAGCTTCAGACACGGATAGGCTTATATATATATGGGGGGCATTATGTAATACCACACTAAGTTAAGCTTCAGACACTGATAGGCTTATATGGGGGGTATTATGTAATACCACACTAAGTTAAGCTTCAGACACGGATAGGCTTATATATTCGGTTTTTATTTAGAAAAAAACATGGGTCAGTATGTATTTTAGGTATCATATGGGTTTCCCTTATTAGAATCCTTTCTTTCATCAGTTATTTAATTGATTAGAGTGTTTCAAGGTGTTTTTTCATCTTGAAATGTATTTTACAAATTATATAGCAAAGTTAAGACATGACCCCCAAACAACATATTTTGTCATTAACCTAACCTAACTTGGGGGCTGCCGCCCCAAGACCCCAGCTGGACTTATCATTGATATAGAGGATGACAACATACTAAAACTATAGTGGAAACGTGAACAAAAAACTGTTCTCCAGTGATCCAAGATGTCAACCATTATTTGCTTCCACCCTTATTTAATCCACAAAGTCTAATCAATTAATTTGCGGCGGTGATGACATATAGAGTATTAGGATGAATAATACTTTAGGACAAAGTTACAGAAAAAACATACTATATATAATTATATCCCATACGTGAATTAAAATACATATTGTCCCAAACAATGTATATAACTTTCTAAAGGGTAAAGGTAATTTAAGCATCGTATCGTGATATTACATTTAGCAACGATTATAGATACCTTTTCGATGTTAGTATTATAGAATCTTATATATTGCAATGTTTACATAGTGCAACAAGGCTAATAGCATAATATAACATTGCCGAATTATATGCGAGTACCAGTATGTGTTTAATAGAAACTACTATGGATGACGTCTGATCAATCACACAAACACACACAATGAAAGCCTGTCCATTCGTGGTTTGGTAGTGTTGCTTTACATTTTAAATGCTTTATTAGCTATCCGTGTTTAATGTAGATCTCTATCTATCAATCTATTGCCGGACGCCTTACTCCCCTTAATGAGGGTGGCCATACACAGAAGGCCCCCAAGCGGACCTATTCCCTGTATGAGCGACAACCCGAGCCAGTTTACTGAAGGACTTACAGGATTGACCACTCAATTTAGGATCCGTCCGACTCCGAGGCCCTCTATGTATCTTTTTAGCACTTTGTTTCTACAGTGGTGTTCGGCTGTTCGTACGTGTGCGGCCTTGTGATAGTTAAAGTGGGCTGTCCTCCAGAAACAATACGCTCCTATTGTCCAGGCCCCATCCAGGTGTCTCAGAAAATGAGGTTTCTGACTGTACAGAAGTCGTTGAGGGGAGATGGGCCGGTTATTGGGGAGCCCCACTAGTTTTGAGATTATAAGATGTTCGGTCTATTAGTTTGGCAATTCTAACACGTTTCACCCCATTTCGTTGTCAATTTTAAGACCTTTCGTGCCATTTAGGTGTCGATTATTTCATGGCGAGCGATAGCGAGCCTACAATTTTAAGAGGAATCGGCCTTTGGCCGGGACATGTTTATACCGAAAAATTTACAAATTTATCTTGAAGGGGGGTCTAGGGGGTGTTTTTCTAAGCTTGATAGAGGTCTAGGGGGTGTTTTTCTAAGCTTGATAGAGGTCTAGGGAGGAAACTAAACAATATATATGAATACATGAATTAATAGACCAAACAGTCAGTCTCCCCTTAAGGCATTAGATAGGCAAGATCCTGTGTAGCGGGAGGAACTGTTTTTCAAATGCCTATTTACTAAGAAACATTGAACAATATCTTTAACCTAACCTAACCAAAACCTAACCTAACCTAACCTAACCTAACCTATCCTAACCTATCCTAACCTAACCTAACCTATCCTAACCTAACCTAACCAAAACCTAACCTAACCTATCCTAGTATATTAGCAGACTATTTATGAATGTAAAATGTCAAAATATATAGCAACATTACCAAATTATTGAGATATATGTACAGGTCCACCCGGTACACCCGGTACACAGGATTATATGTACAGGTCCACCCGGTACACAGGATTATATGTACAGGTCCACCCGGTACACAGGATTATATGTACAGGTCCACCCGGTACACCCGGTACACAGGATTATATGTACAGGTCCACCCGGTACACAGGATTATATGTACAGGTCCACCCGGTACACAGGATTATATGTACAGGTCCACCACCCGGTACACAGGATTATATGTACAGGTCCACCCGGTACACAGGATTATATGTACAGGTCCACCCGGTACACAGGATTATATGTACAGGTCCACCCGGTACACAGGATTATATGTACAGGTCCACCCGGTACACAGGATATATGTACAGGTCCACCCGGTACACAGGATTATATGTACAGGTCCACCCGGTACACACAGGATTATATGTACAGGTCCACCCGGTACACAGGATATATGTACAGGTCCACCCGGTACACAGGATTATATGTACAGGTCCACCCGGTACACACCACCCGGTACACAGGATTATATGTACAGGTCCACCCGGTACACAGGATTATATGTACAGGTCCACCCGGTACACAGGATTATATGTACAGGTCCACCCGGTACACAGGATTATATGTACAGGTCCACCCGGTACACAGGATTATATGTACAGGTCCACCCCGGTACACCGGTACACAGGATTATATGTACAGGTCCACCCGGTACACAGGATACATGTACAGGTCCACCCGGTACACAGGATTATATGTACAGGTCCACCCGGTACACAGGATTATATGTACAGGTCCACCCGGTACACAGGATTATATGTACAGGTCCACCCGGTACACCCGGTACACAGGATTATATGTACAGGTCCACCCGGTACACAGGATTATATGTACAGGTCCACCCGGTACACAGGATTATATGTACAGGTCCACCCGGTACACAGAAGTATATGTACAGGTCCACCCGGTACACCTACACAGGATTATATGTACAGGTCCACCCGGTACACAGGATTATATGTACAGGTCCACCCGGTACACAGGATTATATGTACAGGTCCACCCGGTACACAGGGTTATATGTACAGGTCCACCCGGTACACCCGGTACACAGGATTATATGTACAGGTCCACCCGGTACACAGGATTATATGTACAGGTCCACCCGGTACACAGGATTATATGTACAGGTCCACCCGGTACACCCGGTACACAGGATTATATGTACAGGTCCACCCGGTACACAGGATTATATGTACAGGTCCACCCGGTACACAGGATTATATGTACAGGTCCACCCGGTACACAGGATTATATGTACAGGTCCACCCGGTACACAGGATTATATGTACAGGTCCACCCGGTACACAGGATTATATGTACAGGTCCACCCGGTACACAGGATTATACCTATTATATTTCTGGCCATGTGGAATTTAGGTTCAAAGGCTAAATACAATTCTAAAAAAAAATCCGGTGAAGCCGGATTTCTCCATGCAATGCTGGCTCGCTATCGCTCGCCAGGAACAAATCGACACCTGGATGGGGATAAACGTCTTAATACAGTTGGTTGAATGGGGCCGAATGGATACAAGCCAGAGACAGAGAGAAAGGGAGAGAAAGAGACAAAAATCAGGTGACCCCTCTTTAGGGAACGAACATGTGTGGTTGATATAGAGTCATGGGCCATAACATTACCTGCACACCTGTATGAATCTGTATCGAAGCCAACCGAGACAATTGAACACTTGCGAGTTTCGGTCTATAAGGAAGTTGGAGCTGTAGATATTGATATTCAGTAGTTAAAATATGGTTGTAGTACATATATAAATACATAATATGGTTGTAGTACATATATAAATACATAATATGGTTGTAGTACATATATAAATACATAATATGGTTGTAGTACATATATAAATACATAATATGGTTGTAGTACATATATAAATACATAATATGGTCGTAGTACATATATAAATACATAATATGGTCGTAGTACATATATAAATACATAATATGGTTGTAGTACATATATAAATACATAAAACCTAATTCAACATACTCTTCAGCCATTAGAAACCTGCATAATCATTACATTTCTATTTACCTTCGATGTCTACAGCTCCAACTTCCTTATAGCCTGAAACTCGCAAGTGGCCAATTCAGTATTCTGTTATATTCCAGAGGCTTCATAACATGGCTTTAAGAGGGTAATGCTTGTTTTTTTGGGCTATATATTGATCTAGTCATATATTTGTTAGTTTCTTCGCTAGACCTCCATCAAGCTTTAAAAAAAAACCTGGATCCCCCTTCAAGATAAATTTGTTTATTTTTCGGTAGAGAAATGTCCCAGCCGAAGGCCCGTTCTTCTTAAATTACAGGCTCGCTGTTGCTCGTCAGGGAAAAATCGACACCTAAATTGCACGAAAGGTCTTAAAATTGACAACGAAATGGGGCGATAGTTGTTTACATCGCGAAGCAAAGGGGCTGAACGCCTTAAAATTGCAAAATGAATGGGGCTAAGCTTGAGGGAGAAGGAGTCCGCAAAAAGCAACTATCTACCCCTTAACCCCTTCAACACCATGACGCCTTTAGACCTTTGATGCTGGCCACAATTAGATGCTATGGTGCAGTTTAAGAAGGACCTATGTTACAAAGAGGGTTCATTGAGATCGTATGTACAATCGGGGGTATTAAGTGTTGTCATAAATTTCAGTGGTTTTCGCTCAAAAAGTGTTATTGGTGTCTTTATAGTTACTGGGGAAGGTGCTTATCCCTCAGAGTATTAGTCAGTGTCCCAAACTTTGTGAAATATCTGACAACACTTATTTACCTCGACTGTTCACTCGGATACCATAGTATCTAGCCCATCCATAAACATTCGTGGACTTCGCCTATTTCTAGCTATGGGAGTATAGCTTTGGGAATCAGTTTATGAATATATTTGTCTATACATCAAATACAAAACTATGTATACTATTTATCTAAAAGCGTATTCTATCCAAAATTCAATCCGGATAGATATAATTGCACAGAGAAAAACATAGGGTGACCACGAATTATCCTGAGTGGGTTCGAGACTATAGTATCCGAGTGTACCCACTTGAGGTAGATTACAAACTGAAGAATGGTAGTGCAGAGACCAGCCAATTTGGCCTTTTTTTTTTCTTAAATAGCTTAAATAGGTGAGAAATGAAGAATAAAAAAAAAAAAAAAATCGCCTTGGTCATTTGGGGGTCGTATGGGGGGGGAGGGGCACCCTCAATCATCAGCTGATGCCAGGCTGCCTTCAAAATTCCCACCCGGCTAGAGACAGCTGAGCGCGGCAGCATGGCAGATGTACGATGCGTCCAGTTTTCGAGTGACGGATATTTACACCACCCGAGCATCATGTGTGCCTTCATAGTTCATATATTAGAAACATGTATCACATAATGTCATTATAAGTGAAGCAACAGTGTGATAAGTGCATAGATTCAAGTTTTATAAGTGTCGAGGGTGTGGCAAGAGTCGCGCGCGTCCATGGTTACCATGACGGCTGGCGGCCACCCTTGTTCATGTACTGACGCACGTACACACTGCCACCAGACCTCCCCCATATCACTTTCACTTTTATTATGCCTCTCTTACGTACTCTCTTTATTGATTTTATACTTTACCGTACATTTTATAGTTAGAATATGTCTGTTACACATTGTTTTAGGCACCTTTGACTTAGAAATATGAGCTTTGACGTATTCTTAGTGGGGAGACAGGGGAAGTGGTGGTGAAGGCATGGGGAGTGGGGGAGGACCAGTGTACACATAAACTTGCTGTGTACGTAGCAACATGACACACTATCTTTCTCATCTTACCCCTACCATGACCTGGCGGAATTTTCAGGAATGCCGTGGGGTCTGGGTCATCCTCCTCCTCCTCTCCCCACTTGATGGGGGTCAACTATGTTATGGGGAGCGTTAGGGGAGCGATAAACATGGCGAGGAGAAGAGATAAACTAGGTAAGTTGGTAACTGGGCCGGTAGGGAGGTGGGAGGCCACCCAGTCCTTCTACTCCCGCGCTCTCACTCCCCACTCCCCACCTCGGCGGGACTTGGGTATTGCCACTGTTGGGCAACATCATAAGGTATATCCCATATGAATTTGAACCCTCTAGCTACCATAGGATAAGAATAAATAAGCACAAAAGTGGCAGTGGGATAAGTGGGTAAGCTGGCTTTCCCCATCCACCCTTACTCACCTGCGCGGATGGGCTAGGGTGCGTGTACTGCCACTGTTCTGCAACATCATAAGGTAGTTTCCCATACCATCCTCAGGCCTCTAGCTACCATGGGACAAGAGTAAATCATTTTAAAGTAGCGGACGCAACATATGCGGCTCTGGGGTTTAGCGTTACATACATAACTGACGCATACGCTGCGGCGCTGGGGTTCTGTGGGTTAAGTATCAAGAAATTAGCTGCTAAGGGATTCAATTTATCGTACAGCCTCAGGATTGATGTACGGTGGCGCTAATAAGTCATGTCCCAGCTGTCATTACGTTTGGCTCGCTCTGGGCTGTATTAACCCCTTCAGACTCATATGACGCAGAGGTTGCCAGATTAGCAATAAGAAATAGAGTTCTCTCACTCTTATACTTACCTCTCCAAAATTAGTTTTCTGCCCACATCTAACTCAAAGACAACTCCAGAGGTTGAAGTAACTAAACTAAAGGTTTCTAAATACCCCTGATGGTAACAAAGGCTTTAAAGTATCCCTAATAGGCTCAAAATTGCGTCATATGTCGGAGAGGGTTAATATCTGTCAGATGTTGAATAGGATGGGAAAGTGTAGGAACATCTTCGCATATCTCCCTCTAAACGAATAAATCGATGATAAAACCTCTCGTCCCATTTCCTTATCAATATCAAGACCTTTCATGCTATTTACGTCTCTATGTTTCTTGGCGAGCGATAGCGACTTGAAACAATAACAAATCCTTCCAAGACCCCCTTCAAACTAAATAAATAAATATATAAATAAGTCTCCCCGGGCCCCCTTCTAGCTAAATATGTACATTTTTCTTTAGAATTTGTTTTCAGCCAGAGGACGGTTTCTCCTAATATGCAGGCTCGCTATTGCTCGCCCAGATAAAATACGATACCAGAATTTGTTAGGACATACTTCTTGGAATTAATATGTTAGCCTTATTAATCCCTTGAGGATTAGGACGCGTGTATACAGTTTATTATGGCTATCATTTGACAATCTTATACAGTTTAGGAAGAATCTGTGAGAGTTAAAAGGGTAAGGATTAACTCCATCAACCCTCTGACTTTCATATACGTATACCCTTCCTAATGTGAATTTAATCGTCTCATAATATCCAGAATAATGTATCAAAATACATAATCCTCAAAGGGTTAATTAATAATAGTAAAATATCCTATTCATCAAACTAGAAAGTAAAATAAGATCTCAGTTATATATTATCTGTAGATAAAATAATATATAAAATCTCCTTTTAAATAATTAAATCTTAAAACAAAGAATTTTCTGTTATAAAGAATATCGACTCATCCTCATCTTCTCACTGAACCTCAACATCCAACTCCTCGCCATAACCGGAATCATCCTCATTATCTGACTGACTCATCCTCGTCATCAGACTGACTCATCCTCGTCATCAGACTCACTCACCTCGTCATCAGACTCACTCTCCTCATCATCAGACTCCCTCTCCTCATCATCAGACTCACTCTCCTCATCACCAGACTCACTCACTCTCCTCATCATCAGACTCACTCTCCTCATCATCAGACTCACTCTCCTCATCATCAGACTCACTCTCCTCATCATCAGACTCACTCTCCTCATCATCAGGGAATGACCGTGGAAGGCCCAAAAGAGAGGGTAGGATGGTGTTCAGCTTAACAATGACTTCAGTGAGGGATGGTCGGTCTTCCTGTTCGTACTCAACCATGTCGGCAACAAGTTCCTGAAGACCCTCTGGTCAAGCCTGCACCCGTCCAGCCTTTATTTGCTTCTTTACCGACCCTTCAATCACCATACCAAGAGCAAAAATGTCACTGGCAAAACAAGCCACCCTGTTGAAGAAAACTTTGGGTGCGTACTACGGATAGAGCATATAATCAGCGGCGTCCCAATCCCCAATATCTGTCATTTGTTCCCCGAGAGTCCCCATTCCAAAGTCAATGAGAGAGACTTCAACATTCCCCAGGCCATCCATAGGAACCTTGACGAACACATTATTTGCCTTCAAGTCATGATGCAGAACTCCTGCAGCGTGTACCTGCTGTAGGCTGTGTGCCAGTGCCAAGAAAACTTCCACCAAACCTCGTGCAGTAAGTTGGCCATGCACTTTATCTAGAGTCATGCCCTCGACACAGGACAATAATAGGCAAGGGCGGTCAGAGCAGTTAGCCAACAAGACTGGGGGAGCCACCAGCACGATAGATGGTCTAGCAACAAGGCCTCGTGCCAAAAGCTCTGTACTGTTTCCTGGTTAATTTAATTTCCCCTCTTGAATACCGCCTTTTGACCCTTGTACCTAAGCAGGAAGGTTTTGCAAGTCGCTCCAGAGCTGAGAGAACATTTATCTGCAAGATGTGGCCTGAGCTCTTCATAAGAAAAGGTTTGGCTTGGTAGTTGATCTGGCTGGATCAACTTGAGAGCGGGAGCCTTTCCGGGTCCATCAATGAAGCAATCTAGACTGGCAAGGACATGTGCCAAGTGAGGCCTTCGGCAGTTGCTGTACTTTGGATGGTTGTCCATCCATCGGCAGAGCTTTATCAGCTCAATAGGACAAGAAGGCACCAAAGATTTAAGCATCAAAACCTTCCATTTGGTGAAGAAGAACCGACCAAGTGCCTTGATATCAGCATCAGCACGAGAAACTAGTTGGCTGACTTGGTCATCAATAGTTTGAACTGTAAAGTGTCCCGCTCGGTGCAGTTTGATCTTTCGCTGCACTGTTATAATAATAATAATAATAGTTCTTAAAGCTAGCGCATGCTAAGCTAGCTAAGGATAGCTCAATAAGGCCGATTAGGCGTATTTCCATTGGGGTCCTGTACTACTACCCCCTCCCTTTGCTCATGAGGGATGGTAACGACTCAGTGCTTGTGAAAAATCTTTAATGCGCCGAGCGGACTCAGTGCTTGCCCGTAGTTTGTTCACCCCCTCCCTCACGAGACACACCTTGGTGGTCATTTTGTGATGTTTTGTATATAAGCATAGACTACAGTAGATCTACTGTAGTCTATGCTAAAAGGCATAATCAAACTTTACAAACTACGAATAGACGCTTGGGAGAACAAACTAGCACACGTCTATCATATCTGGGGCCCTGAGCGATCTAACCATCGTGAGCATCTAAGAATTATAATATCGAGATGCTTTATTTTTGTTTCTGTAACTGTATTTTGTCAAATAAATAACTACTTAAAATACCTATAATTAGAATATTAACAATAAGAATGGTTGGCATAACCCCTCCATAAGTTTTTTTTCGGTAAGAAATTTAGCATTCGTTTATTAAAGTAAACGTTTAAACATATTCGTTTTCTTTTAATCAAGTAAGACAGAAAATGCACAATTTATATAGCTAACTCATGTAAAATGTTGATAAATTCGCAAAATCTATCACAACGCAGACTTGTGTAATTATATACCGACACATTTACACTCTCATTTAAACACCTAAATACACACTCGGTTAGCAACAACGTTCCCCATAATGTTGAGGCTTGTACTGAAGGCTGAATAGAGAATAATAGAAGTTGTAGCTTAATAGATCACCATAAACCTTATAATATTTTGGTTTTAACCTTACCTTACCTTACGGAACCTTACGGCTATACTGGACGTAACGGTAGGTCTTGTTAGTCCTCTATGTCCAGATCTTCATCATCTCCCGAGTTAACCCCTTCTATACCGGCGCTGTCTTTGTGTACATTATTCGGGCTATTTGGGTGTCAAAGTTTCCACCGACCTCAAATTCTACCAACACTGTGTGAAGCAATCAGTCTTTAAATTTATATGTGCGTATGACCCCTTTCTCTATGATACAAGAACCTTATGAGGGCCCAGGCCCAGTGAGCTAGTATGAAATAAACACATCATCTATGATATGAGAGGAGAGAGGAGAGAAAGTTACAAGGAATAGTTAGTATCTCGGAGTCCTTGCCTTCCATTCAGAGGAGATACTCGAAGTAGAAAGAAAGAGACTGTTTAGTGCACTACACTCTTTATAAAGTGTGCAAAATACAGTACTATCTTCTCTCTTCTTGAACTATTCTACTGAAGAACTGTTTACAACTTCGGAGGGAAGTTTGTTCCAGGTAGAACAGATCTTGTATGTAAAAAAGTTTCCACAAATACTAGTGCTGAACCTTTTCAATTCTAATTTCCAGCCATGGTTGCGTGTTGTATTCATATCGAGGCTAAAATGTTGTTATGAGAGAGATAGAGAGATTGTTTGTGTTCGACAAGACAAATGCTTTAAATGCCCAATTTCAAGTTTGCACAGGGATCTATTAGGATAATTTTGCATAGTTATACTATTTACTTCCAATAGTATTGTACATGCAAATGGTTAATAACTTAATATATAGTCATTAATAATAATAATAATAATCTAATATAAACAACACTACCTTGCAATTCTGTCTTGATAGCGTAATGGTTAGTGCGTAGAATTTTCATGTGTACCACATGTATTCATTGGTTTAATTGATTTCATTAATTAGGTTTATTGGTAAATTAATTGGTGGGTTGGTGATAATATGAATATCTAAAATAAATAAAAAATGCCCATACCCTTTTTTCCCACGGGTTAGTATCATAAAGTGGACAAATGTGACAAGCTAATTTATAAAGTTTGATACAATCTTAAACATATCATAATAGGTAAAACATTTACAGTTGTCCATCTATTTTCTGTGATCTTATAATAAATATAATGCGCATGATTGAATTACAAGTGTAATTTCTTATGCAGTGGTTAACTCATCTGATTAGTCAACTAATAATTTAGTGAAACGTCACTCATATTACTCATACTACTGTATTTTACTGTTAAACATAAGATCACGACGAGGAACAGAACTTATGTTGGCAACTGTATATTCATTGCAAACTGGATTAATTTTTCAATATTCTCTGAACACTTCTAGGATAATTAACCCTTTGAAGCTCTGGCGCGTTTTAGCAGTATATTTTGGCTATCATTAGACGATTTTATGCAGCTTAGGAAGGATATGTGGGTATTAAAAGGGTAAAGACTTTTTCAATCAACCCTCTGACTTCCATATACCCTTCCGAATCTGAAAAAATTGTCTAATAATTACCAGAAAACAAAACAAAAATGCGTTTTGGAGCTTGAAAGGGTTAAACCTGTGAAGTCATTTTCAGCCACGATAAAGTATTGATGTGTCTTGTTGTATGTTCAGTACAGTATTAAAGCAGAATCCGGAGAATACTGAAGGCAACAGTACTATGCATCTTCAAAAATAACTCTTACCATAAAGTCCTCGACCAAGCGTTAAGTCGATGGTGTGGCCAAAAAGGGATTTAAAACGTTATCCACTAATACAAATAATCTTTAATTATGTACTGTATAACATCGTTCTTAACACCAATAACACACAAATAATCTGTAATTATGTACTGTATAACATCGTTCTTAACACCAATAACACACAAATTATGTACTGTATAACATCGTTCTTAACACCAATAACACCCAAATAATCTTTAATTATGTACTGTATAACATCGTTCTTAACACCAATAACACACAAATTATGTACTGTATAACATCGTTCTTAACACCAATAACACCCAAATAATCTTTAATTATGTACTGTATAACATCGTTCTTAACACCAATAACACCCAAATTTAATTAATGAAGGCATGTGATTCTCTCAGGATTCGAACCTAGGATATCTCATACAGAACCCACATGCTCTAATCATTACACCACCAAACCAGTTATAATTACAGCACGTGACTACGATTAATATCCATTTAGCGAAGACAGGATATTAATCTAATCATGTAGTTCACCCAACTGCACTATGAATAGCCTCCAAATTATTGAGAGCTGACTGTGTTTGAGAGTACGTCCTTTGTGTGGCTTGAGCATTGGTTTAGTCCGCATTCATAGGCCGACTGTACATAATGATTATCTAACTCCGATAAAGTTTGAAATCATAATTGTCGTAATAGTTGGCAGAGTCAGGGTTTAGCACTTTGCTCAAGTTTAACCTCTTCAATATGATGGGATACATTTAACTTTATTCTGGCTAAGACTAGACAACTATTATCAGCTTTGGAAGGACATAAATGTAGACTACCGCCGTACCTAAAATTGCCATCTTAGAAATGTTGTCATACACAGGATTCTACTGTATATGAATCAAAGGGTATATATTATAATGTATATATCTCAATTAACACTGACTCCCATTGGTACTGCATAAGCTAAAGAAATTATCTAATGATAGCCGGAATGGAATGAAGAGGTTAAGGGGAGATTTCCACTTGAGGGATTTTTTTTTCTGGACCCCTTTCTCCCTCATGTTTAACCCCATTGCTTTTGAGATTTTAAGACGTTCGCCCCATTAGATTGGTGATTTAAAAAACTTTCGCCCCATTTCTGTCAATTTCAAGACCTTTCGTGCCATTTGCAGGTGTCGATTTTTCCTGGTAAGCGACAGCAAGCCTGTAATCTAAGAGGAACCGGCCTTCGGCCAGGAAATTTTGATACCGAAAAATGTACACATTCATGTTGAAAGGGGGTCTAAATGGTGTAATTTTAAGCTTGATTGAGGACTAGTTAAAAGGGTTGGTTGAGAAAGTTTGAAGCATTAGTATTGATAGAGGTCCCTCCTAAGCTGAATAAAATCGTTTAATAGTTGGCAGAATGCGATGAAAAAGACGTCACTGATACTGTACGGGTTAAGGAACACCCCGTTCTGAGCATTAATACGTCACTGGTACTGTACGGGTTAAGGAACACCCCGTTCTGAGCATTAATACGTCACTGGTACTGTACGGGTTAAGGAACACCCCGTTCTGAACATTAATACGTCACTGGTACTGTACGGGTTAAGGAACACCCCGTTCTGAGCATTAATACGTCACTGGTACTGTACGGGTTAAGGAACACCCCGTTCTGAGCATTAATCCTCCATTACAAACCCCAATGCACTAGAATAAAATTAATTATACCCAGTTTCTTTTTAATGGGCGGTAAATACAAAGTTCCCATCAAGCTTTCTCAGTTATTTTGAAGATTGTGTAGTGAAATATGGTGCTAATTATATAAACTTGGTGTTAATATGATGCAGGAACATAGTGGTTTCATATTTATCCATTTAGTATCGAGAAATTAGCAGCTAAGGGATTCAATTTACCATCAGATGAAATTAAACAGAGTATAATGAAAGCATAGGATCCTCCCGGGATTCAAACTCGGGACACCACACCCTGAATATAATCATCTAACACAGTTCAAATGTTCCAGGTCTTTGTATCCCCCAAACTTGTCCCAGTAGGTGGCACAATCAGGGTTTACTGAAAATTGCTGGAGGCCCTTTGTAAACTGAATATACTCCTCTAATAGTAGCCAGAATATAATTAAAGAGATGTCGCCGGTACAGAAGAGGATAATGGCCATGTTGGAATACAGGTACAGGATACATAGTTGGCTGGCCAGAGAGGGCTAGAGCAAATGGGCTGTAAATCTCCACACCTATTCCCTGGCTGACGATGTGGAGGATGGCAACAGTTTGGCTGGACAGAGAGAGAGGGGGGGGGGGTCTTGGTATTCATGGTTCTTCTCAGAATGGATGTATAAATTATCTGACAAAAGAAATGTAATTCCCATTATTATCATCTTGTGGATACAGTTGGTTTGGCAATTTGGCGAGTTTCGTTCTATAAGGAAGTTGGAGTTGTACGCATCGATATTTAGCATAATTACCAGCTAAAGGTTGTAGTTCACTTATTAATACAAAATTCAATTCAACACACTCTTTAGTCATCAGAAACCTACATTATTATCGCATTTCTGTTTACTATCGATATCTACAGCTCCAACTTCCTTATAGCCTGCAACTCGCAAGTGGTCAATTAGCGTAGGCACGGAAACTGCATGTCAGATCTTCTTTGTCCGTCTTGTTTACTGTATGTATGTATGTATGTATTGTAACATCCGAAAAGACCAGGATGTAATATGACAAGACACCAAGCTGTTGAATTTGACTAAGCAGCAACCTCGTGGCAAGATTCCTTCTTTCTTTCTCTCAACCTGCGAGCTGCTTACGTGACTAGAGAGAGAGAGAGAAAGACAGAGAGAGAGAGAGCTGCCCAGCATACGTGACATTCCAGACATTCAGCGAGAGAAAGAGAGAGAGAGAGAGAGAGAGAGAAGGGGGCCGGGCGGGAGATGACGTAGTGACCCCCCCATCCCCCCCGATTTGAAAATGCCTCTGGATTTTTTGGTAGTGGGACCTACTCGGAATTCTGTGCTTCCCTGGACTCAGCTCTTGACACTGCTGTCAAGGATATTCGTCCCAACAAAAGACTAGGCCTTCTTGCTGTCGACACTGGTATCCGAATGTCTGACCCCAAGCTCCAGGATATTTTGATGATCGATTGTCTAGCCTCTTGGAAGGCCTCCCTGTCCCTGCCTATGGATAAAAGTCTGTTTTATGGGAAAATTTGGCTTGAGGAAGCCATTACCCAAGAGGACATTCTGGAGAGTCTCCAGGCTATTGATCTTCCAGTTACCTCAGTAAGGTGTTTTAAGGAGAGAATCAGAGATATACTGGTAGATACTCCGACTGTCCTTCTCATCTCCCCAACCGAGCTTCCTCGTCAGTTCCGCTTATGGAACCAAGTCATCCATGTCGCAGAGTACTACCGACCTCCCAAGAGTTGCAGGAAGTGCAAGAGATTTGGCCACATCGCTAGTGCCTGTCGGGCTAGGTCAGTCCGTTATGCTAAATGTGCAGAGGCTCATCCCACCGCTGAGTGTGTTCAAACCATCCTTAAATGTCCTAACTGCACAGGCAATCATCCTTCTACTTCCAATCAATGCCTCAAATATCGTGAGGCCCTGTATGCAACCAAGATGGTGCGCTCTGGTGCTAAATCTTACAGAGATGCCTTGCAAGACTTTCGCTCACAGATTCCTCCAAATAGGCCTAGCCCTCAAACAGCTCGCCCCACCTCAGGAATTATCCCACCACCCTTGCCCACTACAGTACCCCCGTCAGTGACTAGCCCTGCCACAAGGAATGTATCTGAAGTACAGTCGAAGGTCACCGCTCTCATGTCCTCAATACCGATTCAGGATCAGCTTCAGGTGTTGGCTTCCCTGGTCGCCCATCTCCAGGCCACTCTCACCGTCAACGTCCCTCCCTCTTCTGCTCCACCAACCGGACCGTCTACGCATTCTACCTCGGCATCCACTCAGACTACTGCTATTGACCTTTCCTACGACGCTACTGCTGATACTGGACCTCTTCCCGGTATAGTCGACGATGTTCTCCCGGATCTTCACCCAGCCTCTTCGCAGCCCACCTCGCCCACACCCTCGTCTACGCAACCAACTCACCCTACTGTCTCGCATGACCGTCTCCCCGCCAAGTCTCGTCCCGGTCCCAAGGATAAGGGTAAACCAGAGACCTCTACTTTTCCTCATCGACTGCCTGCCTGCAATTCACCTCCTCCCTCAAGCCAGTCTACTTCCCACCGAGGACCTCCTCGCACGCCAGAGCAAGGTTCAGAACCCATGATTGCCGATGTGACTCGCACCAAGCGTGTTGCCTCACCTGGTGATAAATCTACTAAGGGCCCGTCTGGAAAGTCATTGCCACCTTTCTTACCAAAATCTGCGAAAAAATCAAAAAATCTATAATGCCTCCCTTCTGTGCCATGACCTGGAATGCCAAATGCCTTAGGACGTCACTTACTGAACTGAAAAATTAACTTATTACTACATCTCCACATGTTGCGGTCATCACTGAAACTTGGCTCACCTCCAAATATTCTCCCAGATTTCAGACATACACCATTCAACGTTGGGATAGACCAGCCCGGCCTGGAGGAGGACTTCTCCTTTTAACCAATACCTCACTTTCAGCCCGCCCTGTTCAGCTTATACCCTATCCCAATTGCTCATTGGAAATTTTGGCCACTATTCTCCCATTTTTATCTTCCCACCTATCCATTGTTGGTGTCTACAGCCCTCATCGTCACATCTCCAGTGCAGAGCTTAATCACTATGTGGCCCAACTGCCTGCCCCAGTTTTATCTATTGTGGATTTTAATGCCAACCATCCATCCTGGAGCCATGGTACTCCTAACCAGGCGGGGTATGATTTATATAACTATTTATTAGCAAGTAATTTATGTCGATTATCAGATCCTTATCTCCCAACTTATTATGTTCCCCGTACCAATTACTGCTCTTCCATTGACCTGTGTTTTGGCTCGGAGGTCCTGCTTCCACAATTATCATCGTCGGTGGGCCCTGATCTGGGAAGTGATCACTGGCCCTTCCTCTTGATATTTGATGGATTTCAGCCTCCAGGTCACCCTGTCTCTCTGCCTAAATGGAAGATTCCCGCTAACTATGATTGGACGATTTATCAAGATACTGTTCCCCTCCCTGAGACTAGCAGCACAGATCCGACCGTCCTCTATGAAGAACTTGTTGGTGCGATGAACACAGCGGCCAAGGGTCTTTTCCACTACTCGCAGGGATTGCCATCTACTAAGCCCTTAAAGCCCTGGTGGACTGCTGACTGCTCGAGAGCAGTTGCTCTTCGCCGCCGTGCTATCAATACTCAACGTCGACATAAATCCCTGCAGAACTGGATCTCCATTAAACGTGCTACGGCTTATGCTAAGAAGGTTCCCTGTAAAGCACGCATGTCCTCCTGGAGACTATACTGTGGCAAATTATCACCAGATACACCTCCTTCTGCAGTGTGGCGCATGTTTAATGGCATCAATGGGAGACCTACCTTTTCGTCGTATCCATTGGTTGATAATGGCCGCATTTGCCAAAGGACTGGGGCACCGGGTCCGTGCTATTGCTGATCATATTCAAAGCTTATAACCCCCACCTATTATTGCGGCTCAAGCCCAGGATGAGGTGCATACAGCAATGGCCCTCAACTCCCCAATGGATACTCCCTTTACCCATGACGAACTTCTTTTGGCTTTGCACACCCTCCCAAGTAGCAAAGCAGCTGGCGATGACCAGGTGCCATATAAATTAATTAAGCATCTCCCTAGCACCTTTTACCCCTTACTATTGCGACTGGTTAACTCTTCATGGGACCTTAAACTGTTACCCACGCCTTGGGCCCGAGGAATCATATTGCCTTTCCTGAAGCCTGGTAAGGACCCGTCTGCTCCATCATCTTATCGGCCGATTATTCTTCTGTCAACACTTAGTAAGATCATGGAGAAGATGGTACTTCGTCGACTGCAGTGGTTTCTGGAACACAATTCTATTATCCCATCATACCAAGCTGGATTCCGCCCCTCCTGTTCCACTGTTGACCATGTCCTAAACTTGGAACAGTCTATTTTAACTGCACTATCTCATAAGCGCACTACCATTGCTGTGTACCTTGACCTGTCTGCTGCCTTTGACAGTGTGCCTCATCTACTCCTCATGATGAAAATGGTCAAACTGGGAGTTTGTGGGAAGATGCTTTCTTGGATCCAATTTTTTTTAACATCCAGGATGGGACGTGTGTTTCTTCAAGGTGCCTTCTCCTCAGACGTGATTTATGGTGTTGGTGTGCCGCAGGGCTAAATCCTCAGTCCGTACCTATTTGATTCCTTCCTAGCTGACTTCCCTGACTTATCCCCAGTGCACCTAGTTGCAGACGCCGATGATCTGACCCTATACTATTCCCATGAAGACCCTCTGACAGCGGCACGTACTATACAGGCTGCACTTGACTCCCTTCACCAATGGACCTCCACCTGGGGCCTCCGTGTCAACCCTAATAAGACTGTCTTCCAAGTCTATTCTCGGAAACGACCTGTACCAGCGATAACCCTCACGTTCAATGGCGTCAATCTTGCACAGTCTGCCAGTCATCGCTACCTTGGTGTGGTTTTTGATGCCCCGCTCCTAACATGGAATGACCATATAGATTACCTAGTTGACTCCTCACGACAGCGCCTGAACATCATGAAGGCTCTTACTGGTACAACGTGGGGTGCACATCCATCTACTCTCCGCATCTTCTACACTTCATACATCCGTAGTAAACTGGATTATTGTTCCCAAGCTTTTGCCTCAGCATCTCCAACGACCCTCAAGAAACTAGAAGTAGTGCAATACTCTGCCATGAGACTGATGATGGGTGCCCTATGTTCCTCTCCAATCGCTGGGCTTTGCAGTGAGAGTAATCTGTCTGTCCGACGAGATATTTTATGTACATCTTCTTTGCTGTAACCTATAGCGTACCGACGTCTCATCCGTTCCCAGCCAACCTACGTGATGTTCCACTCTACCCAGATGTCCCTAGGACGTACAAAGTGCCATTTCGGGAAAGGATAGGCCCTCTCATCCTCTCGAAGTGCTCTCCAATCCATCTCCTACGCCACTAAGACCAGCAAGGAGCTCGTCCACCCGATCCTACAGCTTCTTGCTCGTCATAAGAGTAATGGCTCCTCAGTGTCCCTCCAGTGGGTTCCGAGCCATTCGGGTCTCCTCCACAATGAGATCGTGGACTCCCTTGCCAAGAACTTACATTCCCTCCAGCACATCACTAGGCTCCCCTACACTGTACGAGACAGAAAGGTGATCCTTAGCGACGCATTGCGACAAACATTTATCCATGATTGGAAGGCACAGATAACGCATAACCGTTATGGCACTGTCAAGGATGACTGGATGGTTTGGCGGCACACTCGCTACAAGTCTCCATCTCTCAATAGGGCAGCCACACGTCTTCGGCTGGGACACACCCGGTTGCCGGCACATATGCATCGCCTAGGTCTCCACCAGGATGGCCACTGCCAGCACTGCAATACCCCTGAAACGGTTGACCATTTCCTTCTACATTGTCATAGATATTATGGTGCCAGGGTCGCCTTAAGGGAATGCCTTCTCCATCAGGGAGGACAGTTTACCATCAAGCATATTCTTGGAGGAGCACCACTCAACACCACCGATCTTCATATCATCTCCTCTGGACTCTCTATGTTCCTCGCTGCTACGGGGAGGATCTCCGACCTCTGATGACCTTCCTCCAACTACCGCTTCTCACCGTTATTCGTCTTCTTCACACTCCCCACCATCTACAGTATGCTACTATGTGCTAGAAATCATGCCCCCTCGCCATGAACCTAAAGTCTTGTACTACTTGCGCAGTTATCTGGGGGCTACATCCCTGTGGACACTGTGCATCGTTGTGAATAAGAAGAAGAAGAAGAAGAGTTAGTACATTCTGAGCTGTGGGGAGTAAAGAGCTGCATGGAGAGACATGCTTGTATAATTATTGTATAGGGTTAATTTTATTTTATTTGTAGTGTGTATGCTAGTACCTCTACACAGTTAATTAACCAGAGGTATGTCGGAAACATAGCCTCATTTGATTTAAGATTATGTGATTGAGAGACATATTTTGGATTAGAGATTTAATTTTGTAATTAGATATAATTTTGTGATTGGATATTGAATAGACATATTTTGGATTAGAGATTTAATTTTGTAATTAGATATAATTGTGATTGGATATTGAATAGTGGAGATTTGATGTGATATAGTCACTAATTTATCTGTTTGACATACTAAAATCTATATTATTAAATCAGTTCGTGTGTCTGTTTGTCTGTCTGTGTGTTCTTAATAGGCGGCTGCAGTTTTGGACCTGAGGAGCTGAAACTTTGCATGTGGGTGTCAATTGACCTGGGTCAGGTCATAGAGGGGGCGAGGCCACGATCGGAGGTCGTTTCGAGGCCGAAATTGAAAACACATTGACAAAAATTGCCGTTTGGGGCAGAAGGAGGCCTCCGATCGAATAGGTGTATGGAACGAAAGTTGTTTGCAGCCCCCCAAAATGGGGGTACGGATAAGGTCAGATCCAAAATCGGAGGTCATTTAGCGGCCGGAATCGAGGTCGCCATTTAATGAGGCACAGGGAGGTCAAGGCCGGTGATTATGGTAGTAGTATTGTGATGATTGTGGTAGTAGTGATTGATGATGGTGATTATGGTAGTAGTAGTGGTGGTGATTATGGTGGTACAGTATTGGTTAAATAGATGTTTCATGTGTTCATAAATAAATGGTAGATTTAAAACCCGGGCAACACCGGGTACCCCTGCTAGTTAATAGTTAAATGATTTGATGTAAAGCTATTGTCAATAGTAATTAAGCATTGTTTTAAGTTTTATTAAATTATTGTGACTTAAGTTTACTGTATATTGTAAAGCAAACCAACTTTATTCTATGTAGTTAAAGTGAACCAAAACGGATACAAAACGATCCTGAAGTACTAATTGTTAATTTCCTTCATAATCACCTAATGTTTTGTGATTGTTAAATACTTTATTTGTTTTATAAATATAATTCCATTTTATATGTGACTTTATATTATATTCCCTGATCTATTAACCTGTGAAGCGCGATAGGCCTCACCATAGTGAACGCGATAGGCCTCACGGAATCAAGACCATAAAAATAACCTTCCAAAACACCCCAGGGGCTCTCAAAACAAAGAAACTTGTCTCTAGGTGAAATAATTCCCCTCTAGTACATCCATGTGTTTCCCCCCCCCCCCTTTCCCTCCTCCTCAATTAACACCTATTTTTCCTCTTATTTTCATCATTTATCGGTTATTTTCCTCTCCCGCGGTAATGTAGCACAAGAGGGTTGCATAAAAGATAGTTATAGAACACCTAGACACCGCCCCGCTCGCCTCAGTTACCTCACAGACAGCGAGAGGGGAGGGTTGCGCCTGGCTCACTCTCGCCTGAGAATATGACCGGTTGGCGAATATCTAAGTTTTTACCACCCAAATGCTTTTCCAACTTATTGTAGCACTCTTGAAGGTTCATATATACATCAAATATGTAAAATAAAAGCATATTGAAAACAAATAATGCCGTATATCGTAAATATAACGAGTTCTGTCAGAATCGAAGGATAGAAATTCACAAATAGTACCCTTGCCCCTAGGGTGTTTTCGCATTTAATAGGTTAACAGTCTTGTATTAATAAGAAAGAATAAGAATAACTAATTGGCTAACCTAATAATGATAATAATAATGATTTAAGATACGTAAAGAGGACAATGATTAAATGAATAACGAGATAAGAGAAAAAGAGTAAAACATAACCTTTAAAGGGTTAACAAACTTAATTAAGCATATATAAAACGATGTTAATAATATTTAGACTTTAATGATAATCCAGATTAATTACTTTATTATAATTATAATTAGTTTATAATTGCTTAAAAGTCCTTACTTACATACCAAGCTTTTCTCTATTCGTAATTAGTAGCCTACTTAATATTAAACGTTAAAATAATTCTATATAACTTTAAATAGTTTAATGAATAAAGCTAATTGAAGTGTATCAGGGTATAAAGGATAACGGTCCTGTCCATACTTTTATTTCCAAAAGTATTGGACAGTCTAAATTTAAGTGTAGCCTAATCTTAAGTAATAAGTTTTTAGGAATAAGAATCATAATAATATTTAGTATAATTGGGAAGAATATTGAATTATGTTCTGTATTAGATATTAACCCTCCGGATCTGGGGGCCTTCATATGAGGCGATCGTCGTGTCCGGGGGTATTCCTGAAAAATGGCTATCTTCATAATTCGATATCTACTGATTGAGACCACCTAGAGCAATCAACTAAATTGCATAGTGTAGAACCAACCTACGTCTGTAGACTGGCGTAAAGTTGACATCGCTACAACAAGTGGTTGCCGAGATATGATGATGGGAATGGAGGTAATTTCCCGCGTATTTTCGCCTGTGTCAGAACGCTTCGCCGAGGCCCTGGCTAGCGTGCACTTAGTCACTCGTTGCTTCAGTGGCTTTGGTACCGGTAGACGATATTATGTTTCTATGGTGATAATGTCATAGTTATTGTGTAATTTATTTATTTTACAACCATTATTGAGTTATGTGAAATTTGTTATAACATATTTTCGGCACTTTCACTGTTATTGGATAGTATTGTGTCACTTTCACTCTTATTACTCTTCTTGTTATGAATTATTGTCACTCACTGTTATTATTGAGTTATTATTACTTGTTATAAATTTGTGTGTCACTTTCACTTACTAGGCTAGGCTACGCTAGGCTACGCAAGGCTAGGTTAGGAGAGCGTACGGTACCGCATCTTCACTAACCACTTCTTCATCGTCAAAGTCACTCCCAAGTTCACTCAGTTCATTATATTCACGAGCACCGCATTCACCATCGTCATTATCCTCGTCATTATCGTCCTCATCGGTACTAATAATGCCCAGAAACTCTAATCCATCCGCCACTTCACCCTCATCTTCACTAACCACTTGCGCTTCATCAAAGTCACTTCCAAGTTCACTCATTTCACTATATTTGCTTAGTTCTTCCAGAGTGTGTGCAACACCATCGGGACTAAGCACTGTTTTCTTGGTCGTTTTAGCCTTGCTTTTGTTAGGCATACGGTACGCGGCGGCGGGCGTCGATTCGGTCACAGCGGGTTTTTTTTGGATTAGCTCCATCCATGTTGGATGCCTGACGAGAACTGATACTGCATGTTCGTTTGTGCCTGGTGGCGCTGCGGTAGCCCATACATAAACAAAAATACGCCCGCTTGATTTAAACCCTTTGATTTTGATTTTGCCTCATAGGAGACCTCCCGGACTCCTAACCGAAATACGTTTTGCCTCATATGAGGCCTCCCGGATTTCATGGGCTAAGTAGTAATATATCATTCCTATAAACTTGGGAAATAAATTCTGGGTAGGTAAAATTTCTCCCGACCTGTTTGCACACACACGGCATGAAGAAGCAAGGGTCCCACAAATGTTGTCTGGGACCTCACTTGCTCTCCGACCACCACCGCCGACAGTAATATCTGTCTTGTTATCATTCCATTCCATTAACACGATAGAACTAACCTCAACGTAGATTCTCATCAATTCACCTATCATCTATTATCCTCGTAATTATAATTTAAGTCTTGAGGCCCCCTTTTGTCATTCACTATATACTAAACTTCTTCAATCATCCCTTGTTTTCAATCAACCTATCAACCATACTGCCATTCTTGTTGCCCAGTTCCACTCCACACTAACCCTACCCGTCGCCTACGATCCAGCAACCAGGTAATATACTAGTGTGTGGGGTTCTTCAATTTACAGTTAATTTCCTCCAATAATATCCACACAAACTATGATAATAATACTAGAGTTCATAATACAAAACAACTTAGGGTAAAATTCAAGACAGCTAGAGCCGCCTTATTTACCAATTTGTCTGTATATTTTGTTCAATGAATATAATGTTTTATTGTTTTTTCATGGTTGGAGTGGAGGATTTGCATTAACTTACCCATTATTCATTAATCTGAAGATACGTCAAATGGCGCCATGTATTGGGTGAATCGCGCTTTTACAGTAGGTAAGGGAAATTGTGGGGTAAATTGGATACACGATTGGTTGAGAGGGGGGCGTTGCCCCCACTCACCCCCCTTGATTTATTGTCATCCTCATATATGTTGATCAGTAAGGAGGAAAAAACAGGTTGCCGGTATTTCGTTTTTGTGAGTAACGCTCACGCCATTTATTGGGTGAATCGCACCCACCCCATCGTTCAAAACAAGAAGAAGAGTCAGGACGAAGGATTCATTGTGTGCAATGCTTTGTTTACGGTCGGGACTTATTATTTTGGTGTTATTTTTCGATGTAATCAAGTTTTTTCAAGTGTCGATAACGAAATTCCTCCATGCGGGCTATAATGAGAAAACCATGGCGAGTCTATAGGTCCCTATTTCCTCCATGCGGACTATAATGAGTCTATAGGTCCCTATTCCCTCCATGCGGACTATAATGCGTCTATAGGTCCCTATTCCTCCATGCGGACTATAATGCGTCTATAGGTCCCTATTCCCTCCATGCGGACTATAATGAGTCTATAGGTCCCTATTCCCTCCATGCGGACTATAATGAGTCTATAGGTCCCTATTCCTCCATGCGGACTAGATGAGTCTATAGGTCCCTATTCCTCCATGCGGACTATAATGAGTCTATAGGTCCCTATTCCCTCCATGCGGACTATAATGAGTCTATAGGTCCCTATTCCCTCCATGCGGACTATAATGAGTCTATAGGTCCCTATTCCCTCCATGCGGACTATAATGAGTCTATAGGTCCCTATTCCTCCATGCGGACTATAATGAGTCTATAGGTCCCTATTCCCTCCATGCGGGCTATAATGAGTCTATAGGTCCCTATTCCTCCATGCGGACTATAATGAGTCTATAGGTCCCTATTCCTCCATGCGGACTATAATGAGTCCTTTAAACTTACTTCATCAATTTAAGAGAAAGCTAAAATCAGTATTAGACAAGATTACATGCATAAGAACACTTAATAACATAGAACACTTAATAACATAGAACACTTAATAACATAGAACACTTAATAACATAGAACACTTAATAACATAGAACACTTAATAACATAGAACACTTAATAACATAGAACACTTAATAACATAGAACACTTAATAACATAGAACACTTAATAACATAGAACACTTAATAACATAGAACACTTAATAACATAGAACACTTAATAACATAGAACACTTAATAACATAGAACACTTAATAACATAGAACACTTAATAACATAGAACACTTAATAACATAGAACACTTAATAACTAAATGCATATAAACAAAGGAGCCCCAACAAGCGCAGAGCCTAAACAATATGCAACTAAGTGAACAATATATAACAAACTGAACGATATGCAAACGAGTGATCGTTTCCATCACACCCCCTTCAAGATAAATGTGTGTATTATTTGATGGAACAATACCGGTTTCTCCTGAATTACACCTATATGGCACAAAAGGTCTTAAAATCGCCAAATTAAGGGGAGGCAGACCGTTTGTTTGGTCTATTAATTCATTTATTTATATATATTTTTAGTTTTCTCCCTAGACCTCCATCAAGCTCAGAAAAAAAAACCCTAGATAAATTTGTAAATTTTTCGGTAGAAAAATGTGCCGGCCCAAGGCCGGTTCCTCTTAAAATTGCAGGCTCGCTATCGCTCGCCAGGAAATAATCGACACCTAAATGGCACGAAAAGTCTTAAAATTGACAACGAAATGGGGCGAAAGGTCTTAAAATCGCCAAACTAATGGGCCGAACGTCTTATAATCTCAAAACTAGTGGGGCTAAACATGAGGGAGAAGGGGGTCCAGACAAATGGTCTGCCTCCCCTTAACCCGGGAGCTGCGGGTAGACTCTTAAGAGTTCCCCCGGCGCACTGCGGGTAGACTCTTAAGAGCAGAGACTTTGAACACGTACCAAAACCGCGCGTTTATAGCCAGGCGGCTGAAAATTGGTGTGGGTATTGTACTACATGTCAACTCTCGATACCACCCCGCCAAACGCTCGCCCCGCACTCGTGCAAGCACCACCGCGCCAGTAACCACGCACTAGTCATGGAGCCTACACGTCCCTCACGCTCGCTCCCTGATGACACAACCAGCCCTCCTTCTGGTGGTGTTAGCCGCCGTGGAAGGCAGAGGGTGGCTGCCAAAGACCCTAGCTACCAGTACGACACGCCCTACAGCTCAGAGGACGAATCACCCGCACCAAAAGCACGTAAAACACGTGCAAGCAGGGCAATGGCACAGAGGTCATTGGTCTTTCGGACCACTGCCACCACGACCCAGGCCACTGCAACAACCACTACCACCACCACTGCCACCACTGCCACCCCTGCCACCCCTGCCACCGGTACCAGCGACGCAGGAGGCCGCCCTAGGGCTGCATTACCTGCGGGGGCAGGAAAAATTAAAGGCACGGGCGTAGGGAAGAGAACCCGTACGCAGCCACAGTGCCCCTACCACCACCACCACCACCAGCCGCCCCTGGCCCAGCTGCCCCTGCTGCCCCTGCCGCCCCTGCCGCCCCTGCCGCCCCTGCTGCCCCTGCCGCCCCTGCCGCCCCTGCCCAAGGAACAGGGAAGGGGAAGGGGAAAGGGAGAGGGAAAGTGACTGGGAAAGCGACTGCTGGCCCTGGTGTCCCTGCCGGCCCTGCTGCCCCTGCCGCCCCTGCTGCCCCTGCCGCCCCTGCCGCCCCTGCTGCCCCTGCCGCCCCTGCCGCCCCTGCCCAAGGAACAGGGAAGGGGAAGGGGAAAGGGAGAGGGAAAGTGACTGGGAAAGCGACTGCTGGCCCTGGTGTCCCTGCCGGCCCTGCTGCCCCTGCTGCCTGCCCCTGCCGCCCCTGCCGCCCCTGCTGCCCCTGCCGCCCCTGCCGCCCCTGCCCAAGGAACAGAGAGAAGGGCGACAGGCACCACCATCATCTTGCCATCAAGGCCACGCACCACTGCTGCCCCTGCCGCCGCCGCCCCTGCCGCCGCCGCCGCCCCTGCCGCCGCCCCTGCCACCACCTCTGCTGTCCCTGTCCATAAGACTCCCGCACGTGCCAAAGTGACCCGGAAAAATCTTACAACCATCTAAGTATGCCGCCCTGCTGTTTGATGGTGATTCGCAGGACATTGGCAGCCCGGGTTTCGACGACGAAGCCCTAGCACGGGACCAAGGGTGGGGGGATTTGGGAGTGGACAGTGGGAGTGAGTCCGACGTCGGTGACGAAAACGAGGAAGGGCATCGTCTGTCGAGTGAAGAGGAGGGTAATGATGATGAAGTGCTGTATCGCGACCATGGAAGCGATATTTCAGACGCAGAAGAAGACGCAGACGACATTCCGATCCCTGGCATGCCTTCGTTCGATTGGTCTGACGGGGTCAATTTTGTACCTGACGTGCCCCAGTTCAATCCTGGGACGTCAGGAACAACTGACAACTGGCCCTGTGATGATCAAGCGAATGAAAGCGACTTCTTCCTCGCTTTTTTCGACATGGAGGTAATGACGTACATCGTTGCCCAAACAAACGCCTACTACAGGTGGGTGTTTGGCAGATTGGACGTCCTTTCTCCAAAAGCGAGAATACGAGGCTGGGTGGATACGACTGTGGCAGAATTTCTGACGTTCTTTGCCTTGTTGTTCCTCATGCCTCTGATCAAGAAGCATGTGTTTGCAACACTACTGGAAGCACGACCCTCTCATCGCCACCCCAACTTTCAATAAGTTCATGACTCGTGACAGATTTTTGTTGCTGCTAAGATTTATGCACTTTGCAGACAACGAAAATCCTAACAGGATTGACAGGATATGGAAAGTTCGGGATGTGTTCACCATGTTGTTGGAGAGGTATAGGAAATACTTTTACCCCTTCCTCAATTTGGTGATTGATGAGTCGCTCGTGCTCTTCAAAGGACGTCTTGTTTTCAAGCAGTAAATCCCCTTGAAGAGGCATAGGTTCGGAACCAAGCCCTTCGTGTTGTGCGACTGTGAAACTGGAATAGTGCTTGACATGATCGTGTATACAGGCACTGACATTGACATACCGAAAGCCGCTGCCAATGACCCCATGGGCATGTCAGGTGCCATCGTCAGGAAAATGTTGGCACCTTACCTGGGCAAAGGCCACATCATCTACACTGACAACTGGTATACTTCTCCTGCTCTCTGCCAGTTTTCTTTATGACAACCAAACGGGGTCATGTGGGACTGTCAGAAAGACAAGAAAGTTTATGCCAAAGTTCACAGGTGATGTCATTCCTCTCACAGATGCCTCCTCCAGTGACACACCTTCAGAAGACGACCTGGCCAAGGAACACCGCGAGAGGCATGTGCGAAGAAGGCGACGAAAGGGGCAGAAATACAAGCAGCTCGAGAAGTGTGGGAAACTGATAGCCCTGAAGTGGAAGGATAAGCGAGACGTCCACCTGCTTTCCACCGTCCACACAGGTGCCCAGGTGGATTCTGGCAAAATCCACTACCGAACCAGGAAGACAATCTACAAGCCCGACATGGTAGTGGACTACACCAAAAACATGCGCCTGGTGGACAAGTCTGACTGTCAGCTGTCAGGTGTTGAGTGTCTGAGGAAGACTGTGAAGTGGTATCACAAGCTCTTCCTCCACCTAGTTGACATAACGATGCTGAACGCCTACAACTTGTGGTTGGTGAAGAAGGATATGGCCCCAAACCAGAAGCTGAAATTCCGGGAGTTCGTGTACAACGTCTCCTACCAACTCCTGGAGAAGTATGCCACCACCACTCACAGACGTACGGCATGGCGTGGGGATCACGTTCCTGACCGCATCCAGCTGGGTGTCGAAAGACACTACACAACCAACACCGAGCTGATTGGCACTCGTCACAGGCAGGTGCAGTGCACCGTCTGCAGCTCCAGTGTGAGGAAACCCCATGTGACCAAAAGAGTCACCTCAATGTGCGCTGAGTGCAAAGTTGCACTCTGCCTGGGTGACTGCTTCAGGGACTACCACACCTTCAAGAACTACTGAGTGTCGGCCCCTGCCCTGCCCTGCCCTGCCCTGGACTCGCCCCGTGCCCTGCCCTGGACTCGCCTCCTGCCCTGCCCTGCCCTGGACTCGCGCCCTACCTTACCTGACCTGACCTAATTGATCACGCTACCTCATAATGTAACATATATATTATATAATGTATAAGTTCCAAAGATGTCCCTGTGATATAGCTTTTACATTATATAATTGTATGTTTCATTATTTAGTTTATAAGTTTCAAAGATTTACATGTAATATGCCTTATTTTTTAGTATATCAATATATATGTTTGTTATTAGCCTAAGTAATGTGTATATAATTATTTTCTTACCTCAAATGAATTGTACAAAAATAAATATGTTTCAATAAATCATGTCAAACCTACTATGATAATAAAATAAAACAATAAAAAAAGAAAAAAAGAAAACAAGGTCATGTCATTGTATTCTTACAATATGATATATTCTATGAATATTTCATATTGTTTGAATACAATGGCATGATCTTGTAAAAAAAAAAATTTATAAAAATTTTTCTAGACAATATAAAACCTTCCCCATAACCCCCTCCTGGATTCGATCCCACTACCCTACGACACTTTGAGTTTTCCAGTCCGCGACCTTACCAACCATGCCACAGGAGCTCATACCAAATATCACTCAAAACTTCGTCTGTACAATCGAAATGACAATATACAAAAAAAATGAATTATCCCACCAATTTACGTTTGTAAATTGATGGGATTATCAATTATATCATGCCAAGGTTTATAATAGTTTGTCTCTGTCAAGAATTAGTAATTATATAACTTTATTCTGTCAAAAATTGCCCAAACACTCAGCAAAATTGCCCCTCTCAGTGTGACTCCACTCATTTTCACACGGTCAGGCGGTCACGAGGTGACCCTTGCCGCTCCTTGATTCTCCAGCTACAGCAGCTCTGTCTGGGAACAAAATTGGTATAAATACAATAATGGATAAAATACTCTTCACAAATACATTTGTATTGTATAATATTGTAAATAAAAATGAATAATAACTGTGTGGGTGTCGAAAATTGCTCAACCAGCTTTCTTATGTCTCGCCTACGCGCGTATATTGGATTATACATAGTCATGACTGTCATACAAATAATTGCAGTAGGTCTCGAATATACATTTAGATTGCATATTACTTACTTCGAAATAAATAAGTAAACGTTTCTCTGGTGGCAATCTACCCTTTCGCAGGTGTAAGGAGACACCAGCCTATATTTAGCCCTCTATCACAACAGGCAATCTGCCTGTGTTGACTCAGCACCGTCGCTGGTGGTCTATAAATATAGTACTTTATTTACAGTCAATGGCCTACATGTTTTCTGTGGTACTTCACATGTGTCTAAAATGCAATGTCTGCTTGCATAAAAATGCAATTCTGAAGTCCATTTAGATGTACGACATACGCATGTCTCAGTTTCTCTCTCTCTCTCTCTCCCTCTCTCTCTCTCTCCATTCCTGACTCATGTTATTGTAGACCTGTTGATGGCAACGAACACCAGCCATCTGGTAGACATAAGGGTCAAAATACCAAACATCAATACGCCTGGGGCGCCTCCACAATTATCACTAAGCTGGTTATCTATCTAGAGATCTGCCTTACTTCCATCTCTCCACGACTCACTCACTCACTGCACCCCTGCATGCCTCCCTCCCACCCACCCACCCACCCCCAACCCCCCCTTTCAGGCTTCCGTCTGCTAGAAACACATTCACAATTTGCGTAAATATCGCATCAATTGGGCTATATGCGGTATATTCCTTGTTATATGGGACGCCTACATATGTACACGTCTTTATTATAGCATGAGAGTGCTCTAAATACAAGATTGACGTGATATTTATGGCGTAACACACCCTCTCCCCCTTTCATTCCCACCACAACTCACTCACACCTTGGTTCACGCATAGAAACTCATTGATAATGTGCGTAAATATCGCATGAATTGGGTTATATGCGGTATATATTTTGATATATGGCACGTATACATACGTACAAGTCTGTATTATAGCGTGACAGTGCTCTACGTACAAGATATACGTGATATGTATGGCGTAAACCACACTCTCAGCTCATAAATTGCCGCCAAACCTCCAACACATCTTCATTCCCGCCTAAATATTCTCTTATAATTCCCTTATATATTGCAATTTTTGGTCACTATGAGGCATATTCATTGTTATATGGGTGCCCTACACACGTATACATACTCTAAATAGCCTAAAAGGGCTCGAAAAAGGAGATATACGTGATAATACGCGGTAACCCACCCCCTCCTCCCTCTCCTTCTATCCCCTGCGCGCGTAAATATTCGGCAGGGAAATCTCGCCGCTCGATGACAATCTAGCCGCGCGGTGCCATTCGCTCCACATTTTTCAACTACGGACCGTTCCCCTACCCCCCCCAGACATTTTTTGGGGGGTCAAATATATATGGGCCGATGCACGCAAACATTCCCTACACGATGATGTACTTTTTATCGAAATTGGCAATAGGTCCCAAAATCATCATAGGTGCGCACAGTCTTACCCTGTAGAAAACCCCCTGTGCGCCGCGGAGAGGTTAATGAAGATGAGCATGAGAGAGAAGGGGGTCAAGAAAAAATACATCATCCCCTTAAGTCAACTGAGTAGTCAAATTCTGCTCCACCCTGTCATTATAATCAAATATTATCTGGGTAGGTCCTATAAAACAAAGTCGGTTTTCAATCATATTACTCTCTTTATTGAAACCTTTATTACGAATCCATTAACAAATACCCCTACTTGAAGTTTTGTAATGAATCAACATAATGCCGTGTGGAGAAATGTACAGTTGCCCCCACAAGTTCTGTTCCGCACCATTATCTTAAGCCGCTGTCACCTGTGGATAAATGTACAGTTGCCCCCACAAGTTCTGTTCCGCACCATTATCTTAAGCCGCTGTCACATGAGCACTTTCTCTGCCAATTTTCCATGAGCAAGTTTTTTCTCGTATAATTTCGGGACTTTTTCGCCCTTTTATCGGTAACTAGACTGCATGTAGATTATCTATTTTTTATTAATTTCACCACACCATCAAACACCTCCAATGAAATTAATGAAAGCATATATGTGATCCACCGGGATGCGAACCTGGGTTATCACACACAGATTTTTAGACACCTTAACCATTACACCACCAAGACGGTTATGTTAGCCAGCTGAATTATGATAAAGTGTAATTTCTGAAGCTTTCTGACCACAATTGCCCGTAAAAATTGCTCGAAAAAGGGCTCGTGTGACTCCGGCGTGATTGAATTACAAGTGTAGTTTCTTATCTGATGGAAAAGCGTTGAATTGTAGTGTAAGGAGAGGCAGCCCGTGTGTTTGGTCTATTAAGGGGAGGCAGACCGTGTGTTTGGTCTATTAAGGGGAGGCAGACCGTGTGTTTGGTATATTAAGGAGAGGCAGCCCGTGTGTTTGGTCTATTAAGGGGAGGAAGACCGTGTGTTTGGTATATTAAGGAGAGGCAGACCGTGTGTTTGGTATATTAAGGAGAGGCAGACCGTGTGTTTGGTCTATTAAGGGGAGGCAGACCGTGTGTTTGGTCTATTAAGGGGAGGAAGACCGTGTGTTTGGTATATTAAGGAGAGGCAGACCGTGTGTTTGGTCTATTAAGGGGAGGCAGACCGTGTGTTTGGTATATTAAGGAGAGGCAGACCGTGTGTTTGGTATATTAAGGGGAGGCAGACCGTGTGTTTGGTCTATTAAGGGGAGGCAGACCGTGTGTTTGGTATATTAAGGAGAGGCAGACCGTGTGTTTGGTCTATTAAGGGGAGGCAGACCGTGTGTGTTTGGTCTATTAGGGAGGAAGACGTGTGTTTGGTATATTAAGGAGGCAGACCGTGTGTTTGGTATATTAAGGGAGGCAGACCGTGTGTTGGTATATTAAGGGCAGACCGTGTGTTTGGTATATTAAGGGGAGGCAGACCGTGTGTTTGGTCTATTAAGGGGAGGCAGACCGTGTGTTTGGTCTATTAAGGGGAGGCAGACCGTGTGTTTGGTATATTAAGGAGAGGCAGACCGTGTGTTTGGTATATTAAGGAGAGGCAGACCGTGTGTTTGGTCTATTAAGGGGAGGCAGACCGTGTGTGTTTGGTCTATTAAGGGGAGGCAGACCGTGTGTTTGGTCTATTAATTCATATATTCGTTTTAGTTTCTTCCCTAGGCCTCCATCAAGCTTAGAAAAACATCCCCTAGACCCCCTTCAAGAGAGATTTGTACATTTTTTGTAAGAAAAATCTCCCGGCCAAATGCCGATTCCTCCTAAAATTACAGGCTCGCTATCGCTCGCCAGGAAAAACTCGACACCTAAATGGCACGAAGGGTCCTAATATTGACAAATAAATGGGGTGAAAAGTCATAAAATCTCCAAGCTAATGGAACCAACGTCTTATAATATCAAAACTAGTGGGGCTAAACCTGAGGGAGAAGGGGTCCAGAAAAAGGGTCTGCATCCCCTAAGAAGGATGTACTGTAGAAAGAAATGCGTAATAGTATCTTCAAAGGCGTTAAGGGTCCCCACCTCGCTTTTTTTCTCCTTCTCTCCCTCTCTCTTTGGCTTGTATCCATTTGGCTCTATTCAGCCTACTGTTTTAAGACGTTTACCCCCATTCAGGTGTCAATATTTTCCTGGCGAGCGGTAGCGAGCCAGCATATACAGTATATGTATTTTTGGTTTGACAGCAAGCTAAATTTGTACATTTTTCAATAGAAAAATTTCTCCAGCAAAGCCGAATTTTGCCATACAATGCTGACTCGCTATCGCTCGCCAGGAAGAGATTGACACCTGGATCGGGATAAACGTCTTAAAACAGTTGGTTGAATGGTGCCGAATGGATACAAGCCAGGGAAAGAGAGAAAAGGAGAGAACGATAAAAAAAAAAAACGGTAACCCCCCCCCCCCTTAAGAGGTTAGGGGGTATTAATTAGTACATAATATATATACTATGTTTGTTAGTGTTCTCCCTAGACCTCCATCAACCTTAGTAAAGTATCCTCAAAATCCTCCTTTTAGATACATTAGTACATATTTTGGTAAAACAAAAAAGGTCTCGGCTGGGACCCCGTTCATCCAAAATTACAGGCTCGCTTTCGCTCGCCAGGATAGTATTGGCACATAAATGGCACGAAAGGTCTTGATATTTATAAAGAAATGTGACAAACAGTCAAACAAAATAATGGTACACACGTCTTAAGCTCAAACCCACGGGCGCTAAACATGAAGGAGAAAGGGGTCCCGTAAAACAACTATATCCCGCTTAATAAACATGAAGGAGAAAGGGGTCCCGATAAAACAACTATATCCCGCTTAATAAACATGAAGGAGAAAGGGGTCCCGATAAAACAACTATATCCCGCTTAATAAACATGAAGGAGAAAGGGGTCCCGATAAAACAACTATATCCCGCTTAATAAACATGAAGGAGAAAGGGGTCCCGATAAAACAACTATATCCCGCTTAATAAACATGAAGGAGAAAGGGGTCCCGTAAAACAACTATATCCCGCTTAATAAAGACCAAGTTTAAAAAGGCTAGATCTTTAAGCCGGTATCACACGAGAGCTTTTTCAGTCAACATTCGATAATCAAAATATTTATGGCAACATTTCTGGAATATTTTGCAATAATATCGTAAACTAGACTGATGGTAGAGGAATTTAGGTAGCCGAAATGTATTATATGTTGACCTCAAAAGCTGCCAGACCAGTATTGAGTATAAATGTTGAGGGGAAAAGCGCTCGTGTGATACCGGCTTTAGAATATCCCTCTTTTAGCTATACCCTGTTCCAAATAGGTAGGCCAGAAATCGTGAACCCTAACCTCTGAAACAAAAAAAACAGATTGAGTAAATGGCATGTAAATTTCCCCCACTATTCCCTGGCTGACCCTTCCTAATTGGTAGATATATTAGGCTAGGTATCCTCTTCCCCTTGTAAAATTATCCTACTCAATAAGAAAGAGAAAGGGTCGAGGGAACGCTAAAGTGGTCACGGACCCTAACATTTGGAACTTTACAAGTTTTTCATCGGCCTCTGTCTCGAGTCAGTCACTCCCAACGATGTGTATGTGCCTGAATATATATATACATACATTATCTCGATTAGGCTACTCTAGTTGTTTGTGAGTTTTAGCGGTTATTATTTCGAGAGTTTTGGCCTACTTATTTAGGGCAGGGTATAGTCCTGGTTGAGATCTGTTGGTTGAAATGGCCTCCTAGATTGACTAAAAGTCTGTATCGTGGATCCTAACATAGTGTCCCTCCTCTTTGCCAGACCTATACCGAAGGTGCACATCTTGAAGGGTCTCTGTAAGGGGTCTGGCACTAAGGGGACCAAAAGACAGACCCGTAGACTATTTCAACCAGTAGATCTCAACTATATCTGTTAGGTTAGGACTTAGGTTGGCTTCGGTTTGGTTAATTTTGGTTTAGATCACACAGGTTTTAGGTTAGATTTGGCATTGTGTCATTGATTACGGAGCCACTACTAAATATTAGGTTTTTATTAATACCTTCGAGACTCAAACCTACAAACTAGCCCTTGTTAAAGGTGGGGGTGCATGGGTTGAGATAAACATGGCATGTTAATCGCAAAGCTGTACATAATTATCTTGCAAAATGAAATGGCACTGAAATAATTATTAACAATTGTATAAAGGATTTTGTGGATCGTCTATACTGGGCCTCTGACGTCACAGGAGTGTAAGTCCACCATCCAGTCCAGGATGAGGATACTGGTGTGACGTCACTATGACGTCACAGGTCTGGTATAGACGATCCGCAAAATCCTTTATACCATTGTTAATAATTATTTCAGTGACATTGCATTTTAAAAGATAATTTTATGCAGGTTGGTGATTATTTGTCCATGTTTACCTCAACCCATGCATCCCCACCTTTAAGATCCACTGGTTGAAATAGCCTCCTGGATTCACTAAAAGCCTGTATTGTGGATCCTAACATAGAGACCCTCCTCCTTGCTGGATCTATACCGAAGGTCCACATCTTGAAGAGTCTCTGGAAGGGGCCTCATATTGGTCTCGGGTAAAAAAGGCATCAAAACACTGGCTGCAAGCCCGGCACATCCAAAGATCACGTCTGCAGCCCACCACGTCTGCCGGGCCTGGAGGAAAATGAATATGTTTTGAGAGAATAATCGAAAGCCCCTTGTTCTAATTTTGTATTGTGTCTGCAAGTTTTGCGATATACATATATATATATATATATATATATATATATATATATATATATATATATGTTGTAAATTTAGGAAGCAGATTTCTTCAACACACATTGAATTGAATACGACAGCATAATTACAGTTATTGATTTTCTTGTTTATATTTTCCAATTTTCTTAATGCTTTTCTACCTTGTATGTAGTGTTCAAACACCAATTGTTCAAAATTTGCCATTTTATTTATATTTTTCTTAGTTTACATTTGTTCAATTGCAACTTTTCGCCATCATAGCGGCATCTTCAAGCTCTAAAAGAAATGACAAAATATTAATAATTTAAATTTACACATTTTATTCATATAAAATTAAATTTGCGTTGAAAGCACTGTCTAATCGTTTAAACAATAACATATAGAAAGTAATATTATAATCGTTTAAACAATAACATATATAAAGTAATATTTTAATCGTTTAAACAATAACATATAGAAAGTAATAATCGTTTAAACAATAACATATAGAAAGTAATATTATAATTGAATAGAATTGTTACAGCTAAAAGAGATCGTTACGCCTCGGGTTCCTCAGCCGTACTGATCGTTCGAGTTGTTGTGGAGGCGTGGTGTCCTTATTTTGCGTCAGTGTCGGGGTTCGAACAACTTGAGTAACAGGAATTATTTGGTTATTAGATAGTCTCGAGCTAGTACGAGGACTGTCATATAGTTTGATCGTTGTGTTCATGTTGGCTTGAGTGTTTATCACTGGCGTATGTTCGCGTATATTCACTGCTTTGAGTATTTGAAGTCTTCTACGGTCACTTTCTTGGGCAATGATACTTGTATTATTTACGATGAGGTCTCGAGTTATACTTGCACGGTGATGCTGTTGATGATGCTGTTTTATTCCTCCTTCATTGCCCGAGAAAGTGACCGTAGAAGACTTCAAATACTCGAAGCAGTATAATATACGCGAACATACGCCAGTGATAAACACTCAAGCCAACATGAACACAACGATCCGCAACAACTCAGACGATCACGGCTGAGGAACCCGAGGCGTAACGATCTCTTTTAGCTGTACCAATTATATTCAATTATTACTTTCTATATGTTATTGTTTAAACGATTAGACAGTGCTTTTAGCTGTAACAATTATATTCAATTATTACTTTCTATATGTTATTGTTTAAACGATAAGACAGTGCTTTTAGCTGTAACAATTCTATTCAATTATTACTTTCTATATGCTATTGTTTAAACGATTAGACAGTGCTTTTAGCTGTAACAATTCTATTCAATTATTACTTTCTATATGTTATTGTTTAAACGATTAGACAGTGCTTCTAGCTGTAACAATTATATTCAATTATTACTTTCTATATGTTATTGTTTAAACGGTTAGACAGTGCTTTTAGCTGTAACAATTCTATTCAATTATTACTTTCTATATGTTATTGTTTAAACGATTAGACAGTGCTTTTAACGCAAATTTAATTTTATGTGAATACAATGTGTAAATTTAAATTATTAATATTGTTTTAATTTCTTTTAGAGCTTGAAGATGCCGCTATGATGGCGAAAAGTTGCAATTGAACAAATGTAAACTATGAAAAATATAAATAAAATGGCAATTTTTTTACAATATTTCATACAAGGTAGAAAAGCATTACGAAAATTGGAAAATATAAGCAAGAAAATCAATAACTGTAATTATGCTGTCGTGTTCAATTCAATATATATATTCAGTATATATACTGTATATATATATGCGTGTGTGTGTGTGTGTGTGAGAGGAGAGAGAGAGTGATGTGACAATTTCAGTAGCAAATCCGTCCAATCAGAACTATGTACAATTTTACAATCACAGGCGTGAAACATAAAATTAGCACATTAAATAAATCTACAGACCAAAATAGTGGTGACCAGTGGAGCACAGGCAAACCCAATGACCGCCATAACATACGTGAAGGCCACACCGCGACTTCTGGCCTCGGTGGGGAACAGTTCGTGGGCGTAGATGTACCCCACCTAAAAGAAATCAATGCAAATAATAATAATAATAATAATAATAATAATAATAATAATAATAATAATAACTATTAAATAAATATAAATATGATAATAAAACAATAATATTAATAATAATAATAATAACTATTATAATAATTATAAATATAATAAAAATAATAATAGTAAAAATAATAATAAAATAATAATGATATTATTATTATTATATTTATAAATAAAATAATGATAATAATTTGCAAGGAGATATGTTAGTATATCGAGGTTAGTGATAAATATTCAGATATATTGTATATAGATATATTTATATATATTACAATAGCGATTTTATCGTTGTTGGCATTGTGCATGATGCATTCATTCATGTTATCCTGGCTACTACAGTCTATTCGCTGTAAGTAGGCGAAAATCATAACTTCAAACCTCTGTAACTCGATAACGACTAGAGTAATCGAGCTAATATTTGTACCATTTGGGAAGAGTCAGTCCAGGAATAGATGTGGAAATTTACAGCCAATTTGCTCAAGCCCTTTTTGAGTTACAGAGGATAGAGGTCAAGATTTCTCGCCTACTTACAGCGAATAGACTATAGTATACGATTATATTGAGTTTTGGAAGAATTTTCTGTTGGAGTCTGGGGGTTAATTAAGATAGCTTCTACTCCTTCGATCACTAGCGGTCTTTCCTAAGTTGAATACAAATTATCCAAAGTTAGCCAGAATATAGGCAAAATGAAGGCTTAAGGGGAGGCAGACCGTTTTTCTGCACCCCCTTCTCCCTAATGTTTAGCCCCACTAGTTTTGAGATTATAAGACGTTCGGCCCATTAGTTTGGCGATTTTAACACCTTTCGCCCAATTTCGTTGCCAATTTTAAGACCTTTCGTGCCGTTTAGGTGTCGATTATTTCCTGGCGAGCGATAGCGAGCCTGCAATTTTAAGAGGAACCGGCCTTTGGCCGGGAAATTTGTCTACCGAAAAATTAACAAATTCATCTTGAAGGTGGTCTAGGAGGTGTTTTTCTAAGCTTAATGGAGGTCTAGAGGAAACTAAACACAAGTATATGAATAAATGAATTAATAGACCAAACAAACGGCCAGCCTAACCTCTGTAACTCAAAACATGACACCTAACCTCTGTAACTCAAAACATGACACCTAACCTCTGTAACTCAAAACATGACACCTAACCTCTGTAACTCAAAACATGACACCTAACCTCTGTAACTCAAAACATGACACCTAACCTCTGTAACTCAAAACATGACACCTAACCTCTGTAACTCAAAACATGACACCTAACCTCTGTAACTCAAAACATGACACCTAACCTCTGTAACTCAAAACATGACACCTAACCTCTGTAACTCAAAACATGACACCTAACCTCTGTAACTCAAAACATGACACCTAACCTCTGTAACTCAAAACATGACACCTAACCTCTGTAACTCAAAACATGACACCTAACCTCTGTAACTCAAAACATGACACCTAACCTCTGTAACTCAAAACATGACACCTAACCTCTGTAACTCAAAACATGACACCTAACCTCTGTAACTCAAAACATGACACCTAACCTCTGTAACTCAAAACATGACACCTAACCTCTGTAACTCAAAACATGACACCTAACCTCTGTAACTCAAAACATGACACCTAACCTCTGTAACTCAAAACATGACACCTAACCTCTGTAACTCAAAACATGACACCTAACCTCTGTAACTCAAAACATGACACCTAACCTCTGTAACTCAAAAACATGACACCTAACCTCTGTAACTCAAAACATGACACCTAACCTCTGTAACTCAAAACATGACACCTAACCTCTGTAACTCAAAACATGACACCTAACCTCTGTAACTCAAAACATGACACCTAACCTCTGTAACTCAAAACATGACACCTAACCTCTGTAACTCAAAACATGACACCTAACCTCTGTAACTCAAAACATGACACCTAACCTCTGTAACTCAAAACATGACACCTAACCTCTGTAACTCAAAACATGACACCTAACCTCTGTAACTCAAAACATGACACCTAACCTCTGTAACTCAAAAACATGACACCTAACCTCTGTAACTCAAACCATGACACCTAACCTCTGTAACTCAAAACATGACACCTAACCTCTGTAACTCAAAACATGACACCTAACCTCTGTAACTCAAAACATGACACCTAACCTCTGTAACTCAAAACATGACACCTAACCTCTGTAACTCAAAACATGACACCTAACCTCTGTAACTCAAAACATGACACCTAACCTCTGTAACTCAAAACATGACACCTAACCTCTGTAACTCAAAACATGACACCTAACCTCTGTAACTCAAAACATGACACCTAACCTCTGTAACTCAAAACATGACACCTAACCTCTGTAACTCAAAACATGACACCTAACCTCTGTAACTCAAAAACATGACACCTAACCTCTGTAACTCAAAACATGACACCTAACCTCTGTAACTCAAAACATGACACCTAACCTCTGTAACTCAAAAACATGACACCTAACCTCTGTAACTCAAAACATGACACCTAACCTCTGTAACTCAAAACATGACACCTAACCTCTGTAACTCAAAACATGACACCTAACCTCTGTAACTCAAAACATGACACCTAACCTCTGTAACTCAAAAACATGACACCTAACCTCTGTAACTCAAAACATGACACCTAACCTCTGTAACTCAAAACATGACACCTAACCTCTGTAACTCAAAACATGACACCTAACCTCTGTAACTCAAAACTTGACACCTAACCTCTGTAACTCAAAACATGACACCTAACCTCTGTAACTCAAAACATGACACCTAACCTCTGTAACTCAAAACATGACACCTAACCTCTGTAACTCAAAACATGACACCTAACCTCTGTAACTCAAAACATGACACCTAACCTCTGTAACTCAAAACATGACACCTAACCTCTGTAACTCAAAACATGACACCTAACCTCTGTAACTCAAAACATGACACCTAACCTCTGTAACTCAAAAACATGACACCTAACCTCTGTAACTCAAAACATGACACCTAACCTCTGTAACTCAAAACATGACACCTAACCTCTGTAACTCAAAAACATGACACCTAACCTCTGTAACTCAAAACATGACACCTAACCTCTGTAACTCAAAACATGACACCTAACCTCTGTAACTCAAAACATGACACCTAACCTCTGTAACTCAAAAACATGACACCTAACCTCTGTAACTCAAAACATGACACCTAACCTCTGTAACTCAAAACATGACACCTAACCTCTGTAACTCAAAAACATGACACCTAACCTCTGTAACTCAAAACATGACACCTAACCTCTGTAACTCAAAACATGACGCCTAACCTCTGTAACTCAAAACATGACACCTAACCTCTGTAACTCAAAACATGACACCTAACCTCTGTAACTCAAAACATGACACCTAACCTCTGTAACTCAAAACATGACACCTAACCTCTGTAACTCAAAAACATGACACCTAACCTCTGTAACTCAAAACATGACACCTAACCTCTGTAACTCAAAACATGACACCTAACCTCTGTAACTCAAAAACATGACGCCTAACCTCTGTAACTCAAAACATGACACCTAACCTGTAACTCAAAACATGACACCTAACCTCTGTAACTCAAAACATGACACCTAACCTCTGTAACTCAAAACATGACACCTAACCTCTGTAACTCAAAACATGACACCTAACCTCTGTAACTCAAAACATGACACCTAACCTCTGTAACTCAAAACATGACACCTAACCTCTGTAACTCAAAACATGACACCTAACCTCTGTAACTCAAAAAGGGCTAGGGTAAATAAGTTGTAAATTCCCACACCTATTTCCTGGTTGCCTATTCCCAAATGGTAAACATATTCGCTAGATTACTTTTTTTTTTGGGGGGGGGGGATAGAGGTTAGTGGTAGATAGTCGTGGCCTATTAACCCCTTCTGTACAGACAACGTCCTGTCAACTTTATTTTGGCTACTGTTAGATTATTGTATTCAGGTTGAAAAGGGCCTCTAGGATTTACCAGGCTTCGAACTATCACACTTAACCCATTGTACTACAGATCCTTCCTAAGAATAAAAATATGTACATCGCCGGTACAGAAGTGGTTAATTAATAAAGAATAGAGGTGCTTCGTAAGTTGAATATAATTGTGTAAAGTTATCCAGCAAATAGGTACAGTCACAAACCATTGTATGTATGCCCCCATCTAAAGCTTTGAACTTCTATAACTCTCTCCTACAGCTGCTAGTGCACACCCTACCGCCAAGCGACTAAATTAGGCTTCATTCCCGCCTAAAATCGTCATTTTACGATAAATATCGTTATTACTTATTCATATGCGCCTATTTTATGTTTAATATGAAGGTATTAACATGTAACAGCAATAAAACAAGTGGGAATAGTATTTGGGGGGTGAAAAAGACTAATTATTGCCGACCCTCCAGTCATGAAGTGTGAGGCGAACGAGACGTATACCCTCTCTCTCAGAGGCATAGAGGCAGACTGAGGGTTCTCTCTCACTCTCCCCATGCACTCGATATGCGCAGAACACCTTGGAACCGGGTTGGAGAGATTGGTGTGGTAAATAAACCGATGAACAAGGGAACAAGAGGCAAAATAGGTGATAATTCAAGAGGGGAGGGGGGGGGGGGGTTAAGGAGGGGGTTTTGACATGTGGAGGAGTGATAGGAGGTATGGAGGGGAATTATCTCAATCACATATTCCTTTGTTTTAAGTGCTGCTGGGGAATTTTTTAAGTTTTCTTTTAGGCCTTGGATATTTAAGAGGTTTGTCACCTTTCACCACCAAAACCTCTTAAGAGTCTTCTCGCTGTTCTCGGGTTAAACTCTGTGTATCTAGACATATTTATGGTTTGTGACAGTACACAACGCTAGCCTAATAGTACTAACCTGGAGAGCTACAGCAATACAGAAGAACGCCACCATCACCAGCACCCATTTTAGCCAACCATAAGCTGTGGACAGATAATGCACAGTTGGCCACATCACTTTGAATACACTCCTTGATTTTATGTATATAAGGACATATTGTAGGATTGATTTAGAAGTGTTTGTTTGTGCAGTAGGTGGAAAGTGTGATCAATATACGGTTTTATAGTAAATTATTATGCAGAAGTACAGTCTGTCATAGTCCTCCTCACACTATTTAATGTTTACTACTACTACTAATAATAATAATATTAATAATAATAATAATTAAAGTTGCAAGCAACATTGTCCGGGGTTCGAGCTGTTTTGCAAGCAGAGTATTGTGTTGGATACAAAAGCTGTGTCACAGGTATCAAATGATCATTTAACTTATCGAGCATTGAGAAACTACAGAAGGATCAGATTGTGTAAACAAACAAGAGTGAGAGAGGTAGAGATTGGCTGTACAAGGGATCTGTCTCTATTCGTTTAGTAACAGAGTTGTAGATATGTGGAATAGGCTACCGAGTGCTATAATGGGATCAAGAACAAAAGATATTCAATTTGAAATTAGATAGAACGAGATAGGTTGGGTGTGTAAAGGATCTGCCATGTGTAGGTCAATCGGCTCTCTGCAGACTTACGTTTTCTTATTTTTTTTATGTTCTCATTTGTGAGGGAGAGAGAGTATGGCGAGAGAGAATAGGATGTCGTAAACATAAGGAAAATAGTGATAAATATGAGAGAGAGAGAGAGTGTGGGATGGGTTGGGTGTGAAAGGGATCTGACATGTGTGGGCCAATCGGTTCTCTGCGGACTCCGGTTTTCTTATGTTCTCATTTGTGAGAGAGAGAGAGAGATTAGGATGTCATAAATGTAAGGAAGCCAGAGATAAATGAGAGAGAGTTTTTATGAGATGGGTTGGGTGTGAAAAGGATCTGTCTTGTGTGGGCCAATTGGCTCTCTACAGACTCCCATTCTTATGTTCCTATTTCTTACAATTCTGTTTTGGTTGCAGGTAATGATAACATGGGTGTATAATAAGTAGTGTTAATAACAGGTGACGTTTATTAGATGGGCCACTTGGCTCTCTGCAGACTACCATTTTCATCTTGGTTGCATGTGTAAGGGATCTGCCTCATTTGTACCGGTGTGCAAACAAACAAGAGCGAGAGAGAAAGAGATTGGCTGTGTAAGGGATCTGCCTCTATTCGCTAGGTAAGAGTTGTAGATATGTGGAATAGGCTACCGAGTGCTATAGTGGGATCAAAAACAATAGAGCTTCAACATAAAATTTGATAGGATGAGATGGATTGGGTGTGTAAGGAATCTGCCATTTGTGGGCCAATCGGCTCTCTGCAGACTCCTACTTTCATCTTGGTAGGATGTGTAAGGGATCTGCCTCATTTGTACCAGTGTGCAAATAAGAGAGAGAGAGGGATTGGCTGTGTAAGGGATCTGCCTCTCTCGTAACAGAGTCGTAGATACGTGAAATAGGCTACCTAGTGCTATAGTGGGATCAAGAACAATAGAGAATTTCAAGATAAAATCAGATAGTCATATTGACGAAATGGGTTGGATGTGAAAGGGATCTGCCTTTTGTGGGCCACTTGTCTCTCTGCAGATTCCCATGTTCATCTTAGTTGCATGTGTAAGGGATCTGCCTCATTTGTACCGGTGTGCAAACAAACGAGCGACAGAGAGACTGAGCGTGGAAGGGATCTGCCTCTATCCGTTTAGTAACAGAGTTGTAGATATGTGGAATAGGCTACCGAGTCCTATAGTGGGATCATGAACAACATAAAATTAGATAGGACGAGATGGGATGGGTGTGAAAGGCTGCCACGGGCGTGTCTGGCCACCATTTTGGATATCATATCAAAAGTTGCCCAATACAAAAATGCACCTTGTGTCAAAGTTTGGTCCCGATCCGACAAGCAGTTCCGGAGTTATTGCATAAAAACCGGACTATATATGTTTTTATGGAAGAATGCAATACTCTTGAACCCCTGAAGACGTTGCTTGCTGTTTGAGGGTGGAGGAAAGGTAAGTCACACCACACCAAAAATTGTCAAAACTTTGTTATTAAACTAAGCATTTGGCAAAGTGAGGAATTGTTAAAAACCTTAGCCAAAACTCTGCTATTCACCTCCTGCTCTCTCCTGATTGGATACAACTCTCCACCTATCCCTTACCACCAAAACCATCATGCTTCCAGCAGCCCCCACCTGCTTTGCTGGCCATGTTAAATGGTTTAACTACAAAAAGGGAATGGGCTTTATCAGCCAACAGGAAGGAGGAGACATCTTTGTACATAGAAGGAGCATATCTCGCCCCAATCCACTCCACGCTCTGCCCTCTCTTGGTGACGGAGAGAGGGTAGAGTTTACCATCAAAAAGGGGAAGAAGGGAATGGAGGCACATCGAGTATCTGGACCCAAGGGTGACTGTGTGAAGGGATAGGTGCATGCCAGGAAGAGGAAGGAGAAGGCAAGAGTAGAGCAGCCATCTTGTGACAAGGACTCAATCATCAAAATCATTGTCACCACAGCCACTGCTCTTGCTGGTGGGGACATCAACCTCCTAAGGGTGTATCTCCCTGCTCTCCTACAAGCTAACAACTTGCCCTCTATTATCATCCCAAACATGCACTCCACCAAAATCACTCGTCCACAGGCTCCCCAACAACGTCCAAGACAGCAGCCACGGAAACGCCTGAACATCTACAAACCAATCAATAGGAGCAGCCTTCCACCACCTCCTCCTGCAGTCTCGGCATCGCCACCTCCATCAGCAGTCAACATCACCGGACCAGTAGCAGCCTCGACTCCAGCACCTGCCACCATTAATCATCCGGTGGCACTCCCCTCCACGTCGTCTGAGTACACTGTGTCCACCATAGGAGAAATAGTCGACGTGGAGACGATCGAGCAAGAAGGAGTCAAGGATACAGCACCAAGAGGAAAAGGACGTCCCCCCCCTGAATCACCTTTATGGAGAACCATTTTGGGGGACACCGAAGCAACCCCTGATCCATCTTTTACACCAGAGCAAGTAGAAGGTCTAAGGATCTTCCAAAGTCAGCTATTCAAGATCAGGAGCTCCATGAAAAACCCAAAAAGATCGAGAAAGACCTTCAACATGGAAGAATTCGTTAAACACCAACATTAACACCATCGACTTCTTCACCACCACCATCAACACCACCATCTCCTGCCTTCATCTTGCAGCCTCCCAGCCCCCTTCTTGGCAAGCCATACTGATCCAGCCCAATACTCAACTCACGCACGTTGGGTCAACCCCCGACACTCTATTTGCTCTCACTTTTACCACTGTCTCTCCTACTTAACCAATAAAAACTTCCCTTCTTTCACCCTCACCCACCTTTTTTATATTCATTTGAATTGAAAATTGACTGCTATTCACCAGAAATAAATTTGAATTATTATGTTTATTTGGTAGGATAGGTATGTATAGGTAGGTTGGTTAAATAATTGCTGGAATTCGTAGGGACTCTAACTATTTTGAGAGAGTTAAATTTAAAAAATGTATGGATCTCAATGATTAATATAACTATTATTAAGCAAAACTAGGGGATGCGGGGAAGCCTATAGACTAAAGACTGAAAACGTTGTGTGGGTACCTCACACGGTTTTAATGTAATTTATGAATAGACAGTTTTCAATGCTGCGGCCAAACTATTCCACCAATTTCTATTCGTTTGGTATCAAAACGTTTCGAATTGTGAGCCTCACCCAACTACGCAAACATGGCTTTGATCATCCGCGTAGTTTTCAAGATGTGGATTTTTAAGTGTTTTCAAGGTTTTTTCAAGAATGCTGGAAAAAAAAACTCATGTGCAAAGCAAAACCTTTTCCATAACATTTGCGGAGCATTAGTAGTGGAGTCCATATGCCAAAGCCCAATAATTTCCTATGAGTGGGCGAGACGATATTTAGGTTTCAAATGTTTCGGGAAATCAGCTGCCATGGACCTGTTTGGCCGCCATTTCGGATTTTTAACATATCAAAAGTGGCCCAATACAAAAATGCACCTTGTGGGAAAGTTTGGTCCCGATCCAAAAAGCGCGTCTGGAGTTAATGCGTAAAAACCGGCGTGGAAAAATAATTTGGAAGAATAAGAAGATTTAATGATTACAATAGGGGTTCCCCACAGGGCTCGAACCCCTAATAATAATAATAATATTCTCACAAAGGCACTATCAGATCCTGCAGAAGTGTAATACCAATTAGCAATAGTTCCCTTCGTGCTATCAATTATTTTGTTTCTATGTGTATGTAGGAGACAAAAGACAAGTTGCCTGTAACGAGTGTCTCCCCCAAAGTTAAAAGAGTGACAAAGCCAAATTTAAGGGACGTTGGAGTCAAAATGGCTTGATACACGAAGTTTGAAGCAGTCCAAGTCATAGGATGAAGGAAACATTGATTGAGGAAGAGAGCCCTAGAGTTCACTTGTTAACCCCTACTGTACCATAGGGTACTAGCAGAAATGTACCCCAGTCCCAAGCAATGTGGCCAAAATGGCTTCAGAGGCAAGATATACAACCTCCCATCTCAAAAGAAGGAGGAATACTTCCTCTCCCAGCCTTTGGGGGCTTGGATATAAGTTGAGAAGTGTTGCTAAGGTCTTAGATCAGTGCTCAAACGTTGTGGTACCAGGCACTGCCCGATTCTGGCAGTTACAAGGATCGTATATTACAGCTGGGACTGGGGAGTGATTTATCTACTGATATATCTGCCGTCGCTGGGATTGTACAGGTTAAGTAGAAGAAATACTGAGAAAGTTAGCCAATTCTTGGGTTGGAGAGCTGTATAGAGTAGGAGTGGGATTGTGTTGAAAGGAGGGTACCTCACAATTGCTGCAAGGGCGGGGATATATACTGAGAGAACTCTGAAAGACACTGATTGCTGTAATAACGATATAAGACTAGGATAAATGCAACATGGGAGCATGTAGAAAGAAATAGTAAGGAACTAGTAAGAGGAAACGAGATGATGAGGTGAAATACTTTTGATTTTATTTGTTTGAGAAGTGCGGTATGAATGGAACCTCCCCACACATGCGAACAATACTCAATACAGGGGGGCACTGTGCCTCGATACAGAACAAGAAGTTGTGCGGGGGTGAAGAACCCAAAGAGATGGTTGAGCATACCTGACTTTTGGGAAGCTGTTTTAGCAAGAGTGGTAATATGATCTTTCCAAGAAAGGTTAGGTGAAAAAGATACACCTAGAATGTTAAAAGAAGATGTTAGGTTGAGTTGTGTATTGTTGAAGAATAGTTGATAGTCTTGTGGAAGATTGTGATGGAGAGATAGAGAGAGAAACTGGGTTTTGGAGACATTGAAAGTAACAGATTTTCTCTCCCCAATCAGAAATAATTGAAATATCAGAAGATAGGCATTCTATGGCCTCAACACGTTTATTTTGGAGTGTATGCATGCTGGGATGATGTGAAAACAAAAAAATAGTTGAATAGTGCAAGGTAGTCATCAGCATATGAATGGATAAGACTAGAGGTACAATTGAGATGATCTTTGATAAATATTTGACAGAGCATTGGAGACAGATCCCCGAGGTACACCAGAGTTGATAGATTGAGGAAGTGAATGATGCCCGTTCACAACTGCAGCTATGGAGCGGTCTGAAAGGAAATTAGAGACATAGGCACAGATAGAGAGAAAGACACCGAAGGAGAGTAGTTTGGAAATTTAAGACTTGGCTTTCGATATGCCTAGAGCACTAGAAATAGTCTCATCAAAGTCCCGAAAGGAGGATGACCAAGAGTTAATAAGATAAGCAAGAAGATCACCATACTGGCGATCTGAGAGTAGGTGCGCACCCTAAGACATTTGAGACAGGTTGAATTAGAGCAAACTTCCAGGATCAAGGAAAGACATTAGAGGATAGGCAGAGCCAAGGCAGGGAGTCAGCAAGGAAGCACAGTTTATGAGTACAAAATGGAGTAAGACCATCCAGTCCGTATGTCTTCTTAGTATTAATCCCAGAGAGGGTCGAGAGTAGATCCTTAAAAGAGATTATGATATTAGGCATAAGTAAGTGAGAGAGGAGTGGAGAGGGAGGAGTAGCACCGGAAACATCCAAGGTGGAGATTTTAGCGCACGTTTGAGAGAAGAGTTCAGCTTTGTAAGAGGAAGAGGTGATGGTGGTTCCATCAGATTGGAAAAGAGGAGGTAAAGACTAGGAAGTGAAATTGCTGGAGAAGTTTTTGCCTAGATGCCAAAAGCTTGGAAAGAGCTTTAGTTGGAAATTTCAGAACATTTGTTATTGAAGAGTTTTGGCAAGTCGAAGAACACATTTGGCTTGATTCCGAACAGAGACATTTAAGGTACAGAATTCTTGAGTTTTAAGGCAACAGTACCGTTTGAATGCTTCCTCCTTATTGCGACCGGAAGTAGAACAAGCATTAGTAAACCAAGATTTTTGTGAGTTAGTCTTAGAGAAAGAGAATGGGATATTTGCTTTAATTCCCGAAAGGATTACCTCCAGTAATGTGCTCGGCACTCTGTGAGGGTCCCTGGCCATTGAAGCAAATATCATTCCATGGGAAATAAAAAAAAGTACTGCCGTAAAGCCTCCCAGTCGGCAGCGCCAAAGTGTCACAAGCGCCGCCGGCTGAGGGGGTCAGTTAACCGTACTGGAGAGAAGGGACAGGTGACAGAGATCTATCTCTATCTATTGCCGGACGCCTTCCTCCCCTTACGAGGGTGGCCATACACAGAATGCCCCCAAGCGGACCTATTCCCTGTGAGAGGGACAACCCGAGCCAGTTTAGTGAAGGACTTACAGGATTGACCACTCAATTTAGGATCCGTCCAACTCCGAGGCCCGGTGACAGAGATAAGGTTAGTAATACTACTACCTTTACTACTACTACTACTAATAATAATAGTAATAATACCACTCTGGATCATAGATTCTACAATTACTACTACTACTCACCTGAAGGCACCAGTAGATCCAGTAGCAACATCACGCCCATAATGAATAGTCCCCCGCCCACTAGCCGCTTACGCCCCAGACATGAGATAATGGGCGTGATGAGGAGAAAGGCAAAGATCTCCATAATCCCACTCAAACCAATATACAGAGTTGGTTGGGTACTGTAAGGATTGATAGTCAATATAATTATATTTAAATATATATGCATATATGCATATATATATATATATATATATATATATATACACACACACAGAAAGAGAGAGAGAGATATATCACACAACATTTACTCATAGTTTACATATTAAGTTTATTAGAGAGTTCATGAAGGTCTCTGGACCCTTTTAACACCTCGAACCCCAGTGTCAAGACGTGTTCGACGGCAATGTATGTAATGCTCAGCCCCAGCATCGATACTGTATCGACGGCTATTCTCGCCCTCAACCCGTAGATTACCAGTGACGTTCTTTTTATTATATTCTGGCAACTATTAGACGATTGTATTCAGCTTAGGAAGGACATCTACCAATCAAAAGGCTACAGACTAACTTAATTTATCCTTTTAGCTACCATATGTCCTTCCAAAGCTTCATAAAATCGTCTAAATGCAGCTGAAATAAAAACCAAAAGATGTCGCCGGTAATGTACGGGTTAATTTCCCCTGTTATAGGGGTAAACAAGAACCCCTAGATGACCTCAGTGAGTGCTTTTATGCATGTATTCCTTCATTACTAATCTATTTTAACCAATACCATTACTTTTCAGGAAAATATAACAAATTCGAAATTTACCTAGGTTCTGGGTGTCAATCAATAATAAATCAGCTGTGGCTCAATGGGTTAATTGACAAACCTGGAAGGTCCTTATCCCAGATGTTGATGTGAAGAGACCTTGTCCAGAAGTATAGTTACATCTGAGCAGGTGAAGCCATTGATTTCGGGGGCTAATGAGTGATTGGTGCTTCTGAATGCTTGTGTGCTTCCTTTTTTTGGGCGAACTGTTATGTGTTCCTCTCCTATCACCTGTTTTTCCTTTCTCGAGTATTTTGCTGATCCTCCCTACCCTTTGTGGGAGTAAGGGCTGGTTACTGACTGACGGACTTATATATTCTGTTTAATTGGATGAAGAGTAGAAGTCCCCCGATACTCCCGATATTCCCATGAATTAACATGTACAAATTGCAAACTAAACAAACCACAACTGGGACAAAGACAATATAAAGTCAAATTAACTTATCAAAATCGCTATGTGGAAACAACACTTACTAAAATAAAATGCATGAAATAAAAGAACACAATCCACCACATAGGGTGTACATTACTACATGAGCAAGTTAATCTGATTCCCAAGCAAACTAATCGCACACATAACAACGCACTATCGTCACGTTCAAGAAATTAGTCAATTTGGGAAGTCAATAATATACATGGGAATTCCCTATAGGTAAATAATCTTGATGGACCAGATCACAAAATTGCACGAATCTGTACCATCCAAGGAGGTAAAACTTTTGCATAATATCCATAAATCGGCTATTAACTCCTTGAGGATAATGACCCGTTTTGACTATTGATGATAATTTACAGCTTAGGATGGATCTGTACGAATTAAAAGGTTGAACTTTCTAAAATAAGTTCAATCGTGTAGTAATAGCCAGATACAAATATTAACGCCTTGATGATCATATTGCGTTTTGTTAGTTGATTCTGGCTATTATTAGACGATTTTATAAAGCCTAGAAGAGATCTGTAGGAATTAATAATGTGAAAACTATACCAATTATCCTTCTGACTTCTGCATACCCTTCCTAATCCTAATACAAATCGTCTAATAATAGCCAGAACAAACTGTTAAACTGTTATGATCCTCAAAAGGTTAATAAACAACTGACAGTCGCTAGTTGGAATATGTTTCGTTACGGTCGTTCAAGGGTGGTACGAGAGAGAGTACAAAGGAGTACAAAGGAAATCAAGCAACAACATATCTAGTGACTCTTCTAGGTTACTTGTCCTCCAAAACACTGAGGATCAAGTGTCCAAACAGTGGTTTAGAGTGGGTAAGGGAACATTGGAAAGGGAACTACTGCCCTGGAACTAATGTCCGTGGCAGGATTAGGAAGTTAGTAGAGGACAGATGGGTTTGTAACTGAGGTGGGGATAAAATAAAGTTATTCATTTACAAACGCAGTCAGTCGCGGGTTTGATGCGAGATATTTGTCTAAGCGGAGTTTAAATGAATCAACGGTGATGCAGTTTATAACGTTTCGGGGAAGCCCATTCCACAAGTTGACAACTCGATTGAAGAAGACATTCTTAGATTCGTGCGAGTTAAAAGATTTACCAATAATTTTGCAACCGTTTCCCCGTGTGTAATTAGATTGGTCGATAGTGAAGTACTTACTACAGTTCATATTGTCGATGCCTTTGATGATTTTGAACACTTAAATTAAGTCACCTCTTAATCTGCGCTGGGTTAAAGGAAATAGATTTAATTCTCTAAGACGCTCTTCGTATGGTTTGTTCTTTAGGCTGGGTATCATTTTGGTAACTCTACGTTGAACTCGTTCTAGCTTGTTTATATCTTTTTGGTAATAAGGGCACCAGGATTGAACGCAGTATTCCAGAAGAGGGCGGACTAAGGAATTGTAAAGGGTTAGGATAACTTCTTTGGATTTATGCTCAAAATTTAATGACCTGCCTATAAAGCCCATTATTTTGTTTGCCTTCTTAACAAGTTTTGAACATTGTTGACTCTGTTTTAGGTTACTCGATATTGTTACTCCCAGATCGGTTTCTCTGTTTACATTCTTAAGCTGAGTGCCATTCATCGAATAGTTTGCTTTCTCATTTAGGTATCCGATATGTAGTACTTTACATTTATCCGCATTGAAACTCATTTGCCAAATTTGGGCCCAACATGACAATTTATCTAGATTGTGTTGCATATCGTCAACTTGTTCTTTTGAGAGTACGCTATTTGCAATTTTTGTATCGTCAGCAAATTTTGAGATTGTACAGGTGAGACCCTCATCTATGTCGTTGATGTAAATTAGAAAGAGAATTGGTCCTAGTACCGATCCCTGGGGTACCCCGCTACTTACATTGGTCCATTTAGATGCCTTACCGTTTATGACTATCTTTGCTTTCTGTTGCCGAGCCAATTTTCTATCCATTTCAACACACCGTCTTGTATTCCATGCGCTTTTAGTTTTAGCAGTAAACGTTTGTGGGGAACTTTGTCAAAGGCCTTTTGAAAATCAAGGTATATAATATCTACAGCTTTACTCTCATCGTAGAGGTTGAGGATATCGTGGAAGAAGTCTAAGAGGTTTGTTAAACAGGAACGTTTTTTTACGAAAGCCGTGTTGAGTATCTTTAAGTATGTTATTTTCCTCTAAGTGATTTACGAGTCTGTCTCGTATGACCGTTTCTAGCATTTTACATACAACTGAGGTTAAGCTAATTGGACGATAGTTACTGGGTAGTGATTTGCTGCCTTTTTTTAATATCGGTGTTACGTTGGCTAGCTTCCACTGATCAGGCATAGTTCCAGACTGCAAGGATTTATTGAATAGTAATGTCAGTGGTTTGGAGAGCTCATCCTTAGCTTCCTTTAGAACTCTAGGCGAGATTGTATCAGATCCAGGCGTTTTATTTACCTTGAGTTTATCTAAACAATTCAATACTTCTCTCTCTGTAACGGTGATATTGCTTAGAACATCTGAATTATCAATCTGAATCGGCGATGGTGTAGAGATATCACTGAGGTCTTCTGTTGTAAACACTGATGCAAAGAAGGTATTGAGGGCATTACTCATTTGTACTTCGTCTTTGGTGTATTTTCCATTTTCATCGACTAACGGTCCAACAGTTGAAGTAACTACTTTTGTCTTTCTGATATAACTATAGAATTCTTTCGGGTTTGTTTTACTTTGATTCGCAATATGTAACTCTAAGGTCTTTTTACTTTGCTTAATTAACTTTTTGGCTTTGCGTCGTAGCTCTACAAATTTCAGCCGTTCTTCGTCATTTTGTGAGGATTTTAATCTATCATTAGCAAATTTGTTACCAAGCAGGCAGTTTGAAATATCTTTATTCCACCATTTGGGCTTATTATTATGGCCTGGACGCCGTATTTTCGATGGTATGCAGTCTTGCACTGCTTTTAGGTAAGTGGTTTCGAACAACTTCCAGGATGTATTTATGTCGTTATTGTTAATTAAAAAGCTCCAGTCAGTTTCTTTAAACATAGCTCTAAGTTTATGGAAGTTTGCTTTCTTGAAATTAGGGACTTTTTCGATGCTACTATTTGGTTCATTACTAGTAAACTTTAAAGTGAAAGTTATCGTACGATGGTCGCTGTTACTGAATTCATCACCAACATTCAAATTCTCTATCAATTCTTCTTTTGTTGCAAGTACAATGTCAAGAACGTTATTACCACGGGTCGGCGTTCGAACAAATTGATAAAGCGAACGCTCTTGCAAGTTCGTATACAAGTCATGTCCAGAGTGTGAAGTAAGAGTATCGCCCCACTTGGTCACAGGTAAATTAAAGTCGCCAAAAATTACGGTATCTTGTGAGTTACTTACATCTGCAATTTGTTCGTAAATTTCTCGGTCAGTTTGTACTGATTGAGCTGGAGGTCTGTATATTAACGCAAGTATTATTTTTGTACCTTTATTATTCTTTATTAGCACAAAAGATGTGTCGACGTTCACAATTTGAGGTTTTGACAAGAGGGTAGGGTTAAGACTTTCTTTGATATAAAGTAAAACGCCACCTCCATTTCGATTTATTCGGCTTTTCTCAAACATTACATAACCGGGAAGTGAATACTCTGCTAAAAAGTCTCTATTTTCTGTATTGAGCCAAGATTCTGTTATGCCAATCACATCATAATTTTCTGTAAACACTAGCTCCTCTAAATCTGAAAATTTATTGCGTATGCTACGAGCGAGCGTTTGCATAGAAAACCTTTAAATTTGTTATTTTAGAACTCACGGAGAGAGAGAGAGAGAGAGCGAGGATGAGAGAATGAGAGATACATAGGTAGGTAGATAGATAGATAGATAGATAGATAAATATAGATAAATAGATAGATAGATAGATAGAGAGAGAGGAGAGAGAGAGGTAGGTTTAATGGTCAGTGAAGGATACCTAAACTGGAAGATGTATTTTTCTGTATTTAGAGGTTTTCTTATCCTTATAATAGCCAGTGTGATGTCCCTGTGGTTGTTTACTGTATATATGGATGGAGTCATGAAAGAAATACAAGGAAGAGCAGTGGATGTTGGTGTATCGCTGATAAGGGAGGGAAATGAGTGGAAGCTGCCTGTACGGCTATTTGCTGATGATACAGTTCTGATGAGCGATAATGAATGGGTCTGGTAAATGTGGTTGGAACTGTGCAAAAAACGGAATCTGAAGGGATGCTGGTTGGGAGGAGGGGCGTCGACTGACTGGGGACAGAGGTGCATGGGGGCAGTTCGTTCGTGGCCACCCCTTCGGGGATCACGGTGTCAGGCAATAATAGATAGATAGAGATAATAGCCAGCCTAATGGATAACAAGCAGCTAAATAGTAATATATATAGTTTAACCCCTTCAAGATATGACGGGCATTAGCAGTTTATTCCTGCTATCATATAGCTTAGGAGAGGGTCTATGGGAATTGAAACGATGAAGACTTAATTAACTCTCTGACTACCATATACCCTTCCTAATCTGAGTAAAATCTTCATATTATAGCCAGAAAACAGAAAATAAGTGCTTACTCAATCTTCAGTGGGTTAACAAATAAATTACCCACTCACTCGGTAAAATTGTTGGCGTTAATAGCGATGCCGACATAGGTGAGGCCAAGAAAGAAAAATAACGCCGTTGTCACCAGTATAATAATTCTCATGCCGGGGCTTTGGAAGTACACCCACACCTCCTGTACACCCTCCACGATTTTGGTCAAGAGAGGCACTGATTGGTCTTGTAGCCGGAGTTCTATGTCACTGTTGTATTTGTTGGCCTGGTGGATGGTAAGAAATATGATTTAGTTTGTTAGTTAAGGGGAGGCAGACCGTTTGTTTGGTCTATTAATTAATTTATGCATATATTCTTTTAGTTTCCTCCCTTGACCTCCATCAAGCTTAGAAAAACACGCCCTACACCCCCCTTCAAGATAAATTTGTACATTTTTCGGTAGAAAACTTTCCGGCCAAAGGCGAGCTCCTCTTGAAATTGCAGGCTCGCTATCGATCGGCAAGAAATAATAGACACCTAAATGGCACGAAAGGTCTTAAACTTGACAACGAAATGGGGTGAAAGGTGTTAAAATCGCCAAGCTAATGGGCCGAACGTCTTATAATCTCAAAACTAGTAAGGCTAAACATTAGGGAGAAGGGGGTCCAGAAAAATGGTCTGCCTCCCCTTAAATGCCACTTCAGAGGCTATCAACCCATTGTATTATTAAGCCAACTCACTGTAAGTCAAGAATAGCGTCAAACTGGAGCCTTTTTTCGAGAACTCCAGTCCCTTCGACGATTTAAATAGGGGCAATTTAGATATAATTGAGTTCTGTGTCGTTGTTGTATTTGTTGGCCTGTTGTAATCTGAAATACAATGGGTTAAACAGTCATTATCCCAAATGGCCACGAATTATAGCGACCACAATCTTAAATAGCCTACGTTAAGTTAGGCAAAATTTTAATTTTCTTCATGTCTATACCTCGGTAGTTAAAGCTTTAAGATTCTGGTTGGTATGTAATAGTTACCAGATTAGATGACAATAGCTTAACCCTTAAAGATCGGGGTTGGACTTAAGTCCGGTTCCAATTTGCAGCAAGTTAGGAGCATTATTAAGGCTTTTAACCCTTTATTAGCAGCGCGCAACTTATGTGTGTGAAAGAAATTTGGACTAAGTGGCGGTTCACAACTAATGTCGTGTGCCATTTTCAGCACGTAATGTTGCTGAGAGAGAGAGAGATAAGTGGTGGCAGGAGAGTAGCAAGCGTATGACTGCTCCAGACCACCGCGGTGGACCTACTGACATGAATCCCACCCTCCCCCACCCTCACGCACTCGCTACACAGGGAATTATGTAGGCAAACTACCTAATTACATGGTTTTTGCACTCGTGTTGCGCGATCATTGCAAGAAAACTAGCGGTTGTACAAGGATGGTTGGGGTGTCATTGGAAAGCTCTGTTTATGCCCTTTCAGGGATAGATACTTGTTTTACGCTCTGGGTCTTATTTAGGCATGAAAATGATCACGTAAACAACCCTATTTAGGGTAAAAACACCCGGCTGGGCGGTACATATAAATTACCGCCTAGGCCGCTCGTTAGGTGTTAAAGGATTAAAATAGAGTGCAAATAGCCGGGAGCGCAGCGGGCCAGACAGCTGACTCCCAGAGCTTACCGCCGCCCATTAACTCATGTTCCCTGTGTTCTCGAGAGGCCGGCAGTGTAGCCAGTAGTGAGCATAGCTGGGAAATATATGCCGCTATACGCTAAACTCCCATGTTACTGGTATCACTGTATGAGAACCACGAGTGCTATGTAGCTCGTTCTGGTCTCATTTTGAAGCTTTTAGCGCCTAGTTTTTTGCTAAATAATTTTGTTTTCATGCAGATACTTGATTTATCATGCAGGAGGGCCTGAATATGCCCAAATAAGCCCAAAACCCCCCGCTAGACAAGGGTTAATGTATTGCACAATAAATGTTAGGTTAGGGTATTGGTCAGGAGAGACACTGATTGTGATAGATTTGAGTTCTATGTTGCGTTTGCATTTGTTGGCCTGATGGAGATCAAGAAACACGATTTAAAAAAATATATCTGTGAAATTTACAGGGGTAAAAAAGTGTGGTGGGAGGGCTTCACTGCAAGTCTGCCTGCCGAGATCGGAACCTCTCCGGGTGGTCGGGGGCCGGGGGAGTGCTGGAGGGACCTTGGTGACCCTGGTCTTTGGGTCTTCTCCTGGATGACCTAGATGTGTGTGAATTTGTGTTTTGTTTTTGTGTTTATTGTTTTCTGTTGTGATTCATGTTGTCCCTATTCTTGCTCTGTCTTGAGTCGGCCCCCCCCCCCCCCCCCCGAAAACAAATAAAATAAAGTAGCACGTGCCGTTTTGCCCAAAATCAAAACGGCATACCCAACTCTGCGATGGGTTACCATCATCACTATGAATACCATCATCAATCACAATCACCATCATCACTGCTACTGCCATCATCACTACAATTGCCACAATCATCACGACTAATGTCATCATCACCATTACTATGATCATCACTACTACAATTATTACAATCATCACTACTATTCTCACCATCATCACTACTACGGTCACCATTGTCACTACTATCATCATTGATACTACACCTATCAACCATCATTACTACTATCATAACCATCTTACAATCATCATTACTAGTTAACATCATTACTACTACTATAACCATCAATATTACTACTGTCACAAGTATTACCATCATGTATCCTACTATCACCATCATCACTACTACTGCCATCATCACCATTACTATCATCAGTACAACTTTCACCATCATCACTACTACTCACCATCATCACTAATACTAAGACCATCGTCACTACCATCATCACTACTGTCATCACTATCCCTACAACTATCATCATTATTTATCACCATCACTACTATTATGACCATCATCACTACTACTAGTATTGTCACCATAATATCTACTACTGTCACCATCATATCTGTCACCATCATATCTACTACTGTCATCATCAATACAAACACAACCATTATCACTACTATCACCATTAATCCCACTATTACTACCACTTCTAACGCCAACAACTAAACTAAAGTAGACGTGCCGTTTTGCCCAAAATAAAAACGGCATACCCAACTCTGCGATAGGTTACCATCATCACTACTAATATCATCATCAATTACAATCACCATCATCACTACAACTGCCACAATCATCACAACTACTTTTATCACCATTACTATGATCATCATCACTACTACAATTACAATCATCGCTACTACTCTCACCATCATCACTACTACTGTCACCATTGTCACTACCATCTTAATCACTACTATCATCATTGATACTACAACTATCAACCATCATTACTAATATCATCACCACCATCTTACACTCATCATTACTACTGTTAACATCATCACTACTACTATAACCATCATCATTACTACTGTCACCATCATCACTACTACTGCCATCATCACCATTACTATGATCTTCATCACCACAACTATTGTCATCATCACTACTACTCACCATAATCACTAATACTCACACCATCGTCACTTCCATCATCACTACTGTCATTATTATCACTACAACTCTCATTACTTATCACCATCATCACTATTACTAGTAGTCACCATCATATCTCTACTGTCATCATCATCACTACTGTCAACATCATCAATACAACTACAACCATCATCACTTCTATTATCACCATCAGCACTACTATCACCATCAATCCCACTATTACTACCATCACTTCTAATGCCAACTAAACTAACAACTTAGCAAATGCGTAGCGAGATGTTTTCGCCCCCAGAACGAATGACTTCTTAGTGTGTGAGTCCCTTTGGCCATCATTGCTGGGGGGGGGGGTAAAACCATATTTTGGACCTAAAATCATAACTATTGCATAAATTCAAAAAATATTTTTTGACTGACGTTTGCATTCACGCAACAAATGTTTGTGTGAAATTTGGTGAAAATCCGTCCAACGGTCTAGGAGGAGTTCCGAGACAGACGGACAACGACAATGACAACGCCATCGACAGAATTTTGTTTTGTGTGGTACCCACTATATGGGGGGCGATACCAAACTCTGCTTACGCAACGTTGATAAAGTAGACGTGTCGTTTTGCCCAAAATCAAAATGGCATACCCAACTCTGCGATGGGTTACCATCATCACTACTAATATCATCATCACTACTACTTCCTTCATCACTACAACTGCCACAATCATCACGACTACTGTCATCATCACCATTACAGTAGACGTGCCGTTTTGCCCAAAATCAAAACGGCATACCCAACTCTGCGATAGGTTACCATCATCACTACTAATACCATCATCAATCACAATCATCACTACTACTGCCATCATCAATACAACTGCCACAATCATCACGACTACTGTCATCATCACCATTACTATGATCATCATCACTACTACAGTTACAATCATAACTACTACTCTCATCATCACTACTACTGTCACCATTGTCACTTCCATCTTAATCACTACTATAATCATTGATACTAAAACTATCAACCATCATTATTACTATCATCACCACCATCTTTCAATCATCATTACTACTGTTAATATCATCACTACTACTATAACCATAATCATTACTACTGTCACAAGTATTACCATCATGTATCCTATCACCATCATCACTACTACTGCCATCATCACCATTACTATGATCTTCATCATCACAACTATTGTCATCACTACAACTTTCACCATCATCACTACTACTCACCATCTATCAATGGAAGTTAAATATTACTAAGCTATAATGAATCAAATAAAATCAATCTAAATGAAAACTACTCTATATCTAAATTGAATTCAATCTGAAACAAGCTAATTTATATCCAAAGGTCCCACATAATAAATGTATATATAGGGTAAGGTTATAAGGGTTAATATTAGCCAGGAATTAACTCACCAATAGTTCCACGTGGCAATGAGGCAAGGGAGAACGCTTTACCCAATATGGCGGTGGACAATGGGGAACGAGACTTCGGTCCCAAGACACGAGTCAAGTTAAAGAAAGAATAAATGATTACATGGGAATGGACATGAATAATATGCTTATCTATCAGTCAGTCATGATGTCGATGAGAGCGTCGTGATGGTGTAGTTGTGTGTATTGCTGTATGTGTATTGTGATTAGAGGCACAAAAGCACGATCAACTGAGGGCGGAAAATTAGATGTTAACTGGTTGGTGTTCGTGAAGGCTCTGGCGTACCTCAAAAGCACACCTTGCTGCCTTGGCAAACCGCCAGGAGCCCAAATTATCGTACCGCATTTAGGTTGCTCTATACGATAAATTATATTAATATATACGATAAATTCATATATACTACATAAGACCATGGCAATATTGCTTAATAGCATATTAGGCCTTTTATAACTTAACTTATTTACAATCTTATAATATACGATATACTCGTCCTACGTCGTGCTGTAGGAGAGATCGTGACGTCACAGAGACATACAAGATCACAAAAGAGTCATATTCTATCGTATTTATACGATAATCACTAATACTCACACCATTGTCACTACCATCATCACTACTGTCATCATTATCACTACAACTATCATCATTACTTGTCATCATCATCACTACTATTATGACCATCATCACTACTACTACTACTGTCACCATCATATATACTACTGTCACCATCATATCTACTACTGTCATCATCATCACTACTGTCATCATCATCAATACAACTACAACCATCATCACTTCTATTATCACCATCATCACTTCTATTATCACCATCATCACTACTATCACCATCAATCCCACTATTACTACCATTACTTCTAATGCCAACTAAACTAACTTAACCTAGCAAATGCAGAGCGAGATGTTTTCGCCCCCAGAATGAATGCGTTCTTAGTGTGCGAGCCCCTACGGGGCTCACACACTTAATAACGCCATCATTGCTGAGGGGGGGGGGGGGGGGGGGGGGGGTATGGGAGGAGGGGGGGGGGAGGTAAAACCATATTTTGGACATAAAATCATAACTATTGCATAAATTCAAAATCTTTTTTGACTGACGTTCGCATTCACGCAACAAATGTTCGTGTGAAATTTGGTGAAAATTCATCCAACGGTCTAGGAGGAGTTTCGAGACAGACGGACAACGACAACAACGACAACGACGACGACAGACATTTTTTTTGTGTGGTACCCACTATACGGGGGGGCGATACCAAACTCTGCTTACGCAGAGTTGATAAAGTAGACGTGCCGTTTTGCCCAAAATCAAAACGGCATACCCAACTCTGCGATGGGTTACCATCATCACTACTAATATCATCAATCACAATCACCATCATCACTACTACTGCCATCATCACTACAACTGCCACAATCATCACAACTAGTTTTATCATCACCAATACTATGATCATCATCACTACTACAATTACAATCATCGCTACTACTCTCACCATCATCACTACTATCATCATTGATACAACTATCAACCATCATTACTAATATCATCACCACCATCTTACAAGTTGTTGGAAGGAACATAATAATTGATATTGGTTCAGGGGTAATTTATCGAGAGGACTTCCCTAGTGGTTAAGGCCCCATTAATTGCTCTTTCCATTCACATATGCATAGCCTACGTGAGTTGCAGTTGGGATGTGTGTACATGCTTAGATTGATATGCAGGATTCGAAGTTGCATAATAAATCGTAGGCAGTGTCCACCATTCTTTAACTGTCTTCGTGGTGCGATGCATAAGGTGTTGATTTTCGGTGTGAGCATCCTGGATTCGAATCCACGGACTGTCACATGTGTTTGTAAATTTCATTAATCGATTTTAGGAGTATAGTTGGTTGTTGGAAGGAACATAATAATCAACATTACTACTATAACCATCATCATTACTACTGTCACAAATATTACCATCATTTATCCTACTGTCACCATCATCACCATTACTATGATCTTCATCACCACAACTATTGTCATTATCACTACAACTTTCACCAATCCTCACTACTACTCACCATTATCACTAATGCTCACAATACTTATGACAGTAGAACGTGCCGTTTTGCCCAAAATCAAAACGGCATACCCAACTCTGCGATGGGTTACCATCATCACTATTAATGCCATCATCACTACTACTTCCTTCATAACTACAACCGCCACAATCATCACGACTACTGTCATCATCACCATTACTATGATCATCATCACTACTACAATTACAATCATCACTACTACTCTCACCATCATAACTACTACTGTCACCATTGTCACTACCATCTTAATCACTACTAGCATTGATACTACAACTATCAACCAGCATTACTACTATCATCACCACCATCTTACACTCATCATTACTACTGTTAACATCATCACTACTACTATAACCATCATCATTACTACTGTCACAAGTATTACCATCATGTATCCTACTGTCAACATCATCACTACTACTGCCATCATCACCATTACTATGATCTTCATCATCACAACTATTGTCATCATCACTACAACTTTCACCATCATCACTACTACTCACCATAATCACTAATACTCACACCATCGTCACTTCCATCATCACTACTGTCATTATTATCACTACAACTATCATTACTTATCACCATCATCACTACTATTATGACCATCATCACTATTACTAGTACTGTCACCGTCATATCTACTACTGTCACCATCATATCTACTACTGTCATCATCATCACTACTGTCATCATCATCACTACTATTATCACCATTATCACTACTATCACCATCAATCCAAATATTACTACCATCACTTCTAATGCCAACTGAACTATGCGTAGCGAGATGTTTTCGCCCCCAGAACGCAATCATCGCTGGGGGGGGGGGGGGGGGGGGAACCATATTTTGGACCTAAAATCATAACTATTGCATAAATTCAAAAAATCTTTTTTGACTGACGTTCGCATTCATTCACGCAACAAAATTGTTCGTGTGAAATTTGGTGAAAATCCGTCCAACGGTCTAGGAGGAGTTCCGAGACAGACGGACAACGACAACGCCGACGACAGACATTTTGTTTGTGTGGTACCCACTATACGGGGGGGCGATACCAAACACTGCTTACGCAGAGTTGATAAAACAAATAGGAAAAGTGGGGATTGGGCCTGAGCATATAGATAGATAGAAATAATGAAGAGGAGAATCCTCCCGTACACCTTCCACGAGTTTGGTTAGGCAGGTATCACACGAGAGCTTTTATAGTCAACATTCGATAATCAAAAAATGTCTGGCAACATTTCTGGACTATTTGGCACTGTTTTCGGAAACTAGACTGTTGATAGATGCATTTAGGTTACCGAAAAAGTGTAAATGTTGATCTCATAAGCTGCCATACCAGTGTTGAGGATAAATGTTGAGGGAAAAAGCGCTTGTGTGATACCGGCTTTAGCAGAGGCACTAATTGGGTTTGTAGCCGGAGTTTCATGGTGCTGTTGTAATTGTTGGCCTTCTATAATATATATAAATCAAAAATATACATCGATGTAAGTTAATTCAGAAGGCTAATCTATTTTTTATTAATTTCGCCACACCACCAAACACCTCCAATGAAATTAATGAAAGCATATATGTGATCCATTGGGATTCGAACCGGGGTTATCACACACAGATGTTTAGACACCTTAACCATTACACCTCCAAGACGGTTGGTTAAAGGTTTATGCACACGCCTACGACTTATTATCCATTCTCGAATACTGGTTATTAATCTAATCGTGTTCATATTCCCACCGCACTATGGTAGCCTAATGTTTAAGTGAGAGGAAAGAATATTCATGAACATATAGAATGGCCTCCCTACAAAATATCCCTGAACCTACTAATATATAGAAATCAAGAATATACATAGATGGAAATTAATTCAGAAGCCTAATTCAGCCAGTAGATCTCAAACAGTAGCTGTGTAGTGTAAATGTTCTAATGGTTCACTCTGATATCAAAGTCTCTAGCGGCTTCTAGCCCACTCATAAATATTCGTGGACTTCACCTATTATCAAATTACGGAAGTATATATCTGGAAGCGAATGTATAGATATACATTTCTATACATTAACTACAAAACTGTATATTGCATTTATTGAAAATCAAGTTTCACCTTACTGCAGTAAGACAGTTATGCGAGAAGTATTTAAAGAAGCATAAGGAGATATTTTGGGCTTTTATGGACTTGGAAAAAGCGTATGATCGTGTGGACCGTGAAGCAATGTGGAAGGTGTTAAGGATTTATGAAATAGGAGGAAATTTGTTAGAAGCAGTTAAGAGTTTTTATGAAGGGAGCAGAGCATGTGTGAGAGTAGGAAATGGTGAGTTGAGTGAATGGTTTGAGGTAGAGGTAGGTTTGCAACAGGGTTGTGTAATGTCACCATGGCTGTTTAATATGTTTTGGATGGTGTGGTGAGGGAGGTGAAAAGGAGAACTATGGGAAGAGGATTGGGTTTAGTAGGAAAGAATGGTAGAGATTGGGAGTTGAATCAGTTGCTGTTCGCTGATGCCACAGCATTGGTGGCGGATTCTGATGAGAAACTGCAGCGGGTAGTCAAAGAGTTTGGTGTGGTTTGTGGAAGGAGGAAACTGATGGTGAACGTCAATAAAAGTAAAGTAATGGTGTGTAATAGGGGAGAGCATAGGGTGAATCTAGATGTGAGGCTGGATGGGGAAATATTGGAACAAGTAGAGTGTTTTAAATATCTAGGAGGAACGATAAGTAGGAGTGGAGGTATGGAAATGGAGGTAAAACAGAGTGTGTGTGAAGGAAGGAAGGTTTTCGGAGCAATGGGAAGTATGTGGAAGACGGGAAATCTCGAGTGAAAGTAAAAAGTATACTGTATCAAGAAATTGTTGTGCCAACAGTGCTGTATGGGGCTGAGACATGGGCTCTGAAGAAAAAGGAGAAAAGAGGGCTGGATGTGATGGAGATGAGCTGCTTGAGGAGTATGTGTGGAGTTACTCGTAGAGACAGATTGAGGAATGAAGATACGTAGGAGAGGGGCAGCAGGAATATTTGTCAGCCAGAGTGGACAGAAGGGTGCTGAGCTGGTATGGTCATGTTGAACGAATGGGAGATGAAAGGCTTACAAAGAGAATATGTGAGTCAGGTACAAGGGGAGATAGAAGGGCAGGAAGACCCCCATTGAGATGGAGAGACTGTGTAAGAAAAGCTTTTGATGATAGAGGAATGACTATAGATCAGGCAGGGGAAGTGGTGGTGGACAGGAGTGAATGAAGAATGCTTGTGAATAGTTGAGTGAACAAGTGGTCATTTGGAGTAAGGGGTCGGGTGCAAGTTGGACTAGACAATAGTCCATCAGGCGCCTGGACCGGGGAGACGATTAATATGAAGGGTGCGCCTGGAAGTGTGGTGGGAGGGCTTGCGGCTTTGGCTCCGCTTCATGTCTGCCTGCCGAGATCGGAACCTCTCCGGGGGGCCGGGGGAGTGCTGGAGTGACCTTGGTGACCCTGGTCTCTGGGTCTTCTCCTGGGTGACCTGGATGTGTGTGAGTTTGTGCTTTTTATCTGTGTTTATTCGTTGTTTTATGTTGTTTTTGTGTTTTCCCTGTTCTTGCTCTGTCTTGAGTCGGCTACCCCCAAAATGGGGATTGGGCCTGAGCATATAGATAGATAGATAGAAGTTTCACCTAACAAATAATCTAGATAGATATAATTGCATACAGAAAACATAGGATGTCCACGAATTCCTATGAGTGGGCTAGAGAATAGGGCATCCGAGGGTAGCCATAATCAATGTACCAAGAGGGTTTAACTTTGTTCTAAACCACAATTATTAACCCCTTCTGTACCGGCATTGTCATTGTTATATATTTTAATCTAGCTATATTTAGATGATTTTGTGCAGTTTTAGAAGGATATGTGGTAGGTAATAAGGGTTAAGTGAAAGATTGGGTAAGAGGTATCCTCACCAGGATTTGAACCCACTCACTCCAGGTATATTTGGGAGAGTCGGGCACCACTCGGCCATGAGCGGATGGTTACGGTGCCCGACTCTCCCAAATATACCTGGAGTGAGTGGGTTCGAACCCTGGTGAGGATACCTCTTACCCAACCTGTCGTACTTAATCGTACATAATTGATATTAAGTGAAAGAGTTCGAAGGCTGTTCAAGTGTTCATTGCTGAAGGCTCTTTCTAAGCTGAATACAATCGTCTAATTGTAGCTAGATTACCATTAAAAAAAACTCACCGGTACAGAAGGGGTTAAAAATGTCTGGTGAAAGGACAAAACAAGTCATAGTCACTTACTGTCAAGATCCCCTCAATGGCTGAAGGAAGGTCTGGCAGATCTACTCTATTCCACCTCTCAGCCTTCTCTATGATGGCCAGAGCTTCCTTACCCCTGCCTTGTTGGAGCAGCCAGCGGGGGGATTCGTCTACCAAGCTAGGAAGAGAGTCGATGTATAGCCCCATTAGTTTTGAGAAATAAAATAAAAAACAAAACAAAAATAATAAAATAGAGTAAAATAGGAAATAAAAAATAAAAATAGGAAAAGTGGGGATTGGGCCTGACATAATTATAATATAGATATAGTTTTGAGATTTTAGACTTCCTCTCTCTCTCCAACTTTCCTTTTTCCCTCTCAACACTCTTCCAAAAGTAGATACGATGTGCCGTTGTAAGGGCTTACCCCTCACTACCTTTACCTGACCTGACCTGACCTGAGAAGTTCACTCTTAGTTTGGTGATTTTAAGACCTTTTGTGCGTTTTAGGTGTCGATGTTTTCATGGCGAGTGATAGCGAGCCTGTAATTTAGGAGGAATCGGCCTTCGGTCTGGACGTTTTCCTACCAACAAAAGTACAAATTTATCTCGAAGGGGGTCTTGGGTGTATTTTCTTAAGCTTGATGGAAGTCTTTGGAAGATGTAAACAAAATAATGAATCATTAAATATATGAATACATTAATACAAATCTCAACTTTGTTTCACCTCTCAGCCTGCTTTATATTGGCCAGAGCTGCCTTACCCCTGGCTTGTTGCTATTGTTGTTGTCATTCCCTATGCTGCCTGGCCGAACAGCCCCGAGTCCCTACGGAAGGCTGTGGCCATGATCGGGCTTTCCGACAGGCCCCGGGCTCGCAAGGAGTGTAGATTATGTTGTTGGCGTAAGTGATTGTGTAGAATGCAATCTTCTATGATGTGTTTAATTGTATAGGGTACTGTGATGCATCCTGGGCAGGTGTCGACGACGGAGATATCCAGTCTCTTCTGATAGCTCAGAAGAGCTGGATGGTGCCCACATCTCAGCCCGGCCAGGTGGACTCTGTCTTCGCGAGGAAGGGAGGATTAAGAAGGATGGAATTCGGGAGGTTGTGCCTGCAGCTGTGTTTTGTCTATGAGTGATTGGATGGAACGGTGAGAGAGATGAGTATGGATGTGCTTCAGGAAGCTGGTCTGGGGTGGGCAATGAGGGAGCCCTTGGATTGTTGGGCAGCCAGCGGGGAGATTTATCTACCAAGCTGCCAAGATAAGCGTTCAACCTCTTAACCCCTACTGTACCGGCAACGTCTTAAATATATAATTCTTGTAGTTTTTAGACGATTTTGTGCAGATTTAGAAGGATCTGTGGTATTAAAAAGGGTTAAGTGAGATAATGTTAAACCTGTTTAGAACATAAGAACCTAACAAAAATTGGAGTCTGCAGAGAACCGGTTGGTTCACATAAGGCAGATCTCTTTCAAACCAAACCCATCTCGTCCATATGCCTATCTAATTTTATTTTGAAGCTCTAGATCGTTATTGTTCCATGCCATATTTAATTTGCAACCATTTGTTAGAGTTATTTCGTTATCACCAAGCGTCAGTACATCTTCCATGTCCCCCTTTATTTATCCAACTAACCCACTTGAACACCGCTAACATATCCCCTCTACCTCTGCGTCAATCTAACGAATAAAACCCTAAGTTCTTCAACCTTTCTTCATATGGAAGATCTATAATATTATGGATTATTTTTGTCATTCTTCGTTGTACTCTTTCCAAGGAATCTATGTCCATTCTGTAATAAGGACACCAACATTGAACAGCATAATCCATTTGGGATCTCACTAATGGCAAGCACAGTTTTAAGATAACATCAGCAGTTCTGTTTCTCACACTATTAGAGATGAACTCAAAAATCCTGTTTGCCTTGATACGAACGGTTATACATTGTGTTCTAGGCTTAAACTCATGCTAACAAACACACCCAGATCTTTCTCATAGTCTGAGTTTTCTAATTCCTTATTAGCTAGTGTTTTTATTTTTTATTTTTATTTATCTTCCTTATATTTAATACTTTGCATTATTGCAATGTTTAAATTCATCTGCCAATTTACTGACTATTCGTGTAAGGTATCTAGACTCCTTTGAAGGCACTCTATGTCGCTATCTGAATCTATTGTTCTTCCCATTTGGGTATAATCTGCGAATTTACTTTCTAGGTGGTCTCTAATATTCCTAGCAATAATTGACTCTAGCAACTTTCCTAATTGGACGGTAATTGTATGCTATGTGTTGGAGGCCCCTTTTTTAACTGACTACTTTGTCTAATAGTTGCCAAAATACAAAGGAAATTAAGTCATTGTTACTGAAAGGATTAACTCCGGGCTTCATAAGTGTTTCGTCATTTCTCTTGTTAAAGGGAAAGGCTAGGGAAAAAGCAAGTACAAACCCACACAAACTGGATTAATATTATTATTATTATTATTATTATTAGAAGGACTCAAGAAAATTAACACAACATTGATTTCTTTCGGCCACTTTATCAATTCCGAAAACATAATTTGAACGATAAATAACAAATATATTTTTACATATACAATAACAATGACTATAGAGAAAGGACTTTCGTTTAACACTCTGAGTGGGCAGTGGGTACATGGCTTTTGATCCAATTGCCTGTCTTGGCTTGCCACATCATTTGTATCTGGATTAGGATAGGGATGGAGGTGATAACTAAAGACCCTATACTCCTATAATGTTATTCAATAGTGATGCAGGTGATGGCAGGACCAAGTTACCAACAAGGAATTTGCCGATTTTAAGTGTGTTGGGAGGGAGGGATTTATATATATTTATTTATTTATCATTATCCATATACTGAATACATTTAAAGTTTGCTCCATAGTCCTACATCAAGCTTAAAAGAAAAACACTCCCAAGATCCCTCTTCGATATAAATGTGTAATTTTTTTAGTAGAATAGGCTTGGGATGGTGATGACATACGGGGGTTGACTGTCCAGGACCAAATTAACAATTAGTTTGGCGGGAGGCTGCTGCTTGTGTCAATAAAATAAACGACAATCCATTATGCTAAATTGCTGGCGTCTGAGAAGGCATGAATAGAAACGGGTTGATTATGGGCCACTCTCCAAGGGAACCGATACCGGTAGAACCATTCTCAAGAGATCAAAGAGCAAATCCGTTTTGTAACTTGAGTGTTCTGAGAGTACCGTACACCAAAAGTGAGGGTATCAGTGTCCGTCCGCCACTCCAACCCCAGCACCTTCACATGCTCCTGCAGTGCTGCCGCCACACCATCATGCTGTAGTTCAGTTCGCAAAGCAGGATTATTCGTTGCCCACTCTTGCAAATAAAGATGGGCATCACTCACAAGTTCACAGACCACATCATAGGTATCAATGAGTAAGTCTTCATAATTTCCCGTACCCTATAAATTATCGATGTATAGTCCCGATCGTATCTGCTGAATAACCTACGGATCCTCATCAACATTTGATAAGTGGTTCAAGATGGTGGCGTTGAGTAAGAATTGGGAGCACGTGATGCTGAATAAACCTACCCAGAAGCTATAACAAATAAGGGGGGAATCGAGCTGCTGAGGGTATTTTGGCCACAGAAAACAAGTGTAGTCCCGCTCATCCTCGTAAAATTTTAACATCAGAAATGCCTTCTCGATATCACTGACCCAGGCATATTGATGGAGTCTGAATCGGAGTAAAACTTGAGTCAAGTCTGGTACTAGGGAGGGCCCAGTATATAGGTGATCATTAAGACTGGGTTGATTACTCCTCGCCCTGGATGAACAGCCGAAGACGATACGCACTGGCGTTGTCTTACTCTCATTTATCCCTCCGTGATGAGCAAAATAGTAACAGGTATCAGAATTATCGAAAGGCACATCCTCGAGAAACTCGAGGGACAACTAATCTATTATGATCTTAGAGTATTTCTCGCAGAAGTCAGGTTCTTTGAGAAATCTTTTCTGGAGACAATACTATTTGCCAAATCCTTGTTCATCGGCAAATGATCCTTACAATCCTTCCAGGGCAGTCTTACTTGGTATTGTTGGCTGTTGGGATCATAGGTGACAGTATCCTCATATGACATCAGTGCATGACGTTCTTCTTGTGTATGCTCCGTTGGCGCTATCCCGATGTGATCAATATCCCATAAAATATTTAAATCATTCTTGCATGGTGGAATAATTCCAATAGACATATATCCGTCCATTGGTGATACAGCTAATGTAATTACCTTGTATTGGAGCTGGAATTCTGTGTGGGAAGAAGAATTAGACTCTCTGACCTTTTGTATCCAGGCCGCACTATGTCATAATAATGGTCAGCGCCGATGAACAGCCCCAACTGGTCTGTGTCCGTTGCAGGAGTCGGCTAAATTTAAGCCTTTATGTTGCAACTTAACCATCTCAGACTTCACGCTAAGTTCTGCTTTATGTTCAGGTAATTCATCAACCACTATTGCTTGGCGGGTGCCCGACCCCGAAAGGGGTTTAAATAGGGGAGCTATCCCCCCGCCAAAGGCGGCTTTCTAGGGCCTTTCCTAGCTGATGCTGAGAGGATTGGGTTCTAGTCATGTGGTGATGGGCTGGTCTATCAGAGTGAGAACTGAGCGATCTCTGCCATACCCATAGCTTACTCTGACTGTTCCTTTAACTTATATATTTTCTAGATCTCAAGTGACGGCGTCTTTTCCGTGGATTGACCTCCCAATCTACCAAGATTGGAAGCCAAAGCGTCACATTTTTCCCTTGCCCCTCAACTTTCTCTTCATAATTGCTGAGGGGCACAGGGCCCTGGGTGGGGCTTTGGTTTCCCGGGCGTTTCCGCACCCTCCTCAGCTCCCCGCCATGGAGTGGCTTCGGTCACCCAGGCTTTATTGTGGTCGGCAGGGAGGGTTCTGTGGGGGCGCTCGGTTATGGCCTTGGAATTGCTCGGGGCCTTGGGGCTGTTCGGCCAGGCAGCTTGGGGAACAACAACAACAACCACTATTGCTTCTAGTCGAAGAAATATACCTATGCGTTTACAGTACAGTGCTACTATACGATATTCCCGAGAGGCCTTTTTTTCTGGTAAACCCATGAAGACATAACTCCTCAGTTCCTCTTGATTCATAGGAAAGGCATAGTTCCAGACTGTACGGATTTATTGAAGAGCATTGTCAGTAGTTTGGAGAGCTCATACTTAGCTTACTTTAGAACTCTAGGCGAGATCCTCTCAGGTCCAGGCGATATATTTACGTTGAGTTTATCTAAACAATTCAAAGCTTCTCTCTCTGTAATGCTGCCACTGCTTAGAAAGTCAGAATGATCTATATGAACCGGCGATGCTGTAGGGATATTACGTAGGTCTTCTGCAGCGTTGCCACTGCTTGAATTTGTTTTAAAGATCTTTAAATATTGACCCCAATTTTGAATGCTTGAAATAGATTTTATAGAAACTCTAATATCTTGAAAAATTCCTAATCTTTTGTATTATTCTACTGTATATGTTGTGTGTTGATACTAAAGTATCCCAGATATATTCAAAATTACAATGTTCTCTGCCATTTACTTAATTTACTACCGGTAAGTAATTTGGCTGGCAATACCTTGTGCTAAATAAACATTTGAACCCATGGTCACCCTTGAAATATCAGAAGTTTGGTTCAAACATACATCTTTTAATGATGGGAATGATCAGCCAAAGTTTGGATTATTGTCAAATATATTGTGTGGACTACTTGCACTGCTGCACTCCTCAGATTGTGCTGAAAGCGTGTTTTCTCAAGTATATTTGGTAAAAACAAAACAGACTCAAAACAAGAACAGTGGCCAAACAGACATGCTATTATCTCGCCAAATGGCTAAGTGTTCTTCATGGGTTTCATCAAAGGATATAATAGAAGATGTAAAATAAGGAAGATATTATTGAGGTTACACTGAGTACCTCCAGATGATTAAACTGGGAAAGCCTCTATCCCATCAAGCAGATTCTGCTTGTGAAGAAAAGCATAGCCTACAGTGATGCAGACATTCTTGCAGTGATTCTCTCATCACCAACTTTTTTTACACAACAGGTTTACTTGTTATATTTGGTAAAAGTATGCTTTGATTTTTGTAGCTAAAATTTGGAACTGTAGTAATAGTATAGTCTCACCTCCAAATATCCTCTGTATACTTTTGTTTTCTACAGGGAATATATCTAAGCAGTTGCCTATTCATGTATATGTATATGTTTTTGCATGAACATTCATTGATTAGAATTCAAATGTATGTAGTTGGCTGTAATTTTAATGTACCTTGACATTTTTGTATCAATCTTGAAAGATTCAGACACAAACCTTGAGAGAACATTTTGTTTGTGAATGGCAACACTGGTCTTCTGTTGTAAAAACTGATGCAAAGATGTTGAGCATTACTCGTTTTTGCTTCATCTTGATTGTAATCTCCTTCTCATAGATTAACGGTCCAATCGTTGAAGTCACTACTTTTTTCTTCCTGATGTAACTAAACAATTATTTCGGGTTCGTCTTACTTTGATTTGCAACATGTAATTCTAGCATGTTTTTACCTAGTTTGATTAACTTTTTGGCTTTCCGCCGTAGATCTACAAATATCACCATTTCCATGGGCGTCAGCTATTTTTAATTAATCATGAGCATTCTCTTTAGGAAGCAGACAATCTGCAATGTCGTTATTCCACCACCTAGGCCTATTACTATGTACTGGTCTTCGTTTTTTTTCGAATAAGTGGAGGTGAAAAATGTCCATGATTGGTTTAAATTATCATTATTAATCTTATAACTTCAGTCGATTTCCTTGAGTATTGCTTTATGTTTACGGAAATTTGCTCTCTGGAAATTTGGGACCTTCTCTTTGCTGGTATTGAGTTTGTTGCTATTGAATTTTAAATGTAAAGTGATCGTACGATGGTCACTATTACTGAATTCATCACCAACATTCAAATTCTCTATTAATTCTTCTTTTGTTGCAAGTACAAGATCAAGAACGTTATTACCACGGGTCGGCGATCGAACAAATTGATAGAGTGAACTCTCTTGCAAGTTTGCATACAAGTCGTGTCCGAAGTGTGAAGAAAGAGTATCGCCTCACTTGATCACAGGTAAATTTAAGTCGCCAAAACTTATGGTATCTTGTGAGTTACTTACATCTGCAATTTGTTCTTTAATGGCTCGGTCAGTTTGCACTGATTGAGCTGGAGGTCTGTGTACTATTGCAAATATTAATTTTGTACCTTATTATTATCTATTTGCACAAAGGATGAGTCAATGTTCCCAATTTGGGGTCTTGACAAAAGGATCAGGTTAAGACCGTCTTTGATAACAAATAAAACGCAAACTCCATTTCTATTACTTCAGCTTTTACATAACTGGAAATTAATACTCTGCTAAACAGTCTCTGCCTTCTGTATTGAGCCAAGATTCTATTATACCAATTACGTCATAATTTTCTGTAAACACTTGTTCCTCTAAATCTGAAAATATATTGCGTATGCTACGAGCTATGGCATAGAAAACATTTAAAGTTGTGGTTTTAGAACTCACAGAACGCTCTTTAATCACATGTTTGTTTCTGGTCGGATCTACATCTATGTTCATGGCTGTCCTCACTCCTCGCTGTACTCGATCCTCATCCCTGGTGGTTTGGGATTTTTTTTATGGAGCTTTATCCAAATGCGTGGTTCTTGACAGATTAACATTTAAGTCCTTCGCAGGTCGCTTTACTAGTTGTCTTCGATTCTCCTTCCTGATTGTCCTTATTAGAGTTGATTTCTTCTCCGAAAATCCTTCACCGTATCATCGTTGAGAAAACGTGTATCGTATCTGTAATCGTAAGTTGAACACTTCCATAGCGTGCTGCTATGGAAGTGTTCAACTTACGATTACAGATACGATACATAACGCTGCCTCAACCAAGATTACGTAGCTTTGATACTGTTTATGTTAAGTAGAGTATGGACACAAATTAAAATGCAAATGAAAACAATATATAAGCAATATTAATAATCATAATCAAAACAAAATATATATATTAATATTAATAATATTAATAATATTATTATTATTTTGGTGGCAAGCGGTGGAATTTGGATTGAGTGCGTTTGTTTAGCAGACTACACACAATGACGATATTACTACCATTTATATTATGGAAAAGAGATCGAACTGTGGATTGAGCAGTTGGAATACCAATTTACCCTGCTAGATGTTAGGGAAGATGAAAAGAAAGTGGCTTATGGAAAGATTCACTTGGGAAAGGCCCTAAATGATGTAAGGGTATGCCTGGAGAGGCTAGATACATGGGTAGAGGTCAGATACAGTCCAGTGGAGGAGTTTGATCGAAAAACCTCCATAAAGAAAGCTAGAGACTAACTCAAACCCTTGAAGTTGGACGGACACAACACGAGAGCTCTTAGAAGAGAAGTCATGAAGAATGTCACACTGGCATACCCTCACCTGGACCAGGTGAGTCAAGATACAGAGTAAGATAATCATGGTACAGGCCTGCTCCGTTGAAGTAAAGAGGCATTGCATTATGCATAAAGTTTCCACCTCAAAAGAACTGATAGAACGAAGAGTGAAACTTTACTCTCAGTCTTTGTTCTATTCAACAGCTGAGCTCTGGAACTCTCTCCCAGAATCAGCCATTCTCTCTTCCTATGACTTAAATTGCTTCAAACTCTGTGTCCAGGCACTTTGTCTCGAACGTCCCTTGATTTTGGCCCTGTCACTCTTTCAACGTCTGGGCGAGGCACTCGCTACAGGCATTTCTGCCTTTTGTCTCCGTCACTCATATAGAAAAAACAAATAATCATGAGAGTGATGGAATCTAGAGAATTAAAACTGGAGAATAAGAAAGTGGAAGAAGAAAACATGAACAAAGGGCACCACAAAACATGAACAAAGGGCACCACAAAACATGAACAAAGGGCACCACAAAACATGAACAAAGGGCACCACAAAACATGAACAAAGGGCACCACAAAACATGAACAAAGGGCACCACAAAACAACAGTTCGATACTTTGTATGTAGACAAGTCGTACATACAGTATGGCCAGAAACTGCCCGAATTACACACCAGACCAGACAAACAGTTTCACTCAGAGACTACCAATAACCGACCACTACTGTACATATAGCAATAAAACCAAATTGGGGAAGAATGGTCCCAGTAGAATAGAGAGACAGAAAATCAACCATAACTCACTATGCAAGAGGAGAAAGATTTTTTTTCCCTGGACCTCTCATTGAGGGGCGATATCAAGAGGTAAACATAATTATTGGAAAGACAAACGCCATGTGAGACCATGGTGATCAAAATATATGTTAGTAGATACGGGCGCAAACAGAAGTAGTCTGCTAGAACACTTTGTGGGGAATAACCAGAAGGAATTGGGACCCCTGAACCATACTGATGTTCAACTAGTAGGAGCGGGGCAGCAAACGCTAACTATCTTGGGGAGAACTGACACTTTACTAGTACAAAGGAAGGGAATACAATTCACCATAGATTTGTGAGTACTATCGGGGAAATATAACAGTGGGGTGGATTGATACTTCGGAATAGAACTGTTGAGCCATCTGGGGGTGAATATTCAGTGCAGCCAAAGAGATCACCACCACAGTATGATCCCAGTTAAAAATAGCTACCACAGGAAATATTTCTTTACCTTCAAAGACAGAGATTCCCAAGCTTAACGGGATAACTGCAGGCATCTTTGAGCCAGAACGTCAGAGCGAATTCCGAATATCCCCCCCGCCCCCCTAATCAAGAAAATCATGGTTGTACATTTTGGAGAGACCACTATTAACTACCAGAAGGGAAGACTTTTAGGCCAAGTCACGCTCGTACAAACAACCACCATTGGGACGAATGGGCAAGTTAATTTACCCGAAACAGTAACTGTTAACGTCACGCCAAGATAACACTTTACACAAACTACTGTGGGCACATCATGATGTGTTTGCTGAAAACTAGGGGAATCATGGACTAGCCCGAAAACGTCACCAACACGAAATACATACGCAGGGTCCACCTAGAGAGTTTTGTTTTGTATTACGTAGTATAGTCATTCCTCCTTCCCATCACATAAGATAAACTACAATAAACAGCATTCTGGTGACTGGGGATAGAGTAGTATAGTAGGCTTCGAAAACGTTCCTGGGCCAAATTCGCTACCTAGAAACCATGCAGGCTGTCGACCGTCTCAAGGGTTTAAGTTTGATAAATAAAGTACAAACTTCCGAAAAACGGTCATATTATTCCAACCCTATTATTAGCATTTTCAAAATATATACAACAGTAATAATAATAATAATAATAATAATAATAATAATAATAATACCAATAATATAGTAAATCATTTTGCTTAGCTTGAAAGGGTTTAAAGAGTCAATTAAATTGGATAAAGCTCGAAATTGAAAAAAAAAAAATAATAATAAAACAAAATTAATAAACTTAAATTAATTAACATACTGTAGGTGTGTACTTACAACAGCATGGGTATTATAACCAGAGCAGGGATGGAGGTGATGGTATAGAGAGGTCTCCAGTCCCTAATGAAGAAACCTATGCACGCAAACAGCACCAAGTAGATAGCAAACGGCATCGCCATCATGATTCCTACCAGGTTGCGGTTTGGTATGGGCGTTGACTCTAGCACTGTGTGGAGTAATAATAATAATGTATGTACAGTCGGATGCCATAGTCTCTAGCTCACTATGGGTAGAGCCAACAAACTTGACAATAATCTTGATCCTTGATTACTCTGTAACTCAAAAGAGCCTAGAGCAAGCTGGCTGCAAATATCTACATATATTTCCTGGTGGACTCTTCCCAAATGATACAAACGTCAGCCCGATTGCTTCAATTAATTTCGAGTTATAAGAAGGAAAGGGGTCCAGATTATAGTCAAGTTCGTTGGTGCTACCTATAAGAAATATTCCGGAAATTCACCTATTTTCTAATTATGGAAGTATATCTCTGGAAACTAATTTATGAATATAATTTTCTGTACATTAACTACATAACTATATATACACTTTATTGATAAGCAAGTTAAAATAAAAACATAAATACAGATAGTTATAATTGCATAAATATAAACATATGGGTTCCACAAATTCTTATGAGTGGGTTAGAAACTTTAGTGCCCTTAGATCATCTTAACAATATCAGAAGTCATTATTTAATTACACGTTATTAAATCACCTAAATAATATATGTAACGATTACTAAATCAGCATGTACTTGCATCACTTTTACAATATCAGAACTATTACTCAATCAACGTGTCCTTAAATCACCTTAGCAATATTATCAACTATTCCAAAATCAAATATCTCCTTAGAGCATCTTAATAATATCAGAAGTCATTATTCAACTACTGTACACGCTTGTAACAATTATTAAATCAGTATGTACTTACAGCACCTTGACAATATCAGAACTATTACTCAATCCTTAAGGAGAGGCAGACCGTTTTTCTGGACCCCCTTCTCCCTAATGTTTAGCCCCACTAGCTTTGAGATTATAAGACGTTCGGCCCATTAGTTTGGCGATTTTAACACCATTCGCCCCATTTCGTTGTCAATTTTAAGACCTTTCCTGCCATTTAGGTGTCAATTTTTCCTGGCGAGCGAAAGCGAGCCTGCAATATTAAGAGGAACCGGTTCGGCTTTCGGCCGGGAAATTTTTCTACCGAAAAATTTATAAATTTATCTTGAAGGGGGGTCTAGGGGGTGTTTGTCTAAGTTTGATGGAGGTCTAGCGAGGAAACTAAGAAAATATATGAATACATGAATTGATAGACCAAACAAACGGTCAGTCTCCCCTTAAGTCACCTTAACAATATTATACACTATTATTTTCTCCACCACTATATCCTTAAATTACTTTGTTAGTTATTGCGCGCGACCGAAAGCATGCTGACCATGAGCTGAATTACTAATTAAGGGGAGGCAGACCGTTTGTTTGGTCTATTAATTCATGTATTCATATATTTGTTTAGTTTCCTCCCTAGACCTAAATCAAGCTTAGATAAACACTCCCAAGACCCCCCTTCAAGATAAATTTGTATATTTTTCGGTAGAAAAATGTCCCGGCCGAATGCCAGTTCCTCGTAAAATTGCAGGCTCGGTATCGCTCGCCAGGACAAAATCGACACCTAAATGGCACGAAAGGTCCTAAAACTGACAACGAATTGGGGTGAAAGGTGTTAAAATCGCCAAACTAATGGGCCGAATGTCTTATAATCTCAAAACTAGTGGGGCTAAACATTAGGGAGAAGGGGGTCCAGAAAAACGATCTGCCTCTCCTTAACCCTTTACTCTTAGTCCTAGACTCCCGGAGAAATGGGTATAGCGCCAGGAAAAGTTTTGGTCTTTTATTTCCCCATGGATTCCAAGGAGGGTTAAGGGGCCTTCGCACAGTCAGGAGTGCGAGCTAGTGGGAGTCTAACAGTAGTCACTAGGAGTCGCTAGAGTTACTAGGAGTCATAAATTTTCACCGCGAGCACGTGGGATAACAGAAGTCGCTAGAGTCACTAGGAGTCATCGATTTTCACCGCGAATAGGCCCGCGAGTCCCGGTATTGTCCCCAACTCCTACTGACTCTAGCTTGCACTCCTGACTGTGTGATGTAACTTTAAGTGGTGAATTACGGATAAGAGAAGGCCAGTGTGATCCAGGCAGGTGCCCATGTCTGTCTGCCTGCTATGGCTCCGCCCACCTCCATTTATACCCGCCACCGGCATGCCACCGGCATAACGCGTGCTTGTAATTGGTTGCCACGCGCTTGGGCAGATTTGAGTTGGCCTGGCCGCTTTGAACTGTAAGAGCTCCCACTTGCCTTCTCTCATTTTTGTAATATTTTCCCGAAAGCTTATTTTGACATTCTTTAGTGGTTAACGGGAGTAAGAGTGTGGCACCATAGTATTTGAAAGTTTTTTACCGGGATAGAGTATACGAGTGTGAACTGAGGGTAAGTTATGAGCCGGGCGTTTGTAAAGGAGGTGAGATGAGAGTCTTGGTGCGTCCTAGGTGGCCTGTGATTGGCTGAGAGTGTGTAGGTGCCAAGGCGTTCACACAGTCAAGAAATAGAGGGCACATCTTGCTGGCACAACTGAGCTAATCCCACCTTCCAATTGGCTGACTTCAAAAATAATACATTTAACAATAATAATCAAAATAATTATGCAGGGTGACTCATAAAAACCTCCTACATTTCAAAGGTAAATGAAACAAAAATCGTTAAAGATAGTCAAAATATTATTTGCACACATGAAACTTCATTCAATACAGTTTCTATTCATAATGTTTTAGAGATGACATCCTCCAAATGGTGGCCGTCATTGTCTATACACGCTTGGAGACGATTTTTGAAGGTTACCATCGCTCGATGGGTCATGTCGGGTGGAACAGCGGCTATCTCTTGCTGAATAGCAACCTTAAGGTCTTCAAGAGTTTGGGGTTGATTAGTATACACCCGTGATTTAAGGTAGCACTACAGAAAAAAAAAATCACAAGGGGCGAGGTCAGGGGAACGGGCCGGCCACTCAACATCGCCACGCAACGAGATCACCCGATCCGGAAACATTTCCCTAAGCACTTGCAATGATCGATGTGTGGCTTCAGCAAGATGGAGCTACGGCACTCACAGCTCGACGATCATTGCAAGTGCTTAATGAAATGTCTCCCTTAATCACTAGTGTATGCTATCGACCCCATACTCTTGAAGTCCTTAAAGTTGCTATTCAGCAGGAGATAGCCGCTGTTCCACCCGACATGACCCGTCGAGCCATGGCAACCTTCAGTAATATCCTCCAAGCGTGTATAGACAATGACGGCCACCATTTGGAGGATGTCATCTTTAAAACATGATGAATAAAAACTGTATTGAATGAAGTTTCATGTGTGCCAATAATATTTTGACTATCTTTAACCATTTTTGTTTCATTTACCTTTGTAATGTGGGAGTTTTTTTGGGTCACCCTGTATTTATACTATTACTACTACTACTACTATAATTAATTATAAATATAAAAATATAATTAATAATAATAATACAAATAATTTAATAATGATAATAATAATAATAACGAAAATACTAAAATTATACATATAATTAGTATTAATACACACACGGGGCTGTTGAAAGTGTTAAATTCCAGAGAGCTTCCTTGTAAACTGAAGAAGCTAAACTTACTGATATTCATAGCAGGAACAAAGATGCATGAAATAGCGACGCCGAGCATCACCCGAGCGAAGAGGACCACAGAGAAATGAGGGATGACCAGTTGAGCTATGACTGCCAATAAGTTCACACAACATCCTATTTTGGCGGTTACAAGTCGGCCAAATCTGAAATAAAGACAAATTAGAGATGATGTTTATATTAAGATTGAGATGAACCCAACATCTCACTTTAGCTGTTATAAGCCATACAGGTATATATATACTGTTATGCCTCATAACAGCTATAACACACACATGTGAGTGTATATATATACAGTATATAATTATATATACACTCACATGTGTGTAAATGTGAATGTAAACGGGAAATTATTACCTATGGATTTAATAAAGTTAGCAGAGAGAATATATTTAATAAAGTTAGCAGAGAGAATATATTTAATAAAGTTAGCAGAGAGAATATATTTAATAAAGTTAGCAGAGAGAATATATTTGATAACAGCCTACAAACGGTGACTGTTCCAAAGTGCCCTTAGTAATTAGTGCCATCTTATGCACCCCCTATACTCATAAATAACACACATACACACAGACCATTATAGGAATAATAATTATCGGCAACACGTGGCGGGGAGACTTTGAACATTGACGGTGCCCTTTGATGGCCGTATGTTAAGGGGAGGCAGACCGTTTTTCTGGACCCCCTTCTCCCTAATGTTTAGCCCCACTAGTTTTGAGATTTTAAAACGTTCGGCCCATTAGTTTGGCGATTTTAAAACCTGTCGCCCCATTTTGTTGTCAATTTTAAAACCTTTCGTGCCATTTAGGTGTCCATTATTTCCTGGCGAGCGATAGCGAGCCTGCGATTTTCAGAGGAAGCGGCCTTAGAAAAACTTTAAAAAAAAAAAACCTAGACCCCCCTTCAAGATAAATTTGTAAAAATTTTGGTAGAAAAGTGTGCCGGCCGAAGGCCGGTTCCTCTTAAAATTGCAGGCTCGCTATCGCTCGCCAGGAAATAATAGACACCTAAATATGGCAAGAAAGGTCTTAAAATTTACAACGAAATCGGGCGAAAGGTGTCAAAATCGCCAGACTAATGGGCCGAACGTTTTATAATCACAAAACTAGTGGGGCTAAACATTAGGGAGAAGGGGGTCCAGAAAAACGCTCTGCCTCCCCTTAAAGCAGCCAGAATAAAATTAATTGAACACCGCCAGTACAGAAAGGGTTAAGGGGAGGGTTTTAATTTGCTCCCTATACCTTCATCAGGCTTAACAAAATATATATATATAGGCCTATGTCCCAAAGACCCCCCTTGGAGATAAATGTGCATATTTTTGCAATAGAACATTTTTCCGACCGATGACCAGTTTCTCCAAAACTACGGGCTTGATATCACTTTGATATTACTTTTTCAGGAAAAAAATTACACCTACTGTCATCTACTGTGGCACGAAAGTCTTAAAATATATAGAACTGGGGCAAAAGGTCTTAAAATCAATACAGTAACGGGGGATACATTTAAAATTTGAAAACTAATATGGTTAAGCACATGGGTGGTTGTGTGTGTGTATGCTCCGACCAAGGATAAAACTGTAAGAGAGAAAGAGCGGTTCTGGGTGAATGTGGAGGCGTACCTGGATAAGTTTGGAAAGAGCGACATAATATTTCTGATTGGGGATATGAATGGTAAGGTGGGTGGGAAAGTTGATGGAGTGGTGGGAGGGTGGGGCGTACCGTCAGAGGTGAATGGGAATGGTAGTGCACTTGTGGACGTATGTGTGGGGAGAAGGATGTGGATAGCCAATACCTTCTTCCGACACATAATGATACATAGGTACTCATGGAAAGTGGTGTGGAGGAAGCAGGATGAGACAGTGGTGGAACGAAAGGCACTGATTGGTTATATATGTGTAGATGCATGAATACAGAAATTTGTGCTGGATGCTAGGGTGTATAGGGGTATTGGAGGGGGTCTGTCTGACCATAATGTAGTAGTAGCTAAAATTAGGATACAAAAGAAGTGGATGACGAGAGCTGGAGGGAGGCCAGAGGAAGGTGGAATGGCGAGGAGAGTGGTGAAGTTGCAGCAGGAGGAAATCAGGGAAGAGTTCAGGAGAAAGACGACTAGGTAGGTTTGACCTGGAAGGTTTGGAGGAAGTGGAGGAGATGAGCAAAGTGTTTACAGAAGAGATCTGTGTAGCATGAGAGGAGATGTGTGGAGTAAGGAGAAGTGGGAGGGAAGTGAAAGGTGCAGCATGGTGGACAGAAAGGGTAAAAATAGCTGTGGAAGACAAGAAGATAGTGTATAGAGAGTGGTTGTGTAGTAGAGCGACTGAAGATTTGGAGAGACAGAAAAGAGGTCCTTGAAGAAAAAGAGAGTGGTGAATATAATAGTGCAGGAAAGTCAGAAAAGAGTAGATGAGGAATTTGGAAGGAATCGGAGTGTAAAATGGAGGGAGGGTAAGAAACTGTTCTGGAAATAAGTCGAGAATGTTAAGGAAGGTAGGAAGGGAAACAGTAAGGGTGTGAAAGATAAGAATGGGTGAGTGCTAGCCGAGAAGCAAGAGAGTCCAAAGATGGAGCTAATACTTCAACGTATTGTTGACGGGCGGGTGCCCAACCCAGAAAGGGGTTGAAATAGGGGAGCTATCCCCCCGCCTAAGGCGGCTTTCTAGGGCCTTTCCTAGCTGATGCTGAGAGGATTGGGTTCTAGTCAAGTGGTGATGGGCTGGTCTATCAGAGGGAGAACTGAGCGATCTCTGCCATACCCATAGCTTACTCTGACTGTTCCTTTTACTTATATATTTTCTAGATCTCAAGTGACGGCGTCTCTTCCGTGGATTGACCTCCCAATCTACCAAGATTGGAAGCCAAAGCGTCACATTTTTCCTTTGCCCCTCAACTTTCTCTTCATAATTGCTGAGGGGCACAGGGCCCTTGGTGGGGCTTTGGTTTCCCGGACGTTTCTGCACCCTCCTCAGCTTCCCGCCATGGAGTGGCTTTGGTCACCCAGGCTCTATTGTGGTCGGCAGGGAGGGTTCTGTGGGGGCGCTCGGTTATGGCCTTGACCTTGCTTGGGGCCTTGGGGCTGTTCGGCCAGGCAGCTTGGGGAACAGCAACAACAACAACGTATTGCCGAATGTAAGGAATGAAGCGCCAGCAAACATAGTTGGATGGGGTATGGGAGGGAGAAGAAGAGAAGTAGTGGAGGAGGAGGTCAGAAGTGTGTGAAGCCATGAAAAGAGAGGAGTTGGGAAAAGCACCTGGAATTAATGGAGTGTGTGGGGATATGCTGAGGTATGGTGGTGAGATAGTGATCGAATGGGTATGGAAAATGTGCAAACTAGGATGGGAGAAAGGGATTGCACCTGATGACTGGAAGACCTGCACAATAGTTCCCCTATATAAGGGTAAAAGGGAAAGAAGAATGTGTGGTAACCACTGAGGAATATGTCTTCTAAGTGTAGTAGGGAAGGTGTTCAGTAGGGTAGTGATTGGGAGAGTGAGAGCGAGAACGGATAAATGGATAGGTGACGAGCAGGGCGGTTTTAGGAAGGGAAGAGGATGTGTAGATCAGATTTTTACCCTGAATTCTCTTGTGGAGAAATATCTGGAGAAGCAACAAAAGATTGTATGTTGTCTTTATGGACTTGGATAAGGCCTACCGTATGACAGAGTCGATAGAGAATGTATGTGGAAAGTACTTAGAGTATACGGAGTAGATGGCAAGTTGCTGACAGTAGTGAAGAGAATATATGAGGAGGCAAAGGCGGCAGTACATGTGGAAAATGAGCAGAGCGAGTTCTTTGATCTGAATGTTTGGTTGAAACAGGGGTGTGTGATGTCACAGTGGTTGTTTACTGTATATATGGATGGAGTCATGAAAGAAATACAAGGAAGAACAGTGGAGGTTGGTGTATTGCTGATAATGGAGGGAAACGAGTGGAAGCTACCTGTACTACTGTTTCCTGATGATACAGTTCTGATGAGCGATAATTATGAATGGGAGTTGCAGGGTCTGATAAATATGTTTGGAACAGTGTGCAAAAAATGGAATCTGAAGGTAAATGCGGGGAAGAGCAAGCTTATGGTCTTTGAAAGGGGTGAAGCCACAGAATATGAGGGAAAGTTGAACGGTCAGGCTATGGAGATTGACAGCACATTTATGTATCTGGACAGTGGGCTGAGCATAGATGTGAGTAGGCCTATGGATGAGAAGTGGGGAAGAAGGTGTAACAGGAGAAGAGGGTTGTAGGAACGCTGAAAGCAGTAACAAAAAATAGGGTGCTCAGCATGGAAGTGAAGAAAACCTTGCATTACAGTGTGGTAATCCTGACACTGACATACAGAAGCAAAGCATGGACGTTGGTGGAGAAACTCAGACCAAGAGTGAGAGGGATAGAAATTAGTTACTTAAGAAGTGCATGCGGATTTACATGGAGGGATAGGCAGACGAATGAGAAAGTAAGAGGAAGGTGTGGTGTCGAGGTAGATGTGCTGCAAAGTGTGAAAAGGAACACCTTGAGATAGTTCGGCCATATGGAACGAATGGAATCAAGAGAATGACTAAGAGGGTGTACGAGAGCGAGGTGGAAAGACAGAGGGAGAGGTAAACCGAAAGATAGGTGGAAGGATGGAGTGAAGAAGTATTTTGTTTTTCTAAGTGAGTGAGGGAGAGGAAAGGCAGAACTGCCTGTAGCGAGTGCCTCCCCCAGAGTTGAAAGAGTGACAGGGCCAAAATCAAGGGAAGTTTGAGTCAAAATGCTTGGACACACAGAGTTTGAAGGAATTTAACCCTTAACTGGCGGCGCCCGGCTAATGTCGAGTGAAAGAAAAGGTGCCTATATGCGGGGCCCGGCTATTGTCGAATGCAATTTCGAGCACGTAATGTGCTCTGAGAGAAAGCAGAGCGGTGGGAGGAGCATAGATTACCTCCTGACCGCTCGCCACGGCCGCCATGGACCTACTGAGCTGTACTCCTTTGTACTCCACCCTCTCTCACTCGTTTCACACGTAATAATGTAAGAAAATTACCGTATTTAAGCGATTTTGTCCTTCGGTTGCACGATCGTTGCAAGACAACCAGTGATCTTAGAAGGATGGTTCGGGTGTCATTGGAAAGCTCAATTTATGCCCTTTCAGGGATACATACTTGTATTATGCTCTGGGTCTTGTTTATGCATGAACAACCCCATTTATGGTAAAAAAAAACGCTGGGCGGTACATAGAAATTACCGCCTAGGCCGCTCTTAAGGTGTTAAGTCATAGTATGAGGGAAAGACAGATTCTGGGAGAGAGTTCCAGAGCTCAGCTCTTGCATAGAAGAAAGACAGTATCGTTTCACTCTTGGGTTGGAGAGTTGCACAGAGTAGGGGTGGGATTGTGTTGCAAGCCGGGTACCACGTACCCTACGTAGAGGAGGTGGTATACACTGGGAGAGCTCTGAGGAGCACTGATTATTGTTGTAGCGATAAAATACCGAGAGATGCAACATTGCGGCGATGGGAGAGAGTTTGCAGAGTTCGTGAGTAGGCGGAAATTAATGATACGACAGGCCTTCCTTTCTAATTTGTCTAGAAGTGCGGTGCGAGAGGATCCTCCCCACACATGTGAACAATACTCAATACAAGGACGCACTGTGCCCCTGTACAGAACAAGAAGCTGTGAAGGGGTAAAGAACCCCTTGAGGCGGTTGAGCACACCCAGCGTCTGGGAATATGGATGAAGGCGTTGCTGGTAATATGGATGAAGGCGGTACTGGTTGGGAGGAGGGGCGTTGACTGACTGAGGACAGAGGTGAATGGGGCATTTCGTTCTTGGCCACACCTTCGGGGATCACAGCGTCAGACAATAGATAGATAGATAAATAGACATGCATATACTCATATGCTTGTCATTTATCTTCCTTATTATTTTACCTGGATTTTTACTGGGTTTGACTGACTATTTCGTGGATCACAACGTCACCCTCTGTACCAGCAACGTCACCCTCTGTACCAGCAACGTCACCCTCTGTACCAGCAACGTCACCCTCTGTACCAGCAACGTCACCCTCTGTACCAGCAACGTCAGTTTTATTTGATTTCAGTTTCTTTTAGACAATTTTATGAAGCTCCGGAAAAATATATGGTAGCAACAAAAATACATTGAGATAGTTTTTAGACTTTTAATCGTCAAAAGTCCTCCCTAAGGTGAATTTTGTTGCTTTAATAATAGTCAGAATTTTATGAAAAGGACGTCACCAGTACATAATGGGCTAATGTAAGCCCCTATAAGTTAGTTTCGCTATTGTGGGAATCAATATCAAACACATTTAACATATACATAATTAAGGTGTTCTAAACTTAAGGGAGAGGTTTTTAGTTCGTTCCCTAGATCTATATCAACATTAATATTACACCCCCTTGAACCCTTTCATAATAAATTTGTACATTTTTTTCTCAGAAAACTGTCCGGGCCGAAGGCCGTTTCTTCTTAAATTACAGGGCCGCTATCGCTTGCAAAGACAAAAAATAGACATCTAAATGACATGAAGTCTCAAAATTGACAAAAATTAGGCGAAAGTTCTTAAAATGTCCAAACTAATGGGGTAAGCATCTTTAAATTTATAATACAATGGGCTAATCATGAGGGAGAAAGGGGTCAAGAAAAAAATCCCTTAAGTGGAAATTTCCCCTTAACATGGTGTTCAAATAATCGCATAACAAAATTGTTGCTAATTAACTATGCGTACCATAGTTTTGACTTCCATACACCTATTCCAAAGTTTCACAAATTCGTCTACAGATAGTCATGAATAAATAAATCGTTTAATAGTAGATATACCCTGTTCACTATAGGTAGATTTTTTTTTTATCATTTAGGATAGGTCAGCCAGGGTTCCGGACATCTGAACCGGTAGACCATTTCAACCAGTGCCAAATCAAGCATGACCAACCAAACCAGTGTTAAAATATAGTACTAACCTAACCTAACCTAACCGTATTGGTTGATTTGGTACTGGTTGAGAGCTACTGGTTGAAATGGCCTACTGGTTGAGTTGTCCGGTCACCGTCGGCCAGGGATTAGGTGTTGTAATGTACAACCCATTTACTCTAGCCCTTTCCGAGTTACAGAGGATAGACGTCATGATTTCTGGCTTACATAGGAGTAGCTTATAGAGAGGCCTTCCCTAGGGTTAAGCGCCCCATTAATTATTCTTTCCATTCACCTATTCACAGCCTCCGATAGTGCAGCTGGAATGAATGTACATGCTAAGATTGGTATGCACGATTCGAAACTGCATAATAAATCGTAGGCTTGTGCAGCGTTCTTTAACTGTCTTGTGGCGCAATGCATAAGTGTGTTGATTTTCGGTGTGAGAGTCCTGGGTTCGAATCCCCGGACTGCCACATGTATTTGTTAATTTCATTAATCGAGTTTAGGAATAAAGTTGGTTAGTGGAGAGAACATAATAATTATAAACAACGTATAGTCTAATTCATACCTGTCCGATATCTGCGAGCCAATAATGCTTCCAATGATTGCCCCAAAGTTGTATATCATTTGGTAGAGTGACTGCAGGTAGGTTCTTTCACATATCAGGTGGAACTGCAATGATAAGAAAGCTAAGGTTAGGCGATTCTGGGTTTGAAGAAGTGTTGTGGGCTGTTATATTTGTTGTGCAAGGACTTGTCTGCTAAGCTGCTTGTGTTGTAGGTGGGAGGTAAAGTGCCCTCCCTAACCAGGCACATCCCTCCTTTTTAAACCATAAACGGCTACCGTCCTCAATAGAGATTTTTCTGGTGCACTGCGACCATCCTCAATAGATCCAGAGCATAAATAACCCTTAGAAAACACCCCAGTGGCACTCAAACCAAAGCAATTTGTGATTAGATGAGATAAATCCCCTCCATTACGTGTTATTACTCTTACATATGTCTCCACCTCCCCCCCCCCCCCCCACCCCTTCCCCTAACTTTTCCCCTTCCTTAATTATCAGCTATTTTTCCTCTTATTCCCCCTTTTATTGGGTAATTGTTGGCATGAATTTACCTCACCCGGTGTCTTTAACTGTGTACCACACAGCGGGGTGTTTTTAGCCAAAATAGGGCTGTTTACGTGATCATTTTCATGCCTAAATAAGACCCAGAACGTAAAACAAGTACCTATCCCTGAAAGGGCATAAACAGAGCTTTCGAATGACACCATAACGATCCTTGTATGATGGATAGTTTTCTTGCAATAACCGTGCAACGCGAGTGCAAAAAGCAGGTAATTCGGTACTTTCAGTACATAATTGTCGCCGCTAAGGGTTAACATGGGCGAGACAACTAGAGATCCTTTCAACAGAGATACTTCTAGTGCAAGGCCTCAGTGTTGCTCTTCAGCTCAGAGAGGGAGGATATATGTCCCCCCAGCTCTCGCCTCATGATACAACCTTTTAGCAATGTCTTTTTCACTCCCCAAATGCTATTCCCACTTTTTGTATTGCTCTTCGCAGTTTATGAGTTAAGGGGATAGTGGTTATTTGTTTGGTCTATTTTTTAATTATATATATATTTTATAGTTTCCTTGCTAGACCTCCATCAAACTTAACAAAAACATTCCCTAGAACCCCTCTGCAAGATAAATTTGTACATTTTTCGGTATATAAATGTCTCGGCCGAAGTCTGGTTTCTCCATAAATTATAGGTTTGCTATCACTCGCCAGGAAAAAATATGTAAACCTAAGTGGCACAAAAACTCTTTGTATTTACAAAGAAATGGGGAGAAAGGTTTTAGAATCGCCAAACTAATGGAACAAAAAAGCTAATGGAACTAAACAAAAGGAAGAAATAGCTACCTCCCTCTTAATGCTTTGCTGGAGGTCGGTGATAGGGCCCCGGGCTGGTGTACGAGATGATGTTAAGCCGGTATCACACGAGAGCTTTTATAGTCAACATTCGATGATCAAACATTTTCTGTCAACACTTCTGGAATATTTGGCACTGATATAAAAAGCTAGACTGATGATAGATGAATATAGATGACAGAAATATTATTAATGGTCACCTAATAAGCTGCCAGGCCAGTGTTGAGGATAAATGTTGAGGGAGAAAGCGCTCGTGTGATACCGGCTTTAGTTCAATCCCACCCAGTGCAGCAGGTATTTGTGGACTGCTTTCCATTTTCCTAACCCCCCCCCCCCCCCCCCACCCAACCTAACCCTCCCAATAATGGTGACAAGCGGTGGTTCGTGTCTAGTGGTAAGGCTGCAGGATTTTACGAGTTCGATCCCACCCCAGACAGCAGGTTTTCTTGGTCCATTTGCCATCTTCCTCCACCCCTCCCCCCCCCACCCCCATATATAAGCAATATATTTTAAGTCTGCCCCCTAAAAAAACACAAAAGCCATCTTAGACTTCCTTCAATTAAAAAAAAATGGCCACCCAGACCCCCTTCCAGCAAAATGTGTGCACTTTTTTTGATATTATAAGGAGTCGGCCGCAAGCCAAGATCGTTATAATGTGTCGGCCGCAAGCCAAGATCGTTAGCCCAAAATAAATTGATTAGGGTGAAGTCAGAAGGAATAGTGTTTACCCATTCACTACTGGCGACGCTTTTTAAATTTAATTCTATCTATATATAATTTGGTTCATTAACCCCTTAAGCCCGACCTGATTTATAATTGATTGACACCAAGAACCCAACAAAATCTCGAAAACGATATTCCTGAAAATACATGGTATGGGTTAGTAATGAAGGAATACATGCATAAAACCATTCACTGAGGTCATCTTGGGGTCCTGAAGTAGGTTGGGGTGTCATTACTTCAGCTGTTTGCCGTGCGCCTGTTCAAAACTCCAGAGCTGGCAGCTGGTGGTTGCATGGGTGAGTGTGTCTGATATACGATGCCTCCAGTTTTTGGGTGAGACTCATTTACGCCACCTGAGCATCATGTATGCCTCTTCAATGTATTAAAAAACCACACTGAATGTCATTGTAAGTGTAGGTACAGTGTTAGAAGTGCGTAAAATCCAGTGTTAGAAGTGTCAGTGAGTAGCAAGCCTCGCACGGGTACTCGTTGCCATGGTGACGGGCGGCCATATTGCCTTCAGACCATAACAACAAAGCCCATGATCGAACACACGCTCAGCCCACCACCACCACATGACTCTCACACTCTCTGTAGTTACATGTGTGCCTCCACAATGCATAACATAACAATAACTCCCACTGAAAGTCATTGTGATTGTTGGTAGAGTGTTATAAAGTGTGTAAAGTCCAATGTTTAGAGTACCAAGCCTCGAGAATACCATAACACAACACACAGACTAATGCACGTTCAGACTGCCACCATCGCACCTCTTGGCTAAGCACATAGGCTAGCTTACTTTCGATTTCACTCTTCCAAACATCGATATCACCTCCTCAACACTCACTTCACGGTGTGAGGTGAGAGCTATGGCGGTCGAACATGGTGTGTCTCTCGCAAGTCAAGTGGTCTACTGATGCTTCACGCACCATCACGCCCGCCCGCCCGTATTTGGGGAAATACCAACTTTTGTTTTTGTTGCGTGGTGTCCTTAACACCTTACGAGCGGCCTAGGCAGTAATTTCTATGTACCGCCCAGCTTCTTTTTTTTTTACCATAAATGGGGTTGTTTCCGTGCTCTCTTTCATGCATAAACAAGAACCAGAGGGTAATACAAGTATGTATCCCTGAAAGGGCGTAAATTGAGCTTTCCAATGAGACCCAAACCATCCTTCTACGATCACTGGTTGTCTTGCAACGATCGTGCAACCGAAGGGCAAAATCGCTAAAATCTGGTAATTTTCTTTCATTATTACGTGTGTAGTGAGTGAGAGAGGGTGGAGGAGGGTGCAATAAATCTCAGTAGGTCCACGGCAGCCGTGGCGAGCGGTCAGGAGGTAATCTACGCTCCTCCCACCGCTCCGCTCTCTCTCAGAGCACATTATGTGCTCAAAATTGCACTCGACAATAGCCGGGCCCTGCATATGGGCACGTTTTCTTTAACTCGACAATAGCCGGGCGCTGCCAGTTAAGGGTTTTAACACCTTACGAGCGGCCTATGCGGTTTATTTATGTGTACCGCCCAGCGGGGTGTTTTTAGCCAAAATAGGGCTGTTTACGTGATCATTTTCATGCCTAAATAAGACCCAGAACGTAAAACAAGTATCTATCCCTGAAAGGGCATAAACAGAGCTTTCGAATGACACCATAACGATCCTTGTATGATGGATAGTTTTCTTGCAATAACCGTGCAACGCGAGTGCAAAAAGCAGGTAATTCGGTACTTTCGGTACATAATTGAGTATGTAGCGAGTGAGAGAGGGAGGAGGGAGCTGAGATTTGTGTCAGTAGGTTCTCCGCGGTGGTCTGGAGCAGTCATACGCTCGCTAGTCTCCTGCCACCACTTGTCTCTCTCTCTCAGCCACATTACGTGCTGAAATTGCCACTCGAGTTATGTCGAGCGCCGCCACATAGTCCAGCTTTATTTAACTCGACTTAAGTGGTGGGCCGCTTTTTAAGGGTTAAGTAGTACCCATGCAAATAAGAACCCTCTACAAGCCATATAGCAGGGGTAAATAAGGGTGATAATTGCCGTCTGATACGGTAATGACGCTGGGGCTGAACATTCCATAGATAGCCATCCGCAATGTCTCGTCTCTGGGGCTGGAGTGGTTACTATTACTATTATTAATATTAATAGTATTAGTATTACTTTTATTGTTATTATTATTAGTAGTAGTAATTTTTCTTTTTATTATTATTATTATTATTATTATTATTATTATTATTAATATTATTATTTATATTATTTAAGACTCACCTGGGATACAATAGTGGAAGAGAATACCGAAGTATCATATTCCACAAAGGGACAAGACTCCATGCCAGTATAATAGCGACCTAGAGGTAGAGGTTCACTAATATTGTTATCTATCTGTGGCTCTTGCCCTTCAGGGAACAGGCAGACATAGCTGTAACTGGGGCCTGTGGTGTTGGTGGTGGGGTTAATAAAAGACCTGAAAAAGAGAGAAAAACAAATTACTATTATGAGACGTTTCTCCCCAATTAGGTGTCCATTTTCTCCTAGCGAGCGATAACGAGCTAAGATATAGCTATATCGTAGAACCCACTTTCTATTCTATTTTAAGAAGACAAATATTTAAATTCTGCATTCTGCTGCTTTTGAATATGCATTTTATGACTTGAAGAATATATTGTTAAAGACAGTCTTTGATCTGTTATTGAAAATTATTAATTACTATTGTTGTATCATGCTGGTATGTTTTCAAACCTGCTTTTGCTAAATTTCTTTACAGTCAATTAAGGGAGCTCAGACGGCATTGTGCAGCATAATTTACTGGTTCGGCTCAATGGTTTAAGGAAGGTGTTTATTTTGCTCTCTAAACCTCTATCAAACTTTAAAAAAAAAACACCCACAAAACTCCCCTTCGATATGTTCTAAATTTTTCGTTAGAAAAATGTCCCGATTCCTCCTAAAATGACAGGCACGCTATCGCTTCCCAGGAAAAAAATCTACACCTAAATGGCACGAAGGGTCCGAATATTGACAAAGAAATGGGGTGAAAGGTCATAAAATCCCCAAACTAATGGAACCAACGTCTTAAAATCTCAAAACTAGTGGGGCTAAACATTAGGGAGAAGGGGATCCAGAAAAACGGTCTGACCCCCCTTAACTCAATAATGAGGCAACTACAGACATGAGATATTCAGGATTTTGTGATCGAGTATTCATGAGCAATAACGTCCTGTCAGTGTACTTTCTGAACACCCTTGTATGTCTAAGACACTATGGTCAGTGTTAGGCAGATTGACCAGCACCTAACAGTCCTTTTTTCTGGCTTCAAGCTGGCATAGGATACACTCCACCCACCCATCCCTCCCCTCATGTAAGTTCCTTGTTTGTGACAGACCGGCTTTAGTATCAATCAAGAAAACCAAACACAAAAATAGAGACAACATTATAATAACCTCTTCAGCCAGTTTAGTTACATTTTCCCTAACATTATAGGATTGTCTGCAGCTTAGGAAGGACCCCCATCGACTTAATATACCTTGATCTGTTGACTCCCAAAAATATATTGTAAACATAATGAAATCGTTTAATCATACTGTTAAGGGGAGGCAGACCGTTTTTCTGGACCCCCTTCTCCCTAATGTTTAGCCCCACTAGTTTTGAGATTATAAGAAGTTCGGCCCATTAGTTTGGTGATTTTAACACCTTTCGCCCCATTTCGTTGTCAATTTTAAGACCTTTCATGCCATTTAGGGGTCTATTATTTCCTGGCGAGCGATAGCCAGCCTTCAATTATAAGAGGAACCGGCCTTTGGCCGGGAAATTTTTCTACCGAAAAAAGTACAAATTTATCTTGAAGGGGGGTCTACGGGGTGTTTTCTAAGTTTGATGGAGGTCTAGGGAGGACACTAACAAAATATATGAATAAATTAATTAATAGACCAAACAAACTGTCTGCCTTCCCTTAACATAATTACAAAGGAATGGTCATCCAGAATCTTAATCCAAATAAAGTCCATATTAACCCTTTCAAGCTCCAATACCCATTTCTGTTTTGTTTTCTGGTAAGTGTTAGATGATTTTATTCATATTAGGAAGGGTATATGGAAGTCAGAGGGTTGATTGAGAGATTCTTTACCCTTTCAATACCCACAGATCCTTCCTAAGCTGCATAAAATCGTCTAATGATAGCCAAAATTTACTGCTAAAAAGCGTCAGAGCTTCGAGGGGTTAAACGAATGTTTACATTATATTTGTTTACTGCAATGATAATTCTACAGCCAGCTTTGTCTTTTGTCTCCTCTTCACACATAGAAAAAAACAAAGACAAAGCTTAGTATATAAAAAGTCAAGGCTGTACTGAAGGAAAACAAAAATAGTCATAAACAAACAGTATTCTAGTATAAATAGTCATAAACAAACAGTATTCTAGTATAAATAGTCATAAACAAACAGTATTCTAGTATAAATAGTCATAAACAAACAGTATTCTAGTATAAATAGTCATAAACAAACAGTATTCTAGTATAAATAGTCATAAACAAACAGTATTCTAGTATAAATAGTCATAAACAAACAGTATTCTAGTATAAATAGTCATAAACAAACAGTATTCTAGTATAAATAGTCATAAACAAACAGTATTCTAGTATAAATAGTCATAAACAAACAGTATTCTAGTATAAATAGTCATAAACAAACAGTATTCTAGTATAAATAGTCATAACAAACAGTATTCTAGTATAAATAGTCATAAACAAACGGTATTCTAGTATAAATAGTATTCCTAAGCTGCATACAATCCTCTAATGTTAGGCAGAATATAAGTAAACTGGCTGAAGAGGTTATTATAATGTTGTCTCTACTTTTGTTTTTGGTTTTCTTGATTGATACGAATGCCGGTTTGTCACAAACAAGGAGCTTACATTAGGGGAGGGATGGGTGGGTATCCTGAAAAATATAATGTCAGAACACGAATATTAAACCTACCCATTTCCAGAATCCTCTTGAAAAGGTTGAGTGAAGCATCTGAATGGCATGGGACCCGCCAGTAGTGTGATACCCAGCAAATTAACTGGCAGTAATAAGTGACCTGTGGGTAAAACAATAAGGGAGAAAATACAGCATGGGTGAGAGAGAGATTGAGAGAAAGATAATCACTGGCAGTAACAAATAACGTGTTGATATAAAGTGATATGTGTATATATTATATATGACGACGTATACAGACTAAACACACATAACAAAGCCACTCCAACAGCTTCCTCTCTCTCCATCACCCCTTCTCCCCTCTCTACACTCTTCAGAAAAAATAGGAAAAGTAGAATGCAGCTACGAGGTGCCGTTGTAAAGGCTTATCCCTCAATACCTTCATCTGATATATATATATATCAATTACTCCTTTCATTTGTGTAATCATTAGGCTATCATAGTGCAGTTGGGTATATGTACATGCTTAGATTAATATCCAGTATTTGAGAATGGATAATAATGTAATAGGCTTGTGCATAACCCTTTAACTGTCTTGATAGCATAATGGTTGGTGCGCGGAATTTCGGTGTGAGTATTCTAGGTTCGAGTCCGTGGAGTACCACATGTATTCATTAGTTTAATTTATTCCATTAATGTGTGCTATTTTGTAAGTTAATTGGTGGGTTGGTGATAATATGAACAATTATTTATAGGGGATGGGAGGTCCTACATGAGGAAAGCCCATTGATAGAGATATAGATATATATATATATATATATATATGCCCAGAACACGGCCCATTTTTTTTTCTCCTGAAATTGAAAGGAATAGGTTAGTTATGCAGGTTTATGTAAAAGAAAAACACTCACCTAGGTAAAATGGGGGTCGTGGAGGTGGGGAGGAAGTCCCCGCCATTGCTGGTGCCATTAGTATCTTCAAAACTCCCGGGCAGGCAGGTTGGGTGAGTGTGGCTGATGTATGATGCCATCCATTATGGAATATTGGAGGCGAATATATGTCCCGAGTGTCGTGTGTGCCTTCAAAGTAAGTATTAAAGTACCTTCTAATATCACATAAGAGTTATTGTAAGTTGAGGTACAATGTCATAAAGTGCGTAGTATATACGATACATAAATTACGAAAGGTGGCAAGCATCGCGCGCTTCCCTGTTGTCATAGTGATGGCGGCCATGATGAAGGACGTCCCAGTGGTTGTCATGGAAACGGGCCTACCCACCCTTCCGCCACAGAAATAACACACGTAAGTACACACGCTCAGCTGACTGACACCACCACTTTCCTTCTCGCTATGACTCCCGCCGTCATTGGTATATTGATATTACTTACTATTTTATATTATTATCGTATATTTTACATTGTTTCTAACTATTATTACTTATATTATTGTGTCACTGTCACTGAAATCTAGTTTGAAGCACTTTTTTACTTATAAATATTATGTACACTTTGATTTCATTATGCACTAATATTTGACATATACACTTTGTTTTTATACAGCTCTTTTTATACTCGTTAGCATCTTTTATCGCAGTCTATACACCGACTGACTTAGAAGTTTTCAAGGGTGTGGTAGTCCCTGAAGCAGACAGGAAGAACACAAAGAGACACTTAACACTCTCGACACCAGAACCTGGTCTCGATACCGCCCGCAGCGCTGCGAGTCGTATTCCGGCACACATGACACCGCCTATACGGGTGCGCCCTGCTTGCGGTCGGAGGGATGTCCGACGGGAAGTGTCGTTCCACCAGACGTGATACCCCTTCTGCTGCTGGACGACGATGTGCGGGATGTTGTATGCGACGAGGAGCTTGCATGAATTTTCTTAGTATCCCCCTTGCCAGCTCAATAGTTTTTTTGTACCACCGCATCGTCTTTCTAGCACACTCGACTGAAGAGATGACAGCGTTCGACTTGTCCACCAGACGCATGTTGATATTATAGTCGCAGATGGCCTCAGGTTCCTGGACTTGTTCACCTGTGGCCCTGTCACGACGTCTGGTGTTTTATTAGATGGGGAAGTGAACTGTTCTCAGGAGATTGACATCCCGATTATTCATCCAGGACAACAGGAGTACATTGTTTGCCTTCAGGTATATGATGGAAGCCTTTTCCCTACTGGTTGGGAGCTCGGGTATGAATGAACGATTTCTCTGGACTGTGCCACACACTTCCATCGTGCGGCTGTTCAGGTACTTGGCGAGGGCGGGGCTGGTGTACCAATTGTCCAGGTACAATATGTGGCCCTTGTCAAAGTAGTTTTCCAGCATTGTGATGACAACAGCTCCGGATATGCCGTAGGTCCTCGTGTCTACCAGCTCGGTGCTCCTGCCCATGTACAAGATGAGTCCTGGACGTTGCCGGTCTTACAGTCACACATGAAGGTTTTCAGGCCATACCTATGGCGTTTGCTGGTGATGTACTGGCCGATGGCACTATTCCCATGCCACAGTAGCAAACTTTTGTCAATGATGAGCTTCTGGTGTGGTCTAAATACGGCAACAAACTTTGTTTTAAGGTACTCAATTTGATCTTTCTCATTTTGATCTTTCTGCCCCCTCGGACAATCTTGATTCCGAGTGTGACTAGCCAGGCTGTATATGATGTGCAGGTTGCACATACATTATTGCAGTGAACCTGTTCCTGCTCACTATCTGACCAAATATGGGGGTGGCTATGAGGGGCTCCCAAGACCAGTATTTCCTCAATGATGACTTCATCGTCACCCTCATCATGATGACTATGACCAAGAAGCTTTAGAACTCAGGGGATGTGAGGTCGTGCAAGTTGAGGTGGGCTGAGTCTGTCGTCTGTTCTTTGCCAGCCATGAAGCATATACAATTTATACCAGTTAAATTGGTCAACGATTTGGGATACCAGGTTGGCAGTGAAGAACTGCAGGAATTTGTCCAGCCTCTTCGACTGTGGTCCTCGGTGTCTGAAATTGGGGCCAGCATCCCTCTCTCCCACAAAATCAAAAGTGCTGGGCTCGTAGTATACCCCACCAACCCAATTCCACCCATCAAGGCCTTCGTCATCGCCTTCGTCGTCGCTGCCGTCAGATGGGTCATCACCAGGGGCACCAGGGCGGGCACGCTTGGCGGGAGTCCTGCCTCTTGTCCTGCCTCTTGTCCTAGATCTTGACCAAGACAGAGACCTAGATCTTGAGGTCGATCTCGAGGGTTGAGGGTTGCTAGGGCGTTTTAGGAGCGTCACCTATAATTTTCCACGGGTGGAATGCCAACGGGAAGCCACATGCCCACATCTATGTCCTTGGCTGGCAGGGCGTCATGGGTGATTGGGACGCCGCAGGAGAAGATGGGGTGTCAGGATGACGAGAGGCCTCAGGTACTGGAGATGAAGCCCTTCTTTTTGCAGGGCGGATAACAGAGGGCCCCGGTTGTGGCGACAAAGAACGCCTGGCGGGGGAGTAAGGCAGTGGGCTCGTACTCCTCTGTGTCTGTATCCACATAGTCACTAACCACATCCAACAGTGCTATAGCCTTCTCAATATTCACAAGGCAGGGTAAGCGTGTACTGATGCTCTCCCGCAAGGCTTCCCCTGAAGCCAACCCCGCAGGGCAAGGTTGGTTGCCAAGTACCAATTTTCATCCGCGATACCATAAACTGTTCCCATACAAATATGAACCCTCTACGAACTTTAGTTCAATGGTAAATAAGGTTCAAATTGGCCGTCGGCTATAGCAGACGATGGTACTTACTCACTTTAATACTGGTACTTACTTTGCCGTCGAATCGCATCCGACACTGGGGTTCAGCGGGTTAATTCTATACCAAGTCTTAGCACCCAAGTGTCAAGGTACATTGAGTGTGTGTCTGTCAGTGTTAGAGTTTGACAGGTATTTCACTAGAATATAATTATGTTATACAAACGATCCATTTCTTAATCCCTTGAGGATTATGACGAAGGTTTACAGTATATTTTCCTATCATTAAAATATGGTATACAGTTTTGGAAACATCTGTGGTCAGAGACACAATTTAGTTAGTTTTGACTCCTTAGATTCCTAAAGGCCCTTCATAAACTGCATAAAATCTTCTAATGATAGGCAAACAAAACTGCTAAAGTGCGTCATAATCCTCAGGGGGTGAATATACTTTTAAAATATGACAAATTAATAAAATACGGTGGTCTTCATAACTTACAAAAGCCAACAACGATTAGAATGAGCCACTGCCACCTTCCAAAACCCAGCATGGAGAGAATCTGGTCGAAGTCATCTTTTCTTGGCTCTTTAGTTGACGGTAAGGAGAAACTGGTAGGAATAGAAAGAAAATGTATGATGATTATTGTAATAATAATAATAATAATAAACAATACTAATATTATAATATATATAGTATTTTGTTGTATACATATCTCCACCTTAATTTGTAGTTCCTTATTGTACATGGCAGGATTATGACCATTTCGAGTGTTGGGCTATAAGGAAGGTGAACGCTAGACATCGATACTTTGCAGAAATTACTAATGGTGTGAGCTTTAGATGGATAGAAATTGTGTTGAGTTTCACTGATATTTTGATATATGTAAGTTTTTGATGGATAAAAAGTGTGTTGAGTTTTACTGATGTATTTTAATATGTACTACAACCGTATTGTAGCTGGTGTGACGTTAACCACTCCGTTAGAACCGCATGGCTTGTCCTACAGTGACTCGCTAGGATCGCCAGGTCAGTGGATGGGGCTACAGTTTATGTATTAGAGTGTGCTTTATTTCATATGAAAGCTCGTGTCATGGGCAGTCCAGAAAGGCTCTTTGTTTTCACCCATGTCAAGGCTTTATATATTTAATTGTAAAGTATATGTTTTATCATTAACTAGTAATGATGGGATCTGGGAGAGAGAGAGAGAGTAGAACAGAGTGAGAGGGGGGCGCCCAGTGTTTTTGTCCCGCTCGATGACGTCACGGCTGGCTGCCTCGCGGGGGTTGGTGGAGAGAGGTCCTTACCATGCTGCAAGCTCTCTTGCTAGTGGCTAGAGGACTTGTAACCGCTTTTTTCCCACGCGCCTCGAGCTAGTGCGAGTATATATACAGTTCCTCGCCACTCTCTCCCTCAGATCTGGTTTCTAGAACGCATCTATCTTATCCCTTGCTATCTGTCCCCTGCTCTGTACCTGAGAATCTTTTCCTCTGCCTACCTCTCTCTTTTTTCATATCTTTCACCACCTTTTATTAACACTATATCCCCTCTGGTTAACTCTGCAAAATCAGCTTCATGCTGGCCAGTTGTATTGTGCGTTAAGGTCTGATATAACCCATGTATGTTAGTTGTTAAGATAAGTGGATCACGAAGCATTGGTTGGCATTCATATTGTTTAGTACTGCTTCCTTTAATTATTAGTGTTCTGCTGGATTAAATAATGCTAGACTAGGAGTCTGATATTATAAGGTATTGTTTCCTATGAGTGCTGGCTTTAGTTAAAAGCGGCACGACATACCTGAGAACTGGAGTTGATTGAGTAAATTCTAGTCTGTGTGCCATTGAGAGTAGAGCATGCACGAATGAGGGCTTTTTGCCTACACCATTCTGCACTGTTCTAAGCTCGTTGTTTGTCTTTGAGGTACGCCAGGAGAACGCTTAATACTTCGGTATTGAGGTTTCTCAAGAGAGCTACCCTTCCCTATAACGTAATATTTGACGCACAGACTTGAGATTTGCACTAGGCTATGCGGCATGCCATGCGCACCAGTATCTCGTATCATTGACTCTAGCTAGACTTTATCAATCATAGTAGACATTAAGTATATTAAACCAATTACTCTTTTTATGTATACCCGTTTATGATTACACAAGCATTTCGCAGCCTAGTTTGATGTATGGAGACACAAACGACTTAGGCTATTTTTGTTGATAGGAATACTGCATTGTCGTGGCGATTGTTATTATTGTTGTGGCGTTTAGGATATTCTTGGCTCCGACGGCATTATATCTCCTGCCTTTTTGTGTGCATAGCCTGCACGAGCATTGTTCCGCTGCCTGCCTTTTTGGGTTCCATTTCCGATACGAGCATCTTTATAGCATCTAACATTTAAAGAAGATTCCTTGTTAGTGTTGAAGGACTTTAGTGCACTTTCTTTCATGCAGGAGTGCCTGACATTTATTGATTAAAGTAACGTAAGCTGTAACTTCTCTTACCACCTTACTTTGCATACCATGACCAAGCACCTTCGGTTATAGGTAGTAATAGGCTGTTTTCACATAACATTAAGCCTAGAGTAGACGCACATTTATTGAGAGTTTGATAGCCTATTATTGCATATAGAACTCTGTAGAGTATTTGTGTTCTTTGTTCACTGGGAATATACATCAGAGGTTGGATCTAGCGCTTTCCGTTGTAGCATTTATGCCATTACTAGTCCAATGAATAAGAGCCCTGATATATTTAAACCCCAGTCGTAACACTGGTAAATCAGCTACAATACAAATTTAGGTTGCTGTCAAAAGAAATATATATATATGCTGGCTCGCTACCGCTCGCCAGGAAAATATTGACACCTGGATGGGTGTAAACGTCTTAAAACAGTAGGCTGAATGGGGTCGAATGGATACAAATCAAAGAGAGAGGTAGAGAAAGAGAAAAAAAGCGAAGTGGGCTCCTTTAATGAAAACATACACAACTGCTCTGTCTCTGCATCCTACTCTATGCAGGATTTCACAATCATAGTTGGCTATAAATACTTTGTAATAGCTGAGTGATTAAGGGGAGGCAGACCGTTTTCTGGACATCCTTCTCCCTCATGTTTAGCCCCATTTTTGTTTAGAGTATAAGACATTCGGTCCATTAGTTTGGCTATTTTAACACCTTTCGCCCCATTTTGTTGTCAATTTTAAGACCTTTCATGCCATTTAGGTGTCGATTATTTCCTGGCGAGCGATAGCGAGCCTTCAATTATAAGAGTAACCGGGTTTCGGCCAGGAAATTTTTCTACCGAAAAATTAAAAATTTATCATGAAGGGGGGTCTAGGGGGTGTTTTTCTAAGCTTGATGGAGGTCTAAGAAGGAAACAAAAAAAATATATGAATATATTATTTAATAGACCAAACAAACGGTCTGCCTCCCCTTAAGATTCGCGGACTTTCCTCTAACTTTCACTCTGTTGAGCACCATCTCTCCTCCTACAAACCTGATCTTCTCTTCCTCACCGAAACCCAAGTGTCTGTAGCAACATCCAGCAACCCCTTCTCTGTATCCTCCTACTTTCTCTATCCTAGTTTCAAAGCCAAAGGCGGATGTTGTGCATATGTGCACAACAAACTCACTTGCTCTCGTGTTCCCGATTTCGACTCCTCTGAATTCTCAACTTTATGGCTCAAACGTTCCTGTCATTCTCTTACTAAATATTTCTGTGCGGTCTATCTTTCCCCTAACTCTACCAACTTTCCCAAATTCTTTGACTATCTAAACTCTACAGTGGAACACATTCTATCCATTTCTCCTTTCTCAGAAATCTCCATCTTAGGAGATTTCAACGTTCACCACCGCCAATGGCTCTCCTCTCACACTACTGATCCACCTGGTGAACAAGCCTACGTCTTTTCTATCCTAAATTACCTAGAGCAGTTAGTTCAGCAACCCACCCGTATCCCGGATCGCATCGGAGATCGGCCCAACATTCTTGACCTGTTTCTAACTTCTAACCCTTCTTCTTATACTGTCGATCTTTTCTCTCCTTTGGGCTCCTCCGACCATAAACTTATCTCTGTCACCTGTCCTATCTCTCCAGTACAGCCACCCGATCCTCCTAGCCGGTGGCGCTTGTGGCACTTTGGCGCTGCCGACTGGGAGGCTCTTCGGCAGTACTTCTTTGATTTCCCATGGAATGATTTCTGCTTCCATGGCCAAGGACCCTCGGAGAGTGCTGAACGCATTACCGAGGTAATCCTATCGGGAATGGAAGCATACATTCCATTCTCTTTCTCTCAGACTAATGCTAAAAAATCTTGGTTTACTCACACCTGTTCTACTGCTGTCCACAATAAAGAGGAAGCATTCAAACGGTACCGACGCCTTAAAACTCAAGACTCAAAAACTCAAAAACTCATTCTTCATATGTTTCTGCCCAGAATCAAGCCAAATCTGTTCTTCGACTTGCCAAACACTCTTTCATCAATAATAAATGCACTGAACTATCCAACTCTAGCTCTTCCCAAGCTTTCTGGCATCTAGCCAAAAACCTCTCCAACAATTTCTCTTCCTCGTCTTTCCCTCCCCTTTCCCACTCTGATTGCACAACCATCACTTCTTCCTCTGACAAAGCTAAACTCTTCACTCAAACTTTTGCTAGAAACTCCACCTTGGATGATTCCGGTGCTATTCCTCCCTCTCCGCCCTCCTCTCTCTTACTTATGCCTAATATCCTAATCTCTTCTAAAGATTTACTTTCTACCCTCTCTGGGCTTAACACTAATAAGGCGTACGGTCCGGACGGTGTTCCTCCTGTTGTTCTCAAAAACTGTGCTTCCGTGCTGACTCCCTGCCTAGGCAAACTCTTTCGTCTCTGTCTATCCTCTAACGTCTTCCCTTCATGCTGGAAGTTTGCTCACATTCAACCTGTCCCAACGAAGGGTGACCGCTCTCAACCCTCCAACTATCGTCCAATTGCTCTTATCTCTTGTCTTTCTAAAGTTTTTGAAACTATTCTTGCTTCCAAATTTCTTAAGCATTTCTCTTCTCATAATCTGCTCTCAGATCGCCAGTATGGCTTCCTTAAGGGTCGCTCTACTGGTGATCTTCTTTCATATCTTACTAACTCTTGGTCATCCTCCTTTCGGGACTTCGGTGAGACTTTTTCTATTGCACTAGACATATCGAAAGCCTTCGATAGAGTCTGGCATAAATCTTTAATTTCTAAACTACCCTCCTTCGGTTTCTATCCCTCCATCTGTGCCTTTGTCTCTAATTCCCTTTCCGGCCGTTCCATAGCTGCGGTTGTGGACGGCCATTGTTCACTTCCTCACCCTATAAACTCCGGTGTCCTCAGGGCTCTGTCCTATCTCCTATTCTCTTTCTAATTTTTATAAATGATCTCCTTAACTGTACCTTAATTCCCATCCATTCATACGCAGACGACTCAACCTTACACTACTCCCTTACTTTTTCAGAACGCCCCAGCCAGCAATCCCTCAACGACAAACGTAATGAAGCCATAGAACTCTTAAATTCTGATCTAAATGCTATTTCCAATTGGGGCAGAGAAAACCTTGTTAACTTTAATGCTTCCAAAACCCAATTTCTCCATCTATCTACCCGTCAGGATCTCCCAGCGGACTATCCCTTATTCTTCAACAATACAAAAATCAAACCTTCATCTTCTCTCAATATTCTTGGTGTCTCTTTTTCTTCTACTCTCATTTGGAAGGACCATATTACCAGTCTTGCTAAGGCAGCCTCCCAGAAGCTGGGTGTGCTCAACCGCCTTAGGGGGTTCTTTTCCCCTGCACAGCTTCTTGCTCTGTACAGGGGCATAGTGCGCCCTTGTATTGAGTATTGTTCACATGTGTGGGGAGGTTTCTCTCACACCGCTCTCCTAGACAAAGTTGAAAGGAAGGCCTTTCATATCATTAACTCCCGTCCACTCACCAACTCTCTGCAATCTCTCTCTCTCCGCCGCAATGTTGCATCTCTCTCGCTATTCTATCGCTACTATAATAATCAGTGTTCCTCAGAGCTATCCCAGTGCATACCACCTCCTTTACGTAGGGCACGTGGTACCCGTCTTGAAACTCAATCCCACCCCTACTCTGTGCAACTCTCCAACCCAAGAGTGAAACGTTACTCTCAAACTTTCTTCTACTCAACATCTGAGCTCTGGAACTCTCTCCCAGAATCAGTCTTTCCCTCTTCCTATGACTTAAATTGCTTCAAACTCCGTGTGTCCAGGCATTTTGGCTCGAACGTCCCTTGATTTTGGCCCTGTCACTCTTTCAACTTTGGGGGAGGCACTCGCTATCGGCAGTTATGCCTTTTGCCTCCCTCAATCACATAGAAAAAAAAAGAAAAAAAGAAGAAGATAGGGATAAGTCAGTTTCTCGCCAATATTGTCGACACCCTTTTGATTTTATTCTGGCTACTATTAGACGATTTAATTCAGTTTAAAAAAGGACTCCAACAATTAACAGGCTTTGAACTATCTCACCTATTCTTAAAGTACACATAATCGTATAACTATAGCAAAAATATAATTAATAAGACGTTGCTGATACAGAGAGGGTATACAAATAACCTAGTTTGGGTTGGCTTTGTAAGGTAAGCATTCGTTTATATCCATTGAAATATTTCATATCGTGTACTTTAACAAACACACCGTATGAGGAGGATCACTTTAATGACAAGGTTTCACATATAACTTAATGGGTCCAATAGGCGAAACGTTGTCAATAAAGTGTTCCTCCTTATATGGTGTTTTGTTGTCATGCTGTCAAGTAGTTTCACATATAACTTAATGGGTCCAATAGGCGAAACGTTGTCAATAAAGTGTTCCTCCTTATATGGTGTTTTGTTGTCATGCTGTCAAGTTTCACATATAACTTAATGGGTCCAATAGGCGAAACGTTGTCAATAAAGTGTTCCTCCTTATATGGTGTTTTGTTGTCAAGTTTTCCGAGATAAATATTATCATATATTTGTCTGAGGTGAAGCCATTGATTTCGGGGGCTGATGAGTGATTGGTGCTTCTGAATGTTTGTGTGCTTGCTTTTTGTGGGCAAACTGATATATCTGTTCTTTTTTGTCACCTTTTCCTTTCTCCTGTCTCTTGCTGATCCTCCCTACCACTTGTGGGAGTAAGGACTGACTACTAACCGACTCACTGACTTGTACTTACCTGGGTCGGTCTATAAGTGGCTTGAATTCGGTGTTCATCTTTCTTGATAACTTGTTTTCTTAACTGTAAATTATGGTTATGTTTCTGCTGCGATTCTCAGATATTTATAGCCACTTTCACCCCTTGACGATTATGATGCGTTTAAACAGGTTATTCTTGCTACTACTAGACGATTTCAGTAAGTACTGGAGGGGTCTGAAGAAGTCATTAGGCTAATTGAGATCGACTTCACCCCTCTTGCTGTACACTGATCCTGACTCTACCAACATCAGAATCACACTGGCTGCTGTAACTCTCCTATCTCACTCTCACTCACTCTCTCTCTCTCTCTCTCTCTCTCTCTCTCTCTCTCTCTCTCTCTCTCTCTCTCTCTCTCTCTCTTATGAGAAAGATAATTTAATAGTCTACCTGCGAGTTTCAGGCTATAAGGAAGTTGGAGCTGTAAACATTGATAATTAGCAGAACTGCCAGCTAAAATATGGTTGTGGTATATTATGTATAAGTAAATACAATCAAATTCATACTCTTTATCAATCAGAAACCTACTTTATTATTGCATTTATATGAATTGTCTAAGTTTACGGCTAACACTTCCTTATAACCTGAAACTCTAAAGTGGTCAGTTGTTCGTAATAACCAACCCAATTACAGGTATATTGATGGTAATAAAACCATCTTGTACAAGAAGAGAGAGGTAAATCGGCTTAATAGTCCAGGAGCCAAGGGGTGTTTGCATGCATGAATGTGAAAAATAGGTAAATGGATTGAACGTTTAATGCTTTTATATTCTGGTTAGGTACACCATAGGCAAGTTTTTAAAATTAGTTGGAAAAGTTGATTACGTATTTTAACCCCTTGGCGTCCAGTACAATAATATGAAGTTTGCGAATGATATACCAATAATAGCTATGTATTGGTTATATAATTACGGTACTACTGAGTCAGCTAAAGTTCTATCAAAACACTCTGTATCACAGTATCACACATTGCATATATATCTTCAAAGCAGATTTCAATTTTGTTTTGTCACATTAATGAATGACCTACTTTTGGGGAGAGGGGTGAGCCGGGGATACAGTTGAAAATGTATTCCGTGATGTGTCACATTAATGGCCTAGGTTTTGACATCCTTTCACCTGACATTTGCAGTAAAGGCAGCATTTCATATCTAGTTGTCTGCAGACACAGCGTTTAGTAGAGCAGGAGGTACATTTACAGGGCATTGCAAAGTCATCCGGTAGCAAGACTTGAAGATGGTTCGGTTGAAGAATGCCATCTTCTTCAATGAAACCAAAGTCTCTGGGATCCAGTTGAGGATTGCTTAGGCAGTGTAGCTGTAGATATGTCCCAAAGAATGCCCTGAGGACATGACCTTTGACTGATCGGCTGGTGGGAGGCAGTTCCAAAATGGTCTTTTTGCTGTGGTGGTAGAGGTAGTACCGTAATTCATCCATTGTTCTGCATGAGGTTCCTGATTTGTACACATTCACAAGGAACTCTTCCACCAAGATGAAGTTAATACAGTCCAATTACTTTCCAAAATCAATCAGATAATGCACCGGATCTGCCTTCAGTGCAACAGCCTTTGTACCAAATTTACTTGTGGAATCACAACCAGTGAGATGGTGCAGGGCAACTAAGATTTTGCAAGTATCTGATCCCAACTTATCGCCTAGAACATGAAGGGGTATGTATCTTGTGGTATTACCAACATGAAGGGGTATGTATCTTGTGGTATTACCAACATGAAGGGGTATGTATCTTGTGGTATTACCAACATGAAGGTGTATGTATCTTGTGGTATTACCAACATGAAGGGGTATGTATCTTGTGGTATTACCAACATGAAGGGGTATGTATCTTGTGGTATTACCAACATGAAGGGTATGTATCTTGTGGTATTACCAACATGAAGGGGTATGTATCTTGTGGTATTACCAACATGAAGGGGTATGTATCTTGTGGTATTACCAACATGAAGGGGTATGTATCTTGTGGTATTACCAACATGAAGGGGTATGTATCTTGTGGTATTACCAACATGAAGGGGTATGTATCTTGTGGTATTACCAACACCAGCACGAATCCACATCTCTCGTAGGCCATGTGCCTTCAGAAGCGACCAGTAGTGTAGGGCCAAGATTACTACATCAGTATCATTTGATATAATAACCACTCTCTTAGTCCCATTCTCAACTGCATGACGAGCATGTGGGATAATTATGACGTCGGCCTCTTCAATCGTTGTGTCTAGATCAGGTAATGGTGTCTCTTTTCCATTCAAAATAGCCAGGCATGGTTCAATTTCAGGTGGAAGTCCAATCGAGCTAACAACTGTATCTGTCATCGGTTTTGGCTTGGTTAAGATGCGTTGTCGAATGAGTTTCTGTAGCTTGGATTTGTTTGCAGATGAGGCCCAGAATGCATTCATTGTGACTGGCAATTGCGTTCCTGTACCTATCCCATATAAATCAATTGGGCTGCAACCACACCTTCTAGTTCTTTCGCTGTCCTTCACTGAACCCTCAATGTATGTGTCAAAGACGAAGTCGACACGTTTAGAGTTGCTGCAAAGTCCATATGACACCTCCAAGAATCTTATTGTGTTTGTATCCATTGAATAGATAATTCTTTAAGCTTTATTTTGAGTGGTGTAAGATCTCTGTAGACCATTTCATTGCCGAGTTATTGCAATTTATGTAACCGTCACACGTAAAAAAAACAAAAAAACAAAATTGTTTTTGATTTCATTAAATTCAGCGAAAACCCGGAATAACACGATAACTGCCGGGTTTCCGGATGTCTACCCTCGCTAAAAAGGTGTCCCAGTGGACCCTCTAACTAAATCAAGCGGGTGATTTTCTGGCCCATTCATGCATGCAAACACCCCTTGGCTCCAGGACTATAAGGGGAGCGTCTAACATGCCAGATCAAAAACATGTTTATGCCATATTTACTTTATATATGCATTAATCACTTTCATATAATTATATGGTATGATGAAATGACAACATACACATGAATATAGTACCTCATATCGCCTTCTACCAGCCCCCATTTAGGGGGCAGTGGCCCCCCCCCCCTAAATTTTCAAACGCTACTCCTCTGTTAGTATTGGTCCCATCCCCTTCGCATTTATATGGGTAAAATAGTATTAACCCGGGAAACGCGAGCTATTGGTAGTGCACACCCTACCGCCAAGCGACGATATTAGACTACATTCCCTAAAATCGTTGTTTTACAATAAATATCGTTATTACTTAATTATATGCGCCTATTTTACGTTTAATATGAAGATATCAACATGTAACAGCAATAAAACAAGTGGGAATAGTATTTGGGGGGTGAAAGAGACAAAATATTGCCGACCCTCCAGTCATGAAGTGTGAGGCAAACCCGACGTATACCCTCCCTCTCCGAAGCCTTGAGGCAGACTGAAGCCTCTCTCTTACTCTCTCTCTATCCCCACGCACTCAATAGGTACAGGACAACACCTTGGAACCGGGTTGGGAATATTGGTGTGGTAAATAAACCAATAAACAAGGGAATAAGATGAAAAATAGGTGATAATTGAATGTGGGGGGGGGAGGGGGGGAAAGGAGCGGGTTTTGACACATGTAGAGGAGGGATAGTAGGTATGGAGAGGAATTATCTCACTTAATCACATATTCCTTTGTTTAAAGTGCAACGGAGGCCTTTTAAAAGTTTTTTTTTTAGGCCTTGGATCTTAACCCGGGAACTGCGGGAAGACTCTTAAGAGTTCCCCCGGCGGACTGCGGGAAGACTCTTAAGAGTCAGAGAAAACAAACATCAATTTTAAACATCGGGGAAAAAAAAAAAAAAAAAAAAAAAAAAAAAAAAATTGCCCTTGGGCCATGCAAAATCTCAGTCCTCTACCTCCCCACTTTCCTCCCCTCCTTCAGTTATCACCTATTTTCCCTGTTATTCCTTTATTCTGAGGTATATTTTCGTGCTAACATTAGCGAGTTGCAAGCAGGGCATTGTAATCACTGTTAGCAAGCGAGTGCAAGAGAGAGAGAGAGAGTATCGATCGACAGTGTCTCAGTGGCTTTGGGGGAAATTGGCGGGAAAGGAGCTTGCCTCACCCATACATTATGTAACTCGCGGCCTGTATCGCCGATTTTGACCATCCAAACACTGTTTTCACTAGTTTTATTGTTGTAACAGGTTAATACCTTTATAATCAACCTATAATAGTCGCATATGGATAAGTATTAATGCTATTTATGGTAAAATGAATAATTTAGTGATGGAAACAGCTCAAATACATGCACACAGGCAGAGGTGTCTAATTACCCCCATGCGCACTTAAGAGGTAAAGAGTTTGCGAGTTGATGGGAATTAATGATACAAAAGGCCTTCTTTTCTACTTTGTCTAGGAGTGTGGTGTGAGAGGATCCTCCCCACACTTGTGAACAATAATCAATACAAGGACACACTCTTCCCCTGTACAGAGTAAGAAGCTCTGCAGGGGTAAAGAACCCCTTGAGGCAGTTGAGCACACCCAGCTTCAGGGAGGCTGCCTTAGCAAGACTGGTAATATGGTCCTTCCAAGTGAGAGCAGAATAAAAAGAGACACCAAGAATAATGAGAGAAGATGAAGGAATTATGTTTGTATTGTTGAAGAATAAGGGATAATCCTCTGGGAGTTCCAGATGTGTAGTAAGATGGAGAAATTGTGTTTTGGAAGCATTAAAGGCAACAAGGTGAATAGATGGGATTGGAGGTACAGTTGAGAAGATCATTTATGAAAATTAGAAAGAGAATAGGAGAAAGGACAGAGCCCTGAGGAACACCGGGATTGATAGGATGAGGAAGCGAGCGATAGCCGTCCACAACCGCAGCTATGGAATGGCCGGAAAGGAAATTAGAGACAAAGGCACAGATGGAGGGATAGAAACCGAAGGAGGGTAGTTTAGAAAGATTTGTGCCAGACTATCAAAGGCCTTCGTTATGTTTAGTGCAATAGAAAAAGCCTCACCGAAATCCCGATTGAAGAATGACCAAGAATTAGTAAGATATGAAAGAACATCACCAGTAGAGCAACTCTTAAGGAAGACATATTGGCGATCTGAGAGCAGATTTCGAGAAGAGTAATGCTTAAGATATTTGGAAGCAAGGATAGTTTCAAAAACTTTAGAGATACAAGAGATGAGAGCAATTGGATGATAGTTTGAGAGTTGAGAGCGGTCACCCTTCTTTGGGACAGGTTGAATGAGAGCAAACTTCCAGCAAGAAGGGAAGACGTTAGAGGAGAGACCGAGAAGAAGAGTTTGCCTAGGCAGGGGGTCAGCACGGAAGCACAGTTTCTTAGTACAACAGGTGGACCACCGTCCGGACCGTACGCCTTCTTAGTATTAAGCCCAGAGAGGGTAGAAAGTACATCTTTAGAAGATATTAGGATATTAGTCATAAGTAGGAGAGAGGTGGGTGGAGATTGAGGAATAGCACCGGAATCATCCAAGGTGGAGTTTCTAGCAAAAGTTTGAGAGAAGAGTTCAGCTTTGTCAGAGAAAGAAGTGATGGTTGTGCCATCAGAGTGGAAATGGGGAGGGACAGACGAGGAAGAAAAATTGTTGTAGAGGTTTTTGACTGGATGCCAGAAAGCTTGGGAAGAGCTAGAGTTGGATAGTCCAGTGCATTTATTATTGATGAAAGAGTGCTTGGCAAGTCGAAGAACAGATTTGGCTCGATTCCTTGCAGAAACATAGGAAGCATGAGATTCTTGAGTTTTAAGGTGTCGGTACAGTTTGAATGCTTCCTCCTTCTTGTGGACAGCAGTAGAACAAGCCTGAGTAAACCAAGATTTGTTTGCATTAGACTGAGAGAAAGAAAATATTATGTATGCTTCCATGCCCGAAAGGATTACCTTAGTAATGCGTTCAGCACTCTCCGAAGGTCATGGAAGCAAAAGTCATTCCAAGGGAAATCAGAGAAGTATTGCCGGAGAGCCTCCCAGTCGGCAGCGCCAAAGTGTCACAAGCTCCGCCGGCTGGGGGGATCGGGTGGCCGTATCGGAGAGATAGGACAGGTGACAGATATTAGTTTATGGTCGGAGGAGCCCAAAGGAGAGAACAAAATTATAGTATAAGCGGAACAGTTAGAGGTTAAAAATAAGTCAAGAATGTTGGGCTGGTCTCTGATGTGATCCGGGATACGGGTTGGTTGCTGGACTAACTGCTCTAGGTAGTTTAGGATAGAAAAGATTAAAGCTTGTTCACCAGGTTGGTCAGTGGAAGCGGAGGAGAGCCATTGGCGGTGGTTAACGTTGAATTCTGCTAAGATGGAGATTTCTGCTAAAGGAGAGATGGATAGAATGTGTTCCACTTTAGAAGTTAAATAGTCAAAGAATTTTGGATAGTCAGTAAAATTAGGGCAGAGATAAACAGCTAAAAAATATTTAGTTTGCGAGTGACTAGAACGCATTAGCCTGAGAGTTGAGAATTCAGAAGAATCTAGGTTGGGAACACGAGGGAAAGCAAGATTGTTACGTACATAGATGCAACATCCACCTTTGGCTTGAAACTGAGGATAGAGATAGTAGGAGGATACAGAGAAGGGTTTGCTGTCAGTAGACCCTGACAACTGCGTTTCAGTGAGAAAGAGAAGATAAGGGTTGGCTGAGGAGAGGTGGTGTTCCACAGAGTGGAAGATAGAGGAGAGGCCACAAATAATGCAGACGTTAATAGTAAGAATATTAGGTAGTGTTCCAGAGCATTGTGTGGAGTCTTTGTCAGGGGACAGTTGGATGGGGGCATTCCTGGTCCCCTTCCCTGGGGACACTGAGGCTGGTCGTGGTTGCGTCATCATTGGATTTTGTAAGGTAGTGTAGTATGTAAGGTGTCTGTAGTATAGTATAATGATAGTAGGAGAAGGTGTTTTAAGGCACCCTGGGGTTGCCATCAATATTGATGAGGCACATAAAGTATCCGCTAGGGAGACCAGGCGGTGAAACAGGAGTTCCAGCTGTCCTTATCAACCACCTAGCGCTCCCCAGGAGTACCACCCTGTTCGGCTGGTGCCTACAGCCTCCTCCTAACGATTTAATCTATAATATGTAAAGGATGTTGATGGAACAACATTTGTTTTTAAGAGGGGGCATATATACAGTGCGAAAAAGTCCCAAAATAATAAGAGAAAAAACTTGCTCATGGAAAATTGACGGAAAAAGCGCTCGTGTGACAGCAGCTTTAGGAAGGATACAGGGAAGCTAACACGATTAATTGAGATAGCTAGTATCGTTTGAATAGTTAGACGTCCTTCCTAAACTGAATATAATCGTCTAATGGTATCCAGAATAAAGGGTTAATTAAAGAGTGTGATGAAAATATGTATGGGGTGATGGGTTGTTTTCTGGTTCCCCTTGCTCCTCCTGTTTAGTCCCATTAATTTTAAGATTTTTAGATGTTTGGCCCTTTAGTTTTGCGATTATTTGACCTTTTGCCACATTTCTTTGTCAATATTAAGATTGTGTTATTTAGGTATTCATTGTGATGTCTACCAGCGTGGGCAGAATCGCCTCTCGTTAGCCACTAGCGCTCGCCAGGGACATCGAAATGGGCTACAGTTATCCAAGAATGTTGTTCTTTCTTTCCTTGTGCTCGCATTGTCACAGACAGTCCAGTGGTGGTCTTTGTTTTCGTCTGTGACAACGGGAAGTATTTTACATCATTAGTAGAATATAAAATGCATGGTGTAAAGTTAAGGAGAAAGAGCGATAGAGGCAGCGTGGTGGTAGTATGTGCGTGCGTGCGTGTGTATGTATGTATGTTGCTGCCTCCCTCGCTCGGAGGAGTTTTCCCGCCCGCGCGCGGGCTTTCCCGCGCCTTAGATTGGCTAGTGGTTCCTGGCGCGTCCTAGGGGCCTGCTGCCTTGTGACGTATCGGCCCGTGATTGGCAGACCATCGCGCCTTTGTGGGCTCCTGTGTGACTTGCCTCCTGTATGAGGGTCCACAGGAGCTGTTCTCCTCAGGACAGGCTTGGCGCGCATGCTTCTAACATCCCTTTGCATACTCTCTCGCGATCACCCCCTTTACCACTGTCTCTCTCTCTCTGACCTTCTTTTCCATTGCTTCTCATCTTTATTCAATTACTTGTCCCCTTGGGTTCTGCATACGGTTTCCATAGCCGGCCCATTGTATTGTATGCGCCGTCCTCCGAGATATTTACATGTACTTAGAATAGGTTTTGAGGGTTCTTAGTTAGTATAGGTTAAGAACTTAGTGTGCCTCCATTATTGATTTAGTGTTTCTGCTCTTTTATTTAATGCTAGACTGGGATAAGGTAACTGTAGTCGTTGTCCCCGATGTGTGTATGGTTTGCTTATACCTACACGACTTCGACCGGTCCTGTGGTAGCCTGTGTTGTCTTTTTGCTTGCGTCCTTTACGAGTGCAGCATTGTGTTGACTGAGGGTTTTGGCCTGTTCCAGTTCCACACTTTGCTGCCTCTTTGCTTGTATTTAGAGGGTCGCCAGGATAGAACCAGATACTTGTGATCTGGATCTATCAAGAGAGCACCCTAGTAAATTAACGTAACTTAAAGGATGCAGTCTTAAGGACATCGCTAGGCTATGAGCCTGTCTTGCTCAACCACAGTTCCTTACCTAGAGTATTCCAGCTAGACATTATTAACCGAGTAGACACTTATTAGTATTTAATATAAGCTCTTTGATATGTACGCATTATTATTCACAGCATTTATTAGTCTAGGTTGTTGTTGAGTTGCACAACCATAGCAGACTGTTTCGTTGATGAGGAAGTACTTCTTTTAGTGTCGAGCATTGCTACCGTTGCGCATTTATTGTATTCTCGTGTCAGTTAACATTATATGTCCTATCTTTTAGTGTATCCCATTTACACGTGTGGTGTCCTGCCTCCTGCCTTTATATAGTTCTAAGTTAAGATACGAGCATCTTATGAGCATCAGACTTTCTTCAGAAGTTTCCAGGTCTATGCTGTAAGACTATACTTCACTTTCTTTCAGATAGGAGTCAAGAGTTTATTGTTGTTTAGAGTAACTGTATTGACGCATCTTTTATTGTATTAAATCTTGCAGTGATTTAATTGATCTTTTTATGCATTTTAACGTAACTTGCATCTTGTTTGTTATCAGGCTATACCAGTGTGGGTTAGCCTGAAGTAGAGTACATTTATGCCCAGTTAAAGATACCCCGTTATCGCAGATTAACTCTGGAGGGTATAGGTGTTTTTGTTCGCCGGCATATAAGTTCGAGGGTTTGGATCTAGCGTACCGTTGTTGCATAGTGCCCTATTACTAGTCCAATCATTAAGTGCCCTTGTTTTATTCGTAGCCCAGGTCGTAACATCATTTATTCCTGGCGAGCGATGGCGAACCTGTGATTTGCAAGGAACCGACCTTCGGCCGGGATATTTTTCTATTAAAATTACAATTTTATCTCGAAGGAGGGTGGGGGGTGGGGGGGGGCCGGGGGGTGTTAGCTTGATGGAGGTCTAGGGAGGAAACTAAAATAATAATTAAAAGATCCATTAATGAACAAATAATAATTAAAAGATCCATTAATGAACAAATAATAATTAAAAGATCCATTAATGAACAAATAATAATTAAAAGATCCACATTAATGAACAAATAATAATTAAAAGATCCATTAATGAACCAATAAATAATAATTAAAAGATCCATTAATGAACAAATAATAATTAAAAGATCCATTAATGAACCAATAAATAATAATTAAAAGATCCATTAATGAACCAATAAATAATAATTAAAAGATCCATTAATGAACAAATAATAATTAAAAGATCCATTAATGAACAAATAATAATTAAAAGATCCACATTAATGAACAAATAATAATTAAAAGATCCATTAATGAACCAATAAATAATAAATTAAAAGATCCATTAATGAACAAATAAATAATAATTAAAAGATCCACATTAATGAACAAATAATAATTAAAAGATCCACAAATGAACAAATAAATAATAATTAAAAGATCCATTAATGAACAAATAAATAATAATTAAAAGATCCATTAATGAACAAATAAATAATAATTAAAAGATCCATTAATGAACCAATAAATAATAATTAAAAGATCCATTAATGAACAAATAAATAATAATTAAAAGATCCATTAATGAACAAATAAATACGCCCATCCACCCTTAAGGGGAGGCAGGCCGTTTTTTCTGGACCCCCTTCTCCCTAATGTTTAGCCCTACTAGTTTTGAGATTGTAATACGTTCGGTCCATTAGTTAGGCGATTTTAACACCTTTCGCCCCATTTCGTTGTCAATTTTAAGCCCTTTCATGCCGTTTAGGTGTCTATTATTTCCTGGCGAGCGAAAGCGAGCCTGCACTTTTAAGAGGAACCGGCCTTTGGCCGGGAAATTCATCTACCGAAAAATTTACAAATTTATCTTGAAGGGGGGTCTAGGGAGTGTTTATCTAAGCTTGACGGAGGTCTAGGGAGGAAACTAAAAAAAAATATATGAATAAATGAATTAATAGACCAAACAAACGGTCTGCCTCCCCTTAATGCTCACAGTGTTGTTGTTGTTCCCCAAGCTGCCTGGCCGAACAGCCCCAAGGCCCCGAGCATGGCCAAGGCCATAACCGTGAGCCCCCACAGAACTCTCCCTGCCAACCACAATAAAGCCTGGGTGACCGAAGCCACTTCATGGTGGGGAGCTGAGGAGGGTGCGGAAACGCCCGGGAAACAAAAGCCCCACCCAGGGCCCTGTGCCCCTCAGCAATTATGAAGGGAAAGTTGAGGGGCAAAGGAAAAATGTGTCGCTTTGGCTTCCAATCTTGGTAGATTGGGAAGACCGGTCCACGGAAGAGACGCTGTCACTTGAGATCTAGAAAATATATAAGTAAAACGAACAGTCAGAGTAAGCTATGGGTATGGCGGAGATCGCTCAGTTCTCACTCTGATAGACCAGCCCATCACCACATGACTAGAACATTTCAAGTTTCAGCATCAGCTAGGAAAGGCCCTAGAAACCCGCCTTGGCGGGGGGGATAGCTCCCCTATTTCAACCTCTTTCGGGGTTGGGCACCCGGCCTGCTCACAGTGTTTTGTATATACCATGAGGGGGGGTGTTCACATAATTCTGAACGCGACTGTACTGTAAACATATTCACAAACACTAACCTCTTGGAATTAACCCCTTCTGTACAAATCTGTCCTTTTAGCTCTATTCTGGCGACTATCAGACGATTTTGTTTAGCTTAAAAAGGGCCTCCACTATTAACAGGTTTCAAACGAGCTCACCTGACTCTTTTGACGACCACAGATCTTTCTTAAACTGTATAAAATAGTATAAATATAGCTAAAAGAAAATTTAAAAGTCATCGCCGGTATAGAAGGAATTAATGAGAAACGTGGTTATTCACTGATAAGGTATATGGTTCGGGGGAGGGTCTTCAATGACTCACCGCACACGCTTCTTCACTCTCATCCTCATACACACTTTTCCACTCTCACACACACACACACACACACTCACACTCACACTCTCTCTCTCTCTCTCAAGAAGAATTAAGTCCTGACCACCTCGCTGGGATCATAAGGAGTAAAGCCGGTATCACACGAGCGCTTTTTCACTCAACATTTATCCTCAACACTGGTCTGGCAGCTTATGAAGTAAACATTTAGATTATTTCGGTTACCTAAATTCATCTACCATCAGTCTAGTTTCCGATACCAGGACAAAATACTCCAGAAATGTTGTCAGAAAAATGTTGATCATCGAATGTTGACTATGAAAGCTCTCGTGTGATACCGGCTTAAGGGGAGGCAGACCGTTTTTCTGGACCCCCTTCTCCCTAATGTTTAGCCCCACTAGTTTTGAGATTATAAGACGTTCGGCTCATTAGTTTGGCGATTTTAACACCTATTGCCCCATTTCGTTGTCAATTTTAAGACCCTTTGTGCCATTTAGGTGTCGATTATTTCCTGGCGAGCAAAAGCGAGCCTGCAATTTTAAGAGGACCCGGCCTTCGGCCGAAAGGTGTTAAAATCGCCAAACTAATGGGCCGAACGTCTTATAATCTCAAAACTAGTGGGCTAAACATTAGGGAGTAGGGGGTCCAGACAAACAGTCTTCCTCCCCTTAATTCTAGTAGAGAGAGAGAGAGAGAGTGTGGATGTGTGCGAGAGAGAGTGGAAAAGTGTGTATGAGGATGAGAGTGAAGAAGAGTGTGCGGTGTGTCATTGAAGACCCCCCCCCCCCTCGAAGAATCTGTCTGATATGAAGTTTATCTTTCACATAATAACACTCAGTCTCACTTTGTCATCATTCATTAACCAGTAGACAAGACGTAGGCATGACTAGAAATACGGTCCTATTTGTTGTTCTACCTATTGTCAATGACGATATTAGTATTTACATGAACAAAACAAAAACCATAGACGGTGCAAGACATACTTAGTGAGACACACTTGTATAAATTATGAAGAACCCTAAGCTGGTAATGGCCCTATGCTATGTAACATGTTGATTTGGCTAACGATATTTATCTTTCATCTAATCGCTGGTAATTATTCTTCACACCACGCCATTTGCAATCATATTGAAATGTTATAGTCTGAATACAAATTAGCATAATAATCTCTCTCTCTCTCCGAAGAACTGGACAGAGTTCTCCAGTCATACCAACACATGTCTACTATATGTTTGTAATTATTGTGTCTATCGTCTTCCAAGTTAGCAAATACGTATTACTAATGTTCATATTTAGTGGAAGTTAATCAGAAAGAACCAGATTGGTGCTGAAGCTGAATAGTTTAGGTCATAGGATTTACCCTGAGACATGTTGGTAGGTCTTACGAGTAAGAAATGTGAAATTTAGCAGTAGAAGTGGTGTTGGTGGAGGGTTCTGTTTAACGAATCATGCTAATCTCGATCTAGTGTCAGAGAACAAGAAAGGCCAAGATACTCAAAATATACAATGGGGGAGGGAGGGGGGCGAGGAAAGTGGGTAGTTTGACAGGAGCCACACAGGAAAATCATCATGAATAGAGAAGAATTTGATATCTAAAGTTCAAACACGGTTGCCAGCTGGTCTAATTATACGGTGACCATGAGGGAAATTTGTTATCAACAAATCTGCCTCGATGCAAATCAATTGTTTAATATATAATCAGAAGTGTCATAACTATCATTTGGCTAAATACATTATCTGCAATGTTTCTTTCTGGCTACTGGTAATTTAGAATCATGATGAACCTATGACTGTCTTACCCATACATGCAATTGATTTTACAAAACATCGTGAATCATGATAACTGTAATCAATATTTAACAAACTCATTATCAACTGTGACGCAACAAATTTTCCCAACACAAGAAAATTTATCTAAATCATGATATTTCATATCTTGTGTTAATTTAATTGATGTAATAACATTATTTACCGTATGTGTAAAACATTTTAAAACTGTTTACGTAATAATAATCTAAAATGTAATATACAATATATGGATTAATCAACAATAGTGCATAATGTTACTGTTGTTAATTATTTGTATATTTACATATCAAATGGAATGTAGTTATTATGCAATAGTGTATTTAGTTTCACAAATTGTGACTGTTCAATACCATTGTCATTTGTCACCATGTCTATTGAGGTATTATATGACCTTGAGTGTAGGTTAATACACATATTTTTCAGTCTGAACGTTAGTTGTCTCATATATTTTGTCAAAGCGATGGTTATATTCAGCAATTGTCATATGAATTCGCCATGCATTAGGTGATGTGCGTAGGTAATGAAGAGCTTAAACGTGAACAACATTAATAACTAATTTTTGGCGAATATATATATCAATTCATATTGGAGGAGGCGTATGGGTCTCTCTCTCTCCATGCTCCTTTATGTTGGTCGTTATGCCTCCAATTGTCCTCCCTGGCTTATAGTAAGGTGTTATTAATAACATTATAATACTATAGGCAGTTAGTAGAAGAACAAATAACCACGTTAGTGTTTTACCTCTGCCACAACCCTCTCTCCCCCCCCCCCCTCCCCCCCCCCACACACACACGTTCTTATTCTTATATAATCTCTATTTGGTGAATTGTATATTTAGTTACAGATTCTATTATTATATATATATATATATATTTGTTTTGCTTTTTTAGGTAGGTTATCACCCCCTGGTAGCCTACTGCATATTTCATACTTTTTGTTTTCGGTTATTTTTGTTTTCGGTTAGTCTAGGTGGCCTATTTCTGCGTACGTCAATTTTTAAATTTTCAGTTAGGCTATCACCGCTGGTGGCCTATTTCTGCGTACCGTACCGGTATTTCATAATTTTTGTTTTCGGTTAGGATAGGCTATCACCCCTGGTGGCCTATTTCTGTTTAAATAAAAATACAATTGTTTTCGGTTCGGCTATCACTACATATTCAAATTTAATTTGGTTTTGTTTTAATTTTTGGTTAGGCTATCACCGCTGATAACCTATTTGTGCGTATTTCAAATTTGTTGTTTTCGGTTAGAGTGAGAGAGGGAGGAGGGAGATGTGGTGAGCCGCTAATTAAGGGTTAAGTAAGTGAAGCGACCTGAAGTGAGTGAAGTGTTTTTAAAGTGAGATAAGTGTTTTTAAAGTGAGTTTAGTGTTTTTAAAGTGAGTTAAGTGTTTTTAAGTGAGTGAAGTTATCAGAAGAAATTGATCGTCACCATGCCTCGTGCCTGTACGAACTGCTCCGGTAGGTTTGGTGCTTCCATGTTTGCTCCTGCCGATCCACAAGTCTGCCGACTCTGCCAGCAACGAGAGGATTTGACAGCAAAATTGGATGAAGCCCACAACAAGATCAACGCCCTCACCAGGAAGCTGGAATCTCTCCAAGAGTTTGTAACACTCAACGTTGGAGTATCACTAACTCCAATTGTTTCAACTCCAGCATCCACCACCACCCCAGTGTCATCTGCCAGCAATCCAACACCTGCAGTAGCCACTGCAGCAGGTGCTTCTGACAAACCTGCGCCGACATCAAACCAGGACAGCCGCCCTGTTCACCTTAGTCTCTCCCCCACTCCTCGTGCAAGAAGCCTGCTAGCACGAACAGTACCAACCCCTCGCCCCCGTTCTAACCACTCCTCTCCCCGACCTATACGCAGAGTCCCGCCACCACAAGTTTCCGGATTTACACCAGTGGGGAATGGTGCACGGCCAACGCAGAAAAGGTCTCATATACCAGTCACAATGTCAAACAGACTTGAGATCTTGGTAGAGATGGAAGACGAACCAGAAGAGACCAGGCTCGTTGGGGATTCCATCCTACGAGGACAGGTCGAAGAGTTCTGCGACAGAGTCCCAAATCGACGAAAAAGATTTTGCATCCCAGGAGCTGGACTGGACGACATTGTGGAAGCCTTCGAAGATACCACAAAGGATGCAAATGAAAATACCCTTTTTGTCATCCATCCTGGTTCAAATGACGTCATGCGAACCAGATCCGAAGAGTTGATGGAGAAATATCGCAAGATGATCCAGCACTACAAAAACAAGTCAAGGAATAGCATGCATTCTCCCCAAGATCGACGCACCTGACAAATTCTACGACAAGGCCTTCAGCACAAATAGCCAACTAAAATATTTGTGTCTGAAGGAAGAAGTTGAATTCATCAACCTCTGGGACAACTTCTACAACCAGCCTACTCTGTTCCGCAAGGATGGCACTCATCTAAACCCTGTGGGTTCAGCACGCATGGGTCGTCTCCTACACGAAGCAGTCCGCAGCCATGGATAAAAAAACGCCATCCGAGAAGAAGCAGCAGTGACATAAATCATCCAACGCCAAGCAAAAAACAGAGGCAACCGAGGACCATCAGCGATAAGGACCGAAGACAGCGAGGACCGAGGACAGCCATGAACATAAACGTAGATCCGACAAGAACCAAACATATTATTAAAGAGCGTTCCGTGAGATCTAAAATAACAAATTTAAAAGTATTCTATGCAAACCCTCGTAGCATACACAATAAATTTTCAGATTTAGAGGAGCTAGTGTTTACAGAAAATTATGATGTGATTGGCATAAGAGAATCTTGGCTCAATACCGAAGATAGAGACTTTTTAGCAGAGTATTCATTTCCCGGTTATGTAATGTTTGAGAAAAGCTGAATAAATAGAAATGGAGGTGGCGTTTTACTTTATATCAAAGAAACTCTTAACCCTACCCTCTTGTCAAAACCTCAAATTGTGAACGTCGACACATCTTTTGTGCTAATAAAGAATAATAAAGGTACAAAAATAATACTTGCGTTAATATACAGACCTCCAGCTCAATCAGTGCAAACTGACCGAGAAATTTACGAACAAATTGCAGATGTAAAGAACTCCCAAGATACCGTAATTTTGGGCGACTTTAATTTACCTGTGACCAAGTGGGGCGATACTCTTACTTCACACTCCGGATATGACTTGTATACGAACTTGCAGGAGAGTTCGCTTTATCAATTTGTTCGAACGCCGACCTGTGGTAATAATGTTCTTGACATTTGTTACGACTGGGGTTCAAATATATCAGGGCTCTTATTCATTGGACTAGTAATGGCATAAATGTTACAACGGAAAGCGCTAGCTCCAACCTCTGATGTATATTCCCAGTGAACAAAGAACACAAATACTCTACAGAGTTCTATATGCAATAATAGGCTATCAAACTCTCAATAAATGTGCGTCTACTCTAGGCTTAATGTTATGTGAAAACAGCCTATTACTACCTATAACCGAAGGTGCTTGGTTATGGTATGCAAAGTAAGGTGGTAAGAGAAGTTACAGCTTACGTTACTTTAATTAATAAATGTCAGGCACTCCTGCATGAAAGAAAGTGCACTAAAGTCCTTCAACACTAACAAGGAATCTTCTTTAAATGTTAGATGCTATAAAGATGCTCGTATCGGAAATGGAACCCAAAAAGGCAGGCAGCGGAACAATGCTCGTGCAGGCTATGCACACAAAAAGGCAGAATATATATAATGCCGTCGGAGCCAAGAATATCCTAAACACAACAACAATAATAATAATCGCCACGACAATGCAGTATTCCTATCAACAAAAAGAGCCTAAGTCGTTTGTGTCTCAATACATCAAACTAGACTGCGAAATGCTTGTGTAATAATAAATGAGTATGCATAAAAAGAGTAATTGGTTTAATATACTTAATGTCTACTGTGACTGATAAAGTCTAGCTAGAGTCAATGATACGAGATACTGGTGCGCATGGCATGCCGCATAGCCTAGTGCAAATCTCAAGTCTGTGCGTCAAATATTACGTTATAGGGAAGGGTGGCTCTCTTGAGAAACCTCAATACCGAAGTATTAAGCGTTCTCCTGGCGTACCTCAAAGACAAACAACGAGCTTAGAACAGTGCAGAATGGTATAGGCAAAAAGCCCTCACTCGTGCATGCTCTACTCTCAATGGCACACAGACTAGAATTTACTCATCAACTCCAGTTCTCAGGTATGTCGTGCAGCTTATTCCTAAAGCCAGCACTCATAGGAAACAATACCTTATAATATCAGACTCCTAGTCTAGCATTATCTAATCCAGCAGAACACTAATAATTAAAGGAAGCGGTACTATGAAATATGGATGCTAACCAATGCTTCGTGATCAACTTATCTTAACAACTAACATACATGGGTTATATCAGACCTTAACGCACAATACAACTGGCCAGCATGAAGCTGATTTTGCAGAGTTAACCAGAGGGGATATAATATTAATAAAAGGTGGTGAAAGATATGAAAAATGAGAGAGATAGGCAGAGGAAAAGATTCTCAGGTGCGAGCGGGGTACAGGTAGCAAGGGAAAAGATGGGTGCGTTCTAGAAACCAGATCTGAGGGAGAGAGTGGCGAGGAACTGTATATATACTCGCACCAGCTCGAGCCGCGTGGGAAAAAAGCGGTTACAAGTCCTCTAGCCACTACCAAAGTAGCTAGCAAAACATTACGTCACCAAGCATGGTAAAGAACTCCCTCAACCAATCCCCACGAGGCCAGCCAGCTGTGACGTCATCGAGCGGGGCAAAAACACTACGCACCCCCTCTCACTCTGTTCTACTCTCTCTCTCTCTCTGATCTTATCATTACTAGTTAAGGATAAAACATATACTTTACAATTAAATATATAAAGCCTTGACATGGGCGAAAACAAAGAGCCTTTCTGGACTGCCCATGACACAAGCTTTCATATGAAATAAAGCACACTCTAATACATAAACTGTAGCCCCATCCACTACCCTGGCGATCCTAGCGGGTCACTGTAGGACAAGCCATGCGGTTCTAACGGAGTGGTTAACGTCACACCCCCCCCCAAGATTTTTCTCAGAGGCCCCAAGGCTCACACAAATCTGATGGTTAGAACCCATGCTATATCTCCACTTCCCATCACCCAGCGGCAGTAAAATATCTGGCACAGTTCTTCAACAATTTTTTTCTTCAAAATTATAACCCTCCCCAACACCATAGGTTAAATTATAGTTATGCTCCTCAAGAGCGAGCTTCTCTAGCCCAGCATTCTGAGAGGAGTGCAACTCAGAATTACTGCTATAACATACTAAAAAAATTCAACTATCAAAGAAAGAGTTTTTTATTTGATTTTTGTTTATAATTTGTTTATTTCGGCTGCACTATAGGGGCAAGCCTAGTTTTTTCTTCTATACCAAACGCTCAACTCCTGCTTTACGACCCAATACGCTGGGCTACAACCGCGAGCCAACAAGCACCAGCGCAAAATACTATTCAAACTAAAGCAGGAGGCTACCCGTGTGTCAATCTACCCAGGATCATACACCCTTGAACGACCATCTGCAACCACGTTGTCACAACCGGCAATATGGCGTATGTCCAGGTTATATACCAATAACCTTAGTGACCACCTGGTCAGCCTCATATTCCAATTGTGAAACTGGTCCAAGAACTTGAGAGGGTGATGATCTGGGTAAACTACAACGACCGGACCATAGGCTGGAACACAGACCTCGAAATGCCTCAGAGCAAGTACAACCGCCAGCAGCTCCTCCTCGACAACAGAGCAGCTCCCCTGGGCCGAATTGTACTTCTCCGAGCAGAAACTAACAGGATGCTCCAGCCCATCATCGTCCTTTTCCACAAGGACGGCACCAGCCCCCACACCACTAGCCTCCGTTGCTAGTTGGAAAGGTAGGCTAAAGTCAGGGGCCCTGAGGATCGGGTGAGTGCACAACAGGTGTTTTACTTCCCTAAACACCTTCTCACACTCAGGCGCCCATTTGAACTTCTTATCCTTCCAGTTATCCTCCACCTGAGCTTGACTGTCCCGTTCTCCTTCTCCACCTTGACTGCTAAACGTCATCACAGGCACAGTGAGAGGCTCAGGGGGGTGCCTCCCATACTCCTTCACGGGATTATCATGACATAACTGATTGCGCTTCCGTCTGTCTGGAGTGGCTACCAAGTAAACCAGGTCTGATAGCTCCTCCACCACCCTATAAGGACCAGCGTACTTCGCGGATAAGGGGTGACCTACAAGGGGCAGTAGAATCAACACCTCCTGACCCACGTGAAACTCCCTGAGTTCAACCTTGAGGTCGTACCTGTCCTTCCTGAGGGCCTGAGAGCTAGTCAAATTACGGCCAGCCAACTCCAGACTGCGCAACATCCATTCTCGACTGTTGAGGACACACTTGAGCATAGAACAAGGTTTTTCTGCGCCCTCCCATACTTCGTCAACCATATGGAGAGGCCCTCTGACACGGTGTCCAAAGACGAGCTCATTAGGGCTGAATCCCAAACTCTCCCCAGGTACCTCCCACACAGCATACAAAACACATGGCAGGCCAAGATCCCAATCCTTCCCACTCTCAAAGCAACAACAACGAAGCACAGATTTCAAGGCTGAGTGCCATCGCTCTAACACACCCTGGCTCTCCGGATGATATGCAGATGACACAACCCCAACAATCCCATGCTGCGGCATTGCTTGTACAAAGAGGCTAGAAGTGAAGTTGGGTCCCCGGACTGACTGAATCCCCTGCGGGTAACCATACCGGGAAAAATACACTAGCAAGCTTCGGACCACCGTTTTCGCCGACCCATTTCTCATAGGGTACGCGTCAGGGTACCTTGTTGCTACATCTCCCGACTGTGCATCACTGTCCTCCTTCAACTCTTTCGTCTTTTTAAGCCCATCCTCTGCCTTTTCCACAACAGTTACTGGGTCTTCTTCAGACTCGATATTTGGTCCTAATACTGAGTCCCCGAGAAGGGCCGTTGATACTAAACTCTCAACCGCATCAACTTTCAACCCCTTCTCGGTACCCTTCCTCTGCTGATCTAAAGATTGTTGACCAGAATGTGACTCCCTGGATGCAGAATCTCCGGTGACAACACACGCCATAGGCTGCACCAGACACTTCTCAACCCACTCCTGCTCCTCCCTACTCACGTCGGCCGGCTTCTCGACAACGACTAAGGGTGGAGCCTCAGAAGTAGGCCCCGCAAAGTCGTTGCCAAGAAGGAGGTCGACGCCCCCAACAGGTAACTTCTCCACAATTCCTACATCCAGGTCACGAGTCACACCATCAACTTCCACCTTCATTCTTACAAGCGGGTATGACCTTGTCGCATTAACTCCCTGAACCACAACCACCCGCGCCGTATTGACAGGTTTACCAGTGAAATTTCTCAACAGTGTTTGCGATGCCCCAGTGTCACGCAAAATTCTCACCTCATGTCTTCTACCCCCACACTCCACACAACCGAGTCCCCTGTGGTCACTAAAGGCATCACAGACAGGGAATAAGCCTTCCGGATCCTTCTGCACTGGCAGTGTATTTACCTCGGAAGAAATGCCTCTAACAAACTCCGATGTCCTCTTGAACACTCCAATGCCGTGAGCAAAAGACACGGCTGCCGGAGGAGGTCGACTAGGGCACTCATTTGCCTTATAACCCTCCTGGTGGCAACTAAAACACATAAATTTCGGTTTCGGCTTATACTGTGATGTAAAAGGCCCCTGACTTTTCACATACGGTGTGGTGTAAGGTTTGGATTCAGTTTTAGTTTCATGGCTCTTCTGTTTAAATGTGTCATTGTTACGGGGAGGGGGAGGATAACGGTCCTTAGCACTTACATCGTACTTCTGTGAGGACCCGCAACCCCGAATCAACGACAGCCGTCGATCAGCCATTTCTGCTGCTTCGACTAGAGTTCTTGGGTTTTTCTCCTTCAAGTTCAAAGTTAGATCACCGCCCGTGCTCTTAAAGAACTGCTCCAACATCATTAACTGCTTAATTTCATCATATGTTGTGACCTTCTCAGATCGGAGCCAGTTCCCCATAGCATCGGACAAGTCCCGGGCGTGTTCCAAAAAGGTGCTATCTCTTCCCTTAGTTACACCCCGGAACTTCAAACGGTACGTTTCTGGTTGCAATTCGTAAGCCCTCAGGACAGCCTCCTTGAGATCCTCATACACAATACACGACTCCAAAGGTAACGCATCGTAGGCTTTAAGACCCTTGCCTATCAATCTAGAGGATACAAGTGCTGCCCATTTATTCTCTGGCCACTGGTGTTCCTGGCACTTCTTCTCAAAGCGTGTGAAAAATTCTGTTACACCACTCTCATCAAACACCGGAACCAGTTTCAATAAGTGCGAGAGAGACTGCTCATGAACACGGTTACCAGCCCCAAGTCGCTGTCCCGTTGCCTCTACTCGCGACTTCTCTACGTCCATGTCGGCACAGTACCTAGTCGACTCTAAATCCGCTTGGATTTTTGCTAGCTCTATGTGCTGAGACTGCTGACTGATAGTTTTTCTCTCTTCTATCTTGGCTAATTCTATTTGCTGCTGAAGCTCACATGCCCTTTGTTGCTGTTGAACCTCAGATACCCTGATAGCGTTTCTCTCTTCGATCTTAGCTAATTCGAGCTGAAGCAATAATTCTGGAGTTAACCCTTGAGGAGGTGAAGGTGCTACAATGTTTGAAATTACCGGTGGTCCCCCCAGGGGCAACCCACCCTGCCAGTCACCACCCAACTGTGGAAGCGTACCCGGGGTCGGCAAACTACTGGGATGGCTGGGAGTCGAGTGTAGGGGAAGCATGGCCGAAGGGCTCTGAGCACTCAACCCATCTCGCTCACCAGTCACCCTGCCCAGTACACACGTTATCAAGTTATCCCTGGTCATGCCGCTAGTACCCGCATGACCGATAGCTGTGGCCAGGCATTGAAGACCGTACCGCTCCATACCCTCCAACCGCTCGGCAGTAACAGGCCATTGCAAAAATATCCTAGCATCCTCCTCACAGTTCACCTGATTAACCATATCATCATACTGCTGTTCCTCGGTCTCGACATTACGTACTGTGTCTCCATTCTCCTCTGATCCGGTATAAGACATGATGCTCACAAAAATTTCTCACCACAATATTCAGAAAAGAAGCACCCCAAACTCTTATACCTAGATATACACACAACAATTCTTGGAAACACTCAAGGGCTATACTATGTTGCAAAAAAGAAATTATTCTTGCTGATCCCCGCAAAATATTCCCCAAAACAACAAATGTTCCCTGCTAATAAATGTAGGTTCACCAAATCCTAGGTAAGGTCGCCATTTGTTACGACTGGGGTTCAAATATATCAGGGCTCTTATTCATTGGACTAGTAATGGCATAAATGTTACAACGGAAAGCGCTAGCTCCAGCCTCTGATGTATATTCCCAGTGAACAAAGAACACAAATACTCTACAGAGTTCTATATGCAATAATAGGCTATCAAACTCTCAATAAATGTGCGTCTACTCTAGGCTTAATGTTATGTGAAAACAGCCTATTACTACCTATAACCGAAGGTGCTTGGTTATGGTATGCAAAGTAAGGTGGTAAGAGAAGTTACAGCTTACGTTACTTTAATTAATAAATGTCAGGCACTCCTGCATGAAAGAAAGTGCACTAAAGTCCTTCAACACTAACAAGGAATCTTCTTTAAATGTTAGATGCTATAAAGATGCTCGTATCGGAAATGGAACCCAAAAAGGCAGGCAGCGGAACAATGCTCGTGCAGGCTATGCACACAAAAGGCAGAATATATAATGCCGTCGGAGCCAAGAATATCCTAAACACAACAACAATAATAATAATCGCCACGACAATGCAGTATTCCTATCAACAAAAAGAGCCTAAGTCGTTTGTGTCTCAATACATCAAACTAGGCTGCGAAATGCTTGTGTAATAATAAATGAGTATGCATAAAAAGAGTAATTGGTTTAATATACTTAATGTCTACTGTGACTGATAAAGTCTAGCTAGAGTCAATGATACGAGATACTGGTGCGCATGGCATGCCGCATAGCCTAGTGCAAATCTCAAGTCTGTGCGTCAAATATTACGTTATAGGGAAGCGTGGCTCTCTTGAGAAACCTCAATACCGAAGTATTAAGCGTTCTCCTGGCGTACCTCAAAGACAAACAACGAGCTTAGAACAGTGCAGAATGGTATAGGCAAAAAGCCCTCACTCGTGCATGCTCTACTCTCAATGGCACACAGACTAGAATTTACTCATCAACTCCAGTTCTCAGGTATGTCGTGCAGCTTTTTCCTAAAGCCAGCACTCATAGGAAACAATACCTTATAATATCAGACTCCTAGTCTAGCATTATCTAATCCAGCAGAACACTAATAATTAAAGGAAGCGGTACTATGAAATATGGATGCTAACCAATGCTTCGTGATCAACTTATCTTAACAACTAACATACATGGGTTATATCAGACCTTAACGCACAATACAACTGGCCAGCATGAAGCTGATTTTGCAGAGTTAACCAGAGGGGATATAATATTAATAAAAGGTGGTGAAAGATATGAAAAATGAGAGAGATAGGCAGAGGAAAAGATTCTCAGGTGCGAGCGGGGTACAGGTAGCAAGGGAAAAGATGGGTGCGTTCTAGAAACCAGATCTGAGGGAGAGAGTGGCGAGGAACTGTATATATACTCGCACCAGCTCGAGCCGCGTGGGAAAAAAGCGGTTACAAGTCCTCTAGCCACTACCAAAGTAGCTAGCAAAACATTACGTCACCAAGCATGGTAAAGAACTCCCTCAACCAATCCCCACGAGGCCAGCCAGCTGTGACGTCATCGAGCTGGGCAAAAACACTACGCGCCCCCTCTCACTCTGTTCTACTCTCTCTCTCTCTCTGATCTTATCATTACTAGTTAAGGATAAAACATATACTTTACAATTAAATATATAAAGCCTTGAAATGGGCGAAAACAAAGAGCCTTTCTGGACTGCCCATGACACAAGCTTTCATATGAAATAAAGCACACTCTAATACATAAACTGTAGCCCCATCCACTGCCCTGGCGATCCTAGCGGGTCACTGTAGGACAAGCCATGCGGTTCTAACGGAGTGGTTAACGTCACACATTGTACTTGCAACAAAAGAAGAATTAATATAGAATTTGAATGTTGGTGATGAATTCAGTAACAGCGACCATCGTACGATAACTTTCACTTTAAAGTTTACTAGTAACGAACCAAATAGTAGCATCGAAAAAGTCCCTAATTTCAAGAAAGCAAACTTCCATAAACTTAGAGCTATGTTTAAAGAAACTGACTGGAGCTATTTAATTAACAATAACGACATAAATACATCTTGGAAGTTATTCGAAACCACTTACCTAGAAGCAGTGCAAGACTGCATACCATCGAAAATACGGCGTCCAGGCCAAAATAATAAGCCCAAATGGTGGAATAAAGATATTTCAAACTGCCTGCTTGCTAAAAAAAATTGCTAATGATAGATTAAAATCCTCACAAAATGACGAAGAACGGGTGAAATTTGTAGAGCTACGACGCAAAGCCAAAAAGTTAATTAAGCAAAGTAAAAAGACCTTAGAGTTACATATTGCGAATCAAAGTAAAACAAACCCGAAATATTCTATAGTTATATCAGAAAGAAAAAAGTAGTTACTTCAACTGTTGGACCGTTAGTCGATGAAAATGGAGAATACACCAAAGACGAAGTACAAATGAGTAATGCCCTCAATACCTTCTTTGCATCAGTGTTTACAACAGAAGACCTCAGTGATATCCCTACACCATCGCCGATTCAGATTGATAATTCAGATGTTCTAAGCAATATCACCGTTACAGAGAGAGAAGTATTGAATTGTTTAGATAAACTCAAGGTAAATAAAACGCTTGGACCTGATACAATCTCGCCTAGAGTTCTAAAGGAAGCTAAGGATGAGCTCTCCAAACCACTGACATTACTATTCAATAAATCCTTGCAGTCTGGAACTATGCCTGATCAGTGGAAGCTAGCCAACGTAACACCGATATTAAAAAAAGGCAGCAAATCCCTACCCCGTAACTATCGTCCAATTAGCTTAACCTCAGTTGTATGTAAAATGCTAGAAACGGTCATAAGAGACAGACTCGTAAATCACTTAGAGGAAAATAACATACTTAAATATACTCAACACGGCTTTCGTAAAAAACGTTCCTGTTTAACAAACATCTTAGACTTCTTCCACGATATCCTCAACCTCTACGATGAGAGTAAAGCTGTAGATATTATATACCTTGATTTTCAAAAGGCCTTTGACAAAGTTCCCCACAAACGTTTTCTGCTAAAACTAAAAGCGCATGGAATACAAGACGGTGTGTTGAAATGGATAGAAAATTGGCTCAGCGACAGAAAGCAAGGAGTAGTCATAAACGGTAAGGCATCTAAATTGACCAATGTAAGTAGCGGGGTACCCCAGGGATCCGTACTAGGACCAATTCTCTTGCTAATTTACATCAACGACATAGATGAGGGTCTCACCTGTACAATCTCAAAATTTGCTGACGATACAAAAATTGCAAATAGCGTACTCTCAAAAGAACAAGTTGACGATATGCAACACAATCTAGATAAATTGTCATGTTGGGTCCAAATTTGGCAAATGAGTTTCAATGCGGATAAATGTAAAGTACTACATATCGGATACCTAAATGAGAAAGCAAACTATTCGATGAATGGCACTCAGCTTAAGAATGTAAACAGAGAAACTGGTCTGGAAGTAACAATATCGAGTAACCTAAAACAGAGTCAACAATGTTAAGAAGTTGTTAAGGCAAACAAAATAATTGGCTTTATAGGCAGGTCATTTGAGCATAAATCCAAAGAAGTTATCCTAACCCTTTACAATTCCTTAGTCCGCCCTCTTCTGGAATACTGCGTTCAATCCTGGTGCCCTCATTACCAAACAGATATAAACAAGCTAGAACGAGTTCAACGTAGAGTTTCCAAAATGATACCTAGCCTAAAGAACAAACCATACGAAGAGCGTCTTAGAGAATTAAATCTATTTCCTCTAACCCAGCGCAGATTAAGAGGAGACTTAATTCAAGTGTTCAAAATCATCAAAGGCATCGACAATATGAACTGTAGTAAGTACTTCACTATCGACCAATCTAATTACACGCGGGAAACGGTTGCAAAATTATTGGTAAATCTTTTAACTCACACGAATCTAAGAATTTCTTCTTCAATCGAGTTGTCAACTTGTGGAATGGGCTTCCCCGAGACGTTATAGACTGCATCACCGTTGATTCATTTAAACTCCGCATAGACAAATATCTCGCATCAAACCCGCGACTGACTGCGTTTGTAAATGAATAACTTTATTTTATCCCCCCCTCAGTTACTAACCCCTCTGTCCCCTACTAACTTCCTAATCCTGCCACGGACATTAGTTCCAGGGCAGTAATTCCCTTTCCAATGTTCCCTTACCCACTCTAAACCACTGTTTGGACACTTGATCCTCAGTGTTTTGGAGGACATGCAGCCTAGAAGAGTCACTAGATCTGTTGTTGCTTGATTTCCTTTGTACTCCTTTGTACTTTGTACACACGCAAAATCGTTCGCCGCTATACAAAGATACCACATGATATTCTAGTGTCAATTTATATAAGAGCATCTACGAACATTTGGAGAAATGGCATTATATTATATATCAATTTATGCATTTGTATTACATATATGTTTCATTTGTCTTGTTAAATATATGTTATGATACTGATATAGCTAAAATTAGATCAACCAATCACAATCTCTGTAAAACACTCCTCCTTACTACACCAAGTATTGCCAGATACTACTGAGAGCCCCAGAGCGAGGGTGGGTCAGCTGGATCTTTGACAGACTGTACCTCACATTCACCAGGTTATCGCCCTTCTGGCTCTACTTCCCTGGCCTATTGTACAGTCGGACACCATAGTCTCTAGCCCACTCATAAGACTTTGTGGACCTCCTATGTGTTTCTGTATGCAACTATAACTATTTGGATTGATTTTTGGATATAACTTGCTTTAAAAAAATAGTATATATAGTTTTGTTGTAGAGTTATTATGTTACCTGTACCAACCGACTTTACTCCTAAACTCAATTAGTGAAGTCAACAAATACATGTGGCAGTCCAGGGATTAGAACCTAGGATACTCACACCGAAATTCAGTGCATTTATCCATTGCGCGACGAAGACAGTTACAGAATGGTGGACAAGCCTACGATTTGTTATGCAGTTTCGAATCCTCCATATCAATCTAAGCATGTACACACTTTCCAACTGCCCTATCATAGGCTATGTATAGATGAAAGGAAGGAGTAATTAATGGGGCCTTAACCCTAAGGAAAGCCTCTCTATAAACTACCCCTGAACCTGAATGAATTATTATGTTACCTCCACCAACCGACTTTACTCCTAAACTCAATTAATTAAATCAACAAATACATGTGGCAGTCCAGGGATTCGAACCTAGGATGCTCACACCGAAATTCAGTGCATTTATATTCATAGATTGGTTACCAGAGATATACTTCCATAGATAGAAATAGTTTAAGTCCACAAATGTGTATGAGTGGGCTAGAGACTATGGTATCCGAGTGTACTTCCTGTGTTGTTTAAGTCTTATGTTATGTGTTGGCTTCACCTCTCTGTCCAAATTTACCTCTCTTGTTGAGTCACTTTCTGTATAAAATAACCTGCCTAGTTGCTGCTACTGCTTGCCAGGTTTAACTCTGTTATTTGAATTCAAATGTACAATGTACGCCTGTGTACTGTATGACGAAACATAGATAAGACTGGTAATCACATTTTCGTGGATTCACGATAGTCAGTGGTATAACCTACATTTTCTATGTATCATACCCTAGATACAGTTTCAACAATACAAAAATCAACCCTTCATCTTCTCTCAATATTCTTGGTGTCTCTTTTTCTTGCGCTCTCATTTGGAAGGACCATATTACCAGTCTTGCTAAGGCAGCCTCCCAGAAGCTCGGTGTGCTCAACCGCCTTAGGGGGTTCTTTTCCCCTGCACAGCTTCTTGCTCTGTACAGGGGTATACTGCGCCCTTGTATTGAGTATTGTTCACATGTGTGGGGAGGTTCCTCTCACACCGCTCTCCTAGACAAAGTTGAAAGGAAGGCCTTTCGTATCATTAACTCCCGTCCACTCACCAACTCTCTGCAGTCTCTCTCTCCGCCGCAATGTTGCATCTCTCTCGCTATTCTATCGCTACTATAATAATCAGTGTTCCTCAGAGCTATCCCAGTGCATACCACCTCCTTTACGTAGGGCACGTGGTACCCGTCTTGCAACTCAATCCCACCCCTACTCTGTGCAACTCTCCAACCCAAGAGTGAAACGTTACTCTCAAACTTTCTTCTACTCAACAGCTGAGCTCTGGAACTCTCTCCCAGAATCAGTCTTTCCCTCTTCCTATAACTTAAATTGCTTCAAACTCCGTGTGTCCAGGCATTTTGGCTCGAACGTCCCTTGATTTTGGCCCTGTCACTCTTTCAACTATGGGGGAGGCACTCGCTAGAGGCAGTAATGACTTTTGCCTCCCTCAATCACATAGAAAAAAACAAAAACAAAAAAAAACAGTATGTAAGCTTAATAAGTTAGATAAGGCCTATTATACGAAAGTATAGTATTTAAGTGTCTTTAGGATTGCATATATGATTTATCATATAAACCATGCTGTAATATTATGTAAGCGGTGCAATATTTACCGCTAGATATCCGCTACTAAATTAGCAGTAGCCGCTAGATTCGTAGCGTAAGACGATGACGTCTTGGATTGTGGCACACCGCGTCAGACACTTTTATACATCATCCAAGCAACAACTCCACTCTTTAGTTCGCCGCGATCCTGGTTCCGGTTTCATCTAGCTCTCATCATTAACTTAAACTCAACTACATCCTACAGACAGACCGACTGACAGCTAAGCCTTATTATCATGATTTAACCTTCTTTAACCTCATTTATTCAATATTGTTCAGGTGCATCCTCGTGGTCACCTTAAGGTAAACATCCAATGGTGTTCGAATAGCACCCATTTGCCTACCATCTATCAGCACCTCCATCAGCATTTCCACCTTGCCTAGCTGTATTCTATGGTGATTTTAATAAGTGAGTTACACTCCCGGTTTTATTATTTATTTACATTATATGAGCGGACCTTTTCAGTCTTAGGTAGCCTAGAGTAAACTTATCTTCCTTAAATCCGCCATACACATTATTGAACGGCCAGTAATTTAAATAATATCTCCATGTTCGACAGTGTCCTTGATTACACCAACACATCAAGACTATGTCAACCTGTTTGGCCATATACTTATTCACACAGTCAGGAGTGCGAGCTAATGGGAGTCTAGCAGGAGTTGCTAGGAGTCATCGATTTTCACTGCGAGCGAGTGGGAATATAACAGAAGTCGCTAGGAGTTGCTAGAGTCACTATAGGAGTCATCGATTTTCACTGCGAATAGGCCCGCGAGACCGAATTGTCCCCTACTCCTACTGACTCTAGCTCGCACTCCTGACTGTGTGATGTACCCTTAACAGGGCTACACCACATCGTCATGCAACACAAGAACTTGAACCAACATGTTTAATTAACATTAAACTATTTACTGGCAGCAAAAGGTGAGCTAATATCACCGTATACGTTTGCATTCACAAATTAGGAAGTAGCCTATGTAAGACTAGATGTTTTTCAGGACGAAAAACTTCCTTCCTTTACAGTTTTTACAACATACTGTTATGAAGAATATACAACTATTGATAAAGAGAGATAGGTAAATATATATGCATATACGTTGATATACAAACACCATACTTATAGATATACTAGAAAGATAAAACAAGAGGTACCAAAAAGCCCTTCAGGCCAAAGTTAGAGTTTCACATTTTCCAGGGGGAGGTAAGGGTCATTCATGTTTGTAGGCTGCTGGCTACTCAGGACCATCGTTACTTTACAAGTTCCAAGACTCTCACCCTTAACACCAGGTGCTGTAGAGACCATTGTTCCGATGTCTGTTGGTTGGGTTTACTGACTACCACCACCAACAGTCTCACAGCATGGCTCTCCTACTCTCACAGCTTCCTGCTATCCATCACCTTCAACTATCCCTTCCCTTGACCACTCACTTACTCTCAACACTCTCTCTCACTCCCCTTACCCCCACACTCTCCCAATATCTCACTTAAGCCGGAACAAATTTAAAATATAACTTTTATTGATCCAACTACACTGAATCTATTGATACGAAAGTAACTGTACGTATTTATGATGACAAACTGTTACGTTATTGAGTAAACTGTATATATTGAGTATAATACACAACAAAACAGGAGTCCAAGCAATACTTTCAATTTTCTTCAGTTCAATTCATTTCGAGACTCAAGAATTCTTAGAGCTAATAAGAACCTTGGCTATCGTGATATGCACATAGATCGCGCATTACCTAATTTTGAAGTTAATGGGGCATCGGCATTAGTGAAGGAAATGCAAACAATAATAGACGTAAAATTATATATTTTGACCGATTTCAATTGATCAATCATGATAGACGAGAGGGGTTGGGTGTGAGGGGTATCTGCCGGGTGTGGGCCAATCGGCGCTCAGCAGACGCCCGTAATCTTGTGTTAATCTCGGACCGTTTTGGTGGGGTCAGTACTCAAGGTATTAGTGAGTTGGGCCTTGTAATTGGAGTTGGGTGTGACAGTGATCTGCCTTGTGTGGGCCGATCGGCTTTTTGCTGACTCCCATTTTCTTCTGTTCTTCTGTTCTTATGTTTATAAGAATACATGAATAAATGTTTATCCCCGTGGTACTCAATTTTGAATCTAATGATGTGTACATAAAGTGTTTACCTTTCAATATTTACTGTTCCTTAATTTCTTACACATTTAATAATTCATTAATCAATGCATGACTTTGATTTAATGTGTAACTATGTACCTAGAACCATAGCTAATCAGAACATGATACATATTTACTGGAGTGATCAACATAATATAAATCTTCAGATCATACAACCGATAGTAAATAATCATAAATACTGGAATTGTTGTTGATATATGATGCTTTACTGAATTTGTGTCAACTGTAGAACATAATGCATAACTTCTACAACCGACACACAAAGTTTAAAGAAGTCTAAGTCATAGAATGGAGGGAAGATTGATTGAGGAAGAGAGTTTAAGAATTCACTTGTGGAGTAGAATTAAGACTGAGAAAATGTGTAAATTCTTGGGTTGGAGAGCTGGACAGACAAGAAGTGGGACTGTGCTCAAAGATGGATGCCTCACACTCGCCACTCGAGAGGGGGCATGCACTGACAGAGGTCTGAAGAACACTAATTGTTATAATAGCGATAGAAGAGTGAAAGAGATGCAACATTGTGGAGTGTAGTAAGAGGCATGAACCTTTTGATTTCTATTCATTTGAGAAGCGCGGTATGGGTGGAACCTCGCCACACATTGAACAATACTCGATACTTGGGCGTATTGTGCTGCTATACAGAGGAAGAAGCTGTGCGGGGATGAAGAATCCACGGAGACGGTTGAACACACCCAGCTTCTGGGAATCTGTCTTAGCAAGAGTGGTAATATGATCTTTCCATGAAATGTCGGATGAACAAAATATATTGAGAGAATGAAGAGATGTATAATTGTTCACCAAGACCATCTACTGGTGTTGATCTCCACCATCACCGTCTCTCCCAACTAAAGTGTGTGCATGCTTAGATTGATATGCAGGATTCGAAACTGCATAATAAATCGTAGGCTTGTCCATCATTCTTTAACTGTCTTCGTAGCGCAATGGATAACTGCACTGAATTTCGGTGTGAGCATCCTAGGTTCGAATCCCTGGACTGCCACATGCATTTGTTGATTTCATTAATTGAGTTAGGAGTAAAGTCGGTTGGTGGAGGTAGCATAATAATTCACCTCGCCCGGCCGTCATACTAACGTTGCCGCCAATTGGTCTAATTGGTGTGGGTGGTCATTAGTGCTGGGGGAGAGGGTGAGTCGTCCTAAAATAAATATCATAATTCACATTTTGCGGGAAAATATATGAAACCAAATGACAAAATTACTAAATAAAGTACAGAAGTCAACCTAAATTGGTGCTAGTGTATTATTGCCTAAAACTGATAAACCTTAGACATCAGATGTAGGTAGGTTACCTCATATGTTTTAGTTCACCTCATTTGCTTCCATGGCATGTTACGTCTATCTCAACATGAAACAGGTGTAGTTAGTCAAGATAGTATAAGCGTGCTCAATAAACATAACACATTTGAACTCATAAAACTCCCAGAAATGTATTTCTTCCCTCACTCTTAAAATGGTTGTGGAATGGTTGGTCATGGCAGAAGTGTATCCATATTAATTATATAAATATTCCAAGAATGAAGGCCTATCGTCTGGCCTGAAAGTCACCAACACAGTAATCCAATGTTAATTATTTGCGTCCACTTTCATTTATCATAATATTATGATGACTTTGCCTTCAGTCGCGTATATCTCTTTTTCAAGGGAGGCAGGGAGGACCATCAACAGAGTTTCAGTTCCTGTTATATGTTGTTCCCGTTACAGTGTGATCGATGGAGTGTGTGTCAAAGGCTGTTACAGTGGAACGGGGAGACACCAAATCAATTACTATAGACGTCATGGGGATTATGTAAAAGTGATTTAGTGAAAGACTGTACAGGTAGAGGGTGGATATAAGTTATAGTGTTGGTGAGGCAGGACCACGGTGGGTTACACATATAGACTGTACAGGTAGAGGGTGGATATAAGTTATAGTGTTGGCGAGGCAGCACCACGGTGGGTTACACATAAAGACTGTATAGGTAGAGGGTGGATATAAGTTATAGTGTTGGTGAGGCAGCACCACGGTGGGTTACACATAAAGACTGTATAGGTAGAGGGTGGATATAAGTTATAGTGTTGGTGAGGCAGCACCACGGTGGGTTACACATAAAGACTGTACAGGTAGAGGGTGGATATAAGTTATAGTGTTGGTGAGGCAGCACCACGGTGGGTTACACATAAAGACTGTATAGGTAGAGGGTGGATATAAGTTATAGTGTTGGCGAGGCAGGACCACGGTGGGTTACACATAGACTGTACAGGTAGAGGGCGGATATAAGTTATAGTGTTGGTGAGGCAGCACCACGGTGGGTTACACATATAGACTGTACAGGTAGAGGGTGGATATAAGTTATAGTGTTGGCGAGGCAGCACCACGGTGGGTTACACATAAAGACTGTACAGGTAGAGGGTGGATATAAGTTATAGTGTTGGTGAGGCAGCACCACGGTGGGTTACACATAAAGACTGTACAGGTAGAGGGTGGATATAAGTTATAGTGTTGGCGAGGCAGCACCACGGTGGGTTACACATAAAGACTGTACAGGTAGAGGGTGGATATAAGTTATAGTGTTGGTGAGGCAGCACCACGGTGGGTTACACATAAAGACTGTACAGGTAGAGGGTGGATATAAGTTATAGTGTTGGCGAGGCAGCACCACGGTGGGTTACACATAAAGACTGTACAGGTAGAGGGTGGATATAAGTTATAGTGTTGGTGAGGCAGCACCACGGTGGGTTACACATAAAGACTGTACAGGTAGAGGGTGGATATAAGTTATAGTGTTGGTGAGGCAGCACCACGGTGGGTTACACATAAAGACTGTACAGGTAGAGGGTGGATATAAGTTATAGTGTTGGCGAGGCAGCACCACGGTGGGTTACACATAAAGACTGTACAGGTAGAGGGTGGATATAAGTTATAGTGTTGGTGAGGCAGCACCACGGTGGGTTACACATAAAGACTGTACAGGTAGAGGGTGGATATAAGTTATAGTGTTGGCGAGGCAGCACCACGGTGGGTTACACATAAAGACTGTACAGGTAGAGGGTGGATATAAGTTATAGTGTTGGTGAGGCAGCACCACGGTGGGTTACACATAAAGAGTGTACAGGTAGAGGGTGGATATAAGTTATAGTGTTGGCGAGGCAGCACCACGGTGGGTTACACATAAAGACTGTACAGGTAGAGGGTGGATATAAGTTATAGTGTTGGCGAGGCAGCACCACGGTGGGTTACACATAAAGACTGTACAGGTAGAGAGTGGATATAAGTTATAGTGTTGGCGAGGCAGCACCACGGTGGGTTACACATAAAGACTGTACAGGTAGAGGGTGGATATAAGTTATAGTGTTGGTGAGGCAGCACCACGGTGGGTTACACATAAAGACTGTACAGGTAGAGGGTGGATATAAGTTATAGTGTTGGCGAGGCAGCACCACGGTGGGTTACACATAAAGACTGTACAGGTAGAGGGTGGATATAAGTTATAGTGTTGGTGAGGCAGCACCACGGTGGGTTACACATAAAGACTGTACAGGTAGAGGGTGGATATAAGTTATAGTGTTGGCGAGGCAGCACCACGGTGGGTTACACAAAGACTGTACAGGTAGAGGGTGGATATAAGTTATAGTGTTGGCGAGGCAGCACCACGGTGGGTTACACATAAAGACTGTTTCCACAACTTAGTATACGGTTATGGGTTATCATTGATGCTAATTTGTTTATCTCTGCTTGGCTGTTTTTACTTTATTATTTACCGTATTTGAAATAAAGTTAAACTTAAGAGGGGTGAGCTGTTTTTGTTATGTCCTTTTCTATCTTTCTCTGGCTTGTATCCATTTGGCCCCATTCAGTCTACTGTTTTAAGACGTGTATCCCCATCCAGGTGTCAATTTTTTACTGATGAGCGGTATCGAGCCAGAATATTTTTTATTTTTGTTTGACAGCAGGCTAAATTTGAAATTTTTTCGATAGAAAAATGTCTCGGGCGAAGCCGGATTTCTTCATATGATGCTGGCTCGCTATCGCTCGCCAGGAAGAAATCGACACCTAGATGGGGATAAACTTCTTAAGATAGTTGGCTGAATGGGGCCGAATGGATACAAGCCAGAGAAACAGAGAAAAGGACAGAAATAACAAAAAGCAGGTCACCCCCCTTAAGTGGTATGAGCCTACACCTCTATTATCGATGTGTATTATGAAACTTTCATATACAAATGGATATTTAATGTAATCAAACAAACACAGGAAATGCAGAGATTAATAGTATTGATTCAGCCAATGTTTCTTTTTAGTGAATTTAGTTAATTAATACATACATTATTAGTAGTAGTAATAATTAATACATACATTATTAGTAGTAGTAATAATTAATACATACATTATTAATAGTAATAATTAATACATACATTATTAGTAGTAGTAATAATTAATACATACATTATTAGTAGTAGTAATTAATACATTATTAGTAGTAGTAATAATTAATACATACATTATTAGTAGTAGTAATACTTAATACATACATTATTAGTAGTAGTAATAATTAATACATACATTATTAGTAGTAGTAATTAATACATACATTATTAGTAGTAGTAATAATTAATACATACATTATTAGTAGTAGTAATTAATACATACATTATTAGTAGTAGTAATAATTAATACATACATTATTAGTAGTAGTAATAATTAATACATACATTATTAGTAGTAGTAATTAATACATACATTAGTAGTAGTAATAATTAATACATACATTATTAGTAGTAGTAATTAATACATACATTATTAGTAGTAGTAATACTTAATACATACATTATTAGTAGTAGTAATAATTAATACATACATTAGTAGTAGTAATTAATACATACATTATTAGTAGTAGTAATAATTAATACATACATTATTAGTAGTAGTAATAATTAATACATACATTATTAGTAGTAGTAATAATTAATACATACATTATTAGTAGTAGTAATAATACATACATTATTAGTAGTAGTAATAATTAATACATACATTATTAGTAGTAGTAATAATTAATACATACATTATTAGTAGTAGTAATTAATACATACATTATTAGTAGTAATAATTAATACATACATTATTAGTAGTAGTAATAATTAATACATACATTATTAGTAGTAGTAATTAATACATACATTATTAGTAGTAGTAATAATTAATACATACATATTAGTAGTAATAATTAATACATACATTATTAGTAGTAGTAATTAATACATACATTATTAGTAGTAGTAATAATTAATACATACATTATTAGTAGTAGTAATTAATACATACATTATTAGTAGTAGTAATAATTAATACATACATTATTAGTAGTAGTAATTAATACATACATTATTAGTAGTAGTAATAATTAATACATACATTATTAGTAGTAGTAATAATTAATACATACATTATTAGTAGTAGTAATTAATACACACATTATTAGTAGTAGTAAGTAATACATACATTATTAGTAGTAGTAATAATTAATACATACATTATTAGTAGTAGTAAGCACCGGTTTTTAGCCATGCTATTTTTATAATGCACACATTTATCTCGAATGAGGTATTTGTTAAAGCTTGATGTAGGACTAGGTAGGAAATAAATGCGAAATATCCATTTAAAGTGTACATTGTCAGTTCCATTAAACTTACCACTTGAACGCATAACACATTAAACTTACCACTTGAACGCATAACACATTAAACTTACCACTTGAACGCATAACACATTAAACTTACCACTTGAACGCATAACACATTAAACTTACCACTTGAACGCATAACACATTAAACTCTAAATTCAATCAAATTTGTTTTCCCTACCAAATATAATTTAGTGCATACAGTTCATGTGGTTAACTATATAAATGTACACCGTATATTATCATACAGTAATAACTACACCGATAGAAGAAAATTAATAATTAAAGTGGAACAAATATATATATATATATATATATATATATACTGTATATATACTGTATATTATATATATTAGTGCTGCATGGGTAAATTATATTAACATGGGGTGAATAGTATTTGTGGAGCTATTCAATTATGTGGGCTCTTAGATGGTATATATACTGATAATGATTTAGTAAGAGTTATATATCGGCGACTACTATTAATGAGAAATGGTGAATTACGTCTTAGAGGAAATTACTAACATATAACTACTTCACGACTGATTTCTTGCACTTCAATAATTATAGTCTCTCTACTCTCACGTTTTCTTTATTCTCGCCTTTCACTTTATTTTGTTTAACATAGGCTATGTTAAACAAAATAAAGTGAAAGCCTTAGTAGAATTATATTTCTAATACAGTAGATACCACAAATGAATGCAAGCAAGTTATGTTTCCCGTATATTGGAATGTTGATTCCAATTCAAATATATTATATCCTCAACTACGTTGGCACAGAACAGGTCCGATCGTACTATGCAAGTTATAATACATTTATATACGGATATGAATGTGTTGAGTTTACCTTCAAGGTTTCATTCACTTTTTTGGGCAAGGAAGGGACTTTCTGAAAAAGGCGACAAACTTGAGATTCATCAAACGCAATATATTTTCCTGGTGACGAGGGAGATGAAAAGGTACCTTCTATATTCAGGTGTTCTGAGTTGGCGTCATGGAACTTGTGCGGGTTGGTAGGTGAAACTTGGTGGAGTGCAACTGGAGCGTCTCTAGATTCCTTTGTAGGTTTCGAACCGCACCTACGCAGGAGCAGAGTTTGCACGTGATGGGCACACAAGTAACTACTCTAGCTTCGGGCCTAAGATTTGTTCTAGCTTCGACCCTAGAAGGTGTACTAGCAGTTAGTCTAGCTTCGGGCATAGAGTTTCTAGCACCGGGCATACAATGTAATCTAGCTTCAGGCATAGACGGTCTATCATTGGACATAGACACTGTTCTCGGGTCGGGCAAATAACTTTTCCTGGCAACAGGGATAGGAGAAATTCCAGTCGATTGACCTGGTAGACTGTCTTCAGCCACAGTTTCTAACGAGTTTGGATCCTACGAGATCTGTGTCTCATTACTTGTTCTCTGCTCTTGCATTAGTATTACACTATTCATAGTGTAGTTTGGTCCAGTACATGATTACATTAACATCCAGTATTCAATAAATGGATATTAATCGTAGTCATGTGTTGAACCTTTAACTGTCTTGGTGGTGTAATGGTTCGGTTGGTTATGTTCTGTATGTGATATCCTGAGTTCCATTCACATACTTTGATTTATTACATTTGTGGGTGATTGATGCTAAGAATTAAGTGAAGATGAAACAATACACAACAAGCATTGATGTAAATGGGTTACTTGACCTTTCCCGAGGCTGTTCTTAGACTTCCACGAGACAATCAGGCAGAAATATATACAGTTTATAATATGTTTTCATGACTAAACCATTGTGGAACATTCCATTGTTGTTTGGGAAGACTTGGCTGAGGACTTCCAACTGTATTAACTGTATAATCCTAGGATGATGTATACATAGATTCGAAGTTTAATTTTATTTTAAGAGGATATTGAATTATTTAGGCATTCAAAATAGGGACTTTATGTAAACATGTATTTACTCCTATTTACTGCTATCCTGTGTTAACGAATTATTAGGAATACCTATTAGGTTGGGTAATGATGTAAGATTATGCATTATGGTATTACAATACAATATACATAGTATGTATTATGTATTATTGGAAACAAAGGTAAATTCACGTGGACATGAACCAATCAACGAGCGGCACTATAACCTAGCCAGCTAAAATAAGAGTGACAGTTGTACTCTGATTTATTACCATCACATTCCTAACATCTCCACATCCCTCCTACCCAGCCGGGCGAGGCTGTTACAATATCACAGGTTGTAGGCACTAACACAGTCATCTGTCCACATCTAACACCACACATCCAAGCAGTATGGCTGAGGCATGGCCAAGGAACGAGGCTAAGCTGATTATTGTCACCATTTAAGCTATAATAAAGATGAACACCCTTTGGTTCTTCTTAAAATAAAAACATTCTAGATAATATTGCTTACTAACTAGATAATATTGCTTACTAACTAGATAATATTGCTTACTAACTAGAGCGACAAAGTGTATTAAATATTGATACTATCAAAGTGTAAAATTGAGTACTATTCAAAGTGTATTAAATAGAGGTTGAGTACTATTCAAAGTGTATTAAATAGATTGAGTACTATTCAAAGTGTATTAATAGAGGGTTGAGTACTATTCAAAGTGTATTAAATAGGGTTGAGTACTATTCAAAGTGTATTAAATAGAGGGTTGAGTACTATTCAAAGTGTATTAAATAGAGGGTTGAGTACTATTCAAAGTGTATTAAATAGAGGGTTGAGTACTATTCAAAGTGTATTAAATAGAGGGTTGAGTACTATTCAAAGTGTTTAAATAGAGGGTTGAGTACTATTCAAGTGTATTAAATAGGGGTTGAGTACTATTCAAAGTGTATTAAATAGAGGGTTGAGTACTATTCAAGTGTATTAAATAGAGGGTTGAGTACTATTCAAAGTGTATTAAATAGAGGGTTGAGTACTATTCAAAGTGTATTAAATAGAGGGTTGAGTACTATTCAAAGTGTATTAAATAGAGGGTTGAGTACTATTCAAAGTGTATTAAATAGAGGGTTGAGTACTATTCAAAGTGTATTAAATAGAGGGTTGAGTACTATTCAAAGTGTATTAAATAGAGGGTTGAGTACTATTCAAAGTGTATTAAATAGAGGGTTGAGTACTATTCAAAGTGTATTAAATAGAGGGTTGAGTACTATTCAAAGTGTATTAAATAGAGGGTTGAGTACTATTCAAAGTGTATGAAATAGAGGGTTGAGTACTATTCAAAGTGTATTAAATAGAGGGTTGAGTACTATTCAAAGTGTATTAAATAGAGGGTTGAGTACTATTCAAAGTGTATTAAATAGAGGGTTGAGTACTATTCAAAGTGTATTAAATAGAGGGTTGAGTACTATTCAAAGTGTATTAAATAGAGGGTTGAGTACTATTCAAAGTGTATTAAATAGAGGGTTGAGTACTATTCAAAGTGTATTAAATAGAGGGTTGAGTACTATTCAAAGTGTATTAAATAGAGGGTTGAGTACTATTCAAAGCATTTAAGTGATGCCCTACAAGGACACTCAGATGACAACAACAATAATAATAATAAAAATAATAATAAAAACACAAATAATAACACTACTGATTTAGGATTACAGCTATGGGCTTGAATTATACACATGACAAAATCTAGCGTAAACAAATATAATTATGCTAACATGCATTAGTACAGTATATTGTATGTAGCCTATACCTGGATGTTGATTATATAGCATATTGCTGGTACCGTACTTACTTATACCTGCTGTAGCCTGATGCTTGATTTGGGACAAATTAAATCATGACCTAAACATTTCGTGATATCCTTGTGAGTGATAATACATCTACTATGTCCATGTTTGTGAAGGTTTGGCACTCTGTATAGTTATGCCAGGTAACTCAATGGATGTGAGATATCACGGTGTGCGCGGAGGAGTCTATTATTTATGTGTTTCTGTAGGTTGGGCCCGTTAGAAAACTTGATGACAAGAACTAATGATAGTGACGTGTTATTGTGAATAATACATACCCATTGTATATTAGTTATGAGTTTGCAATCTGTTACGACCGGGGCTACGAATAAAACAAGGGCACTTAATGATTGGACTAGTAAAAGGGCACTATGCAACAACGGTACGCTAGATCCAAACCCCTGAACTTATATGCCAGCTAACAAAAGCACCTATACCCTCCAAAGTTATCTGCGATAACGGGGTATCCTTAACTGGGCATAAATGTACTCTACTTCAGGCTAACCCACACTGGTATAGCCTGATAACAAACAATATGCAAGTTACGTTAAAATGCATAAAAGGGAAGCTATGGAAAGGTAAATTAAATCACTGCAAGATTTAATACAATAAAATGATGCTTCGATACAGTTACTCTAAACAACAATAAACTCTTCACTCCTATCTGAAAGAAAGTGAAGTCTAGTCCTACAGCATAGACCTGGAAACTTCTGAAGAAAGTCTGATGCTCATAAGATGCTCGTATCTTAAATTATCTAAAGGCAGGAGGCAGGACACCATACATGTAGACTGAATACACTAAAAGATAGGACATATAATGTTAACTGACACGGGAATACTATAAATGCGCAACGGCAGTAATGCTCGACACTAAAAGAGATACTTCCTCATCAACGAAACAGTCTGCTATGGTTGTGCAACTCAACAACAACCTAGACTAATAAATGCCGTGAATAATAATGCATACATATCATAAAGAGCTCATGTCCTAACTAGTGTCTGCTCGGCGAATAAAGTCTAGCTGGATATCAAGGTTAGGAAACTGTGGCTGAGCAAGACTGGCTCATAGCCTAGCGTTGTCCTTAAGGCGGTATGATTAAAGTTACGTTAATGACGGGGATGCTCTCTTGGTAGATCTAGATCTCAAGTATCTGGTTCTACCCTGACGATCCCTCTAAAGTCAAGCAAAGAGGCAGCACTGTGTTCTAAGGTAGTAGGCAAATGCCCTCTTACAACACGATGCTGCACTCGCAAAAGGCACAACCAAAAGGACAACCTAGGCTACCACAGAAACCGTCGAAGTCGTGTAGGTATAAGCAAACTGTACACACATCGCTGACAACGACAACAGAAGCCCTATCCCAGTCTAGCATTAAATAACCCAGCAGAGCACTAAATCAATAATGGAGACACACACCGAGTTCTTAACCTCTACTAACTAAGAACCCTCAAACCTATTCTAAGTACATGTAAATATCTCAGAGAGCGACGCACATAATACGATGGGCCGATATGAAATCGTGTGCAGAACCCAAAGGGAGTGTTGTGACGTTAAAAGATTAGAGGAATGAAAGAGAAGAAGTTGAGGAAGAGAGACAGTATCAGAATGGTGGAGATATGGGGGACAGTGGTAAAAAGGATGTTAGTCATGTGCGTCCCTAGCCTGCTCTCAAGAAGGCAGCTCCTGTGGACCCACATGCACACAGGAGCCCACAAAGACGCGGTGGTCAGCCAATCCCGGGCCGAGACGTCACAAGGCAGCAGGTGTCACGTGACACAGCCAAACACACCAGCCAATCACGAGGCATGGGAAGGCACGCGCGCGAGCCTCCGAGCGGGGGAGGCAGCACATGTATACGCACGCACACACTACCACCTCACTGCCTATATTGTTCTCTCTCCTTAACTATATACAATGCATGTTATATTCTATTCATAATATAAAATACTTCGCGTTGTCACAGACGAAAATAAAGACCACCACTGGACTGTTAGTAACAATGCAAGTACTATGAAAGAAAGAACAACATTCTCTGATAACTGTAGCCCACTTCACTGCCCTGGCGAGCGCTAGCGGCTAACGGGAGGCGATTCTGCCAACGCTGGTAGGCATCACACCCCGCCCAAGATATGGGACGCTCAACATTAGGCGAGCACCATATCTGACAAGGCAGAACGCCGACAAGACCCGCCACAACCAGCCACTCCGCCAGAAACGAAATGCAAAGCTCAATCATAAATAAAACACAACATTTTAGCATAAATAAAATCTTATAACCCCTCCCAAACATAATAGTATAATTTTAGCCTGCTATGCTCCCAGAGTGAGCTTCACAGAGCCCAGCCTACTAAGTGAAAGACAGGTTCAACTTAAGGACTTTAGCTATAACATTGGCAACTTACAATTAACTATCAAAAGAAAGTGTTTGTATGTGATTTTTTTTATTTAATTTTAATGTTGTTTTTGATGGCTGCTCTACAGGGGCAAGCCTGATTTTTCTCCACTCTCAACACACATTGACTGAACGGCGAGGGTTCTCCTGCAAACAAACCCTCCCGTGACAAACAATCAGCCAAAACATTATCAGTGCCCTTCGCATGCCACACATCCAACTTGTGTTCCGGCAGCAAAACAACACCTGACACCGATTACCTGCCCAGTTCATCACAAAACTGGCACTTCTCTTTGCTCTTTCTGGCAACGGGGCCTGCCAATAACCTTTCACTAGTTCTACCTTCGTGACGAGCGAGGCAGCCCCGATGCGGTCTATGGTATCGTCAATTCTAGGTAATGGATAGGCGTCTGTCAGGGATAATAATTCCACACTCTTGCAATCACCATACACACGGATCTTGCCACTCAACTCAGGTTGCAAACTCACTGGCAACGACCACTCACGATATCCCTTATCCCTCAGACCCTTTTTCCACATGTCGTCTAGCTCTGTTTTCACGACAGGCTGTTGAGCAGGATTTATACGGCAAGGAACCAACTCGAGCCTTGCACTGTCTCCAGCCTCTATGTCGGATTCTACCCCGTACATCAGGCCTGGAGAAGCAACAAACATGCGGATGTACTGCCACAGCCTAGTAAACAACTTATCTCGCAGAACAACATGCCTAGTGCCCTCCCACAACCCAGCCGAGACCGCAGCTTCTAACCTGTTGTCTCCCTCCTTCTCCACCTTCGTCCCTAGAACAGCCAGGTCATGAGAGGGACAATCAGTACCACCTGTGCAGTCACTCCCATAGTTCATTATTGCTAAGGCTTCCCCGCCGATACCGTACATGCGCACCCCCGCATTCCTTACGACTACATCTGCCTGCGCAGCATCACCGCTTTTAGCGACATGGCCAGATACAGTCGGTCTATGGTAGGGCTGTTGCATTCGACTAGAGCAGCATTGGGAGGCTATGCAACGACCGGGCACATCTACTCCACAGCCAACCTCACCAATCTGCTCAATGTCCTCCTTCTGACCACCACCCTTGGCAGCCATGGGTCGACCCTGACCTGGCAACCATGCCAAAGGATCGTCGCCCGCCTTGAACCACCGAAACAACGAGGCTAACGGTCTCCTAACATTCAAGTGACCTGCCTGCGGAACATCTTGCACCGCCTGAGTTGTGAGGCTCGGGTGCTCGGCATGACCAGTGGGGTATGAAACGAGCTGGTGCTGGAGCGCTGCACACTGCTGCTCAGGCAGGTGCTCTAGCGCTTCCACAGCCACCAGACTCGTGTCCCCCGCCCACTGCTCCGCCGAGACATGACAATCCCAACTCTCCTCCACCTGTGCCCTACTGCCCCCCTCTCCTTCTCCACCTTGGCCGCTGCAGACCAACGCAGGGACAGTAGGCTGCTCAGGTGGTTGCCTCACAAACTCCTCCAACAGGTTCACATGACATGTTTCCCCATCCTCGTGTTCAATAGCCCCGTTCCCACAACTCTCCTCCACCTGGGAACTACTAAGTCGCGGAGTGCCATCACACCCAACCATGTCACTAGGGGTGACAGGTTCTGGGGCCGCTCCGGAGCTCACCTCTGGGTCAAGTACTAAGTCGCTAAGGAGAGCCGCTGGAGCAAAACTCGCAAAAGTCCCAACTTTAGCTTGCTCCTTCCGACCGTTCCTCCGCTGGTCTAGAGACTGAGGAATAGGCTGTGACACTTTAGATGCATGAGATCGGGTGACAACACACGCCCTCTGCTGTGGTTGGCACCTCTCGACCAACTCCTGCCCCTCCCTACTCACGTCGGCCACCCTCTCGGCACCGACTAATGGTGGAACCTCAGAAGCAGGTACCGCAAAGTCGTTGCCGAGAAGAAGGTCGACGCCCTCTACTGGCAGTTTCTCAACGATTCCGACATCCAACTCTCGTGTCACACCTTCTACCTCCAGCTCCACTCGGACCAACGGGTATGACTTTGTAGCATTGATACCCTGCACCACAACTACCCGTGCCGCGTTTATAGGTTTGCCTGTAAAATTTTTCATCAATGTCAAGGAAGCACCCGTATCACGCAAAAATTCTACTCCATGCTTGCAACCGGCCCAACTTACGCAGCCGCGCCCTCTATGGTCACAAAAAGTATCCTGGACAGGTGTCAAGCCTTCCTGACACTTCTTCACTGGCTGTGCTCCAGCCTCTGACCATTTACCCCGGGCAAACGCAGACGACTTCAAAGACACTCCAATGTTGCGAGCCAAAGACACGACTGCTGTAGGTAGCTTGCTAGGACAGGATCGTGCAAAATGCCCCTTCTTGTGACAATGAAAACACTCTAACTCCCCCTTGGGCTTCCCTTGAGGTGGGGAAGGGCCCGGACCCTTCTTAAACGGGACGGTATTAGGTTTATGGTCAAAATTGGTATCATTGCTCTTTCTCTTGTTATTAACTGTTATGTCACTGACTCAGGGGGGGTGGAGTGTTGCGCCCCTTGTTAACTGCATCGGTCCGTTGTGCAGACCCGCACCCACGAATCAGTGACATTCTCAGGTCAGCCATCTCAGCTGCCTTCTGTAGAGTTTTAGGCTGCTTCTATTTTAGGTTCAAAGTCAGGTCACCACCTGTGCACTTATAAAATTGCTCTAGAAGGAATAACTGCTCAAGCTCTCCGAACGTCGTCACCTTCTCTGACCTCAGCCAATTTCTCAATGCATCAGACAGTTCCCGGGCATGTTCTAGAAAAGTGCACTCATGACCCTTCGTAACACCCCGGAACTTCAACCTATATGTCTCTGGTTGTAACTCGTACGCCCGCAGAACAGCTTCCTTCAATACCTCATAATCGATGCAAGACTCCAAGGGCAATGCATCATATGCCTTGAGTCCTTTGCCAACCAATCTAGAGGAAACAAGGGCTGCCCACTTAACCTCGGGCCATTGGTGCTCCCGGCACTTCTTCTCGAAACGCATGAAAAATTTGGTGACACCCGACTCGTCAAATGCAGGGACTAACTTAAGAAGGTGCGATAAAGACTGATCAAGATCTCGATTCCCAGAACCGAGACGCTGCCCTGTTGACTCCACCCTAGACTTCTCAAGATCTTTGTCTACACAGTACATGGCCTTTCTCTCCTCAGACTGAATCTTAGCTATCTCAAGCTGGTATTCCTGCTGCTTAGCCATCTTAGCCATCTCAAGCTGGAAGATCATATCTGCAGTTAAACCTTGAGGAGGAGGAGGAGATGCAACAATTGGAGACCCACCCAAGTGCAAACCACGCTGCCAGTGACTATCGGCCTGCGGGAACGTACCCGGCTCCAGAGCCCGAGGGGGCGCCATGGTAGGAGTCGAGTGGAATGGGGGCTGGGCCGAAGGTGCCCCAGCTCCCGCTCCACCCACAACGCCGAGCACCCAGGCCACCAGGTCACCTCTTGTCATGCTGCTAGGGCCCACATGACCCATGACCGTGGCCAAACACTGTAGACCATACCGATCAATCCCCGACACCCGGTCAACAGTAATAGGCATCTCCAGAAACTTCTTTGCATCCTCCTCACTAGTTATTGCTCTAATGCCTTCTAACAAACACCGCTGCTGCACCTCAGTGTCTGATTCCCGTACTGTGTCCTCAATGTACATTGATCCGTCGTTCGACATAGTGTCCACCGAAAATTCTCAATGTTTATAAAAAAAAGGAGTACCTAAACTCTCATGTAGCACTATTCACTCAAAAATTTAAAATGCTCGAAGACAACTCAAGTGCTATACTACGTTGCCAAAAAAAAAAATCCAAGTGTCCAAAATATTCCTCAAAAACCAAATGTCCAACAATCCTGCAATTCTTTCTTAGATACCAGGCAAGGGCACTATTTGTTATTACTGCAATAATCAACAAATGGATCCTGGTTTCTACTAAAATAACATACTAGGCAAGGTCGCCATTTGTTACGACCGGGGCTACGAATAAAACAAGGGCACTTAATGATTGGACTAGTAAAAGGGCACTATGCAACAACGGTACGCTAGATCCAAACCCCTGAACTTATATGCCAGCTAACAAAAGCACCTATACCCTCCAAAGTTGATCTGCGATAACAGGGTATCCTTAACTGGGCATAAATGTACTCTACTTCAGGCTAACCCACACTGGTATAGCCTGATAACAAACAAGATGCAAGTTACGTTAAAATGCATAAAAGGGAAGCTATGGAAAGGTCAATTAAATCACTGCAAGATTTAATACAATAAAAAGATGCTTCAATACAGTTACTCTAAACAACAATAAACTCTTCACTCCTATCTGAAAGAAAGTGAAGTCTAGTCCTACAGCATAGACCTGAAAACTTCTGAAGAAAGTCTGATGCTCATAAGATGCTCGTATCTTAAATTACATAAAGGCAGGAGGCAGGACACCACATGTGTAGACTGAATACACTAAAAGATAGGACATATAATGTTAACTGACATGGGAATATTATAAATGCGCAACGGCAGTAATGCTCGACACTAAAAGAGATACTTCCTCATCAACGAAACACTCTGCTATGGTTGTGCAACTCAACAACAACCTAGACTAATAAATGCTGTGAATAATAATGCATACATATCATAAAGAGCTCATGTCCTAACTAGTGTCTGCTCGGCGAATAAAGTCTAGCTGGGATATCAAGGTTAGGAAACTGTGGCGGAGCAAGACTGGCTCATAGCCTAGCGTTGTCCTTAAGGCGGTATGATTAAAGTTACGTTAATGACGGGGATGCTCTCTTGGTAGATCCAGATCTCAAGTATCTGGTTCTACCCTGGCGATCCCTCTAAAGTCAAGCAAAGAGGCAGCACTGTGTTCTAAGGTAGTAGGCAAATGCCCTCTTACAACACGATGCTGCACTCGCAAGAGGCACAACCAAAAGGACATCCTAGGCTACCACAGAAACCGTCGAAGTCGTGTAGGTATAAGCAAACCGTACACACATCGCTGACAACGACAACAGAAGCCCTATCCCAGTCTAGCATTAAATAACCCAGCAGAGTACTAAATCAATAATGGAGACACACACCGAATTCTTAACCTCTACTAACTAAGAACCCTCAAACCTATTATAAGTACATGTAAATATCTCAGAGAGCGACGCACATAATACGATGGGCCGATATGAAATCGTGTGCAGAACCCAAAGGGAGTGTTGTGACGTTAAAAGATTAGAGGAATGAAAGAGAAGAAGTTGAGGAAGAGAGACAGTATCACAATGGTGGAGATATGGGGGACAGTGGTAAAAAGGATGTTAGTCATGTGCGTCCCTAGCCTGCTCTGAAGAAGGCAGCTCCTGTGGACCCACATGCACACTGGAGCCCACAAAGACGCGGTGGTCGGCCAATTCCGGGGACGTCACAAGGCAGCAGGTGTCACGTGACACAGCCAAACACACCAGCCAATCACGAGGCGTGGGAAGGCACGCGCGCGAGCCTCCGAGCGGGGGAGGCAGCACATGTATACGCACGCACACACTACCACCTCACTGCCTATATTGTTCTCTCTCCTTAACTATACACAATGCATGTTATATTCTATTCATAATATAAAATACTTCGCGTTGTCACAGACGAAAATAAAGACCACCACTGGACTGTTAGTAACTATGCAAGTACTATGAAAGAAAGAACAACATTCTCTGATAACTGTAGCCCACTTCACTGCCCTGGCGAGCGCTAGCGGCTAACGGGAGGCGATTCTGCCAACGCTGGTAGGCGTCACAAATCTCTTTGATTATAGAGATTTATAAAGGTTAAGTGGAAATTATGAGAGTGTTATAATGAGTTATAATTACTCTAGTATCGGGAAACATAAAACTATAGGTCATTGTATTAGGATATATTGCCTTAGCAATACATTGTGGACCATCAACTATTTGGTGACACCATTGTCATCACGGTCAATTAATAGATGCAATGTTTAGGTATCATTCACTGCAACAAATACAACTAACTTATCAGTAGTTGCCTGGCTGGGTGGCGTACAGTAAACACTGCTTTTGACTATTTTTTACACATGGAACATTTAAAAGTATACACGCTAAGAGCCATTAAAACTCTAAGCCAAAAACAATAACTTCAATATATCCATGCCATTAGCTTGGAAATGGGTTATTCATAATATCATTCCTCGCAGTAATATTATGAACGGCTCATTAGACTTAACAGCTTTTATAATGGGGTTACATCGAAATACTTCAGTTGCCAATACTGGGTTAACTGTTAATTATATAACGGTTAATATATTTTATAGATCCGTAACCTTTATGGCTGCTGTATTATGGTTATGTAATTACAGTGATTTGTGTCAATTACTTCAATTGAATGAACCAATTAACACATTTTGGGGAATTTCGTATATGTACATAATACAGGTATATGTGTAAACACAGAATATTTGTTTTTTTTCTTTGTGAGTGAGGGAGACAAAAGGCAGAACTGCCTGTAGCAAGTACCTCCCCCAGAGTTGACAGAGTGACAGGGTCAAAATCAAGGGACATTCGAGCCAAAATGCCTGGACACACTGAGCTTGAAGCAATTTAAGTCATAGGAAGAGGGAAAGATTGATTCTTGGAGAAAGTTCCAGAGTTCAGCTGTTTCAATCTTGGGTTGGAGAGCTGCACAGAGTAGGGATGGGATTGTGTTGCAAGACGGGTGCTACATGCTCTACAACAAGGAGGTGGTATACACAGAGAGCTCTGAGGAACATTGATCATTGTAATAGTGGTAGAAGAGTGAGAGATGCAACATTGCGGTAAAGAGAAAGCGACTGCATATAATTGGTGAGTGGACGTGAGTTATGAAGGCTTTCTTTCCTACTTTGCCTATAAGTGGTATGTGATAGGATCCTCCTCACACGTGTGAACAACACTCAATACATGGACGCACTGTGCCCCTGTACAGAGCAAAAAGCTGCGCAGGGCATCACCCATCTGATGCCAAGTTGGATTGGACGCAGTCCGATTTACGAATCATTTACAAACTGATAAAGTTCCGGACATACATATACATCATTGGCACTGGTTACGTTCAACCGAATCGATGTATATATATATATATATATGTACGTTGTTGGAGTATAGGAGGTTAAGGTTCCAATAATTATTGTAATAAAGCGGTCTTTATGTATCACATACATAAAATTATTACAGTAACTATGATCGTTCACACTACATGTCGTTCATTGTTTACTTCCAATAACCTTGCTCACACTTACCAAAAAGCTTCATTGTTCCCATCGTATGTCAGAAACCATCACACCAACAAGCCTTCTCGACCACTATTCATCCCCTTGCCACCTCTCTCTATCTCTCTTTCACACACGCACACTCACAATAAATATTTCAAGTTCATAAAGATCCCAATACAGCTGTTAATCAATGCAACCGATAACAGACTGGTGAAAAAAGTAAATTTTTACCGAAAACTGTAATACAAAATTATCTAACAATACTAACATGTACAGTATGTACTGCATGTCTATGTGTATATTTTCCATTATATTTATTGACTAGCAGGGGTACCCGGCGTTGCCCGGGTAATCACCATAATCACCATCACTACTACTACCATAATCACCATCATCAATCACTACTACCACAATCATCACAATACTACTACTACCATAATCACCGGCCTCGACCTCCCTGTGCCTCACTAAACGGCGACCTCGATTTCGGGCGCTAAATGACCTCCGATTTTGGATCGGACCTCATCCGTACCCCCATTTTGGGGGGGCTCCGAACAACTTTCGTTCCATACACCTTTTCGATCGGAGGCCTCCTCCTGCCCCAAACGGCAATTTTTTCAATTTGTTTTCAATTTTGTTTCAATTTCAGCCTCGAAACGACCTCCGATCGTAGCCTCGCCCCCTCTATGACCTGACCCAGGTCAATTGACACCCACATGCAAAGTTTCAGCTCCCCAGGTCCAAAACTGCGGCCGCCTATTAAGAACACACACACACACAGACAGACAATCAAAAATATTATATAGATATAAATTATGATGGTATCACACATACATTATATTTAAGTATAGATCAAGATTGACTTGTCTATAGTTGGTAAATTAATATATTGTTCTGTGACTATATCTTAGCCTTCCTTCCCTGTTTACCCACGCCCCTCCTCCCTCCCAACTACGGATATTAAATCGGTAACGGCATGTCGCTTGGAGGGTTTATCACATTTACCACATTGACATTACCCACCATGGATAATATGTTACATTAACATATCAGATTACAAATAGGTCATTTTAATTCTCCCTACCAATAAATGCCTACAGTGGCCGATAGAGGCGCTGAACGCAAGGTTTACCGCGGTGCATTGTGGGAAATGAGCGACATCGCGGAGCTATTCACCCTCCCTCTCCTTCAACAATTCTATAATATATGCAGTTAGTCGAAATTTCTGTAGCCGACAGATATTTTGGTCTATGCATACAGTTGTTTTATGTATTTCAAAATCACCCATATTCATAAATAACGTATATTTACAGTACAAAGTCAGCAGGTATTTCCGCACCAATTTTGTTATGATAATTAATCAGCTTATAATTATGTTTGTAGTCATTATCAGCTGCATGTGGACTTTCCCTTTATTACTATACTATATAAGCACTTAGTGTAGTCGTATACTGTATAATAAAAACGTGTAAATCACACAAAAATTTAGATAAACTGTGCATATCCTAGGTGTTGGTTATAGTGATGTCTACAGTCGTAGCTCTGACGCTAGTTCAGAAGCTTCCACCAGAGGTCTCAAGATAATTGTTGGTAGGGAGAATTTGGGTTACAACAACGTTGGTGTCTAATGGTTTCTGTATATTCAGCTTCTTGTAGTTTTGTGGCACCATATTCGAAGTCAATCTATTATAATCAGCTGATAACCTAATTATGCCACAAACACAAGCGTAATATATTTTGAGGGACAGCTGGTGTCATGTTTCACTACGTGTTTAGTCAGCCTTTTTAGTGAGACTAAGGTTCACTCCACCTTGATAAGCTACCCCAAAGCATTTGTTGTTCACAACATGGAAGAGGCTGGACAAAGTAATTAATGTGGAGGGACTCAGTCCTTAGTCTTGTGTTACTATCATGCATAATACATACATGGGGTGCCTGGAAAGTTCTTGGTATACTGTTGCTAACATACAGCAGCACACAACAAAATTACCAAGATAATATTACACGTTAATGTGTACTAGTATTGTGCTGTGTTGGACCAACGAGATAATTAGTTGGCCAAAGAAGCTTTGAAGCGATAATAAAATTGAGAGTACAACATTTTGCTTAACCATGTATAAAGGTTAAAAACTATATACTCTGCAACAAGATATAAACAGGAATACTTTTCCTATTTAAAACACTATGTTCGATTATTATCATACACCCAAACACAGAACCACTCCCTGTTCCCATGTCCCTGTTTAAATAAACACTAGACAATCCCATCTAGTACCACTAGTATCGCCGACTAGCCAAACTCTGCAGGGAGGAGGACATCGGCTTTGTCGACACGTGGGATCATTTTTACTATTATAAATTTTTGTTTTCAGGAGATGGTGTACATCTCAATGAAGTAGGAGCTGCACGTCTTGGTGAACGATGCAGTCAAGGATTTCCGTTCAAAAAATGGGGTCAACCAGACCCCAGACAGGGTAGCGTAAGTCAAATACGAACTGAAAATTCAGACAATGCACAATCAGTAACATCCAACTCTAATACTCTTAAGGTGTTTTATGTAAATGCTCGTAGCATACGCAATAAATTTTCAGATCTAGAGGAAATCGTGTTTACAGAACATTATGATATAATCGGCATTACAGAATCTTGGTTAAATACGGAAGACAGAGACTTTTTAGCCGAATATACGCTTCCTGGTTATACAATGTTTGAGAAAAGTCGGATCAATAGAAATGGAGGAGGAGTTCTGTTTTTTATAAAGGAAAGTCTTAATCCCATCTTAATGTCAAAACCTCAAATTGCGAATATAGACATATCTTATGTACTATTAAATAATAAACGAGGAACTAAAATAACACTAGCTTTAGTATACAGACCCCCAGCTCAATCAGTGCAAACTGACAGTGCAATTTATGAACAAATTGCAGAAATACCTAACATACAAGATACCGTAATTCTTGGCGATTTCAACTTACCCGGGACTAAATGGGGCGATATTCTTACTTCACACTCTGGACACGACCTCTATGCTAACTTGCAAGAGAGTTCACTTTTTCAATTTGTACAATCTCCGACCCGTGGTAATAATGTGCTTGACCTTGTACTCGCAACAAAAGAAGAATTAATAGAGAATTTGAATGTTGGTGATGAATTCAGTAACAGCGACCATCGTACGATAACTTTCACTTTAAAGTTTACTAGTAACAAATCAAATAGCAGCATTGAGAAAGTCCCTAATTTCAAGAAAGCAAATTTTCATAAACTTAAATCAAAGCTTAAAGAAAATGACTGGGGCTTTCTGACTAACAATAACGACATAAATACATCTTGGGAGTGTTTCACAACCACTTACCTTAAGGCAGTGCAAGACTGCATACCATCGAAAATACGGCGTCCAGGCCATAATGATAAGCCCAAATGGTGGAATAAAGATATTTCAGACTGTCTGCTTGCTAAAAAATTTGCTAACCGATAGATTAAAATCCTCACAAAATGACGAAGAACGGGTGAAATTTGTAGAGCTACGACGCAAAGCCAAAAAGTTAATTAAGCAAAGTAAAAAGACCCTGGAGTTACATGTTGCGAATCAAAGTAAAACAAACCCGAAAGAATTCTATAGTTATATCAGAAAGAAAAAAGTAGTTGTTGTTGTTGTTGTTGTTGTTGTTCCCCAAGCTGCCTGGCCGAACAGCCCCAAGGCCCCGAGCAATTCCAAGGCCATAACCGAGCGCCCCCACAGAACCCTCCCCGCCGACCACAATAAAGCCTGGGTGACCGAAGCCACTCCATGGCGGGAAGCTGAGGAGGGTGCGGAAACGCCTGGGAAACCACAGCCCCACCCAGGGCCCTGTGCCCCTCAGCAATTATGAGGAGAAAGTTGAGGGACAAGGGAAAAATGTGATGCTTTGGCTTCCAATCTTGGTAGATTGGGAGGTCAATCCACGGAAGAGACGCCGTCACTTGAGATCTAGAAAATATATAAGTTAAGGAACAGTCAGAGTAAGCTATGGGTATGGCAGAGATTGCTCAGCTCTCACTCTGATAGACCAGCCCATCACCACATGACTAGAACCCAATCCTCTCAGCATCAGCTAGGAAAGGCCCTAGAAAGCCGCCTTTGGCGGGGGGATAGCTCCCCTATTTCAACCCCTTTCAGGGTTGGGCACCCGCCCTTTCAGGGTTGGGCACCCGCCCTTTCAGGGTTGGGCACCCGCCCAAGTAGTTACTTCAACTGTTGGACCGTTCGTCGATGAAAATGGAGAATACACCAAAGACGAAGTACAAATGAGTAATGCCCTCAATACCTTCTTTGCATCAGTTTTTACAACCGAAGACCTCAGTGATATCCCTACACCATCGCCGATTCAGATTGATAATTCAGATGTTCTAAGCAATATCACCGTTACAGAGAGAGAAGTATTGAATTGTTTAGATAAACTCAAGGTAAATAAAACGCCTGGACCTGATACAATCTCGCCTAGAGTTCTAAAGGAAGCTAAGGATGAGCTCTCCAAACCACTGACATTGCTATTCAATGAATCCTTCCAGTCTGGGACTATGCCTGATCAGTGGAAGCTAGCCAACGTAACACCGATATTAAAAAAAGGCAGCAAATCCCTACCCAGTAACAATCGTTCAATTAGCTTAACCTCAATTGTATGTAAAATGCTAGAAACGGTCATAAGAGACAGACTCGTAAATCACTTAGAGGCAAATAACTTACTTAAAGATACTCAACATGGCTTTCTTAAAAAACGTTCCTGTTTAACAAACATCTTAGACTTCTTCCACGATATCCTCAACCTCTACGATGAGAGTAAAGCTGTAGATATTATATACCTTGATTTTCAAAAGGCCTTTGACAAAGTTCCCCACAAACGTTTACTGCTAAAACTAAAAGCGCATGGAATACAAGACGGTGTGTTGAAATGGATAGAAAATTGGCTCAGCGACAGCAAGCAAAGAGTAGTCATAAACGGTAAGGCATCTAAATGGACCAATGTAAGTAGCGGGGTACCCCAGGGATCGGTACTAGGACCAATTCTCTTTCTAATTTACATCAACGACATAGATGAGGGTCTCACCTGTACTATCTCAAAATTTGCTGACGATACAAAAATTGCAAATAGCGTACTCTCAAAAGAACAAGTTGACGATATGCAACACAATCTAGATAAATTGTCATGTTGGGCCCAAATTTGGCAAATGAGTTTCAATGCGGATAAATGTATAGTACTACATGTCGGATACCTAAATGAGAAAGCAAACTATTCGATGAATGGCACTCAGCTTAAGAATGTAAACAGAGAAACCGATCTGGGAGTAACAATATCGAGTAACCTAAAACCGAGTCAACAATGTTCAGAAGTTGTTAAGAAGGCAAACAAAATAATTGGCTTTATAGGCAGGTCATTTGAGCATAAATCCAAAGAAGTTATCCTAACCCTTTACAATTCCTTAGTCCGCCCTCTTCTGGAATACTGCGTTCAATCCTGGTGCCCTTATTACCAAAAAAGATATAAACAAGCTAGAACAAGTTCAACGTAGAGTTACCAAAATGATACCTAGCCTAAAGAACAAACCATACGAAGAGCGTCTTAGAGAATTAAATCTATTTCCTTTAACCCAGCGCAGATTAAGAGGTGACTTAATTCAAGTGTTCAAAATCATCAAAGGCATCGACAATATGAACTGTAGTAAGTACTTCACTATCGACCAATCTAATTACATGCGGGGAAACGGTTGCAAAATTATTGGTATATCTTTTAACTCACACGAATCTAAGAATTTCTTCTTCAATCGAGTTGTCAACTTGTGGAATGGGCTTCCCCGAGACGTTATAGACTGCAGCACCGTTGATTCATTTAAATTCCGCTAGACAAATATCTCGCACCAAACCCGCGACTGACTGAGTTTGTAAATGAATAACTTTATTTTATCCCCCCCCTCAGTTACTAACCCATCTGTCCCCTACTAACTTCCTAATCCTGCCACGGACATTAGTTCTAGGGCAGTAGTTCCCTTTCCAATGTTCCCTTGCCCACTCTAAAGCACTGTTTGGACACTTGATCCTCAGTGTTTTGGAGGACAAGCAGCCTAGAAGGGTCACTAGACCTGTCCTTGCTTGATTTCCTTTGTACTCCTTTGTACACTTATTGCTTAATGTCCAGCACTTCCACCCTCGTATACTTTCTAATATTCAGAGTCCATGTTTCGCATCCATACATGTATAATGGAATGCCTATGCCTTCAAACATTCCCAACATTGTGTCGACAGAGGTCTATATCGCCAGACATTCTTCAAGACTCCTGAGGATCTTTTTGCTCAACCTATGGTCAAGTTTGTATCCATGGAGCACACTTACTGCTATGTTCACAATTAAATGTATACACATTTCTGCGAATTCCAATTCCTCCCTATTAAAGTATATTATCAATCTAGGCTGATTTCTATCTCATAAACCTAGAATTTGTTTTTTATCATTCTTTCAATGTTTTGGGGGAGATAGAGAATATGTTTCATAACACACTATGGACTGCAATATTTGTATAACTTATGTATATTTCATGAAATGTTTTGGATTATTGCGAGGTACCATATTTCGCAGTGCATTTGATTAAAAGTACTCTCAATTGTACTCAATGTTCTGTTCACCTCACTGCTAATAGAAACTTGGAGTAAGTAAACATCTGCAGTTCTTCAACAAAAATTGTAAATTTTATTGGGAGTATTTTCTCTCACCATTTGATATTTATTCACCAAAATAAATATATGCATATTTTACCTTACTAGGCTTTCTTCGCATGTACCCCTTTGTCTATTCAAATGCCGAATGTATGACCTCAACATTTTGTGATTCATATACGGATAACATTAAATTGTATGTAATTTACCTCTCTTTGTTATACAGTATATCTAACATTGTGGAACCCCAAATGATCCAGACAGGATTACATCGCCTTCAGAATAAAATGGAACACAGAGTCACGTATGTCTCCATTTGCCCAAGGACTTAAAACCTGGAAATGTCATTATCATAAGTCAACAATGATTGTAATATGTACTAAGTCAGCCAGCAGATCATGGAGACTGCAGACCACTGGAGGAAGAGATCCTAACAACCAATAAGCATTCTTGTTTGTTTCATGTCTAATGGAGACATCCCCAACACTACTCAAAGCAACGCTGCCCCACCAGGAGTACCTGCTGCTTAGACTCGCATCCTGTTCGCTTTGAGGTATCCTCACTTGCCATCAGTGGTGCAGCCTCCTATCCCACCACAGGTGATGCAACTAAATCAGCTAGTCCGGCTGTGCAATCTGCACACCTGCCATCGTCAATGCACACATCTGTGCACCAGCGGGTGAGGTTTCTGTCAAAAACTATCCTGTCTGTGGAAGTTAGGTGTTGATGTGCCACCTATGAGTTCTACCTGGTTCCCTGCCCACATTCGACCATCATCTGGGGGTATGTAAGCGGTCTTGTAGCAGCAAAAGTCAATCTGTTGACTTCACACTGAGAGACATACTCCTTAATTTTGGGAATCATGCTTGGCCAATAATCACACTCCCTTGCTCATCTCAGATAACCTTCTACTCCAGTGTGCGAGGAATGTATGGCTTCATTAATTTCGCCTCGCAAGTCGGTCTCCTTTAAAAATCAAACCATCCTGGGCTGAACACTCATCACGAGAACTGACATGACAGTTCAACCTTTGTCTCATTCCACCCAGTTATGATAGTTTATAAATGTAAAGTCGTGGTCTCATAATACACAATTGTTTTATTTTATTTTATCAAGACATTCTGGCCTAATGGGAAGGAAGAAAACAATGTTGACTGTTTCAAATACCTGTCCTCCTCCACTCTCTGCTAGGTACGTCCTAAAAAGAAATTCTGCTGTGTACAACTCCTTTCCTGGCCTATATTCCAAATCAATGTTAACTGATGCACCTCAACCCAGGAACGTCGCGGAGACTCTTAAGAGGTTTTGGTGGTGAAAGGCGGCGGGACTCTTAAAGTGCAAGGAAAAAAAAAAAAAAAAAAAGGACCCCAGCAGCACTCAAAACAAAGGAATCTGTGATTAAGTGAGATAATTCCCCTACATACCTCCTAAGTAGGGGAGGAGGAGGTGGGATCAGAAAGTCAGAAGAGTGTGAAACCATGAAAAGACTGAAGTTGGGGAAAGCACCAGGAATAGATAGAGTGTGTGGGGAAATGCTGAGGTATGGTGGAGAGATAGTGATCGAATGGGTATGGAAAATGTGCATACTAGAAGGGGAGTACACCTGATGACTGGAAGACAGGCATAATAGTCCCCCTATATAAGGGTAAAGGGGAAAGCGGAATGAGTGGTAACCACTGAGGAAAATGTCTTCTAAGCATAGTAGGGAAGGTGTACAGTAGGGTAGTGATTGAGAGCGAAAACAGAGAAATGGATAGGTGACGAGCAGGGCAGTTTTAGGAAGGGCAGAGGATGTGTATATCAGATTTTTACCCTGAATTGTGCTGTGGAGAAATATCTAGAGAAGCAACAATAGGTGTATGTTGCCTTTATAGACTTGGAGAAGGCCTATGACAGAGTGGATAGAGAAGGTATTTGGAAAGTACTTGGAATATACGGAGTAGATGGCAAGTTGCTGAAAGCAGTGAAGAGCATGGATGAGGGTGCAAAGGCGGCAGTACGTGTTATTTGACCTGAATGTTGGGTTGAAACAGGGGTGTATGATGTCCCCGAGGTTGTTTACTGTATATATGGATGGAGTCATGAAAGAAATACAAGGAAGAGCAGTGGATGTTGGTGTATCGCTGATAAGGGACGGAAATGAGTGGAATCTACCTGTACTGCTGTTTGCTGATGATACAGTTCTGATGAGCGATAATGAATGGGAGTTGCAGGGTCTGGTAAATATGTTTGGAACAGTGCGCGAAAAACGGAATCGGAAGGTAAATGCGGGGAAGAGCTAGGTTATGGTGTAGTATGACATTATAAGCCCTGCATAAATATTGCTATACATATATCTCACTGATTATATGCCTTTATCCCTGTAACTTCTAAACTCTTAACATTCATATTAAACATTCTTGATTCATTGAACTCCCTATAACTTTATCTATCTCATTAACATATAATATATTTGTTGATACTTCCACTTAAATCAACACCCATTTCCTCTGTAAATGTAAACTGTATAACGTATTTATCCGGTCATACGTCATACCAGAATGCTGAGTTAATGCTGTGTTGCATCAACATCCTTGAACCCAGGCGATGCCTTCTTACTCAGGCATCTTCAAGACACACTTCAACAGACCTCAGCCAGAGAGAGACAGAGCTCTTTACTCCCTCTAGACTCAGACTCCCCCTCTATAGCCAAGCTCCTATATCCCCTAGATATATTAGACCACACAAGTCATATATCACCTTGCTCCTCAGGCTTTTATTACAAGCCTTATCATATACCTGTACTTATATACCTGTACTTTTATACTTATTATCACTTATCCAATAATTAATGTGTTGTGTTATTACCTATAATCCCCTATATACTTAACATATTATAATGGTCTTCGAAAGGGGTGAAGCCACAGAGTGTGAGGTGAAGTTGAACGGTCAGGCTGTGGAGATTGTCAGCTCATTTAAGTATCTGGGCAGTGTGTCGAGTAAAGATGGGACTATGGATGAAGAAGTACGGGAGAGTGTGCAACAGGAGAAGTGTGTTGTAGGAACGCTGAAAGCAGTAACAAGAAACAGGGTGGTCAGTATGGAAGTGAAGAAGTCCTTGAATGACAGTGTGGTAATCCCGACACTGGCTTTCGGAAGCGAAGCATGGATGTTGGTGGAGAGACTCAGACCAAGAGTGAGAGGTGGAAATGAGTTACTTAAGAAATGCATGCAGAGTTACATGGAGGGATAGACAGACGAATGAGGAAGTAAGAAGGTGTGGTGTGGAGGTAGATGTGCTGGAACGTGTGAAAAGGAACACCTTGAGATGGTTCGGCCATATGGAACGTATGGGAAGTAAGAAAATTACTAAAAGAGTGTACGAGAGCGAGGTGGAAGGACAAAGAGGGAGAGATAAACTGAAAGAGAGGTGGAAGGATGGAGTGAGGAAATAAATGGATGAAGGCGGTGCTGGTTCGGAGGAGGGGCGTCGAATGACTGGGGCCAGAAGGGCATGGGGGCAGTTCATTCACGGCCACCCTTTCGGGGATCACAACGTCAGGCAATGGATAGATAGATAGACCTATCACTCCTCCACATGTGTCAAAAAACCCTCCTTCCCCCCCTCCTTCAATGATCACCTATTTTTCCTCTTATTTCCTTGTTTATCGGTTTATTTATCCCGCCAATATCTCCAATCCGGTTCCAAGGTCGTCTACTACACATAGGGAGCGTGGGAAGAGAAAGAGAGCAAGTCTGAGGGTCTAGTCTGCCTTCAGGCCTCAGAGAGGGAGGGTATAAGTCGCGTTCGCCTCTCACCTTATGACTGGAGGGTCGGCAATAATTAGTCTTTTTCACCCCCCAAATACTATTCCCACTTGTTTTATTGCAGTTACATTCTAATATCTTCATATTAAATGTAAAATAGGAGCATATGAACAAGTAATAAAGATAGTTATGGTTAAATCACTATTTTAGGTGGGAATGAAGCCAAATATCCTCGCTTGGCAGAATGCTTTGAATTACCACTAGCGCAACACTCTCGGGTTAAGCAACATTCCTCGAAGGCGCTTTGGTGCATGATCTAGAGGTTTCTTTACTATTGACTGTAAGGGATTGTAGTCACTCACAATATTTGTTAACCTTCCAAAAGTGTACTGGTGAAATGTAGTCGGTGCAAAGACAACAGCTAACATCTCTTTCTCTGTACATACCTAGTCTTGGTGAGAGTTAGAAGCAGGCTAGCATACGACATGGGTTTATCATCCTGCCTTAACGTTTCGTTAAAGGGATTGGCTGACTAATAGGTAAGGTATGATGACAGCAGGTCAAACCAATATACATCCACTTATGATTCAGAGATAAGGGGGGTTTCTGGATCCCCTTCTCCCTCATCTTTAGACCCATTACGTTTGAGAGTTTAAGCCCCTCTTACTATTTGTGCCAATTACGTGACAATTGTTTCGTGGCTAGCAATAGCAAACCTGCAATTTAGGAGGAACCAGCCTTTGACCGAATGTTTTATTCTACCGAAAATGCACACATTTATCTCAAAGGCTTTCTTGTTTTTGTGTATATATTTTGTGTTTTAATCTTAATGGAGGTTCAAGGTAGAATTGAATTGATAAAATTTAGGCACAAAGGCCAAGCACTGGGACCTGTAGAGATCATTCAGCGCTACATCTAAAAATTAAAAGATCATCATAGGAATTTCAAAAATTTAAAACGCATTAAGATAGCAAGTAGTGGTACATTAAATGGATAAAATATCAATAAAGGAATATCAAAAGTAAAAATCACTGGATAATTAAATATAAAAAATACCGCAAACCAATAAATACGATAAGAGCTTAAAAACATCTGCATCTTGGCCAAGAATGTCAGACAGGGAGAGGAAAGTAAAACCTAGAACATCTGGGAAATTAGTAATTTCAACAAGAGCTTAGAATGTGGCTTACAGACTACCTCGTCACACACAGCACACAGTGGTGGGCGACCATTATGTAATATGTATGTGTGCATCATATATGTGTGACCAATACGCAACCTTGTGAGAACTACTTCCGTACATCTACCTAAGTGAACGGGTGATAAGTCGCAAAGCTTCACAGAAGGATGAATGGCTTTAAGTTTTTGGTTAGTGCTAGTGAGGGAAGACCACCTCAACTGCCACCTCTCCCGAATCAGCGACCGAATACTGCATTTCAAATAATCCGAGGGGATTGAAAACCGGCCCACACACTCTAGTACAGCCTCTTTTGCTGTTGTGTCAGCTTCCTCATTGCCCTGGATCCCCACATGAGCTGGGACCCAACAGAAATTAATCATTTTGTGTCGAGATGCTAAGCGATAAAGCCATGCCTGGATGTCCTGAACCAATGGGTGAACAGGAGAGTAAACTTGAATGGCAGAAAGAACACTCTGTGAATCATTGTAAATAGTGAAATCCGTTCCAGTGGAGTTTCGTGCCACTTTCATAGCTTGGATAATAGCATACGCCTCTGCAGTAAAGACAGAGACAACCCAAGGCAATCGAGCAAGGCTGGTGGTGTCCTTAAAAACCACCGCACAACCCACACCTGATGCCATTTTCGACCCATCAGTGTACAATGCTGAAGTAGATTTATGGATTTGAGAGTGATTCAGAAACATGGCCTTTGCTGCAGCTGGAGATAATTTCGCCTTGTACATGGGAAGAATGCATACTGACGGAGAGGGGAGAACCCACAGGGCAAACGAGGGGAACTTTACCTCTCGTATTAAAACCGAGTTCAAATGAGAGTAATTTACCACTTCCCTAATGCGTATCTGGAGAGGTTTGGGAAAGCTTTTATGTGCCGCATACCGTGGAAGGAAACGGATATCGGTGACCGAGCAATAAGCAGGGTTATCAGGGGAACTGCGAACTCTAAACATTAAACGCAATCCAAGTTCTTCCCTACGGAGATCCAGAGGCAATGCCCTTGCCACAACATACATGCTTTTTGCAGGCGATGTACGGAAAGCACCTGTGCATACCCTCATGGCTGAATTGTGTACCGTGTCCAACAACTTTAAGATAGACTTGCTTGCCGAAGACTATATCTGACAGCCATACTCCAATTAAGATCGGCACAGAGCATCATAAACCCTGAGGAGGGATGAACCGTCTGCACCTCAGGACTTATTACAAAGCACTTTCAGGATGTCCAAGGACCGCATAACACACATCTTAAGATCAAGAATATGTTCCTTCCAAGTAAGACTGCTATCCAGGAATGCTATAATACCTAGGAATTTGACTGAACTTTCATATAGTAAAATATTTGTCGGGAATTTAGATAAAGAGGTTAAATTGCATATCACTGGTACATAGAAAATATCCCAACAAATAGTTAAATGTTAATTACCAATATGACGAAGTTAATAGATGGAGTCCGGTCCTATTTCACACTGCTAATTCATCTGCATGACATGTAGGAATATTTACATAGTACAATATCGATACATAATGAACTTAGCTGATAGGACTGGTCTGTAGGACTGTTGTTCTATATTATCAATGGTAGTTCATGGTGGACAAAAGGTGAGTCAAGAGCCGGGGGGAATTTGTTGGCTGTATGGTGGTTATTGAGAGACTAAAGGGCCGGCGTCCGATCGCTTCGCGAAATTACATATGGCTGCCGGCTCATAATAATTATAACCCATAACTTGGTTTCATGATACATCTAGAGCTGATGTAGATATTTATACATTACAGTTAATATTTAACCTACACTTAATAATAAACTACAATACACAAAGAACTAGCCTAAATCGTACATGCGATACGATGCTGCCAAATTTAAATGCCCTATTGGACCTAAAACTGTCGGGATCATTACCCTATTCCCGACATACTGCCCGCCACCAAAAACAATATACAGTAGCTATATACAGAAAACAAAAGGACATCGAAGATTCAAAGATCACCTTGTTTGATCTTAGATCTCCAAAGATCCACGGAACTCATAGCCGCCCTCCTATTGGGGCGAGCGCCACCTGAAGCCAGAGGAGGATCATCCTTCTCATCATCAACTGCCCCACCCTGAGGAGCACTGTCACCAGCACTCTCCCGCGGAGGGGTATCAGTAGAGACGCCAGTATCATCCGGCAGTTCTACATCCTGCTCCAAGGGATATAACCTTACGACTGGGCGAGTAGTAACCCCAGTCGAAGTTCGTAATCTAGCAACCCTTATAAGACCATGAATGCCCTGGAACAAATCGACAATCCTCCCAAGCTTCCAAAATAACCTAGGACGCTCATCATGAATCAGTACGATATCCCCGATACGAGGCCATCGTTGATTCGTCCCTTTGATCATATTGGAGTGACCTTCGCGAAGAGACAGCAAATATTCTTGGGTCCACCTTTTCCATAGATCGTTCGACACCTTGTTCACATACTGGAAGCGACGACGGGTGGCGTCAGCATCGCCGAACGTAAGGTCTTGTAGATCTTCGTCGGTTACTGACGATCTAGGAAAGGTATTAAGGGTTCGTCCACGTGTTAGCATAGAAGGCGAAATGGGTAAGTGGTCATCAACATCTGCCGAGGTATAGGTCAAGGGCCTGTCGTTGACTGACATCTCAATCTCTATTAAGATGGTTTGCAACTCCCTTCTGGTCACCAGTGCCCTTCCTAAGACCTTCTTCATGGCAGATTTTACAATACCGATTGTTCTCTCCCAAATCGCCCCGAACTATGGTGCACGGGCTGGTATAAATTTTCACTGACAACTCTTTCCAGTGAGGGTAGCCACAACTTGCGGGTCATCCATTAAACTCTGGAGATACTTAGAGACCCCGACAAAACAAGTCGCATTATCGCTCATAATAATTTGAGGGAAACCATTGCGGCCTGCAAAGCGTCTTAGAGTATGCAAAAAACCCTCACTGGATAGGTCTTCAATCAATTCAATATGAATCGCTCTGGTTACCGCACATGTGAATAGAACGGCATATACCTTTATGATATTACCGGGCGATTCTCTATCTTGAATCGCTCCGGTGTAGTCTACCCCGGTTACCTGAAATGGTTCAGTCCTTTGTACCCTGAACTCAGGTAAGCGAGGTAGATCTACTGGGGAGTAAGGCTTACCCTGTAATTTTTTACAGATAGTACAGCTATTGTGGATCCCTTTAATTGCTCTTCGCATCTTAGGGATCCACCAACATTGTCGCATATACGCCAGAGCATAATTTACGCCAAAATGTAAGCAGGTCCTATGGCATTGGCGAATCAACAGTTTGGTAATCAAATGAGAGGAGCTAAGGAGGACAGGATATTTCGCAGAATCAATAATGTCCGCCTTTTGTATCCTGCCTCTACACTTAATTATGCTTCCTTCCATATATAATCCTAGCTGCCTCATTAGGTTAGAGGGTTTGGCCTTTGACTCCTTGCTCAGGATTTGATGTTCAGTAGGATAAGATTCCCTTTGTACTAAACATATTAGTTTCGCTTCCGCTGATCTCAATTCATGGAGTCTGACATGCTTCGAATCTTCACTAAGGAAAGACCCGTTAGCCCGACTTCTCATGTTGTTAACACCTTACGAGCGGCCTATGCGGTTTATTTATGTGTACCGCACAGCGGGGTGTTTTTAGCCAAAATAGGGCTGTTTACGTGATCATTTTCATGCCTAAATAAGACCCAGAACGTAAAACAAGTACCTATCCCTGAAAGGGCATAAACAGAGCTTTCGAATGACACCATAACGATCCTTGTATGATGGATAGTTTTCTTGCAATAACCGTGCAACGCGAGTGCAAAAAGCAGGTTATTCGGTACTTTCAGTACATAATTGAGTATGTAGCGAGTGAGAGAGGGAGGAGGGAGCTGAGATTTGTGTCAGTAGGTTCGCCGCGGTGGTCTGGAGCAGTCATACGCTCGCTAGTCTCCTGCCACCACTTGTCTCTCTCTTCAGCCACATTACGTGCTGAAATTGCCACTCGAGTTATGTCGAGCGCCGCCACATAGTCCAGCTTTATTTAACTCGACTTATGTTGCTCGCCGCTAAATAAGGGTTAATGAAATGGTATATCCATGCAAATACCCATATTACTTGATCATAGCTGCCATAACGTTCCCACTCTACCAACTTGTTATCCTGATGTGTAATACTCACTGTCGAACTACTTAACACATCATATTGGGGTCGACTTGAAGGATTAGATATGCATTCCCTGAAATCCTGAGGCCATTCAGTTGGAGACGAAAGCCATGTAGGTCCTTGCCACCAAATAGAGGATGACAGAAACTGTTGCGCCGAGATCCCTCGGCAAATTATGTCACCGGGGTTATCCTTGGTGCTCACATAGCGAAATTGAGCTGTAGGAACTAGGTTATGTATTTCATCAGTGCGATTGGACACATAAACAGGTAACACCTTCTGGCTGTGTACCCAAGAAAGTGCTATCTGACTGTCGCTCCTGACATAGACGTTATTAATCCGCAGTATGTCTGTACAAGCATCCAGCGTAAACTTTATTAGATGAGCAGACAGAAGCAATGCAGTAAGTTCTAATTTAGGAACCATTAATTTCTTAATAGGTGCTACCTTGGCCTTTGCTATAGCTAGTTTTGCTCCACTACCATTGCATAAATAGATGGCAGTACCGTACGCACTATTACTAGCATCAGAAAAGGCATGTAGATCCACCTGTTGACCACTAATAACCTGACGATTAAGTTGGACCTTGCAACATGTGGAAAGGTCCGACCGAATTAACCGCCAAGAATCTTGTAACTCAGTCGGGAGTGGCGTGTCCCAATCTAGCTTTAGCTGCCACAGTTGCTGTAAAAAAATATGAGCACGGATAGTTACAGGCAGCAAATAAGTTGAAATAACCTAGGGGATCAAACAACCTCGCTGACAAGCTTAAGCAGTTTCGCTTGGTCATAATCTCACTGCCGCAGGGGGTGTGACAGAAGGATGTACAATCTGTGGTAGTGTCCCATTTGTGGCCTAAAAACTTCACCTCACTATTCTCAGTAGCTACACCGTCAGAAGCAAATTGACCTTTCAAAAGATCACTATTAGTGGCCCATTCTCTCAAGTATAGACGAGCTTTGGCAAATATATCGCGGATCTCCCAGCATCTTTCGAGCAATAAATCTTCATCGTCTCCAGTGCCTTGAAGATTGTCCACATAGATCCCCCGCTTGATCTCATTCTTAAAGTCAGGATCTAGTCCAGCCTCCTCAAGATGTCGCAAGATAGTAGCGTTGAGAAGGCACTGGGAACAGGTCGCCCCGAATAAGACGACTCGGAATCTGTATACCAGATACTCTGAATCTAAATCCATTGGGTCCCGTGGCCATAAAAATCTTGTCGAGTCCCTGTCTTCACGATGGAGTTGAAGCATCAGGAAGGCCTTCTCAATATCGGCGACCCACGCAAAGTTATGACATCTGAAGCGTAACATAATTTGCGCGAGATCAGAGACCAGGGATGGACCCGTGTTCAGACAATCATTCAGGCTATAGGAGCGATCACTGGATTTAGCAGAGGAGTCATACACAATACGAACAGGAGTGGTGAAACTTGGTCTTTTTAATCCCATGGTGAGCAAGGTAATGGATGTTATCCCCATACTCACTGAGATCTACTCTTTCCACAAATCCACGTTGTACCTGCTCGTTTAGTACTGCCGCATAAGTCTCGCAATAATTTGGATCCTTGACAAACTGCTTCTGAAGGCCACGTAATCTACTGTTACGATCCAGGTTCTCAAAGACACAGGGCTCTTCAACATTGGACTAGATAATGGCAAAATGCAACAACGGTAACACTAGATCCAACCCCTGCCTTAAACACTGGAAAACAAAACACCATTACCGCCCTGAGTCGTGCCTGGACAACGAGGTATCCTATGACTCGGTAACTGGTGCACACACACTAGGCTGACGCTCGATTAAACAGCCTATTCTCAAACAGTAAAAGATTACTCGATTAGGTTACACAAAGAAAAGATAGTTAACGTGATTAATTAACGTTACGGTAGATACTCAAATAACTAGCACTCCTGTATTAAAGAAAGTGCAATGCTAGGCCTGCAACATCAACTGGAAACTTCTGAAATAAGTCTGATGCTGGGAAGATGTTCGTAAAGAATCTTGAACAATTATAATGCAGAATACGGGTCACAATAAATACTAGGACATATAGTAATAATAGGCAGGCGAATAATAAAGACTGCGCAAAGGTAGTAATGCTCGACAACTAAAGAAATGCTTCGTGACACAACGCAACAGCCTACTAGGGTTGTGCAACTCAACAACAACCTCGGCACAAAAGTGCAGTGAATAATAATGTTGCATACATATAATAATGGGGCTTATCTCTAACCAGTGTCTGCTCAGTTAATAAAGTCTAGCTGGGATATCAAGGCAGGGCAACAATGGGCGAGCATGCGGCTCGTAGCCTAACGTTGTCCGAAGGTGGTATAATGAAGATTACGTTATATGACGGGGATGCTCTCTTGATAAATCTAGGTCTCTAGTACCTAGTTCTATCCTGGCGATCCCTCAGAAGTCAACACAAAGAGGCAGCACTATGTTGTGAGGGATAGGCTATGGCCCTCTCACACCACAGCGCTGTGCTCGCAAAGTAAACCCACCCGAAGACAACTTAGGCTCCCACAGTACCTGTCGATGTCGTGCAGGGCTTAGCTAACACTGCACACATCGGAGACAACGACACAGTAACCTTACCCCTAGTCTAGCTTTAGATAACCAAGCAGAATCACTCAACACCTTGCCAGGGAGACATATACCGGTCTACAACCTTCCCGAGAGAGGACACATACGGAAAAGTCCGTCTCTCTAACCCTCAATAAAGCATAATACCTCCTTAATCTAATACATGGAAATATCTGAGAGCTTCGCGTACAATACGACTGGCCGACGGTGAACGTCTATGCTGAAACCAGAAGGGATGTTGAGTTTAATAAAGATTAGAGAATGAGAAAGGAGAAGTCGAGAGAGAGAAATAGTATGCAAAGTGGCGAGTATGGGGGACAGAATTGCATAGGATGTAGCCGATACGCGTGTCAGGCAAGCTCTGAGCTGGTAAAAAACATGAGGCCGCGACGGGAAGGGACTAGTTGACCACCCGGCCGCCAACGCCGTCAGCGAGCCGCGTCATAGTTCACCCCGCTGCCAGGAGTACTCCCTCACCTTCTCTCGCTCGCCTCCCACACAAGCAACATTTATATTATAGCGAATATAAAATATAAGGCGCGGTCACAGACCAAAACAAAGACCATTTCTAGACTGTCTGTGGCAACACGACACTAATTACATAAAGCAGATCATTCTAGGACAACTGTAGCCCATCCCCCCATCCTGGCGAGCGCTAGCGAGCTGCAATGCCCCACGCAACCATTCTGCCAGCGCCGGGAGGTGTCACACCCCCCCCAAGATATGGGACACACAACCATGAGCCCATATCTGAACAGGCAGAATGTCGCTAGAATCTGCCACTCCTAACCACTCTGCCACTCATGGAATGCAAGCTCAGTCTCCTCAAAAAAAATACAACAACATTTATATATAAAAAAAATCTTATCACCCTTCCCAAATATAATACATTAATTCATAACATTGTGCTCCCAGAGCGAGCTTTAAGAAGCACAGCCTACTGAGGGAAAATCATCTGCACTCAGTACTCAGCTACAATATTATCTTAAAAATTAATTATCAAAAATTAAGAGTTTTTATTTAATTTTTCATATTTTATTTTAATGTTGTTTTTGGCGGCTACTATAGATGTAGCCTAATTTTCTTCGAATCAAAGCCAACAACTCCTGCCCTGCGACCCTACGCTGATGCTACACACGCGAGCCAACAAGCACCAGCGCAAAAATACGCCGCGAGCCAAGACAGGAGGCTATACCAACATACTGTGGTAGCCTACCCCGGATCCTCCACCCGCGACAAACAGTCCGCAATCACATTCTCACAACCGGCAATATGGCGAATGTCTAAGTTGTACTCTTGCAACATGAGCGACCATCTGGTCAGCCTCATATTCCGGTTGTGGAATTGATTAAGGAATTTAAGCGGGTGGTGGTCGGTATACACTACCACGACTGGCCCATAGGCAGGAACATAGACCTCAAAGTGTCTGAGCGCTAACACGATTGCCAGCAGTTCCTTTTCAACAACCGAATAGTTTTTCTGTGCTGAATTAAATTTCTTTGAAAAGAAACTGACTGGATGCTCAAGACCTTCCTCGTCTGTCTGCAAAAGTACGGCACCAGCCCCTACTCCGCTGGCATCAGTCGTCAACTGAAATGGTCGTTCAAAGTCCGGGGCCCTGAGGATAGGGTGAGTGCATAAAAGGTGTTTAACTACTCGAAACGCCTGCTCACACTCAGGTGCCCAGCGGAACTTTTTATCTTTAGCTAGTAGATCTGTCAAAGGAGCTAACATAGTAGAATAACCTCTTATATAGCGGCGGTAATACCCAATCATGCCCAAAAATCTCATGATCTGCCGCTTGGTGGTCGGCCTGGGGAACAAGTCGATAGCCTGTATCTTCTGTTGGGGCGGGCTCACCTGCCCTAACCCAACCACAAACCCCAGATACTGCACCGTGGCTTGCACAAAGTCACACTTGCCCAGATTAACCACCAAGCCTGCTTTACTAAGTTGACTAAATAAGGCTTCTATGTGCTCACAGTGACTTTGGAAATCGTTGTTATAAATGATCACGTCATCAAGGTAGACAGTACAGTTTGGGATGTCTGCTACGATGTCGTTCATTAAGCTCTGGAAAGTGGCCGGTGCATTTTTCAGACCATATGGCATCACGTTGCAACGGTAAGTACTGCCATCCACCACAAACCCGCACACCTCTTTAGCCCGCTCAGACAGTGGTACTTGCCAGTAGCCTTTGACGAGGTCTACCTTGGTCAAGTACCTTGCTTTCCCGATCTTATCCACACTGTCATCCACCCGGGGAAGAGGATATGCGTTGGTGGGGGTCAACCCGTTCAACCGCCTTAAGTCAATGCAGAACCGAACTTTTCCATCAGGTTTGGGCTGCAGAGTGACAGGAGAAGTCCACCGTACTGCCCCCTTCTCGATCAAGCCTCTCGCCAGCATATACTCCAGCTCATCCCTGAGCGCTGGGAGTTTAATGGGTGGCACCCGATAAGGTATCAACTTGAAGGGGGGGTGCTCTCCTAAATCGACGTCATGCACCGCTTGAGTAGTGAGGCCTGGGTGCTCGGCAAATACAGTGGGGTATGAATCGAACAGGCGCTGCACTGCCACCTGCTGTTCCTCCGGCAGGTGCGCCAGAGCATCATGCGCACATTGGCTCGAATTCCCCGCCCACTGATCAGCCGAGACATGACAATCCCAGTTATCATCCACCTGATCATTGCTGCCCCCCTCTCCTTCTCCACCATGACCGCAGCAGGTCAACACAGGGACAGCTAGTGACTCAGGTGGGTGCCTCACATACTCCTTCAACAAATTAATGAGGCATAGTTGGTTACGCTTCTTCCGGTCTGGAGTGGCAACGAGGTAATCTAGATCGGAGATCTTTGACACCACCCGATAAGTCCCAGCGTACTTGGCCGCCAGAGGATGACCTGCCAAAGGCAACAGGACCAACACCTCTTGACCTACCAGAAACTCCCGGAGTTTCGCCTTATTATCGTACCTGTCCTTCATACGGGCCTGCGAACTCACCAAATTACGCCCGACCAGCTCCAGACTTCTAAGCATTCTCTCTCTGCTCTCGAGGACGTATCTCAACATAGAACATGGCTTAGCGGTACCGTCCCAAATCTCCTTCACCATGTGGAGAGGGCCCCTCACCTGATGCCCGAAAACAAGCTCATTCGGACTGAAACCGAGACTCTCTCCAGGTACTTCTCTTGCCGCGAACAAAACATACGGCAGACCAAGGTCCCAATCCTTTCCGTTCTCTGCGCAATAAGATCGAAGCATGCTTTTCAGTGTGGCGTGCCACCTCTCCAACACCCCTTGACTCTTTCAGAAGTTGTTAAGTTGTTAAGTCAGAAGTTGTTAAGAAGGCAAACAAAATAATTGGCTTTATAGGCAGGTCATTTGAGCATAAATCCGAAGAAGTTATCCTAACCCTTTACAATTCCTTAGTCCGCCCTCTTCTGGAATACTGCATTCAATCCTGGTGCCCTTATTACCAAAAAGATATAAACAAGCTAGAACGAGTTCAACGTAGAGTTACCAAAATGATACCTAGCCTAAAGAACAAACCATACGAAGAGCGTCTTAGAGAATTAAATCTATTTCCTTTAACCCAGCGCAGATTAAGAGGCGACTTAATTCAAGTGTTCAAAATTATCAAAGGCATCGACAATATGAACTGTAGTAAGTACTTCACTATCGACCAATCTAATTACACGTGGGGAAACGGTTGCAAAATTATTGGTAAATCTTTTTGTTATGCCCTGTTTTTCTACAGGTTTAACTTGGGTAATGTGAGTTCTAAATTGACTGGGTATATAAGGCTGCATGCACAATACAAGATATGAGGAATAGAGAACACAAAGAAACACATGGTAGCAAGTTACTTGATCACGTTTATTGATATACCACTGCAGAATACTTGTGTAAGACAATATAATAGAATTGAACAACACTAGCATAAGTGGATCTGGATGGAGCCTAGTCTCCCACTTCCAACGTTCAGGTATTAATCTTCTGATCACTGGCTTTGATTTCACAGGTTTATATACCGAAGACCATCAATGTTACTTATAGATTCATATTCACTGTTAGATTTATTACTGGTAGCTCTGGTGCACAAGTAGTAGTTCACAGACTAGATTAGACACGTATTTTTAGAGCACGGGAATTCTAGTTACCTCAGGGGGTACTGATCTAAGTTTTATATCCTTGTCTCAGAAATACATAGAACGCAAATCAGTGGGCGAACGTTAGATATCACTAGAGTTTTAATATCTGAATAAGGTAATTACGAGAGTCAAGGTCGCCTGTTAATTAAAGAGCACTGATCGCTTAGTACGTCCCAAATGGAATGGTTAAGTATGAATTACACTGGGCAAGGTCTTAGCCACTTCGTAGAAATATTAATTAGTGAATCTAAAACAGCACAGTAATATGTAGTACTGCTAAAGGGAATCTTGGGGAGTATCTGATGGGTCTGGTCCTGGTTATCTTGCGTCCATGATGTTGGGGGCTAACGACTGGTTCCGCGGCCGTCCAGGGGGGCCATATGTGTGAAGTTCTTCAATACGTGGGCAGGTCCTTCTATCCAAATCTGCCACGGAGTCTGCCGGTTCTGGGATCTCACTCCGGAACAACACAAGGGCAGAGCTAGAAATTAACTGCAGGGTAGTGACCCCTGGTTGGTGTCTAGCTTTCAACTGATTTGACTGGGGGCGGGAGTTAGATTTATAGGCTCGGTTCTGGACCCTGTAGACAGTAGGGATCTCGAGTCTTATGGACTTAATTGAGCTCTCAATAGATATGGGGACTAGGTAAGATGATATTTACAGTTGTGGCACAGGGCGATAGGAAGCCTTTATATTTTCATATAACTGAGCCTTAGTAAGAGGTACTATTTTGGCTATACTGGACGTATTTAGGGGAGAGAGACTGGATCTACTTTGCGAGGAGGATGGGGACAGCTGTGATAGGAGCGTCTCTCTAGATTGTTCAATCTTCATTCTATGGTATAGCTGAGGTGCTAATTTAGTGATCAGAGCATGCAAGAAAGGTAAATGGTTTATTGTGAGTTAATAGAGGTTAGTAAAGGTGTTAGTCATTTATGGTTAGTTCATCGATAGGAAGAATTCCTGTGCTACCTGGCAATGACTCGAAAGTCAAAACAGGGGCCAGGTATACCTCCGCGGGGTGGGGGTCTCCCTCCTCGGGTGGGCAAAAAGGGGGAGCTGGGCGCCCTCTCTGATATAGTCGTCCGGCGGCTGTGGCTAGGGGCTTGCCATATCACCAGTGTTTGTAATAACCCTCTGTGTATGAGACAGATGTGAGTGTCTTTAATACCAAAACCGAAGGTGCCTGAGCTAGCTGGTTTTACTCGGCTGGTTGTTAATTGTAGGGTTTGCTGGATATGGTGGAGACTGGGTTGCTAACTCTGCCACATTTATCTGGAAGTATGACAATAGAAGTTAGTTACTGGCGGGGCGGCTAGCCTCGCACCGACGACCATTGGGTGCAGGGTTGTGAATGTGTTGTAAGAGAATAGATGGCATGCAAGGGGCTAGTAAAGTTCTAATGTTGTTCTGGCCTACTAAGTGAAGGTAGGCTGGATAGGAGTATATATAAAAGGTTGGAGAGCGTTAGTAACGGACAATTCAAGGATCTTCAAGAGGTATGAGAGAGAGGCTAGGTCGGACAAGAGTCGAGAAGCGCGGGTGTCTTAATGAGAGGGGGGGGGAGAGTTCAAGGGCTACAGGGAAATTTTGCCCCTAAGGTCCCTGGGCGTGGGGGTGGCATTAGGCTACAATTGATATGGAAGTTTGAAAAGGCAGTAGAATACGTTAGCCAAATGCTACCGGGGAATGCAACTATGGGGTGGTATATGAGTCTGGAAAAGATAGAGTTATGTGATCAGTTAGAGGGTTATGGATACTATTAGTTGGCCCTGGGAACTGCGTTTTCTATTAAATATAAAATACCAACCACAGTGGCAGTTCGTAGGGGTACTTAGTTATTGTTTCGGGGTACTTATGACAGATACTGATAACCAGGTTATCTTATATAATCTCTGGTTGGGGTAAGAGGTGTAAGACACGAAGTAAATTGGCGTAGTGTGGACTGTGGATACGAAGGAGGCAAGGGGAAGACGTATGACAATTGTGGAAAGTAAATGGAAAAAGGTGAACACAATGGCGGATAAAAATACTTAACCTAAGGGTTGCATACATAGATTTATGGGGCGATGGGTCTTCAGAAGCTTAGTCTGGCAAGACAAGATGTTAGGGAATGTTAATATTAATACTTAGTTACTAGAGGAACAATGCAAGGGGCGACTGAGCACGGGTTACATATATCTATACTCGTCATGGAAAATGATATAAGAGATCTAGGGACAGCGTGGGTGTTTTTAATATGAATGTATATTCCTGTTCATCATCTTTGTAGTTAATAAGTGTAGGACACGAGGGGTTAGTGTACGTGAGGTGTGGAAAATGGTCGGTTTTAGAAAAGGTAAATGGGTGTGTCCTGGAGCTGTTTAGCCCTGCGGCTTGGGCTGTCTGAAATGGCTGGCTCGGTCAGCTGGTCCTTTCGTTCTGTGGACCTTTCCTTTGGTGTTTCTGTGTGGTGTTCGTTCATGGCTTCTGTGGTGGGCTTCTCGTTCTGGGGCATTTTACTTTTGACTCGCACGAATCTAAGAATTTCTTCTTCAATCGAGTTGTCAACTTGTGGAATGGGCTTCCCCGAAACGTTATAGACTGCATCACCGTTGATTCATTTAAACTCCGCCTAGACAAATATCTCGCATCAAACCCGCGACTGACTGCGTTTGTAAATGAATAACTTTATTTTATCCCCCCCTCAGTTACTAACCCATCTGTCCCCTACTAACTTCCTAATCCTGCCACGGACATTAGTTCCAGGGCAGTAATTCCCTTTCCAATGTTCCCTTACCCACTCTAAACCACTGTTTGGACACTTGATCCTCAGTGTTTTGGAGGACAAGCAACCTAGAAGGGTCACTAGATCTGTTTTTGCTTGATTTCCTTTGTACTCTTTGTACTCTCCGGGTGATACGCAGAAGAGACGACAGTGCTGATGCCATGCTGAATCATAGTTTGTTTGAACAGATTAGAAGTAAAATTAGAACCTTGGTCAGATTGCACCTCTTGCGGGTAACCATACCGCGAGCAATACAAGAGCAGGTTCCGGACAACAGTTTTCGCCGTGCCATTTCTCATTGGATATGCATCAGGATAACGAGTGGCCACATCCATGATAGTTAATAGAAATTTATTACCGGCACTAGTAGGGGTTAGGGGTCCGACCATATCAATGATGACCTTACTGAAGGGCGGTCCACTGACAGGAATTGGGTGCAACGGGGCTCTCGGAATTGTTTGGTTAGGTTTTCCAACCCTCTGGCACGTATGACACCATGCTATCCAGGTTACCACCTGCCCCTTCAACCCCGGCCACCAAAACAATTTTTCTAAAGCCGCCACCGTTTTTCTCACCCCTAGATGTCCTGCCAGTAGTATGTCATGCGCCAACCTCAGTAGGCTATTCCTGCACTCCCGTGGCACCACCAACTGGTCCAGTACTCCGGACCCCTCTTGCCAACTACGTTTAGGGTCTTGAAAACGCCTATAGAGGATGCCTTCTAAATAAAAAAAATCTCCTGGCTGTGCATCGCCGTCCTCGTCGAGCTCTACAGCTCCATTAGCACACGTTTGGAGCTCAGGGTCCTCTAGTTGCAACCGACGTATATCTGAGGGTGCCAAGCGATCTAACTGCTCCCGGAGCAATGCATGACCTTCCCCGATACTGGGCTGCTCCCTCTGTCTCTCTCGATGTACATAACGTTGCTGTCGTGGAGACTCGTCATGCCCAGCCTCGTCACTCTCGATGACAGGCTCAGGGGCTACTCCAGAATTAAGTAATGGTGCTAATACTGAATCACCCAGGAGAGCCGCCGAGTCAAAACTCTTAAAACCAACTCCAGCTTTAGCCTCCTCCTGTTGATCGTTCCTCCGCTGGTCTGAAGACGGAGGACTAGGCTGTGACACTTTAGCTGCCCGAGCTCGGGTGACAACACACGCCATGGGTTGTGTCTGGCACCGCTCGACCCACTCTTGCTCTTCCCTACTCACGTCGGCTGGCCTCTCGGCAACGACTAAGGGTAGAACCTCAGAAGCGGGCATTGCAAAGTCGTTGCCGAGAAGAAGGTCGACGCCCTCCACTGGCAGTTTCTCCACAATCCCGACATCCAATTCACGTGCCACACCATCCACCTCCAACTCCAACCGAACCAGCGGGTATGACCGAGTTGCATTAATACCCTGCACCACCACCACCGAGCCGCGTTTATAGGGTAGCCAGTCAAGTTTTTCATCAGAGTCTGGGAAGCACCTGTATCACGCAAGACCTCTACTCCATGCTTGCGCCCCGCCCACATCACGCAACCCCGCCCTCTATGGTCGCAAAAAACATCCTGAGCAGGGTTCGAGCCTCCCAGGTGCTTCTGCATTGGCTGTGCCTCAGCCTCTGACGAACTGCCCCGGGCAAACTCAGATGACTTCGGAGACACACCAATGTTGCAGGCCAAATACACAGCTGCTGTAGGTGGTTTGCTAGGACAGACTCTTGCAAAGTGCCCCTTTTTATGACAATGATAACACTCCAACTCCCCTTTGGGCTTCCCTTGGTACTGGGAAGGGCCCGGCCCCTTCTTAAATGGGACGGTGCTAGTCTTGTGGTCAGTCTTGGTATCGTGGCTCTTGTACTTGTTTGCAAAATGTATATCACTAACTCGGGGGGGTGGGGCGTCACGCCCCTTGTTACCTGCCTCACTACGCTGGGCAGACCCGCACCCACGAATTAGTGATAGCCGAAGGTCAGCCATCTCAGCTGCCTCCTGTAGAGTTTTTGGTTGCTTTTCTTTAAGGTTTAACGTCAGGTCGCCGCCCGTGCATTTGAAAAACTGCTCTAAAAGCACCAACTGTTTAATGTCGTCAAACGTAGTAGCTTTCTCTGACCTCAGCCAATTCCCAAAAGCATCGGACAGCTCCCGGGCATGCTCCAAAAAGGTGCTCTCCCGACCCTTGGTAACACCCCGGAACTTCAACCTGTACGTCTCTGGTTGTAGTTCGTATGCTCTCAGGACAGCCTCCTTGAGTTCCTCGTAGATAATACACGACTCTATCGGCAATGCATCATAAGCCCTGAGTCCCTTGCCCACAAGTCTAGAGGAAACAAGGGCTGCCTACTTCTCCCCAGGCCACTGGTGGACCTGGCACTTCTTCTCGAATCGTGTGAAAAATTCTGTTACACCACTCTCATCAAACACCGGAACCAGTTTCAATAAGTGCGAGAGAGACTGCTCATGAACACGGTTACCAGCCCCAAGTCACTGTCCCGTTGTCTCTACTCGCGACTTCTCTACGTCCATGTCGGCACAGTACCTGGTCGACTCAGCTTGGATTTTTGCTAGCTCTATTTGCTGCTGAAGCTCACCTGCCCTTTGTTGCTGGTGAAGCTGAAGCTAAGATACCCTGATAGCCTTTCTCTCTTCGATCTTAGCTAATTCGAGCTGATACAATAATTCTGGAGTTAACCCTGGAGGAGGTGAAGGTGCTACAATGTTTGAAATTACCGGTGGTCCCCCCAGGGGCAACCCACCCTGCCAGTCACCACCCAACTGTGGAAGCGTACCCGGGGTCGGCAAACTACTGGGCTGGCTGGGAGTTGAGTGTAGGGGAAGCATGGCCGAAGGGCTCTGAGCACTCAACCCATCTCGCTCACCAGTCACCCTGCCCAGTACACACGTTATCAAGTTATCCTTGGTCATGCTGCTAGTAACCGCATGACCGATAGCTGTGGCCAGGCATTGAAGACCATACCGATCCATACCCTCCAACCGCTCGGCAGTAACAGGCCATTGCAAAAATATCCTAGCATCCTCCTCACAGTTCACCCGATTAACCCTTTCATCATGCTGCTGTTCCTCAGTTTCGACAATACGTACTGTGTCTCCATTCTCCTCTGACCCGGTATAAGACATGATGCTCACAAAAATTTCTCACCACAATATTCAGAAAAGAAGTACCTCAAACTCTTATGTAGCACTATTCACTTGCCAAAAATGTCTGAAGACTCTCAAGTGCTATACTACTTTGCCAAAAAAATTAACGTGCCCACTATATTCCTCAATAAAACAAATGACCACAACAATCCTGCAATTATCTCTTAGTTCACAAGATCCTGAGCTAGGTCGCCATTTGTTACGATCCAGGTTCTCAAAGACACAGGGCTCTTCAACATTGGACTAGATAATGGCAAAATGCAACAACGGTAACACTAGATCCAACCCCTGCCTTAAACACTGGAAAACAAAACACCATTACCGCCCTGAGTCGTGCCTGGACAACGAGGTATCCTATGACTCGGTAACTGGTGCACACACACTAGGCTGACGCTCGATGAAACAGCCTATTCTCAAACAGTAAAAGATTACTCGATTAGGTTACACAAAGAAAAGATAGTTAACGTGATTAATTAACGTTACGGTAGATACTCAAATAACTGGCACTCCTGTATTAAAGAAAGTGCAATGCTAGTCCTGCAACATCAACTGGAAACTTCTGAAATAAGTCTGATGCTGGGAAGATGTTCGTAAAGAATCTTGAACAATTATAATGCAGAATACGGGTCAAAATAAATACTAGGACATATAGTAATAATAGGCAGGCGAATAATAAAGACTGCGCAAAGGTTGTAATGCTCGACAACTAAAGAAATGCTTCGTGACACAACGCAACAGCCTACTAGGGTTGTGCAACTCAACAACAACCTCGGCTCAAAAGTGCAGTGAATAATAATGTTGCATACATATAATAATGGGGCTTATCTCTAACCAGTGTCTGCTCAGTTAATAAAGTCTAGCTGGGGTATCAAGGCAGGGCAACAATGGGTGAGCATGCGGCTCGTAGCCTAACGTTGTCCGAAGGTGGTATAATGAAGATTACGTTATATGACGGGGATGCTCTCTTGATAAATCTAGGTCTCTAGTACCTAGTTCTATCCTGGCGATCCCTCAGAAGTCAACACAAAGAGGCAGCACTATGTTGTGAGGGATAGGCTATGGCCCTCTCACACCACAGCGCTGTGCTCGCAAAGTAAACCCACCCGAAGACAACTTAGGCTCCCACAGTACCTGTCGATGTTGTGCAGGGCTTAGCTAACACTGCACACATCGGAGACAACGACACAGTAACCTTACCCCTAGTCTAGCTTTAGATAACCAAGCAGAATCACTCGACACCTTGCCAGGGAGACATATACCGGTCTACAACCTTCCCGAGAGAGGACACATACGGAAAAGTCCGTCTCTCTAACCCTCAATAAAGCATAATACCTCCTTAATCTAATACATGGAAATATCTGAGAGCTTCGCGTACAATACGACTGGCCGACGGTGAACGTCTATGCTGAAACCAGAAGGGATGTTGAGTTTAATAAAGATTAGAGAATGAGAAAGGAGAAGTCGAGAGAGAGAAATAGTATGCAAAGTGGCGAGTATGGGGGACAGAATTGCAAAGGATGTAGGCGATACGCGTGTCAGGCAAGCTCTGAGCTGGTAAAAAACATGAGGCCGCGACGGGAAGGGACTAGTTGACCACCCGGCCGCCCATGCCGTCAGCGCCCAATTGAGCCGCGTCATAGCTCACCCCGCTGCCAGGTGTACTCCCTCACCCTCTCTCGCTCGCCTACCACACAAGCAACATTTATATTATGCGGTCACAGACCAAAACAAAGACCATTTCTAGACTGTCTGTGGCAACACGACACTAATTACATAAAGCAGATCATTCTAGGACAACTGTAGCCCATCCCCCCATCCTGGCGAGCGCTAGCGAGCTGCAATGCCCCACGCAACCATTCTGCCAGCGCCGGGAGGCGTCACACTACCAAGTGCTAGATGGAAATTAGTAGGTAATTTACTCTTATTATCATTCCAAGGGAGCCTTACCACATACTGACCCCTGCCAGAGTCATACGTTAGTAACGTTACAGTCTCTTCATACGAGCTCAACGCTAGCTTGGACTCCCGATCAAGTTCATGGGGGTCAATTCCAATATTGTCCAAGTCCCATAGCTTATCTATATCAGTACATGTATTATCAGGCACATTTGGCCTAATATATTTATCTATGGGGCTTACTGCTACCTTGAGGACCGTAACCACCTCCACCTGTGTGTCTTGAGAGGAAGTGGCATAGGATCCAGAAATGGCATACCCTTGGATCGTGGGGAGCATTATTAGCTTATCTACCCGCCGATATCCAGGGTGAACCAGGTCGTAGTAATAATCAGCTCCGACCAGTAGCATAATTCCATTGTTAGCAGAGAGTTGATCATCAGCCAGTTTATAACCCTTGCTTCTGAGATATTTCAAATGGGGTTGAATCTCTGATGCTATATAGAAACTGGGTAGTTTGTTGACCACAACAGCCTTGATGGGACGTTTCTTCTATAAACATAGGAAATCTCCACTATATCATAGTCACTGGAATCTACTTCACCAGTGAAACCATGGAGACGCAAATTCTCTTGACCCTTGCTGGTACACTTGAGATGGGGTAAAGATGACCGCAGAACGAATGACCTCTGTGAGCACTAGTCGAGTAAGGTGCGCGTCCTTGTAGGCTCATTATTACTCCCCACTACTGGCAGCATCATAGTAGGAAGCAATTGACATTCCCGAGAAGCGATCGACATAGCAGATACTTTATTACCCTCGCTTTTACCTTACTCATGTGACTCTTTGGTGGTTCTCCCCTTTTCTTTGCCGTCGTGCCGATCAGACTGGGTGCAAAGGGAAAACTAATGTTTCCCCTTGCAATACTTACAAGGTTTTATGTAGGAATTGGTGTAAGCACTGTTGAAGTGGTCTCTTGCCAGACAGCTGGTACGTAAATTAAGCGATTTAGCCTTGCCAATATTCTGTGTAGCCTTACGATACTTAGGACACTAGTACCACAGATGACCGTGTACACTGCACAACTTGCAACCTAATGATATTGGCCTTTTCTCTTAAGGAGAAGTCTGTACCGGGAAAGCTGCAGTGGATGGCGACATCTCCACGGGTCGGTATTGTCCAGTACTCTCCATGTTACACACTTCAGTCTGGTACACCTGCACCAACGCTTCCAAGTTTAGTGGAGAGTCGCTTAGTTGTCGTCTTACGATTTCCTTTAGGGGAGAGGGTATCTTGTTAGAGATATTTACACTAAATATTTCCTCCTTAGTGATGGCCATTGTCTCCATAGATCGGAGGAGGCTCTCAAAGGAGGTATAGTACTCCTTTAGGTCTGTCACATCATAGGATGGAGGATCTAGAGTGAAGAATTTAGTAATTAATGCGGTCTTGATGACTTCCTCTCTCCCGTAAGTTCTTTTCAGCAACTCCACTGCAGACTCGTAGCTTGTAGCTTCTAGCTTGTACCCATCGATCAACTTCATTGCCTCCGCTTTCAATTGGCCACGGAGATAGGTGAACCTTTGGATGGATGTGAGTGTTTTATTCCGATGGACGGAACACTCAAAGATATCCCAAAATCCAGTCCAAGTAGTCGAATCCCCGGAAAAGGTAGGCAAAGTAGGCTTCGGCAGGTTAAAGCTAGTTGCCTTTGGTGTACCGGTATCCTTAACAGGGTGTGTTTCTTGTGTGGAAGATAGTCTGGCTAAGGCTGTATTAACATCCTCAACGTACTCAAGATCTGCTGACATTTCTTCCATATCGTCAGTACTTGTCAATAAACCATATACCTACTGAGCATAATTATCATAAGTGGCTAGCGATTTAGTTACAGTAGCAAATTTACCCTTAATTTTATCAGCCGAGGCACTTAATAAAAATTCATCAAGATCTCTTAAACACCTATTTAAACTTCCCTTCATCCCTCCCTTCAGAATCTTAAGCTTCTTTATTTCTGTCATCATTAAATTATTATTCTATTAATGGTATAAACTACTATGATGTCCGACTACAGACTGTTAAACGCTTAGGAATCAACAGCGGCCAACGCTCATAATGAAAAGTTATAACTCAAGAAAATTATTTAATAGTTGCATCCCCCTTAATCTAAATTACTTGGCAAAGGAAGTTATCTACTCGGAAACAACATAAGGTACCCTGGGGCTATCCACGAGGAGACTGTCTACTGCGACACAAGATAGTCCCTTACCATCTTGATGATCTGGGCTAACAAACGATCGCTGCCTTCATGAGTGAGGTGGACGCCGTCCTCGGACATGTATTGGCTCCCGAAACTATATGGGGAAAATCTACCACCAAGGTGCTTGTGCTTCCGCTTGAGGAGAGCATTCACTGAATTTTTGACCTTGTGAAACTCATCGGCCGGAATACCCCGAGGAGACGCCCTTTGCTCTATCCCCAGTACGAGGCAGCGACCGTTCGTATTTGCCTCTATTTCAAAGGTCAAATCCTTGATTTTGGTCGCCAGCTCCTGTGGGACTATCCCAGAAACTATGTCATTTCCGCCCAACACCAAGACTGTGATCTCGGGGCTTATGCTCAAAAGATCATCCCACGCTGGTTTTGAGGTTATGTTATCGAGAGTGGCTCCTGGGGCACTAAACTCTCTCAAAACAAAACCCGGGTCGTAAAGTTCGCTGTGGGAGACCCCTAGGCGACTCACAAAACTGTGGCCTAATATACCCACGACCTTTCCCGGGCTCTGATTATACGAGGTGGATGGTATAAAATTTACCCCAATGCCACTCCCTGACGCGGCTGTGGGATGATTCCTTCGAGCCATTTCGTACGAAACACAGAAAGAAAGTCTATATCCATTCAAAATATATATAGGGTAAGGTGAAGAAAGAACTAAGGGAAACCCTTTATAGGTAAGCCCAGCTGCTCAAGCCACAATCATGAGGTCTGACTATTGACTGTCAATCGCTTAGGAATTAACAAAGACCGACACTCATGACCGCAACTATCATCAACTAGGCCTAGGCTATGTTATGAAAATGAATCAAACAAGTTCACATGAGAACCCTCCCCTCCAGCAAAATTTAAATCGAGTCTCTCAACGACAACACATCCAGAACACCAGACTACCAAAGAAAAATGAAATGCAACCACAGACACTCGGGGGCCACGCCTAGCCTAAGAGCGCGAAATGGTACCCGACGAAATTACCCCCACCCCTATCACCAGCCCAGCTAACCCTCCAAAAAACGCCAAGGAACACACGCCCAAAAAAACCTGGAAACCAGCCCAAAAAAAGTACAGGGACGGTGCTTATCTAGAAAAAAACAAGAGGACAAAGCTGGGGCTACACTAGGGAAAGGGCAGTCGGCCCAACATCGTGTGAGGCGGCAGCCATTTGTAAGCCCACAAGCGTCACGGAAGTAAACATAAGGTTACTACGGCAATATGTTAAGCCCTAGGGCACGAAGGACCATTATTTGTCGGGAATTTAGATAAAGAGGTTAAATTGCATATCACTGGTACATGAAAATATCCCAACAAATATTTAAATGTTAATTACCAATATGGCGTAGTTAATAGATGAAGTCCGGTCCTATTTTCACACTTCTAATTCATCTGCATGACATGTAGGAATGTTTACATAGTACAATATCGATACATAATGAACTTAGCTGATAGGACTGGTCTGTAGGACTGTTGTTATATATTATCAATGGTAGTTCATGGAGGACTAAAGGTGAGTCAAGAGCCGGGGGGAAGTTGTTGGTTGTATGGTGGTTATGGAGAGACTAAAGGGCCGGCGTCCGATCGCTTCACGAAATTACATATGGCTGCCGGCTCATAATAATTATAACCCATAACTTGGTTTCATGATACATCTAGAGCTGATGTAGATATTTATGCATTACAGTTAATATTTAACCTACACTTAATAATAAACTACAATACACAAAGAACTAGCCGAAATCGTACATGCGATACGATACCGCCAAATTCAAATGCCCTATTGGACCTAAAACTGTCGGGATCATTACCCTATTCCCGACAATATTACCAGAAGAAGATGCGGTACAACTGAATTTTGTTTCCTAGAAAACTTTATTGCCACAGTCTTCTGAGGGGAAAAAGTGAAACCCCACTCATTCGCCCACTGGACTGCCAAATCGATGGCTTTCTGCAAGTGTCGTCTAGCCATATCGGGATCAGCCGCTGAACAATATACAGTATAGCATAGTGTGACGCACTCCAGTGCTGTGCAACGCAACCTGATTGTACTCCTTGGTACTCGACTGTATCGCCCGTGATCTGGCTACCGTCAGCCGCAATGTATATTGAGTGTGACAACTTATAACTATGTTCTTTGTATCTCTGCAAAGGTCTCGTCATGTGCTAACCAGTGGTGGGTTTTGTTTTAAGCCATGTCGAGACCTTCCATTTAATATGTAGTATCAATAGAGAAGTTGATAGATAATACAATGGGAATTCAGAGAGAGAGAGTGAGTTAGGCTTCAGAGCAAGAGGGTAGCAATGCGCCGCGCTGCCGGCCGGGTGGTTGCCAGACGTATGGACTGGTTGGCAGCCTTGCCCTTATAGCTAGGCGCGATAGGGTTGGTAGTCCATTGTTGCCTGCCTGGGCTGGGCCCATGTTGTCGTACAGCACACTGCCTGGAGGTTGGCTGTGTGTTCCTCGACCAGGTTGCCTAGAACCTTTGAGATTCTAACATCCCTTGCTCTCTCTCCCCACTTCTCACGGTTGCACTCTTTCTCTCTGACGACATTACTCTCATTTCATTCTTCTCTCTATTTAAATGCATAACCTTCCCTTGAGGTCCTAAAGGAGTTTCAGCACTCACCTCTCGTATTACTCTTAGGACAAGCATATATTTACATGTATTAGATTTAAGGGGTTAATGTGAACAGCGATCTTCTTGATGAGGATAGTTGGTGAACGTTCTACATGTTCACGAGTTATATGCCCTGCTCATCATCCCATTTGTGACTAGACTGGTGCCATGTGTAAGAGCCCGACCATGCCCAGGAGTTGTCTGTAGAGGGACGAGGACTTAGCCTTGATTTGCATACCGAGCCAGGAGCGAGTGTAGCACCCGAGACTACAGCTCGCTCGTAGTGCCGGTATAGTAGAGTAACGTAATTTATCTGTCCTTGTGTTCTCTACAGTCTTCTCCTGGGTTCTCACTTTCGGTGCTGGGACTCGTTGTTCCTGTGACTTGGCCTGCTAGCTAGAACACATGGGGATGATGAGTGGGATATATCTTTATTTTACTATGCATTGCAGCTCTCTTTAAGTATATATCTATAACACTTTACAATACACATTACTCACACACAAGACAACACTATTAATACTTTCATGTATCAATTAACTGCACTGTCGTTTTGCTGCTGTGTCCGGAGTTCTGTTGCGTAGGGCGCATACGGACTCGGAGGGGAGACAGAGTGAGAGAAGCGAAGTAGCCTATGCGGTAGTAGGCTACCGGCGCAGTACTGTTGCCTGCAACCTTTTAGTTATTCCAAGTATAGATTCATTATTATAATAAGTGACTACTGTTTATGTTCCTCCCATGTGTATTATTAGGTATCTACTGGATCATGAACATCTTGTATGCTACATGCTAGTGCATGTTAGTAGGGGACAGTTAGTGTAGTGCACGCGCTTTCAAGTAGGCGTGTACATTTGTCATTTAGCATTTCACTGTCATACCTTTAGCCTGCTTCTATTCTACATTATTAGAGGCTTAATATTAACGTAGTTTCTTGAGTATTGCATTTCTTTAGTAATAACGTAACCTATAAATGTCTGAGGGAGTTTAGCCTCATAGCCTACCCCTGTTGTACACTTTCGCCGAGTTAAGGTACCTCGTTACCGTAGACGATAACTCTGTAGGGCGTTGGTGCTTTTGTTGTCTGGAGCATATAGTATTTGGGACTGGAATCGAGCGTGTCGTTGTCACTTAAGCCATTTCTGTCCTACGATCAAGAATCCCGAATATGTATTGCCGATCCAGCCGTAACAAAATGGCGACTTTGCACAAGATTCAGTAGTATCCTATCACATGTTTTTTGGAGAACTATTCTATGCTACCTAGTAGAGCTGGCTAGAATTTTCTTGCATATTGGAGGAATTTTTATTGTGTCATTATTGTATTGGTGGACTTGCAGATTGTTTCGTTAGGTGTCTAGAGTAGAGTCATTCAAGCATCTTTAACATTTTGTGAGTCGAGACTGCAATTAGTAATAAACACTTTTTTTTTTTTGAACAGCAATTGTATAACCAGCACTATGTCTAATGACTCATCATTTACGGGGGAGGATAACACGGTACAGCCTAGTGACCAGCAAGTACAGCAGATATTTAGGGAGGGGAGTGTTATAAGTGGAGAGATGGATGCCCGGGCATTTTTGCAGACACCTTTGACCGAACAGCGCCTGCAGGCTATTGATTGTTACGGTCTTCGCTGTTTAGCCACGGTTTTGGGGCGGGACTGTCCTGACAGTTGGCCCAAGAAGAATTTGGTGGCATGTTTGTTGGGTGATGGCGATGGGGCGGTGGGTGGAGTGGGGTCTTGGGGGGTTCCCTCCAAGCCTCCATTCCACTCTACCCCTGAGCTGGGCCCTCAGCCAGCGAGTCTTAGCACGATGCAGCAGGAGGGTTCTCAATGGCAAGCTGGCTTACCCGTAAACACGTCTCCGTGTGGATCCCCCATTTTGTGCTCTCCCCCCCAGGCCTGTCTCCTGAGATGTTATTTCAGCTAGAACTAGCTAAGCTTAAGTTGCGAGAGAGTCAACAGGCTAGTATAGAACGGATTAAGCTGCAGGAGACTCAGATACAACAGGCTAGTATAGAACGGATTAAGCTGCAGGAGACTCAGATACAACAGGCTAGTATAGAACGCATAGAGGTTGCTAGAATCCAAGCCAATCAGGATGCAACCAGGTACCAGGCTGAAATGGATGTCGAGAAGTCTAGAGTAGAGACCACGGGGCGTCATCTCGGTGGTGGGCACCGGGTTACAGACTCACTTTCGCATTTAATTAAGTTAGTACCCGCATTTGATGAGACAGCAGTGACTGAGTTTTTTGCTCGTTTCGAAAAGAAGTGTCGTGAGTATGACTGGCCGGAGGTTAAATGGGCAGCATTAGTTTCATCACGTCTAGTGGGTAAGGGGTTGAAAGCCTACGATGCACTGTCACTGGAGGAGAGTGTCGTGTATGGACTGGTGAAGGAGGCTGTGCTCCGGGCCTACGAACTGCAACCCGAAACTTATAGATTGAAGTTCCGTGGCGTGCATAAGAAGAGCGACGTCAGTTTTATGGAGCACGCACGGGACTTAACAGATGCATGTAATAACTGGTTTCGGTCCGAGCACGCAGAGTCGGCTGAGGAAATTAAGCAACTTTTCTATCTGGAACAGTTTTACAAATGTACTGGAACCGATCTAACGCTGAACATTAAGGAAAAATGTCCCAAGACAGTAGAGGAGGCTGCCAAGATGGCAGACCTCAGATTATCATTGATTCGTGGTTGCGGTGCCGCTCAGAGGGCTGAGTCAGGGCAGAAGGGGCGCTATACCCCACCCACCAGAGTTTTCGATAATAACAAATCCTATGACACACATAACCACACTAAAAGCATTGCACCTAATAACACCTACAAACACAAGCCTCTCCCGTTTACTAAAGGTCAGGCCCCTTCTTCGCCCGCACAAGGGAAGAAGCCCATTGGGGATGTGAAATGTTACAAATGTCAGAAGCTAGGCCATTATTCACGTGAGTGCCCTAGTAACACTCCCGCTAAGCCGGTGTCATTGGTTCACAGTATCGGTGTGTCTCTGAAGGCTGCAGCAACTGCCCGGGGTAGGTTGTCAGCAGCTGAGGCACACGCGGTAAAGAAGCGTACGGAAGGCTCGACACCTGTCCGGGACACTTTCTGTAGCCATCGGGGACACGGGTTTGTGAGCTGGGGGAGTGAACTACGGATGGTTGACTTGTTTAGGGATACGGGGGCTTCGCAAACTTTGTTGAGGAACTTCACAGGGAAACCGATAAATGCGGCCAGAGTTGTTGTGGTGCAGGGTATAAATGCTACGAGGTCATACCCACTTGTGAGGTTGGAGTTGAGAGTGGGAGAGGTGTGCAGGGAGTTGGATGTAGGGATCGTGGAGTGTTTGCCAGTTGAGGGCGTCGACCTTCTTCTCGGCAACGACTTTGCGGTGCCCACTTCCGGGACTCCACCCTTAGTCGTTGCCGAGAGGGCGGCCGACATGGATGGTGAGAATCGGGAATGGGTTGGGAGGTGCCAACAGGATGAGATGGCCTGTGTGGTAACCCGATCTCGCTCTGCGGCTCCTGCACAGCCTAGCACTCAACCTCGGGGACAGTGGAGGAAGGATCAGGAGAAGGTTGCTAAGGGCAGGAAAAGGGACATTGATTCTGCTGCACTTCTCGGCGATTCGGTACTTGGACCTATAATAAACACGGGAGTTGACTCTGGCCCAGAGATGGTGTGTAACAAGGCAGAGTTGGGTAAGACTTCGCGTGAGGCAAGAGCTGTAGCGAGAGCCACTAAGGCAGTAGAGCCTACTAGCCGGGGTAATGTCTTATTACAAAACCATCTTGATGCATTGACGCCCGGGGACATAAGTGAGCAGCAGCTGCAAGACGCTAGCCTAGCTCGTTATAGCAATGGTGCCATAGAGTTGGAGGAAGATGGGGATGCGAAGCCGGGAGATTTCTTTAGGCTCAACAGGATATTGTACCGCAGATTTTTAGACCCCAAATCGAAGTGGGAGGGCGGTGCGAGGGTAGTAGACCAGGTGGTTGTTCCAAATAAGTATAGAGAGTCCTTATTGTGTCTGGCGCATGATGTGCCGGTGGCGGGTCATTTGGGGGTAACAAAAACATTGGCGGCATTGGGCAGGTTTTTCTGGTGGCCTGAGGTCAAGGCTGATGTCTGTGCATGGGTGGCTGGGTGTGCGACCTGCCAGACAACGGGGAAGCCTAACCAGACAATCCCGAAGGCACCTTTGTTTCCCATACCTGTCACCGGGCCTCCATTCAGCAAAGTTGTAGTAGATTTGGTTGGCCCTTTCCCGCCTACTAGTAGTGGCAATAAATTCCTGTTGACAATCATGGATGTGGCTACGAGATACCCGGACGCATACCCCATGAGAAACGGCTCGGTAAAGGCAGTTGTTAAAAACTTATTATTGTTCTGTTCCCGTTATGGATTTCCACGTGAGGTGCAGTCAGACCAGGGGAGCAATTTTACATCCAAATTGTTCAAGCAAACCCTTCAGTTGCACGGTATATGTTCTGTAGTGTCGTCAGCCTACCATCCCGAGAGTCAGGGAGTCTTGGAGCGGTGGCACTCGACCCTGAAGAGTATGCTACGCTGTTACTGTGCAGAACATGACACTGATTGGGATTTGGGTCTGCCGTATGTTCTGTTCGCTGCACGTGAAGTCCCAGGAGAGAGCCTGGGGTTCAGTCCAAATCAGCTAGTCTTTGGCCATAATGTGAGAGGACCTTTAAGTATGGTGAAAGAGATCTGGGAGGGCGAAGAGAAGCCGGGGTCTGTACTTAAATATGTCCTTGAGAGCCGGGAGAGACTTATAGGTTGCATGGCAGCGGCAGGTAATAACTTGGTTAATGCACAGGCGGTCATCAAGCACCAGTATGACGCCAAGGTGAAGCTTCGGGAGTTTTCGGTGGGTCAGGAGGTAATGTTGCTTTTACCTTTGCCTGGACACCCCCTTTCTGCCAAGTTCATTGGGCCGTATGTGGTGGCTAAGAAACTGTCCGACCTTGATTATCTCGTTGCAACACCTGACCGTAGGAAAAAACATCAGTTATGTCATGTTAACCTCATGAAAGAGTATGTGAGACGCCCCTCAGAGCAGGTAACCTCAGGTAACGCACGACGTGGACGTCGGTGATAATGTGCCCTTCAAGTCAGTGCCCTACCGTGTGCCCCCGGTAAAGTTGCCAGCTTTACGGGAGGAGTTAAAGTACATGGTTGAGAGAGGGATGATCACTGAAGGTTATGTGAAGTGGACATCACCCGTCACGTTGCAGCCAAAACCTGACGGCAAGGTGCGGTTCTGCATAGATTTTCGTAGGCTAAATGGCTTGACCACTACCAACCCTTACCCTTTGCCTCGAGTTGACGACAGCGTGGACAAGATAGGGAATGCAAAGTACCTTACTAAAATTGATCTTGTAAAAGGCTACTGGCAAGTACCCCTGTCGGACCGAGCTAAGCAAGTTTGTGGTTTTGTGGTAGATGGCAAGACCTACCAATGTAACGTAATGCCTTATGGGCTTAAGAACGCACCTGCCACGTTTCAGAACCTGATGAACGATATTTGTGACGAAATCCCTAACTGCACGGTCTACCTTGATGACGTGATAGTATATGATGACGATTTTGAAAATCACCTAAGGCACTTAGAGACCCTGTTTAGGAAGTTGCACGATGCTGGGCTGGTGGTGAACCTGAGGAAGTGCGAGTTTGTAAAGGCTACTGTGCAGTATCTTGGCTTTGTGGTCGGGTTAGGCCGGGTGTGCCCCCCCCTGAGCAGGATACAGGCTATCAATATGTTTCCCAGGCCCACCACTAAGCGCCAGGTCATGCGGTTCCTAGGTATGATAGGCTATTATAGGCGCTTCATCCGGGGATACTCTACTGTCTTAGCACCGTTAACTGATCTACTGTCGAAGTCAGTGAAGTTCTGTTGGGCTGCGGAGTGTCAGAGGGCTTTCGACCTAGTCAAGCACCTGCTGTGTACACATCCGATTTTGAGGGCCCCAGACTTCTCCAGGAGTTTTCAGCTGGCGACTGATGCCAGCGGTGTGGGTGCCGGGGCAGTGTTACTGCAGACTGATTCCGAGGGCTTGGAACACCCAGTGAGATTCTTTTCTCGCAAGTTTAATTCGGCACAAAAGAATTACTCGACTATAGAGAAGGAGCTTCTGGCTATCGTTTTGTCGCTCAAACATTTCGAAGTTTATGTTCCAGCCTACGGCCCGGTAGTGACGATTTATACGGACCATCATCCCTTGAAATTCCTAAATCAGTTTCACAATCGGACAATAGGGACCAGGTGGTCCCTAATGCTCCAAGAGTATAATCTCAACATTCAGCATATTGCCGGGAGTGAGAACGTGATAGCAGATTGTCTATCAAGGGTTGATGATCCAAGATAGTCGTGCACGGTGTGTGGGTTGAGCAGGAGTAAAATTAGGCTATCATAACGCCGTCCAAAAAGATTATAAAACAATAAAATAAACGAGAAAACTCTTTCTTTTTTTTAGTTTTGTAAGTCTTTATTGTTGTAGCATGAGGCATGCGATATTGTGTTTTATGTATAATTCACACTTCAGTTGTTGTGCACCTTTTGCAATTAGTGGCAGCTAAGGGTAGCAGGTCGGTTGGTTGCCTGTCAGATTTTGATAATGCTTCTAAGGTCGATTATCTAAAATCTTGGGGGGGCTGTGACGCACTCCAGTGCTGTGCAACGCAACCTGATTGTACTCCTTGGTACTCTACTGTACCGCCCGTGATCTGGCTACCGTCAGCCGCAATGTATATTGAGTGTGACAACTTATAACTATGTTCTTTGTATCTCTGCAAAGGTCTCGTCATGTGCTAACCAGTGGTGGGTTTTGTTTTAAGCCATGTCGAGACCTTCCATTTAATATGTAGTATCAATAGAGAAGTTGATAGATAATACAATGGGAATTCAGAGAGAGAGAGAGAGTGAGTTACGCTTCAGAGCAAGAGGGTAGCAACGCGCCGCGCTGCCGGCCGGGTGGTTGCCAGACGTATGGACTGGTTGGCAGCCTTGCCCTTATAGCTAGGCGCGATAGGGTTGGTAGTCCATTGTTGCCTGCCTGGGCTGGGCCCATGTTGTCGTACAGCACACTGCCTGGAGGTTGGCTGTGTGTTCCTCGACCAGGTTGCCTAGAACCTTTGAGATTCTAACATCCCTTGCTCTCTCTCCCCACTTCTCACGGTTGCACTCTTTCTCTCTGACGACATTACTCTCATTTCATTCTTCTCTCTATTTAAATGCATAACCTTCCCTTGAGGTCCTAAAGGAGTTTCAGCACTCACCTCTCGTATTACTCTTAGGACAAGCATATATTTACATGTATTAGATTGAAGGGGTTAATGTGAACAGCGATCTTCTTGATGAGGATAGTTGGTGAACGTTCTACATGTTCACGAGTTATATGCCCTGCTCATCATCCCATTTGTGACTAGACTGGAGCCATGTGTAAGAGCCAGACCATGCCCAGGAGTTGTCTGTAGAGGGACGAGGACTTAGCCTTGATTTGCATACCGAGCCAGGAGCGAGTGTAGCACCCGAGACTACAGCTCGCTCGTAGTGCCGGTATAGTAGAGTAACGTAATTTATCTGTCCTTGTGTTCTCTACAGTCTTCTCCTGGGTTCTCGCTTTCGGTGCTGGGACTCGTTGTTCCTGTGACTTGGCCTGCTAGCTAGAACACATGGGGATGATGAGTGGGATATATCTTTATTTTACTATGCATTGCAGCTCTCTTTAAGTATATATCTATAACACTTTACAATACACATTACTCACACACAAGACAACACTATTAATACTTTCATGTATCAATTAACTGCACTGTCGTTTTGCTGCTGTGTCCGGAGTTCTGTTGCGTAGGGCGCATACGGACTCGGAGGGGAGACAGAGTGAGAGAAGCGAAGTAGCCTATGCGGTAGTAGGCTACCGGCGCAGTACTGTTGCCTGCAACCTTTTAGTTATTCCAAGTATAGATTCATTATTATAATAAGTGACTACTGTTTATGTTCCTCCCATGTGTATTATTAGGTATCTACTGGATCATGAACATCTTGTATGCTACATGCTAGTGCATGTTAGTAGGGGACAGTTAGTGTAGTGCACGCGCTTTCAAGTAGGCGTGTACATTTGTCATTTAGCATTTCACTGTCATACCTTTAGCCTGCTTCTATTCTACATTATTAGAGGCTTAATATTAACGTAGTTTCTTGAGTATTGCATTTCTTTAGTAATAACGTAACCTATAAATGTCTGAGGGAGTTTAGCCTCATAGCCTACCCCTGTTGTACACTTTCGCCGAGTTAAGGTACCTCGTTACCGTAGACGATAACTCTGTAGGGCGTTGGTGCTTTTGTTGTCTGGAGCATATAGTATTTGGGACTGGAATCGAGCGTGTCGTTGTCACTTAAGCCATTTCTGTCCTACGATCAAGAATCCCGAATATGTATTGCCGATCCAGCCGTAACAATAGTCATCTACAAACAACGAACTTTGCAACAATGGTTCCCTAGAAACGCTCGCCACAACACTGTTTACAGCCATTATGAAACAAAAAACCACTTAGCGCACTCCCCTGAGGAACCCCCTCACGCTGCATACGTTTATCAGAAAGACAATTCCCGACCCTAACACTGATATAGCGAGTGCGTAGGAAACTCTGGATAAACAACAGCATTTTCACAGTCAGGCCTAGCTTACACATTTCTTGCACTATACCAAATCTCCATGTTGTGTCATACGCCTTTTGCAAGTCAAAGAAAACACCAAGTGTATGTTTATTAGTAACAAATGCATTCTGGATATCGGTTGTGAAACGCTAGAGAGGATCAAGGGTAGATCTGTTTTTACGGAAGCCGAACTGGACCGGGGAAACGTGATTACCAGTCTCCAACCACTATACCAACCTGTGGTTTAGCATTTTCTCAAACAATTTACATAAACAACTGGTTAGAGCAATGGGCCTATAGCTGCAAGCCAATTTCGCATCTTTCCCAGGCTTTAGGATGGGAAGGATTAAAGACGCTCCAACTCTCCGGCAATAGTGACGTATTCCAGATTTCATTGACAAAAAAAATAAAAAAAATAAAATAAAAAATGCTTCTGGGAGATGTCTGATCATGTCATAATGCACGCCATCCTCTCCCTGGGCAGAGTAGCCGGCATTACTCAGAGCATGAATTAGCTCCTGCATGGTGAAAGGTGCATTATCAACCTCCGAATCTTGGACAGTCTCACTAATGGGAGGGACCTGAGCACGCCCAAAAGAACCTGAGACTTCAGCAAAGTGGCGAACAAAAATATTAGAGACAATGACAGGATCTGATGATACAGTATCACCCACTTGAAGGCAAGGAGGGGGACTAGTAACAAATTTCCTAGAAAGCTTCCTGATCTTAACCCATACTTTATTGATAGGAGTCCTACATGTCACAGATCCGGTATATTTCTGCCATGAAGTCCGTTTAGCTCTCCTAAAATACCTTAGTTTCTTAGCCTGAGCTCTCCAGTATATAACATAGGTAAACTGAATCGCATTGTTCTTGTATCTCCTGTAGCAAGAGCGTGTGACACGTTTCAAAGCAGTACACGTATTATCCCACCACGGAACCACAGGCCTCGAAGAAATTCCAGTCGACCGCGGGATAGAAATCAGCGCACTGTTCTGAATTAAATCGACAAGGTACTCATATGCTACTACAGTATGTATGTGTCAAAGGAACCAAGATCCGGGGTCCCGGAGAATAATTCAGAGAATGCATTCCAGTCAGCACGCTCAATGCGCCACCTAGGAGGAGCAGTTGGAGGAAGACCATTAAGACAGAACTCAAAATAAAGCTATTAGATTAATCAATAACCCTGCAATCACACAGGACCTTCCTACATTAACCATACGAAGAAACGTTGCATCCCTTGCATTATTCTACAGATATTTTCACAGCAATTGTTCTGAGGAACTTGCTTCAATTGTGCCGCCTCTCCACATCTTTCCCCGTAGAACTAGGGCAGCTGAGAGCGCCCATGAATTTACACTTTCTCCTCCACAATGCAGAACTTCTGCTTATCAAAATTCATTTATCCCTAGAACTACTACTCTTTGGAATTCACTTCCCTCGAATTGCTTTCCACAAACTTACAATCTACAAATGTTTAAATCCAGTTGTTACAAACATTTTATGAATGGAGGATGCCTTTAGGCACATGGACCTTTTTGTTTTATCTGTGTTTTTCCTTCCTCCGTTCATTGTCTCTTAAAAAGTGTCTATGATGATAGGAAAGTGGTTACTTCCATGCAATGACTGAGAAACCGACCACTGGAAGGAGAGTAAAATATCAGAGGTGCATATACTAAGATCAATGGGAGAATAACTGAAGATGTAAAGTGTGGTGAGTAGGTGACCCATCATTGAGCAATGATAATTTGTTTTGCAGAAGTATAGCTTCAATTTGAGACCCACGCTCATTGCATACGGAACCACCCCATAATTGGTTATGGGCGTTAAAGTCGCCCAACAGCAAAAAAGGTGGATCAAGCAGGTCCACAAGGGACTGTAGGGTTCGCGAGTTAATGGTGTCCTCAGGAGGGAGGTAGAGAGAACAAATGGTATACATTTTGCCGAATAAGACTCTTACTGCACATGCCTGCAAATCAGTTTGCAGGGTGATTGGGAAATGATGAACACTCCTTTTCACAATAATCGAAGTCCCGCCTTTGGCGCGAAGGCCCAGATGGGGAGGAGAACTGTAATATACATAAATTAGACCAGGGTTAAAATGAGAAGAACTCAATTTGGTTTCCTGCAAACAGAGGACATCCCAATCATAAAGATTCTTTAACCCTTAACCCGGCAAGCGCGATAGGCCTCACGGAAGGCTTCCTATAGGGAACGCGATAGGCCTCACGGAAGCAAGACCATAAAAAAAGCCTTCCATAAAAAAAAAGGGCCTATCAAAACAAAGAAATTTGTCTCTAGGTGAGATAATTCCCCTCCAGTACTCATCCATGTAAATCTCACCCACCCCCCTCCCCTCCTTCCCCACCTTATTCCCCCCTCCCTCCCCTCCTCAATTATCACCTATTTTTCCTCTTATTATCATCATTTATCAGTTATTTTTCTCTCCCGCGATAATGTAGCACAAGTGGGTTGCAGAAAAGATAGTTATGCAACACCCAGACACCGGCCCACACCGCCCCGCTCGTCTCAGTTACCTCACAGACAGCGAGAGAGGAGGGTTGCCTGTGGCTCTCTCTCGCCTGAGATTATGACCGGGTGGCCAATATCTTCGTTTTTCACCACCCAAATGCTTTTCCCACTTATTTTAGCACTCTTGAAGGTTCATATATACATCATATATGTAAAATAAAAGCATACCGAAAACAAATAATGCTCTATATTGTAAATATAATGAATTCTGTCAGAATCCAAGGCTAGAAATGCACAAATAACTACCCTAGCCCCTAGGTCTATTTCGCGCTTGTCAGGTTAACTGTCGGCGCGCAACATAAGTCGAGTTAAATAAAGCTGGACTATGTGGCGGCGCTCGACATAGGTCGTGTGGCAATTTCAGCACGTAATGTTGCTGAGAGAGAGACAAGTGGTGGCAGGAGAGTAGCGAGCGTATGACTGCTCCAGACCACCGCGGCGAACCTACTGACACGAATCCCACCTCCTCCCTCCCTCTCTCACTCGCTATATACGGAATTGTATGGGGAAAGTGCCTAATTACATGCTTTTTGCACTCGCGTTGCACGGTTGTTGCAAGAAAACTAGCCATCATAAAAGGATCGTTATGGTGTCATTCGAAAGCTCTGTTTATGCCCTTTCAGGGATAGATACTTGTTTTATGTTCTGGGTCTTATTTAGGCATGAAAATGATCACGTAAACAGCCCTATTTTGGCTAAAAACACCCCGCTAGGCGGTACATATATATAAACCGCCTAGGCCGCTAATAAGGTGTTAAAACCGAAACTTCCTCACTATTTGCACGGACAACCCTACAATTCCGATGTAGAATTGTTGGCATTATTGTCGTCTGCTAAACTATCATCCCCTTTAAGAGGGGGGGGGGGCATTAACATCAGAGGTTTGTGGTAGATACTCCTTTTCAAAATGTCTTCGAGAAAGCCTGTCAAGTGAGTCGGCACGCCGCCTCTTCAGGTAAGTCTTAACCAGAGCTGGAGAGCTTCCACCCTTGCGAGTGGGAACCCTCGTAACTAGCAAAGAGCTATCCTCAGAGTTGGGCCGCTTCTTAGAGCATTCCTGTGGAGAATGCCTTGGTGGAGATTGGAGCAGCTGGTATTAATTTTTTTACATGGACGACCGTGTTCTTATCCAACTTTTATGTTGGCGCTTCTACTCTAATTTCCGATGAATTATTCTTCCCTGAGAAGGAGGAATACCTAGGGGAGGAATTAACACTACCTCCAGATGAACCTGTGGCACCCCTCACATCCGAAGATGAAGGGCCCTTTGGCGAAGAGCCGGGAAGCGTACGACCATCGCGATGATGGGACCTGTCTTTCTTTGGAAGGGAAGGATGCTTTTCAGTACTTGAATGGGAATGTTGTTTGCGACGAACAGAGGCTTGAGGAGGAATAGCCTCACTCCCCGAACTCTGCACCTGTCGCTGCTGCTGCGAGATGATAGGGACACTAGTGACTTTGTCTTGGCCTGTCAGTTTAGAGTGGGTAACTGGTGCAGATGATGCAACTGTTGAAGCGTATGAACGCGTACCAGGCTTACTCCGGAACAGCAACTCCCGTCTAGCAGCACCAAAACTAATATGCTGTGTATTTGCCAGAACGACTATGTCTACCTCTAGTTTATATACATCACAATGCCAGGAAGAGGGAGAGTGGCCACCCTGACAGTGGTAGCAGTACGCATTTGATTCACATTCAGAAGCCTCATGATTGTTTAATGCTGAACAACAGTCACAACGGATTTTGTTTGTGCAGTATTTCTTCAGGTGCCCATACTCAAAAAATTTGCAGCACTGCGTAGTTCGATCATGAAATTTCTTAACTCACAGGGTGAGTGGCCCAGTATCAACAGAATCGGGTAAGTAAGACCCAAACAATACAAGTAATACAGTCTTGCCTTTCAGCTTCCCGGCAGAAGACACAGACTCGGGACACATAGATAAGATGGTTTCTTCAGTGAAGGCATGCAGGTCCTCACTAAACACAATCTCTTTTGTAAAGTTAAAGGACTTGTGGGCCTGGATTGACTTAAACATTCCATTAGAAGAACAAGGCAGATGAGATAGCATCCTAGCCTGAACTGGGTTGTTAGTGTAGATCAATACACCTTTCCCATACTTTTTAAGATGTTCCTTTGGGATGACATCGACTTGCCTCTGCAAATACTGATGTGCCTTAATATAATTTTTTTCTCCATCGTTGTAATATGCTACAAACCATTTAGGTAGAGGAGTAGGGCGCTGTAGGTCTGGGATTATACCAAATCCGTCAAATACATTTGGCACATAATCGGAGTCACTATCCTCAATATTAACAGAACGCTGCAATGATTTTTAACCACAGCAGCCAGCGGGTAGTAGATTCGGGGCAGCATTATAAGCAGCAGACTCCTCCTCCAAAAAGGAGATGTAGCATCTGTTGACAGACCCACATTTGTCTACAAAACTAATTCTGATACGGGTTACTATACCAAAGGACTTAAACATTTTATGCAGGGAGTCATAGGATAATTCTGGGGGAACATTTTGAAGGAAGATAGTGTCCCCTTTGCCTCTTTTAGAATAATTTTGCTCAATAGGCACTTCATAAGGTGCCAGTGTAACTACTGTAGAACTTTGAGAGGGAAGGTCATTAGAAGAAGCCGGGGAATTGCCAGAGTCGGGTACGAAATTTTGCTGAATAGGCACTGCATGAGGTGCCATTGTAACTATTGTAGAACTTTGAGAGGGAAGGTCAATAGAAGCCGGGGGATCGCCAGAGTCGGTTACCGGTGTTACGACCGGCACAACGAAATAAACAAGGGCACTTAATATTGGACTACAAGATAGGCTAGATCTGCAACAACGGTACGTACGCTAATTCCAAACCCTCGAACTATTAAGCCGGTGAACAAAACACTTAAACCCGCCAGAGTTAATCTACTGGATAACGGGGTATCAATTAACTGGGTTAAGTGTACTTCTACAAAGGCTTTCCGGTGACGGCAAAGCCTACTCACAACAAAAGTAATTACGTTAATAAAAAGCTCTCAAGTAATAACAATGCTTAAATAAACTATGACAAGATTTGATAAAAGGTTATATGCTTACGTTAACTTTAGTGTGAGTCTGGACTCAACACTACACTCTTCAATGCTCAATGAAAACACTTGAAGTCTAGTCCTATAGCAAACAGATATGGAATCTTCTGAAAAACGTCTGATGCTCTAAGATGCTCGTCGAATATAGAACAAGAAAAATGCAGGGGCAGGACACCAAAGCGTGTATCTTAAATACACCCAAAAAGTAGGATACATATATATGGAAACAAGAGAGTGCAACAACTCTGTGACAGCACTAACCACAGCAACTCAAAAACAGTACTTCCTTAGCCAAAGTAACAGCCATACTGGGCTGTGCACTATGCATCAACCTACGCTAAATCAATACGTGAATAATTGTTAAAGCATACGCAGTTAAAGGTAATAAACAAAATGCGGTCTTTCTTACTAATAAAGTCTAGCAGCAGCATAAAGGTACAGGGAGCCTAGGCAGAGCTCAAGCATGCTCGCAGCCTACTGTCTCCCCTGAACAGATTTCCCTTATCTTACGTTAAGTGATTAGGAGGCTCTCTTGGTAAGTCCAGATCTGAAGTATCTGATCTTACCCTGGCTCTCCTCAAAGGTCAACAAAATGAGTTAGCAAGTATGCAAGCAAGAGTAGGCAAAAGCCCTTCGCTTGTATACTGCTAAGCTCGCAAAGGAAAATATGCATAAGGGTGTACTACAGGCTACCTAGCTCCGTCGAAGTCGTAGAGGCTCGGACTTGCCATATACAGAACACAGACAACGACCAAAGACACCCTCCACTGTCTAGCATTAAATAGTAATAAAGAACAACCAAGTAATTAGAAGCACCCAACAATATGACTCCATGTGACTATTGATTCTAATAACCTTTAAAGCTAGTGCAAAACATATATGTGAGAACAGGTGCTGGTAATATGACTGGCCGACTATGGAAGTCGTATGCGAGAACCAGAAGGGATGGGTAATTGAATAAAGATAAGAAGTATTGTAAAGAAGGAGTTCAGAGAGAGGCAAAGCAGTAAAGGGGGTTAGATATGAGACAGAATGCGAGGGACGTGTAGGACCGAGCACGCAATGCCATGTTCTGAGGGAGTGAGGAGGGTAGGAGCCCGACCACTGGGCAAGGAGGGCGGCGACCAATCACAGGCCACTACGTCACAGGAAATGCAGACGTCATAGACCACGCTAGGCACGCCGACCAATAGCGAGCGAGTGGGCCCACCGAGCGAGGAATGCACACTTACATACGCACACACACTGCCTCTTCGCTCTCCAACTCTCTCTCTCACGCGCTGCATGTTATAATCACCACTATGGATATAAAATACTTCTAACTGTCACAGACAAGAATAAAGGCAAACACTGATCTGTCTGTGACAACACGAATACTAAGAAAGAAAGAATATCGTTCTACGATTATTATAGCCCATTTCACTGCCATGGCGAGTGCTAGCGAGTCAAGAGTACATTCTGGCAAGCTGGCCAGCGTAACACCCCGCCCAAGATGTGGGACGTTTTGACCTCAGGTAAACGCCACATCTGACCAGACAGAATGCCCACAAACCCCGCATCACCCAGCTACTCCCCTTGTTGTGAAAAACAGGACATAATCACAAACGTAAAACACTTCATTATATATAAAAAAAAATCTACACAACACTTCCCCAAAATAATAGTATCACTTAACAATGTTACGCTCAACGAGCAAGCTTCACCAAGCCTAGCCTACTAAGAACAAAAACTCATAATGTCTTAGATTCTTGCTGTAACATACTGCACTTATATACTATCAAAAGAAAGAGTTTTTATGTGATATCGTCAGCCATGAGCGCATTCGAAATTACAGAAAGAGATAACCAACATAGAACAAGAATGGCATGGGAAGAAGATACTGCGGTTGCTAGGTGCCGCCTAGCAGTGAAGGGTCGAGATCTCCGCAGGGCCAGGAAGACCAGAATATGGCCATTTGCATAAGAAAGGCCCCGACATACGTGAATAAACGCATATTTGTCCTCAATCTGTTTTGTCCCATAAAGGATGGAGCCGTCGTCGTTACCCGTCACATACACTGAAGAAAGAAATGAGTCAGCAACCCTGAGGCAACCCCACCACGCCCAGCCCTAAACATCGAGCTTTTCGAGCCCTCGCCGGCGGCACTTGTCACCAAGTGGAACTCCGCCAACTTAGCAGAGGTCATAAACGCCGCAGCGAAACTCCGGAGAAAACTAGAACCTCCTGAAGCAGTAAACGAGAAAGGGAGGAAGGTTCAAGGTAGAAAGTCAAAATAAATACATAAATAAACAAGTACATACAAATCTTCCCTTACCGAACAACCACCGCTCTTCAAGTTGAGGCCACTGGCATAAAACACGTCCAAGTGTTCAAAGAGAAGGGGAAAACAGAGGATTCTTTAGTTCCAGTTTGTATTGGCTATTAAGGTTGTTGTGGCCCCAAAGGCTGCCTTACCTGCTTAGTAAACATTGTACAGCAGAGGGGTGGTCCTGCCAATACCACCAACAAACATAGACTATCATATATTATTTATGAATTAATGTTAGTAATTCATTTTAAGTGTTATATTGGATGTTATTGTACAGTTTATACTCTATGCATCGTGCCAGTTTGTCCTCTGTATAGACACTAGTTCAAGGTTATCATAAAACGTACATAAATAGTTAACACTAAGGTCAAGGTAACTTTAGCAAGAATTACTATTTAAATATTCCTGACCTTGACTTAGGGCTATTGATATGTTTGGAAGCTCACAATTACACGTGGATACATACAAATGTGTTTTCACATTAGTTGAGAAATATGGTTTGGTGGTGGATAGAAAAGAAGAACTCATATTTGGTTTGCACAGGTAGAAATAGGTCATTACTGTTTACACTTCACCGTTACAATAACGCATGTCACCCACTATTAGTCTTAGGTTATGTACAAACAGGCTAAATAATGTACCCGTTCATGATTTACAATGTTTATGCTATAACGATTATATTTATCAGGATATATGTTAATAGTGCAGGTGCTGACTCTCCCTCCCTCAGGGGTTTGTATGTAAACTCGACATTAATTGGCATTAACATGGATGGTGATTAGTACGACAGTAATTGGTATTATAATCAAATGGTGATTAGTACATTCAACAGTAAATGAGAGAGAGAGAGAGAGAGAGAGAGAGAGAGAGAGAGATATATTTACATTATACTAGTCTGCGATAGATCCCTATATATAATAGTGGGGCCCCGAAAATCCTTGAACATAATATTCATTAGTTTGTTGATATCAATCTCCCTTTCAGTATTCCCAGCCTTCCAGCTCCTTCACAAATCCTTCAGATCTTGTAAGGCAGGCAACATTAATTAGGAGCCTAATGGTAGTGGGGGAGGTGATGAGAGAGGGGGAGGTAGAGGCCCGGATGTGGGCATGTTTGGGGAGGTGGACAAAATATACGAGATTGAACGATTATATTGTAGTGTATTCTGTATTATTTACTACACAAGTGTAATACTTTTTTTTTTTTTTTTAATATAAAAAATACCTCCGTCTACGTATTGTGAAAAACCTGTTATCCTCCGGCAAATTGTGGGGTTGAGTGAGTGAAGGGGGGGGGACAGTGAATGAAGGAGGATACATGTTTTTCATAATACGTGTTGCTAGCCCCAAACGCGCGAGCAACTATGGCTTTCAACCATCCCCTTTTATTTATGTTCTGACATACAGAGCCCTGTATGTTTATTTAAGAGTTAGAATTAACCCTTAATTAGCGGCGAGCAACATAAGTCGAGTTAAAAAAAGCTGGACTATGTGGCGGCGCTCGACATAACTCGAGTGGCAATTTCAGCACGTAATGTGGCTGAGAGAGAGAGACAAGTGGTGGCAGGAGACTAGCGAGCGTATGACTGCTCCAGACCACCGCGGCGAACCTACTGACACAAATCTCAGCTCCCTCCTCCCTCTCTCACTCGCTACATACTCAATTATGTACTGAAAGTACCGAATTACCTGCTTTTTGCACTCGCGTTGCACGGTTATTGCAAGAAAACTATCCATCATACAAGGATCGTTATGGTGTCATTCGAAAGCTCTGTTTATGCCCTTTCAGGGATAGGTACTTGTTTTACGTTCTGGGTCTTATTTAGGCATGAAAATGATCACGTAAACAGCCCTATTTTGGCTAAAAACACCCCGCTGTGCGGTACACATAAATAAACCGCATAGGCCGCTCGTAAGGTGTTAAGAGTTGAAGGAGTGCCAAACTACCCAGGCGGCGAAGCAGACCAGCGAGCGAACCAGCGAGGGGGAAACCAGCTCGTCCGCATACCAGCAAACGAGCCTTCACACCTGCGTGCGTCATAGGGGACCCTGCAAACTACTTTGATGACCCGACGCTATGACGTATGATCGACGCCAGGAGACTCCATTGGACCACGCACCTGCTACGCAACTCGAGGAGCTGTGATTGGGGCGCGCACCACCTCCCGCCTCCTGATTCGTTCCTACACCATCATTGTTTAGTATATAAGACCCGAGTAGTGGGCATTCAAATCAGTCTCATTTGGAGTTGGGAAGGTGAACTTGCAGCTGGAGGAAGACGGGGTGAAGTATTATAATGGGATTGTGACTGTTCAGTCAGATTATATAAGTGTGTGTTAAGTGTGCTCGGTGTAAACACTTACGTAATGTTGGTTAGTGAGATATGCGATTGGGACGTTAATGCTACTATTATGTACTTAACTATTTGATTGGGAATTAACGTTAACGCTACTATTATGTACTTAACTATTTGATTGGGAATTAACGTTAACGCTACTATTATGTATTTAACTATTTTAGTTGACTGACTTGTGGACTAAAGCAACTCTTTAAGTAGTTGGGTAATGATGAAAGTAATACTATTGTTTTATATTAATACTTAAGAGTTCTTTCATTTTCTTTTAATTAAGCTTACATTGCTCCATTTTTTTTTTTTGGCTCTGGTCAACATTTCAAGTTTTTGTGTTCTCTCTGTAAACTGCTTCTTTCAACATAGGAAAATAGCATAGGAAGGAACAAAACAAATATCGCATTCATAACCCCCCGGGCCGGGGGTTCGACCTCGACCCCCGAAAAACAAGATTTTTTTTTTTCAGCCACAACATTTGTTTTTTGGTGTCTGTAGTCTAAAGGGATGCTGTATGCAATAGAAATGGTCATATGAGGGCATGAACACCCATAGGATATCCCTAGGGCCCCCTTGGGGGGGTCCCAAAATCTTTGTTTTTCTAATTTTTTCACTTATAAATATTAATATAAAATAGTTTAGTCCCCCAAATTATCAGGTTTTCTTTGCGAGCTTTCACTTATAAATATTAATATAAAATAGTTTAGTCCCCCAAATTATCAGGTTTTCTTTGCGAGCGGGTGGCACTAGACGGGAAGAAGCCATTGTAGGGGTAACTCAAGGAAAATTGCTCACGGGCTCAACCTAGAATAAGTTTTACTTACGAATAAATTTCAATCTTTATTCATGAATAGTGCTGTTTATTCACCTAATATGATGATGAATCAGCCATTTACTGTCCGATTGTCTCCAATTTCGCCATATAAGTAGAACAAGTATACATACACACTCCCTCAGAAGCTTTTTGAGTTTGGGAAATATTTTCCATACTCAAATGATTTATTTATGGTAAAAAATTGGGTAAATTAGTTATATTGATAATTTACCTGCGGTTTTAACCATTATCACGTATCAACTTGGCAATATGCTTCTGAGGAGTTGTAGACAGTCTATATAGGGTACCTCATGCATAATATAAAACAATTTTGTAAAGTGGTTTTCGGATCACTAGATATTTGGTACAAAAAACTAAAAATGCGCGCGCGCGTGGACATAGGATGATGAAAATTTCAGTGAGTCACCGTTACACCTTTAGCATATATGTGTCAAAAGGCCAGCGATGAGTCTCTTCTAGAAGTTTAATTTAGAATATATACTGGAGTCTCTCCATATATATCTCTGTGCTATCTAGATTCATCAAGCTAACCACTTGAGGATCAAGATATGTAACAATGTGCATCACACATGTTAAATACAAATAAAGTTTAGGTTTTGTTTTACCAGACTGTGGAAAGACTGCGGATACACCACCCCTGCCCGGGCCTCACACAGTGGCATGACCCAGTCCAGTCGAACTAAGCTCATGACCGTTTGGCATTGCCCCGGAGGATAGCCATCCCTAGTCTTTGCTCAAGTCAGAGGGTTTCCCGGGGTTCTCCTGAAACTTCTCTGATTTTACGGCCTATTTCATTCACCATCTTAAGGGTGGTAGGGCCGAAGACTCCTGCAGTTTCGAGTGCCAGGGGCTCGAACTGATGATTTCTGGCGATGGCTTGATATTTTTCTCGCTTTTTATTTTCTGCTATCCGGGCGGCTTCACCTGCTTCGTCAGCGTTTCTGGCGATGTTGGTTGTGGAGATAGTGTCAACACATGTCGCATCCCACACGAGGCACCGGCCATTCTTGTAAGGGAATGTGGTCATCCCATCTGGCCGTTTGCTGTCTTCTCTGTGAAGTCCATGTGGTTCGAGGATTGATACACGGTTAGCACTCTGCAGGGCCCGTTTTATGACATCATTTATTGCAGAGTGTCTTGGTAGGCGGCCTGCGTTGTAATTACATGACAAGGCATGGTGCCCTTGAGCATCCATCCCCCCACCACACTTGCAAGTGTGTGGGTGAGAAACTGCCGCACCCACTCTGAGCGCGATGGCAATCCGGAGCGCTTCAGCATCCAAGTGAGTTCCAAGAGGTGCGATGGGGATGGCGTGTAACCACAAGCCACTCTCCAAACGGGCGGCTGCCTGGAGGCATGCTTTTGCAACCTGGTCTGCATTGGTTAGGAGATTTTCTTGAGTTTTCTTCGCCGAGATGGTATCCCACGCTTTCTGCTTGCTCCTGGAGGTACTCTGAGGCTCCTCTTCTGCTCCTGTACTTCCTTCCAGGTGTTAATCGCTACTGCTACGTCCCCATTAAGTGTCATTCTGGGTTGAGAAGAAAGGATGGACACTACAAGGTCGTTGGTCGCGATGAGGGAAGAGATAAAGGCTGGGGAGGCAATATCCGAGGCTCTCCATATGCCCAAGCCCCCGAGGCGGACAGGAACGGTGGCTTGTGTCCAGGTCCGTTTTTTAAATTCCACGTTGGTGATGCTGGTCACTGCTTCTCGGATTATGCGGTCTAATTCTTGGAGGCCACCATTGTTCGTGTAAGTTATCGATGTGCGCAAGAGGTATTGGAGTTTTGGGATGGAGGAACAATTCTTGAGAAGGGCCAGAGCTGAGTGGGCATCGATGTGTATCAGGCGACTCACGAGACGTTGAAGCTCCTCCTTTTTAACTTGAAGTGCTGGTGGGATTGCTGCCAGAGTTAGTGGGGAACCTAATAGGGTTTGCTGGTGCTCCTGAAGGATCTTTACATCTGGCAATATGCCTTGAAACAGGGCCTGAGTCTCTTCTCCTTCTTCACGTGTGTGGTTGAGGAGGACAAGTTCACATTTGGTGTCATTTATCACTAGCCCAGCCTGGCCGAGGTCAGTTACGATGTTATTTAGGTCGGTTAGAACGTTCTCTACAGACCCACCCAAGGTTGCATCGTCCAGCTACCATACATTCAGTTCTGACCTTACTTTGTTAGCTGCTGCATCCACCCCTATTGAGAAAAGAGCAGGACCACCTGGATCTCCCTTCTGTAACCCAGTTGCTGATGGGTTTACCGTCTCGCCAAAAATCAGGATTGAAGGTTTGGAATAAGCCTGCCAAAGTAGGGGGTACAGAGTGGGGATGTGTTCTTGAGCTGCTCGGAGGAAGACATCCCTGCGAATGCTGTTGAATGCGTTCTGCATGTCAATCTTTAGAAGCACTAGTTTTTCTTGGGCTTGGCTGAGGTAGGTTGTGGGTTGCATGTACTATCATACAAAAAAGTATCCTTACTAAAATGACACGCACCATTTAGACTCAATGGACGAAGTAACATGGAAACTATTGTTTGAGCTCGAATCGTACCCCACCTTATGAAACTCAACGTTCACGAGAGTAAGGATACTTTTTTGTATGATAGTACAGCAACTTCACACCCCCTTGGAGTTCCGAAACCTAGTTGAACTGGTCTTTAGTGTTGACCTAGGCCATTCGAGAGTGGTTTCAAACCCACCTTTGTGGCAAGGCGGCGGAAGGTGTTCCCTACTGCTATTGGGCGCACACCGCCATCTTTTTTGCCAGTGCACAGAGTGATGCCCCAAAAAATAGGGGTGTGGCACAGTTGGGTACTTTCCCTCTTAAAACCATGTTGGTGAATTTGGTGAGGGTTTCCAAGAGTGCCTCCCCAGCAGCTCCTGATCCCTTACCCAAGAGGCCTTTGAGGTGGGCGGGTCGGATACCATCTGGGCCCGCGGCTGAGCCTGCTGGGAATGAAGTCACTGCGGCAATCACCTGCTCCTTCGTGACAACTAAAGGTTGGGGCATCTGGTCATTTGGGGCAGGGGGGAGGTTTAGGTCCCTAGGTGTAGATGGGTGCTTCTCTTGTAGGGCTTCAACAACTTCGGTGCCTTGACCAGCAAAACCTTCTGAAGAGGACAACAGTCTGACGGCCCCTTTGATGTCACTATCCGCCAGCTTCGCCGCGACCCTCTTACGTAGCTGTTCAGCCTTTTCCTCTTCCTTGTCCTGTTGCTTCTGGGCCCTGTTTGGTTGCTGTTCGGGGGGTTCCACCAGTTTGTTTCCATCCATATACTGTGCTACTTGACGTTTCACTCTGGTGGCTAGTGAAACCTGAAGATGGTCTTGTATGTTGGTTCTGGGTGGTTTTCGGAGGGTCCCATAGGAGAAACCCAGGAGCCGTGCCCATGCGAGGGTTGTCTTGAGCTGTAGGGCCTGCTTTATGATGGTTGTAAGGGCCTCCGCCACTTGGATTCTGGCTCCTTTAGGTACCCGGGCAAGGACCTGGATCCGCGCTTTCCATTTGGTCACAAGTTGGGTCAAGTCGGCGACCGGTGTTGCCGGTGTTGCCCTGGTTGGCTCTGCAGTGGGCCCTGGGCATGCGAGACATTTCCAGTTTGGTTGTTCTCCTGATGTTTTCTTTGTCAGCCTAGCACAAGATAAATGAATAGATCTAAGACAGCCGGAACATTTTCGCGAATTCTTTCTTGCATTGGTTTTTCCGCACTTAAAACACTTAGTATCTGCTAGGCCATAGTCTTCCAAGATTATTCGTTCCTCTGCCTCTACCAAGCCGACCTCCTGATCTTCCTGTGGTGCTTCCGTCTCTGCCATGTCTCCCTTGTTTCAGAAACCCCGGAAAATCTCTCCTGGCACATATCTAGATTATTGCTGTTGTTATTAATGTATAATTGGCTGGATGCATAAAAATCCACATATCATAGTCAACCTTTCTGATGGAATATGTAAAAAAAAAAAAAAAATAAAAAAAAAAAATAAAAAAAAATCACATATCATAGTCAACCTTACTGATGGGCAATTGGCCTGCTTCTCCTAAAGCTATGTGGTTAAATGTATAAATCCTCGGCACTGGGCACCGGTACAACTAAAAGATCTAACTGATTGAAGGGAAGCACGCCAATTATATCCTATGATTACTTACACTGGCGACTCCACCCTGATGTTGAGTATTAATAAATGCTTAGGATAATAACCCTTTATTAGTGGGCTAGGTGGTCTATTTGACCGTAGCGCCCAGCGGGGTGTTTTTACCCTAAATAGGGTTGTTTACGAGATCATTTTCATGCCTAAATAAGACCCAGAGCATAAAACAAGTATCTATCCCTGAAAGGGCATAAATAGAGCTTTCCAATGACACCCCAACCATCCTTGTACGACCACTGGTTCTCTTGCAACGATCGCGCAACACGAGTGCAAAAACCATGCAATTAGGTACTTTCCCTACATAATTCCCTGTGTAGCGAGTGCGAGAGGGTGGGATTCATGTCAGTAGGTCCGCCGCGGTGGTCTGGAGCAGTCATACGCTTGCTACGCTCCTCCCACCACTCATCTCTCTCTCTCAGCAACTTTACGTGGTGAAAATGGCAAACGACATAAGTTGTGAACCGCCACTTAGTCCATATTTATTTCACACGACATAAGTTGCGCCCCGCCAATTAAGGGTTAATAATGCTGTCACCATCAAGATAGGGAGAGAGCCAGAGAGTGAGCGAGAGACAGGATCTGAGTGGGTATCCGAATCTATGACAGAAGTTATGGAAAAATGCTTAAATTGCCCAAAATATTAAGAGGGAGAGAGAGAGAGAGAGAGAGAGGGAGAGAGAGCAGGGGCGGGGACGAGAGAGAAAGAAAGCGAGCTGGAGAGGGGGCTGGCCTGGTTGGGTATTGAAAGATGTTAGGGAAAAACAAATAACTAAAATGATAAAGAGCGATCTGAAAGTTATAGAAAAACAAAAAATAATAACAATGAGAGCGACTTGTGACGGTTAAGTGCGGTGATTGAAAGTGGATGGAAAGATGTTCAGGATAAAAAGGAGAGAGAGAGAGAGAGTGTAATACAGTACGCACTTTATATATACTGTAAATGTTTAACTATGCATATGAAATTGAATGTATGCAGTATATCCAACATGGCGTAATAGAACACGCTAAGTTTTATTCATTGCCATATCAAAACAGGTATAACTGTTTAGAAATATAATTGCAACTCTTCTAGGTTTGCCTATTTGTACAGTACTGTGGTGTTCAATGAAGGTAATGTATCTGCCTATGTTTGTAAACTGTATATATGTGTACAGTACTGTAGTGTTCAATGAAGGTAATGTATCTGCCTATGTTTGTAAACTGTATATAATTGTACAGTACTGTGGTGTTCAATGAAGGTAATGTATCTGCCTATGTTTGTAAACTGTATATATTTGTACAGTACTGTGGTGTTCAATGAAGGTAATGTATCTGCCTATGTTTGTAAACTGATATATTTGTACAGTACTGTGCTGTTCAATGAAGGTAATGTATCTGCCTATGTTTGTAAACTGTATATATTTGTACAGTACTGTGGTGTTCAATGAAGGTAATGTATCTGCCTATGTTTGTAAACTGTATATTTGTACAGTACTGTGGTGTTCAATGAAGGTAATGATCTGCCTATGTTTGTAAACTGTATATATTTGTACAGTACTGTGGTGTTCAATGAAGGTAATGTATCTGCCTATGTTTGTAAACTGTATATATTTGTACAGTACTGTGGTGTTCAATGAAGGTAATGTATCTGCCTATGTTTGTAAACTGATATATTTGTACAGTACTGTGCTGTTCAATGAAGGTAATGTATCTGCCTATGTTTGTAAACTGTATATTTTTTTTTTTTTTTTTTTTTTTAAGAGACAATGAATGGAGGAAGGAAAAACACAGATAAAACAAAAAGGTCCATGTGCCTAAAGGCATCCATTTAAAAATGTTTGTAACAACTGGATTTAAACATTTGTTGATTGTAAGTTTGTGGAAAGCAATTCGAGGGAAGTGAATTCCAAAGAGTAGTAGCTCTGGGGATAAATGAATTCTGATAAGCAGAAGTTCTGCATTGTGGAGGAGAAAGTGTAAATTCATGGGCGCTCTCAGCTGCCCTAGTTCTACGGGGAAAGATGTGGAGAGGCGGCACAATTGAAGCAAGTTCCTCGGAACAATTGCTGTGAAAATATCTGTAGAATAATGCAAGGGATGCAACGTTTCTTCGTATGGCTAATGTAGGAAGGTCCTGTGTGATTGCAGGGTTATTGATTAATCTAATAGCTTTGTACAGTACTGTGGTGTTCAATGAAGGTAATGTATCTGCCTATGTTTGTAAACTGTATATATTTGTACAGTACTGTGGTGTTCAATGAAGGTAATGTATCTGCCTATGTTTGTAAACTGTATATATTTGTACAGTACTGTGGTGTTCAATGAAGGTAATGTATCTGCCTATGTTTGTAAACTGTGTATATTTGTGCCGCATAATCATTGTATCTACTTTATTTCCTACCTTTTTTACAACGTATTTCTTAACATATATGAGGGCTGGTCCTATCCAAAGTTAGGTTTGGCATCCTCTACCTAACCTTAGCCGTTTACATTATGTCTGTCTCTTGTACGGTCATTATTTTCCTTCTGGGGGCAGGAGGTTAGGAATCCTCCCCCCCCCCCCCCCCTCCCCTGTAGATTTCACCTACTAGACGAGACAGAGAAAGGGGAGAGCATAATTATGCGAAAGTGGTCCCGAACACTAAGAATTGGAACTTCAGATTTGGTTTCTGTTCGGTCTCTGTCTCGAGTCTGCCACCCCCAGCTATGGGTTATATGCCTGAGTACAGTATATACAGTTATAAGAACATAAGAACATAAGAAAATGGGAGTCTGCAGAAAGCCGATTGGCCTAAGCAAGGCAGATCCCTGTCCCACACAACCCCAATTACAAAGCCCAATTATAGGCTCAACACTCTAATACCCTGAGGATCATCTTACCAAAACGGTTAGAGATTAACGCAGGATTACGGGGGTCTGCAGAGCGCTGATTGGCCCAACCCTGCTGATCCCCCTTCACACCCAACCCTTCTCGTCCATATGCTTATCCAACTTTATCTTAAAGCTCCCTATCGTTTTTAATCCCACTATAGCACTTGGTAGTCCATTCCACCCATCTACAACTCTGTTACCAAACCAATATTTGCCTATATCTTTTCTGAAACGAAATTTATCTAATTTGAAACCATTGGTACGAGTTCTTTCGCTATCACTGAGCTTTAGTACATTTGTCATGTCCCCTTTGTTAATCCCACTAACCCACTTGAACACCTCTATCATATCCCCTCTAACTCTGCGTCTCTCTAACGAATGTAAGCCTAATTTCTTCAACCTTTCTTTATACGGAAGATTTCTAATATTATGGATCATTTTTGTCATTCTACGTTGTACTCTCTCCAATGAATCTATGTCCATTCTGTAATAAGGACACCAAAATTGAACAGCATAATCCATATGGGGTCTCACTAATGACAAGTAAAGTTTTAAGATAACATCAGCAGTTCTGTTACTCACACTCCTTGAGATGAACCCGAGAATCCTGTTTGCCTTGTTTCGAACGCTTATACACTGTTGTCTAGGCTTCAAATCATTGCTAACAAACACACCTAGATCTTTCTCACAATTCGAGTTTTCTAATTCCACATTAGCTAGTTTATATTTAACATTTGTATGCATCTTCCCTATCTTTAATACCTTGCATTTGTCAATGTTAAACTTCATCTGCCAATTTACTGACCATTCGTGTAAGGTATCTAGATCCCTTTGGAGGCACTCTATATCTCTATCTGAATCAATTGTTCTCCCCATTTTGGTATCGTCTGCAAATTTACTTATCCTACTAGTTATACCTAAATCAAGGTCATTTATGTATATAACAAACAAACAACAGAGGACCTAATACAGATCCCTGGGGGACACCACTTTTGACTGCTCCCCATTCTGACTTCGTACCATTTATGCTGACTCTCTGCTTCCTACCAATTAGCCATGACGTAATCCATCCCAACAACGCCCCACCTATTCCATGAGCCTCAACCTTTCTCATCAATCTCTCATGGGGGACTCTGTCGAAAGCTTACTGAAATCTAAATATATTATATCATATGACTTGTCATTATCTACTGCTTCATATACCTCTGAGAAAAAACTAAGCAAATTAGTAAGGCAAGAACGTCCCTGAGTGAATCCATGCTGAGAAGAATTTATTAAATTAAATGTATCTAAGTGGTTTCTAATTTTACTAGCAATAATTGACTCTAGTAGCTTTCCTATGATTGATGTAAGACTAATGGGACGGTAATTTGATGCTATTGATTTGTCACCTTTTTTGAAGATCGGAACTACGTTTGCAAGCTTCCAAGCTTCTGGAACTATACCTGTCTCCAATGACTTTTAAATAAAAATGTTAATGGGTAACTTAACTCATCCCTACATTCTTTTAATACTCTAGCATATACCTCATCAGGACCAGGTGATTTATGAGGTTTCAGTCTGTCAATTTCCTTAAGCACATCATTTCTACTTATAGTAACCGTACTTAACCTATTTTCTATACTATCGCTATATACCTTACGGACTTCTGGAAACTGTGCCAAATTTTCATTAGTGAAAACGGAAAGAAATTGACTATTTAATGTACTGCACATTTCTAAATCATTTTCTGTCATTTCTCCTATCGAAGTTTTAAGGGGACCAATTACATCTCTAACCTTGGATTTATATAGTTGGTAAAAAGCTTTAGGATTATTTTTTGAGTCATTGGCAACCTTAATTTCATAATTTCTTTTTTCTTTCCTAATATCCTTTTTTACCTGTCTTGATAGATTCTGATAGTAAGCAAGTAGGTGAATTTCGCCTTTCTAATTTGTCTATATATTCCTCTCTTTTGTCCTAGAAGATCTAATAGTCTATTATTCATCCATTTGGGTTGGTTCTGTGTTGATCTAAATTTTCTTTTGGGGATGTATTTATTTTGTGCATTGAATACTGACTTGATAAAATTATCGTATGTATCTACCAAGGTTGACGTCTCTTCCTGACTTAAGATGACAGGTGCCTGAGAAGGGGTACACTCATTTGGACACCTGGATCGACTTAATTTTTTGACCATAGGGTCAGCTAATAAGGCTCTTCTTAACCCACCATAATTGGCTTTTCTAAAGTCGGGTATTAATGTTGTATTCTCTCTGGTATTACCTTTCCATTGTATATTAAAATACACAGAATTGTGGTCACTATTTCCTAGGTGGTCCCCTATCTCTACATTATTTACCATATGTTCATTGTTACTGAAAACTAAATCGAGAATATTATTACCTCTAGTCGGCGTATCTATGAATTGAAATAAAAAACTATTTTGTACTACCTCTATAAACTCCTCAGAATCAGAGTCTCCTATTTGATGCTGCCAATCTATATTCGGAAAATTAAAATCCCCCATAATGCACACATTGCTAAACCTTGATGCCATTTTAATTTCCTCCCATAATGACGTTCCGTCATTTCTACTCGTATTTGGCGGTCTATACATAACTCCAATAACTATGGTCTCACTACCTTCGGTAACCTCTACCCAAACACTTTCATTATCGTTATTTAGTCTTATACCTGATTTAATACAGCTTTTTAATGTACTCCTGACAAACACTGCTATACCGCCACCCCTCTTACTTGTTCGGTCATATTTAAACAAACTATATCCTGGTATATCAAATTCTGCTAAAAAATGCCTGGTTTCTGTATTAATCCACGTTTCAGTTAGCGCTATTATGTCTATATTTTCTTTGCTAACAAGGGCTCTAAGTTCGTTCATTTTGTTACATAGACTCCTACAGTTTGTGTAATATACTCTCAATTTACTTCTTTTCTTTATACCTAATTTACCTTTGTTTTTAGCGACATTTCCATCTTCCGTTGCACCATCACTACTATCATTTGCATTAGTCATCATTTTTAGCATGAGACTGAATATCCTTATCGCTTTCGCCTGACGCTAAAATTGTTCCATTTAACCTCTCATTTACACTCTCAATATTTCTGTTCAAAACCCCACAACCACCCTATCTAAAGAACTAGCTAATGTAGAAACCCCTAACCGTGATAGATGAACCCCATCCCTTGCGTACATCCCATCTCTCCCATAGAAACTATCCCAGTTATCAATGAATGGTATTGCTTTTTCTTTGCAATATTTCTCCAAACGGCAATTGACACCAATCGCCCTGGATGTCCATTCCTTGGGAACTCCTCTTCTGGGTAGGATACAATGTACTACAGGGATCCCTCCCTTCATCCTAACTTTATCTAACACATCCCGATACTGCTGCAGCAGTTCCTCACTTCTACCCTTACCAACATCGTTACTCCCGGCACTGAGACAGATAATGGGGTTATCTCCACTATCTTCCAAGATGTGGTCCATCTTCTCTAAAACCCTCCCAACTCCATGGCCAGGCAGACACACAACCTTCCTAAGTTTAGTGCGGGTAGCCCTAACTAAATGTCTTACCATGGAGTCGCCCACAATCGACACAGACTTACCTTCTCGGGACACAGACTTACCTTTCCCTCGGGAGGATCCAGCAGCTGCAGTTGGAGAACCCCCGGTGGTGGCAGAAGCTCCCTTTGGTGGTGGTGGGGGTAGTGGTGGTGGTAGGTAGCACAGCGTCAGAGGTTGGAGCTGAGTCGGCGGCAGGCACTTCGGTTATCCCTCCCTTATCCTGACTATCTTTTCCCTCACATTCGTCTCGCAAAGGAGAGAATGTATTTGTCACACTCATACCTATTCTACTATCCTGCTTCTTGAGTGTGACTTTCCCACCCGTATTTTTAACAACCTGCCATGAATACAATTTTTCATCAACTTCCTCCCTTTTCCCCTTACTTGACTTTATTTCCTCTTGGCTAAGCTTGAAAGCTAGATTTTCGTCTTTAATCAAATCCACTTCCCTCTGAATTTTAACATTAACCTCCCTTAGAGCCAAGACCTCTTCCTTCACCACAACCATCTCCTCTCTTACCTGGAGAATAAGATGATGCAGATCAGTTAGAGACTCGCACTCCATACCTGCCATGATCCCAATAAGCTTAGCGAGGAGCAAGAAACAAAGTACAGAAAAAACAAAAACAAGTAAACTAACAGCTAAAAACTGAGCTATAACACTTTTATATAACACGAGTGCACTGCCCCCAAACACAGGTAGGTGTAATGGTCACTAAAGGTCACTGGTAAGTGGTCCGGGCAGGAGCTCAGATTAACACAACCTTCTCGTGTCACTGACTGAACTAGACTATATAGTTAATTTATAACTATATAGTTAATTTACTTACCCATTTGCATACCAGCCTATTACATGTATTGTTAAGTTCTTGTTAAACAAACATATCACATTTTCAGTTATTATGTTGTCCTTCCCACGCCATCCGTCACTTATTTAGTTGACCTATTCTGTATAGTTTATGGCATGTGTTTATCTTTCGACTGTTAATATGAATATATCTAGTATAATTTTTACTTCTTACGTGCATACCTTAATAAATAAAAAATTGCATTTTAACAAGGATAGTAAGTATAACCTGAAGGATATTTTGTGTAAACTATTAAAATGCGGTCAACTTTATAGTCGGCTACGGATATAGCCGACTATAAAAAGAAGAAGAAATACATATAGACTCTAAGATTCTATTCAGGTAGGAGTATATCAACATTAATTAAACATATTATTTATTAAACAGATATTACACGAACTTAACCCGGGAATCAATGTGGACAATCAAACAGAATATGTGGCCTTCTACTGTGAGCACGAAATTGTGATATTGGTGTCAAATGTTCACATGAATTGAGTTTATCTAAGCTTTGCGTTAATCGTTAATCGCTCCAGTTTATTGGACATTTGGGACTATTAGGACATGTCAATTGATAGGACATACGTCGTTGACAGTGTGAATGGTTCTGTCAGTGTGTACTAACGGTCTCCTTCACTGTCACACTATCACCACCACCAGATGTGTGTGTGTGTGTGTGTGTGAGAGAGAGAGAGGGAGAGAGCAATGGGAGGTGTGCGTGTGTGACGAAATGTTCAGTCATTCTTTAAATATATCTCTCTATGATAACACATAGGTTGACAAGATTAAATTCACTACGTATTTACAGTGTACATTTACCTGATAACACTCGAATCTTTCTGTATCAATTTTGTATATTTCGTAATTGATGTTGGATTGCACACTCGAAATATGAGCATTGGGCGGTTGAATAATATAATGTATGTTATATTATTCATAGTTTAACGATTACAGTATTCAAAATAGTGATTTTCATTTTAATCTGCATGCGCAGACGAATGTGTAAATATCATGGGAACTGGGGGCTTGTCCCCACAGAAAAACACGAAACTTGGTCACTAAAGTATGTGTGGGAACATACAAGAAACAAACATTATCGTGATCATCGAATAACAAGTATATATTGCCTGAATTCGTGTATGTTCAATAAGAATACTTGGGGTGGTTTAGACCATCTTTCAATGATAACCCAAAATAATCAGCTGTTCAAGGAGATTATTGGTAAAGGATAATAAACAAACTACGAGGTCTAAATCATGTGTATAATGTTATTAGGATATGTTGTTATGATGCTAATAATTGGTTGGACCACTATTCTCCCCCGTATACCAGGGTTCTCTTTATCGTGAGAAAATATTGCCGGCGGTATGTATGTTTTTCATTAAAATCGGGAGGTTCGTAGCCCAACATAGCTCTCAGGGGACCTAAGAGGAGAATCCTTGTACTGTTATGTTGTGTTCACCATTTATGGTCAGACGAATATATAACTAATGTTAAATAATTTACATAGACGTAAATACGCAAATAAAAGTATGTATTACTCAATGATGTAGACTACTATTTACCTACAACATTTGAAAATATGCGTGAGAGCAAACTTAAAACAATGAAACAAAAAGAAGTATTGAGCTATATAAAGCTTAATGTGGTTGACGCAATAATAATGCATGGGGTCAAAAGTGGTGGGAGATTATCTCTCTCCCTCTCTCCCACACTTTTTCTAGCTCCTTGACGTGGTGTGGGGGCTTAGGAGTTGGCATTTGGGACGGTCGGGGTTATTCGTCCACTCCACCTGCCAACTCCAACCAATTTTGCTGGGCCCTTTCCTTCTCATACTGTATGTTTTTTCATTTCTCACTTCTTCTGCTATTTTCTGGGGAAGCCAACTAAGGGGTTGATTTCCTCCCCTGCAACTTTAGGAGACTCAACCCTCCAGTCTCTTCTGGTTGCTTGCCCTGTTCCCTTCCTCCCTTTCCCGATTACTGCTTCAGGAGGTTCTAGTGTTTCCCGGAGTTACCCTGCGGTGTTCATTACCACCAATCATATCAATATATTGGTTAGTCATGGGTATAATTAGTATTGTTACGATCCAGGTTCTCAAAGACACAGGGCTCTTCAACATTGGACTAGATAATGGCAAAAATGCAACAACGGTAACACTAGATCCAACCCCTGCCTTAAACACTGGAAAACAAAACACCATTACCGCCCTGAGTCGTGCCTGGACAACGAGGTATCCTATGACTCGATAACTGCTGCACACACACTAGGCTGACGCTCGATGAAACAGCCTATTCTCAAACAGTAAAAGATTACTCGATTAGGTTACACAAAGAAAAGATAGTTAACGTGATTAATTAACGTTACGGTAGATACTCAAATAACTGGCACTCCTGTATTAAAGAAAGTGCAATGCTAGTCCTGCAACATCAACTGGAAACTTCTGAAATAAGTCTGATGCTGGGAAGATGTTCGTAAAGAATCTTGAACAATTATAATGCAGAATACCGGTCACAATAAATGCTAGGACATATAGTAATAATAGGCAGGCGAATAATAAAGACTGCGCAAAGGTCGTAATGCTCGACAACTAAAGAAATGCTTCGTGACACAACGCAACAGCCTACTAGGGTTGTGCAACTCAACAACAACCTCGGCTCAAAAGTGCAGTGAATAATAATGCTGCATACATATAATAATGGGGGCTTATCTCTAACCAGTGTCTGCTCAGTTAATAAAGTCTAGCTGGGGGATCAAGGCAGGGCAACAATGGGCGAGCATGCGGCTCGTAGCCTAACGTTGTCCGAAGGTGGTATAATGACGATTACGCTATATGACGGGGATGCTCTCTTGATAAATCTAGGTCTCTAGTACCTAGTTCTATCCTGGCGATCCCTCAGAAGTCAACACAAAGAGGTAGCAATATGTTGTGAGGGATAGGCTATGGCCCTCTCACACCACAGCGCTCTGCTCGCAAAGTAAACCCACCCGAAGACAACTTAGGCTCCCACAGTACCTGTCGATGTTGTGCAGGGCTTAGCCAACACTGCACACATCGGAGACAACGATACAGTAACCTTACCCCCAGTCTAGCTTTAGATAACCAAGCAGAATCACTCAACACCTTGCCAGGGAGACATATACCGGTCTACAACCTTCCCGAGAGAGGACACATACGGAAAAGTCTGTCTCTCCAAACCTCAATAAAGCATAATACCTCCTTAACCTAATACATGGAAATATCTGAGAGCTTCGCGTACAATACGACTGGTCGACGGTGAACGTCTATGCTGAAACCAGAAGGGATGTGGAGTTTAATAAAGATTAGAGAATGAGAAAGGAGAAGTCGAGAGAGAGAAATAGTATGCAAAGAGGCGAGTATGGGGGACAGAATTGCAAAGGATGTAGGCGATACGCGTGTCAGGCAAGCTCTGAGCTGGTAAAGAACATGAGGCCGCGATGGGAAGGGACTAGTTGACCACCCGGCCGCCAACGCCGTCAGCGCCCAAGCGAGCCGCGTCATAGCTCACCCCGCTGCCAGGTGTACTCCCTCACCCTCTCTCGCTCGCCTCCCACACAAGCAACATTTATATTATAGCGAATATAAAATATAAGGCGCGGTCACTGACCAACACAAAGACCATTTCTAGACTGTCTGTGGCAACACGACCCAAATGAAATAAAGCAGATCATTCTAGGGCAACTGTAGCCTATCCCCCCATCCTGGCGAGCGCTAGCGAGCTGCAATGCGCCACGCAACCATTCTGCTAACGCCGGGAGGCGTCACACCCCCCCCAAGATATGGGACACTCAACCATGAGCCCATATCTGAACAGGCAGAATGTCGCTAGAATCTGCCACTCCTAACCACTCTGCCACTCATGGAATGCAAGCTCAGTCTCCTCAAAAAAAATACAACATTTATATATAAAGCAAAAATCTTATCACCCTTCCCAAATATAATACATTAATTCATAACATTGTGCTCCCAGAGCGAGCTTTAAGAAGCACAGCCTACTGAGGGAAAATCATCTGCACTCAGTACTCAGCTACAATATTATCTTAAAATTAATTATAAAAAAGAAAGAGTTTTTATTTAATTTTTCATATTTTATTTTAATGTTGTTTTTGGCGGCTATTATAGATGTAGCCTAATTTTCTTCTAATCAAAGCCAACAACTCCTGCCCTGCGACCCTACGCTGATGCTACACACGCGAGCCAATAAGCACCAGCGCAAAAATACACCGCGAGCCAAGACAGGAGGCTATACCAACATACTGTGGTAGCCTACCCCGGATCCTCCACCCGCGACAAACAGTCCGCAATCACATTCTCACAACCGGCAATATGGCGAATGTCTAAGTTGTACTCTTGCAACATGAGCGACCATCTGGTCAGCCTCATATTCCGGTTGTGGAATTGATTGAGGAATTTAAGCGGGTGGTGGTCGGTATACACTACCACGACTGGCGCTAACACGATTGCCAACAGTTCCTTTTCAACAACCGAATAGTTTTTCTGTGCTGAATTAAATTTCTTTGAAAAGAAACTGACTGGATGCTCAAGACCTTCCTCGTCTGTCTGCAAAAGTACGGCACCAGCCCCTACTCCGCTGGCATCAGTCGCCAACTGAAATGGTCGTTCAAAGTCCGGGGCCCTGAGGATAGGGTGAGTGCATAAAAGGTGTTTAACTACTCGAAACGCCTGCTCACACTCAGGTGCCTAGCGGAACTTTTTATCTTTGGCTAGTAGATCTGTCAAAGGAGCTAACACAGTAGAATAGCCTCTTATAAAGCGGCGGTAATACCCAATCATGCCCAAAAATCTCATGATCTGCCGCTTGGTGGTCGGCCTGGGGAACAAGTCGATAGCCTGTATCTTCTGTTGGGGCGGGCTCACCTGCCCTAACCCAACCACAAACCCCAGATACTGCACCGTGGCTTGCACAAAGTCACACTTGCCCAGTTAACCACCAAGTCTGCTTTACTAAGTTGACTAAATAAGGCTTCTATGTGCTCACAGTGACTTTGGAAATCGTTGTCATAAATGATCACGTCATCAAGGTAGACAGTACAGTTTGGGATGTCTGCAACGATGTCGTTCATTAAGCTCTGGAAAGTGGCCGGTGCATTTTTCAGACCATATGGCATCACGTTGCAACGGTAAGTACTGCCATCCACCACAAACCCGCACACCTCTTTAGCCCGCTCAGACAGTGGTACTTGCCAGTAGCCTTTGACAAGGTCTACCTGGGTCAAGTACCTTGCTTTCCCGATCTTATCCACACTGTCATCCACCCGGGGAAGAGGATATGCGTTGGTGGGGGTCAACCCGTTCAACCGCCTAAAGTCGATGCAGAACCGAACTTTTCCCTCAGGTTTGGGCTGCAGAGTGACAGGAGAAGTCCACCGTACTGCCCCCTTCTCGATCAAGCCTCTCGCCAGCATATACTCCAGCTCATCCCTGAGCGCTGGGAGTTTAATGGGTGGCACCCGATAAGGTATCGACTTGAAGGGGGGGTGCTCTCCTAAATCGACGTCATGCACCGCTTGAGTAGTGAGGCCTGGGTGCTCGGCAAATACAGTGGGGTATGAATCGAACAGGCGCTGCACTGCCACCTGCTGTTCCTCCGGCAGGTGCGCCAGAGCATCATGCGCACATTGGCTCGAATTCCCCGCCCACTGATCAGCCGAGACATGACAATCCCAGTTATCATCCACCTGATCATTGCTGCCCCCCTCTCCTTCTCCACCATGACTGCAGCAGGTCAACACAGGGACAGCTAGTGACTCAGTGGGCGCCTCACATACTCCTTCAACAAATTAATGTGGCATAGTTGGTTACGCTTCTTCCGGTCTGGAGTGGCAACGAGGTAATCTAGATCGAAGATCTTTGACACCACCCGATAAGGCCCAGCGTACTTGGCAGCCAGAGGATGACCTGCCAAAGGCAACAGGACCAACACCTCTTGACCTGCCTGAAACTCCCGGAGTTTCGCCTTAGTATCGTACCTGTCCTTCATACGGGCCTGCGAACTCACCAAATTACGCCCGGCCAGCTCCAGACTTCTAAGCATTCTCTCTCTGCTCTCGAGGACGTATCTCAATATAGAACATGGCTTAGCGGTACCCTCCCAAATCTCCTACACCATGTGGAGAGGGCCCCTCACCTGATGCCCGAAAACAAGCTCATTTGGACTGAAACCGAGACTCTCTCCAGGTACCTCTCTTGCCGCGAACAAAACATACGGCAGACCAAGGTCCCAATCCTTTCCGTTCTCTGCGCAATAACATCGAAGCATGCTTTTCAGCGTGGCGTGCCACCTCTCCAACACCCCTTGACTCTCCGGGTGATACGCAGAAGAGACGACAGTGCTGATGCCATGCTGAATCATAGTTTGTTTGAACAGATTAGAGGTAAAATTAGAACCTTGGTCCGATTGCCCCTCTTGCGGGTAACCATGCCGCGAGCAATACAAGAGCAGGTTCCGGACAACAGTTTTCGCCGTGCCATTTCTCATTGGATATGCATCAGGATAACGAGTGGCCACATCCATGATGGTTAATAGAAATTTATTACCGGCACTAGTAGGGGTTAGGGGTCCGACCATATCAATGATGACCTTACTGAAGGGCGGTCCACTGACAGGAATGGGCTGCAACGGGGCTCTTGGAATTGTTTGGTTAGGTTTTCCAATCCTCTGGCACGTATGACACCTTGCTATCCAGGTTACCACCTGCCCCTTCAACCCCGGCCACCAAAACAATTTTTCTAAAGCCGCCACCGTTTTTCTCACCCCTAGATGTCCTGCCAGTGGTATGTCATGCGCCAACCTCAGTAGGCTATCCCGGCACTCCCGTGGCACCACCAACTAGTCCACTACTCCGGACCCCTCTTGCCAACTACGTTTAGGGTCTTGAAAACGCCTATAAATGATGCCTTCTAAATAAAAAAAATCTCCTGGCTGTGCATCGCCATCCTCGTCGACTTCTACAGCTCCATTAGCACACGTTTGGAGCTCAGGGTCCTCTAGTTGCAACCGACGTATATCTGAGGGTGCCAAGCGATCTAACTGCTCCCGGAGCAATGCATGACCTTCCCCGATACTGGGCTGCTCCCTCTGTCTCTCTCGATGTACATAACGTTGCTGTCGTGGAGACTCGTCATGCCCAGCCTCGTCACTCTCGATGACAGGCCCAGGGGCTACTCCAGAATTAAGTAATGGTGCTAATACTGACTCACCCAGGAGAGCCGCCGAGTCAAAACTCTTAAAACCAACTCCAGCTTTAGCCACCTCCTGTTGATCGTTCCTCCGCTGGTCTGAAGACGGAGGACTAGGCTGTGACACTTTAGCTGCCCGAGCTCGGGTGACAACACACGCCATGGGTTGTGTCTGGCACCGCTCTTCCCTACTCACGTCGGCCGGCCTCTCGGCAACGACTAAGGGTAGAACCTCAGAAGCGGGCATTGCAAAGTCGTTGCCGAGAAGAAGGTCGACGCCCTCCACTGGCAGTTTCTCCACAATCCCGACATCCAATTCACGTGCCACACCATCCACCTCCAACTCCAACCGCACCAGCGGGTATGACCGAGTTGCATTACTACCCTGCACCACCACCACCCGAGCCGCGTTTATAGGGTAGCCAGTCAAGTTTTTCATCAGAGTCTGGGAAGCACCTGTATCACGCAAGACCTCTACTCCATGCTTGCGCCCCACCCACATCACGCAACCCCGCCCTCTATGGTCGCAAAAAACATCCAGAGCAGGGTTCGAGCCTCCCAGGTGCTTCTGCATTGGCTGTGCCTCAGCCTCTGACGAACTGCCCCGGGCAAACTTAGATGACTTCGGAGACACACCAATGTTGCAGGCCAAAGACACAGCTGCTGTAGGTGGTTTGCTAGGACAGACTCTTGCAAAGTGCCCCTTTTTATGACAATGATAACACTCCAACTCCCCTTTGGGCTTCCCTTGGTACTGGGAAGGGCCCGGCCCCTTCTTAAATGGGACGGTGCTAGTCTTGTGGTCAGTCTTGGTATCATGGCTCTTGTACTTGTTTGCATAAGGTATATCACTAACTCGGGGGGGTGGGGCGTCACGCCCCTTGTTACCTGCCTCACTACGCTGGGCAGACCCGCACCCACGAATTAGTGATAGCCGGAGGTCAGCCATCTCAGCTGCCTCCTGTAGAGTTTTTGGTTGCTTTTCTTTAAGGTTTAACGTCAGGTCGCCGCCCGTGCATTTGAAAAACTGCTCTAAAAGCACCAACTGTTTAATGTCGTCAAACGTAGTAGCTTTCTCCGACCTCAGCCAATTCCCAAAAGCATCGGACAGCTCCCGGGCATGCTCCAAAAAGGTGCTCTCCCGACCCTTGGTAACACCCGGGAACTTCAACCTGTACGTCTCTGGTTGTAGTTCGTATGCTCTCAGGACAGCCTCCTTGAGTTCCTCTGTAGATAATACACGACTCTATCGGCAATGCATCATAAGCCCTGAGTCCCTTGCCCACAAGTCTAGAGGAAACAAGGGCTGCCCACTTCTCCCCAGGCCACTGGTGGATCTGGCACTTCTTCTCGAAGCGTGTGAAAAATTCTGTTACACCACTCTCATCAAACACCGGAACCAGTTTCAATAAGTGCGAGAGAGATTGATCATGAGCACGGTTACCAGCCCCAAGTCGCTGTCCCGTTGTCTCTACTCGCGACTTCTCTATGTCCCTGTCGGTACAGTACCTAGTCGACTCAGCTTGGATTTTTGCTAGCTCTATTTGCTGCTCACCTGCCCTGATAGCCTTTCTCTCTTTGATCTTAGCTAATTCGAGCTGAAGCAATAATTCTGGAGATAACCCTCGAGGAGGTGAAGGTGCTACAATGTTTGAAATTACCGGTGGTCCCCCCAGGGGCAACCCACCCTGCCAGTCACCACCCAACTGCGGAAGCGTACCCGGGTTCGGCAAACTACTGGGATGGCTGGGAGTCGAGTGTAGGGGAAGCATGGCCGAAGGGCTCTGAGCACTCAACCCATCTCGCTCACCAGTCACCCTGCCCAGTACACACGTTATAAAGTTATCCTTGGTCATGCTGCTAGTAACCGCATGACCGATAGCTGTGGCCAGGCATTGAAGACCGTACCGATCCATACCCTCCAACTGCTCGGCAGTAACAGGCCATTGCAAAAATATCCTAGCATCCTCCTCACAGTTCACCCGATTAACCCTTTCATCATGCTGCTGTTCCTCAGTTTCGACATTACGTACTGTGTCTCCATTCTCCTCTGACCCGGTATAAGACATGATGCTCACAAAAATTTATCACCACAATATTCAGAAAAGAAGTACCCCAAACTCTTATGTAGCACTATTCACTTGCCAAAAATGTCTGAAGACTCTCAAGTGCTATACTACTTTGCCAAAAAAAAATTAACGTGCCCACTATATTCCTCAATAAAACAAATGACCACAACAATCCTACAATTATCTCTTAGTTCACAAGATCCTGAGCTAGGTCGCCATTTGTTACGATCCAGGTTCTCAAAGACACAGGGCTCTTCAACATTGGACTAGATAATGGCAAAAATGCAACAACGGTAACACTAGATCCAACCCCTGCCTTAAACACTTGAAAACAAAACACCATTACCGCCCTGAGTCGTGCCTGGACAACGAGGTATCCTATGACTCGATAACTGGTGCACACACACTAGGCTGACGCTCGATGAAACAGCCTATTCTCAAACAGTAAAAGATTACTCGATTAGGTTACACAAAGAAAAGATAGTTAACGTGATTAATTAACATTACGGTAGATACTCAAATAACTGGCACTCCTGTATTAAAGAAAGTGCAATGCTAGTCCTGCAACATCAACTGGAAACTTCTGAAATAAGTCTGATGCTGGGAAGATGTTCGTAAAGAATCTTGAACAATTATAATGCAGAATACGGGTCACAATAAATGCTAGGACATATAGTAATAATAGGCAGGCGAATAATAAAGACTGCGCAAAGGTCGTAATGCTCGACAACTAAAGAAATGCTTCGTGACACAACGCAACAGCCTACTAGGGTTGTGCAACTCAACAACAACCTCGGCTCAAAAGTGCAGTGAATAATAATGCTGCATACATATAATAATGGGGGCTTATCTCTAACCAGTGTCTGCTCAGTTAATAAAGTCTAGCTGGGGGATCAAGGCAGGGCAACAATGGGCGAGCATGCGGCTCGTAGCCTAACGTTGTCCGAAGGTGGTATAATGACGATTACGTTATATGACGGGGATGCTCTCTTGATAAATCTAGGTCTCTAGTACCTAGTTCTATCCTGGCGATCCCTCAGAAGTCAACACAAAGAGGCAGCACTATGTTGTGAGGGATAGGCTATGGCCCTCTCACACCACAGCGCTGTGCTCGCAAAGTAAACCCACCCGAAGACAACTTAGGCTCCCACAGTACCTGTCGATGTCGTGCAGGGCTTAGCCAACACTGCACACATCGGAGACAACGACACAGTAACCTTACCCCCAGTCTAGCTTTAGATAACCAAGCAGAATCACTCAACACCTTGCCAGGGAGACATATACCGGTCTACAACCTTCCCGAGAGAGGACACATGCGGAAAAGTCCGTCTCTCCAAACCTCAATAAAGTATAATACCTCCTTAACCTAATACATGGAAATATCTGAGAGCTTCGCGTACAATACGACTGGTCGACGGTGAACGTCTATGCTGAAACCAGAAGGGATGTTGAGTTTATTAAAGATTAGAGAATGAGAAAGGAGAAGTCAAGAGAGAGAAATAGTATGCAAAGAGGCGAGTATGGGGGACAGAATTGCAAAGGATGTAGGCGATACACGTGTCAGGCAAGCTCTGAGCTGGTAAAGAACATGAGGCCGCGACGGGAAGGGACTAGTTGACCACCCGGCCGCCAACGCCGTCAGCGCCCAAGCGAGCCGCGTCATAGCTCACCCCGCTGCCAGGTGTACTCCCTCACCCTTTCTCGCTCGCCTCCCACACAAGCAACATTTATATTATAGCGAATATAAAATATAAGGCGCGGTCACAGACCAAAACAAAGACCATTTCTAGACTGTCTATGGCAACACGACCCTAATGAAATAAAGCAGATGATTCTAGGACAACTGTAGCCCATCCCCCCATCCTGGCGAGCGCTAGCGAGCTGCAATGCCCCACGCAACCATTCTGCTAACGCCGGGAGGCGTCACAGTATCAACTATACTATCATTGCCATCAATCAGCTCACTATATCTAATAAACAAGGGTATAATTAGTACCATCTATACTATCATTGCGATCAATCAAATCAGTATATCTAATAAACAAGGGTATAATTAGTACCAACTATACTATCGTTGCCATCAATCAGATCAGTATATCTAATAAACAAGGGTGAAGGACCCTCGAAACGGCACCATACTATTATTGCCAACATTACAATGACTCACAATTACAAATTACAACTTACAATTTTTACAATCACATCCAAACTGTGTCTGATGCGGAAATTTGCCCCAAATGTTTTTGGGCGCGGCCAGGCCGAGATTCGATCTCGGGACCACCACGTAGGAGGCGAGCGCTCTGGCCACTACACCAAGAACTCCACTTGGCATGATAGCTCAAGCAGATTTCTGCATCTAATTCAATTACAGACACTTTGCCAAAATCCAGGCATTACATCACTTTATCGTCCAGGTAGCGAAGACTCTGAGCAAGCTTAAGCAAACGAGGCACATGTCTGAGCGTGTCAACTACAGCAAGGCTCCGAGACAACGATCACCAGCGACATCCCTTACTTCCGTCAGTTGCCGGGTCACACACCACGGCGAGGAGGCAGTGCAGGAACCACCCTATCTGCTACCATACCTCCCCAAAGAACCAGGGTCACTGGGACAGGGACATTTATTATGTTCCTTCCAACAACCAACTATACTCCTAAAATCGATTAATGAAATTTACAAACACATGTGGCAGTCCGTGGATTCGAATCCAGGATGCTCACACCGAAAATCAACACCTTATGCATCGCACCACGAAGACAGTTAAAGAATGGTGGACACTGCCTACGATTTATTATGCAACTTCGAATCCTGCATATCAATCTAAGCATGTACACACATCCCAACTGCAACTCACGTAGGCTATGCATATGTGAATGGAAAGAGCAATTAATGGGGCCTTAACCACTAGGGAAGTCCTCTCGATAAATTACCCCTGAACCAATATCAATTATTATGTTCCTTCCAACAACCAACTATACTCCTAAAATCGATTAATGAAATTTACAAACACATGTGGCAGTCCGTGGATTCGAATCCAGGATGCTCACACCGAAAATCAACACCTTATGCATCCCACCACGAAGACAGTTAAAGAATGGTGGACACTGCCTACGATTTATTATGCAACTTCGAATCCTGCATATCAATCTAAGCATGTACACACATCCCAACTGCAACTCACGTAGGCTATGCATATGTGAATGGAAAGAGCAATTAATGGGGCCTTAACCACTAGGGAAGTCCTCTCGATAAATTACCCCTGAACCAATATCAATTATTATGTTCCTTCCAACAACCAACTATACTCCTAAAATCGATTAATGAAATTTACAAACACATGTGGCAGTCCGTGGATTCGAATCCAGGATGCTCACACCGAAAATCAACACCTTATGCATCCCACCACGAAGACAGTTAAAGAATGGTGGACACTGCGTACGATTTATTATGCAACTTCGAATCCTGCATATCAATCTAAGCATGTACACACATCCCAACTGCAACTCACGTAGGCTATGCATATGTGAATGGAAAGAGCAATCTGAGAATTTCTGAGAGCTCTAGCCTTAGCAACTGTTGTAGCCAACCAGTTAAAGCAAGCCAGTACACCATGGGGATTTTACTTAGCCTCTCAGATATCCCTTTACAGCTGCCACTAGTGAAGTAACCTCGTAATGGCACCATACTATTTTTGCTGACTTAACAATGACTCACAATTAGTTCACAATTTTTACAATCACATCCGAACTGCGTCCGATGTGGAAATTCGCTCCAAATGTTTTTGGGCGCAGCCCGGCCGAGATTCGATCTCGGACCTGCCACTTGGGAGGCGAGCGCTCTGGCCACTACACCAAGAAAAGTACTCCGCTTGGCATGATAGCTCAAGCCGATTTCCGCATCCAATTCCGTTACAGATACTTGGCCACAATCCGGGCATTACATAATTAGTACCATCTATACTATCATTGCCATCAATCAGATCAGTATATCTAATAAACAAGAGTATAATTAGTACCATCTATACTATCATTGCCATCAATCAGCTCAGTATATCTAATAAACAAGAGTATAATTAGTACCATCTATACTATCATTGCCATCAATCAGATCAGTATATCTAATAAACATGAGTATAATTAGTACCATCTATACTATCATTGCCATCAATCAGATCAGTATATCTAATAAACAAGAGTATAATTAGTACCATCTATAATATCATTGACATCAATCAGATCACTATATCTAATAAACAATGGTATAATTAGTACCATCTATACTATCATTGACATCAATCAGATCAGTATATAGAATATACAAGGGTATAATTAGTACCATATGTACTATCATTACCACCAATCAGATCAGTATAATTATAGATTAATCAAGGGTGTAATTAGTACCATCTATTTTATCATCGCTACCATATGCCGCGTACATTTTCTCAACAAAGTAATATAATTATTGGGTTAGTATTTTCTAATAATCTTTATATACGTTTCTAATTAACAGGTGCATTTTCAATTTTGTATTAATTACCATTACAGTCTATGGTTTCACCCCTACTGTTACAAATACAGTTTCTGTGAAGAACATTCTCACTCATCAACGTAGTCTACCAAACCCTCTCTGCTAGCACGACCATCAATGATTTAGATGATTACATTGGTTACAGACAACACTCACAGCCACGGTCCATTACAGTAGAGTAACTTACAACCTGCAAGTCACAACATACATGCAACCTTACCAATTCGGACAAGGCCACTGTGGTGAGGTACAGAGGCTGTAATATCCCCCTTGGGGATAGGCAGTTCTTGCAGTGGACCATATACTGTATCGGGGGTGGTGATAATGATGATGGTGGTGGTATTTAACTGAACACCGGCAGATAATTACATATATTCTAGTAATCAATGTGCTGCAGTATATTATGTCCTAGATCCTCAGGACTTACGTTATCTATATAATATTTGCGATTGTCTGTGTGTGTGTGTTCTTAATAGGCGGCCGTAGTTTTGGACCTGGGAAGCTGAAACTTTGCATGTGGGTGTCAATTGACCTGGGTCAGGTCATAGAGGGGGCGAGGCCACGATCGGAGGTCGTTTCGAGGCCGAAATTGAAAACAAAAAAGAAAAATGGCCGTTTGGGGCAGAATGAGGCCTCCGATCGAAAAGGTGTATGGAACGAAAGTTGTTCGCAGCCTTCCAGAATGGGGGTACGGATGAGTTCAGATCCAAAATCGGAGGTCATTTAGCGCCCGAAATCGAGGTCGCCGTTTAATGAGGCACAGGGAGGTCGAGGCCGGTGATTATGGTAGTAGTAGTATTGTGATGATTGATGATGGTGATTATGGTAGTAGTAGTGGTGGTAGTAGTGATGGTGATTATGGTGGTACAGTATTATTACCCGAGCAACGCCGGGTACCCCTGCTAGTTCAACAATATACGCGTATCCAAAAATATTTTCCTCAGAAATTTGTGCCCCATTCTCAGCTAACAGATAGTAGACCATCAGACGCCAGGCCCAGGCCCCATTAATTGTTCAGAATCTTCCACCGCCACCAAGGGCCCCAAGCTGAATCACAAACCAAATGGCTGGGAGGGAGGTTATTATTATGTGTTCATAATGTTACGTAAAGGATAAATTATATATAGAAAGGCTTAGTATGTTTAACTCCATCATAATGACACTGTGTAATATACGTGTAATAGCTGTAATGCTATGTATATAGGCACTCGAATTCACGAACATTTGGGGAAGTCTATTCGTTCAGGTCAATGGATGACGAAACCCCCTTTTTCAGCGATCAGAGAACACGCTCTTCAAGCAGATCACCTAATAAATACAGAGTCACAATTTTAGACAGTGCGAGGTCAGACATGGAACTGTTAATTATAGAGTCGCTACATCAGGCTAGGGATAAGCCTACTTTTGGGGGTAATGAAACTTCTACCCCTCTAATGTGTTTTTAGGATAACAAAAAAGGTCTGTTTATGTACATTTTTTGTTTTGTATTATTATTGATGAGGCGCCTATAACATTTGTGGATGTGGATGTCTGTTAGTTTATTTTATTCTTAAGACGTTACATTTTAGGTATTATTCAGTCATTTATTTCACTGAAGATTTGCATACTTGTTTAAGAAAATTTGATTACCTGTTTTGCGGAACTTTGAATGGATTTCGGGAAGTTGAGCCAGTTGGAATCTGTAAGTATTTCATGTATTCATATGTACTTTTATAATTTTGACTTAAAGTTTTTTACGGTAGTATTTCGTTTTGGTTTTAGGCTCTGAAGATGGAATTACGACAATTCCGAAACGTCGGCTGTATACATAAAGATGTTGCTCTTCACGCTGGTATTCAGTATATATATATATATATATATGGAATGAACTGCCGGATCAATCGATTGTTCTTTATAAATTCAGTCATTTCTAGGTAAAGTAACAACTAATACTTGTTGAATAAGTTAATGAAAAACATATAAAACTTTCGCATATCCGTAACGTACTCTGCCGTAGATATTAGTTGGTGTTCAATTTGAATATACAGTAATTGCATTTAACACAGGCTTATGAAACATTACGTTGGTTAATAATATAATATGAGTGTAGAGTATAATGTGTCCATGACGGAGTTTCGCCGAAACAGTTTTATTTCTCGAAATAATAAATAGCATCACACAATGGGTGAACTAAATTTACCGCGCTTTGTGGAACACATGTTTTTTAAACGATAACAACGTATTGTGGCGGGAAACTCGTTAGTACCTAGGCTATACAGTAGCTGTCAGTATATATTGCGACTACAGTTTGTTTCACCGGTGGACAGTGTTGGAGACGGGAAGCCACGGCGGCAGTTTAGATAAGCTACAAACACAACAGAGTTTGAGGTTCTGATAAAGTAAAGTAAAGTTATAGTCACATTCCAGAAACACATATATATATATCCTTTCAGTTGTGCTTAACTCACATGTTGGAGCGAGTTTAATGTACGGTTAAGAAAAGTGTTTTACCCATATTGAATACTAATATACTGTATATGGCACATTAGAACACTTGATATTAAACGTGTTATTTATATGATAGAACCTGCGAGAGATAAACTAAGTTAGTTGGTTGTGGTTCCACATAGCTTGTAGGGGCACCATAAACGAAACATTTATATATATAAAATTGCCTCAAATTGTATGCCTCAAGTTGTGTTGAAATATGTGTATATATAAGTAGAGTAGCTATAATATTTATGTATCAACTGCATTTCATTTTTCGCTATACATCTAGAAAACATTCCTAATTCAGATAGGACACTTTGTTCGATCTACAACTTGTCTTGTCGACCAATAAGGGGGAGGGATTGGTGGAAGTTACAATTTTTGTTATACAGTAATACAATTTAATATATAATAAAGGTCTAACTGCCTAATGGGATCCCAACATCTGAGTATATAGTACATTTATGTAACTATAACACACACAAACACACACACGCTCTCTCCCTCTCTGCTGCTGCCTCCTCATGTGTAAAGTGATGCAGGAAACTACTGTACAATATATATGCTAATTACTTCCTTGTTTAGGTTCACAATACCGAGGCGATAAAGGAAAGTTACAAGGAATAGTTGGTATCTGTCGTGAATCCTAGCTGGTATATATACTGTAGTTTGAATTTCCCGGGTTCACGACAGCTGGTTCTTTTTTGTTTATACGCATTACTTTATTTATCTTTGTGGATAAATATTACTGTGGTTGCACCAATTATATCTTAGTTTATTTTCCCTTATTATTTAATCACGGGGGACGATATAGAACCCTTAACCCCTTAAGAGCAGCGGCGGACTTAAGTCCGCCTCCAATTTGCAGCAAGTTAGGAACATTATTAAGGCTTTTAAAGGGTTAAAATCAAGTGCAGATGGCCGGGAGCGCAGCGGGCCAGACTGCCGACTCCCAGGGCTTACCGCCGCCCATTAACTCATGTTCCCTGTGTTCTCGAGAGGCCGGCAGTGTAGCAAGTAGTGAGCATAGCTGGGAAAAATATGCCAATATACGCTAAACTCCCATGTTACTGGTATCACTGTATGAGAACCACTAGTGCTACGTAGCTCGTTCTGGTCTTATTATGAAGCTTTTAGCGCCTAGTTTTTTGCTGAATACATTTCTGTTTATGCAGATACCTAATTTATCATTCAGGAGGGCCTGCATATGCCCAAATAAGCCCAAAACCCCCCGCTAGACAAGGGTTAAATATATTTTATATTGTCACGATAAAAGGGAATCTCAGACACACTTCAGACAGACTTCACCCGGCCAAGACAGACCGCCAGCTGCTGCCACATAACAACAAAACATCCCTGATATTCACCTACCGACATGTCCATCACCTAAGCTACACTCTTTGCATCACAGCTAAGTTCCTTTAACCCGTGGAGCCCCGGCTAGTTTTGTAATGTTTGTTCACCAGAACCCGGCCGGTTTTCAAAAAATGGTTTTATTCCAGAAACAATAGCGAATGGGTTAGGAATGAAGGAAAAACCACGAAAAACCGCTCAAAAAGCTTAAAGAATTGTCCTACAGAGCCCCCGAAAACGTATTTTACAAGAGTAAAAAATTGAAGGCAATTACCCCCAAAAAACAGGTTATTGCGCGCTCACGCGCACGCACGTCGACTTTGAGAGTTTTCAACCATCGGCACGGTTGCGTGGGATACGTACACAGTTCCCATACAAATCTGAGCCCTCTCGAGTGGCTACACCTGAGGTTACGGTCGGAGCAATTAGGGGGACTCGTCAGACGCGTCGATGGTGCTGTGCGTTACATACATCGCCAACGCGTCAGACGCGTCGCTGGGGCTGTACGGGTTAATACTAGAAGTACTTCATAGATATTACTGGGACTACCACAGATAACCTACACATACATATTCACAAGTAAGTCAAACGCCGACCAGGTATCATTTTTATAGCCTAGGCCAATTCATCTTTCCAAGTTTAATTATTTAATTTATATCCGTTTCTCCTCTACCCCCTAAGAATAATAAACAGGATATAATTGATGCCGTGTGACCAGGATACTGGGCCATCTGTTATATATTGATAAGAATTGGGGGGGTATTAGGCCTGACTTGTGTACCTTTGTGCAGAGCTGGGCGATCCAGTGGACAAATGTTGAGGGGCGCATATGTCCGGGATTTTCCGCTGGACCGTCCAGTGCAGTGGCCTGCTTTTTTTGTCAAGCAGTTCTATAAACCAGGGGCAAGGGTGGACATTGTCAGGCAGACCTCGGCCTGGGTTAGATGTGTCAGGAAGCCGGAAGGTATTAGATAGGCTACTGAACAGAGCGCATGCCTTCTTTGAGAAGAAGGACAGGCCGAGGAGGAGCAGTCGACGCAATAGGCTAGATCTAAAGACTATGACGACGGCTGCGGCTGTTCCTCCTTCAGAGGAGTCGTGATCCTTCTTTCTCTTTCTTTTTCTTTGTAATTTGTTAAAATTTAATATAGGCTAGTAAAGTAAATATTGTAAAGTAGAGTAATATGACATAGGGTAAAATTTCCTTTTCTTTGATAATTTGTAAACTCACAGGGGGCACGCGATCTGCATGCTTCAATTTGCTTGGTTGCTGTCGTCATCAATGTAAGTAGGTTAGCCTAGGCTTATAATAGATTAGAATAGGTTAGCCTACAGTGACGATTAGTATTGTTGTTCCTTAAGCTTTGGTTACCGTAAATATTTAAGAATGGAGGAGAATATAAAGTCATTGCGGCGGTTCAGGGCCGCCAAGAAGGGAGGGATTACTAAGCTTACCTCTAATCTGTCTGAATTTATTGAACATGCTGCTACACTGCATGATGTAAAGGGTGTGAAAATCACTTTAGAAAAGGCCCTAGCTGATATCGAGTTGTATAACGTAGAGTTGTATAGGTTATATTCAGATGATCAGTAAGAGGAGGAGATGGTGAAAGATCTGCAGAATGTTAATCAAGTAAACAGTCAGTTAGCTGAGTTAGATAGTGCTCTACAGACAACCACTACTGGTAGATCTCATGATAGCGCAGCAAGTAGGAAACAGAAGGGTATTAAGTTACCCTCCCTGAAGTTGCCAGTTTTTGACGGGGATCCAACACAGTGGGTGGGTTTCTGGAAGCTCTTTGATTGTAGTGTCCACTCCCAAACAGACTTAACTGACATTCAGAAATTTACGTATCTAAAGGGACAACTTAGTGGTGAGGCTCTACAAATTGTTAGTGGGTTTAGTTTGGTTGCTGCAAGTTATGAACCAGCGGTCACTATACTGAAAAACAGTTATGGTCAAAAGGATCGCATCAAAGCAGCTCACATAGCGAAACTGTGTAATCTCCCGCATTCTAGCCAGGAGGTCAGTGCTCGGAAAGATTTTTCCGCATCATTTGAGTGTGCGTTAGAGTCATTACGCTCTATGGATGTAACAGTAAGTTAAATGTGTGCAGTACTGTTGCATAATAAACTTCCTAGTGCACTCTCTGAGGTGATAAAGCGTGAATTAAAAGACAACTGGCTGGATGTGGATGAATATGTTCGTGTGTTTAAGACTGAAGTGTGCAATCTAGAACGTAGACATAATCCCACTAGAACAGTTTGGGGTGACTGCCACAGCAGCATATGCGGTGTAACAGAAACCCGATACCAAGCAGAAGTATGGATGTAAGTTGTGTTTAAAGACAGGACATTTTTGGGCAAAGTGTGCAAAATACAAGAACAGTCCCGCCAAGGCCAATAGAGCAAGGCAGTTGAAATTGTGCGTCGGGTGCCTGTCGTCAGGACATGGCAGCCAGGGGTGTACTAACCCTAAAATTAGGCCATGCCGATTCTGCCAACAGAAACATTTTAATTATTTGTGTCCGACGCCACGCCTTGAACAAACTGGACAACCAGTGGCCCCTGAACCAACAGTGACCATGGCTGTGGCTTCGGGCCGTAATGCAGTGTTGTTGCCTATCATTCAGATTCCCTTGATCGACAGAAACGGTCATACCAGTAAAGTAAGAGCTTTGTTGGACCAATGTTCGCAACGTACCTTCATCTTGCGCTCTGCTTTATCGCAGCTTGATTACGTTAGGGTCAGTAAGGAACAGCTAAGGCTCCAGGGATTTACTGGCTCACTTGGTAGTACCGAGTATGAAATAGTAGAGTTAACCTATCATCACAGAAGAAGGGTGCGTCAATTGAGGGCCGTTGTGGTGGAGGAGTTACCAGTATACAAACCAGGGAGAGGATTAGTGATGGAGGTAAATGCTATCAAGGCTCGGGGTTACAAATTAGCCGATCCAGGTATCACTGATGGAGATATGATAGGGTTACTGATTGGGGCGGACTTTTATTACCACTTTGTACATTCAGGCTATGTCAGGGAAGGAAGTATAGTTATGTTACCCACAATTTATGGTTATGCACTGAGTGGCACTTATCAGTCAGATATAGAAGAGACCCATGTAGAGTTAGTCACTGTTCTTAAGTTAGCAGTAGACCCTTTAGTGGAGATACAGGAAGATATTGGCAGTAAATCTCCAGAATTAAAGGATCTGACAGCTCTATGGGACTTGGACCATATTGGCATAAGTCCTAATGAGACTGGAAAAGGTGGGGAGAGAGTGTTAAATAGATTTTCTGAAACGGTACAGTATTCCGAAGCAGAGGGACAGTATATAGTGGAACTACCGTGGAGAGATAACATAGATACATTATCTGATAACTTTAAGTTAGCCCTGGGCAGAATGAGAGACTTGCAGCGTAAATTTATAAAGGATCCCAACTACTGTCAACAGTATACAAAGGTTCTGGATAATCAGATAGAAAGGGGGTTTATTGAAAGGGTATAAAACAGGAATCAAGCTGTTCATCCCATTCACTACTTAGTTCACCATGGTATTACTAAAGATAGTGTTACTACGCCTGTACGGATAGTGTTTGACTGTTTGGCTAGGATGGACGAGAAGGCGTTCAGTCTGAATGACTGTCTCCATACAGGTCCATCGCTAGTGGCTGACCTCACACAGGTACTTCTACGCTTTAGATGCCATCAATTTGCCTGGGTGAGTGATATTGAGAAAGCATTTCTCATGGTGGGGTTGAGTGAGAAGGATTGGGATGCTACTAGGTTTCTGTGGACCGTTGATCCCTTGGATGTTGCAAGTCCTTACATTGTCTACCAGTTCCGTGCAGTTCTGTTCGGGGCCACCTGTTCCCAGTTCCTCCTTGATGCTACCATTCAAAAAAACCTGTCTATGATAGAGGAGAACAGTGAAGTAGTTAATAAGCTAAAAAGGGGGTTGTATATTGATAACTTGCAGGGGACTGGTGATGATGCAAGTGATTTGCAACAACAATGTTGGGATGCCCGTAGAATATTTTCCAGCGCTAGCCTGTCTTTACGTGAGTGGGTCACAAATAATGAGAGTTTGCGGAAACTGTTGCACCTGAAGGGTATAGCTTCCGCCAAACAAGACAGGGTTAAGGTACTTGGCGTTGAGTGGCTAAATGATAAGGATATGTTACAGGTTAATTACAGATTGTGTAGTGTACTACACCTATTGCAAAATGCGTAAAATACTATTGTTGCACTGCCCTACTGGCGAACTATTTACAATTTCTGAAGAAAGTTTGTTCCAGGTAGAACATATCTTATAGTGTAAACATGTTTCCTCAAATAATAGTGCTGAACCTCTATAATTCTTATGTACAGCTATGGCTGCTTATTGTATTCATATTTACGCTAAACAAAATTGCTATAATCCGCAATGTCAAACATATTCAGTATTAAGACACTTCAATGAGTTGGCCTCGTAGTGTGCGCATTTCCAGCTGAAAGAGGTCAATAGCTTTCAACTAAGCTTAATTGCTTAGTCATCTAATCGATGGCATAGCCCTAACTTGTAATCTGTACAGTGTCTTTATATATTTCCTGAATGCTGGCGACCATCAATGAACAACATATTCCAGGAGAAGGCGTATCAGAGATTTGAATGAGTGGAGTATCTTCTCTATTTAAATGCACTACTTGGAAAACTTTAGGTCACTGCTATCAGAACACCCAAAACCTTTTTAGAATCGGTCATTCCAGATTCTTTTCATATAGCGAGTAGCCCGACTTGGGGTTTACTTGGGCGATGTGCATCACCTTGCACGTTTCCAAATATCGTGGCATCTACCATGTCTCAGAACATTCACCTAGTCTGTAAGATCCATCCTGATTTGTTCAACCTGTTTAGAGTCCTTCATATTCACTCCAAGCGTATCATAATCTGCAAACTTTGAGATCAGTCGGTTAGTAGCCAGCCCTTACTCCCACAAGAGGTAGGGAGGAACTAGCAAAAGACAGGAACATAAGGTAACAGGAGAAGAACACATAACAGTTCGCCCACAAAAAGCAAGCACACAAACATTCAGAAGCACTGATCCCACATCAGCCCCCGAAACCATGGCTTCACCTCAGATGTTATACTTCCGGACAAGGTCTCTTCATATCAACATCTGGGATAAAGATCTTCCAGGTTTGTCATTTTAAAGGGTCCGGAGTCCTTCATGTACTCTCTCTAAACAAACTTCCTCCATTCATTTCTGTCATTTGCTAATTGTTTTGTCAACCATTCCCTTTTCACGCTTTGACACACATTCTGACAACATATCAATTGCTTGAATTCCCATGGCTTCTACTTCCTTCCACTTCACTAACATATATCCTTTTAACTATTATTTCTTCAGGCTGTCTTTTCATATGAACATACCATCTGAGAACACTTTTGTTCTACTGACTTCTTGATTCCACATGCTTCCCTTATCTTCACACTTCTTACTTTGCCTAATCTTTAAACTTTGCACGCATTTCTTAGCAAATCCATTTCAACTGCTCTGTCTCGTGACTTTTCGTTTGTATGCCATACATGGAGATCAAACGACCAATATCGATATCTTCGACTTATAGGATGAACAGCAGTGGGCAAAGGACAGATCTTTGTGGACCTCCAAAAGTGAGTCCACTCAATAAAATCACCATTGATTACCACTAATTCCGTTCTACCTGTTAAGCTAATTTTCTATCGTATTTACTCATCAAACCATATTTTCAATACTAGGGTCACGTTGGCCAGTGTTCTAATGTTTAGGGACCTCTTTAGTTTTTAATGGTGTATTGAAGATTTCAACTAGCACTTCTCGTACAACTCAGGGAATATATATATATATATATTAAAACAGATTATTGGTCAAGATTTTAATCATAATTAAAGTGAATCGACTTTAGGTACCAAGATCGTTATGAGTGTCATTGTGCTTGCCCCCTCAACTATGGTCCTACAGTTACGATGCTCTAGCAATATACACATTCAGCCTATATTCAGGGAGAAAGGGGAACCACCATAGTTGTACTATATAATATAACCCCTTAGGGGAGCTGGAACAATATAACCCCTTAGGGGAGCTGGAACAATATAACCCCTTAGGGGAGCTGGAACAATATAACCCCTTAGGGGAGCTGGAACAATATAACCCCTTAGGGGAGCTGGAACAATATAACCCCTTAGGGGAGCTGGAACAATATAACCCCTTAGGGGAGCTGGAACAATATAACCCCTTAGGGGAGCTGGACCAATATAACCCCTTAGGGGAGCTGGAACAATATAACCCCTTAGGGGAGCTGGAACAATATAACCCCTTAGGGGAGCTGGAACAATATAACCCCTTAGGGGAGCTGGAACAATATAACCCCTTAGGGGAGCTGGAACAATATAACCCCTTAGGGGAGCTGGAACAATATAACCCCTTAGGGGAGCTGGAACAATATAACCCCTTAGGGGAGCTGGAACAATATAACCCCTTAGGGGAGCTGGACCAATATAACCCCTTAGGGGAGCTGGAACAATACTGGTTACCAGATTTCCGTAGGGAGAATGAAATTTAAGTATGTTTGTTTCAGTAACTCACAGGTCTCTTTCTCTCGTGCTGTGTTTTGCCTACAATAATATATGTTCACTATTGAATTCGATAAGTAATAGGTAACACAAAATAGACAAGGAGCTGATTCATATTACCAGGTTACAGCATATTGATTGTTTACACCTCAATGTATGTATCTTATGTACAAATATGTAACCTTTACTCTCACCGTACACGGTTTTCTAGTTAATACCTCGCTCCCTCTCTCTTCCCCTCTCATTATGGTATATATTTGATGTCTTTAATATTCTCTATTCTGTGTTCATATTATCCTTCCACGCATCTCTTCATAGTCAGTGTAATTTCCTGCATACCATGCACTAAGGTTTGGACCTTTGTTACAGGTTAATGAAGCTCAAATGTATGAGTATTTCGACGAGATATTCAGAGTAGGCCGACCACTGATAACAGAGAGTACATAATAAGATGCGAGATTACATATTGCGTAATGTGTATCAATAAGAACATAAATAGAAATGTGCGACTGAGGGAGATATAATATGTGCATAATGCTAATACAGAAAGTGAATGACATTTGATGTGGTAAACGTATGGGTGTGAATCAAACCAATGTTTGTAAGTGGTGTAAATCAGGAAGAAGTGGGATTCAAATTATGGAGTATGTGATCCTCCCAGGATTCGAACCAAGGACACCACTTACAGATCTTAAACACTCTAACCATTACAACACTAAGCCAATATATATACAGTAAAATAAATACAGTAAAATTTCTATATATCTATATAATAACTATATATATATTTATACTATGGCAAGTATATTAAGGTCTGGATTATATATTACTCAACTGGATAAGTCAAACAAATATAAACATATACTGTACATACCACTATATTATTAAGAACAATTACGTGAAAATAATATCCAAGTCAAAATATTATTTTACGAGATGCTACAATGAATAACAAATACGCTGAGTAGAGTTGCGAGACAATATTTTTTCCTGTCTCTCTCAATTGGTCCAGTTGTAAGTCAGAAATTAAAGTCAGGTATTTCGGGGCTCAGACAGTTGTGGGGGAATATTTCTAAGTTAATGTCGGTTACCAGTAACTTTGTTCACGTTTGGAGTTGAGCCATCACAACTTTCCTAGCTTAACCCTTTGACTATGGGAGTTCTTTCCTGAGCGTAACACAATTGTCTAGAGTTAGCCGGGATAAAGAAAACTAGGCATAATGGTACTGATGTTAATACCCGAGGTAGTTTTTACTAAGAAATTTTATCCCTGACCAGAATAAACTTGTCTGATTTTAGTCACAGTAAAAAGAAAGGGTCATCGTATTGAAATTAATAATTTATGCTAACATAAGACTGAACTAAAACAATGTGACCTTATTTATTCAGTATGTTTTAAACCCTTCTACTGTAATCTGTCAAATCCTAGCCTAACCCTTAACACACACTTAAAGTTTATTTAACCTGAGGTAACGACATATAATCTAACATAAGAACATAAGAAAATGAGAGTCTGCAGAAAGCCGATTGGCCTAAGCAAGGCAGATCCCTGTCCCACACAACCCCAATTACAAAGCCCAATTATAGGCTCAACACTCTAATACCCTGAGGATCATCTTACCAAAACGGTTAGAGATTAACGCAGGATTACGGGGTCTGCAGAGCGTTGATTGGCCCAACCCGGCTGATCCCCCTTCACACCCAACCCTGCTCGTCCATATGCTTATCCAATTTTATCTTAAAGCTCCCTACCGTTTTTAATCCCACTATAGCACTTTGTAGTCCATTCCACCCATCTACAACTCTGTTATCAAACCAATATTTGCCTATATCTTTTCTGAAACGAAATTTATCTAATTTGAAACCATTGGTACAAGTTCTTTCGCTATCACTGAGCTTTAGTACATTTGTCATGTCCCCTTTGTTAATCCCACTAACCCACTTGAACACCTCTATAATATCCCCTCTAACTCTGCATCTCTCTAACGAATGTAAGCCTAATTTCTTCAACCTTTCTTTATACGGAAGATTTCTAATATTATGGATCATTTTTGTCATTCTACGTTGTACTCTCTCCAATGAATCTATGTCCATTCTGTAATAAGGACACCAAAATTGAACAGCATAATCCATATGGGGTCTCACTAATGACAAGTAAAGTTTTAAGATAACATCAGCAGTTCTGTTACTCACACTCCTAGAGATGAACACGAGAATCCTGTTTGCCTTGTTTCGAACGCTTATACACTGTTTTCTAGGCTTCAAATCATTGCTAACAAACACACCTAGATCCTTCTCACAATTCGAGTTTTCTAATTCCATATTAGCTAGACATATTAGCTGAGACATGGGCTCTGAAGAAAATGGAGAAAAGAGGGCTGGATGTGATGGAGATGAGCTGCTTGAGGAGTATGTGTGGAGTGACTCGTAGAGACAGATTGAGAAATGAAGAGATACGTAGGAGAGTGGGGCAGCAGGAACATTTGTCAGCCAGAGTGGACAGAAGGGTGCTGAGCTGGTATGGTCATGTTGAACGAATGGGAGATGAAAGGCTTACAAAGAGAATATGTGAGTCAGGTACAAGGGGAGATAGAAGGGCAGGAAGACCCCCATTGAGATGGAGAGACTGTGTAAGAAAGGCTTTGGATGATAGAGGAATGACTATAGATCAGGCAGGGGAAGTGGTGGTGGACAGGAGTGAATGGAGAATGCTTGTGAATAGTTGAGTGAACACGTGGTCATTTGGAGTAAGGGGTCGGGCGCAAGTTGGACTAGATAATAGTCCATCAGGCGCCTGGCCCGGGGAGACGATTAATATGAAGGGTGTGCCTGGAAGTGTGGTGGGAGGGCTTGTGGCTTTGGCTCCGCTGCATGTCTGCCTGCCGAGATCGGAACCTCTCCGGGTGGTCAGGGGCCGGGGGAGTGCTGGAGCGACCTTGGTAACCCAGGTCTCTGGGTCTTCTCCTGGGTGACCTGGATGTGTGAGAGTTTGTGTTTTTTATCTGTGTTTATTTTTTGTTTTATGTTGTTTTTGTGTTTTCCCTGTTCTTGCTCTGTCTTGAGTCGGCTACCCCCAAAATGGGGATTGGGCCTGAGCATATAGATAGATAGATAGATATTAGCTAGTTTATATTTAACATTTGTATGCATCTTCACTATCTTTAATACCTTGCATTTGTCAATGTTAAACTTCATCTGCCAATTTACTGACCATTCGTGTAAGGTATCTAGATCCCTTTGGAGGCACTGTATATCTCTATCTGAATCAATTGTTCTCCCCATTTTGGTATCGTCTGCAAATTTACTTATATTACTAGTTATACCTAAATCAAGGTAATTTATGTATATAACAAACAACAGAGGACCTAATACAGATCCCTGGGGGACACCACTTTTGACTGCTCCCCACTCTGACTTCGCACCATTTATGCTGACTCTCTGCTTCCTACCAATTAGCCATGACCTAATCCATCCCAACAACGCCCCACCTATTCCATGCGCCTCAACCTTTCTCATCAATCTCTCATGGGGGACTCTGTCGAAAGCTTTACTGAAATCTAAATATATTATATCATATGACTTGTCATTATCTACTGCTTCATATACCTCTGAGAAAAAACTAAGCAAATTAGTAAGGCAAGAACGTCCCTGAGTGAATCCATGCTGAGAAGAATTTATTAAATTAAATGTATCTAAGTGGTTTCTAATTTTACTAGCAATAATTGACTCTAGTAGCTTTCCTATGATTGACGTAAGACTAATGGGACGGTAATTGGATGCTATTGATTTGTCACCGTTTTTGAAGATCGGAACTACGTTTGCAAGCTTCCAAGCTTCTGGAACTATACCTGTCTCTGATGACTTGTTAAATAGAAATGTTAATGGGTAACTTAACTCATCCCTACATTCTTTTAATACTCTAGCATATACCTCATCAGGACCAGGCGATTTATGAGGTTTCAGTCTGTCAATTTCCTTAAGCACATAATTTCTACTTATAGTAACCGTACTTAACCTATTTTCTATACTATCGCTATATACCTTACGCACTTCGGGAAACTGTGCCAAATTTTCATTAGTGAAAACGGAAAGAAATTGACTATTTAATGTACTGCACATTTCTAAATAATTTTCTGTCATTTCTCCTATCGAAGTTTTAAGGGGACCAATTACATCTCTAACCTTGGATTTATATAGTTGGTAAAAAGCTTTAGAATTATTTTTTGAGTCATTGGCAACCTTAATTTCATCATTTCTTTTTTCTTTCCTAATATCCTTTTTTACCTGTCTTGATAGATTCTGATAGTAAGCAAGTAGGTGAATTTTGCCTTTCCTAATTTTTCTATATATTCCTCTCTTTTGTCCTAGAAGATCTAATAGTCTATTATTCATCCATTTGGGTTTGTTCTGTGTTGATCTAAATTTTCTTTTGGGGATGTATTTATTTTGTGCATTGAATACCGACTCGATAAAATTATCGTATGTATCTATCAAGGTTGACGTCTCTTCCTGACTTAAGATGACAGGTGCCTGAGATGGGGTACACTCATTTGGACACCTGGTTCGACTTAAATTTTTGACCATAGGGTCCGCTAATAGGGCTCTTCTTAACCCACCATAATTGGCTTTTCTGAAGTCCGGTATTAATGTTGTATTCTCTCTGGTATTACCTTTCCATTGTATATTAAAATACACAGAATTGTGGTCACTATTTCCTAGGTGGTCCCCTATCTCTACATTATTTACCATATGTTCATTGTTACTGAAAACTAAATCGAGAATATTATTACCTCTAGTCGGCGTATCTATGAATTGAAATAAAAAACTATCTTGTACTACCTCTATAAACTCCTCAGAATCAGAGTCTCCTATTTGATGCTGCCAATCTATATTCGGAAAATTAAAATCCCCCATAATGCACCCATTGCTAAACCTTGATGCCATTTTAATTTCCTCCCATAATGACGTTCCGTAATTTCTACTCATATTTGGCGGTCTATACATAACTCCAATAACTATGGTCTCACTACCTTCGTTAACCTCTACCCAAACACTTTCATTGTCGATATTTAGTCTAATACCTGATTTAATACAGCTTTTTAATGTACTCCTGACAAACACTGCTATACCGCCACCCCTCTTACTTGTTCGGTCATATTTAAACAAACTATATCCTGGTATATCAAATTCTGCTAAAAAATGCCTGGTTTCTGTATTAATCCACGTTTCAGTTAGCGCTATTATGTCTATATTTTCTTTGCTAATAAGAGCTCTAAGTTCGTTCATTTTGTTACATAGACTCCTACAGTTTGTGTAATATACTCTCAATTTACTTATTTTCTTTATACCTAATTTACCTTTAATTCTAACGATATTTCCATCTTCCGTTGCACCATCACTACTATCATTTGCAATATAGTCATCATTTTTAGCATGAGACTGAATATCCTTATCGCTTTCGCCTGACGCTAAAATTGTTCCATTTAACCTCTCATTTACACTCTCAATATTTCTGTTCAAAACCCCACAACCACCCAATCTAAAGAACTGGCTAATGTGGAAACCCCTCACCGTGAAAGATGAACCCCATCCCTTGCGTACATCCCATCTCTACCATAGAAACTATCCCAGTTATCAATGAATGGTATTGCTTTTTCTTTGCAATATTTCTCCAAACGGCAATTGACACCAATCGCCCTGGATGTCCATTGCTTGGGAACTCCTCTTCTGGGTAGGATACAATGTACTACAGGGATCCCTCCCTTCATCCTAACCTTATCTAACACATCCCGATACTGCTGCAGCAGTTCCTCACTTCTACCCTTACCAACATCGTTACTCCCGGCACTGAGACAGATAATGGGGTTATCTCCACTATTTTCCAAGATGTGGTCCATCTTCTCTAAAACCCTCCCAACTCCATGGCCAGGCAGACACACAACCTTCCTAAGTTTAGTGCGGGTAGCCCTAACTAAATGTCTTACCATGGAGTCGCCCACAATCGACACAGACTTACCTTCTCGGGACACAGACTTACCTTTCCCTCGGGAGGATCCAGCAGCTGCAGTTGGAGAACCCCCGGTGGTGGCAGAAGCTCCCTTGGTGGTGGTGGTGGTGGTGGTGGTGGTGGTGGTAGGTAGCACAGCGTCAGCGGTTTGAGCTGAGTCGGCGGCAGGTAACATAAGGTTAACATTAGGTAACTTAAGCTAACATAGGCTAACCATACATTAAGTGAGCCAACCCTAACTATAATAACAACCTTAGTGTTTCTGGTAATACTTGGGGAGAAATGTCACTACTGTCTGACGAAAAATAGGTGAAAGGGTTTGAAATATCCCTTTCAAAAATTCGTGAAAAAAATATATGATAAAATTCCAGTGAGAAAATATTGAGAGTCCAGGATTTTCTCCCACCACGGCCTGGGCGGAGAAAAAATGTAGACATAAATACGGTCTGATTTTTATCTGGTGCACCACCCTTAAAAATCTCCTCCCGGGGGATACGAAAGTGGAGAACAGAGAGCTAAAGGAAGGGAACGGAAACATTTATAACCCTGAAGAGGAGAGAGGAAACTGTTACCATCACACTCCGTCCTTTGTGAGTCGTCTTCAAAATGGTGGTGGACAGGAGAGAGAAGCAGGGACTTAGCAACGTACAATTATGGGGTACTAGTATTCAGAGAACTATCGGTGCAGTCCATGCGAGATGTTTATATATACAGGTGTGTGTGTATATGTATATATAAATATACATAATATTATAACACATGTGGCAGTCCGGGGATTCGAACCCAGGAGGCTCACACCGAAAATCAACACACTTATGCATTGCACCACGAAGACAGTTAAAGAATGTTGCACAAGCCTACGATTTATTATGCAGTTTCGAATCCTGCATATCAATCTAAGCATGTACACACTTTCCAACTGCGCTATCAGAGGCTATGAATATGTGAATGGAAATAGTAATTAATGGGGCACTTAACCCTAAGGAAGGCCTCTCTCTCTCTCTCTATATATATATATATATATATATATATATATATATATATATATATATATATATATATATATAACTTTAGACATACTGTATATTATGTGAACGTACATGTAACTTGTAAAAACAGCAAACTGATGAAGCTAGAATTTTTGCTAAAAATGATCAAGGTAACAATCAATTTTCTGAAAATATGAATGTTGAATGGAAATTTGGTCATAAATATTCATAAGGAAACAATAAATTAAAGGAAGCCAAACCGTATCATATTTTAGCAATAATTATATGTGAAACATAAGTAAACATGGAAGTTTACTTATAGGGAACAATACAGTCGTGGATGGTGGTAATATGACCACAGTACTGGGACTGTTGTCAGGCTGATATAGGGAACAATACAGTCGTTGATGGTGGTAATATGACCACAGTACTGTGACTGTTGTCAGGCTGATATGGGGAACAATACAGTCGTTGATGGTGGTAATATGACCACAGTACTGTGACTGTTGTCAGGCTGATATAGGGAACAATACAGTCGTGGATGGTGGTAATATGACCACAGTACTGTGACTGTTGTCAGGCTGATATGGGGAACAATACAGTCGTTGATGGTGGTAATATGACCACAGTACTGTGACTGTTGTCAGGCTGATATGGGGAACAATACAGTCGTTGATGGTGGTAATATGACCACAGTACTGTGACTGTTGTCAGGCTGATATAGGGAACAATACAGTCGTGGATGGTGGTAATATGACCACAGTACTGTGACTGTTGTCAGGCTGATATAGGGAACAATACAGTCGTGGATGGTGGTAATGTGACTACAACAAATTACTATTATCATCACTGAGGCACACTATTATTGTGATATTATTGGGTACTGATATCATGATCACAGATTGTATACATGATGTTATCCATTGTCTATCTTTTGTGTTAGTATAAACATGTTGATAAACCTATATGTAATCCTAAAATGTATATACGCTGGTCACATACTGAACACCGAATGTGGTGGCTTCATTTTAGCCCAAATTCCCCCTGAATGTTCCATTACCTCGGTGTGGAATAGCCAACAAGTTGTCGGGGGTCTGCAGTCACGGTTTAGTTTTCGTGTTTTGTTTTTCTTTGGATATCCCTACACTATTTAACCTTTCCACAATCAATACAGTATTACTTTAATATACAGTATTACTTTAATATACAGTATTACTTTAATATACAGTATTACTTTAATATACAGTATTACTTTAATATACAGTATTACTTTAATATACAGTATTACTTTAATATACAGTATTACTTTAATATACAGTATTTCTTGTCTACCTTCAAGTATGTCCAATTCAACCAACACCAATTCAATATTGCAATTGCTTTTCCTGGCAATTAATTATATTCAGTTTCCAAGGACCTGTGGAAGTAACATAGGCTATTATGTTAGTATAGATAAATGTTAACCAGTATTTAAATATATGCTATTGTACATGGGGGATTTAATCCTCTGTAGACTATCAATATTATTTACTCTCCACCATCAACATATAACCTGTTATTTACCACTTCTCATCATCGTAACAGGCACCAGTACCACCACCATCAACATATAACCTGTTATTTACCACTTCTCATCATCGTAACAGGCACCAGTACCACCACCATCATATGAATATAACTGCCTTTAAGGTAGATATTTGATATAAAGATTGTTGGTTGTGACGGACTTCTGATAATCAATAATCGAGTAGTAAATATGAATATCATTAAAATACTGCACTATCAAAACCAACCCCTACTTCCATCTTGTTTCCGTATTAAATATTTAGACTGCATGATATATTGTTCAAATACTCATTGTAATCACTTATTACTAACGTTATAATAGTCCTTTGTAATTAATATTACTGCACTCTCCCGTCAATATTATTATTAATCAGAACGTATTTAATCAAAGCACCAAGTAAAACCATTTGCACTTCATCTTTACCATCCCACTTTCACAAATTATACATGCCGCATACTACAAGTTAAGTATTACAGTGATCCCGGGTTACTATTCATCGAAGTGAGCTGGGGAAGAGAATGGGGACGGACGGAGGGAAGGGAATACCGGCAGAGGTTAATTCACAAGGGATTTTGTATTATATCTCCCACGAGTTCTACTTTCATATTTTACATATTTTAGTGGAACTTGTATTTAAGCTTGACAGCGATAAAACATACATCCTTTGTTCATATACGCTAAGAAGTAGTTTCATCCTTAAACTTATAGACGTTCACTCTTATTCTGATAATAAGGTAAAGGTAAGATGGCGAATTCAATCAAATATTAACCTGAGCGTTTAATTTAAGGGCATCACTATTGAATATAATTATTACATACTGATGATTATATTGAGACGGATACTGGTACAATACTTGATCGTGTTGCTACATCCACCTTAGCACCTTACATAGAATAATAATAGTAATATACATTACTTGACTCACCTTTCCTAGATTCATGTAAAACCAGGGAATAGGAAATAGTTTGGTTGAAAACGCATAACACTTAATGAAGCAAATATACAAAAAAACACCCATACAGAGGACTAGCAGTAGTCTCGGGATATATTTAGTGCATGGGGGGAGGGGTGGGGAGAAATGAGGTCATATAATTATTGGTCAAGCAAGTGTCTGGAGGACGGTAGTTAAATGCATTGGGAGGATCATATGGCCGTACTGGAGAGATAGGATAGGTAACAGAGATATGATTATGATCGGAGGAACTCAACGGAAAAAAAAATGTTTACAATAAAAGCAGTATTACAGGTTAAACATAGATCAATGATTCTGGTCCAATATCCATGGCAGTCGGAGACACGAGTAGTTTGCTGGACTAACTGCTCTTAGATTGACAATTATGTAGGCTTGTTTACCAGGTTGTTCAGTGAAATGAGAGGAGAGTCATTGGCGCGGTGGTTAACAATAAAATTACCTAAGATGGAGATTTCAGAGAAACAAGAGATTGATAGGATGTGTTCTTCTATAGATTTTATGTAGTGAAATAAATGTCAGTAGAGTTAGGGGGTAGATAGACAACACAAATATATAATTTGAGAGTGACACAAAAGATTGAGCTAGATAATTGCGAATTCATAGAGGTCAATGGCGGGAACACGAAGGCAAGCGAGTGTTGTATACATATGCACAACATCCACCTTTGGCTATGAAACTTGGAGAAAGTAGGAACAAACAGATAAGGGGTTGGTAGAATGCCTCAGACACCTGGGTCTCTGTGAGAAAAAAACTTTATTGAACGAGAAGTGGGAAAGTTTGATGGAAGGCCTTCAAATATTGGAGAAGATGGTGGTTAGGTGTTTTAGGTGTTAGGTTAGGTGGGGCCGTTGATTGGTTGTCAGGGGTAAATTCAGTGTTTTGGGGGGATGTATCACCCCCTACCCCCCTCCCCCCTCCCTGTGGGCTATGATGGTGGTGTCGCCATTTGTGTATATTTTATGAATAATATTTGTGAGATGACTGGGCTTGGCCATCAAAAGCCAAAGCCAGCTAAGCACCTGCTCCCGTCTTCAAGTAGCAACTCACTCGAATCATGCCGTATTGCTAGCATACGAAGTCAACCACTACTAACCAAGCCCTCCACCACCCAGGCCCCACCTCAACGACACCGAGTGAAAAACAAATTAGAAAACGCTCCGCCAACGTTCGACCAAAACCTATCCAGCTCAGTGTTAAATTACAGCGAGACGTTTATGAAGATTCCTCACCAACCCGCTCAATATCCCCATATCGAAGCTGGAAATCATATGCCAAATGTAATTAGCCAGGCTAGCAAACCCTTATTTGCTTTCCTCACTAACCACCACCATACAACCTGCAAATTCCCTAAACCTTCCCCAAGCAATACATTCCTGTTATGCGCCCCAACAGGCTACGCCTGTGGTTAAGCTTATTAACAATAAATACAGAATGTCCACCCAGATCAAGAAGCACCCATCCCATCATTTTAGTGCAACTAACAACTTCACAATGAATAAAAAACTTAATTCTACCATGCCCCTACTACCCCGAGAGACAAGCCCCTTAACCCCATCACAAAAAGGGTTACCGTACTACCTGACCGAAACAAGGGTAAGGTAGGCAAAATCAGGATAAATGCTTAGGAGTGCACCTCTTCCCTCAGGATAGGACTTGCAGATCTAGACATACTTGATTCGGATTAAGTCTATCCGAGCTGAACTAGCCAGTTATTCAGCTTTAAACATGCAAAACCAGTGCAAACCAGTGCTAAGCAGTGACTAAGAATAAAGAAAGAAAGAAAGAAAGGAGCTAGACTTACCTGTAGTGTGTGAAACTATCATCGAGCCCCTGTGATAAACCGAAGGACAACTACCGCAGTGACCACGTGTTCACCAGACACTCTACCATGCTTCTATTCTTCTTCCAAACCTTTAAGTGCTCTTTGTTTAGTAATTATAACTATGATTTCAACTAGGGTTAACTTGATATGTTGTGGTTCACGTTAACGTAATATTGAAGATTATTTATTCCTCCCTCCTAGGTACCCGTCGCTCGATTTAGAGGGAACACTACACACCTCTATCTGTGGGATAAATATATATATACCTCTTCGAATATAGGGCCCTATATTCTTTATGGAGAAATATAGATAGGTTTGTCCGGGAATAAATACATGCATATTTACACGTCAAAACCAGTGAACACTTATTCAGATCTTGTTTTATGTAATATCATCATTGGGTACGTAAATCATAGATAAGTTGTTCACAGAGTGTTTTCTCAATCAGTCTCTTAATTTGACTATTATTATTATCACGCTTTATGAAGTATAATTCATTTTGTGAATTATTTGAGTTACTTTAACTATGTTATTCACGTCGCATTAACTTATCATCCGACGAGAAATCTCAGTCACGCATACATGACTAAATTCTATCTTTAACCCGTTCATAAATTTATATTCATAATTATTACCCTTTGAGTTATTTGAGTTTAATCACCTGTCTAAGTTGAATTAACGTATAGTTTATTCGAAGATCAAACTAGGTCTTATTTTACATACCATAAGTGCCACGTGTATGCTATCGCAGTAACTAATATCTACTCCTGGTGGAAACTTACCTCGCATTTCCCCGTTTTGTATCAAGACACTGTTTATTGTGTTTGAGACTTAACTTCTGTGTATGATTATTTGTATGTTCTGATAGTAACATCTTCGTTATTTGTATGTTCTATTAGCAACCTTATTTTGTAAGTTTCATCTAGATTACTATTATTCTAGTGAGCATGTAATCGTTGTATATTTTATTCGATGATTGATCGTAAGCCTTATCAATATATATGAGGACCGATCTTTATTTTGATTCCATCATTACTGAATTGTACCCTAGCTATTAAGTGAATAAAACTTGTGAAACTTGACTGTGTAATTTGTGTCCATTGATTATTATCATTGTTGTGAAACTGAAGTTCGTTATCTCCCAGTGAGAGAGTTTTAGATTGACGTAGTTCTTAAGGTGGAAAACGCAATCACTATAAAGCACGTTAAATTATAGCGTCGCATAACAATTTGAGTATACTGAAATCTTTAAAGTACAAATATGAAAATGAATGAAATATTAATATCCAGGAAAAATCAATGTCTATGATGAATCTCCATTCGAATTGTTGTATTCGATTAATGAAAATAGCTAATTTTCCTTATCTAGCAAGGTGTGCCCGTACTCGATAGAGTAGTGACCTGAATGTATTTTACCATGTAATGTGACTTTTCACTAACCGATGGCATATTAAGATATTTTAGGTAATCATTAATAGCATATGTTCACTATTATCTCACTGTTAAATGTAACCTCTCACTATCACCTATTTCCCAACTCTTTACAACCACCAAAACCATGTCTCACACAGCCTCTCTCCCCCACCAGTCTGCCCACTTCACTGTATCCCATAAAATCTCCTCCAACCGGTTTCAATTTCCATCGGCTTTGTCTAGCTCTCGTTTCCCTCCGGTCTCACCTATCTCTCTCTCTCAGTTGATCTCTGCATATATATGTTCTCTCTTCCACCATCCAATCTATCTGACAGGCCAAAGTAGCCCAAAGCCATCACAAATTGGACTTCTTCAGTGAACCACACCAATTTTCTATGGTACAGTTCTGTACAAGGACATTGTTGCAAATGTAAACAATTATAGGTCTAATTAATTATAGGTCTAAAAACAAATACTATTTTGAAATGCATATATAAAGCCCATTTGTGTTTTGTAAAGAAGATGAAATGCCAAAATGTCTTATAATTTTGTAGTAATATAGCAAATATATAGAAAGTATAAAGGCATAATACTTCAAAACTCAAATGTAATACTAAACCATTATTTTAAAGTGTATTAGAGCAGTACTTAGTGTTTCTTCATTCTAATTGGAGTTAATCCATTGTATGAACTCCCAATTATTGCAGCCAGAATAATTTAGTTTTAAATTTTTCTCTGAAGCAATTCAACTCTTTTTGGAAATAATATGTCAATCTATTGTAAGTTTGTTTTTCCCTTGTCTTGATCCTCATGCTCATCACTTTAAGCCACTGTTGTGTGTTCCTCGTTGAATTGTTCCCATTTCCCCCAAAACAAATGAGTATTACACGTTATACTTAGGATTATATATAGGCCTAGAAACATTAATACTACTCTCGTATAGGTTTTAAGTGATATACTTGCAGTGGAACAAATAATGGAATGAATTTCAGCAGTCATCTGTACTTTCCTTCCTCAGTTCAAACTGATGTCAAAGTCATCACCGGGTCACTTAACCCTTTCACGCATATGACGCGATTTTTGAGCCGATTGGGGATACTTTAAAGCCTTTGTTACAATCAGGGGTATTTAGAAACCTTTAGTTTAGTTACTTCAACCTCTGCAGTTGTCTTTGAGTTAGCTGTGGGCAGAAAACTAATTTTAACTATGCATATTTATTACCATTAGGCTAACTCATAATTTTTGGTTTACAATAATAGTTGTTAGATGAACCAAATAATGCCATTTTAAAACACAGCAATATTTTAATCCGACACTGAACACAACAATACTTCATTAATTGGTACATGTTGGCTCGACACACAAATCATTATAGCAATTGTGTGCAGAACACTTTATGGTAACTTGGAACTCTCTCATAATACACTATTCAACGAAAATACAATCTCCTTCATAATATTATTGTTTGTATAACAGCAAACCAGACACCGTGCTTCTATTGTTTTATATCCATTATGCAGAACACACACCTTCTGACACAATATGAAGCTCATAATTTCATAATGAAGTAATCATTAATATTATATGATGACAAATGGCGTGTTAATTGCCACGGCAGGAATTAAGCGGGAAGGGAGATATATGTTCTTATCATGCACATTAAGCGGGAAGGGAGATATATGTTCTTATCATGCACATTAAGCGGGAAGGGAGATATATGTTCTTATCATGCACATTAAGCGGGAAGGGAGATATATGTTCTTATCATGCACATTAAGCGGGAAGGGAGATATATGTTCTTATCATGCACATTAAGCGGGAAGGGAGATATATGTTCTTATCATGCACATTAAGCGGGAAGGGAGATATATGTTCTTATCATGCACATTAAGCGGGAAGGGAGATATATGTTCTTATCATGCACATTAAGCGGGAAGGGAGATATATGTTCTTATCATGCACATTAAGCGGGAAGGGAGATATATGTTCTTATCATGCACATTAAGCGGGAAGGGAGATATATGTTCTTATCATGCACATTTGCCCACATTAATGTTTTCATCTTCCGTGATTTTATGTACGAAAGATAAAATAGTATGATATTTATTCTCCAGTGCCGTAGTAAATTATTATGTTTAATTACTGGTGTCTTAGTTAATTAATTTGATCAGTGTACCATCTATTATCTTAATAACCTCTCTCAACAATCTTAGCAGCTTCAATACCAAATAACACATGTTCACTTACTCTAGCTATGAAACGACCTCTAGGAACCATAGCGGTAATGTGTATTTCAATTACAAAATTCCTTCCTGTGGAAGTATATCATCGTATAATCAGCCAATATGAAAGGCGCCATGATATACTGAAAGGATTATCTGTGTTATACAGTACTATTACAATATACGGTATAGTCCGTCCAAAGCTTTGCGTATTGAGTATAGCAAACAGAATATAATTAATTATATATATATGAATCTTCAGGTATAACTGAACTAAGATTAACATAATAGTCTGTACTAACCTATTCTGTGTAGGCTACCAATTATATATATATATTTGCGGAGGTAATTTAGCATCCGCAAATATATAATAAGACTTTAATCCTTCGTGGGCAGACAATATTCGTGGAATAAACAATGTGGGTTTTCGGTCACATGCAAAATATAATTTGTATTAAAAAAAACATAATACTCTTTAGTGCACTCCTAACATTTGTATGTTGAAAACTAATATATGTCTTCCTGGCACCATACTAAACACTAACTGGGGGTCCGTATTTTGTTTTGTTTTTGTTTTTTGTATGTGAGTGAGGGAGACAAAAAGCAGAGCTGCCTGTATCGAATGCCTCCCCCAGAATTGAAAGAGTAACATGGCCAAAATCAAGGGACGTTCGAGCCAAAATGCCTGGACACACGGAGTTTGAAGCAATTTAAGTCATAGGAAGAGGGAAAGACTGATGCTGGCAGAGTTCCAGAGCTCAACAGTTGAATAGAAGAAAGTCTGAGAATACTGTTTCACTCTTGGGTTGGAGAGCTGCACAGTAGGGGTGAGATTGTGTTGCAAGACGGGTACTACGTACCCTATGTAGCGGAGGTGGTATACACTGGGAAAGCTGTGAGGAACATTGATTATAGTAGCTATAGAAAAGTGAGAGATATGCGACATTGAGGCGAAGAGAGAAAAATTGCAGAGAGTTGGTGAGTGGGCGGGAGTTAATGATACGAAACGCTTTCCTTTATACTTTGTCTAGGAGTGCGGTGTGAGAAGGTCCTCCCCACACATGTGAACAATACTCAATACAAGGATGCACTGTGCCCTGTACAGAGCAAGAAGCTGTGCAGGGGTAGAGAACCTCTTGAGGCGGTTGAGCACACCCAGCTTCTGGGAGGCTGCCTTAGCAAGACTGGTAATATGTTCCTTCTAAGTGAGAGCAGAAGAAAAAGAGACACCGAGAATATTGAGAGATGACGGCGGATGTATTTTTGTATTGTTGAATTGCAAGGGATAGTACTCTGGGAGTTCTGAACGGGTAGTAAGATGAAGAAATTGTTTTTTGGAAGCATTAAACTCAACCAGGTTTTCTCTGCCCCAATTGGAAATAGTAGTTAGATCAGAAGATAGCTGTTGCATGGCTTCATTACGTTTGCCTTTGAGAGATTGCTGGATGCCCCATCCAGCAATCTCTGTTCAGAAAAACTAATTGAGTAGTGTAAGGTAGAGTCGTCTGAGTATGAATGGATGGGACTGGAGGTACAGTTGAGAAGATTATTTATGAAAATTAGAAAGAGAATGGGAGATAGGACAGAGCCCTGAGGAACACCGGAGTTGATAGGATGAGGATGTGAGCAATGCCTGTCCACAGCCACAGCTATGGAATGGCTGGAAAGGAAATTAGAGACAAAGGCACAGATGGAGGGATAGAAACCGAAGGAGGGTAGTTTAGAAATTAAAGATTTGTGCCAACTCTGTCGAAGGCCTTCAATATGTCTAGTGCAATAGAAAAGACCTCACTGAAGTCCCAAAAGAAGGGTGACCAAGAGTTAGTCAGATATGAAAGAAGATCACAAGTAGAGCGACCTTTAACCCCTTACGGACGGGGATGTTTGTAACTTCTACTACCTGCCTGGCGGGTATATTTACCCTAAATGAGCTTCATTCCATGCTCTTTTTCATGCATAAACAAGAGCCAGAGTTTAATACAATTATGTACCCATCAAAGGGTGATAATAGAGCTTTCCAATGACACCTGAATCATCCTTGTACGACCACGGGTATTGTTGCAACAATTGCGCAACACAAGGGCAAATACCTTAAAATACAGTAAATTTCTGAGTTTTTCTCTTGTCTCGCGAGGCCAGGGGTGTGGGATGTTGTGGTGGGGAGCTCGTCACCTCGCTCGGTCAATGCCGAGTGGTCAGAGCCCGCCTATCGTCCTCCCAACGCGTGGACTCTCTCTCAGAGCCGATAATGTGCTCAACATCCCACTCGGATATTGTCGGGCCCTGCAGGGGTGGCCATGGTTCTCTCGCCCGACGTATGTGGGGCCCCGCGGCTGAGGTGGTAAGAAAGCCATACTGGCGAGAGTAGATTATGAGAAGAGAAATGCTTAAGATATTTGGAAGCAATAATAGTTTTAAAAACTTTAGAGATACAAGAGATGAGAGCAATTGGACGATAGGTGGAGGGTTGAGAGCGGTCACCCTTCTTTGGGGCAGTTTGAATGAGAGCAAACTTCCAACAAGAAGGGAAGACGTTAGAGGAGAGAGAGACTAAAGAGTTTGCCTAGGCAGGTAGTCAGCACGAAAGCACAGTTTTTTAGTACAACAGGAGGAACACCATCCGGACCGTACGCCTTCTTAGTATTAAGCCCATTGACTCAAGAGGGTAGAATTGAATTGATAAAATTTATGCACAAAGGCCAAGCACTGGGACCTGTAGAGATCATTCAGCGGTACATCTAAAAATTAAAAGATCATCACAGGAATTTCAAAATTTAAAACGCATTAAGATAGCAAGTAGCGGTACATTAAACGTATAAAATTTCAATAAAGAAATATCAAAAGTAAAAATCACTGTTTAAGTAAATATCATAAAAAATACCGCAATCCAATAAATACGATCAGAGCTTAAAAACATCTGCATCTTGGCCAAGAATGTCAGACTGGGAAAGGAAAGTAAAACCGACAAAGCATCTGGGAAATGAGTAATTACAACAAGAGGTTAGAACGTGGCTTACAGACAGTACCTCATCAGACACAGAACACAGCGGTGGGCGATCATTATGTAATATGTATTTGTGAGTCATATATGCGTGACCAATACGCAACTTTGTGAGAACTACTTCCGTACATCTACCTAAGTGAACGGGTGATAAGTCTCAAAGCTTCACAGAAGGATGAATGGCTTTAAGTTTTTGGTTAGTGCTAATGAGGGAAGACAACCTCAACTGCCACCTCCCTCGAATCAGCAACCGGACACTGCATTTCAAATCCTCAGAGGGGATCGAGAACCGGCCCACACACTCTAGTACACCCTCTTTTGCTGCTGTGTCAGCCTCCTCATTGCCCTGGATCCCCACATGAGCTGGGACCCAATAGTAATTAATAATTTTGTGACGAGATTCTAAGCGATAAAGCCATGCCTGGATTTCCTGAACCAATGGGTGAATAGGAGAGTAAACTTGAATGGCAGAAAGAACACTCTGTGAATCAGTGTAAACAGTGAAATCCGTTCCAGTGGAGTCGCGTGCCACTTTCAAAGCATGGATAATTGCATACGCCTCCGCAGTAAAGATTGAGGCAACCCCAGGCAATCGAGCAAGGCGAGTGGCGTCCTTAAAAACCACCGCACAACCCACACCTGATGCCGTTTTCGACCCATCTGTGTATAATGCTGAAGTAGATTTATGGACTTGGGAGTGATCCAGAAACATGGCCTTTGCTGCAGCTGGAGATAATTTCGCCTTGTAAATGGGAAGAATGCATACCGACGGAGAGGGGAGAACCCACGGGGCAAACGAGGTTAACTTGACCTCCCTTATTAAATCGGAGTTCAAATGAGAGTCGTTCAACACTTCCCTCATGCGTATCTGGAGAGGCTTGGGGAAGCTTTTACGTGCCTCATACCGTGGAAGGAAACGGCTATCGGTGACCGAGTGATAAGCAGGATTATTAGGGGAACTGCGAACTCTAAACATTAAACGTAATCCAAGCTCTTCCTTACGGAGATCCAGAGGCAATTCCCCTGCTCCAGCATACATGCTTTCTGCAGGCGATGTACGGAAAGCACCTGTGCATATCTTCATGGCTGAATTGTGTACCGGGTCCAACAACTTTAAAGATAGACTTGCTTGCCGAAGAATATATCTGACAGCCATACTCCAATTTAGATCGGCACAGAGCATCATAAATCCTGAGTAGGGATGAACAGTCTGCACCCCAGGACTTATAACTAAGCACTTTCAGGATGCATAAGGACCGCATAACACTCATCTTAAGATCAAGAATATGTTCCATCCAAGTAAGACCGCTATCCAGAGTGAGCCCTAGGAATTTGACTGAACTTTCATACGGTAAAATATTACCATCAAGAAGGTGCGGCACAACCTGAGTTTTTTTCCTAGAAAACTTTATTGCCACAGTCTTCTGAGGGGAAAAAGTGAAACCCCACTCATTCGCCCACTGGACTGCCAAATCGATGGCTTTCTGCTAGTGTCGTCTAGCCATATCGGGATCAGCCGCTGAACAATATATCGCATAGTCATCTACAAACAGGAGAGCAGTTGAAAGACGACTAGGTGGGTTCGACCTGGAAGTTACGGAGGAAGTGGAGGAGATGAGCAATGTGTTTAAGGAAGAGATCTGTGCAGCATGTGAGGAGGTGTGTGGAGTGAGGAGAAGAGGGAGGGGAGTGAAAGGTACAGCATGGTGGACAGAAGAGGTAAAAATAGCTGTGGAAGAAAAGAAGAAAGCATATAGAGAGTGGTTGGGTAGTAGAGGGAATGAAGATTCCGAGAGACAGAAACGAGCGAGGTACGTGGAGAGAAAGAAGGTGGTGAAGAGAGTAGTGAAGGAAAGAAGAGAAGAGTAGATGAGGAATTTGAAAGGAATCCGAGTGTAAAATGGAGGGAGAGTAAGAAATTGTTCTGGAAAGAAGTCAAGAAAGTTAGGGAAAGTAGCAAGGGAAACAGTAAGGGTGTGAAAGATAAGAATGGGAGAATGCTAGCCGAGAAGCAAGAGAGAGTCGAAAGATGGAGGGAGTACTTCAATGAGTTGCTAAATGTAAGGAATGAAGAGCCAGCAAACATAGTTGGATATGGTATGGGAGGGAGAAGAAGAGAAGCAGTGGAGCATGAGGTGGGGATCAGGAGGTCAGAAGTGTAGGAAGCCATGAAAAGAGTGAAGTTGGGGAAAGCACCAGGAACAGATGGAGTGTGTGGGGAAATATTGAGGTATGGTGGCGAGATAGTGATCGAATGGGTATGGAAAATGTGCAAACTAGCATGGGAGAAGGGGAGTGCACCCGATGACTGGAAGACTGGCATAATAGTCTCCCTATTAAGGGCAAAGGGGAAAGAGGAGTGTGTGGTAACCACAGAGGAATATGTCTTCTAAGCGTAGTAGGGAAGGTATACAGTAGGGTAGTGATTGGGAGAGTGAGAGTGAGAACGGAGAAATGGATAGGCAACGAGCAGGGAGGTTTTAGGAACGGAAGAGGATGTGTAGATCAGATTTTTACCCTGAATTGTGTTGTGGAGAAATATCTGGAGAAGAAACAAAAGGTGTATGTTGCCTTTATGGACTTGGAGAAGGCTTATGACAGAGTGGATAGAGAAGGTTTGTGGAAAGTACTTAGAATATACGGAGTAGATGGCAAGTTGCTGAAAGCAGTGAAGAGTATGTATAAAGGAGTACAAAGGAGTACAAAGGAAATCAAGCAACAACAGGTCTAGTGACCCTTCTAGGCTGCTTGTCCTCCAAAACACTGAGGATCAAGTGTCCAAACAGTGGTTTAGAGTGGGTAAGGGAACATTGGAAAGGGAACTACTGCCCTAGAACTAATGTCCGTGGCAGGATTAGGAAGTTAGTAGGGGACAGATGGGTTAGTAGCTGAGGGGGGGATAAAATAAAGTTATTCATTTACAAACGCAGTCAGTCGCGGGTTTCATGCGAGATATTTGTCTAAGCGGAGTTTAAATGAATCAACGGTGCTGCAGTCTATAATGTCTCGGGGAAGCCCATTCCACAAGTTGACAACTCGATTGAAGAAGAAATTCTTAGATTCGTGTGAGTTAAAAGATTTACCAATAATTTTGCAACCGTTTCCCCGCGTGTAATTAGATTGGTCGATAGTGAAGTACTTACTACAGTTCATATTGTCGATGCCTTTGATGATTTTGAACACTTGAATTAAGTCACCTCTTAATCTGTGCTGGGTTAAAGGAAATAGATTTAATTCTCTAAGACGCTCTTCGTATGGTTTGTTCTTTAGGCTAGGTATCATTTTGGTAACTCTACGTTGAACTCATTCTAGCTTGTTTATATCTTTTTGGTAATAAGGGCACCAGGATTGAACGCAGTATTCAAGAAGAGGGCGGACTAAGGAATTGTAAAGGGTTAGGATAACTTCTTTGGATTTATGCTCAAATGACCTGCCTATAAAGCCAATTATTTTGTTTGCCTTCTTAACAACTTCTGAACATTGTTGACTCGGTTTTAGGTTACTCGATATTATTACTCCCAGATCGATTTCTCTGTTTACATTCTTAAGCTGAGTGCCATTCATCGAATAGTTTGCTTTCTCATTTAGGTATCCGATATGTGGTACTTTACATTTATCATTTGCCAAATTTGGGCCCAACATGACAATTTATCTAGATTGTGTTGCATATCGTCAACTTGTTCTTTTGAGAGTACGCTATTTGCAATTTTTGTATCGTCAGCAAATTTCGAGATTGTACAGGTGAGACCCTCATCTATGTCGTTGATGTAAATTAGAAAGATAATTGGTCCTAGTACCGATCCCTGGGGTACCCCGCTACTTACATTGGTCCATTTAGATGCCTTACCGTTTATGACTACTCTTTGCTTTCTGTCGCTGAGCCTATTTTCTATCCATTTCAACACACCGTCTTGTATTCCATGCACTTTTAGTTTTAGCAGTAAACGTTTGTGGGGAACTTTGTCAAAGGCCTTTTGAAAATCAAGGTATATAATATCTACAGCTTTACTCTCATCGTAGAGGTTAAGGATATCGTGGAAGAAGTCCAAGAGGTTTGTTAAACAGGAACGTTTTTTACGAAAGCCGTGTTGAGTATCTTTAAGTAAGTTATTTGCCTCTAAGTGATTTACGAGTCTGTCTCTTATGACCGTTTTTAACATTTTACATACAATTGAGGTTAAGCTAATTGGACGATAGTTACATGGTAGGGATTTGCTGCCTGTTTTGAATATCGGTGTTACGTTGGCTAGCTTCCACTGATCAGGCATAGTCCCAGACTGCAAGGATTCATTGAATAGCAATGTCAGTGGTTTGGAGAGCTCATCCTTAGCTTCCTTTAGAACTCTAGGCGAGATTGTATCAGGTCCAGGCGTTTGATTTACCTTGAGTTTATCTAAATAATTCAATACTTCTCTCTCTGTAATGGTGATATTGCTTAGAACATCTGAATTATCAATCTGAATCGGCGATGGTGTAGGGATATCACTGAGGTCTTCGGTTGTAAAAACTGATGCAAAGAAGGTATTGAGGGCATTACTCATTTGTACTTCGTCTTTGGTGTATTCTCCATTTTCATCGACTAACGGTCCAACAGTTGAAGTAACTACTTTTTTCTTTCTGATATAACTATAGAATTCTTTCGGGTTTGTTTTACTTTGATTCACAACATGTAACTCCAGGGTCTTTTTACTTTGCTTAATTAACTTTTTGGCTTTGCGTCGTAGCTCTACAAATTTCACCCTTTCTTCGTCATTTTGTGAGGATTTTAATCTATCATTAGCAAATTTTTTAGCAAGCAGACCGTCTGAAATATCTTTATTCCACCATTTGGGCTTATCATTATGGCCTGGACGCCGTATTTTCGATAGTATGCAGTCTTGCACTGCCTTAAGGTAAGTGGTTGTGAAACACTCCCAAGATGTATTTATGTCGTTATTGTTAGTCAGAAAGCTCCAGTCAGTTTCTTTAAGCTTTGATTTAAGGTTATGAAAATTTGCTTTCTTGAAATTAGGGACTTTCTCAATGCTGCTATTTGATTTGTTACTAGTAAACTTTAAAGTGAAAGTTATCGTACGATGGTCGCTGTTACTGAATTCATCACCAACATTCAAATTCTCTATTAATTCTTCTTTTGTTGCGAGTACAAGGTCAAGCACATTATTACCACGGGTTGGAGATTGTACAAATTGAAAAATGAACTCGCTTGCAAGTTAGCATAGAGGTCGTGTCCAGAGTGTGAAGTAAGAGTGTGAGGTAAGTTGAAATCGCCAAGAATTACGGTATCTTGTATGTTAGTTATTTCTGCAATTTGTTCATAAATTTCACTGTCAGTTTGCACTGATTGAGATGGGGGTCTGTATAATAAAGCTAGTGTTATTTTAGTTCCTCGTTTATTATTTAATAGTACGTAAGATATGTCTATATTCGCAATTTGAGGTTTTGACATTAAGACGGGATTAAGACTTTCCTTTATAAAAAACAGAACTCCTCCTCCATTTCTATTGATCCGACTTTTCTCAAACATTGTATAACCAGGAAGCGTATATTCGGCTAAAAAGTCTCTGTCTTCCGTATTTAACCAAGATTCTGTAATGCCGATTATATCATAATGTTCTGTAAACACGATTTCCTCTAGATCTGAAAATTTATTGCATATGCTACGGCCATTTACATAAAACACCTTAAGAGTATTAGAGTTGGATGTTACCGATTGTGCATTGTCTGAATTTTCAGTTCGTATTTGACTTACGCTACCCTGTCTGGGGTCTGGTTGACCCTATTTTTTGAACGGAAATCCTTGACTGCATCGTTCAGCAGACGACCAAGACGTGCAGCTCCTACTTCATTGAGATGTACACCATCTCCTGAAAACAAAGATTTATCATAGTAAAAATGATCCCACGTGTCAACAAAGCCGATGTCCTCCTCCCTGCAGAGTTTGGCTAGTCGGCGATTTGTACTGGTAACTATGTTGTAGAATCGGTTTTCTACATCAATCCGGGGAACAATTCCTGAAATTAAGATTCTATTAGATTTTTCCTTGAAGGACCTGATCAGCCGCCGGTACTTGCAAAGTAGTTCCTCTGACCGCGTCCGTTGGACATCGTTAGATCCAACGTGGATGACGTACGTAGTGCTTGCGGGGGGCGAGCCTGGAAACCTCTTCCACAGCCGCAACAATGTCGTCCACGCCGCCACCTGGGATACAGAATCGCTTTCTGGTCCTGGGTGCCCTGGCACAGAACTCTGTTAGTTGACCATGGAGTCGCCCACAAGCCGAACTTCTTCCGTTTCCTCTTCCTCGTCAATAGCCAGAATTTTGAAGCGGTTTTGGCATGTTGTCGGGATGACCTTCCTGGTACTGGTACTGGGATGCACATTGTTTCTCACTAACTGAAAATTGTCCTGGGGGGGAGTGAGAGTAGAGTCATTTTTATTTTCTGCAACATCTAAGGTAGCTGCTGCTGTGGGTACCGGTACCGGTACTGTATGCACTGGAATGGCGGTTGACATCGTAGTGGTTTCTTGGGCCGAGGGCACTCCTACGTTGAGTGTGGCAAATTCTTGAAGGGATTCAAGCTTCGTAGTCAGGGCATCGATCTTGCGGTGAGCTGCATTCAATTCATCCACAATCTTCTCTCGGAGCTGGCAAAATCTACAAATATGGACATCAGTATCAACAAACATGGTAGGGCCAAATTTACCGGAACAACACCTGCAGGTTCGTTGCGGCGCCATGACGATATAATCACAATATGCCTGAAAATCACACAAATTTATGGTAGCAAAATGGTACAATTAAAGCCTGAAAATCACAAAAAAATTATGTTAGCAATGTGATACAATTAATTCCTGAAAATCACACAACATTTTGTTAGCAATATGATTAAATTAATATGCCTGTATGAGGGGGCAAAGGTGGCAGTACGTGTGGAGAGTGAGCAGAGCGAGTTCTTTGACCTGAAGGTTGGTTTGAAACAGGGGTGTGTGATGTCCCCGTGGTTGTTTACTGTATATATGGATGGAGTCATGAAAGAAAGACTATCAAGAGCAGTGGATGTTGGTGTATTACTGAAAAGGGAGGGAAATGAGTGGAAGCTGCCTATACTGCTGTTTGTGGATGATACAGTTCTGATGAGCGATAATGAATGGGAGCTGCAGGGTTTGGTAAAGGAGTTTGGAACAGTGTGCGTAAAACTGAATTTGAAGGTAAATGCGGGGAAGAGCAAGGTTATGGTATTCGAAATGGGTGAAGACACAGAGTGTGAGGTGAAGTTGAACGGTCAGGCTATGGAGATCGCCAGCTCTTTTAACCCAGCAAGTGCGGATCTCCTTATAAGAGGTTTACCGGTGCGCTGCGGATCTCCTCATATAATCCAGGGCCTAAAAAAAAAACATTTAAATCAGCCCAGTATCATTTTTTTTTTTTTTTTGTATTGCCCCTTGGCCATGCCAAATATCACTCCTCCACATCCCCTCCTTCCCCCGCCCCCCCCCCCCCTTCAATTATCACCTATTCTCCCTCTTATTCCCTTATTCTTAGGTATATTTTCGTGCTAACAATAGCGAGTTACTAGCAGGCTGTGCTCATATGTGTTACCAAGCGAGTGCAAGCGAGAGAGAGAGAGTATCGATCGACAGTCTCTTTCCAGATGTGGGGAGGAGTGGAGGAGCGGGAGGCTGGCTCAGCCATAAGTTATGTAAATCCCGGCCTCTATCGCCGATTTTGACCATCCAAACGCTGTTTCCACTTGTTTTATTGTTGTAACAGGTTAATACCTTTATAATAAACGTAAAATAGGCGCATATGGATAATGTTACGAACTGGCACTCGGGTACACAAGGGCTCTCAATCAGGACTCTAATACGGCTCGCTGCCACAACGGAAACACACGATCCCAACCCCTGAGTACTGCCAGCCGAACAAAAAACACCAATACCCTCCAGAGTTCAATCTGCTATAACGGGGTATACAAGAACTCGGTACTAGTGTTCAACAACAGACCGAAGTAATCCACCCTTGACTATGAACTTAAGAAGTCCACCACCCTCTACTTCGGATCGGCACTATTACGTTACGTTAATTAATAGTCCTTAAGCATCGAGCAAGGAATCTTCTGAAAAAAGTTAGATGCTTCTCAGATGCTCGTAAGAAGTACGTATCGGATTTTGAACAGTAATTCAATAAGCAAAAACAATGGCAATTAAATACTATTAAAGGCTTAAATTGGCATAAGAATAATTAAAAGAATATGCAATAGTAAATGGCAAACATTAAAAGGAAGTACTCCGCAAATGCAACGGCAATAGCCTACTCGGATTGTGCTCGTGGGCCACTAATCACTAAAGTAGCCAAGCTTGCAACACATGAAATCAATAGTGCATAAACAATATCATACATAAGGAAAGCTTCAATACTATTCTGTATCTACTAATCGAGTAAAGTCTAGCTGGGGTACTGTAGGCAAAAAGGTAGCAGTGACTGAGCAAAAACGGCTTGTAGCCTAGCGAAGTCCTCATGACTGTTTAAAGTATTACGTTAAAACTAACAAGTGCACTTTGAGAAATCCAGATCCCTTGTATCTGGTTTTCTCCCAGCTCCTTGACAAAGTAAAAACAAACTGTTAATAAAATACAGGGTGGTTAGGCTCTTGCCCTCACGCACTGTAAATTATTAACTCAACACAGTCAGCCGCGAAGACAACCTAGGCTTCACTAAACCGAAACGAGTATGCAGGTTTATCGCTTAACCACTGCATCAAACAACAACTCGTAACACAGAAAAGCCTTACCCCAGTCTAGCATTACCTAGACTAGCAGAAAACAGGAATAATAATAATAACACACAGGGAAATGCATATACAAGTGCAACAAACATAAGTCAATCCTATTCTAAGTCAACCCTTCCAAAATAGGCTATCTAATAGGCAAGTATCTCGTGAGAACTCAAGCGATAATACGTTGGCTGACTAGCTCTGCACCAACGGGACCATGGAAGTTAAACAGGGCAGGGAAAAGAGGAAATAAGAATGTAAGGTAGTAGAGAAAGTTCCCATCAGTCAGAAGAATATAAATAGTTAGCAAGGGAAATGAGAAGTCGCTCTGCCTAATGAGTTCTGATGAAAAAATGGCTAGACTTCCCTTTTATACCCGGCCCTCTAGTGAGCCCAACGTGAACTACTAAGGACCGCCCACTGACAACCATTACGTAATTTCTCTCTCTCCTCTGGGATACACAAAGGCTCCCCTAGCACTGAGGGAGGGAGGAATGCGAGCGAGTTAGGCCTACCTCCTGCCTGGCGTACCCACTGACACCTAACTGTGGCTGTTTCTCTTCCCATCATTACAAATAAGTTTTACACACAACACTTATAACTAATGATATAAAATAGAACTCGTTGACTCAGATGAAAACAAAATACATATTCATAATACTTATAGTACAACGGCTCACACGAACTAAGTTAGGAAACTCTACATAGACTACAGCCAAAGTTCCTGCCCTGACGATCCTAGCGAGAGTGGGGCATGACTAGGCATTCTGTACAGCATGCTCACACGTGGACATGCGTCACACCTCCCCCAAGATTTTACTCGCTCAACCCTGAGCAAAAATCTGACAAACACAGAACCCCATCAAGCCCCTCACACCCAGCGACCGCATGGCACTAAATCAAAGCTGAGTTTATCACCAAAACACATCTTATTATAAAACATTTTATAACTCCTCCCAACAATAGCAAAAAGATACAATATCATGCTCCCAGAGCGAGCTTACAGCAGCTCAGCCGTTTGATAGTTCGTGGACTACTCAAACTCTATAGGCTATGACAAACTTATACGATTACCTATATCAAAAGAAAGAGTTTTTATATGATTTTTATATTTTAATATGTTTTTTCCCGGCTGCACTATAAGGGCAGCCTATTTTCCTCCACTCATACCCACACACCTGTGATAGCCTACGACTGATCATCCACCCTTGATAAACAATCCGCGATCACATTGTCACATCCAGCAATATGACGGATGTCCAGGTTATACTCCTGCAACATCAAAGACCACCTGGTCAGTCTCATATTGCGATTGTGAAATTGATTCAGGAATCTCAAAGGGTGATGATCAGTGTAGATAACCACGACTGGGCCATAGGCTGGAACATACACCTCTTAGTGCCTGAGCGACAGCACAATCACCAGTAATTCCTTTTCTATTGTAGAATAGTTCTTTTGTACAGCATTGAACTTCTTAGAAAAGAAACTTACTGGGTGTTCCACACCTTCATTTTCTGTCTGTAGCAAGACGGCACCAGCCCCTACACCACTAGCATCTGTTGCCAGCTGAAAAGGCCTGTTAAAGTCTGGGGCCCTGAGTATCGGGTTAGTACATAGCAAATGTTTCGCCAAAGTGAAAGCCTTTTCACACTCAGGTGCCCACAAAAACTTTTTGTCTTTAGATAACAAATCTGTGAGAGGTGCCAACACCGTTGAGTAACCTTTCATGAAGCGTCTGTAGTAGCCTATCATACCCAAGAATCTCATAATCTGCTTCTTGGTTGTTGGGTGCGGAAATTTATTGATAGCCTGTACCTTGTTCTGAGGAGGGCACACCTGTCCCCTTCCCACTACAAACCCAAGGTACTGCACAGTGTCTTTTACGAAGTCACACTTTGCCAAATTTACTACCAGACCTGCTTCACTAAGTTTCCAGAACAAGGTCTCAAGGTGCTCACAATGGCTCTCAAAGTCGTCATCATAAATGATTACATCGTCCAAATATACGGTGCAATTCGGAATGTCCTTTACAATTTCATTCATCAGGTTCTGAAACGTTGCTGGTGCATTCTTCAGTCCGTAAGGCAAAACATTGCACCGGTATGTACTGACGTGGGGGACCATATACCCTTTAAGTCAATCCCGTACCGTGTGCCCCCCATAAAACTACCAGCTCTGAGGGATGAGTTGGAGTATATGCTCGGTAGAGGGTTGATTGAGAAAGGCACAGTTAAGTGGACTTCCCCCGTAACACTTCAGCCTAAGCCAGATGGCAAGGTACGCTTTTGTATTGATTTCCGTAGGTTAAACGGTTTGACTCCAACTAACCCATATCCTCTTCCTCGGGTTGATGATAGTGTTGACAAGATTGGTAATGCTCGTTTTTTGTCTAAAGTAGATTTAGTAAAAGGTTACTGGCAAGTACCTTTGTCCGAGCGTGCTAAAGAGGTATGTGGTTTTGTTGTGGACGGGAGAGTAGTGAGGCCTGGGTGTTCAGCAAATACAGTGGGGTATGAACCGAACAACTGACGGATAGCATCAAACTGCGGCTCGGGCAAATGAGCTATAGCCTCGTCAGCCCTTAGGCTCGAGTTCCCCGCCCACTGATCCGCTGAAACATGTTGATCCCAGCTATCCTCCTCCGAAGCTTGACTGTGCCCCTCTCCTTCTCCACCACGGCCGCAACAAGCCAACACAGGGACAGTGAGAGGCTCAGAGGGGCGCCTCACATACTCTTTAATAAGGTTCACGTGACATAACTGGTTCTTTTTCCTCCTGTCTGGAGTGGCAATAAGGTAATCTAAGTCTGAAATTTGTTCTACAATTTATAAGGTCCAGTGTACTTCGCAGAGAGGGAGTTACCAACCAAAGGCAACAAAATTAATACCTCTTGTCCTACAGTGAACTTCCGGAGCCTCACTTTGCGATCATACCTGTCCTTCATCAAAGCTTGTGATTCTGTGATATTTCTACCTGCCATCTCCAGACTCTTAAGCATGCGCTCACGGCTTTCAAGCACATACTTTAATAATGGACAAGGCTGCACAGTCCCCTCCCAAATTTCTTTCAGCATGTTAAGGGGGACCCTGACACGGTGTCCAAAAATCAGCTCGTTTGGACTAAATCCCAGGCTCTCACCAGGTACCTCCCGAGCAGCAAACGGCACATAAGGCAATCCAAGATCCCAATCCATACCGTTGTCAGCACAATATCACCTGAGCATGCTTTTAAGTGTAGCATGCCACCGCTCAAGCACCCCTTGACTCTCAGGGTGATACGCTGACGATACTACTGCTCGTATCCCATGCTGTTGCATTGTTTGCTTGAACATGTTGGAGGTGAAATTAGATCCTTGATCAGACTGAATCTCCTCCGGGTAGCCGTACCTTGAGAAGTACCACAACAAGTTACTGACTACCGTCTTAGCCATTCCATTTTTCATAGGGTATGCATCGGGGTATCTAGTGGCAACATCCATTATGGTTAACAAAAATGTATTTCCAGCCTTAGTGGGAGGGAGTGGACCAACCATGTCAACAATAATTTTACTAACGGGTGGCCCAATCACAGGAATAGGGTGTAACGGAGCCTTAGGAATAACTTGGTTCGGTTTCCCGACACGTTGACAAATATCACACAAGTTTATCCATGAGACTTCATCCCCAGCCACCAACACAATTTCCCCAAAGCCGCCACCGTTTTCTTGGCACCCAAATGTCCTGATAATGGAGAATCATGAGCCAACCTAAGCAAACTTTCCCTGCAGCCCTCTGGCACGACCAGCTGGTCAACTGTACCTGATCCGCCCTCCCAGTTCCTTTTAGGATCTTGATATCGGTGGTATAAAATTCCATTAACGAAAAAAAAATCCCCTGCCTTTGCATCCCTATCTTCTTCTAACTCCACATCCCCATTGGTACACTGCAAAACCTCTGGATCCTCTAATTGCAACTTTCGAATGTCTGTGGGAGCCATCATGTCTAACTGCTTGGTCAGCAACTCATGCCCTCCCTCAACATCCAACTTAGACATCCGGTTTTCTCGCTGCAGGTAACGGTGCTGTCTCTGAGTCTCTGCCTCCTCCACTACTTTACCAACTGTGATAGGCACTGGAGTTACAACAGACTCGGTCAAAGGTCCTGCTATTGGGTCTTTTGGGAGAGCCACTGGTTCTAAACTCTTCAAACTTTTCCCAGCCTTCCGCTTCTCCTTAATTCCCTTCCTCCGCTGTTCTGTGGCCTGGGAAATAGGCTGTGATACCTTAAATGCTTGGGAACGAGTTACCACACATGCCATCTGTTGGCGTTGACAACTCACTACCCACTCTTGTTCCTCCCTACTCACGTCGGCCGGCCTCTCGGCAACGACTATGGGTGGAACTTCTAAAGTAGGCACCGCAAAGTCGTTGCCGAGAAGAAGGTCGACGCCCTCCACTGGCAATTTCTCAACGATCCCAACATCTAAGTCCTTAATCACACCATCAACTTCCAGCTCCACACGAACCAACGGGTATGACCTGGTCGCATTAATACCCTGAACAACAACCACCCGTGCCGCATTAATTGGTCGCCCCGTGAAATTCTTCAAAAGTGTCTGTGAAGCTCCAGTATCACGCAAAACTTCCACCTCATGCTGGCAACCCGCCCAACTTACCCTACCGGTCCCTCTATGGGCGCAAAAGACATCACGGACAGGGGACGAGCCTTCCTGAGTCTTATACATAGCCTGTGACCCTGCCGCTGGCAAACTACCCTGGGTAAATCCAGACGACATTTCAGCCACACCTATGCTGCGCACCAAAGACACGGCTGCAGTTGGCGGCATACTAGGACAAGATTTTGCATAATGCCCCTTCTTTCTACAATGAAAACATTCCACTTCCCCTATCGGTCTATTCCGATAAGGGGCGGAGTTCTGACCCTTCTGTAGTCTTTGGTTCAGTCCTGGTATCTTGGCTTTTAAACTGAGGTTTATATCTATAGTGATTGTCCTGAGCTCGAGGGTTTGGAGTATCGCGCCCCTTGGGAACTGCATCAACACGCCTTACAGATTCACATCCCCTGATTAGCGACAACCTGAGGTCAGCCATCTCAGCTGCCTCTTGAAGAGTTCTTGGGTTCTTTTCTTTAATATTTAAAGTCATATCTGCACCAGTACACTTATAAAACTGCTTGAGCAGAAACAGCTCAGTCAACTGTTCTGCCGTCTCAGCTTTCTCAGAACGTGTCCAGTTTTTAAGTGCATCTTTTAAGTCCCGGGAATGTTCAAGAAAGGTCGCCTCCCTAGTCTTTGTAACACCCCGAAACTTCAATCGATATGTTTCCGGTTGCAACTCGTATGCCCGTAGGACAGCTCTCTTCAATTCTGGGTAGTCAATGCAAGACTCTAAAGGCAGTGCATCATAAGCCTTCAGACCCTTACCCGTAAGTCTTGAGGAGACTAGAGCTGCCCACTTCTCTTCAGGCCAATTATGCTCCCTACACTTCTTCTCAAAACGATTAACAAATTCTGTGACTTCAGTTTCACTAAATACCGGCACCAATTCGACTAAGTGGGCCAAGGACTGTTCTCTTACTTGGCTCTCACGGCCCATCCGAGTCCCTGTCGACTCTACACGAGTCTTATCTAAATCTAATTTAGCACAATATTTCTCCGAGTCGTACCTAAGCTCAGCTTCATGCCTCCTAACCTCAATCTCATGCCTCCTAGTCTCATTCTCCTGCTTCCTAGCCTCAATCTTAGCAAGCTCAAGTCTAAATACCATATCTGGAGACAGGCAGGAAGAGGGAGCTGCCACTACTGAAGGAGGGGGGCAAAAACTGGGGAACCACCACGTGCACCACCCGAGGGCACTCCAATCTGCCAATTCTCATCCCTCTGTGGGAGAGTGCTAACCTCCGGTAACTGAGTGGACGGCACTGTGGGAGTCGAGTGAGAGGGGATCTGGGGAGGAACCCCCCCAAACGCCCTCTCCTCCGAAACCCCATGTCGCCCACGCAACACCCAGGAAATCAGCTCCCCCTTGGACATCCCTGCTACATTGGAAATGCCCAAAACCTTGGCTATCAGGTGCAAGCCACAAACATCCACCCCCGTCAGCCTCTCCTCCATTACGTGGTACCGCTTACTCACAAAAACTCTAGCATCCTCCTCACTGGTTACTAACGGCACACCTTCAAATGACATCTCTCGCTCATCGTCAGTGCTAATGCACGACATACTGAAGTCCACAAAAAAATTCTCGAGACAAAAGTGTTAAACTTCCTATGCAAGCACTAATTACTAAATTAACTGGAGTCTCTTAAATGCTTTACTAATTGCCATACAAAAAAAATATTCTTCAATATGCACGCTAAAATACAAACAAACAAATGTTGTACAACTCTGCAAAAATTTATACTTTTCACAAAATCCTAAGCAAGGTCGCCATTTGTTACGAACTGGCACTCGGGTACACAAGGGCTCTCAATCAGGACTCGAATACGGCTCGCTGCCACAACGGAAACACACGATCCCAACCCCTGAGTACTGCCAGCTGAACAAAAAACACCAATACCCTCCAGAGCTCAATCTGCTATAACGGGGTATACAAGAACTCGGTACTAGTGTTCAACAACAGACTAATAAAGAGACAGGAATGATCTAGTCTGGTCAACAATCAAACCATGAAGTAAAAAACAACAATACAAAAGAATAGTGTTGGCCGAAGCCGAAGTAATCCACCCTTGACTATGAACTTAAGAAGTCCACCACCCTCTACTTCGGATCGGCACTATTACGTTACGTTAATTAATAGTCCTTAAGCATCGAGCAAGGAATCTTCTGAAAAAAGTTAGATGCTTCTCGGATGCTCGTAAGAAGTACGTATCGGATTTTGAACAGTAATTCAATAAGCAAAAACACTGGCAATTAAATACTATTAAAGGCTTAAATTGGCATAAGAATAATTAAAAGAATATGCAATAGTAAATGGCAAACATTAAAGGAAGTACTCCGCAAATGCAACGGCAATAGCCTACTCGGATTGTGCTCGTGGGCCACTAATCACTAAAGTAGCCAAGCTTGCAACACATGAAATCAATAGTGCATAAACAATATCATACATAAGGAAAGCTTCAATACTATTCTGTATCTACTAATCGAGTAAAGTCTAGCTGGGGTACTGTAGGCAAAAAGGTAGCAGTGACTGAGCAAAAACGACTCGTAGCCTAGCGAAGTCCTCACGACTGTTTAAAGTATTACGTTAAAACTAACAAGTGCACTTTGAGAAATCCAGATCCCTTGTATCTGGTTTTCTCCCGGCTCCTTGACAAAGTAAAAACAAACTGTTAATAAAATACAGGGTGGTTAGGCTCTTGCCCTCACACACTGTAAATTATTAACTCAACACAGTCAGCCGCGAAGACAACCTAGGCTTCACTAAACCGAAACGATTATGCAGGTTTATCGCTTAACCACTGCATCAAACAACAACTCGTAACACAGAAAAGCCTTACCCCAGTCTAGCATTACCTAGACTAGCAGAAAACAGGAATAATAATAATAACACACAGGGAAATGCATATACAAGTGCAACAAACATAAGTCAATCCTATTCTAAGTCAACCCTTCCAAAATAGGCTATCTAATAGGCAAGTATCTTGTGAGAACTCAAGCGATAATACGTTGGCTGACTAGCTCTGCACCAACGGGACCATGGAAGTTAAACAGGGCAGGGAAAAGAGGAAATAAGAATGTAAGGTAGTAGAGAAAGTTCCCATCAGTCAGAAGAATATAAATAGTTAGCAAGGGAAATGAGAAGTCGCTCTGCCTAATGAGTTCTGATGAAAAAATGGCTAGACTTCCCTTTTATACCCGGCCCTCTAGTGAGCCCAACGAGAACTACTAAGGACCGCCCACTGACAACCATTACGTAATTTCTCTCTCTCCTCTGGGATACACAAAGGCTCCCCTAGCACTGAGGGAGGGAGGAATGCGAGTGAGTTAGGCCTACCTCCTGCCTGGCGTACCCACTGACACCTAACTGTGGCTGTTTCTCTTCCCATCATTACAAATAAGTTTTACACACAACACTTATAACTAATGATATAAAATAGAACTCGTTGACTCAGATGAAAACAAAATACATATTCATAATACTTATAGTACAACGGCTCACACAAACTAAGTTAGGAAACTCTACATAGACTACAGCCAAAGTTCCTGCCCTGACGATCCTAGCGAGAGTGGGGCATGACTAGGCGTTCTGTACAGCATGCTCACACGTGGACATGCGTCACAATAAGTATTAATGATATTTATGGTATGATGACGATTTGAGTTTAGGAAACAGTCTAAATACCTCCGCACAGGGAGGGGTGGCCAATACCCCACCTATGCACTTAAGAGGTTAAGTATCTGGGCAGTGTGTTGAGTAAAGATGGGACTGTGGATGAGGAGATGCGGGAGAGGGTGCAACAGGGGAAGAGGGTTGTAGGAACGTTGAAAGCAGTAACAAGAAATAGGGTGGTCAGTATGGAAGTGAAGAAATCCTTGCATAATACTGTGGTAATCCCGACACTAAATTACGGAAGCGAAGCATGGACGTTCGGGAAGAGACTTAGACCAAGAGTGAGAGCGGAGGAAATGAGTTACTTGAGAAGTGCATGCAGAGTTACATGGAGGGATAGACAAACGTATGAGGAAGTAAGAAGAAGGTGTGGTGAGGAGGTAGATGTGCTGGAAAGTGTGAAAAGGAACAACTTGAGATGGTTCGGCCATATGGAACGTATGGAAAGCGAGAGATTGACTAAGAGGGTTTACGAGAGCTAGGTGGAAGGACAGAGAGGGAGAGGTGCACCGAAGGAGAGGTGGAAGGATGGAGTGAGGAAGTATATGAATGAAGGCTGTGCTGGTTGGGAGGAGGGGCGTCGACTGACTGGGGACAGAGGTGCATGGGGGCAGTTCGTTCGTGGCCACCCCTTCGGGGTTTGCGGCGTCAGGCAATAGATAGATAGATAGATCTACAAACAATGAACTTTGCACCAATGGTTCCCTAGAAACCCTCGCCACAACACTGTTTACAGCCATTATGAAACAGAAAACACTTAGCGCACTCCCCTGAGGAACCCCCTCACGCTGCATAAGTTTATCAGAAAGACAATTCCCAACCCTTACACTGATATAGCGAGTGCGTAGGAAACTCTGGATAAACAACAGGCTCAGAGGGTAGAAAATAAATTTTTAATAGAGATTAGGATATTAGGCATAAGTAGGAGAGAGGGGGATGGAGAGGGAGGAATAGCACAGGAATCATCCAAGGTGGAGTTTCTAGCAAAAGTTTGAGGGAAGAGTTCAGCTTTGTTTGAGGTAGAAGTGATGGTTCTGCCATCAGAGTGGAAAAGGGGGTACTAAAAATGAGGAAGAAAAATTGTTGGAGAGATTTTTGGCTAGTTGCCAGAAAGCTTGGGAAGAGATAGAGTTGGATAGTTCAGTGCATTTATTATTGATGAAAGTGTGTTTGGCAAGTCGAAGAACGATTTTGCTTGATTCCGGGCAGAAACATAGGAAGAATGAGATTCTTGAGTCTTTAGGTGTCTGTACCGTTTGAATGCTTCATCCTTGATGCAGACAGCAGTAGAACAAGCGTGAATAAATCAAGAATTTTTTGAGCTTGACCGAGAGAAAGACAATGGAATGTATGCTTCCATGCCCGAGAGGATTACCTCGGTAATGCATTCAGCACTCTCCGAGGGTCCCCGGCCATGGAAGCAAAAGTAATTCCAAGGCAAATCAAAGAAGTATTGCCTAAGAGCCTCCCAGTCGGCAGCGCCAAAGTGCCACATGCGCCGCCAGTTAAGAGGATCGGGTGGCCGTACTGGAGAGATAGGACGGGTGACATATTAGTTTATGGTCGGAGGAGCCCAAAGGAGAGAAAAGATTTACAGTATAAGCGGAAGGGTTAGAGGTTAGAAATAAGTCAAGAATGTTGGGCCGATCTCCGAAGCGATCCGGGATACGGGTGGGTTGCTGGACTAACGGCTCTAGGTCGTTTAAGATAGAAAAGATGTAGGCTTGTTCACCAGGTTGGTCAGTGGAAACAGGAGAGCCATTGGTGGTGGTGAACATTGAAATCTCCTAAGATGGAGATTTCTGCGAAAGGAGAGATGGATACAATGTGTTCCACTTTAGAAGTTAGATAGTCAAACCATTTTGGATAGTCAGTAGAATTAGGGGAGAGATAGACAGCGCAGAAATATTAAGTTTGAGAGTGACAAGAAAGCTTTAGCCAGAGTTGAGAATTCAGAAGAGCCTAAGTTGGGAACACGAGAGAAAGCAAGATCGTTGCGTACAGACGCAACATTCACCTTTGGCTCGAAACTGAGGATAAGAGATAGTAGGAGGATACAGAAAAGGGTTTGCTGTTAGTAGTCCCAGACAACTGTGTCTCGGTGAGAAAGAGAAGATCAGGGTTGGGAGAGGAGAGGTGGTGTCCCACAGAGTGGAAGTTAATAGAAAGGCCACGCATATTACATAAATTATTAGTAAGAGTAGAAAGTGGTGGTCCAGAGCATTTTGGCAAGTCGTTACCAGGGGACAGACTGATGGGGGCATTTCCCCCCCCCCCCCCTGGGGACTCAGAGGTGGGTCGAGGTTTCATAATTTTGTTTTTCTTTGGAAAAGTTAGTGTAGTATGTAAGGTGTTTGTAGTATAATGTATTAGATAGGAGGAGAAGATGTTTTGGAAGGCAGGCTGCGGTTGCCCTCAATATTGATGAGACACTGAAAGGATCAGCTAGGGAGACCAGGTGGTGAAACAGTAGTTCCAGCAATCCTTATCATTCACCTAGCACTCCCCGGGAGTACCGCTCTGTTCGGCTGGTGTCTACAGCCTCCTCCTAACAATTCTGGAGGTGGGATTCCCAGTCCCAACTTCCAGGGGTGTGGGGTCGCCACATCCCTACGCCTAAAATATACATAATCCACCTACAATAACAGTAAAGTGACGGCGTCTCTTCCGTGGATTGACCTCCCAATCTACCAAGATTGGAAGCCAAAGTGTCACATTTTTCCTTTGCCCCTCAACTTTCTCTTCATAATTGCTGAGGGGCACAGAGCCCTGGGTGGGTCTTTGGTTTCCCGGGCGTTTCCGCCTTCCTCAGCTCCCCGCCATGGAGTGGCTTCGGTCACCCAGGCTTTATTGTGGTCGGCAGGGAGGGTTCTGTGGGGGCACTCGGTTATGGCCTCGGCCTTGCTCGGGGCCGTTCGGCCAGGCAGCTTGGGGAACAACAACAACAACAGTCATGGGAGGCCAGATACTGAAACTAATGTCTTCCTGGCATCATACTCAACAGTTATTGGGGGTCCGTATACATAATCCACCTACAATAACAATAACAGTCATCGGAGGCTGAGTGTTAGTGCTACTATTACTTAATTTTGTATAAAAAAAGGGGGTAAGGATGTAGTATTCGGGAGTATCGCCTGACTTATTACACTACTCGCAGCTCAGGATCTCGTCCCCATCTATTTTGACTGCCGTGGGATACAATAATAGGTTGAGGGCTTTGCCCACCCTCACCCCCCCATGACTTATTGTCATCAATGTCTACTTCAGTACCGAACTGTACTTGGTCTTCCTAATAATTTAGTTATAGCAGTGTTTACGGTACTTGTTTAAGTTCTTTCCTATTATGTAAGGGTACGTACTATAGTTATTACAACTACAATATTTTGCCTTCCCATACCATATCTATGTTATTATTGTTTTAACTTTTAATTCAACTCTCAGCATTCAATTATCACTCAAGCTAGGCCTATGGCAATTAGTTAAATGGTACAGTACTGCACCTAATAAGTTAGCTATGAACTAAAACAAAAGTAAGGTCATACCCTTTGTGATTTTCATAACATGTATGCCTTTCTTACAGATAGCGACAGGGCTGCTCGTGTCCAGAAGAGGGGTTGGAAGAGACTGGTTTTTTAAATCCTCTCTCCAGAAGGGAAACATTCAAAACGGCCAAGAACTAAACCAGCTTCATGTGCTGGTACTGCTAGTGTACAAGATACATTCAGTGATATGCAGCCTATAGCCTCCACATCCTGCTCTCCAGATACAATGCCTCCTCCAAAGCAGCCAAGAATGGAAGATGCTTTAGGTCCAGACTCTCTACATGATGCACCCTGCGACATGCAGCCTAAAGGCTTCTACATCAAGCTCTTCAGCTCATTATAGCTTCCTGGATGTTCTGTTAACTGGTAAGCTTGGCACATTGGCCAATTTTTTTATCATCTCTGTCCTCTAATCCTTCATTTGTTTTTGTCTTCTTACTTGCATCTGTAGATATCCTGGCAAGGGTTGTGTATCACTTCACACACTGTTATTTTCATGCCTAATCTAACCATTTTTTATTCCAAAATTATGGCATAGATCATGAAAACAACCTTAAGCTAACCTACAGGGTCGTATTAAGGCATAGGCCAACTGGGCCTCCTCGATGTTGGGGGCCCCACGCATTTGAGAGAATACCCTGCTTAGTAACCTAGCATTGTTTTGGGGGACTGATTAGTCCATGTCCATCATCCAAGCTCTTTGATTATTTGTACCTGGTGTATTGTTTTAAGTGCATTCTATTTGATTACATTATATAAATATCATGAAGGCTGAAGACATACCACACGAGATTGCACTGGCAGATATATTCTACACTGACATTATCAATAGAAGCATGCTTTGAGCAACTAGAATCTTTACCTGGTGTGAGTTCACTTGACAACGATAAATAGTAAAAGTGTTAAGTTAACTTTAGTAAGAAACAGGGTGATGTACACGACACTAACATTGACTTTCCGTCACCGGTAGCTCACTCCTTACTTGTATTTGGTACAGTCGGATACCATAGTCTCTAGCCCACTCATAAGAATTCGTGGACCCCTTATATTTTTCTTTATGCATTTATAGCTATCTAGATTAATTTTTCGACAGTTCTTGCTTTTCAATATATGGAATATATAGTTTTGTAGTTGAATTTATTGATAGAAATCTTGGCACCACTACAACAAGGTCATATGGCGCCGAACAAGCTAACATATTTGCAGAAAAATAAAATCGTAAAACAACATGTGTAAAATTAGATATCAAAGTAAAATCAATGCAATCATAAAAACTGAAAGAGGCCAGCCTTTTTCAAAAATAAAAACGCATCGTCTCCAGGGGAACAAGCCTCCCCTCCAAGCACCGAAGAGAGACAGTAAGTACCATCTGCCTTCCGGTGCCGCAAAAGCAACCTCCGACGTAAGTCGACCAAACTGGGACACTCAACCAGCAAGTGCCTGACAGTAAGGGGAACTAGACAGTAATCGCAGAATGGCGGTACACCTCCACACATAAGGAACTCCTGTGTGAGCCTGGTATGTCCAATGCGGAGGCGAGCCGAAGCAGTTTCCAATTTGCGAGGAATGGTAGGGCAAGCTCTTGGCGAGACTAATTTGTTAACTTCCCTGAGCTCATTAACAGTAACACAATCCCACCGTGCCTGCCAACAAGCACGAACAGCAAACATGAGAGGAGTACGCAGATCAGAAGCAGGCAGAGGGTAATTTACATTTGAAGGTCTCAAAGCTGCAGCGTTTGCCAAAGCATCCACCCTTTGATTACCTTTCATACCAACATGTGCAGGGACCCAACAAAAATCCACTCTTTTCCCTCGACGATGAGTGAGAAACAGCCACTCTATTATCGCTAAAACTATAGGATGGGAAGAATCAAGATTCAAGAGCCATGAGAGCTCCTGGAATTGAATTTATTGATAGAAATCTTGGCACCGCAACAACAAGGTCATATGGCACCGAACAAGCTAACATATTTGCTGAAAACTAAAACCGTAAAAACAACTCGTAAAATTAGATATCAAAGGAAAATCAATGCATTCATAAAAACTGAAAGAGGCCAGCCTTTTTCAAAAATAAAAACACATCATCTCCAGGGGAACCAGCCTCCCCTCCAAGCACCGAAGAGAGACAGTAAGTACCGTCTGCCTTCCGGTTCCGCAAAAGAAACCTCCGACGTAAGTCGACCAAACTGGGACACTCAACCAGCAAGTGCCTGACAGTAAGGGGAACTAGACAGTAATCACACAATGGCGGTACACCTCCACACATAAGGAACTCCTGTGTGAGCCTGGTATGTCCAATGCGGAGGCGAGCCGAAGCAGTTTCCAATTTGCGAGGAATGGTAGGGCAAGCTCTTGGCGAGACTAATTTGGGAACTTCCCTGAGCTTATTTACAATAACACAATCCCACCGTACCTGCCAACAAGCACGAACAGCAAACATGAGAGGAGTACGCAGATCAGAAGCAGGCAGAGGGTAATTGACAGGCGAAGGTCTCAAACCTGCAGCCTTTGCCAAAGCATCCACCCTTTCATTACCTTTGACACCAACATGTGCAGGGACCCAACACAAATCCACTCTTTTCCCTCGATGATGAATGAGAAACAGCCACTCTAAAATCGCTAAAACTATAGGATGGGAAGAATTAAAAGATTCCTGAGCCATGAGAGCCCCTTGAGAATCACTAAAAATAGTAAAATGATTGTTGTGGTGAACAAACACTAATTGCAAAGCTAAAATGATAGCAGGGGAGGTGTGGTGGAGTGGTCTTGCCACTGGCCTGGTAATCCAAAGGTCCCGGTTTCAAATCCCGATGTATTAATGGGAAGATATTATTGGGATGGAATTTGTGCTGTACCTGGTATCAGTGCATTACCACAAGCCCACCGACACGTCAATAAAATACCCTCATTGTTCCCTGATTAAGTAGCACTGTATGAATATTCCCATATTCAAAATATGCTATAGGGGTGCAATGCCTGGTGAGTTATCTGCTCAACAGGTGGCTTTGTGTGTGTGTAAGTGTGAGAGTCCGAGTGTAGGGGGTAAGACAGTGAAGCACGGGAACGAGGTGGCTTCAGAGATGGGGTCGTTTCGGGCCATGAGTGAGCACCGTGCCTCATGTGAAGGCAAGATGGCAGGTGCTCGTTGTACTCTACGTGCTTCACATGTCTCACTCCCTAGACTGGAACAAGACCTCACAGGCTTCACTGTTCATTGTAAAGCGGTGAATGTTAAGGCTCTCAGCCTATGCCCGAGAGGAAGTAAGTTGGAATATAGAGAAAAAAAAAAAAAAAAAAAAAAAAAAAAACATCCGCAGTAACAACCGAGGCAGCTAGAGGAAGACTACCTCCACGGCTGAAATCAGGAAACACAACACCAAAACCAGCACCGGATGCAGATTTAGAGCCATCAGTATACACATCAGTGGAGTTACTCGTAGAGACAGATTGAGAAATGAAGAGATACGTAGGAGAGTGGGGCAGCAGGAACATTTGTCAGCCAGAGTGGACAGAAGGGTGCTGAGCTGGTATGGTCATGTTGAACGAATGGGAGATGAAAGGCTTACAAAGAGAATATGTGAGTCAGGTACAAGGGGAGATAGAAGGGCAGGAAGACCCCCATTGAGATGGAGAGACTGTGTAAGAAAGGCTTTGGATGATAGAGGAATGACTATAGATCAGCAGGGGATTTGGTGGTGGACAGGAGTGAATGGAGAATGCTTGTGAATAGTTGAGTGAACACGTGGTCATTTGGAGTAAGGGGTCGGGCGCAAGTTGGACTAGATAATAGTCCATCAGGCGCCTGGCCCGGGAGACGATTAATATGAAGAGTGTGCCTGGAAGTGTGGTGGGAGGACTTGTCGCTTTGGCTCCGCTGCATGTCTGCCTGCCGAGATCGGAACCTCTCCTGGTGGTCAGGGGCCGGGGGAGTGCTGGAGCGACCTTGGTAACCCTGGTCTCTGGGTCTTCTCCTGGGTGACCTGGATGTGTGAGAGTTTGTGTTTTTTATCTGTGTTTATTTTTTGTTTTATGTTGTTTTTGTGTTTTCCCTGTTCTTGCTCTGTCTTGAGTCGGCTACCCCCAAAATGGGGATTGGGCCTGAGCATATAGATAGATAGATAGATAGTATACACAGGCACAGTACTATTATGACTAGAAGAATATTCCAAAAACAAATGAAAAAGAGACTGAGGAGGGACCGAATCCTTTGAGCCTGTAAAAAACCTGCAGAATGAAGGTTCAGGCAGAACCTAGGGGGCAATCTTTGAAATTTGCACGGGACTCACGGGAACCGTCGACAGAATAAGCTCCTTCATAACTTCACGAACTCTATTGCCAAAAGGATGAGGCATTCGAGGATGTTGACCATAATATGAAAACAAAAAAATTGATCTGAGACACGGGTACAAACAAGAGAGCCGGGAAGGCGCCGAATCCGAAACCAACAACGTACAACCACAGATTGACGCAGTAAATCTAAAGGAGGTACACCAGCCTCCACCAGCAAGCTGGGAATCGGAGACGACAGAAAAGATCCAGTTGCAAGACGGAGTCCAGCATGATGAACAGAATCTACAGTCTTAAGTCCGGAGTCCGTGGCAGAGGAGTAGACCTTACAGCCATACGACAGTTTGGATGTGACAAATGCCTGAAACAAATGCAGGAGTGTTCTGCGATCAGCACCCCAAGATGTGTGTGACAGAACCCTTAACAGATTCAAAGCCTATATACGCGATGCCTTCAGAATCGTCAAGTGTGGAACCCAAGTCAAACGGCAATCAAACGTGAGACCCAAGAACTTTGTCTATGCCACACAACCGAGTCTCCTGCCACCGAGCTTTAGATCAGGGTCTGGGTGAACCCCTCGAATCCTGCAAAAGTGCATAGCCACAGTCTTTGATGGGGAAAACCGAAAGCTCTTGGAATCAGCCCATGCAGAAATCCTGTCCAACGCAAGTTGCATACGTCTCTCAATAGCAGACATTCGGGAACCAGAAAACCATTTAGCCAAGTCATCCACATATAGGGATGAGGATACCCCAGCAGGCACAGCATCTAGAGAGCCCCTTGAGAATCACTAAAAATAGTAAAATTATTGTTTCGGTGAGCAAACACCAATTTCAGAGCTAAAATGATAACAGACAATTATACAGTAAAAACTGAGGCAGCTAAAGGAAGGCTACCTCCACGGCTGAAGTCAGGGAATACAACACCAAAACCAACACCGGAGGTAGATTTAGAGCCATCAGTATACACAGGCACATAACTATTATGACTAGAAGAATGTTCCAAAAACATATGAAGAAGAGACTGAGGAGTGACTGAATCCTTCGATCCTGTAAAAAACCTGCAGTATGACCGTTCAGGCAAGACCCAGGGTGCAATCCTTGGAATTTGCACGGGACGCACAGGAACCGTCGACAGATTTAGCTCCTTCATTACTTCACCAACTCTATAGCCAAAAGGATGAGGCATGCGAAGATGCTGACCATAATATGAAAACAAAGATTGACCCGAGACACGGGTACAAACAAGAGAGTCTGGAAGGCGCCGAATCCGAAACCAACAGCGGACAACCACAGATTGACGCAGTAAATCTAAGGGAGGTACACCAGCCTCCACCAGCAAGCAGGAATCGGAGACAACCGAAAAGCTCCAGTTGCAAGACGGAGACCGAGTCTCCTGCCACAGAGCATTAGATCAGGGTCTGGGTGAACCCCTCGAATCCTGCAAAAGTGCAAAGCCACAGTTTTTTATGGGAAAAACCGAAAGCCCTTGGAATCAGCCCACACAGAAATCCTGTCCAACGCAAGTTGTATACGTCTCTCAATAGCAGACATGCGGGAACCAGAAAACCAGATAGCCAAATCATTCACATATAAGGACGAGGAAACCCCAGCAGGCACAGCATCGAGAATACAATTGACGGCCGCCTCAAACAAAAATGCACTTAGGACACAACCCTGAGCAACACCTTCCTCCTGGCACAGTGGCGCAGAGAGGGAAGAACCCACATGGCCACAAAACACACGATCAGTCAAGAAGTCTCTAAGCAACACCGGCAGGCGACCATGTAATTCAAAAGCATGAAGTTTCCATAGAATTCCATGTCGCCAAGCTGTGTCATAAGCCTTCTCGAGGTCAAAAAACACAGCCACAAGATGTTGCTTAGAGGCAAAAGCTTCACAGATTGAGGATTCAAGTCGGATAAGGTTGTCAGAAGTACACCGTAGTTTGCTGAAGCCATTCTGAGAAGGGGAGAGATGGCCACCCTTCTCCAGACACCACTCAAGTCTGACATTGATCATTTTTTCAAACAATTTGCATACACACAACGTTAAACAAATTGGGCGGTAATTATAAACATTGCAATGATCCTTTCCAGGCTTAGGAATAGGAAGAACAATGCCCAAATTCCAGCTTGCAGGTAGAGTACCCTTACCCCAAATACTATTAAACAAGTCTAATAAAAACCCCAAGGAGGCATTCGGGAGATGACAAAGCATGGCATATGGGATGTCCTCAGGACCAGGAGCAGTGTCACCACACCCCGAGAGCGCCGCACGCAGCTCACGAATACTGAAGTCAACATTATAAGTTTCTCCGCCATGAGACCGGAAATTAAGACCCTGTCTCTCTTGGCTATGTCAGGCACTTGCACAAGCATCATTCCTCTGGGAGACCTTGCAAAAATGAGTAGCTAAGGCAGAGGCTACATCACCAGGTGTAGACACCAGATTACCTTGGATCCTCAACACTGGCGGAGAAGAGGGCGAAAAGTTTCCAGATATCTTGCGTATTCTCCTCCACACCATAGGCAAAGGAGTGGAAGAAGTAATCGTAGATACACATAGGACCTTCACGAGCTTCAGCGAGCATCTTTCAGAATCCATCGATAGCGAGCACGCGTTTTGCGAAATTGAACTTTAAGAAAGAGACCCTCTCGGTTTGCATGGTATCGACAAGATACAGCTTTATAAACCCCCCGAGCAAAAGAGCAGGCAGCAGTCCACCACGGCACAGGTCTCCGGGAATATACACCCGAAGACCGTGGAATGGAACGCTTTAATCATAGTCATAGTAAAATAATGTTGTGCATCATCAATAGTTGGGAAATCATGTACAGTCAAATCAAACTCTAAAAGTTGTTCAAAAAGAGGCCAGTCAGCCCTACCCAGACACCAGCGAAGCAAACGGGTAGTTGGTATAAGAATTCAAGAGTAAACAACGTGAAATGTACCTATAAACTTACAAGAGTTAACTTACTTTAAACGTTGATAGTGATGGATAGCTCAAGGATAGAATTAGGAATAGATAGAAGGTATAGTGGCCACTAGGAGTTAAGAATTAGAGTGACTTAGCATGAAACAGGTGGTTGTATTGGAGCGGCTGGATGGAGGTGTTCACGAGGTCATAACTAAAGCGAGTCATCTGTTCCCGGCAAGCAACCCGCTTCCCAAAATTGACGCATGCGCAGTTCATATCCACCAATGCGTCATTTAACTATCTACAAGATATACCGGATTAATTGTAATGATAACCCGATATAATTATGGATGATAAACCCATACAAACTTAATATGAAATCGTCTATCTATCTATCTATTGCCAGACGCCCTACTCCCCTTAATGGGGGTGGCAATACACAAAATGCCCCCAAGCGAACCTATCCCCTGTAAGGACAACCCATGCCAGTTTACTGAAGGACTTACAGGATTAACCACTCAATTTAGGGTCCGTCTGATTCCGAGGCATTTTATGTATTTGTTAGCACTATTTTTCTACAGCGGTGTGCGGCTAATCCATCCACTAACCTGCTTCACCCTAAGATAGCAGTACTGATTTGTATAAGGTTTACTCCCCTAGACAGGTTGCCGACCAAGGCTGACGAGTCTCATCCACCCGGATTTTTATAAGGTTATATCCCCTAGATGGGTTGCCGACCAAGGCTAACGAGTCCCATCCACCTGAAATAGTACATATCTTTTATAAAGATATATAACTTAACCTAATACTGGCACCTAATTTGAACTTCCAGTATGTTTACTTAACCTAAACTGTCGAGTTACTTAAGAGTCTCGACAGTTGGAGCAAAGTGAGAGGACTGGACCAACACTGGATAATGGTCACTACCATGCAGATCATCCAAAATGTCCCATGAAAAATCAAGAGCACAGTCAGAAGTAATGGTGAGGTCAAGAATAGAAAAAGAATAGAAAAAGTGCCAGTCTGAACGTGGAAATGAGTTGGTCTCCCATCATTCAAGACAACCAAATTCAGATCACCAACCAAGGAGGCCAGCAGCTCACCCCGAGGATTGGAAACTGAATCACCCCATATTGGATGGCGACCATTAAGATCGCCAAGTAAAATAAAAGTAGTCTGAAGTTGTCGGATAATGGTCCCTAAATCAGATATTGGGACTGAAGGCGGGAGGTACAGGCAACAGATGGTAAAACACCTTTCAAGGTGCACCTGTACTGCTACAACCTGAAGGGGAGAATGTACAGTAAAGGGTGTGAATGGGACATTTGAACGACATAAAATGACACACCCACCGATATGACCACCAGGTAGGGGAGGAACGGAATGGAAGACTGAATAACCCTTCGTTGAAGGTAACGGTCGAAGCCCCACCATTGTCTCCTGAAGACAGACACACAATGGATTCAGATCTGAGAGAAGTAATTGTAATTCCTCTCAGTTTGCCAATACACCACGACAATTCCATTGAAGATAGATTGTTGTAGCCATATGGTGTTACTAATTAAAAATTAAAAATATAAAAGATTAAAAGTACAAATACCTATGTAGGACTTTCGCTGGGAAGGGTTTTAAAGCCCTTCTTCCCAGGAGGGGGGGGGGGGGGGGGGGCTCCCGGTCTAACCAATCGAGAGGATGATGATGATAGTCTAGCGTCACAACGTTTGGAGGAATCTCTATCCACAGTCACATCCGCCCTAGCAGCAGTATGTGACCGAGGCACATAGACCCTCCGTTGAGACACACCTGCCTTGTCCGCAGCCCTCAACGAGTGATCAGGTGCCACGACAGGGTTACCCAGACCATGACTGTCCCCAATCAAATCAACCGGAGGCTGGGTCAGAGGGAGCTTGTGAGCAAGTCGTGTGTGCGTCCGAAGACGCATCTCGTGTCACAATTGAGCTAGGTGCAGGAACTGGAACCCCAGAAAGGCTGTCCTTATCAGCCACCAACGTTGATGCCAAATCATCTCTAGACCCCGAGGGAGGGGCACTCCCAGAGCCCCCGTGAGACACACTTGTTTGAACCTTTGAAGGAGGGGTCTCCTCCAAAGATTCCTCACTCCTCACCCACTTGAGGTTGGCAATCTCAATCTCCATCTCTACGCCAGTACTTGCTGAATTGGAATTACGACCTGCCACACTGCTTGTCACAGAAGGAGGTCGCACAATGACAGAGGGACCATCAGCCTCGGGTACAGGTAGCGAGGGAGGTTCCACAGGATTCTCAGACTTCCCAGGAGTACGCTTGGCAACGGAGGAAACTCTCGAAGGAAGGCCCGTTCGTGGAGAACAAGACTTGTGATGGCTCACAGAAGGAACATTATGCATAGGTGCAGCAGGCTTGGACTTTGTGAGGAGAGATGCAAACGAAACACCAGGTCGAACAAACATAGATGACACACGATATTTAGCTTCAGCAAAGCTCAGTTTCTCTTTCGCACGTAGAGACAATACCTCCTGTTCAAATCTGTATTGATCACAAGACTTGGATGAAGCAGTGTGCCCACCACCATAATTCACACAGGATACCGGACCCGGGCAGTCCATACCCTCATGTACCGAACCCCCACAGGAGACGCACACAGACAGCAGTCCCTGGGCAAGTAGTTGGCAGGAACGCCCAATGCATCCAAAGCGCTGGCAATGGAAACAATGTTGTGGTTGCTGAACATAAGGCTTAACCCTGTAACGGTACCAGGGAGCAGGGCTCTCAGAACTGTTTTGTGAGATTTCCTTAAAACACAGGGAAATTTTCCTCAAATGCAGACAAATTTCCTCAGATCTCAAAATAATGAATTCAAGAGCATAGACTAATTAGGTGAAGGTTTTCACATATCACATGTCTCGATGGCCTAATGGTTAAGGTGTTTATATTGTGAATGTGAGATCAAGGGTTCGAGTCTCCTTGAAAATTGCATTTACTTAATTGATTTCATTTATGTCATTAACTGAATGTAGGTTTGGTTGGTGGGTTGTGGAGGTTAATAAAAATAAGATGATATTGATCAGTATCTGTATGAGTTAATTACTGAAATCAATTACATATTGAAAATATTAAGTGCCATAAATAAATTCATCAAAATGCATATCCATGAGATTACACTTGTCATGAGAAAAACAAAATTATTATGATCTACTTTGGGCTTCAATAAGTTTAGAAACCATTGATATATATTGCTGCTTAAGGGCAACACAGGGTAATATAATTACACAAAATCAGTAAGATACACTAATAATTGTTGGTTGAAGTTCATCCAATGATAAAATTAATACTTTCTTAATAATATAGAACAGAAACTCCAAAATACAAAGATATCCACCACATACATAAAATTATTCTATAAACTCCTAATATTATAAGTAAGGTTATATCATAATGTAAGATTATCCACCACCTAATAAGGTTTATATTGATAGCATAGAGAAAACTACTCCAAAAATAATATACCCACCACACAAATAATTTGTTTTGGTAAGCTCTTAATACCATAGAATAGAACACAAAATGCACGAATACCCACCATGCAAATCAATTACTTTATAAGCTCTTAACATGCATGAATATCCATAACAGAAATAAAAGCTTCTATAAAATCTTAATAGCATGGAACAGAACACTCCATAAAGCAAGATATAATAGCTTAGATCAAAGTTTGTGACAGGGCTGCAACTAAAGTGGCATTACATAGCAGCTGCATTACTTACTAAAAATCAAATATATATCCATACTTTTGAAAGATCAACTAGGTCGTGAAAATATTTATCCTGGCTTATAGAATATTTTGTAAGTTGTTCAGAACAAAGATGATGTTTTATATTTCAGCATATTACTTTTTATACTTTTCACTAAGAATATTTTGGCATTCAGCATCAGTAGCACTATGCTCAACATTTGAAAGAGCTGCTTTAAGTTTTTCATCCATTTTTAATTCATGTGCTGAAATTCCAGCTGTGTGCAAGCCATTTTTTACATGAAGCAGACTGACAAGGCTGGTGGACTTTAGTGAATTTCTCATGTCTGTCTTTATAAGATTTAACTGGCTGAAAACACGCTCAACAGAAGCATTTGAGTCAGGAAGGGCAAGGCAACAACGAACTACTTTGGATAGGTTTGGAAATTTTGGATCACCATTAACATCTTGTAAAGAAAACTGTTGCTTCCAAAACTGTGAGACATCTTGAACTTCACTGAAAAGTCCCTCCAAAGAAAGTTTTCGCCATTCAAGATCTGTACTCTCCTTGTCACATATATCAGTCAGATATGGATAAGCCTTGAACACCTCCCTTAGACTGTTGGGTTTCAGATTTAGAGCATTCTTTGGTACCAGAAAGGATAAGATTTTGAAGGCTCTCGTGTCAAACCGGGTTCTTATTTGGTCAATTAGTTCTAGAAGAAATGCCTGACAGCTTAATTTGAACTGCTTTACTCCTTCAAGGTCCTTGCATAAAACAGAGTTTTGTAGTGTGTCTGTGGTAAGTATACCGAGATAAATCTGACTGACTGGAACTTGCAAGTGAGTGTTATTAACATCTAGGGTAAATGGATCACAGTTACGCAAGTGACTGATATGAATAAAATCACTCATTAGCTGAAGGAGCAGTTCCTTAACTTTATCATAAAGGCAATGCAACATTGGCTGAGTACTTTGGAACATTTTGTTAAACTCATTTGCTCGCTTTAACTGGACATGGATGAATTGCAACTGAGCTTTTATGAAATCATTTTTCAAACTCTTCAGGATGCTCTCAGTTATATATGAGAGATCACGTTTCTCACTTACTGTGAAGTACAACGTCAGGGCATCCCACTGCTCTAGAAGGCGAGTAACGCATGCTTCCAAGGATAGCCAGCGGGTTTGTCTAAAGGCCAACATTTTGTGCGGTGTAATATCAAGAAACTTTTGAAATTCTGTCAATTCATGCTGTCTAAGGCTAGACCTACTAAAATGTGAGAAAATATTTCTACATAAATCCTCCAAAGACGTAGAAAGCTTTAAGCATGCATGTGATAGACAAAGATGAATCATGTGACAACTACACTTGACAAATGTTATATGGGGAAATTCTGCTTTCATTAGTGCTACTACACTCTGCCTTTCTCCAAACATTAAGTTACAAGTGTCAGACGAGTACCCAATGATATTTTCTAATGGAATGTTTTTCTCTTGGAAGCACTTTTTTATGGTTGAATACAAAGTTTCCGCATCACATTTCTCCACAATCACCCTATCCATGAAAGCTGTAACAACTTCAAGTGTGTCCTGATCAAAATATACTACACATATTGCTAGCTGTTTCTCAGTGCCTACATCAGTTGTTTCATCAGGTATTATGCTAAAATGTGTTTGTTTCAGACGATCAACTAACTCTCTAGAAAACCTGTATCCAAGCCCTTGCCTCATTACATTTGTACATTTAGTAGCACACATTTTAAGTTTCTTCAGGCTTTCCTTTTCTGAGGTGTTGGATGGACAAGTTTCTTTGATTAAGTCAACTAATGGTTTGGATATGGAAAAAGGTTAATTATTCTCTGCAATAAAAGCACAAATGCGACTCTCGGTCAGCATGCAGTAGGTGGCAGGTTGTACTAGTTTCTTAAAGCTATCACTTACACTACAGTGCAACTGCGAAGCTTTCAGTGATTTTATGTGTGCTGCGCTTTTGCTGTGCCTGCAATCCCAGTTTTACTACATGTTACTAGGCATACACACAGAGTACACATTGGCTTTGAATTTCCTGGGGTTGGGTGTTTCAGCCATCCCTGGAAAGCTTTTATTTGCAGCCATTCATTACGGAACTTTTGTTTGTAAACTATTTTTTGTTTCTTTGATACTGGTTGACAAGATGAAGAAGGTCTAGATGACTCATCAGAATCATAATGCTCTGATTCACTACTTTCCTGAGCAGATGCCATTTTAAAATGACCTATATGTATGTTTAAATTCCTTTTCTAACACTAATTGTTATTAAACTACTTCCAAAAAACTGGATGGGGTACTGAAGTGAAGAGTGACAACCATTCATCAGTTGGGGTAGGGAGGGGTTGACAGAAGTTTTAAGCTGATCATCAAAACATGCATAACCTGAGGGGAGAGTAATATATAATTACAAACTAACCCAACCATAAAGCTCCCAATTCATAATGCAACTACTACTACTACTATTACTATGAAGGTCATAATCGAATGAATATCAACAAACGGAAAAGGTTTATTTTAATGTCACCAATTTTCCCAAAGTTTTTCTTGTGTTTTTCTGTTCATTTTCATCAATAAATAGTGTTTGAAATAATTTTCAAATCCCGGAGAAACCAATTTGACCTATTATTTTATCCAACAATGTAGGGGAGAGTTTGGGAATGTGGGGTTTTGGGTGAGGTGAAATTTGAGAATAATATTGCTTTTCAAATCAAATCTTGGCTGTCAAATAACCTAAAAGAAAGGTTATTAGCCTAACCTAACAACCTAACCTAACCTGATGTTGTGGGGGCTGCCGCCCCAGCCCTTCACACCCCCGCTAACAGCCTCTAACTAACATAAACCTAACCTAACTAACATTAACCTAACCTAACTAACAGTAACCTAACCTAACTAACATTAACCTAACCTAACTAAAAGTAACCTAACTTTACTAACAGTAACCTAACCTAACTAACAGTAACCTAACCTAACTAACAGTAACCTAACTAACAGTAACCTAACCTAACTAACAGTAACCTAACCTAACTAAAAGTAACCTAACTTTACTAACAGTAACCTAATTTAACAGTAACCAACCTAAATAACAGTAACCTAACTTAACAGTAACCTAACTAACAGTAACCTAACCTAGCCAACAGTAACCTAACCTAACTAACAGTAACCTAATGGCCGACTTGCCGACGCAAGAAATCGTCACTCATCATAAATTAAGTATTTTGCAGTTATGTTAGTATATATCGCCGAGGCTTGTAACACATTTTCGGGGTAAGTATTTAGCATAATTAAGCCATAGCTGTGTTAAAATATGTACATTTAATTGGTGACATTAAAATAAACCAATACCCAAAAAACTGTAAGAAAACACAAAACAAAAATAAACAAAATAAAATCAATTAATGAACAGATCTCCATATTGTCCAAAATTCCAACTGGTAGGGCTAGCCTAACTGTTAAGTATTATATGATTGTAGCCTACAGTGTACTTCTTGTAAATGTTGTCCTGATTAAAAATCTGTGATCAAAATTCTTAAAATCGAGTTCTCACACCTTAGGCTAGTCACTTTGACGCCTTAGCCTTTGGGCTTAGGCTATAGGCCTAGCCTATCTCTCATAAATTCATAATCTCTGTGAGTCTGTGACAGTGGTCAGTTACTCTGAGTCTGTGTCTCTGTTACAGACCTTAGTGGTTACTAAAGTTACTATACTAACCTTGAAATTTGAGTTTATGATCTCTCCGGAATAGGCGGCATTGGGGTAAGGACTAAGGGAAGACTTGCTGTTGCTTGTGTTGTGTTTACAATATCAATTCATGGTTACTACTTACTAGTTTCGCTACCAGATGTCGGGCAGTCTAAACTGTGAACAGCGGGACATTTGAACATTAGGTCCTGCCTACATTGTGCAGTTGTGATAACTTTAATTATAGTTCTTTTAAGCATCTAATTGTTTATGTAGACCTATTTATATAACATAATTCAATTTCCTTAAACCAGTGTAGAATTTCCACAGATTGTCCACCTATTTTGCTCTTAATTTCCTCAGATTTTCCTTAGAAAAGTAATTTCCTTAAACTTTTCCTCAGATGGCTCCAAATTTCCCTATCTGAGAAAATTTCCTTAAAAAGTGAGAGGCCTGCCAGGGAGCCACCAGAAGGTCAGGAAGGTGTAAGAGGTCGAAAGAGAGGATTAGGGTCGGTGTGGGGACAAGCTCGCCATCAACCTTCTTTTTAATACGTTCAATTTTGATAAAGTTTTGTGAAGTAAATTCTTATTGGAGACGCACCTCATCATACATTACTAGTTCTTTTGCAAAAATAACTTCCAAGAGAGTGATTGAGTGTGCCATGTGGCGAACATCCAACCGGCTGGCCCGCAAGGGATGTCATGGCCAGAAGGCAAGCACTCTGTCCCTCATCTTCTACCTCAACTAGTAGGCTACCATCCGCTTGCGGAACCACCTTCGGAGTAGGGCCACAGGCATGAACTAAACCTCTGTGAGTGTTAAAAATGTCTTGTCATCGCAGATCTAATCCCTCAGGAGCACGAACGACCACAAACTTAGTAAAGGGAACTTGTGAACTTGGTTCAGGAAGGAACTCAACAGGTCTCCGAGGACGACAGAACCTACTTGACGGAGGCCGTTGTGTCCTGCCTGCCTGGAAAGGCTGCATTGTCACCACAAGAGAACGGGAAGGATCAGGAGGGGAAACCGAAAGATCGCCAGAGTCGTCAACAGTTGAAGGTAGGTTAGAAGCCATTATACGATATTTAAAATTCACTGCAGCCGGTCCCATACTCACCACGGATGCGACCCCAGTTCAACGGGATTGAGTAGTAGCCACCCACAAACTCCCTCCAACAAAACCGAAGAATAGCCAAATCAGAATTCCAAAGTATGCCAAGTCATCAACAGGAAAACAGGGCTGAAAAGTACGACACCACCGGAAGGCCCCTCTTACCAGTGATGAAGGGGGAGCACTTGGTCCACGAGGTCGATGAAACTCGAACCCTAGAAAGATAGGGTCGCTACCTAAATAGGCGAGATCATCGGCCATGCTTCAAGTCCCGCCACCGCTCGCAAGGTGGCTCCCCATTGTCGGGGTTCTAGAGATAGATTCACAATATAACGTTCGTTGTAAGGTTAGAGCGTAAAATAAAAATGAACGGGGAAGAAATATTAAAGAAATATTTTTATCGTGGATTCCCTCCCTCACCGACAAAAAAGGTCTGGGAGTGGTGCTGACAGATCTCTCTTCCTCTTTGTATTTGTGAAAATTTGTTTCTTCCTGTGCCCTGAGGAAGTGATCGTGGAGTTTAGGACAGAAAAAAATGGAATTTGTGATTCTCAAGTTTATCCTGCCAATAGTGGCATATCAAAGAAAAAGTATACGCAAGATAATATAGTTTTTAGGAATTTGTTATGTAATTATTGGATAAACATTTTTTTTTTTTTTTTTTATTGAATTGTTGATTATCCTTTATATGAACATGCTTTCTGGCAGAAATAATTAAGATATAATTTTAGAATATAATATAACCGTTTCTGGCACTCTCCAGGTGAGAATTTCAAGGGAGAGGATAGCAGAAAAAGTTAATACAAATGTGTTTCTAAATATAAATAAGAATGGTTGTAGGCTAACTAGTATTACATCAAGAATTGCCTTGGTTTTACACATACATCTCGCCATTGTGACCATCTGAAGTGGGGTGAGGTGATGTAGTCAGATGAGTCCACATGTTGTGCGTCGGACAGTAACAAACGCTATGTGTACCATACACGCAACAGTGACCGTTACTACCCTAAGTACACCCGACACAATGTGAAACAACCGGACTCTGTGATGGGCCTGTTCCTACAGTGGTGCTGGGGAAGTTATTGTATCGTGAAAATATTGTTAAAAGTAATAGATATATATATTTAGAACTCCTTAACTATCTAGTACCAAGTATGCTTAGGGTAAGGCCAAATATTGTATGCAGGATGGGACGCCCTTCTATACAGTTGCTAACTTTACTGATGCCCTGTGTGATAACCATATCCCCTTCTTTCCTAACTGGCCTGGTAACTCACCAGACCTTAACCCCATCAAAAGTCTGTGGTTAATCATGAAATTCCAGTTACAGGACGATGACACCGCATCTGTACCCCCTCTCAAAATTGGCCTGCAGAATATCTGGGATAAATTAAGCCCAGTCTACCTCGAACATTTGGCTGATTCTGTACTGGGCAGGCTTAAACTAGTGAGGAGGGCTAAAGGATACCCTATCAGGTGAAACTATAGGCTAGTTCCCCCTATAATCTAGTTTTCTTTCCTTTATTGTCCCTTCTGTGTGTGTGTGTGGGAAGGCGAGCAAGTGTGAGAGAGCTGGTGTGGGCGGGCGGCTAGCTCAGCCGCGCCAAAAAATATTATTAAATCCTGGATTTGATTCCAAGCCGCGGCTTAAACCATGCTTATATATATTCATATGTATTTGTGGAGTTCCATATATACTGTATATATAGGGTGTTCCAGTAATGCTTTTCATAAATTATATGGTGGACTCATCAGACAAAAAGAAGAATAAATTACTCTATGAACATGAGGTTGAGTATTTATAATAACTGAGTTACTACACGATTTAAGTTAACGATAGATACAATGCCATTCAGTCCAAGGGGTAATGTTGCCATTTTATTGGATTATATCCATTTGGCCTTCGCTATCGCTTGCTAGCCACAAGATAGTTTTGTATCCAATCGGCGTTCTCTCTTCAGGCTAGCGAGCGGTAGCGAGCTGATTTTTTCGGTAGAAAAATCAAATCCGGCGAAGCCGGACATATTTTTCTACCGAAAAGTCAGATCGCTACTGCTCACTATCTTGAAGCTAGCAAGCGATAGCGAAGGCCAAATGGATATAATCCACTAAAATGGCAACATTACCCCTTGGACTGAGTGGCATTGTATCTATCTTTAACTTAAATCGTGTAATAACTCCGTTATTATAAAATTACTCAACCTCATGTTCATAGAGTAATGTATTAATATTTTTGTCTGAGGAGTCCACCATCTAATTTATGAAAAGCATTACTGGAACACCCTGTATATATATATATATATATATATATGAACGATTGCTAAATGTAGAGTTTGAATGGGGTAAGGAACAGCTTAGTATCGAAAAAAACAATATCTGGACCCCCTCCTTTGATAGCACCAGCTGTAGTGAGCGATGTAATCAATAAAATGAAGGACGGTAAAGCTCCAGGGTGCTCTGACATTGTTGCTGAGATTATAAAAGCCTCAGGGGAGACTGGTGTCAGCTTAGTCACTGAGATGATACCATTATTAAAGCAGAGCAAATCCCCTGAGGATTGGCACAACAGTGTAATATTAAATATATATATATACAAAGGAAAAGGGGATGCGCTAGATAGAGGTAATTATAGGGGCCTGAAAATGCTTGACCAAGTCATGAAGGTCTGTGAGAGAGTCTCTGAGGGTTTGATCACGAAAAGCATCTCCAATGATGATTATGCAGTTTGGTTTTATGCCAGGACGTGGTACAACCGATGCTATCTTCGTAGTCAGACAGATACAGGAAAGATACTTACAAAAAGGCAGGGATATTTACTTTGTGTTTGTAGACCTGGAGAAGGTCTTTGACAGGGGCCTAGATATGTAGTGCAGTGGGCTATGAGGAAACTTGTTGTGAAAGAGTGGCTGGTGCGTGTGATAATGAAGATGTATGAAGATTCGCCAACTGCGGTGAGGGTGAAAGGTGTACTGAGTGAGTTCACAGTGTGTTGTAGTTCATCATGGTTCAGTGATAAGCCCCTTCTTTATTGTGGTTCTGGAGGCACTGTCTAGAAATTTTAGATCTGGACTCTCTTCTATTCAACTGCTGAGCTCTGGAACTCACTCCCAGAATCAGTCTTTCCCTCATCCTGATTTAAATTGCTTCATACTCCGTGTGTCCAAGCATTTTGGCTCGAACGTCCCTTGATTTTGGCCCTGTCACTCATTCAACTCTGGGGGAGGCACTCGCTATAGGCAGTTCTGCCTTTTGTCTCCCTCACTCACATAGAACAAAAAACAAATATACATTATATATAATTTGTGGCTCCACATCCCTCCTTTAAAATGTGTATGATGGGCTCACAAGGTCATCGTTGGAGGTCATAAGGTTTTATATCCGTCTGCTGTCTGGGTGGGAGATGGCCGATTCCAGAACAAGTGAAGAGGGAAAAGAAGAGGCCTGTGTATAAAAGACTGGCATTCGGTATAAATAGATTTTATTTATTTATTGAAATATTAACACATCTGACTAGTATCTCTCATCAGTTCTACTCATAAAAATGTGTAAGTGTGTGTGTCGAACAATGATGGAGGTTCATATAATTAATATCTGACAATTCAACCACTTATCATGTTATTGCGAATGATCAGATTAAACTAGGTTTACAACTCGAGATTAACCCCTCCAATCCCAGCGACGGCTAGTGGCCGTCAGTAGATAAGTCACTCCCCAGTCCCAGCGACGGCTAGGAGCCATCAGTAATGTACTTTCCTTGTAACCGCCTGTACAAGGCTGTACCTGGTACCACGACCGTTTGAGCACTGCTCTCGATATGGCAACACTTCTCAGCTTATATAAGATGCACTAAAGGATGGGAGAGCCAGTCTTGCTTCATCTCTTGAGGTAAAAAGTTGTTCTATCTTGCCATTATGGCCACAGTGCTTGGGACTGAAGGGGACTTTTATTACTGTATCCTATGGTAGAGTACTGGTTAATGTTGATTGAAGAGATTCAAGATCGCGATATTCCTTGCAACTCCTTGTAACTAACTCACTCCCCTTCCTCTCTCTCTCTCTCCTTAGCTCCTTACGGTGACGTTTGATTGCTCAATTATTTCCAGATGTGAATGAATTGAAGATCATAATCTTTTAAATTATTCAAATTAGATAAAATGTATTAACCGCAGCTGTTGTGGCTCCGGGTGTTGAATCTACGGGAGAGAGAAAACATAACACAGATTCAGAAGAATGAATGAAAAGCCAAGCTATATATACAGTATTTATATATATATATATTTATATATATATATATATATATATATATATATATATATATATATATAAACACTCAAGCCGCGGTGCCCTTCATATGACAACCGGCATTCTGAGCACATTAAGGGCTCTGAGAGAGAGTACGTGCGTTGGGAGGACGATAGGCAGGCTCTGACCGCTCTGCGCCACTACTGGGCCGTGTCTGGGATCACCGCCGTCTTCCCACCAACACTCGTCCTCGCGAGATAAGGAAAACACTGTGGAAATTACCTTATTTTAGGGTATTTCCACCTCCGGTTACGCGATCGCTACAGGATAACCCGTGGTCGGACAAGGATGATTCAGGTGTCATTGGAAAGCTCTATTATCGCCCTTTCAAGGATACATAATTGTATTACGCTCTGGTTCTTGTTAATGCAGGAAAAAGAGCATGGAATGAAGCTAGTTTTCGGTAAATATACCCGCCTGGCAGCTAGCTCATGTCAACAAACGGCCCCGTCCTTAAGGGGTTAATACAGTATATATATATATATATATATATATATATATATATATATATATATATATATATATATTGTATACAGTATATATACACATACTTAAATTTTAGGAGATGTTAATACCACCACTGTCGCCAATATGGCAGAGGATGTCTGTTCCCTGGTACAGGAACCCTAACCTTCTAATTATCGTGCGGTTAATAGGCTTAATAAAGTTTAAATAATATGGGGATAGGGGAGGGGGCGCAAAATTAGTTTGCGGGTACTAGGCAAAAATATGTTAAAATATAACTCTCTCTCTCTCTCTATATATTTTTTTTTTTTTTTTTTTTCTATGTGATTGAGGGAGGCAAAAGGCATAACTGCCTATAGCGAGTGCCTCCCCCATAGTTGAAAGAGTGACAGGGCCAAAATCAAGGGACGTTCGAGCCAAAATGCCTGGACACACGGAGCTTGAAGCAATTTAAGTCATAGGAAGAGGGAAAGACTGATTCTGGGAGAAAGTTCCAGAGCTCAGATGTTGAGTAGAAGAAAGTTTGAGAGTAAAGTTTCACTCTTGGGTTGGAGAGTTGCACAGAGTAGGGGTGGGATTGAGTTGCAAGACGGGTACGGTACCACGTGCCCTACGTAAAGGAGGTGGTATGCACTGGGATAGCTCTGAGGAACACTGAATTTTATAGTAGCGATAGAATAGCGAGAGAGATGCAACATTGCGGGGGAGAGAGAGAGATTGCAGAGAGTTGGTGAGTGGACGGGAGTTAATGATACGAAAGGCCTTCCTTTCAACTTTGTCTAGGAGAGCGGTGTGAGAGGAACCTCCCCACACATGTATATATATATATATATATATATATATATATATATATATATATATATATATAGAGAGAGAGAGAGAGAGAGAGAGAGAGAGATAAAGAGAGAGAGAGAGAGAGAGAGAGAGAGAGAGAACAATGAGGTACAACAGTAACTTCCCGACAGCGGCCTGAACCCAAACCTTTGATGTAACTTTACCACCCAAGTTACTTCTCAAGACTCACAAGAACATTGACTGTGGACATAATATTATAATATAACCATGTTTACCGATGTACAGTCCTGAGTGTAACATCAAGTGGAAGGAAAGTAAAAATACTATTATAATACATTGTTCAAACTACAATCACACGAATAATATAATACAATAATATACAGTAACACAAACATTCCTTCACTAAAACCCGTAGCACACACACACACACACACTTTCAAACTAACTTTAAACCATCATCCAACAACCTCAATGTGCATACAAATCTAGTTTAATTTATACCTCTGAAAACTGTAAGAGTTTTGTGAGAACACTGCTGGGTGAATCTCCAAGAAATGATATAGAGCCCGAGGCGGTCCTTTGTGGCTCTGGTAAATAAATGCAAGGGGCGAGAAAATGTGAACTGTTTACAGTTTAGTAATAGAGATATAATTGGGAATTATATATAGACACATGAAGCATACCCCACAGTTGTATACCATCACTAAAACTGAAATGTTTTATGTATAGACGTTCGGTATTATATTCAGATACAATAGATTCATATAGTTTACGCTGTATGATGGATTACCCGTATATCAGTATATACTGTATTAGATTATACTTTACAATATACAGCATACATTATATTCTACATTAAATATACAATTGTTCATAAACAATCGATGAGCTTGGCATTCCGGAGTAATTTATTGAAGATAATGTATTGAAGCCCCCGTCACACATTCACAACTTCGGTCCCAACAGACCAGGACCTCAATGACCGTGTGTGGCACAAACGGCGCATGGGGTACGCTAGACCAACGACGGACGTACGGTATGTTTAGTGTAGCCCATACACCGACATCTGCTTTGGCACGCCAAATATGCAATACAATATATCCTAATCCAGCGGTGCTTGGCGTTATCTTACCAACGACAATCGGCAACGTAGTGTGGCACCTTCTGTGACAGACGTAGGTACATCACCGATGCCAAGGGCTCCATAGGGCTTCCTTACATAGGGGCATAATATACACTGTTGCTTTATATGTTATGTTAATAGATGCATATGCAAGTCACCTATAATGTGATAATCTAACATGATTCTTGTGCTTGACTATACTTGTGAGGTTCGAGGAAACTCCCATAGTATACTCTAATATTGTTGTTATGTTCATGTTATTTACATAGCTACATATGTTGATGACAATAATGTGATAATACAACATGATTATTTTGCTTGAGTGTCCGACCCAGCTTACCCTCTAATATGTGTGTTTTAATAATTATTCCAAATAAAAACACAATTTACGCGATTTCATAATATGAGGAATTAGTGGATTAGCCTATGCTATTCAAACATATATATAATGTTTAGATCTGCCTCTGATAGACAATCCTACAAGCACACAAAGTATTACAAGTACTTGGTCATGATAATACACGCTGAGTAAGGCAGCATTAAATGCATCTAATTATATTGTAAGTTCAGAGGAAAACATTATAATGCGAGACGAAAATGGTTAACCAATTATAATAGCATATATGGTGACAATATATAACATAAATCAGGGAAATATACGTCGAAATGCAGCTCCTGGATTGGCTACGACGAGAACAATATTCAACGGGTTATCTTTGAGAGTTAAGAAATATCAACAAAACTCTCTCAGATAAATGTATTATACTAAATGTATTATACTATATCATAATAACACTAACCCCAAATCTAAGATACAACATATGACAAGTATATTGGTGACTAACGGATAAATGCCATTACTTTCTGTCATCATAATAACTACACAAGTATGTAACCGATAAGTTACTGGCAACAGAGCAATATACCGTAGGTAGAGTTTTGTATTATCGTGACCAAATGAACAGTGGAAGGAGCAGCGCTGCACACCCTTGTTAATCATATTGTGTGTATAACAAGCTACAAATTAAACAATTCCCCTGTACTTTGACTAGTGAACACGTCAAAATATTATGTGTACCATGCTGGATTATGTGTACCATGCTGGATTATGTGTACCATGCTGGATTATGTGTACCATGCTGGATTATGTGTACCATGCTGGATTCAAAGGGCGATGCCCATTGATGCCGCGTTTAGGTTAAGGGGTTTACGGACACCCACTTTTCTATAACCTCACTCTCTTTCTGTCTTTATAGTTTGCTTAGGCCTATTATCTAATTCCCTCCCCCCTCCCCCTTTGTTTCCTAATTGTATTTTTCTAGTTTCCCTCCCTCCACCCCCACCCTCTTTAATTTGTTTCCATATTTGCTCTAGGGTGTTCATTATTTTGTCTATGCCTTGACCCTCCATCTCATTTGTAAACCCCAGTAACACCCCCACTCTTCATTCGTCTCTCCATTATTTCTTCCCATCTCTCTTCCCCTAATATGTGTTCGGTTTTCTATTATTGGGTCGCCCCAAGCCTCATCCCTTCCCTTGCTCTGAATTCCCCTCTCACTTGCTTTTGCCCTATATTTACCCTTTCCATATTTGTTCTACACTCCCTGTTCCAGTTACTCTCACAATTTATCCATCACCTTTATTGGCCATCTCTCTTCTTCCATGGCTCTCAGCCTTACATTGTACTTGCCCTTTGCTTTCCCAATCTCTCCCCGTTGTCTGAAAATATATTTAAAGCTATTTGAACCGATGTTCAAATTAAACGATAAACCGGATCACATCCTGGAATCCAGATCCATGAAATATAGATTAATGATATTATTGATTAAAAACCAGCCAGCGTAGGCAGAGGTGTGTGCTCTACCGAGTGCCCCTATAGTTAACCAATACAACATTGTTCAATCTATTCAGCTAAAGCAACATTGTTGATGTTCAATCATACTGTCATACCTAATATCTACACAAAGATCAAAGTATTGGCACTGTTTAGCAGCCTTCACATTCATGAATCTCCAGCCCCTATATGTTTCTGGTTTGGCTGTTGTCATATATCGGGTTAATTCATGAATCTCCAGCCCCTATATGTTTCTGGTTTGGCTGTTGTCATATATCGGGTTAATCGTCGCGAAATCATGTCCATCCGCTTGATATGCGATTTTCTAGTATGTATATATTCCTGTTGATCTGCAATACTCTATGGTATATACTGTATATTTGTTTTCACCAACCAACTTTACTTCTAAACTCTATTAATGAAATCAACAAATGCATGTGGCACTCCTAGGACTCTAACCTAGGAAATTTTAAACACACCGATGAAAATACTCTTTTATATCTGTTTAAGGCATATTGCTTACCAGATTATAGCCTCTCGATATGGAACATGAATATTTTATCGAAAAGTATTTTTAAAGCATTTGAAGTAGCTTTTAGCAATTCACTAAAACGTATAATTGGTGCTCCCACATACGCCAGTAATCATGAGGTGGCTGAGAGGTGCAACCAGTTATTATTAAGACATCACCTGGCATTAATACAGGCTAGATATTTCCACAGAATATTAAATTCAAGAGTGTCAATCATAAAGTTTAGCGTACCACTACTCTATAAAGGTAATTTTTTAAGCTCGGTATTAAAGCTATTTAAAAAAAAATATTCAATTGACATATCAAATTATGATTTAAATGCAATAACATCTCGGATACACTGGGTTCAGAAACATGAACCAAGAAGATCTCGTATCTACAATTAATTGCTAGCCAGGGGATGGCATCATTCTATTTTGTATTATAGTCAACAGGAGGGAATTATTGTTTTCAGTGTTTTACTTCTATATAATTATAGTAAACAACTTTTATAAATTTTGCCTATTTTATTTGCAGTAATTATTATTATTTTTGTTTTTTACCATTTAAGGATAATTACTCTAGAAACTACATTGGCGGTGATGTTTTGTTTAATTGTTTTGTTTTAATATAGGTTGTTGTTGTTTATATAATCTATATTCTGATATTTTCAATTATTTTACAACGCTTTGTCCTTAATTTTATGCCAAATTTTTAATGTATTCTCAAAATGATTTATCGTCACTATGCGATTGCTTACTAAATCTTACTAGTTTGATATGTAATGTATATTATTTATGATGTATATTATGAAATATAATTGATTGATTGATTGATACTCACACTGAAATTCCGCGCACTTATGCATTACGCTATCAAGACAGTTAAAGAAATATGCACAAGCCTACGATTTATTATGCAGTTTTGAATCCTGCATATTAATCTGACCATGTACATATTATTATTATTATTAGTATTATTATATGAGATACCGAAGTCTCCAACCAGGGTGCAGAAACACCAGCAAGATGAATCCACACAAAACACCCGGAGGCACTGGAGAGAGCCTACGGCGTCATTAGGGAAAAAACAAATATATATATATATATATATATATATATATATGTATATATATATATATATATATATATATATATATATACTGTACTGTATATATACAGTACATATATTAAAATCAGATAACATGAATAATACAATATTATGCAGTGGAGGCTATCAAATAAAAAAAGAAAACAATAAAATATAATTAAATCATTTTAAAAATTAGAATTAATGCTGCAAAAAAGCATTAATTCTAGACTTAACACCTAACGAGCAGCCTAGGCGGTAATTTATATGTACCGCCCAGCGGGGTGTTTTTACCCTAAATAGGGTTGTTTACGTGATCATTTTCATGCCTAAATAAGACCCAGAGCGTAAAACAAGTATCTATCCCTGAAAGGGCATAAACAAAGCTTTCCAATGACACCCCAACCATCCTTGTACGACCACTGGTTTTCTTGCAACGATCGCGCAACACGAGTGCAAAAACCATGTAGTTAGGTACTTTCCCTACATAATTCCCTGTGTAGCGAGTGTGAGGGGGGATGGAAGGGTGGTTTCACTTCAGTTGGCCCACCGCGGTGGTGGGCGGCGGTCATAGCCTTACTACGCTCCTCACACCGCTCAGCTCTCTCTCTGCAACATTACGTGCTGAAAATGGCACACGACATAAGTTGTGAACCGCCACTTAGTCCAAATTTATTTCACACGACATAAGTTGCGCGCCGCCAAAGAAGGGTTAAAGATAGAGATATGAGCTGAATTGACTAGGTCATTTGGCAACTTATTCCACAAGTCAACCATGGCCGGCACAAAACACCGTGAAAACTGTGTAGTAGAAAAATGAACACGGCTCATGGCAAGATCATTAAGGTTGCTTGTGAATCTAGTTGCACGAGCCCGGACATAGGGCCCTGGCAGAACCCCATGTAAGGGATGCAGAGGGTTGTTAAAAACTTTAAATAAAAGACTAAGGGCACCAACTTTACGTCGATGACACAGATCAAGAGACAATTAATGAGGTAGAATAAAACTGATAGAATTTAGTGGCCTGTCAAGCAACTTGAGATGGCAGTCAGCTGCTGACAACCAGACAGGTGAGCAGTACTCGAATTGTGGCATAATAAAGGCATAAAAAGACTTGATAACTGTGGCGTCACAAGCAAACGTTTTATAACGCTTGCGAAGCAGACCAATTTTTGGGGAAATGGAAGAGGAGAAAGAACGAATATGCTTTTCAAAAGTAAGTTTGGGATCCAGAGTAACTCCAAACAAACACAGAGTATCCACATTCTCAATTTGCTTGCCAGAAACTTGTAGATAAGGATGGGGAGGATCCAAGGTACAAGATCTGCTGATGATAATGGAGTGTGTTTTACTAGCATTAAGTTTCATACCCCAAAATTCACACCATGATGTAATTTTGGCTAAGTCCCTATTCAGAGCAGTAGTAATTTTGTGTCGATCAATTGGTGATGGAATTGACGCATATAAAGTTGTATCATCGGCATAGGAGATTAGTTTATTTTCAAGCTCGGAACACAGGTCAGCAGTAAAAATAATAAAAAGAAAAGGCCCAAGGACACTGTCTTGTGGAACGCCAGAAACAACAGTAACAGAAGGGGAATGACACCCATCAATGACTACAGACTGAGATTTTTTCGTCAAAAAATCTTCAAAGATCCTTAAAAAATTGCCACCAATACCGATGAGCTGTAACTTATACAGAAGTGCTTTATGGTTGACTAAGTCAAAAGCAGAACTAAAGTCAAAAGCCACGACACAAGACTCATGTCCCTGGTCCAATGAAGATTGCAAGTCATGGGTGAGTGTCAGAAGCGCATCACATGTACCCAGTCCCTTACGAAAACCAAACTGAATTTGGTATCAAATTTTGACTATTACAATAAGAGGAAAGGCATCTGGACAAAAGCCTCTCATAGAGCTTGGATAGGATAGGCGTAATGGAGATAGGGCGATAGTCATAAGGAGATGATGAGGCAGTATTTCCCTTTGGAATAGGAGTGATACTAGCCTTACGCCAGCAAAGAGGAAACTACCTGATTGAAAAAACAACCTAAACACCACGGCCAATTTAGGTACCAAGACCACTGCAACCTTTTTAGAAAAAGAGGGGAAAAACCCATCCGGGTCTGTGCCACCATAGGTATCAAGATCCAGCAAGTACCTTTTCAGTTCAACTGATTTGAATGCCATTGAATTGAGGTTGGGTCAAGGGAAACGTGTCAATGGCAAAGACAATTCCTGATTACTCTGCTTATTAATAAAAATATTAGATAGAATATTGGCCATCGATAATGGATCAAGAGATGGAGCCAACAGAAATCACAAAGAGGAGGCATGGAGGAATCTATTCCAAATAAAGTGGACTTCAAAGTGGACCACCATTTATGAGGCTGTGTAGCTCCTGCCAGAACATCCTGAAGATGGGAGTTATAATCCCTCACTATCATAAACTCTCTGCGCAGCTGCCCTTTTAAAAACATAATTTTCCCAATGCAAGGGGGTTTGATTGCGCCTCCATAGACGATATGCAGCCTGTTTGTCATCAAATGCACGCTTGCAGTCATCATTAACCCTTAATTAGCGGCGAGCAACATAAGTCGAGTTAAATAAAGCTGGACTATGTGGCGGCGCTCGACATAGGTCGAGTGGCAATTTCAGCACGTAATGTTGCTGAGAGAGAGACAAGTGGTGGCAGGAGAGTAGCGAGCGTATGACTGCTCCAGACCACCGCGGCGAACATACCGACACGAATCCCAGCTCCCTCCCTCACTCGCTATATAAGGAATTGTATCGGGAAAGTGGCTAATTACATGCTTTTTGCACTCGCGTTGCACGGTTATTGCAAGAAAACTAGCCATCATAAAAGGATCGTTATGGTGTCATTCGGAAGCTCTGTTTATGCCCTTTCAGGGATAGATACTTGTTTTACGTTCTGGGTCTTATTTAGGCATGAAAATGATCACGTAAACAGCCCTATTTTGGCTAAAAACACCCCGCTGGGCGGTACATATAAATAAACCGCATAGGCCGCTCTTAAGGTGTTAAACCATGCTTTATCCCTCATACAAGACTTGATTGTTTTTGATGGAACTCTTTTGCGAAGGATACCAAAAAGGGAATTGTTGAGAGCTGAAACCGGGTCATGAGATCTTAGTATGAGATTCCACTCAATATTACAGCATCATTACAAACGTTGTCCCAGTTAACACGGGATTTAAGGTAGACTTTACGTGAGAGAGTAATATCAGGAACAGAAAAATCAAGATAAATTTTACACATGAAGGCATTGTGGTCGGAAGTGCCAACAGGTACAAGAACGGAGGTTTCTACAACGCCAGGAATATCTGTCAGTACTAGATCAAGACAATTTCCAGACATATGAGTAGATCCTTGGATTAGCTGTTGTGACGTTAACCACTCCGTTAGAACCGCATGGCTTGTCCTACAGTGACTCGCTAGGATCGCCAGGGCAGTGGATGTGGCTACAGTTGATGTATTATTGTGTGCTTTATTTCATATGAAAGCTCGTGTCATGGGCAGTCCAGAAAGGCTCTTTGTTTTCGCCCATGTCAAGGCTTTATATATTTAATTGCCAAGTATATGTTTTATCATTAAGTAGTAATGATAGGAATTGAGAGAGAGAGAGAGAGAGAGAGTAGAACAGAGTGAGAGGAGGCGCGTAGTGTTTTGCTATACTCGATGACGTCATAGCTGGCTGGCCTCATGGGGATTCGTTGAGGGACTTTTTTACCATGCTTTGTGAAGTCATGTTTGGCTGGCTTCTTTAGTATTGGCTGAAGGACTTGTTACCGCTTTTTTCCCACGCGGCTCGAGCTAGTGCTAGTATATATACAGTTCCCTCGTCACTCTCTCCCTCAGATCTGGTTTCTAGAACGCATCCCTTTGATACCTGTCCCCCTCTCTGCACCTGAGAATCTTTTCCTCTGCCTATCTCTCATTTTCCATATCTTTCACCACCTTTTATTAACATTATACCCCCTCTGGTTAACTCTGCAAAATCAGGTTCATGCTGGCCAGTTGTATTGTGCGTTAAGGTCGATAATTATAACCTATGTATGTTAGTTGTTAAGATAAGTTGATCACGAAGCATTGGTTAGCATTCATATAGTTCAGTACTGCTTCCTATAATTAGTAGTGTTCTGCTGGATTAGATAATGCTAGACTAGGGGTCTGATATTATAAGGTATTGTTTCCAATGAGTGCTGGCTTTAGTTAAAAGCTGCACGACATACCCGAGAACTGGAGTTGATTGAGTAAATTCTAGTCTGTGTGCCATTGAGAGTAGAGCATACACGAATGAGGGCTTTTTGCCTATACCATTCTGCACTGTTCTAAGCTCGTTGTTTGTCTTTGAGGTACGCCAGGAGAACGCTTAATACTTCGGTATTAAGGTTTCTCAAGAGAGCTACCCTTCATTATAACGTAATATTTGACGCACAGACTTGAGATTTGCACTAGGCTATGCGGCATGCCATGTGCACTAGTATCTCGTATCATTGACTCTAGCTAGACTTTATCAATCATAGTAGACATTAAGTATATTAAACCAATTACTCTTATTATGCATACCCATTTATGATTACACAAGCATTTCGCAGCCTAGTTTGATGTATTGAGACACAAACGACTTAGGCTCTTTTTGTTACTAGGAATACTGTATTGCCGTGGCGAGTATTATTATTGTTGTAGTGTTTAGGATATTCTTGGCTGCGACTGCATTATATATTCTGCCTTTTTGTGATGTTACGACTGGGGTTCAAATATATCAGGGCTCTTATTCATTGGACTAGTAATGGCATAAATGTTACAACGGAAAGCGCTAGCTCCAACCTCTGATGTATATTCCCAGTGAACAAAGAACACAAATACTCTACAGAGTTCTATATGCAATAATAGGCTATCAAACTCTCAATAAATGTGCGTCTACTCTAGGCTTAATGTTATGTGAAAACAGCCTATTACTACCTATAACCGAAGGTGCTTGGGTATGGTATGCAAAGTAAGGTGGTAAGAGAAGTTTCAGCTTACGTTACTTTAATCAATAAATGTCAGGCACGCCTGCATGAAAGAAAGTGCACTAAAGTCCTTCAACACTAACAAGGAATCTTCTTTAAATGTTAGATGCTATAAAGATGCTCGTATCGGAAATGGAACCCAAAAAGGCAGGCAGCGGAACAATGCTCGTGCAGGCTATGCACACAAAAAGGCAGAATATATAATGCCGTCGGAGCCAAGAATATCCTAAACACAACAACAATAATAATAATCGCCACGACAATGCAGTATTCCTATCAACAAAAAGAGCCTAAGTCGTTTGTGTCTCAATACATCAAACTAGGCTGCGAAATGCTTGTGTAATCATAAATGGGTATGCATAAAAAGAGTAATTAGGTTAATATACTTAATGTCTACTATGATTGATAAAGTCTAGCTAGAGTCAATGATACGAGATACTGGTGCGCATGGCATGCTGCATAGCCTAGTGCAAATCTCAAGTCTGTGCGTCAAATATTACGTTATAATGAAGGGTAGCTCTCTTGAGAAACCTTAATACCGAAGTATTAAGCGTTCTCCTGGCGTACCTCAAAGACAAACAATCGAGACTAGAACAGTGCAGAATGGTATAGGCAAAAAACCCTCATTCGTGCATGCTCTACTCTCAATGGCACACAGACTAGAATTTACTCAATCAACTCCAGTTCTCAGGTATGTCGTGCCGCTTTTAACTGAAGCAACTCATAGGAAACAATACCTATAATATCAGACTCCTAGTCTAGCATTATCTAATCCAGCAGAACACTAATAACTAAAGGAAGCAGTACTAAACAATATAAATGCCAACCAATGCTTCGTGATCCACTTATCTTAACAACTAACATACATAGGCTATATCAGACCTTAACACACAATACAACTGGCCAGCATGAAGCTGATTTTGCAAAGTTAACCAGAGGGGGTATAATATTAATAAAAGGTGGTGAAGGATATGGAAAATGAGAGAGATAGGCAGAGGAAAAGATTCTCAGGTACGGAGCGGGGACAGATAGCAAGGGAAAAAAGATGGGTGTGTTCTAGAAACCAGATCTGAGGGAGAGTGGGGCGAGGAACTGTATATATACTCGCACTAGCTCGAGCCGCGTGGGAACACAGCGGTTACAAGTCATCTAACCACTAGCAAAGCTTACAGCATGGTAAGGGCCTCTTCTCCACCAACCCCCGCGAGGCAGCCAGCCGTGACGTCATCGAGCGGGACAAAAAACACTGCGCGCCCCCTCTCACTCTGTTCTACTCCCTCTCTCTCTCTCCCAGATCCTATCATTACTAGTTAATGATAATATATACTTTACAATTAAATATATAAAGCCTTGACATGGGCGAAAACAAAGAGCCTTTCTGGACTGCCCATGACACGAGCTTTCATATGAAATAAAGCACACTCTAATACACAAACTGTAGCCCCATCCACTGCCCTGGCGATCCTAGCGAGTCACTGTAGGACAAGCCATGCGGTTCTAACGGAGTGGTTAACGGTCACACCCCCCCCCAAGATTTTTCTCAGAGGCCCCAAGGCTCACAAAAATCTGATGGTTAGAACCCATGCTATATCTCCACTTCCCATCACCCAGCGGCAGTAAAATATCTGGCACAGTTCTTCAACAAAACATTTTTCAAAATTATAACACCTCCCCAACACCATAGGTTAAATTATATGTAGTTATGCTCCTCAAGAGCGAGCTTCTCTAGCCCAGCATTCTGAGAGGAGTGCAACTCAGAATTACTGCTATAACATACTAAAAAAATTCAACTATCAAAGAAAGAATTTTTATTTGATTTTTATGTTTATAATTTGTTTATTTCGGCTGCACTATAGGGGCAAGCCTAGTTTTTTCTTCTATACCAAACGCTCAACTCCTGCTTTACGACCCAATACGCTGGGCTACAACCGCGAGCCAACAAGCACCAAGCGCAAAATACTATTCAAACTAAAGCAGGAGGCTACCCGTGTGTTAATCTACCCAGGATCATATACCCTTGAACGAACATCTGCAACCACGTTGTCACAACCGGCAATATGGCGTATGTCCAGGTTATATACCAATAACCTTAATGACCACCTGGTCAGCCTCATATTCCGATTGTGAAACTGGTCCAAGAACTTGAGAGGGTGATGATCTGGGTAAACTACAACGACCGGACCATAGGCTGGAACACAGACCTCTAAATGCCTCAGAGCAAGTACAACCGCCAGCAGCTCCTCCTTGACAACAGAGCAGCTCCCCTGGGCCGAATTGTACTTCTCCGAGCAGAAACTAACAGGATGCTCCAGCCCATCATCGTCCTTTTCCACAAGGACGGCACCAGCCCCCACACCACTAGCCTCCGTTGCTAGTTGGAAAGGTAGGCTAAAGTCAGGGGCCCTGAGGATCGGGTGAGTGCACCACAGGTGTTTTACTTCTCTAAACACCTTCTCACACTCAGGCACCCATTTGAACTTCTTATCCTTCCAGTTATCCTCCACCTGAGCTTGACTGTCCCGTTCTCCTTCTCCACCTTGACTGCTAAACGTCATCACAGGCACAGTGAGAGGCTCAGGGGGGTGCCTCCCATACTCCTTCATGGGATTAACATGACATAACTGATTGTGCTTCCGCCTGTCTGGAGTGGCTACCAAGTAAACCAGGTCCGATAGCTCCTCCACCACCCTATAATGACCAGCGTACTTCGCGGATAAGGGGTGACCTACAAGGGGCAGTAGAATCAACACCTCCTGACCCACGTGAAACTCCCGGAGTTCAACCCTGAGGTCGTACCTGTCCTTCCTGAGGGCCTGAGAGCTAGTCAAATTACGGCCAGCCAACTCCAGACTGCGCAACATCCATTCTCGACTGTTGAGGACACACTTGAGCATAGAACAAGGTTTTTCTGCGCCCTCCCATACTTCTTCAACCATATGGAGAGGCCCTCTGACACGGTGTCCAAAGACGAGCTCATTAGGCTGAATCCCAAACTCTCCCCAGGTACCTCCCACACAGCAAACAAAACACATGGCAGGCCAAGATCCCAATCCCTCCCACTCTCAAAGCAACAACAACGAAGCACAGATTTCAAGGCTGAGTGCCATCGCTCTAACACACCCTGGCTCTCCAGATGATATGCAGATGACACAACCCCAACAATCCCATGCTGCGGCATTGCTTGTACAAAGAGGCTAGAAGTGAAGTTGGGTCCCCGGACTGACTGAATCCCCTGCGGGTAACCATACCGGGAAAAATACACTAGCAAGCTTCGGACCACCGTTTTCGCCGACCCATTTTTCATAGGGTACGCGTCAGGGTACCTTGTTGCTACATCTCCCGACTGTGCATCACTGTCCTCCTTCAACTCTTTCGTCTTTTTAAGCCCATCCTCTGCCTTTTCCACAACAGTTACTGGGTCTTCTTCAGACTCGATATTTGGTCCTAATACGGAGTCCCCGAGAAGGTCCGTTGACACTAAACTCTCAACCGCATCAACTTTCAACCCCTTCTCGGTACCCTTCCTCCGCTGATCTAAAGATTGTTGACCAGAATGTGACTCCATGGATGCAGAATCTCCGGTGACAACACACTCCATAGGCTGCCCCGGACACTTCCCAACCCACTCCTGCTCCTCCCTACTCACGTCGGCCGGCTTCTCGACAACGACTAAGGGTGGAGCCTCAGAAGTAGGCCCCGCAAAGTCGTTGCCGAGAAGGAGGTCGACGCCCCCAACAGGTAACTTCTCCACAATTCCTACATCCAGGTCACGAGTCACACCATCAACTTCCATCTTCATTCTTACAAGCGGGTATGACCTTGTTGCATTAACTCCCTGAACCACAACCACCCGCGCCGTATTTACAGGTTTACCAGTGAAATTTCTCAACAGTGTTTGCGATGCCCCAGTGTCACGCAAAATTCTCACCTCATGTCTTCTACCCCCCCACTCCACACAACCGAGTCCCCTGTGGTCACTAAAGGCATCACGGACAGGGAAGAAGCCTTCCGGATCCTTCTGCACTGGCAGTGTATTTACCTCGGAAGAATTGCCTCTAACAAGCTCCGCTGTCCTCTTGAACACTCCAATGCCGTGAGCAAAAGACACGGCCGGAGGAGGTCGACTAGGGCACTCATTTGCCTTATGACCCTCCTGGTGGCACCTAAAACACATAAATTTCGGTTTCGGCTTATACTGTGATGTAAAAGGCCCCTGACTTTTCACATAAGGTGTGGTGGTAGGTTTGGCTTCAGTTTTAGTTTCATTGCTCTTTGGTTTAAATGTGTCATTGCTACGGGGAGGGGGAGGATAACGGTCCCTAGCACTTGCATCGTACTTCTGTGAGGACCCGCAACCCCGAATCAACGACAGCCGTAGATCAGCCATTTCTGCTGCTTCTACTAGAGTTCTTGGGTTTTTCTCCTTTAAGTTCAAAGTTAGATCACAGCCCGTGCTCTTAAAGAACTGCTCCAACATCATTAACTGCTTAACTCCATCAAACGTTGTTACCTTCTCAGATCGGAGCCAGTTCCCCATAGCATCGGACAAGTCCCGGGCGTGTTCCAAAAAGGTGCTATCTCTTCCCTTAGTTACACCCCGGAACTTCAAACGGTACGTTTCTGGTTGCAGTTCGTAAGCCCTCAGGACAGCCTCCTTGAGATCCTCGTACACAATACATAACTCCAAAGGTAACGCATCGTAGGCTTTAAGACCCTTGCCTATTAATCTAGAGGATACAAGTGCTGCCCATTTATTCTCTGGCCACTGGTGTTCCTGGCACTTCTTCTCAAAGCGTGTGAAAAATTCTGTTACACCACTCTCATCAAACACCGGAACCAGTTTCAATAAGTGCGAGAGAGACTGCTCATGAACACGGTTACCAGCCCCAAGTCGCTGTCCCGTTGCCTCTACTCGCGACTTCTCTACATCCATGTTGGCACAGTACCTAGTCGACTCTAAATCCGCTTGGATTTTTGCTAGCTCTATGTGCTGGTGACTGTTTCTCTCTTCTATCTTGGCTCTCTCTTCTATCTTGGCTAATTCTATTTGCTGCTGAAGCTGAAGCTGATCGTCAGATGCCCTGATAGCCTTTCTCTCTTCGATCTTAGCTAATTCTGTTTGCTGCTGGATCTTAGCTAATTCGAGCTGAAGCAATAATTCGGGAGTTAACCCTTGAGGAGGTGAAGGTGCTACAATGTTTGAAATTACCGGTGGTCACCCCAGGGGCAACCCACCCTGCCAGTCACCACCCACCTGTGGAAGCGTACCCGGGGTCGGCAAACTACTGGGATGGCTGGGAGTCGAGTGTAGGGGAAGCATGGCCGAAGGGCTCTGAGCACTCAACCCATCTCGCTCACCAGTCACCCTGCCCAGTACACACACGTTATCAAGTTATCCTTGGTCATGCTGCTAGTAACCGCATGACCGATAGCTGTGGCCAGGCATTGAAGACCGTACCGATCCATACCCTCCAACCGCTCGGCAGTAACAGGCCATTGCAAAAATATCCTAGCATCCTCCTCACAGTTCACCCGATTAACCCTTTCATCATGCTGCTGTTCCTCAGTCTCGACATTACGTACTGTGTCTCCATTCTCCTCTGATCCGGTATAAGACATGATGCTCACAAAAATTTCCCACCTCAATATTCAGAAAACACGACCCCAAACTCTTATACCTCAATATACACACACAAATTCTCGGAAATACTCAAGGGCTATACTATGTTGCAAAAAAAAACAAATTCTTGCTGATCCCCGCAAAATATTCTCCAAAACAACAAATGTTCCCTGCTTAATAAATGTAGGTTCACCAAATCCTAGGTAAGGTCGCCATTTGTTACGACTGGGGTTCAAATATATCAGGGCTCTTATTCATTGGACTAGTAATGGCATAAATGTTACAACGGAAAGCGCTAGCTCCAACCTCTGATGTATATTCCCAGTGAACAAAGAACACAAATACTCTACAGAGTTCTATATGCAATAATAGGCTATCAAACTCTCAATAAATGTGCGTCTACTCTAGGCTTAATGTTATGTGAAAACAGCCTATTACTACCTATAACCGAAGGTGCTTGGTTATGGTATGCAAAGTAAGGTGGTAAGAGAAGTTACAGCTTACGTTACTTTAATCAATAAATGTCAGGCACTCCTGCATGAAAGAAAGTGCACTAAAGTCCTTCAACACTATCTTCTTTAAATGTTAGATGCTATAAAGATGCTCGTATCGGAAATGGAACCCAAAAAGGCAGGCAGCGGAACAATGCTCGTGCAGGCTATGCACACAAAAAGGCAGAATATATATAATGCCGTCGGAGCCAAGAATATCCTAAACACAACAACAATAATAATAATCACCACGACAATGCAGTATTCCTATCAACAAAAAGAGCCTAAGTCGTTTGTATCTCAATACATCAAACTAGGCTGCGAAATGCTTGTGTAATCATAAATGGGTATGCATAAAAAGAGTAATTAGGTTAATATACTTAATGTCTACTATGATTGATAAAGTCTAGCTAGAGTCAATGATACGAGATACTGGTGCGCATGGCATGCTGCATAGCCTAGTGCAAATCTCAAGTCTGTGCGTCAAATATTACGTTATAATGAAGGGTAGCTCTCTTGAGAAACCTTAATACCGAAGTATTAAGCGTTCTCCTGGCGTACCTCAAAGACAAACAATCGAGACTAGAACAGTGCAGAATGGTATAGGCAAAAACCCCTCATTCGTGCATGCTCTACTCTCAATGGCACACAGACTAGAATTTACTCAATCAACTCCAGTTCTCAGGTATGTCGTGCCGCTTTTAACTGAAGCACTCATAGGAAACAATACCTATAATATCAGACTCCTAGTCTAGCATTATCTAACCCAGCAGAACACTAATAACTAAAGGAAGCAGTACTAAACAATATAAATGCCAACCAATGCTTCGTGATCCACTTATCTTAACAACTAACATACATAGGCTATATCAGACCTTAACACACAATACAACTGGCCAGCATGAAGCTGATTTTGCAGAGTTAACCAGAGGGGGTATAATATTAATAAAAGGTGGTGAAGGATATGGAAAATGAGAGAGATAGGCAGAGGAAAAGATTCTCAGGTACGGAGCGGGGACAGATAGCAAGGGAAAAAAGATGGGTGTGTTTCTAGAAACCAGATCTGAGGGAGAGAGTGGCGAGGAACTGTATATATACTCGCACTAGCTCGAGCCGCGTGGGAAAACAGCGGTTACAAGTCATCTAACCACTAGCAAAGCTTACAGCATGGTAAGGGCCTCTCTCCACCAACCCCCGCGAGGCAGCCAGCCGTGACGTCATCGAGCGGGACAAAAAACACTGCGCGCCCCCTCTCACTCTGTTCTACTCCCTCTCTCTCTCCCAGATCCTATCATTACTAGTTAATGATAAAATATACTTTACAATTAAATATATAAAGCCTTGACATGGGCGAAAACAAAGAGCCTTTCTGGACTGCCCATGACACGAGCTTTCATATGAAATAAAGCACACTCTAATACACAAACTGTAGCCCCATCCACTGCCCTGGCGATCCTAGCGAGTCACTGTAGGACAAGCCATGCGGTTCTAACGGAGTGGTTAACGTCACAGTGAGCATAGCCTGCTCGAGCATTGTTCCGCTGCCTGCCTTTTTTGGGTTCCATTTCCGATTCGAGCATCTTTATAGCATCTAATATTTAAAGAAGATTCCTTGTTAGTGTTGAAGGTTTCATGCAGGAGTGCCTGACATTTATTGATTAAAGTAACGTAAGCTGTAACCTCTCTTACCACCTTACTTTGCATACCATAACCAAGCACCTTCGGTTATAGGTAGTAATAGGCTGGTTTCACATAACATTAAGCCTAGAATAGACGCACATTTATTGAGAGTTTGATAGCCTATTATTGCATATAGAACTCTGGAGAGTATTTGTGTTCTTTGTTCACTGGGAATATACATCAGAGGTTGGAGCTAGCACTTTCCGTTGTAGCATTTATGCCATTACTAGTCCAATGAATAAGAGCCCTGATATATTTGAACCCCAGTCGTAACACTGTTCACAACCAGATAAGTTTGCAAAATCCAAGGCAGCAAGACCATTTCTATTAGTTGGAGAGACCGAGTTCAACCACTCTTGATGATGCGCATTGACATCACCAACACAAATAAAGGATGATTTGACATCTACAGACTGTATTGAAGCCATGGCTATTAAGAGGCAGTCATATATGTCATTGTTAACATCAGGATTTCTGTACAGGCTAAAAATGTAATGATTATGATACTTGCTGGAAACTTTAACTAACTGCATCTCATGGCATTTACAAATATGCTTAGTTAAGTGCTGAGCATTATACCCAGATCTAATATACAAGCTCATTCCACGAGCACGAAGAATAGAATCACATCGAATAAGAACTGGTTTACTAAAGTTAGGTATAAGAAGTTCAGAATAATCTCTACAACCAGAGACAAGGGTTTCAGAACAAAAGACAATATCATAATCAACAGATGCCAATGTAAGATCCTTGATGTTCTTGTAGAGACCACGAATATTGGAATATCGAATATCCAACTGCGCTATGGTAGCCTAATGTATAGACGAATGGAAGGAGTAATTAATGGAGCACTAACCCTCGGGAAGGCCTTGCTATAAATTGCTCCTGAACCAGAATTAATTATATTTGTTCACCAACCAACTTCACTTCTAAACTCAATTAATGAAATCAACAAATGCATGTGGCACTCCAAGGACTCGAACCTAGGATACTCACACTGAAATTCCGCGCACTTATGCATTACGTTATCAAGACAGTTAACATTTGTTTTTTCTCATTCTGGTATCTAGCCAATAACCACTAGTTAAACACTACCATCACCACCCAACACTAACACAATAACCACAATCACTAACATCCCAATCACCACCACAACCACCATCACTACTTACACCACCACCACCACCACCTGCTCCATTACCACCACAATCAGCACAACCACCACCATTTCTGCACTAATTCCAGACCGTTCACTGCCGGGAAAACGTGCTTCAACAACTGGGTTTGTTGGGCCATAATTATTTCGGGGATTTGTTTCTGCTGTGTTGTAAGTTTGTAGACGAAATCCTTATTGTGCCCCAACTTGCATGGAAATGATAAGACTATGAAGCGAAACAATTATATGTACTACTATTTATATACTGTTTTGAAAGTTGTAAGGTCGTTATAACATGTTGATGTCTTACGATGAAATAAAATCACTATCAGAGAGAGTTCAAATCCTCACCTACTTTCAGTCAACAGTATACGAATGACTGAGGAAAGATTAGTTAATAAATAAAGTGATCACAATGATGAAGCCATTATATTATGAGGGTGCTTGAAATGTGATTAATATCGTAGTTATCACGATAGTTTTTACTGTATACATACTATGGTCTGGCTAAATTTTTGCCTTCATTAAATATCTATCGTAATGAAAATATAATAATATACCATTTAATAATAATACAAAACAAAATGCTTTCTCTCCAAATGAGTGTTTCATGGTAAAGTCAGGATCATCGATTAACATGGTATATGATAATCACACACAAATCCACATCTTAAAGTGTATTAACATGGTATATGATAATCACACACAAATCCACATCTTAAAGTGTATTAACATGGTATATGATAATCACACACAAATCCACATCTTAAAGTGTATTAACATGGTATATGATAATCACACACAAATCCACATCTTAAAGTGTATTAACATGGTATATGATAATCACACACAAATCCGCATCTTAAAGTCTATTAACATGGTATATGATAATCACACACAAATCCACATCTTAAAGTGTATTAACATGGTATATGATAATCACACACAAATCCACATCTTAAAGTGTATTAACATGGTATATGATAATCACACACTAATCCACATCTTAAAGTGTATTAACATGGTATATGATAATCACACACAAATCCACATCTTAAAGTGTATTAACATGGTATATGATAATCACACACAAATCCACATCTTAAAGTGTATTAACATGATAATCACACACTAATCCACATCTTAAAGTGCATTAACATGGTATATGATAATCACACACTAATCCACATCTTAAAGTGTATTAACATGGTATATGATAATCACACACTAATCCACATCTTAAAGTGTATTAACATGGTATATGATAATCACACACTAATCCACATCTTAAAGTGTATTAGATTATCTGGTATTTTGTGATTATAAATATTCCTTTTCACACTTACCATCACATCTACATCCACACCACACCTCTCTTACTTTCTTATTGATCTGTCTGTCCCTCCATGTAACTCCGCACACACTTCTCAAGGAACTCATTTCCCTACTGTATATTATTTATTTACCTATATTAATTGTTGGGTTGGTGATAATAATACAATGTATGCACCTTAATTTTAACCTGGCATACATCATACATCAGTACGATGATGATGAAGTATAGCCAAAACCATGGTAGTACACATTTTAACCTGGCATACATCATACATCAGTACGATGATGATGAAGTATAGCCAAAAGCATGGTAGTACACATTTTAACCTGGCATACATCATACATCAGTACGATGAAGTATAGCCAAGAGCATGGTAGTACACATTTTGTCAATTATATATATAAGTGTAATTTAGCCTAAACGAGAACGGTAACAAAATAGTTGATTCACACGCTGACGTTGTATCTCAACATATGCAGTGGATTCACATACTGTGATTAATGTTACAACTGTGATTAGTTCCTTAACATCCGATCCAACATTTGAAAATGTTGGATTGTTCATGACAGTACACGGTGATGCTATCCCTTTACATCACAGTAGCAGTGATCAGTTTTGGCCAATTCTAGAGTTTGGATACTATATTGTAATAAACATGCTTGTATTTTTGTCTGTAAAGGTGTATATACCTGTATGTGTAGTTAGCATTTGCAAAATATTTTTTTCAGAAAAATGGATATGTAGTCTACAGTAAATTATTCTCATATACATATAAGTCTGAATTAATGTTGTATGCGTGTACTCCATGCCTTAAAAAGTCTATATATTTTACTAATTAGGCATATAATGATAGGGAAGCGTATGTGTCTGTGTCGAATTATGGGTATAATTACAAGTATAGCCTTTGAACATCAAGTTGTAAAGGCTTATCCCTCAATACTTTCACTTGAAAATCAAGTCAATTGTTGTACAATGTATATTATATTACATTTTATAAATGGTATTAAATGGGTAATTGTAATACAACACACTTAGATATGAGCTCTGTTAAGTGAGTGAATACTCACTGTTAATCACCACTTTTATTTTATTTTGCCCAAATATATTCCTTTTCGATTGTAACACGTAGTTCCCAGGGCACATAACTGTGACCGAGTATATTAAATACAATTAAATTGTGATATAATTGAATTGATAAGATTTAGGCACAAGCCCAAGCACTGGGACCTGTAGAGATCATTCAGCGCTACATCTAAAAAAAAAAAAAAATCAAAGGAATTTCAAAATTTTAAACGAATTAAGATAGCAAGTAGCAGTACATTAAATGGATAAAATATCAATAAAGAAAAATCACTGGATAATTAAATACAAATGTTACGTCCTGGGATATATAAACACTGGGCTCTTTCTATTGGACTACTATGGGTTTCAGAGGCCGTGTTACATGGTTTTTCGGGAATAACTTATTAACACAAATTTGGATTAGTACGATATTTTGACACAGCTTTATTCACACCCTGCCCTAATTTTCGCCAATATCGTGCATTACCAAAAGTGTAGAATTAAGGTACTTGTCCCTGTGTCATGAGGTTAAAGTCGCACCTGGTCACACCTGGATGATGAGGAAACGAACAAGGTTAGTCACCCCCCCATCTCTCTTTCTTTCCCTCTCGCTCTCTCTCTCTCTTGCTCGCTCTCTCTCTCTCTCACTTTCTCACACATGGAAACTACGGCCACTGGCGCATGCATTATACATATAAAAATGAGGCATGCAAAATGAATTAATTTTATATTGTAGTGACATAACGTGAATGTAAGGACAAGAGTATGGTAGGGTGCTCGGTATATAACGTGTTTCATCGATGAGCAATGGTTCGGTTGTTTCCGGGTGTTGTGTGTTTTCGTCAGGTGCCACGGACTTACGGCAGCAGTCGTATACAGTCAGCCATACGTGACATTGGCTCCAGCAAGGCAAATTATGGCAACCATGTTGCGTCATTGTCCGCGTGGGTGTAAACACGCATTTGTCATGCGTCTTTACTACATATACAGCAGGGAGAAAGCCGCCAATCGGCTTGTCCAATCATTTGTCCACCCTTCATGTCTCCGCTTCCTTTCGTTGTATAAAATGACCTATTAATAAAACCTGGCCACACTCACCCCTCCACATTCCTATAAACTTTGTATAAATGTCCCATTGTCCCACCCTTCTCCTCCGTGTTTTTTTGTATTGTTTGTTTTATTGTCGGCACCATCTTCCTCAACGTACCATCACTCATAACAATTCATGGACCTCACCTTTTTTCTAATTATGGAAGTATATCTCTACAAACGGATTTACGAATATGATTGTCTATACATCAATTACGAACCTACATATACCATTGATTATAAAGCAAGTCCCAGCCAATAATCAACCAAGATAGTAATTGCATAACGAAAATCGTACCGGTCCACGATTTTGTATAAGTGACTGTACTTACTTACCCTACACTACCCTTCCTCCCCCAACATTTTCCCATCCTTACCCCTTCCCAACCCGTAATTAATGACCAAGCGTCAACTGCCCCATCCCACCTGACATCCAACACAACCTGACGATACGATGACCATATTACACCTTACAGTAGATGCAATATCATGCCAACACAAAACTACACAACACCTGGAAATCACCAAACCACTGCTCTTCCATCACACACGCTCGTTTTATACCCACCACCCTACCCTACTGTTGCCCTTGCAGTCAGTTTATGTCACTATCATACATTAATATAAAATTAATACATTTTGCATGCCTCACTTTTATATGTATAATGAATGCGCCAGTGGCCGTAGTTTCCATGTGTGAGAGAGAGAGAGAGAGAGAGAGAGAGAGAGAGAGAGAGAGAGAGAGAGAGCGAGAGGGAAAGAAAGAGAGATGGGGGGGTGACTAACCTTGTTCGTTTCCTCATCATCCAGGTGTGACCAGGTGCGACTTTAACCTCATGACACAGGGACAAGTACCTTAATTCTACACTTTTGGTAATGCACGATATTGGCGAAAATTAGGGCAGGGTGTGAATAAAGCTGTGTCAAAATATCGTACTAATCCAAATTTGTGTTAATAAGTTATTCCCGAAAAACCATGTAACACGGCCTCTGAAACCCATAGTAGGTATGCGGCAACAAGCAACAACGGAAAACGCTAGATCCAACCCTTATCTATAAACCCAGGCAACAAACCACCCTAAACCGTCAAGAGTCCTGCCTGGACTACGAGGTATCCTAGGACTCGGTTACAGGGTGCACCCACTATAGACTGCTGATAGACAAGCAGGCTATATAAAAGATCACACAATTAAGTTGACTTAAAGCTTCAAGGAAAAGATAGATAACATAATTAAATTGCAGAAACAATTTAATAACAAACTAGAAGAAAGCACATTAAACGTTACATTACGTTAATTAATACAACTAATCACCCCTGCGTGAAAGAAGGTGAAAGCAAACAGTCCTCAAAACATCGTACAGGTAGACAAGATGCGGGTCTCTAAACTGCATGCGGCTACTGTAGGATCTGATGCTTAGCAAAGAAAGTACGTTACGGATTTAGAGAACTCTTAACTCATAAGCAGGAATAAATACTAGTGATAGGACATACAGTGTATAATGGCATAGGTATAATTAAATAAAGGTAGCAACTCGCAACATAACCACATACAGGTGTGCTTCTCACTCTTAGTCAGGCAAGCCTGCTCGGACAGAGTCTCTAAGCCACACCCTGACTCACAATGCTCACAAAAACGGTAAACTGTGGCACAATAACAAGCATACAGATAATAAACCCCTAGCTGTTAATCTGCCAGGTGGCAGAGGTCTAGCCAGAAGGATATAGGCTTCGGATACCCGGGCTGAGCCACCTGCTCTAGCCTAGGGACGTTCCCAGGTCTGTGTGCCAAATTACTCTAATTGAAAGGGTGCTCTCTTGAGAGACTCAGATCGCAAGTATCTGACTCTCTCCTGGCGACCCTAAAACAAAAGCAAGACGTGCTAGCGCAGTGCTGAGTGGACTAGGCAAGGGCCCTCACACAACACAACGCTAGACACACAGGGACACAGACAAGAAAATGCACCCAGACTCCCACGGGTATCCTAGTAAAGTCGTGCGGGTCCACGGGACTCGCACCAGCAGACTTTACTTAAAGGATCGCAAAAGCCTCCCTTCCGGTCTAGCCCCTGCTAACCTGACACAAGAACACACTAGCAAGCATGAAACCACCAAATATGAGACAACAAAAAAGCCTCCTAGGTCTCATTAACAAATACATCTCTGCATAAGGCCCAAAATCCTATCTAGTTATCTGAGAGCTCGTCGTTAATACAATAATAGATATAAGGTCTATCAAGGGGATGGGATAATTAAATAGATTGGTGAAGTAGTGGAAAGAAGGTATACAAAGTAAGAGAGAACGTTTCTAAGTGGGGTTGAGAGGGATAGATATCAAGGGGGTCCGAAGGGTACGACAATGAGGTGAGCTCTGAGTCTTGAATCTGTCTGGACCCCACCCTAGGCATGCAGAATACATCCCAGGCTTGGCATCACTCAACACAGTTGCCTGGTCAAAATCCTCTACCCCGTGCGTGAGTCGAAACTAAGCCTAACGTTGCAATCAAATGCATGTGGCAGCGCTTCAGGCTCGTCCCAAGCTGGACTCTCCGCGCGAAGCAACGTCCCAAGCCGGTCTCTCTCTCCCGCTCGTCTCTCCCGCTCTCACTAGACTTACATCTTATATATTATAATGAAACAATCAACAATCGAGAATAAAATTTACTAAGATGCGTTGGTTAAGAATAAGGGCAGTTTCAAGCTGTGAAACAACATAAGAATATCCCAGACATTAGTTACATTGTCGTAGGATATATACTAAGGGAAAGTCTACCGGCCGGCTACCACCAGCCGGTTTCTAAATGGCTGGGCAGCCGACGCGCGCGCATGCCCGCACGTGGTTACTATGCAGAAGCGTCACACAAAAAATACCGCAATCCAATAAATACGATCCGAGCTTAAAAACATCTGCATCTTGGCCAAGAATGTCAGACAGGGAAAGGAAAGTAAATGAAGAGATACGTAGCAGAGTGGGGCAGCAGGAACATTTGTCAGCCAGAGTGGAGAGAAGGGTGCTGAGCTGGTATGGTCATGTTGAACGAATGGGAGATGGGAGATGAAAGGCTTACAAAGAGAAGGAGAGATAGAAGGGCAGGAAGACTCCCATTGAGATGGAGAGACCGGTAAGACAAGCTTTGGATGATAGAGGAAGGACTATAGACCAAGCAAAGGAAGTGGTAATAAACAGGAATGAATGGAGAAGGCTTGGAATAGTTGAGTGAACACTTGGTCATTTGGGGGAAAGGGTCGGACGCAAGTTAGACTAGATAATAGTCCATCAGGCGCCTGGCCCGGGGAGACGATTAATATGAAGGGTGCGCCTGGAAGTGTGTTGGGCGGGCTTGTGGCTTTGGCTCCGCTGCATGTCTGCTTGCCGAGATCGGAGCCTCTCCGGGTGGTCGGGGGAGTGCTGGAGCGACCTTGGTGACCCGGGTCTCTGGGTATTCTCCAGGGTGACCTAGATGTGTGTGAATTTTGTGTTTTGACTGTGTTTGTTCGTTGTTTTGTCTTGTGTTTTGTGTTTTCCTGTTCTTGCTCTGTCTTGAGTCGGCCACCCTCAAGAAAATACAAAAAATAATAATAATAAAATAGAGGAAAATAAAAATATAATATGGGAAAAGTGGGGATTGGGCCTGAGCATATATATAGAATAGATAGATAGCTAGTGAGGGAAGACCACCTCAACTGCCACCTCTCCCGAATCAGCGACCGGATACTGCATTTCAAATCCTCAGAGGGGATTGACACCGGCCCACACACTCTAATACACCCTCTTTTACTGCTGTGTCAGCCTGCTCATTGCCCTGGATCCCCACAGAGCTGGGACCCAACAGAAATTAATCATTTTGTGCCGAGATGCTAAGCAATAAAGCCATGCCTGGATGTCCTGAACCAATGGGTGCACAGGAGAGTAAACTTGAATGGTAGAAAGAACACTCTGCGAATCAGTGTAAATAGTGAAATCCGTTCCAGTGAGTCGTGTGCCACTTTCAAAGCTTGGAAAATAGCATACGCCTCCGCAGTAAAGACAGAGGCAACCCCAGGCAATCGAGCAAGACGAGTGGTGTCCTTAAAAACCACCGCACAACCCACACCTGATGCCATTTTCGACCCATCAGTGTACAATGCTGAAGTAGATTTATGGACTTGGGAGTGATCCAGAAACATGGCCTTTGCTGCAGCTGGAGATAATTTTGCCTTGTAAATGGGAAGAATGCATACTGACAGAGGGGAGAACCCAGGGGGAAAACAAGGGGAACTTTACCTCTCTTATTAAAACTGAGTTCAAATGAGAGTCGGTCAACACTTCCCTCATGCGTATCTGGAGAGGCTTGGGGAAGCTTTTACGTGCCGCATACCGTTGAAGGAAATGGATATCGGTGATCGAGCGATAAGCAGGGTTATCAGGGGAACTGCGAACTCTAAAACATTATACGTAATCCAAGCTCTTCCCTACGGAGATCCAGAGGCAATTCCCCTGCCACAACATACATACTTTCTGCAGGTGATGTACGGAAGGCACCTGTGCATATCCTCATGGCTGAATTGTGTACCGGGTCCAACAACTTTAAGATAGACTTGCTTGCCGAAGAATAAATCCGACAGCCATACTCCAATTTAGATTGGCACACAGCATCATAAATCCTGAGTAGGGATGAACAGTCTGCACCCCAGGACTTCTTACTAAGCACTTTCAGGATGTCCAAGGACCGCATAACACATGTCTTAAGATCAAGAATATGTTCCTTCCAAGTAAGACCGCTATCCAGGGCGAGTCCTAGGAATTTGACTGAACTTTCATACGGTAAAATATTACCATTAAGAAGAAGGTGCGATACAACTTAAGTTTTTTTCCTAGAAAACTTTATTGCCACAGTCTTCTGAGGGGAAAAAGTGAAACCCCACTCATTCGCCCACTGGACTGCCAAATTGATGGCTTTCTGCAATTGTCGTCTAGCCATATCAGGATCAGCCGCTGAACAATATATCGCATAGTCATCTTCAAACAACGAACTTTGCACCAATGGTTCCCTAGAAACCCTCGCCACAACACTGTTTACAGCCATTATGAAACTAAAAACACTTAGCGCACTCCCCTGAGGAACCCCCTCATGCTGCATAAGTTTATCAGAAAGACAATTCCCAACCCTTACACTGATATAGCGAGTGCGTAGGAAACTCTGGAGAAACGACAGCATTTTCCCGGTCAGGCCTAGCTTGCGCATTTCTTGCACTATACCAAATCTCCATGTTGTGTCATACACCTTTTGCAAGTCAAAGAAAACACCAAGTGTATGTTTATTAGTAACAAATGCATTCTGGATATCGGTTGTGAGACGCAAGAGAGGATCAAGGGTAGATCTGTTTTTACGGAAGTCGAACTGAACCGGGGAAATGTGATTTCCAGTCTCCAACCACCAAACCAACCTGTGGTTGAGCATTTTCTCAAACAATTTACATAAACAACTGGTTAGAGCAATGGGTCTATAGCTGGAAGACAATTTCGCATCTTTCCCAGGCTTTAGGATGGGAAGGATGAAAGACACTCTCCAACTCTCCGGCAATAGTGACGTACTCCAGATTTCATTGAAAATACACAACAACAAAAATAGAAAAGCTTCTGGGAGATGTCTGATCATGTCATAATAACATTCACGCCACCCTCTCCCGGGGCAGAGGAGCCGGCATTACTCAGAGCATGAATGAGCTCCTGCATGGTGAAAGGTGCATTATAAACCTCCGAATCTCGGTCAGTCGCACTGATGGGAGGGACCTGTGCACGCCCAAAAGAACCTGTGACTTCAGCAAAGTGGCGAACAAGAATATTAGAGACAATGACAGGATCTGATGATACAGTATCACCCACTTGAAGGCAAGGAGGGGGAATAGGAACTAATTTCCCAGAAGGCTTCCTGATCTTATCCCATACTTTATTGATAGGAGTCCTACATGTCACAGATCCGGTATACTTCTGCCATGAAGTCTGTTTAGCTGTCCTAAAATACCTTAGTTTCTTAGCCTGAGCTCTCCGGTATATAACATAGTTTACCTGAGTCGCATTTTTCTTGTATCTCCTGAAGCAAGAGCGTGTGACACGTCTCAAAGCAGTACAAGTATTATCCCACCACGGAACCACAGGCCTCTAAGGAGTTCCAGTCGACCGCGGGATAGAAATCAGCGCACTGTTCTGAATTAAATCTACAAGGTACTCATATGCTACTATGTGTGTGTCAAAGGAACCAAGATCCGGTGCCCCCGAGAATAATTCAGAGAATACATTCCAGTCTTCACGCTCAAGGTGCCACCTAGGAGGAGCAGTTGGAGGAAGACTATTAAGAGTGTCTATGATGATAGGAAAGTGGTCACTTCCATGCAATGACTGAGAAACCGACCACTTGAAGGAGAGCAAAATATCAGAGGTGCATATACTAAGATCAATGACAGAATAACTGTGAAGCTGTAAAGTGTGGTGAGTAGGGGACCCATCATTGAGTAATGATAAGTTGTTTTGCATAAGTATAGCTTCAATTTGAGACCCACGCTCATTGCATATGGAACCACCCATTAATTGGTTATGGGCTTTAAAGTCGCCCAACAGCAAAAAAGGTGGATCAAGCAGGTCCACAGGGGACTGTAGGGTTCGAGAGTTAATGGCCACTCCAGGAGGGAGGTAGAGAGAACAAATGGTATACATTTTATCTAATAAGACTCTTACTGCACATGCCTGCAAATCAGTTTGCAGGGGGATTGGGAAATGATGAACACTCCTTTTCACAATAATCAAAGTCCCGCCTTTGGCGCGAAGGCCCAGAGGGGGAGGAGAACTGTAAAATACACAATTTAGACCTGGGTTGAAATGAGAAGCCAATTTGGTTTCCTGCAAACAGAGGACATCCCAGTCATAAAGATTCTTTAAAACCGAAACTTCCTCACTATTTGTACAGATACCCCTACAATTCCATTGTAGAATTTTTGGCATTATTGTTGTCTGTTAAACTATCATCCCTTTTAGGAAGGGGGGGGGGGGGGCATTAACATCAGAGGTTTGCGGTAGACACTCCTTATCAAAATGTCTTCGAGAAACCCTGCTAAGTAAGTCGGCACACTGCCTCTTCAGGTAAGTCTTAACCAGAGCTGGAGAGGTTCCACCCTTGCGAGTGGGAACCCTCATAACTAGCAAAGTGCTATCCTCTGAGTTGGGCCGCTTCTTAGAGCCTTCCTGTGGAGAATGCCTTGGTGGAAATTGGAGCAGCTGGTATTTATTTTTTACATGGACGACTGTGTTCTTATCCATCTTTGTTGTTGGCGCTTCTACTCTGGTTTCCGATGAATTACTCTTCCCAGAGAAGGAGGAAGACCTGGGGGAGGAATTAACGCTACCTCCAGATGAACCTGTGGCACCCATCACATCCGAAGGCGAAGGGCCCTTCCTCCCCTTTGGCGAAGAGCCAGGAAGCGTACGACCATCGCGATGATGTAACCTGTCTTTCTTTGGAAGGGAAGGATGCTTTTCAGTACTTGAATGGGAATGTTGTTTGCGACGAACAGAGGCTTGAGGAGAAATAGCCTCACTCCCCGAACTCTGCACCTGTCGCTGCTGCTGCGAGATGATAGGAACACTAGTGACTTTGTCTTGGCCTGTCACTTTAGAGAGGGTAACTGGTGCAGATGATGCAACTGTTGAAGTGTATGAACGCGTACCAGGCTTACTCCGTAACAGCAACTCCCGTCTAGCAGCACCAAAACTAATATGCTGTGTATTTGCCAGAACGACTATGTCTACCTCTAGTATATATACATCACAATGCCAGGAAGAGGGAGAGTGGCCACCCTGACAGTGGTAGCAGTACGTATTTGATTCACATTCAGAAGCCTCATGATTGCTTAATGCTGAACAATCGCCGCAACGGATTTCGTTATTGCAGTATTTCTTAAGCATTTCTTAAAACATTTGTAGCACTGCATAGGTCGATCATGAAATGTCTTAACTCGCAGGGTGAGTGGCCCAATATCAACAGGAATTTGATCCTTAGTGGCACTAGGAGGAGGAGCAATCTCCAGGTACTGAGCAACATTTTTAATTTGTATTCCTACCTTCTACTTCAACAACTGTCTGAACACCGGCTACAAAATCCCCAGCTTCCTCTAAAGTAGAAATAGTAGACATGATGAATTTTGAATAAATTACAATCAATACAATTATTTGAGTATAGTTAAGGAACAGTGGTTAGTTAGCTGCAAGTGGTGTAGCTATTTTAGCATTAATTCACTTTGTTTATGTCTATCAGCAGCCATTCTCACAATCAAAACACACAATTTTGTAGCAAAATATATATTTTGGCGTCAAATATTCGAAATATTTTATTGATAATAAATGCGAACCGCCCAAACTACCTCCTGTGTCCTTTATAAATCAAACTTGCATTCACCAGTCTCAATACATAGCAATACAGGTCGACATCGACAAAATATTGTCTCAAATGGGCTTTAACCAGAACATTTTAAAGGGGAGGCAGACAGTTTTACTGGACCCCATTCTCCCTAATGTTTAGCCCCACTAGTTTTGAGATTATAAGACGTTTGGCCCATTAGTTTGACGATTTTAACACCTTTCGCCCTATTTCGTTGTCAATTTTAAGACCTTTCGAGCCATTTAAGTGTATTATTTCCTGGCGAGTGACAGCGAGCCTCCAACTTTAAGAGGAACTGGCCTTCGGCCGGCACATTTCTACCGAAAAATGTACAAATTTATCTTGAAGGGGGGTCTAGGGGATGTTTTTCTAAGCTTGATGAAGGTCTAGGGAGGAAACTAAACAAATATATGAATAAATGAATTAATAGACCGAACAAACGACCAGTCTCCCCTTAACCATACGCATTTGGTTATTGAATATTTGGTTACATCTACCATCCTATGGCATAGCATAAACGGCTTCAACCTCCGTATGTCCAGACAGGTTTATTATCACGTAGAGTACCTTGAATTTGGCTCCCTATCACTCTTTCAACTTTTTTAGAGGGGGGGGGGGGGATTGCTACAGGCAGCTTTGACTTTTGTGTCCTTCATACACATAGTACAAACACAAATTAAATCAAATACAGTCATAATAAAGACTTTGAACAGTCTGCTAGCGAAAGCATTTTAGTTCTATTCTTTCCTCTGTTTTTGCCTAGGGAGGATTATTTTGGTCGCTTCCAACTCTTTAAACAACTCTTTCAGTGTACTTAGATGGAGAAAGTCAGAGACATTTATTACGTTAACTGAAATTCAAGAAATACGCTAAAAAATATATTTCATTCATGACATTCGTCACTTGATCGTGAAGGTTATAGTAGGACTACAACGTTACAATGTTAATGCATATAAAGATCTTTATATAAACACCCAATTCCTTTATCAACTAATATTTTGTATATTCATCAACATATTCTAGTGATAGTAATAGTGTTACTCCAAGCAAATTAACATGATTTAACCCCTCTTACATTCACTCCTAATTTCCCAATTGCTTCTACTATCTTAGCACTAACATAATCTAAACGTGTTTAACAATGAGATTGTGTAAGTTTACTATGTAAATTACCTGGTTAAGCATCTCGTTAGGAAATAATCAGTTATCTTGGTATACAGTGAAATTGCAATACATTTGCTAACACATAGTTATTCCCCTTGTCAATAATGTGTGTGTGTGTGTGTGTGTGTGTGTGTGTGTGTGTTTTATCAACACAACACTTTACTCGATAATGGACATTTGTGTTACTTTCGTGCCGTCCTACCATATTTTGTCGGCCCATGGCAATTATGATATTACAGGCCCAAGTTGTAATTAAATTAATATATTTGTTAATCAATTAATCTGCTACCATAGCTCTGGTTACATATTAGGTGATGTAGAATCCTGACAAACATATTGATAGCGCTATTAACTACTGATCAGCTTGGAAATTAAAATCATAATAGTTAAGTGGCCTCTGCTACCACTACCACTGCTACTGCCACAGGACCCGCCCCTGCCTCTATTGCCCCTCCATCTTCGACAAGGAAAGGCAAGTATATTTCTATTGTTGGCGATTCCATGGTCAGACACCTAGGTAGGGCTACCTGTACCGATGTTAGCAAACTTGTTCGTCTGCCTGGCGCCGGGGTTGGGAGGGTTTTGGAGAAAATATATGACATCATGGAGGCTCAGTACACGAAGCAATGATGTTTGAAAATGTAGGACTGATGAGCTACTCAGTATTGGGAAGTGTCAGATAATGTTAGGAAAAAGGGAGGTATTCCTGTTTTTTTTTCTTTTTTTCTATGTGATTGAGAGAGGCAAAAGGCATAACTGCCTATAGCGAGTGCCTCCCCCATAGTTGAAAGAGTGAAAGGGCCAAAATCAAGGGACGTTCGAGCCAAAATGCCTGGACACACTGAGTTTGAAGCAATTTAAGTCATAGGAAGCGGGAAAAACTGATTCTGGGAGAGAGTTCCAGAGCTCAGCTGTTGAGTAGAAGAAAGTTTGAGAGTAACGTTTCACTCTTGGGTTGGAGAGTTGCACAGAGTAGGGGTGGGATTGAGTTGCAAGACGGGTACCATGTGCCCTACGTAAAGGAGGTGGTATGCACTGGGATAGCTCTGAGGAACACTGATTATTATAGTAGCGATAGAATAGCGAGAGAGATGCAACATTGCGGCGGAGAGAGAGAGATTGCAGAGAGTTGGTGAGTGGACGGGAGTTAATGATACGAAAGGCCTTCCTTTCAACCTTGTCTAGGAGAGCGGTGTGAGAGGAACCTCCACACACATGTGAACAATACTCAATACAAGGGCGCACTATGCCCCTGTACAGAGCAAGAAGCTGTGCAGGGGAAAAGAACTCCCTAAGGCAGTTGAGGACACCCAGCTTCTGGGAGGCTGCCTTAGCAAGACTGGTAATATGGTCCTTCCAAATGAGAGCAGAAGAAAAAGGGACACCAAGAATATTGAGAGAAGATGAAGGGTTGATTTTTTTATTGTTTTGTATTGCCGTGTTGTACACGGCATCCTACCTAGAAGAGGGGTAAGAAAGGAATGGTCATCCAGAGCTATTGGTATCAATAGCCGTCTGGAGAAAACTGGCAAAGAAAGTAAAATTCCATTTCTGGACAACTGGTCCTTTTCCATGGTAAGGATAAGCTGTATGCTCAGGATGGGGTTCACCTTTCTCGTATAGGGGTGTCTACTTTAGCTAGATCACTAGATAGGATTGTTGCGGGATTAACCATTGAGTAAAATATCAATAATCAGTCAAGATAGTGCGGATATAGCGATAACTACACATTAAACTGCGACGTCTGCCAGCGTTGGCAGAATCGCCTCCCGGTAGCCACTAGCGTTCGCCAGGGCAGTGAAATGGGCTACAGTCTATCTACAATGTTGTACTTTCTTTCTTGTGAATCGTCATGTCACAGGCAGTATAGAAGTGGTATTTATTTTCGCCTGTGACAATGCATTATATTTTATATCATGAGTTGAACATAAGATGCATTGTAGTGTAGTTGAGAGAGCGAGCGGGCAGCGAGACGGTAGTGAGTATTGCTTTCCCTCCTCCTTCCTCCCTCCCGGAGGAGTCCTTCGCCCGCGTGGCTCTCTCTCGGTTTTGATTGGCTGGTGGTTCCTGGCGCCTTCTGCAGGCCTGCTGTCTGGTGATGTAGCGGCCTGTGATTGGCTGACCACCATGCCTTTGTGTGATCCTGGGGTCCCGAGGAGCTACTCTCTTCAGAGCTTGCCTGACCAGCATACCCTTAACATCTCCCTTGCCACCTGTCCCCCGACTTCTACCTATAGAGCACTTTCTCTTATCTCTCAACTTCTTACCTCTCATTCTTCCACTCTATTTAATATCATAACTCCCCTTTGGTTCTGCAAGATTTCATATATCGGCCATCGTATTATATGCTGAAGCTCTCAGATATTACATGTTTAGTTAGGCATTTTGGAGGGGTTACCATTTTGTCTGTAGAGGTTAGACACACTCACGGGGTCTCCCTACCTATTCCTTGGCTGTCTGCTGGGCTATTTAATGCTAGACTGGGGTAAGGCTACTTGTGTTGTGATTTCCGATGTGTACCAGGTTTTGTTGAACTTGTACAATCGCAACGGATACGTGGGAAACCTAGGTGGTCCTTCTGACTGTGTACCTTGTGAGTTTAGCACTGTGTTGCGAGTGAGGGCTTTTGCCTCTGCCACCCAACACTGTGCTAACTCGTTTTGCTTTGACTTTGAGAGGGTCGCCAGGAGAGAACCAGATACTAGCGATCTGGATCTCTCAAGAGAGCACCCCGTCATTTAACGTAATTTGGCCGCACAGTCTTAAGGACCTCACTAGGCTACGAGCCGCTTGCTCAGCCATGGATTCCTAGCCTACGACATCCCAGCTAGACTTTATTAGCCTAGCCGACACCCGATTAGGATTATAAGCTCTTATGTTATGTATGCACCATTTTTATTCACGTTGACTGTAAGCCTTGGTTGTTGTTGAGTTGCACAACCCGAGCAGGCTTTTTGAGTTGCCTGAGGAAGTACTTCTTTTTGGTGTTGGAGATAATACTATTGCGCATTTATTATTATTCCCGTTCCAGTTAACCCTGTATGTCCATATCTTGTTCCTGCTTTATATAACAGTTCAAAATCCGATTCGATCATCTTAAGCAGCATTAGACTTTCTTCAGAAGATTCCTGCTCGATGCTTTAAGACTTTCGTTCACTTTCTTTAATATAGGAGTGACATTTTATTATTGTTTAGAGTAACTTTAATTATACCTTCTTCTTGTTTGCATTAAATCATTTCAGTGATTTAATTAAGCTCTCTATCCTTTTCCTTGTATACATTATTAACGTAATTGTATGTTGTTGTGATCAGGCTGTATCAGAGATCATCAGCCTGTAGTAGTAGTGCATTTATACCGAGTTATAGGATACCCCGTTATCGCAGATTTAACTCTGGAGGGTATAGGTGTTTTTTGTGCGCCGGCATTATAAGTTCGAGGGTTGGATCTAGTGTTACCGTTGTGGCTGTGAGCCTTTCTAGTCCAATGATTAAGAGCCCTTGTTTTATAAGAGTCCCGGTCGTAACAAAACTGATAAAGATAAGAATACTGATGTAGATTTTCCGTCTAGATCTAGTAGTTCAACAGAAAATAATAAGTTAGTTTAAAACAATAAAAAAATTAGTTGCAAATAATAGTAGTAGGTTGAGGGTATTTATACAAATTATAGAAGTTTATGTAACACAATGGATCAGCTTAGGGCAATGGTTAGCAAGGAAAATATAGACATGGTAACGATTACCGAAACCTGGATAAATACCGACTCTAAGACATCTATTAGCAGAATTGCATATGCCAGGATACAATATATTTAAGTATGACAGAACAGACAGAAGGGGAGGTGGGAGTTGTAATTTATGCCAGGGGTACTTTAAAATGTTGCCTTAGATCAGATATTAATACAAATAGCGATAATGAAAGCGTGTGGGTAGAGATTAGCGGGGAAGGTAAGGCAATTATTTTGGAAACCATTTATAAAGCACCCTGCCTTTGTCGAAATGTAGGCAAATTATTATGGGAAGAAATCAGTAAGACATCTCAGAATAATATGTTTTGCATTTTAGGCGACTTTAATCTTCCAGGTATAAATTGGTTTAATCAAACTTGCAATATCGAATCCGAAGATTTGCTTGAAGTAGTACTAGACAATTTTTTCTTTCAATTTGTAAATTCGCCAACTAGGATTTAATTTTCTGGACATGGTTCTTAGAAACACAGAACATTGGATACAACATTTAGAGGTAGGCGACGAGCTGGGAAACAGTGATCATAAATCAATATAATTCGATATAGAATATCATTATAAAACAAAGGAAAATAAGGTTCTTATCCCTGACTTTAGAAAGGCGAATTTTAGGAGACTCAAAAAGTCACTCAAAATTAAAGGTGAGGCAGTAAATTTAGTTCAGGTACGCCAATTAGTTTCAACAGACCAGAGAGGTCAAGGCCAGGAAGGTCACACAGCTGAGATAAGTAGACAACCAACTGAACATTTAAAAAGTGTGTAAATAATCAGTTCATCTCTGCCATACAGAGCGAACAAGAAAAATATACACCAAAAATAAAATGTAGATCACATACAAACCAAAATGGATAAATACATTATTAGATCTTATAGGTAGACAGAGAGGTGTGTACAGCATAATACAGAACGGCGAAATCCACCTAATAGGATACCACCATAACTTGTCGAGGCAGGTAAAAAAAGGAAATTAGGAATGACAACAAACAACGAAATCAAGGTAGCTAATGAATCCAAAAACAACCCTAGAACACATTGTTATCAATTGTATAAATCTAAGGTAAAGGATACAGTAGGGCCAAGAATGTGAAAGGTGAGATTACAGAGGAGTTAGAAATGTGCAATACTCTAAATAGTAATTTCCTTTCTGTTTTTACAAACTAAAATTTAGATAAAGTTCCAGTAGTCAACCAAGTGTTTAACGGTAGTATAGACAACATTAAACACAGTTCAGGTCACTAGTGACGAAGTAATTAAGGAAATATAGACTAAAACCTCAGAAATCTCCAGTTCCAGATGAGGTGTATGCTAGGGTATTAAAATAATGCAAGGACGAATTAAGTTATCCATTAACTCACCTATTTAATAATTCACTAGATTTAAGCTTAGTTCCTGATTCATGGAAGCTTGCAAATATAATTCCGATATCTAAAAAAAGGTAACTAGTCCATAGCATCAAAGTACCGTCCCATTAGTCTCGCATCAATTATAGGGAAATTGATAAAATCAATTATTGCCAGGGAAATTATAAATCTCTTAAAAGTTGTCAAGTTAACTAAACCCTCTCAACATAGATTCACTCCAGGACGATCCTGCCTAACAAATGTACTCAGGTGTTTTCTCAGAGGTATATGCAGCGGTCGATAACGACAAGTCATATGATATAGTTTACTTAGACTTCAGTAAGGCCTTTGATAAGAGTTCCACATGAAAGGCTGTCAAGGAAGTTAGAAGGCCATGGTATTGGGGGGGATGCTTCTCAAGTGAATTAGGTCATGGCTGATTGGTAGGAAGCAGAGAGGTAGTATCAATGGTATGAAATTGGACGGGGGATTAGTTAAAAGTGGGGTCCCCTAAGTGTCGGTTTTGGGACCCTTTCTGTTAATTATCTACATAAATTATCTTGACTCAGGCATAAAGAGCAGGGTCAGTAAATTTGCTGACGATACTAAAATGGGTAGGATAATAGAGTCAGCTAGCGACAGGGAATGTCTTCAAAAGGATCTCTTATCATTTGCACGAGTGGTCCACAAATTGGCAGAGGAGTTTCAATGTAGACAAATGTAAGGTAATAAGGATTGGAAATCATAATTTAGAAGCGAAATACAAACTAGACAATGTATAATTGGATAACTCAAGAGTGTGAGAATTATCTGGGGGTACTCGTTAGTAATGATCTGAAACCCAGAAAACAATGTATAAGTGTTAGGAACAGGGCAAATAGTGTTCTAGGAATCATATCTAGGAGTGTTCGCAACAGGCCTGCTGAAATTGTCTTAAAGCTATACTTAGCACTTAGTAAGACCCCATTTAGAATATGCTGTCCAATTTTGGTGCACTCATTACAAAATGGATATCGAGTCCAAAGATGAATGACGAAAATTATACATATTAGAAACTTATATGAAGAGAGGTTGAAAGCCTTAGGTTTGCATTCACTAGAAAGATGAAGATGTAGGGGAGACATGATCAGAGGTATTTAAATGGATAAAAGTTATAAATATGGGCAATATACAGTAGATGAGGTATTAAAGCTAAAAAATGGCGACAAAACCCGCTCAAATTATGTAAAGTTAGATAAGTTTAGATTTAGGAAAGATATAGGAAAACACTGGTTTGGGAATAAAGTTGTTAACATGTTGAAAGGACTGCCCAGAGCAGTGATTAGCTCGGGAACAGTAGAGAGCATTAAGCGTAAATTGGATTCCCATATGGATGATATGGGCTGGGAGTGAATGGGAGCCGCCTCGCGTGGGCCGAATGGCCTTATGGCGTTTCCCGCGATCTTATGTTCTGAATTAGTTGTTTGAAGGGAATATACCGACAGAGGTACGTGCAATGAAGTGTAGAAGTATCAGCAGCTAAAGAAAATACCTACAGAGTAACGAGAGAACCGAATAATCAATTCACCGAGCTACAGACAATTACAACGCTAATTCAGGGTCTCTGGGGGCTAGAAGTGCAATAAGACTCCCCCTACGTACTCTGCAAGTTTGAAATAGCTAGAACACCAAACAACACCAGCACCGTTACAGTCGATCACTGGGGCGGATCCCTCCATAAACTCCTGTCACAACTTCTCCTGCCCTGCATGCTGTGCTCTGTGATAGCCTTAAACACACACAATAAAGTCCCCAACTACCCGAATAGGCATATCTGAGAAAACCCCCCTGTAACTGATGTGCTCCCAGGAGTGCAACTCCCACTGCTCCGGACTGGACACTCAGGCAGCCTGGATGACGGCCAGACTTACAGAACTTATAATTAAAGAAAGCCAATCAATAAGTCAAATACAAAAAAAAAAAAAAAAAATGCGATGAATAGATGCAATGAAACAGAATAAATATGAATAGAAAATATTATGCCAGTGCCAAAGACTAAATATACAAATAATGCAAGTAGTCTGTGAGTCATGTGCAGTGTCAATAAGTTGCAGTTGCGTGTGGGTAGAAACAAGTGCCTCAGTCCAAATTCTCCTGGATTCAAGTTCAGCAAAAATAAAATAATATAGCTATGCAAAGAGTGAAGAAGTCCAGACAATAATAAAATGCAAAAAGTGGGGAGGTTTGGTGTCCACCAATGCTAGAACAAGAATGACAACTCCCCCACTCCTCACGCCCTCATCACCTCCACAAATCTACATTAACACAACATTCCGACACAGTCACTGATATATTATGACACATAGGATCGCTAAACATGTTCATATCGAGGGCTCCAGGGTGCTCAAATACGTTGACCGAAGCATTTAAAGCAACGAAAGCACAGCCTTAGAATTTATCAGACTTGCCCTGTAAGTTTATTTTCATTAATTCCTGTTACTTTCATATGTGATTGCGGTCTGCCTGGTTTCCTATAAATTCAGCTTAGGAAAGTTATGTTAGTTCTCGTGATATTTAAAAGAATTAATGAAACATATGAAGCAACTGAACCCTGAACTCATAACAGATCACTATGTCTGCTCACGTTCAATAATTACAATAATTCAATTATGAAATTAATATTATTTTTCGTTTTACTGCTTTAATATATTCCATCACCAGGTCAACGTAACAATTATGTATATATATATATATATCTCTTCACCTTCAGCTGGAGCCATCAAAGACCACTATCTTTCCAACGCAGAAATTGCCATTTCTTTCAACCTCGTATGTATTAAAGAATATATATATATATATATATATATGTGTTTATGTATATATGTATATGTAGGGGAGGTGTGGTAGAGTGGTCATGCCACTGGACTAGTAATCCAATGGTCCCGGATTCGAATCCCGATGTATCAATGGAAGGATATTATTGGGATGGAATTGGTGCTGTACCTAGTATCAGTGCATTACAAAGCCCACCGAAACGCCACCAAAATATCCTCATGTTCCCTGATTAAATAGCATTGTAGGAATATTACTATATTCAAAATATGCTACAGGGGGGCAATGCCTAGTGAGTTTATTGCTCAATAGGTGGCGATCTGAGACTGAGGGTCAGAGTCTAGGTGGTGAGACAGTGAAGCACTGGAGGGAAGCAGCTTCAGGATGTGGCTGCTTCGAGCCGTGGGTGGCCAACCGTGCATCTTGTGAAGGCAATATATCGGGGGCTGGATGTATCCCAAAGTGCGTCACATGACTCACTCCCTAGACGAACGAGACCTGTTGGGCCGTTCGATGTACGATTGAATGTACAGGCTCTATGCCTATGCCCGAGAGGGAGTAGTTGGAATATAGAAGAAAACAATATTTATATATACTGTATATATATATAATTATATATACATATCTTTATATACATATATGTATACTATATATATATATATATATATATATATATATATATATGGAGACTAAATCACAAATATGTGAGATCAAATTATGTAGTAAAACTCAGGAAAAATTTAACTTTGGAACACCAGGCTTTCGTCTATTTTCTCAAGACATCTTCAGGGATATAATTATATATATATGTATACAGTATATATTGGTATATAAATATATTAGCATATTGAACTTATATTTGACCTTGACCTGTGACATTGACCTAACCCTGTAGTATATTTATACAATATATTTGGATGATCGTCGAATTGACCAACTGAATTTGGCTGCACAATTTGGTGACAATACCTTAAACATTCTTGGAAGAGTTTAGGGAAAATAACGAACACTCTTGTTTTGACCTTTGACCTTGACTTTAACTGTTAAAATATGTATAGGGGAGGTGGGGCGGAGTGGTCTTGCCACTGAACTGGTAATCCAATGGACCGGGGTTCGAATCCCAATATGTCAATGAGAAGATATTATTGGGATGGAATTTGTGCTGTACCTAGTATCAGTGCATTACCACAGCACACCGAAATGCCAAAAAAATAACCTCATTGTTCCATGATTATAATATCATTGTATGAATATTCCCATATTCAAAAATATGCTACAGGGGGGAATGCCTAGTGAGTTAATTGCTCAATAGGTTGCGTTCTGAGAGTGAGGGTCCGAGTGTGGGCGATGAGACTGTGAAGCGCAGAGGCGAGGCGGCTTCAGAGATGGGATTGCTTCGCATGTCTCACTACTTAGACTGGAGCAAGACCTCACGGGCCTTAGCCTTTACACTCTACCGCTGAACACGGTATCAGCCTATGCCTGAGAGGGAGTAATTGGAATAGAGAAACAAAAAATATATGGAAATTGACAAACATATTATCCAAGTAATACGCAAGTAATAAGCAACTAACACAGCCATCTTTCCGAAATTTGAGTAACCCGTTTTAATTAATAATAAATGTTGACCTTGACCTCTCTGTACAGGTCCTTTTTTTGTTATCTTTGACGTTGCCCTGGAAAATATAAAATTTTTGCCTAATATGATAAAAACTCATCAGTTATTTACATTAATATTTATAGAATAGTTGACCTTTGACCCATATCGTGACCTTTATGATATATCTCAAAAATATATATTTAAATTGTCATTTGAAGTGAAACTATTTTACCAAATTTTGTGAAGTTTGCATGACAAGTAAACCAATTAGCATATTGCCCTGATATTTGACATTGACCTGTGACCTTGACCTTTGAAATTAAATTGCATAGTTTCTTGTATGACCTTGGCCTAGGTATTCCGAATATATATGGTAAGCCTGGTGAACATTTAACTTTTAGTATAAGAAATAATAATAAGAACCATATTTTGACCATGACCTTTACCTTTGACCATACCCTTTATAATATTTATGAAATATATTTGGATGATCGTTGCATTGACAAACTGAATTTGCCTACACAATTTGGTGACAATACATTGAACAGTCTAGGAGGAGTTTAGGGAAAAATACGAACACTCTTGTTGTGACCTCTGACCTTAACCCTCTGAGTACCAGCGACGACAACGTGTCGTTGGTAATGTATGTAACGCTAAACCCCACGACCCACAAGTGTCGTCGGGGTTTAATTACTCCGGTCCTATGGCACCTAGGGTTCAGATTTGTATGGGAACTGTGTAAGTGTCCCACGCAACCATGCCGATGGTTAAAAACTCTCAAAGTCCAACCGCGTGCGCGTGAGCTCGCAAAAACATGGTTTTTGGGTGTTTTTGCCTTCAATTTTTTACTCTTGAAAAATCGACTTTCGGGGGCTCCGTAGGACCCCTTTTTTACCTTTTTGATAGTTTTTTGGGGGGGCGGTCCTTCATTCCTAACCCATTCGTTATTGTTTCTGGATTTTTTTTTTTTTCAAAACCTGCTGGTCCCTGGTGTAACATTTATTTATAACTAGCTGGGGCTCAGTGGGTTAACCATTACAATATATATATGAAATTTGACAAATTTCTTATTTATGAAAAAAACAACTAAAACAGCCAGTTTTCCGAAATTTTAGTATTTGTTTTTAATAAATGATGAACAATAAGACATACAATAATAAGAAAATACACCGAAAACGAGTAAAAATAATTAGCCTAAAGCATCTAGATTTTTGAGTGAATCCGGTGAATCTGACGATCTGAGCGTCACTTTCTACCTCCATTTTTAATGTTGTCAAGACCAGGCAGACGCTCTAAGTCCACCCGCCTTTTACTTGCTTATTTGTGCCTGAACCTTGTATCTCTTGCGTTTATTATGGCCTCTAGTGTATTCAGTGATAGCCACGGTGTGCCTGCTGGTAATGATGAAGGATGTGAATCCCCAGGACCATCAAAACAGTAAAGTAAAGTGCCATGTCTGACGAAAGCCGCGGAAACATGACGATGAGTTAGGCTATGCTAAATATGACTAGGCCTATGGTTTCAAATAAAGTCTATATGGTAAGTAATATCCTCATAATTATGATGATACCTGTGCCACGCGAAATGATGGGTGTCCATGTGTATTAGGTAAAAAGGGCGGATTTGGTCACTTTTAGGCTCCCGAAACGCTTATTTGGTACCGTAGACACTTATTGAGAATTTTGAGTTTGTCTGACCCCCAGGCGCGTATTAGGGTTTTCGCAAATTATGAAGGCGCGAATTAGGAGAGCTGACTGTTTATATGACAAGCCGAGTGAGAATATAACAGTTAATATAAGAAATAATAGTAAAAACCTTATTTTGACCTTTGACCTTGACTTCTGACCTTTAGAATATTTATTTAAAATTTCGGCAATATATTATCAAGATTACCAGTAACTTGTATAGTGAAAATGGAGAAATTTGAATAAAAACAATATGACACGTTGTCCTTGATCTTTGACTCAACTTTGAAGTTAAATGGAAAATTTCTTTTCGATTGACCTTCGCATTGACCAAATAAATATACCTGTGAAATTTGGTGAAAATCCATCTCACGGTCGAGGAGGAGTTTGCAGACGGACGACGACAACGACGGACGACTGGTGGTGCACAGTATACGAGCGGGATCTATTTGCGCGATACCACTCTGCTTATGCAGAGTTGATAAATACATAAATATACCAAATAATTAATTAATAAACAAGAATTAAATAAATTAAACCAATTGTAATAATTAAATACTGTATAATGAAAACAAATCAGACCCACTAAAACGATGCAGAAAACCAAAGCCAGTAGTACTTAGTAAGAATGAAAGCCAAACTCAAATAGGAAGAAGCTCAAGTTGATAGATTGGGTCAAATTCACCAACCCCCCTACCTATTCACACCACCCACAAAACAACAAGAGGCCGGGAAACTTCCAACAACCTTATAACCCCAGACCAACGCAGGGTTGCCCTCAACCTTACGCCCCCGGGTTCCCCCAACACTTCTGAAACAACCCTTCACAGACCGCCCCACCCAGAATATATCCCTCGCAGAAACAACCAGGACGTTTCTCGCAGAGACAAACACCAGGATACGCCCCTAGAGACCACCCACTCGTATCCATCAACCCTTTCGATTTCCGTGCCTACAACTCCATCTGTCCCCTCCATTTTATCCGAGATCAGGCCAAAACCAGGAATCCTACACCCCACGTCTCAGCCGCGGAAGAGAATCTAGTGAACTAGAAGAAGAAACCCTCGATGAAGAATACGGTTCCGAGGAGATCGCCCCCATTACCGAGGAGGAAGAATAAATCCTGGAGGACACACCCCAGGGTTTTTAACATCTCCCCCGGCCATCATGGCTTCGGCTGGGGAGTCCGTACTCAACAAACCACCACCAATTTATCACCTGGCAAAAATCCAGGGAACACCTCCTCATCGATACTGGCGCAGCACGAGCATGTTTGTTTAACTCATTTTACAACAAACACGAAAGGAAGTTAGGATCACTAAAAGCTGCCACCACCAATCTCATCAGTGCAGGAGATACTCCTTTACTCATCCGAGGAGAAACAACACCCCTGCACATCACCACCCCTCAACCTGACACCTCATGCAGACATCCATTCGTCGTCTTTCATTCCGATTGCCAACAATACGACGGCTACATGGGCCTGGACGTCCTCCAACTACTCCAAGCCCAACTTGACTGCGGCAGACGGCTCCTCACCTTCAAAGAAAAAAGAAAGAAAAAGAAAATTATAATCCCAAACCTCCACTACCTTCCCCAAAACATCTAGGAAGAACCCAAATAGCTTAAAAAAAAAAGAGAAAAAAAATCAAAGTAAAGCAATCCCTACTCCGATCAACGCCTCCCGCTCAACTCTACCCACACCCATCACCGCCACGCCCTCTTTCAATCTGGCGACTTCAATGCCAGCCCACAACCCATCCAAACCGCCCCACGAATACGTCAACCAAGACAAAACAAACAGCTAATGCCACACAACCACTGTAATAAGCCTTGCAGTAACCAACCAACATATTTCTATACCCCCCCCCCCCCCCCCCCCCCGACACCAACAATGGGTACCAATCTGTCCCATACCCCAACAAAACATGATTTTCACCCCACAAAAAGACAGTACCTACATGGATAGTTGTCGAATCCGACCCGCCCTTTAATCCTTTAATATCAACGCCACTTAAATTACTAATATTTCCAAAGAAATTTTGACATTGCCTAAAGGTCTAATCATAGGGGACTTAGAAACATTCAGCGACATGAACCCCGCCCCAGTCAAACAACCCCTACCCACAATTCTCCCGCCCCTTCCGAAAACCTTAACATCCCTCTAGAAACACCAGATGAACCAGTTATTTCAAGAATTTGCCGATGTGTTCGCACAAACTCCCACCAAAATCGGTAAAACCCGTATGGAAGAACTCCTCATCCACACCACTGGACCTCCCATTCGTCAACCATCGCGCAGAAAAAAACCACTACAGAGGCAGGAAGAAGACCGCCAGGTCCAAGAAATGTTGGATGCCGGCATCGCCACACCTTCAGTCAGCACCTGGTCATCACCCCTAGTGCTGGTTACGAAGAAAGACGGATCAACAAGATTTTGCATCGACTACAGACGCCTAAATGACGCCACATTAAAAGACGCCACCCCATTACCACTAATAGACGACTCGCTAGATTCCCTCCACGGCTCGAAATGGTTTACAACTCTCGATCTCCAAGCCGGCTACTGGCAAGTTCCCATCAAACCAGAACACCAGCAGGAAACAGCTTTTTCAACAAGCGGAGGACACCTGTATTAATTCAACGTTCTTCCCTTCGGCCTATGTAACGGCCCTGCAACCTTCTCCCGCCTCATGGAGTCGGTATCGAGGGGATTAACTTAGGAAACTTGCTTGGCCTATCTAGACGACGTCATTGTATATGCAAAAACTTGGGCGGAACACCTTCAACGACTCAGTCAGGTTCTCCAACGCATCAGGCAAGCAGGACTCTAACTAAAACCCTCCAAATGCGAAATTGCAAGAACAACAGTAGATTTCTTAGGCCACGTCATCTCATCTCCACTAAAGACATATCACCAGACCCTCGTAAGCTCTCTGCCATTGCAGCCCAGACACCCTCAACTACCGTTAAGGGGGTACGATCATTCTTAGGCCGAGCAACCTATTATAGATGTGTCGTCCAAAATGTTGCAGCAATCCCAAAACCCCTCCATGAACTCACCAGGAAAGAGACAGAATATAAATGTACATTAAATGTATATTGTTCTCCCTAGACTTCCATCAAGCTTAAATAAAATACCTCCAAGACTCACTTTGGGATACATTTGTTCGTTTTCGGTGGACTAAAGACCCAACCAAAGAACGGTTCCTCCTAAATTGCAGTCTCGCTATCGCTCCCCAAGAAAACAAACAAGTCTTACAAATGACAAAGAAATATGACAAAAGGTATTAAACTTGACTAAGATATGGGACGAAAGGTCTTACAATCGCTAAACTAATGGGACGAGCGTCTTAAAATTGCAATACTAATGAGGCTAAGTTTGAGGGAGAAAGGGGTCCTAAAAAGTAAAAAACAAACAAAATACCCTTATTGTGAATATTGTATTATGATTAACGATGAGCATGAATAGTAGGGTTTATATTTATTAATCTGAATATATGCAGTACAGTACCTAAATAGAACATGGACTTTCTCTTTTGTGTTTTTATTTATATTTGTTGCTGTGTTTTTGTGTTTAAGTTTTCTAATACCTATAGTCATACACTTACACCGACCTACTATAATAACTCTAATGTTATAATAACTAATTATTCACAGACATCATAGTATTATTTATTTTGATTTACAGGTATGTCAACACTATGGTCCTTATTATTATATTATATGAACTAGTTTCAGTTAAAAGCAACAAGAATAGCATACATGAAGAAAAGTAAACATAGAACATTATATATGGCATACATAATTACAAATATTATGGTATGATAAACTGAAAATGTTAAAAACATAAAAAACGGATTATACAAACGCTATTACAATATTATAAGAAGGAAGATATAAACACAACATAATTAATAGCTAATAAACAGACCGTATATTATATCAGGTATTTGTAGCTATATGTGCAATAACTATTGTCACAGTCAGCTATTATGTCATGCTTGATTACTAGTCGCAATTACATGTTTAAATCATGAATTAATTATCATAAATAATGGGTGCCTAATTATATCTGATTAATGCCATATCCAGCAAGTCAATCACAATATATTCATTGGGATGGAAAATATCTATTAATCACGGTATATATCTGTTGAATTCACATTTTACATAATGAGAGAGCGAGAGTGAGAGAAAGAGCTTGACGTTAGTGGAGTGTGTGTAATATAAATACTGTATGTTGCTGGTATTTAAATATATTTGTTTTCTAAGAGCTACATGGGAACCCTGACTTGCCATTTAACTCAAATTAGAGAAAACATAATTATAATTACATTTTATAATAACATAATAGAAGAAGGAACAACAAAGAAGACACAGTGGAAATACAAGTGTAAAAGGTTGCTTAATTCATATAAACAATGTTATAACGAAGCTTTGTTGAAAACTGGAGAACGTCGCTAAAAGTGAAATATAACAAAATGGTTTGAAGAAAAATAGTAGGACAATATCAAGGGGAAAGTGAGTAATAACAATGTGAGGTGCAACATGTGTAGTCCATACACTGATTTTTTTTATATTGATCATAGTTTCAAACAAGCTATGTTCGTACTTAAGATAGTTCAGAACCAGTAGGAAGTAACTTAACTATATATAATAGCTGACGTTCGGGTTTGTAATTGATTAAATAACATAATTAGTACAATACAGTTAATAGTGAGCATGGTACTGAAACAAATAAACACATAATTAATAGTATAGGCCTTCTATAATTTCAATGCAGATCTTTCATGTTTATGTTTTACTTTGCTACTGAATAGGTATTATTTGTATTAGCAATCAGTCTAATATGTTAGTAGCCTTGTGATGAATACATATGATCATTCTTAAAGGTCAACACAAAGTATAATAGATATATTGTGTTTGTATGATCGCCGGAATGACAGGTTTTGTAATCAGATGTTCTGTACTTCAGACAATGGATATAAATGAATAATTAATCAACAACCACAATTGATAGTCCAGCTCGTGTTCTTAGTTAATGAAGTTGGTATATAATTTATTCAATGTATAGGTGTTAAACAATATTCAAACTTCAAAGCTAGTGAATAACTACGAACTATTGCAAGACCCCACATTATTCAGTTTAATGAAAGTAAGTTAATAGTTTGAATGTTAACACTAGCCATTATTAGTCAGCCAGAGAGTCCAACTGCGTCGAGCTAATTGGTGCCACTTGCAGGTGGCGATCTCTATAACAGATAACAGATATATAATTGTGTTATGTCCGGCAGGGGAGAGCTGCAAGTGTGAGGTTATGTTTCCGTTCCTTGGTTCAACTATTTGGTGACGGTCATTGTTTTTAATAACATATCCTTTTGATAATTTAGGGCTTACTAAAATAAAGCCATATATATATATATATATATATATATATATATATATATATATATATATATATATATATATATATATATATACTGTATATATATTGTACTGGCTTAAACATTGATTCATGCAACACACGTTTAATTGTGAGATATAATATACATTAATGTAGCCCCTATGTTTGCCAAGAGGAGAATAATACTATGTTATTTCATCCTGACATCCCTTGTAAAGGAATCTGAAATACAGTCCTGCGGCTGGTATGGAATTACATTTCCCCCAAATAGGATTACCCATTTCTTTCAATATACAGTATATAGGGAAATATATATAAATGTGTGTGTGTGTGTGTGTGTGTGTGTGTCCTAACAGTAAAACATACAATTATTCTATTATAATATATTGGTTACTGTTAACTCTATCTTTATATTAAAGTGCAGTATATATATAGTTATGTTAGACAAACTAACTTAGTCACCAAAAAGCCTTTACAGTATATTTAAATAGGTGTATCCCCAAAATTAATTATGCAGTTCATTATCCATATATTTGGACGTCCCGGTAGAGGCAGCCAGACATACATTTTACTTGTTATAAAATTGGTATGTATAATATTCACTTCCGTCTTCATAAAGACAACACTACTGAGATAAACTCCTTGAGGATTATGATGCGTTTTGACAGTTTATTACTGGCTATTAGTAGAGGATTGTATTCATATTGGGAAGGGCAGAGTCAGAGGGTTAGTTGTTTTAGTCATTACCCTTTTAATGTTCACAGTTCCTATCTAAGCTTTAACAAATCGTCTTATGATAGCCAAAATAAACTGTCAAAACGCGTCACGATCCTCAAAGGTTTAATATTGGACAGTTTAAGCATTGATTAATCGAGAACTGCTAAATGAGCTGGGCAGGCGAATGTGTTTTACAGCATTATCAATGGGACTCAGTCACTGTTGTCAGCATTATTAACAGAGTTTAGTGTGATTGAATCATTCTTTAGTTCGTCCTGGTGGTGTAATGGTTAGACTGTTTACAAATATGTGTGTGTGATAATCCAGGTTCGAATCCCGGTGGATCACATATATGCTTACATTAGTTTCATTGGAGGTGTTTGGTGTTGTGGTGAAATTAATAAAATATAGATTCATTGAAGAGTTTAAATAATACAGCGTGATAAATTATAGTATGGCAAATAGGTGTGGAATGTATGTGTGATCGTTGAATAGCATTCAGCGTCATCACAGCTAAATCTGTAATTTAAAAAGTTTACTACACTGATGCATTTTCCCGTGGGTATATGGAGTAATGGCGAAGAATGTTACATTTTTTTTGTATTAAGGTCTTGCATAAAGGAATGCAAAATTTTGGCTGAATATCGCTTCAAATAACTTGTACAATTATTGTAGGCTTCACCTCTAAAATACTATCGTAGTAACCATCATCAACATGAATAACAACCGATAGTATTAGACTGAGTAAGTATAAATAAGAGATTCATATATATATAGAAATCAGGTGAAACACAAACTAGTATTTTTCAGATAAAAACACATATATACTGCATACTAATACCTCTCCACCTCCTAACGTATTTTTTTTATTTGTTTAAGGCAAAACAATAAATCCCAGAGTGGGGACCTTTCAGCGTCGTTGAAATGTCAATATAACCAGATTCCCTTGCACGGTAAAAATGACCCCCGTATAGCTGGCGGGTTGAGGCGGGAGTGACACTGTTGCTGGGCCGCTGGCTGGCTGGTGGTACTCGTTCAGAGTGGTTGATGACCACCTATAAACACCAACATTAAACCTTGTACCAGCTCCGATATCGGCCTCGTCAAGGGAGCCATGATACCAACTATTTTAAATGTTGCGGGAGATATACGTTATCTTGGGAATGTTGTCCTTTACTTTGAATATTACCTTTTTACACTCTGAATAATTATGTACAGTCGCCAGTATTATATTCGTTAGACGGTTATTTTTAATTAAGCCGAGGGTCGTGTTTTTAGAGTCATTCCCGAACGAATGGTTAATCACTCTCCTTTATTTATGCCCGGACAAACACCAACACGTTTAATTTTAAATTGGCTTCATCTCCCTCCTCATCTTCCCCCTTCATACATCTGCCAACTACCACCATAAGAGGTCTTAGTTTGATAGTCACGATACTCGAAATAGTAGTTTATGGTTGTTAGGGACAATACGGACAAGGCGGTTATATTTAATGGATTACTGTACATTTCTCATAAATATTGGTACTCGATACTTTCAGTGTGTTTGGTCTGCAATTGTTTTTGTGTTTGACTGTCTACTCGCACAATATTTTCAAGAATATAATAATAGATTTAGACGAGACTCAGTCAATAGCTTTATTTGAAATTCGAAGGAATCCCATTATAATGTGATTAGCATAAGATGACCCCCCCCCCCCCCCGCTCTTCACCTCTCCCATCAAGAGTGAAAGAGCCAACCTGAGCACTTTGTGACACTGCTAGACATGATTCTGGTGATGATGGATGGGTTCATAATAAGAGGACGGAACGGCGCATGCCAAAGTAATCAATCATTAATTTCAAGAGAACTACACAGCCTACTGTATTGACAAGATACATTAAACAGCAGACATTTTGAAAACATACAAAACAATAATAAGTTTGCATAGTATGGAAACAACAGGTAAGAGTATTTGTTTATTTTTGTTCTAAACATAAGGAGACAAACGCCAAAACTGACTGTAACGAGCGTTTCCTCCAAAATTGAAAGTGACATATCCAAATTCAAGCTATGAAGTTGTTGTTGTTGTTGTTCCCCAAGCTGCCTGGCCGAACAGCCCCAAGGCCCCGAGCAAGGCCAAGGCCATAACCGAGCGCCCCCACAGAACCCTCCCCACCGACCACAATAAAGCCTGGGTGACCGAAGCCACTCCATGGCGGGGAGCTGAGGAGGGTGCGGAAATGCCCGGGAAACCAAAGCCCCACCCAGGGCCCTGTGTCCCTCAGCAATTATGAAGAGAAAGTTGAGGGGCAAGGGAAAAATGTGACGCTTTGGCTTCCAATCTTGGTAGATTGGGAGGTCAATCCACGTTAGAGACGCCGTCACTTGAGATCTAGAAAATATATAAGTAAAAGGAACAGTCAGAGTAAGCTATGGGTATGGCAGAGATTGCTCAGTTCTCACTCTGATAGACCAGCCCATCACCACATGACTAGAACCCAATCCTCTCAGCATCAGCTAGGAAAGGCCCTAGAAAGCCGCCTTTGGCGGGGGGATAGCTCCCGTATTTCAACCCTTTTCGGGGTTGGGCACCCGCCCTCAAGCTATGAAGTAACACCCCGTTCTTAACTTTAATCATCAATTACAAACCCCAATGCACTCGAATAAACTAATGACTGCATAATTATGGTCCTTCTGGTTTTCGAACTCGGGACACCACACCCAGAACATAAGCATCTAAATACCTGGACACATTGAGCTTGAAACAATTTAACCCTTTCACGCTTATGACACAATTTTGAGACTATTAGGGATACTTTAAAGCCTTTGTTACCATCAGGAGTATTTAGAAACCTTTAGTTTAGTTACTTCAACCTCTGCAGTTGTCTTTGAGTTAGCTGTGGGCAGAAAACTAATTTTGGAGAGGTAATTATATGAGTGAGAGAACTCTATTTCTTATTGCTAATCTGGCAACCTCTGCATCATAAAAGTGTGAAAGAGTTAAGTTGTAAGACGAGGGGAAGATAGATTGAGGATAATAGTTCCAGAGTTTACTTGTTGAGTAAATTAAACATTTTGATAATAGGTTCACTCCTGGGTTAGAGAGATGGACGGATTAGGGTTGCGAAATTGTTATAAGCATTGTTATAATTGTTACCTACTCTCTGTAAGAGAGAAGGTTTACACTTGACCCTCTCCGTCATCTATAACTCGATTGCGTCATATGGCGGTACGCCCAAGAGTATCATATGACGTGATCGCGTCATATGAACTTAGTGAAATAGCTCAATAATAAGTTTATGACGCAAACTCGCGTCATATGGAGCTCAGTAAGTTAGGCAAGTTAGATCAGAATCTGTCAGTTGGTGGCAACCCCAAATTCCTCCTACTTCTACCGGTCCCTCAGTGTAAGAGAGTGTGTTGTGGGGGATATACCGGGCGCTTTTGCCACCCGTAAGTAAGTTAATATAATATGATGGAGGGGGTTAAAAAGTAAATAATAACATTGACTATTATAATAGCGGTAGAAAGAGAGATGAACGAAAGAAGATGTTCTGGAAGGAGGTAACTAGAGTAAGGAAAGGAGGACACGAGAGAAGAGTCGGTGAAAGATGCAAATGTAGAGTTACTAGTGGAAGGAGTGCAAGTGAGGAAAAGATATGCTCAGTATTTTTAATCTTTGCTAAATGTAAGAGATAGAAGGGAAGCAGTGGTTGATGGAGATAGGTTACCAAGGCTACTCAGGTGGCAGGGAATGAATGAAAAGATCGGGAAAAATTAGCTGAAAAAAAACAGTGAAACAAAATTTGCGAGTGGGAAATGCAGAAGGTATGGATGGTATTGCTGTGGAGTGTATTAAGAAAGGTGGAGATCTGGTAATAAATTGGCTGGTGAGACTATTTAATGTGTGCTTTTATGTGTCAATGGTACCACAAGACTGGAGGGGTACATGTATTGTGCCGTTGTACAAAGTGTTACAACTGGGGTTCAAATATATCAGGGCTCTTATTCATTGGACTAGTAATGGCATAAATGCTACAACGGAAAGCGCTAGATCCAACCTCTGATGTATATTCCCAGTGAACAAAGAACACAAATACTCTACAGAGTTCTATATGCAATAATAGGCTATCAAACTCTCAATAAATGTGCGTCTACTCTAGGCTTAATGTTATCTGAAAACAGCCTATTACTACCTATAACCGAAGGTGCTTGGTTATGGTATGCAAAGTAAGGTGGTAAGAGAAGTTACAGCTTACGTTACTTTAATCATAAATGTCAGGCACTCCTGCATGAAAGAAAGTGCACTAAAGTCCTTCAACACTAACAAGGAATCTTCTTTAAATGTTAGATGCTATAAAGATGCTCGTATCGGAAATGGAACCCAAAAAGGCAGGCAGCGGAACAATGCTCGTGCAGGCTATGCACACAAAAAGGCAGAATATATAATGCCGTCGGAGCCAAGAATATCCTAAACACTACAACAATAATAATAATCGCCACGACAATGCAGTATTCCTATCAACAAAAAGAGACTAAGTCGTTTGTATCTCAATACATCAAACTAGGCTGCGAAATGCTTGTGTAATCATAAACGGGTATACATAAAAAGAGTAATTGGTTTAATATACTTAATGTCTACTGTGACTGATAAAGTCTAGCTAGAGTCAATGATACGAGATACTGGTGCGCATGGCATGCCGCATAGCCTAGTGCAAATCTCAAGTCTGGGCGTCAAATATTACGTTATAGGGAAGGGTAGCTCTCTTGAGAAACCTTAATACCGAAGTATTAAGCGTTCTCCTGGCGTACCTCAAAGACAAACAACGAGCTTAGAACAGTGCAGAATGGTATAGGCAAAAAGCCCTCATTCGTGCATGCTCTACTCTCAATGGCACACAGACTAGAATTTACTCAATCAACTCCAGTTCTCAGGTATGTCGTGCAGCTTTTAACTAAAGCCAGCACTCATAGGAAACAATACCTTATAATATCAGACTCCTAGTCTAGCATTATCTAATCCAGCAGAACACTAATAATTAAAGGAAGCAGTACTAAACAATATGAATGCCAACCAATGCTTCGTGATCCACTTATCTTAACAACTAACATACATGGGTTATATCAGACCTTAATGCACAATACAACTGGCCAGCATGAAGCTGATTTTGCAGAGTTAACCAGAGGGGGTATAATATTAATAAAAAGGTGGTGAAAGATATGAAAAAGAGAGCGGTAGGCAGAGGAAAAGATTCTCAGGTACGGAGCAGGGGACAGGTAGCAAGTGAAAAAGATGGATGCGTTCTAGAAACCAGATCTGAGGGAGAGAGTGGCGAGGAACTGTATATATACTCGCACTAGCTCGAGCCGCGTGGGAAAAAAGCGGTTACAAGTCCTCTAGCCACTAGCAAGGGAGCTAACAGCATGGGAAGGACCTCTCTCAACCAACCCCCACGAGGCAGCCAGCCGTGACGTCATCGAGCGGGACAAAAACACTACGCGCTCCCTCTCACTCTGTTCTACTCTCTCTCTCTCTCCCAGATCCCATCATTACTAGTTAATGATAAAACATATATTTTACAATTAAATATATAAAGCCTTGACATGGGTGAAAACAAAGAGCCTTTCTGGACTGCCCATGACACGAGCTTTCATATGAAATAAAGCACACTCTAATACATAAACTGTAGCCCCATCCACTGCCCTGGCGATCCTAGCGAGTCACTGTAGGACAAGCCATGCGGTTCTAACGGAGTGGTTAACGTCACAAAAGGGAAGGGAGACCGGCAGAAGTGTTCAAGTTATAGAGGTATTAGTTTATTATCAGTGGTTGGAAAGCTGTATGGCAGGGTGTTGATAGAGAGTATAATAAAGGGTACAGAAGTTGCAATAGTAGAAAAGCAGTGCGTCATTATGAGGGGAATAGGGTGTGTGGATCAAATGTTTGCAATAAGACCGTTATGCGAGAAGGATTTAGAGAAGCATAAGGAGATATTTTGGGATTCTATGGATTTGGAAAAAAACATATGATCGTACAGATAGAGAAGCATGTGGAAGGTGCTAAAGATTTATGAAATTGGAGGACATTTGTTAAGAGCAGTTAAGAGTTTTTTTGAAGAGAGTAGAGCGTGTGTTAGAGTAGGAGATAATAAGTTGAGTGAATGGTTTGAGGCGTATGTAGGTTTGCGACAGGGTTGTGTAATGTCACCATGACTGTTTAATGAATATTTGGATGGTGTGGTTAGGGAGGTGAAAATGATAATTATGGAGAGAGGATGGATTTAGTAGGAAAGAATGGTCGAGATTGGGAGTTGAATCAGTTGCTTTTTGCTGATGACACAGCGTTGGTGGCGGATTCTGAAAAAAAAAAATGCAGTGAGTATTCAAAGAGTTTGGTATGGTTTGCGGGAGGAGGATGCTGAAGGTGAACGTCAAAAACAGTTAAGTGATGGTGTGTAATAGGGGTAATCGTAGGGTGAATCTAGATGTAAGGCTAGATGGGGAAATACTGGAACAAGTAGTGTTTTAAATGTCTAGGTGGAACGATAAGCAGGAATGGAGGTATGGCAACGGAGGTAAAACAGAGAGTATGTGAAGGAAGGAAAGTTTTCAGAGCAATGGGAAGTATGTGGAAGGTGAGAAATATCGGAAAGAAAGTTAAAAGTGCAATGTATCAAGGGATTGTTGTACCAACAGTTATGTATGGGACTGAAACATGGGTTCTGAAGTCAAAGGAGAGAAGAAAGCTGGATGTGATGGAGATGAGCTGCTCGAGGAGTGTGTGTTGAGTGACTTGTAGAGACAGATTGACGAATGAAGAGGTTAGTAGGAGAGTGGGGCAGCAAGATCATTTGTCGCCCAGAGTGGACAGAAGGGTGCTGAGCTGGTAGAGACATGTTGAGTGAATGGAAGATGAAAGGCTTACAAAGGGAATATGTGAGTCAGATACAAAGTGAGGTAGAGGGGTAAGAAGACTTCCAATAACCCCTACTGTACCGCAGGGTACAGTAATAAAAATCCCCCCCAGTCCCAAGCAATGTGGCCAAAATGGCAAGATAGAACAACCTCCCACCTCAAAAGATGAAGTAATACTGGCTCTCCCAGCTTGCAGAGGCTTGGATATAAGCTGAGAAGTGTTGCCAACTCTAGAATAGTGTTCAAACAGTTGTGATACCAGGCACTGCCTGATACTGGCAGTTACAAGGAAAGTACATTTCTGATGGCTCCCTGCCGTCGCTGGTACAGAAGGGGTTAAGATGGAGAAACTGTGTAGGACAAGCGTTGGAAGATAGAGGAATGACTATGGATCAGGCAAGAGAAGTGGTAATAAATAGGAATGAATGGAGAATGCTAGTGAATAGAGGAGTGTAAAAGCAGTCGTTTGGGAGAGAGTGTCATGCGCCAGTTGGACTAGATAATAGTCCATCGGGCGCCTGGCATAGGGAGCCGATAGTATGAAGGGTACGCCTGGATGCATGGTGGGCGGGCATTGTGGTACTCCACTGCATGTCTGCCTGCGTAAGTCAGAGCCTCTCCAGGGGATCTGGGTCCTGGGAATCCTTTGCTGGAGACCCCAAATGGGCCTGGGTTTCTCTCCTGGGCGACCAAGATGTGTGTGAATTTGTATTTTGTTAGAGTTTGTTTTTGTTTTGTGATGTCCCTATTCGGGCCACCCCCAGAAAAGAAAAAAATGGGGTATGCGCCCGAGTAGATAGATATATAGAAAGAGAGATGCAGCATTGTGGCATGCACAAAGAGATTGTACACCATAAGTAAGGGGAGGTGAGTCGATGAGACAAAATGCTATCGACTCCACCCTTTTGAGTAGTGAAGAATGGGTGGAACCTCAACACTAATGCGTGCAGTACTGGTTACATGGGCCATTGTATCTCTGTACAGAGCAAGAAGCTGTGCAGGGTTATGTTGCCACGGAGACAGTTGAGCATACCTACCTTATGGGAAGTTGTTTTTTAGCAAGAGTTATATTATGGTCTTTCCAAAAAAGGTAAAAAATATAAGATACACCAAGAAAATTGATAAGACAGAGGGTTGAATTGTGCGCTGTTGCCGAGTCATAGGCATAAGTGGTAGTCATGTGGAAATTATGGCAGGTACTTAAATGGAGAAATTGAAAAGTGGTGGAAAAAATAAGAAGCAAAATATTGAAGAGATGCCAGAAAAATTGACAAGTCTTATTTATGGGTATGAACATTTGTCAGTGTAAATAGAGGATGCAGTAGTAATAGTAGTAGTCGTTCCCAAGGCTGTCTGGCCGAACAGCCCTGAGCTTCTAAGGAAGGTCACGGCCGAGTGTTAACCTGAGAGCGGTGCGCCATTGGTAGTTCAAACCCTTCCGCCAAGCGTGGATATTTTCGTTCATTCCCGCCTAAAATTGTCATTTTACCATAAATATCATTATTACTTATTCCTATACGCCTATTTTACGTTTAATATGAAGATATTAATATGTAACAGCAATAAAACAAGTGGGAATAGTGTTTGGGGGGTGAAAAGGACGAATTATTGACGACCCTCAAGTCATGAGGTGCGAGGCGAAAGAGACATATCCTCTTTCTTCGAGGCATGAAGGCAGACTGAAGTCTCTCTCTCGCTTTCTTTCTTCTCCCACGCTCTCTATATGCGCACTAGACGACCTTGGAACCGGGTTGGGGATATTGGCGCGATAAATAAACAAGGAATAAGAGAACAAATAGGTGATAATTGAAGGGGGGGAAGGAGGGTGTTTTGACAGATGTGGAAGAGTGATAGAAGGTATGGAGGGGAATGATCTCAATCACATATTCCTTTGTTTGAGTGCTAATGGGGTCTTTCAAAAGTTTTTTTTTAGGCCTTGGATTTTAAGAGAGTCACGTTTTCTTTCCCAACCAAAACCTCTTAAGAGTCTGCTTCCGTTCCCGGGTAAATAATAGAGGATGTTGATAGCAGGGGAGGTGTGGCAGAGTGGTCTTGCCACTGGACTGGTAATCCAATGGACCTGGGTTCGAATCCTAATATGTCAATGGGAAGATATTATTGGGATGGAATTTGTGCTGTACCTAGTTTCAGTGCATTACCACAGCACACCGAAATGCCAAAACAAAATACCTTCATTGTTTCTCGATTAAATAGCACTGTATGAATATTCCCATATTCAAAATATGCTACAGGGGGGCAATGCCTAGTGAGTTAATTGTTCAATAGGTGGCGTTCTGAGAGTGAGGGTCCGAGCCTGGGGAGTGAGACTATGAAGCGCAGAGGCGAAGCAGCTTCAGAGATGGAGTTTGGTTCGAGCCGTGAATAGGTGCTTTGCATGTCTAACTCCCTAGACTGGAAAAAGGCCTCACCGTGTTCAGCGGTAGAGGGTAAAGGCTATCAGCCTATGCCCGAGAGGGAGTAGTTGGAATATAGAAAAAAATAAACAAATAAAGTGGCAGGAATGTCGAGGATGCTGACCGATCTCTTTCACAATAGGGTCTCTAGAGATCCCAAATGTGGCTCCTGTGATACATTCAGAGGCAACAACCGTAATAACCAATGTACATCGGTTTTCTTTAATGCAGCACTGTTCCGCCTATTTCTGCCATATTAATGATTAGGCAAGTGTCTGAATGAAATTAAATGTATTCAGCCAAAAAATAGAAGAAAATTGCTTCAAAATGACACCAAAACGAGCTTCGTATGCGCTACCATAGACATTTGCTAAAATGAGCAATTATCGCTAATGTCGTCCTACATTTGCCTTTGGCAGAACTGTATATCTCGCGAGACTAATTCAGAACCCTCAGTGCTGTGGCCGGCTGGCTGGGGGAAGGATGTGTGGCCTGTCTCGCTCCCGCTCCCTTGCACTTACAGGCTTAAATTGAATTGATAAAATTTAGGCACAAAGGCCAAGCACTGGGACCTGTAGAGATCATTCAGCTCTACATCTAAAAAGTAAAAGATCTTCAAGGGAATTTCAAAATTTAAAACGCATTAAGATAGCAAGTAGCGGTACATTAAACGGATAAAATATCAATAAAGGAGTATCAAAAGTAAAAATCACTGGATAATTAAATATCATAAAAAAATACCGCAAACCGATCAATATGATCGGAGCTTAAAAAACATCTGCATCTTGGCCAAGAATGTCAGACAGGGAAAGGAAAGTAAAACCTACAGAGCATTTGGGAAATGAGTAATTACAACAAGAGGTTAGAATGTGGCTTACAGACAGTACCTCGTCAAACACAGCACACAGTGGTGGGCGATCTTTATGTAATATGTATTTGTGCGTCATATATGTGTGACCAATACGCAACCTTGTGAGAACTACTTCCATACGTCTACCTAAGTGAACGGGTGAGAAGTCCCAAAGCTCCACAGAAGGATGAATTGAATTTATTGATAGAAATCTTGGCACCGCAACAACAAGGTCATATGGCGTCGAACAAGCTAACATATTTGCAGAAAACTAAAATCGTAAAACAACATGTGTAAAATTAGATATCAAGAGTAAAATCAGTGCAATCATAAAAACTGGAAGAGGCCAGCCTTTTTCAAAAATAAAAACGCATCGTCTCCAGGGGAACCAGCCTCCCCTCCAAGCACAGAAGAGAGACAGTAAGTACAAAGGAGTACAAAGGAGTACAAAGGAGTACAAAGGAAATCAAGCAACAACAGATCTAGTGACCCTTCTAGGTTGCTTGTCCTCCAAAACACTGAGGATCAAGTGTCCAAACAGTGGTTTAGAGTGGGTAAGGGAACATTGGAAAGGGAATTACTGCCCTGGAACTAATGTCCGTGGCAGGATTAGGAAGTTAGTAGGGGACAGATGGGTTAGTAACTGAGGGGGGGATAAAATAAAGTTATTCATTTACAAACGCAGTCAGTCGCGGGTTTGATGCGAGATATTTGTCTAGGCGGAGTTTAAATGAATCAACGGTGATGCAGTCTATAACGTTTCGGGGAAGCCCATTCCACAAGTTGACAACTCGATTGAAGAAGAAATTCTTAGATTCGTGTGAGTTAAAAGATTTACCAATAATTTTGCAACCGTTTCCCCGCGTGTAATTAGATTGGTCGATAGTGAAGTACTTACTACAGTTCATATTGTCGATGCCTTTGATGATTTTGAACACTTGAATTAAGTCACCTCTTAATCTGCGCTGGGTTAAAGGAAATAGATTTAATTCTCTAAGACGCTCTTCGTATGGTTTGTTCTTTAGGCTAGGTATCATTTTGGTAACTCTACGTTGAACTCGTTCTAGCTTGTTTATATCTTTTTGGTAATAAGGGCACCAGGATTGAACGCAGTATTCCAGAAGAGGGCGGACTAATGAATTGTAAAGGGTTAGGATAACTTCTTTGGATTTATGCTCAAATGACCTGCCTATAAAGCCAATTATTTTGTTTGCCTTTAACAACTTCTGAACATTGTTGACTCGGTTTTAGGTTACTCGATATTGTTACTCCCAGATCGGTTTCTCTGTTTACATTCTTAAGCTGAGTGCCATTCATCGAATAGTTTGCTTTCTCATTTAGGTATCCGATATGTAGTACTTTACATTTATCCGCATTGAACTCATTTGCCAAATTTGGGCCCAACATGACAATTTATCTAGATTGTGTTGCATATCGTCAACTTGTTCTTTTGAGAGTACGCTATTTGCAATTTTTGTATCGTCAGCAAATTTTGAGATTGTACAGGTGAGACACTCATCTATGTCGTTGATGTAAATTAGAAAGAGAATTGGTCCTAGTACCGATCCCTGGGGTACCCCGCTACTTACATTGGTCCATTTTGATGCCTTACCGTTTATGACTACTCTTTGCTTTCTGTCGCTGAGCCAATTTTCTATCCATTTCAACACACCGTCTTGTATTCCATGTGCTTTTAGTTTTAGCAGTAAACGTTTGTGGGGAACTTTGTCAAAGGCCTTTTGAAAATCAAGGTATATAATATCTACAGCTTTACTCTCATCGTCTTCCATCTACCATCTGTACCATCTGTCTTCCGGTGCCGAAGAAGCAACCTCCGACGTAATTCAAGCAAACTGGGACACGCAACCAGCAAGTGCCTGACAGTAAGGGGAACTAGACAGTCATCGCAGAATGGTGGTACACCTCCACACATAAGGAAACCGTGTGTTGCGGTGAGCAAACCCTAATTTCAGAGCTAAAATGATAGCAGACAATTCCGCAGTAAAAACCGAGGCAGCTAAAGGAAGACTACCTCCACGGCTGAAGTCTGGAAACACAACACCAAAACCAACACCGGAGGCAGATTTAGAGCCATCAGTATACTCCGGCACAGAACTATTATGACTAGAAGAATGTTCCAAAAACAAATTAAGAAGAGACTGAGGAGTGACCGAATCCTTTGAACCTGTAAAAAACCTGCAGAATGATGGTTCAGGTAGGACCCAGGGGGGCAATCCTTGAAATTTGCACGGGACTCACAGGAACCGTCGACAGATTAAGCTCCTTCATAACTTCACGAACTCTATAGCCAAAAGGACGAGGCATTCGAGGATGTTGACCATAATATGAAAAAAAAGATTGACCAGAGACACGGGTACAAATAAGAGAGTCTGGAAGGCGCCGAATCCGAAACAAACAACGTACAACCACAGATTGACGCAGTAAATCTAAAGGAGGTACACCAGCCTCCACCAGCAAGCTGGGAATCGGAGATGGCCGAAAAGCTCCAGTTGCAAGACGGAGTCCAGCATGATGAACAGCATCTAGAGTCTTAAGTCTGGAGTCCGTGGCAGAGGAGTAGACCTCACAGCCATACGACAGCTTGGATGTGACAAATGCCTGAAACAAATGCAGGAGTGTTCTGCGATCAGCACCCCAAGAGGTGTGTGACAGAACCCTTAACAGATTCAAAGCCTTCATACACGATGCCTATAGAATCGTCAAGTGTGGAACCCAAGTCAAACGGCAATCAAACCTGAGACCCAAGAACTTTGTCTCTGCCACACAACCGAGTCTCCTGCCACCGAGCATTAGATCAAGGTCTGGGTGAACCCCTCGAATCCTGCAAAAGTGCATAGCCACAGTCTTTGATGGGGAAAACCGAAAGCCCTTGGAATCAGCCCATGCAGAAATCCTGTCCAACGCAAGTTGCATACGTCTCTCAATAGCAGACATGCGGGAACCAGAAAACCAGATAGCCAAGTCATCCACATATAGGGACGAGGATACCCCAGCAGGCACAGCGTCTAGAATGCTATTGATGGCCGCCTCAAACAAAAATGCACTTAAGACACAACCCTGAGCGACACCTTCCTCCTGGCACAGTGGCGCAGAGAGGGAAGAACCCACACGAACCCGAAACACACGATCAGTCAAGAAGTCTCCAAGCAACACCGGTAGGCGACCACGTAATCCAAAAGCATGAAGTTGCCGTAGGATTCCATGTCACCAGGCTGTGTCATAAGCCTTCTCGAGGTCAAAAAACACAGCCACAAGATGATGCTTAGAGGCAAAAGCTTCACAGATTGAGGATTCAAATTGAGGATTCAAGTCGAAGAAGGTTGTCAGAAGTACACCGGAGCTTGCGGAAGCCACTCTGAAAAGGGGAGAGATGGCCGCCCCTCTCCAGACACCACTCAAGTCTGACTTTGATAATTTTTTCGAACAATTTGCATACACACGACGTTAAACAAATTGGGCGGTAATTAGAAACATTGCTATGATCCTTTCCAGGCTTAGGAATAGGAAGGACAATGCCCAACTTCCAGCTGGCAGGTAGAGTACCCTCTCCCCAAATCCTATTAAACAAGTCTAATAAAAACACCAAGGAGGTATTCGGGAGATGACGAAGCATGGCATATGGGATGTCGTCAGGACCAGGAGCAGTGTCACCACACACCGAGAGGGCCGCACACAGCTCACGAATACTGAAGTCAACATTATAAGTTTCACTGCCATGAGACCGGAAATTAAGACCTAGTCTCTCTTGGCTACGTCGGGCTCTTGCACAAGGTTTGGCATCATCCCTCTGGGAGACCTTGCAAAAATGAGTAGCTAGGGCAGAGGCTACTTCACCAGGTGCAGACACCAGATTACCTTGAATCTTCAACACTGGCAGAGAGGAGGGAGAAAACTTTCCAGATATCTTGCGTATTCTCTTCCACACCATAGGCAAAGGAGGAGAAGAAGTAATTGTAGAAACATAGGAGCTCCACGAGCTTCGGCGAGCATCTTTCAGAACCCATCGATAGCGAGCACGTGTTTTGCGAAATTGAACTTTAAGAAAGAGAACCTCTCGGTTTGCATGGTATCGACGAGATGCAGCTTTATAAATCCCCCGAGCAAAAGAGCAGGCTGCAGTCCACCACGGCACAGGTTTCCGGGAATATACACCCGAAGACCGTGGAATGGAACGAAGCCCCGCTTTAATCATAGTCATAGTAAAATAATGTTGGGCATCATCAATAGCTGGGAAATCATGTACAGTCAAATCAAGCTCACAGTTGTTCAAAAAGGGGCCAGTCAGCCCTACCCAGACACCAGCGAGGCAAACGGGTAGTTGGAGTAAAGTTAGAGGACTGGACCAACACTGTATAATGGTCACTACCATGCAGATCATCCAAAACGTCCCAGGAAAAATCAAGCGCACAGTCAGAAGTAATGGTGAGGTCAAGAACAGATAAAGTGCCAGTCTGAACATGGAAATTGGTTGGTCTCCCATCGTTCAAGACAACCAAATCCAGATCACCAACCAAGGAGGCCAGAAGCTCACCCCGAGGATTGTAAACTGAATCACCCCATATTGGATGGCGACCATTAAGATCGCCAAGTAAAATGAAAGGAGTCTGAAGTTGTCGGATAATGGTCTCTAAATCAGATCGCAATATTGGGACTGAAGGGGGGAGGTACAGGCAACAGATGGTAAATCACCTTTCAAGGTGCATCTGTACAGCTACAACCTGAAGGGGAGACTGTACAGCAAAGGAGGTGAATGGGACATCGGAACGACAGAAAATGGCACATCCACCGCTATGACCACCAGCCAGGGGAGAAGTGGAAAGGAAGACTGAATAACCCTTAGGTGAAGGCAATGGTCGAAGCACCATCAGTCTCCTGAAGACAGACACACAATTAATTCAGATCTGAGAGAAGTAATTGTAATTCCTCCCAGTTTGCCAATACACCACGACAATTCCATTGAAGACATTGTTTTAGCCATAAGGAGATACTAATTAAAAATCAAAAATATAAAAGATTAAAAGTACAAATACCTATGTAGGACTTTCGCTGGGAAGGGTTTTAAAGCTCTTCTTCCCAGGGGTGGGTCCCGGTCTAACCAATCGAGAGGATGATGATGATAATCTAACGTCACGACGTTCGGAGGAATCTCTATCCACAGTCACATCCGCCCTAGCAGCAGTACGCGACAGAGGCAGATAGACCCTCCGCTGAGACACACCTGCCTTGTCCGCAGCCCTCAATGAGTGATCAGGTGCCACGACAGGGTCACCCGTACCATTACCGTCCTCAATCAAATCAACCGAAGGCTGTTTGCAGGAGGCTGGGTCAGAGGGAGCTGGCGAGCAAGCTGTGTGTGCGTCCGAAGACGCATCCCCTGTCACAGTGGAGCTAGTTGCAGGAACTGTAACTCCAGAAAGGCGGTCTTTATCAGCCACCAACGGTGATGCCAAATCATCGAGACTCCGAGGGAGGGACACTTTCAGAGCCCCTGTGAGGCACGCTCGTTTGAACCTTAGGAGGGGTCTCTTCAAAAGATTCCCTACTCCTCGCCCGCTTGAGGTTGGCATTCTCTACCTCCATCTCCACGCCAGTACTTGCAGAATCGGAATTACGACCTGCCACAGAGCTTCTCACAGAAGGAGGGCGCACAATGACAGAGGGACCGTCAGCCTCGGGTACAGGTGGCGAGGGAGGTTCCACAGGATTCGCAGACTTCCTAGGAGTACGTTTGGCATCGGAGGAGACTCGTGAAGGAAGGCCCGTTCGTGGAGCAGAAGACTTGTGACAGTCCACAGAAGGAACATTATGCATAGGCGCAGCAGGCTTGGACTTTGTGAGGAGACGCACAGAAGGATGAATGGCTTTAAGTTTTTGGTTAGTGCTAGTGAGGAAAGACCACCTCAACTGCCACCTCTCCCGAATCAGCGACCGGATTTCAAATCCTCAGAGGGGATTGAGAACCGGCCCACACACTCTAGAACAGCCTCTTTTGCTGCTGTGTCAGCCTCCTCATTGCCCTGGATCCCCACATGAGCTGGGACCCAACAGAAATTAATTATTTTGTGCCAAGATGCTAAGCCATAAAGCCATGCCTGGATGTCCTGAACGAATAGGTGAACAGGAGAGTAAACTTGAATGGCAGAAAGAACACTTTGTGAATCAGTGTACATATGGGCTTTAAAAGCCTGTACATTTCTGTAAATTGCCATGGCGTTCGGGAAAATCTCCCGCAGGCAAAGGAGTCTTATTAATGAGTTTCTCTCTCTCTCTCTTGGCCGCAAACTCAGTACTGGCAGTTTGGAAGGTGATCATATGCTTAGCGTGCCTCTGACAGTCATTGTGGTTCAAGGAAGTCCTGTGTGTTATTTAGATTAGACATCATATCACAAACATAATTTTATGGAAGTTTAAGCACTTCTAGAAAGCTGATATAACGATTTACGTCTATAAAAGGATGTATATAACATTTACAATTTTGATGTATAGGATTATAAGAGCCTCTGCTAAAAAAACGTCGCCAAAACTAAACTGGTTACTGATGTGCATTAAATTATAGTATAGATTTGACAAATATACATGACTTTTTACTTAAACATTTACTTTATAACCTGACAATTTAGAGAATACAATAATTATATTTTAATAATGTCAATAAATTACATATTACTACTACTAATATAGAAATAAATGGTAATACATTTCAATACATAATCTAATCTAGTACACAAGAGTAATGCTATAATATCCTAAACCATTATTGTGAACGATCAAATACAAATACTGAACTCCATTAATTACAAAGGAATAACACGGAAGGCAAGCAACAACAGACCTACTGGTCCTTACTAGGTTGCCTGTAAAAAAAATAAATAAATAGGTTTGTGTTAATTAATTTAAATTTTACTGTTAAAATATAATCTTAGAAATACCTTTATTTGTAACTGGGCTAACTTCTAGAAAATGTGATGCTGTATTTTGTGTACTTCGCCAGGAGTCTATTTTATTCACCCTTAAGGGAGCATCGCATAAGAGCTTTTATCATTAATTCTTGTTCGTCAAAAGGTTATAGGACAAAGTGTGTATCATGTTTGGGATTTTAATTGATATATAAACTTAGCCTGAAGGTAGATCTTTATCATCTGTCCCTGTCATTCCATAGTTGCCAACAAAACTTGAGGGAAAAAGTGTTGGAGTATTACCCACTTTACACTGGACCTTTGGCAATACTGTCTTTAGTGCTACAACACCGTCCATGACATGGACCGACGTCTAGTTCCTACAGGGTCCCCGTCATTCCGCCAATATGTCCGCTTTGCGAAATACCTTGCGTGTTTTTGTCTACAAATAATTTCACCACAAAAAAGTTGGTTTATCCACTTAGTAAACGTGGCAACATTCGATTGTTCAAAGTATAGGTATAAGTTAGGGTTAAAAATTAGGGTAAGTCAGTGGTCAGCATACCTTGAGCTAGAAGAGCAAAAATGTTGTACTGTCGGAGCCGCAATACAAACCAATCATAATGTTTTGGCGAGAATAAACTTGTACAGGTCATGTTAAATTAACTAAAGATTAAGTACCGATAAATGTTTGGATAAAGTTGGAATAAGGTTTGGTCAAGTTATGTTACAGTACGTAATATGAGGTCAGAAAATTGCCTGTTAAGTTTATGTGGACAAGGGTAAGGTTACGTGAGAGGGGGAAGGTTCAGATCAGGGTATTTAATATTATACTACTGTATATCTGGCTTGGTTAGGTTATGGTAATGTTTATATAGGAATATATTAGGCAGGTGTATGTATGGTAGTCTTAGTTTATAGGTAGGTTATGTTTATATAGGAATATATTAGGCAGGTGTATGTATGGTAGTCTTAGTTTATAGGTAGGTTATGGTAATGTTTATATAGGAATATATTAGGCAGGTGTATGTATGGTAGTCTTAGTTTATAGGTAGGTTATGGTAATGTTTATATAGGAATATATTAGGCAGGTGTATGTATGGTTGTCTTAGTTTATAGGTAGGTTATGGTAATGTTTATATAGGAATATTGGTACTTATCACCGCAACTACCACTAATTATTTCCCAATATTTGAAGGATAATATAGAATAAGGATGTTGCAAAGATCTTATTAAAATGTGTTTCAACCTCCGGAGATACATTATATGTGCACTATATAAAGTACTGTAAAAACAAAAAACTCTCCCTATAATTTGCCCTATTGAAATATTTGCAGTGAAATTCTTTTTAAGCCCCTTACCGTTAAAATATATGCTAATTTCAATAAGTCATGGGGGGGGGGGGTTGCCCATTCTGTATCCAAAGGCAAAACAATTTGTATATTTACCCTGAAGATGACTTACATCTGAGTGTTTTAAGATCGTTGGATAATGGGAGAAATACAATTTTCCGGGTATTGTAACTAATTTCAACTACTGTATAATGATGAAAACTACCTAAAACCAAAAAGAAAACCATTGGGAAAATTAGTGGTAGTTTCGGTTATATTTTCCTGAATATTTTAGGCAGGGGTTAGGTTATGTATGGCAGTCTTAATTTATAGTTAGGTTATGGTTAGGTTTATATAAAAATTTATTTGACAGGGGTTAAATTACCTATGGTGGTCTTAGTTTAAAGTAAAGTTAACCCATTCTTTACCGACAACGTTCTTTCAACATTAGTCTGGCTACAATTAGATGGTTTTATTCAGTTTAAAAAAAAAACTTCAACAATTAACAGGCTTCGAAGTGTACCACTTAATTGATTTCACTACCGCACATTCTTCTTGTACTTCACAATAGGTTTAGGTAGTAATCTAAAAGAATAAATCAATGAATAAATAAATAAATATATCAATATAAATCTGTCTTTAAAAGCTGTCAGACCAGATATCCCTACACAAGTTGAGGGGTAACTTGTTAGTGAAGGAACTAATAAACGGACGCCAGAATACTAACACCCAACCAAGGTCTTCAATAACTTTAAGTTATTTAGCCACATAATATTATGTTGGTGTAAGGAACCATGATTGTGATGAAGTTATTAACACGTACTATATATACACACAGTCACAACACTTTAGCCTTTTAGTATTTTGTTCTTGTATGTGAATGAAGGAGCCAAGAGGCAAAGCTGCCTCTAGAAAGTGTCTCCTTCAAAATTAAAAGAGTAGCTGTGCTAAATTCAAAGTATGTTAAATTCCAAATGTCTGGATACTCGGAGCCTGACCTTGGTGGGAATGATAGTGGTGTGTCGCTTAACATACATTACATCATGCACACCCACAATCACAGACAGTATATGAAGATGCCTACACATAATAATTCATCACATCGAGATGATAAACACCATTATTAAAGATGAGAAAATCCCTGATGATGTGCACAAAAGTGTAATAGTAAATATATACAAAGGAAAAGGGGATGCGCTAGATAGAGGTAATTACAGGGGCCTGAAAATGCTTAACCAAATAATGAAGGTCTGTGAGAGAGTCTTTGAGGGTTTGATCAGGCAAAGCATCTCCACTGATGATATGCAGATTGGTTTTATGCCAGGACGTGGTACAACTGATGCTATCTTCATAGTCAGGCGGATACAAGAAAGATACTTACTAAAAGGCAGGGACCTTTACTTTGTGTTTGTAGACCTGGAGAAGACCTTTGACAGGGTGCCTAAATATGTTGTGCAGTGGGCTATGAGGAAACTTGGTGGGGAAGAGTGGCTGGTGCATGTGGTAATGAAGATGTATGAGCATTCGCGAACTGCGGTGAGGGTGAAAGGTGTACTGAGTGAGGAGGTCACAGTCCGTGTAGGGGTTCATCAGGGTTCAGTGTTAAGCCGCCTCCTCTTTATTATGGTCCTGGAGGCACTGTCTAGAGTGTTTAGATCCGGACTCCCATGGGAACTGTTTCATGCAGACGATTTAGTCCTAATAGCTGACATTTGCAAGATGCTGAGGCCAAATTCAGAAGATGGAGAAAGGGCATGGCGAGCAAGGTTTTAAGAGTCAATATTAACAAACCAAGGTTATGCATTGTAGATTGAGACAAGGCAATGTGGAAAAGAGAAGTGAATACCCATGTGCAGTGTGTGGAAAGGGTGTGGGCATTAACTCGATTCAGTGTAGCATCTGTCGATTTTGGGTGCCCCATGGGAGTAAACGCTGTAGTAGAATAAAGGGACCCCGGCCGAAGGATAAGTCAGAAATGTTGGAAAGGAGTCATTGGAGCTGGTGGACAAGTTTTGTTACCTTGGAGAAACCATCTCTGCCGGTGGTGGGGCCAGGGTTGCCATTGTCGCTAGAATTAGATGTGGCTGGGGGAAGTTCAGAGAACTGCTGCCAATTCCGACCATGAAAAGAATGCCTCTCCCCCTGAAGGGAAAAAGTGTATGCTTCATGTGTTAGAAGTGCAATGACGTATGCCTCAGAAACATGGGCCGTTAAAGTAGAGGATGTCAACAGAATGGAACGTAATGAGATGAGAATGGTGAAATGGAGGTGTGGAACCAAGCTGCAGAATAGGATAACAAATGATGAGCTGAGGAGACGTTTAGGTATACAGAGTATTAGTGAGGAGAGGCATACAAGTAGACTGGGATGGTAACTATGGACATGTGGAGAGAATGGATGAATAAAATTGGGTGAAAAGATGCAGGTTTGTCATTTTGAAGGAAGCTGCACCAAGGGGTGGACCGAGAAAGACTTGGAATCGGACTATACGTGCCGATCTCAATTCCAAAAACTTGACAAGTGAAGCAGCCCTTAACAGGGTTGCCTGGAACGCCGCTATTAGGACAAGAGCCAAACTGCACGTATGTGTGGAGCACTCAGTCTTAAAGTTGTATGTATGTATGTATATACACCTTATCCTCTCCTCCTCCCCCTCTCTCTCTGTCTCTCTCTCTCTCTCTGATAAACACACAATATTATGATCATAGTTACATTTACCTAAACGGGCCATTAGCTGTTGAGCTTGGGATTCTGGTGTCTTATTATATCCTGACAGTATGAGTCACCCATTACCACCATCATTATCATCATTACCGGAGATACTGGTAATACACTACTGTACTTAAATGTTTGCTTAGGCAAATAACTTCAGTAACTTTTCGTCATATTTATATTAACAGGTGTTCTTTAATTATTTATGCAGAATTAAAATGCATAGAGTTAACCAGAAACTTATATAAGTTGCGTTCTCGCATTATAGACGCAATTATAGATACACTAAATTGGTCACTTAGCTTACAGTATTATATTGACCAAGAGGGTGAATAGACAAAATATAGATGAACTAGAATTCTAATGATATTGTTTATGAAGAGAACCTTAACCCTTTCACGTTTTTAGGATGCAGAGGTTGCCAGATTAGCAATAATAAATAGAGTTGTCTCAGTCTTATAATTACCTCTCCAAAATTAGTTTTTTGCCCACAGCTAACTCAAAGACAACTGCAGAGGTTGAAGTAACTAAACTAAAGGTTTCTAAAGATCCCTGATGGTAACTAAGGATTTAACACCTTAAGAGCGGGTGGTGGAGTATATTTGACCGTACCGCCCAGCGTTTTTTTTTTACCATAAATGGGGTTGTTTCCGTGCTCTTTTTCATGCATAAACAAGAGCCAGAGCGTAATACAAGTATGTATCCCTGAAAGGGCATTAATTCAACTTTCCAATGACACCAGAACCATTCTTATACGATCACTGGTTGTCTTGCAACGATCGTGCAACCGAAGGGCAAAATCGGTAAAATAAAGAGGATGTGTAGATCAGATTTTTACCCTGAATTGTGTTGTGGAGAAATATCTGGAGAAGAAACAAAAGGTGTATGTTGCCTTTATGGACATGGAGAAGGCCTATGACAGAGTGGATAGAGAAGCATTCTTACATTATTACGAGTGAGAGAGGGTGGAGTTCAAAGGAGTACATCTCAGTAGCTCCACGGCCACCGTGGCGAGCGGTCATGAGGAAACCTACGCTCCTCCCACTGCTCCGCTCTCTCTCAGAGCACATTACGTGCTCAAAATTGCACTCGAAAATAGCCGTGACCCGCCACATAGGCCACATTTATTTCACTCGACAATAGCCGGGCGCTGCTAGTTAAGGGTTAAAGTATCCCTAATAGGCTCAAAATTGCATCAAGAACGTGAGAGGGTTAAAAACTAGAGTGTTCTACTGGATTGATTACTTGATTACATTAACTGTATACGTTAGGAAGGCCGACTCGAGACAGAACCCGAACAGGGGAAAAACATAATCACACACATCTAGGTCACCCATGAAAAGTACCAGAAGTATTTCATCTTTGCTACAAAATGTGATTATATGTTTACAGTAAAAGGGCACACTAACTATGTTGGGTTATAGAAGTCTATCCAATAAACACAACTTGTCAGTAAATAGATTGCAAGTACAGTTACTCAATTCTCCTAATTCTTGGCCGGAGGTAACACAGTAGAACAGGATTATCTTTATATTTCACTGAATACAAAAAATCATAATTAATATGCCTATACTTGGAGTAAAATATTGCCAATTATCTTTGTTGCTGTTGTATGTAATATGTCGAAATGCTTGTCTGTGTAATCACCTGTCTGTTATTACCTTCCTATTCCTCTTACTAGGTCTGTATCAGACTGTTGCTTGTAATTCTGATGGTTACTTTATCCTTATGGAGGCATGTCCTTTGTATTCTCCGTCAAACAATGGTTGATTATATATTTGTTTCTTTCACTCTTTGGGTTTGTCACTGGCGACTTTGTTTAACACCTTACGAGCGGCCTATGCGGTTTATTTATGTGTACCGCCCAGCGGGGTGTTTTTAGCCAAAATAGGGCTGTTTACGTGATCATTTTCATGCCTAAATAAGACCCAGAACGTAAAACAAGTATCTATCCCTGAAAGGGCATAAACAGAGCTTTCGAATGACACCATAACGATCCTTGTATGATGGATAGTTTTCTTGCAATAACCGTGCAACGCGAGTGCAAAAAGCAGGTAATTCGGTACTTTCGGTACATAATTGAGTATGTAGCGAGTGAGAGAGGGAGGAGGGAGCTGAGATTTGTGTCAGTAGGTTCGTCGCGGTGGTCTGGAGCAGTCATACGCTCGCTAGTCTCCTGCCACCACTTGTCTCTCTCTCTCAGCCACATTACGTGCTGAAATTGCCACTCGAGTTATGTCGAGCGCCGCCACATAGTCCAGCTTTATTTAACTCGACTTAAGTGGCGAGCCGCTTTTTAAGGGTTAATTCTCTCTTGGTGCTTATCAGTCTCTCTTTGCTAGTATGTGTTGTTACGACTGACAGTAGAGGCTTTTAGTCCTTGGACTAACAGACAATTGAATACACCGCACCTCTGTAACCTCAACTCGTAACACAGCCTATCGCAACAGAACAGAGCTCATTCGCAACTTCCAGGTTCTCTGGGGTCCAAAGGTGCAGACAATCCCCCAACTGGTTCCGTTATTCAAACAATGCAAACAACTGGAACCCCTAGTTGTGGTGAAAAGATATCTTGAGCCACAACTATCATCAAAACTTAGTACCGAATGGCAATACGGAGCAGAATCCTTTCTAAGCTGCACGAAGAAGAGAAATCTCCCATTTAATTTACGTTAATAAAATTACCGTAAATACATGTCAACAAATGCAAATACAAGCCAAAATAAGGAAGCAAGTATCAAGCAGAAACAAATGAATCAAGGATCAAACAAACACCGATCAACCAACACACCAACCACCTAACCATCCTAACAATCGTTGAGACGTCCTAAGAAGAATTCAACCCAAGTGTTTTTATAGTTGTGCCAGCTCTAGTACTTACTAGAGAAATAATACCCAGGTAGGTAACCACGTCCTACCTGCAGCGCACTGTAACACAAATATATAACGCCAAAGTCTATTTTGTCCGGACTATTAGCCTGCCTGGGCCGAAGTAATTCTCCCTGTAACTAGAGACTAATGAAGTCCATCACCCTCTACTTCGAACCAGGCATCCCCAATAGTCTGAACCCCTAGCTAAAGCAATGCACACACAAAAAATGGCTCGGCTGTGATAAACACAAGCCACTGCAGAATAATACAAAAATAACTAGGTCTAGCCATTATGCCAGCGAGGGGTAAGATTATAGCCTCTTACCCTTCCACCAATACGAAAGTATACTGGCCCTACCACCCTTAACAACGCCAAGGGTTGCGGCGCTTCTAAGCCTAGCTAAACACAGAAGGGAAGAAAACATGTATATAGACATACATGCATGGACATACAAGCCACATACACACCCTTAGTACCCGTCGAATGTTATCTTAATTATCAATGAACATATAAAGCATATTGCCAAGGAATAAGTAAAGAAGTAAACAAATGCCAATAAAGAGAAAAGCGAGAGGTAGATGTTGCTCCCTTGATAAGTGGATTTGGATTATTAAGCAAAATGCCAATAAAGAGAAAAGTGAGAGATAGATGTTACTCCCTTGATAACTAAATGCGGACTGACGATCGTCCAACCGGGACCTACCAGGACGGCAAAAGATGGCACCACTTTTAACACAGCATGGGTGGTGGTTCTTTATACAATGTAATCCTTACTTAAGTAATGCAACTATGACAAGTAGGACCACATAGGATTAAACAACTAAATACAAAATGCTTATACAACGCATAATATATTATGCGTACTGTATCAATAGACCGGAAAAGCCCATTAATAATAAATGGGTTAGAGAATGGGAAAATCAAAGAGACCACGTCATTGAACGAAATAATATGAATTTGAAACAGACGATAATATACGGATAAATATCCTTCACGCTGTGTGGTCGATCACTGCTTCACGCCGTATAAAATTACCGCAAGACGGTTTGATATATTCACCATGGGGATATAATATTAATGCTACATAGTAATGTATGGACATAAATTAACTCAATTAAACCTACGATGGTGAATCATCGTAACAATAAGTCACTTTGCTGTTGAATATTTACAAAAGTTTATGGCCAATGTAACCTTGTGTACAAATTGCTATATTTGTGTAATTTCCATAATAATAACAGTAGACTGGTAATTTGTAGACAATATTTCGGAATTTATTTTCGTCGTAACGGATATTCACCTGTATACAGTATAAATATGATGCAGTCTGTTTGTATTCGTTACTTATAGACCTAGTTACTTATAGGCCTAATTATGGTCATGAGGTTCGGTCCCCGTTGATTCCTAAGCGATTGACAGTCGATAGTCAGACCTCATGATTGTAGCATGGGCAGCTGGGCTGGGCCTAATATAATCTAAATAGTTTTATTACTAGTCAGTTCTTGTCATTTATCCTTCTTTCTCTAGCCCTAGTTTTGTTTCTGCTATTTGTCTATCATGGCTCAATTAAATTATCCTACTGCAGATAGTTATGACCGTTTCCAAATCGGGAGTGGCAATGCTATTGCCACATAATTTAAATTAATTTATGTAACTAGTTTGCTTTGTAGTTTAGAGAGTTAAGAGCCTAGATTAAGAGCTTAACGATGACAGATTTAAAGAAACTTAAGATTTTGAAGGGAGGGATGAAGGGAAGCTTGAATAAGTGCTTAACCTCTGAACTACGCATGTGGGTAATTAGAAACGTCTGCCTGTGCTGACGTATTTGAGCTGTTTCCATCACTAAAATATTAATTTTACCATAAATAGAATTAATACTTATCCACATGCGCCTATTATAGGTTGATTATAAAGGTATTAACCTGTTACAACAATAAAACGAGTGAAAACAGCGTTTGGATGGTCAAAATCGGCGATACAGGCCGAGAGTTACATAATGTATGGGTGAGGCAACCTCCTTTCCCGCCAATTTCCCCCAAGGCCACTGAGACACTGTCGATCGATACTCTCTGTCTCTCTCTTGCACTCGCTTGCTAACAGTGATGACAATGCCCTGCTTGCAACTCGCTAATGTTAGCACGAAAATATACCTCAGAATAAGGGAATAGCAGGGAAAATAGGTGATAACTGAAGGAGGGGAGGAAAGTGGGGAAGGAGGGGAGGTAGAGGACTGATATTTTGCATGGCCCAAGGGCAAAAAAATAACAAAAAAAAATAACAACATTTTTTTTTTCGATGTTTAAAATTGATTTTTTTTTTTTCTCTGACTCTTAAGAGTCTTCCTGCAGTCCGCCGGGGGAACTCTTAAGAGTCTTCCGGCAGTTCCCGGGTTAAGATATCTTGATGAATTTATAGACAGTGCATCGGCTGATCAGATAAAGGGCAAGAAGCAACTGTAACTAAATCGCTAGCCACTTTTGATAGTTATGCTCAGCAGGTATATGGTTTGTTGTCAAGTCCTGAATATGTGGAAGAAGAAATGTCAGCAGATCTGGAGTATATTGAAGATGTTAATACAGCATTAGCCCGATTAGCTTCAACTCAAGAATCGCACCCTGTCAAGGATACCGGTACTCCAAAAGCAACTGGTTTTAACCTTCCGAAGCTTACTTTGCCTACCTTTTCTGGGGATCCAACTACCTGGACTGGATTTTGGGACATAATTGAGTATTCCGTTCATCGGAATAAGACACTTACATTCATCCAAAGGTTTACTTATCTCTGTGTACAGTTGAAAGGGGAGGCATTGAAGCTAATAGAGGGGTACAAGCTAGAAGCTACAAGCTATGAGTCTGCAGTGGAGCTCTTGAAAAGAACTTATGGGCGAGAGGAAGTAATAAGGACAGCGTTAATAACAATATTCTTCACTCAAGAGTCTAGATCCTCCATCGTATGATGTGACCGAGTTAAAGGAGTACTATGCCTCTTTTGAGAGCCTCCTCCGGTTAATGGAGACGATGGCCATCACGAAGGAGGAAATATACAGTGTAAACATCCTGAGCAATGTACCCTCTCCCCTTAAGGAAATAATTCGACGGCAACTAAGCGACACTCCACTGGACTTAGAAGCGTTGGTGCAGATATTCCAGACTGAAGTCTTCAACATGGAGAGTACTGGTCAATATTGACAAGTGGAGATGTCGCCATCCACCGCAGCTTTCCCGGTACAGACATCTCCTAAACAGAAGAAAACGATATCATCAGGTTGTAAGTTGTGTAGTGTACACGGACATCCATGGTACCAATGTCCTAAGTATCCTAAGGCTACACAGAAAATTGGCAAGGCTAAATCGCTTCATTTATGTACCAATTGTCTGGCAAGAGACCACTTCAACAGTCCTTGTACCAATTCCTACATCAAACCCTGTAAGTATTGCAATGGGAAACATTGGTTTTCCCTTTGTACCCAGTCTGATCGGCACGACGACAAAGAAAAGGGGAGAACCACCAAAGAGTCACATGATAAAAATAAAAGCAAAAATAACAAGGTACATTGCTTCTAGAGAGTGTCAAATGCTTCCTACTATGATGCTGCCAGTGGTGGGGAGTAATAATTAGCATATAATGACGCAAACCTTACTCGACCAGTGCTCACAGAGGTCATTCGTTCTGTGGTCATCATTGCCACAGCTCAAGTGTACTAGCAAGGGTCAAGAGAATTTGCGTCTCCATGATTTCACTGGTGAAGTAGATTCCAGTGACTACGATATAGTGGAGATTTCCTATGTATATAGAAGGAAGGTAAGTCCCATCAAGGCTGTTGTGGTCGACAAACTTCCTAGTTTCTATGTGGCATCAGAGATTCAACCACAATTGAAATATCTCAGAAGTAAGTGTTTTAAACTGGCTGATGATCAACTCTCTGCTAACAATGGAATTATGCTACTGGTCGAAGCTGATTATTACTACGACCTGGTTCACCCTGGATATCGGCGGATAGATAAGCTGATATTGCTCCCCACAATACAAGGGTATGCCATTTCTGGATCCTATGCAACTTCATCTCAAGACACAAAGATGGAGGTAGTTACAGTCCTTAAAGTAGCAGTAAGCCCCATAGACAAATACGTTAGGTCTACTGTTCCTGATAATCCATGCACTGATATAGACAAGCTATGGGACTTAGATAATATTGGAATTGACCCACATGAACTTTTTTTTTTTTTTTTTCTATGTGATTGAGGGAGGCAAAAGGCATAACTGCCTATAGCGAGTGCCTCTCCCATAGTTGAAAGAGTGACAGGGCCAAAATCAAGGGACGTTCGAGCCAAAATGCCTGGACACACAGAGTTTGAAGCAATTTAAGTCATAGGAAGAGGGAAAGACTGATTCTGGGAGAGAGTTCCAGAGCTCAGCTGTTGAGTAGAAGAAAGTTTGAGAGTAACGTTTCACTCTTGGGTTGGAGAGTTGCACAGAGTAGGGGTGAGATTGAGTTGCAAGACGGGTACCACGTGCCCTACGTAAAGGAGGTGGTATGCACTGGGATAGCTCTGAGGAACACTGATTATTATAGTAGCGATAGAATAGCGAGAGAGATGCAACATTGCGGCGGAGAGAGAGAGATTGCAGAGAGTTGGTGAGTGGACGGGAGTTAATGATACGAAAGGCCTTCCTTTCAACTTTGTCTAGGAGAGCGGTGTGAGAGGAACCTCCCCACACATGTGAACAATATTCAATACAAGGGCGCACTATGCCCCTGTACAGAGCAAGAAGCTGTGCAGGGGAAAAGAACCCCCTTAGGCGGTTGAGCACACCCAGCTTCTGGGAGGCTGCCTTAGCAAGACTGGTAATATGGTCCTTCCAAATGAGAGCAAAAGAAAAAGAGACACCAAGAATATTGAGAGAAGATGAAGGGTTGATTTTTGTATTGTTGAAGAATAAGGGATAGTCCGCTAGGAGATCCTGACGGGTAGATAGATAGAGAAATTGGGTTTTGGAAGCATTAAAGTTAACAAGGTTTTCTCTGCCCCAATTGGAAATAGTACTTAGATCAGAATTTAAGAGTTCTATGGCTTCATTACGTTTGTCGTTGAGGGATTGCTGGCTGGGGCGTTCTGAAAAACTAATGGAGTAGTGTAAGGTTGAGTCGTCTGTGTATGAATGGATGGGAATTAAGGTACAGTTAGGGAGATCATTTATAAAAATTAGAAAGAGAATAGGAGATAGGACAGAGCCCTGAGGAACACCGGAGTTTATAGGGTGAGGAAGTGAACAATGGCCGTCCACAACTGCGGCTATGGAACGGGCGGAAAGGAAATTAGAGACAAAGGCACAGATGGAGGGATAGAAACCGAAGGAGGGTAGTTTAGAAATTAAAGATTTATGCCAGACTCTATCGAAGGCTTTCGATATGTCATGTGCAATAGAAAAAGTCTCACCGAAGTCCCGAAAGGAGGATGACCAAGAGTTAGTAAGATATGAAAGAAGATCACCAGTAGAGCGACCCTTAAGGAAGCCATACTGGCGATCTGAGAGCAGATTATGAGAAGAGAAATGCTTAAGAAATTTGGAAGCAAGAATAGTTTCAAAAACTTTAGAAAGACAAGAGATAAGAGCAATTGGACGATAGTTGGAGGGTTGAGAGCGGTCACCCTTCTTTGGGACAGGTTGAATGTGAGCAAACTTCCAGCATGAAGGGAAGACGTTAGAGGATAGACAGAGACGAAAGAGTTTGCCTAGGCAGGGAGTCAGCACGGAAGCACAGTTTTTGAGAACAACAGGAGGAACACCGTCCGGACCGTACGCCTTATTAGTGTTAAGCTCAGAGAGGGTAGAAAGTACATCTTTAGAAGAAATTAGGATATTAGGCATAAGTAAGAGAGAGGAGGGCGGAGAGGGAGGAATAGCACCGGAATCATCCAAGGTGGAGTTTCTAGCAAAAGTTTGAGCGAAGAGTTTAGCTTTGTCAGAGGAAGAAGTGATGGTTGTGCCATCAGAGTGGGAAAGGGGAGGGAAAAAACGAGGAAGAGAAATTGTTGGAGAGGTTTTTGGCTAGATGCCAGAAAGCTTGGGAAGAGCTAGAGTTGGATAGTTCAGTGCATTTATTATTGATGAAAAAGTGTTTGGCAAGTCGAAGAACAGATTTGGCTTGATTCCGGGCAGAAACATATGAAGAATGAGAGTCTTGAGTTTTAAGGCGTCGGTACCGTTTGAATGCTTCCTCCTTATTTCGGACAGCAGTAGAACAGGCGTGAGTAAACCAAGATTTTTTAGCATTAGTCTGAGAGAAAGACTATGGAATGTATGCTTCCCTGCCCGATAGGATTACCTCGGTAATGCGTTCAGCACTCTCCTCGGGTCCTCGGCCATGGAAGCAGAAATCATTCCATGGGAAATCAAAGAAGTACTGCCGAAGAGCCTCCCAGTCGGCAGCGCCAAAGTGCCACAAGCGCTGCCGGCTAGGAGGATCGGGTGGCCGTACTGGAGAGATAGGACAGGTGACAGAGATAAGTTTATGGTCGGAGGAGCCCAAAGGAGAGAAAAGATCGACAGTATAAGAAGAAGGGTTAGAAGTTAGAAACAGGTCAAGAATGTTGGGCCGATCTCCGATGCGATCCGGGATACGGGTGGGTTGCTGAACTAACTGCTCTAGGTCATTTAGGATAGAAAAGACGTAGGCTTGTTCACCAGGTGGATCAGTAGTGTGAGAGGAGAGCCATTGGCGGTGATCGGGAGTCCAAGCTAGCGTTTAGCTCGTACGAAGAAACTGCAACATATGACTCTGGCAGGAGTCAGTATGTGGTAAGGCTCCCTTGGAATGACAATAAGAGTAAATTACCTACAAATTTCCATCTAGCACTTGGTAGATTACGTGGCCTTCAGAAGCAGTTTGTCAAGGATCCAAGTTATTGCGAGACTTATACGGCAGTACTAGAAGAGCAAGTACAACGTGGTTTTGTTGAGAGAGTAGATCCCGGTGAGTATGGGGATAACATTCATTACCTTGCTCACCATGGGATAAAAAAAGACAGTTCCACCACTCCTGTTCGTATTGTATATGATTGCTCAGCAAAATCCAGTGATTGCTCTTATAGCCTGAATGATTGTCTGTACACGGGTCCATCCCTGGTCTCTGATCTCGCGCAAATTATGTTACGCTTCAGATGTCATAAATTTGCATGGGTTGCCGATATTGAGAAGGCCTTCCTGATGCTTCAACTCCATTGTGAAGACAAGATTATATGGCCACGGGACCCAATGGATCTAGATTCTGAGTATCTGGTCTACAGATTCAGAGTCGTCTTATTCGGAGCGACCTGTTCCCAGTTCCTTTTCAACGCTACTATCTTGCGGCATCTTGAGGAGGCTGGGCTAGATCCTGACTTCAAGAATGAGATCAAGCGGGGGATCATGTGGACAATCTTCAAGGCACTGGAGAAGATGAAAATTTATTGCTCAAGAGATGCTGGGAGATCCGCGATATATTTGCCAAGGCTCATGTATACTTGAGAGTATGGGCCACTAATAATGATCTTTTGATAGGTCAATTTGCTTCTGACGGTGTAACTACTGAGAATAGTGAGGTGAGGTTTTTAGGCCACAAATGGGACACTACCAAAGATTGTATATCCTTCTGTTACACACCATGCGACAGTGAGATTATGACCAAGCGAAACTACTTAAGCTTGTCTGCGAGGTTGTTTGATCCCCTAGGTTATTTGCTGCCTGTGACTATTCGTGCTCGTATGTTTTTACAGCAACTGTGCCGGCTAAAGCTAGATTGGGACACACCCCTTTCGACTGAGCTACAAGATACTTGGCGGTTAATTCGGTCGGGCCTTTCCACATGTTGCAAGGTCCAACTTGATCGTCAGGTTATTAGTGGTCAATAGGTGGATCTACATGCCTCTGCTGATGCCAGCAATAGTGCATACGGTACTGCCATCTACTTATGCAATGGTAGTGAAGCAAAACTGGCTATAGCAAAGGCCAAAGTAGCCCCTATAAAGTTAATTACAGTTCCTAAATTAGAACTTACTGCATTGCTTCGGTCTGCTCGTCTAATAAAGTTTACACTGGATGCTTATACAGACATACTACAGATAAATAACGTCTATGTCTGGAGCGACAGTCAAATAGCACTTTCTTGGGTACACAGCCAGAAGGTGTTACCTGTTTATGTTTCCAATCGCACTGATGAGATACATAACTTAGTTCCTACAGCTAAATTTCGCTATGTGAGCACCAAGGATAACCCCGGTGACATAATTTCCCGGGGGATCTCGGCGCAACAGTTTATGTCATCCTCTATTTGGTGGCAAGGACCTACATGGCTTATATCTCCACTTGAATGGCCTCAGGATTTCAGGGAATGCATATCTGATCCATCATGTCGGCCCCAAAATGTTGTGTTAAGTAGTTTGACTGTGAGTACTACACATCAGGATAACAAGTTGGTAGAGTGGGAACGTTATGGCAGCTATGATCAAGTAATACGGGTAATTGCATGGATATACCGTTTCATTAGCAACGAGAAGTCGGGCTAACAGGTCTTTCTTAGTGAAGATTTGAAGCATATCAGACTCCATGAATTGAGATCAGCAGAAGCGAAAATAATATGTTTAGTACAAAGGGAATCTTATACTACTGAACATGAAATCCTGAGCAAGGAGTCAAAGGCCAAACCCTCAAACTTAATGATGTTACTATATGTCTAATATATGAACCCACAGTAGCTGACATGCAAGGGCTAGTGTTGTATCCCACGTACTGGGTCTAGGTTAGGTTAGGTTGGGTTGTTTGGGTAAGTTAATATACTAGGTCTCGGAAACAAGATTCGTAGTTGCGGTAGTATTTACATAAAAACTATAGTTAACTATCAAAACTATGCTCCCACAGTGGAATTATAACTAATAGCATCAAAACTACCATTTCCAAAAAAAAAAATGAAAACAAAAAAACTCGCAAATAAGGCTGAGAGTCTTTTCAAAATAATTACCCTACAATGTTATGTACGTTACATATATTAGAGTATATATAACATTCAGTATAGACTCAGCATCACCTATTCATTAATTACAAAAAAGATGAATTGGCATAAAGAAAAACTGTCCATAAATGTGCATGAGCGAACAGCAAAAAATATTTGGAGTCGTCGAGAGAGTTACTGTCCATAATAGCCTCCACAACCCTTCAACTCAAGATCAACACAAACATATGTAGTTATTAATAGTGAATATGAAGTCCCTCTCTATTTTCTTGGGTGAATGGACAGCGCAATACGTCCTGTATTAATGACTAGTTCTTATTACAAGCATAACAATTCTTTCATGAATATATTTAGTAAGTAAGGTGGAAATATTGTTATACATTTAAGGAGGTTAGGGATATCATATTATACTTTACTCCATGAATAAGTATTGACCATTTTAGTTTGTCATGGAGCTAAGAGAGGCACCACCCTTTCGTCATGTTTATGAATACATACAACAGTAACATGGCGGTATAGCCTTCCTTATTCGTTAGTGGAGGCAATAACAAGGACAAAGGACCGTCATTTGGCAGGAGTTATGGTCGTTTGGTGAGAACCAAGTGAATTTACGAGAAGAAAAGACACTAATGAACCATTATGTTGAGTATAGCTTTACAGGCTAATTTGTTGCGAGTATGTGTGTGTGTTTGCGCATGCTTGAGAGTCATTGAAGGAGGTATGCACATGCATAGAACATCAATTGATATAAACTAATACGCTGTCAACATATTAGTTAAGCCAGTTAACATGAACAAATTTACTTCACTTCTTATATCATAATAACGTTAAATAAGGAGAAGCAGACTTAAAATTTGAAATAATTATGCATTGAATGGCTTATATAAATACATAGGTAATGTATACTGTGGTATGAAGTACAGTTAAGTCAATTGCTGATTGCATAAAACATATAACTACTGGGGGCTTATAAAATAGAAAACTTGTGATCTACAGTACATTCACTGATAACAAATGGCAAAAGTAATAGAGTAACAGAGTGTGTTGGCAGGAGTGATGCTATTGAAATAACTGACACAGAGGTAACACAGAGAGCAACCAAGGATATGAGAATATATAAATTATATGAAGTGCGCTAAGGAAATAACAAGATTAACATCCTTGGGTGGAGAACATAATAATAAGAGATCATTCCCTTGTTATGTAGTAATTTATTTACCTTCTACTGCACTTTCAATCAACGACATTTACATAATTTCTTTGTGAATAGACATCATCGTGAGTTGCAAGGAGTGTACCTTTGATGTTTTATCCTCTCCAATATTCTGTTGAGTACAGGATGATTAAATAAAACATGTTCATACTTTTAACAACATTCGCTAGAGAAAAGTACGACCATGTCACTTATGACCCTCGGACTGAGTCTTGTTATTTTGGAGTTATTGAAGATGTAATATCGATAGATATAATGTCCATACCTATATTTGAAGGTAATTTACAGGTCATACTGTGACGCTTCTGCATAGTAACCACGTGCGGGCATGCGCGCGCGTCGGCTGCCCAGCCGTTTAGAAACCGGCTGGTGGTAGCCGGCCGGCAGGCTTTCCCTTAGTATATATCCTACGACAATGTAACTAATGTCTGGGATATTCTTATGTTGTTTCACAGCTTGAAGCTGCCCTTATTCTTAACCAACGCATCTTAGTATATTTTTTTCTCGATAGTTGATTGTTTCATTATAATATATAAGATGTAAGTCTAGTGAGAGCGGGGAGAGAGAGACCGGCTTGGGACGTTGCTTTGCGCGGAGATACCTGCTTGGGACGAGCCTGAAGCGCTGCCACATGTATTTGATTGCAACGTTAGGCTTAGTTTCGACTCACGCACGGGGTAGAGGATTTTGACCCGGCAACTGTGTTGAGTGTTGCCAAGCCTGGGATGTATTCTGCATGTCTAGGGGGGGTTCCAGCCAGATTCAAGACGGAGAGCTCACCTCATTGTCGTACCCTTCGGACCCCCTTGATATCTATCCCTCTCAACCCCACTTAGAAACGTTCTCTCTTACTTTGTATACCTTCTTTTCACTACTTCACCAATCTATTTAATTATCCCATCCCCTTGATTGACCTTATATCTATTATTGTATTAACGACGAGCTCTCAGATAACTAGATAGGATTTTGGGCCTTATGCAGGGATGTAATTGTTAATGAGACCTAGGAAGCTTTTTTGTTGTCTCATATTTGGTTGGTTTCATGCTTGCTGGTGTGTTCTTGTGTCAGATTAGCAGGGGCTAGACCGGAGGGGAGGCTTTTTGCGATCCTTTAAGTAAAGTCTGCTGGTGCGAGTCCCGTGGACCCGCACGACTTTACTAGGATACCCGTGGGAGTCTGGGGGCATTTTCTTGTCTGTGTCCCTGTGTGTCTAGCGTTGTGTTGTGTGAGGGCCATTGCCTAGTCCACTCAGCACTGCGCTAGCACGTCTTGCTTTTGTTTTAGGGTCGCCAGGAGAGAGTCAGATACTTGCGATCTGAGTCTCTCAAGAGAGCACCCTTTCAATTAGAGTAATTTGGCGCACAGACCTGGGAACGTCCCTAGGCTAGAGCAGGTGGCTCAGCCCGGGTATCCGAAGCCTATATCCTTCCGGCTAGACCTCTGCCACCTGGCAGATTAACAGCTAGGGGTTTATTATCTCTGTATACTTGTTATTGTGCCACAGTTTACCGTTTTTGTGAGCATTGTGAGTCAGGGTGTGGCTTAGAGACTCTGTCCGAGCAGGCTTGCCTGACTAAGAGTGAGAAGCACACCTGTATGTGGTTATGTTGCGAGTTGCTGCCTTTATTTAATTATACCTATGCCATTATACACTGTATGTCCTAGCACTAGTATTTATTTCTGCTTATGAGTTAAGAGTTCTCTAAATCCGTAACTTACTTTCTTTGCTAAGCATCAGACCCTACAGTAGCCGCATGAAGTTTAGAAACCCGCATCTTGTCTACCTGTACGATGTTTTGAAGACTGTTTGCTTTCACCTTCTTTCACGCAGGGGTGATTAGTTGTATTAATTAACGTAACGTTAAATGTGCTTTCTTCTAGTTTGTTATTAAATTGTTTCTGCAATTTAATTCCGTTATCTATCTTTTCCTTGAAGCTTTAAGTCAACTTAATTGTGTGATCTTTTATATAGCCTGCTTGACTATCAGCAGTCTATAGTGCGTGCACCCTGTAACCGAGTCATAGGATACCTCGTTGTCCAGGCAGGACTCTTGACGGTTTAGGGTGGTTTGTTGCCTGGGTTTATAGATAAGGGTTGGATCTAGCGTTTTCCGTTGTTACTTGTTGCCGCATACCTAGTCCAATAGAAAGAGCCCAGTGTTTATATATCCCAGGACGTAACAATACAAACTAGTTGGATATTTTACATCAGAAAGTGTGTTTCTTGTAATATTTGCATGATACAGTAGTAATGGCTTCTGTTAGGACATTTTCCAACATTATTGAACTTTATACAGAGAGCGACACATGCAGATAAGCAGATAGTCAAACAATATATGCATACACATACAAACGTAAAACAAAACAAAAACTATTGAACATACGATCTGACGGAGGTATTCGCTCTACCGATCCCCTCCTAAGTTGAATCACGTCTTCCTTGGCGCATATCATACAATCTGCCCATCAACTTTGGTAAACATTGCTTCATAACTTCTTGAGATATCTTTTTTACAGACAAACACAAACAAAACCATAGCCCCCGTCAAATATACAAACATGTTCCTACACTTACCCACCATATTCAACACCTGACAGACATTAATACAGCACAGAGCAAGCCAAACGTAATGACAGCTGGGACATGACTTATTAGCGCGACTGTACCTCCGCCAACGAAATCGCACTCGATGTGAAGAAATAAAGCTTAGATACTGCTGATACCAATTATTGATCAAAACATACTTGGTGCCGAGACATAACTTATTAGCGCGACTGTACCAATGTCTTAGTATATTCACGACCATTGATGACTTGTAGTCTTATACGGAAAATTGTGCTAATATATTGATTACTCCATATTGGACGAAAAGGAACATAGTGTTGAAACTTGGTCAACAAGTTAATGTAATCAATTACTGTTTACAAAAAAATCCATATTTCAGACACTACGCGAATATATTCTAATTGCAACTCCAACATAAAATCCATATTTCAGACACTACGCGAATATATTCTAACTGCAACTCCAACAGAAAATCAGCCGATTTGGTTATTTCCTTTGGTCATAGTTTCTGTTTTGTTGAGTGTAGTCAGTTGTGTTTCAAATGATAGAATACATGTAAGTAACCACAAAATACCTATAACGCTGGACATACAGAGTGTCCAGTCGTGGACAAAGCCAATACAAGCTCTTCCAAGCTCTAACTTCTCCATTAAGGGACGTCACCGGCTTTTTTTTTATCTTTCTCTCCTTTTCTCTCTTTCATTGGCTTGTATCCATTCGGCCCTATTCAGCCAACTGTTTTAAGACGTTTATCCCCATCCAGGTGTCGATTTCTTCCTGGCGAGCGATAGCGAGACAGTATTGTATGGAGAAATCCGGCTTCGCCGGAGCCATTTTTCTATCGAAAAATTTACAAATTTAGCTTGCTGTCAAAACAAATATATATATATATGCTGGCTCGCTACTACTCGCCAGGAAAATATTGACACATGGATGGGGGGTAAACGTCTTAAAACAGTAGGCTGAATGGGGCCGAATATATACAAGCCAAAGAGAGAGGGAGAGAAAGAGAAAAAAAGCGAGGTGGGCTCTCTTAAGCTGTAAAGGACCACAGCCGAGAGTTTGGAAGCAGTATAATGGATAAAGTTGTCCGGCTCCATCACCACAACACTTCAAGCCGCAGTTTAATCTGTAAAGTTTGACAATTTTCCGATTCCGTCATTGTTTTGGTGAGAGGGTAAGATAAAACTGTAACAAGTATCGAGGACGTTATCGGAAAACTGAGGCAGCAGCTGTTGAGTCCCTCTTTGTTTGATCACAATTGACTAACCGAGGTACCAACACCCTGTGCGGGTATCTTGCGTTTTGTTTAAAGGGCTATCTGATGACAATTAACTTTACGAGTTCATCTTATAGGGTCGATTATATTTGTTCGATTTATATTTGAAACTATATCTTATTTCTTTCAGACCTCAAAGGAATACAAATTTCGAAAACACGGTGAAAAATATGCCAGTTAATTTACAGTATTTACCTTGTATACTTTGATTTTATATCTTAGCTGTAAGAGGGAAACCACAACTTCCCACCTAACGAGAGAGAGAGAGAGAGAGAGAGAGAGAGAGAGAGAGAGAGAGAGAGTAAAACAATGGGATACAATAACTATTTCCTGACAGCGGACTGAACCCAAACCTTTGATGTAACTTTACCACCATCAAGTTCTTTCAAAACACTCACATACAATTGACTGTAAACATAGTTTATACCCATGTTTACCAATGCACAGTCCTGAGTGTCACACATAACCTGAAGAAAATTAACATACCAATATATAACTTTGTTCAAACTACAGTCACACATACAGTATAGTATAATACACTAGTAAACTGTATCAGAAACATTCATTCCCTATAAGTCGTAGAATGAGCACTCTTATAAACACACACACACGCTCATGCATGCACACACACTTCCCAACTACTTTAAACTATCATCCAACATCATCTTACGGAAAACTGACACAGCTACCACAACGTGCATAAATATCTGGTTTAAATTATACCCCTGAACAACTGCCAGAGTTTTGTGTAACCGCTGGTGGGGTATTCTCCCGAGGTGGTCCTTTGTGGCTCACAGTTTCCTTATATTCTTTTCTACAAACAATAGTTGTTGGCATCATTTTCCTGCAGTATTCTTCTCTCGTAAATTGTTTCCAGTTAGACATTGGCTCAGGAATGCCAAGTTCTTAAAATGTTCTAAATGTTAACGATTAAGTCAGGGTTTAAGTCCCTATTAGTGTAGATTTTTTACTGAAACTGTTCATGTACGTGCAATCCAGGATAAGATAGGAATCTTAAACATTATCGACGTCTACCAGGTGGGAGAAGCACGTTTTGGACGTCTTCTCAACGATGCGGTGAAGGATTTTTTAAGAAGAAATAGACTCGACACAAGACAACCAAGACGGAGGACCGAAAACAGGGAGGATGGCGACCTGCGAAGGACTGAAGTGCTAATCCGTCAAGAACCACGAATTTGGATAAAGCTCCATCAACAAAACCCAAATCCGAAACCGCCAGGGACGAGGACCGAGGACAGCCATGAACGTAAATGTAGATCCGACCAGAACCAAAAATTGTATTAAAAAACGTTCCGAGACTTCTAAAAGCACAATTTAAAGGTTTTCTATGCAGGCGGTCGTAGCATATGCAATATATTTTCAGATTTAGAGGAACTAGTGTTTACAGAAAAATAGACGTAATTGGCATAACAGAATCTTGGCTCAATACAAAAGACAGACTTTTTTGCAGAGTATTCACTTCCCAGTTATATAATGTTTGAGAAAAGCCGAATTAATAAAAATGGAGGTAGAGTTTTATTTTTTTATCAAAGAGTGACTTAACCCGATCCTCTTGTCAAAACCTCAAATTGTGAACGTCGACACAATAGACAAATAATACAATTTCTTTGAGCTAATAAATAATAATAAAGGTACCAACAAAATACTTGCATTAGTATACAGACCTCCAGCTCAATCAGTGCAAACTGACCGATAAATTTACGAACAAATTGCAGATGTAAGTAACTCACAAGATACCGTAATTTTTGGCGACATTAGTTTGCCTGTGACAAAGTGGGTGTTACGATCCAGGTTCTACAAGACACAGGGCTCTTCTTCATTGGACTAGATAAGGCTAAATGCAACAACGGTAACACTAGTTCCAACCCTTGCCTGAACCACTGGAGAACAAAACACCTATACCACCCTGAGTCGTGCCTGGACAACGAGGTATCCTATGACTCGGTAAAAGGTGCACACTATAGGCTGATGATCACTGAAGCAGCCTATACTCATACAACATACGATTACTTTATTAAAGTATACAACGAAAAAGATAGATAGCGTAATTAAATCGCAGCAACGATTTAATAACAAACTAGAAGAAGGATAATTAACGTTACGTTAAATAATCAGTAAACTGTCACTCCTGTCTGAAAGAAAGTGAAACAAAGAAAGCCCTAAAGCATCATGCCGATCTTCTGCAAAGTCAGATGCAACAAAGAAGTACGTATCGGATTCTGAACTGTGTATTATTACTGTGGGAACATATATAGTGTAGGGACATACAGTGTTATCTGGCACAGGTGTAATTATAAAACAGTCGGCAGTCTAAACTCTAACCACAAAAAGATGTGCTTTCTCCCACCAGGCAATAGCCTGCTCTGGTTGGGTCTCTCAGCAACAATCACGACTTACTATAAATATAAGGAGCAATAATGCTGCACACATATACACAATGAGATTATAAACCCTAATCGGGGGTCTGCCAGGTGGACGAAGTCTAGCAGGGGAGTCGTAGGCTAAGCTACCTGGGCCGAGCCACCTGCTCGGTAGCCTAGTGTCGTTCTCAAGTCTGTGCGCCTAGTTACATTAAATGACGGGGTGCTCTCTTGAGAGGTCCAGGTCTCGTGTACCTGGTTCTCTCCTGGTGACCCTCCTAAGTCAAAAGCTAACCAGCTAGCACAGTGCTGGGTGGACTAGGCCAATGCCCTCACACCAACACAGTGCTAGGCTCTAAGGTACAGACAAGAAAATGGCCTAGGCCTCCGCAGGTATCCGGTACAGTTGCATAGGCTCAACGAAGTCTATGTTCATAGGAAACTGCAACCTGGTAGCCTCTCCCCAGTCTAGCATCGACTGACCTGGTATACACCCAAGAAAATAAGGTTGGGGCAACACGATGAGTATGTCAAACCTCCCCAAGCCAAAATGGATAACCCTCTGATCCAAAATACCTAACTAAGTACATAATTATAATATCTCCGAGAGCTCGCTGTATAATACAGTGACGGATATATGAAATAAACGTCAAGGGGAAGGGCAGTTAATTAATAGTAGGATATACAGAGAGAAGAAGGTAAGCAGTGGTAGAGAAAGTTCGCAATAGGGGGGTGAGGTGGGCTGATAGATTGCAAAGGGATGTTAGCGTTACAGCACTACGAGGAGCTCTGAGGGAGACACAAGGACAGGAGCCCGCACCACCGTCCCAGGACCGCGGCCGCCAATCACAGACGACTACGTCACCAGGCAGCAGAAGGCGCCAGGAACCACCAGCCAATCAAGGGCGCAGGAAAGCGCGCGAGCGGGAAAACTCCTCGAGTGAGGGAAGCAACACACACCCACGCACGCACACATTACCACCACGCTCTCGCTATTCTCTCTCTCCCTCCACAATGCATCTCATATTCTACTAATGATATAAAATACTTCCCGTTGTCACAGATGAAAGTAAAGACCACCACGGGACTGTCTGTAACAACACGAACACTATGAAAGAAAGAACAACATTCTCTGATAACTGTAGCCCATTTCACTGCCTGGGGAGAGGAGAGAAGAGGATAGGGAGCCAACCGCTGCCCCCCTCGCGGTCACTGGGGAGCTGACGTGCATCACAGGGGCGATACTCTTACTTCACACTCCGGACAAGACTTGTATGCGAACTTGCAAGAGTTCGCTCTATTAATTTGTTCGATCGCCAACCCGTGGTAATAACGTTCTTGACCTTGTACTTGCAACAAAAGAAGAATTAATAGAGAATATGAATGTTGGTGATGAATTCAGTAATAGTGACCAATGCACGATCACTTTCCATTTAAAACTCAATAGCAATGAACTGAATACCAGCAAGCAGTCCTTCATCTTCTCTCAATATTCTTGGTGTCTCTTTTTATTCTGCTCTCGCTTGGAAGGACGATATTACCAGTCTTGCTACAGCAGCCTCCCAGAAGCTGATTGTGCTCAACAGCCTAAAGGGGTTCTTTACCCCTGCACAGCTCCTTTCTCTGTACAGGGGCACAGTGCATCCTCGTATTGAGCATTGTTCACATGTGTGGGGAGGATCTTCTCACACCGGCACCGCACTCCTAGACAAAGTAGAAAGGAAGACCTTTCGTATCATTAATTCCCATCCACTGACCAACTCCCTGCAAACTCTCTCTTCGCTACAATATTGCAACTCTCTCGCTATTCTATCGCTACTACAATAACCAGTGCTGCTCAGAGCTCTCCCAGTGTATACCACCTCCTCTATGTAGGGTAAGTGGTACTCATTTTGCAACACAATCCCACCCCTACTCTGTGCAACTCTCCAAACCAATAGTGAAACGTTGTCTCAGACTTTCTTCTATTCAACAGCTGAGCTCTGAAACTCTCTCCTAGAATCAGTCTTTCCCTCCTCCTATGACTTAAATTGCTTCAAACTCTGTGTATCCAGGCATTTTGGCACGAACATCCCTTGATTTTGGCCCTGTCAGTCTTTCAACTATGGGGGAGGCACTCCCTTAGGAGTGGCTTAGGTATCCAACGAATAGTCTACGAAATCGTAACTGATTTCGGCGTTTCTGAGTGTGACGCCGCCTATCCCATTTTGAACGAAGATTTAAGATATGAGACTTCAATTGTAAGCCAACAGGAAATTATTTAGTTAGGCTCATTGTTATGCCACGTTTAGAATAAAACGTGAGATAATCTGATTGCGATTTCCACCTTAGGAATCAGCGCTAATCAACAACTTGGGTTCCTCTCCGCTGGGAAAGGACTGGCCTTGGTTCTGTGAACTACACTAGTAATAAACAATGGACACGAAATACACAGTAAAGGTTCACAAGTTTTATTCCCTAATAGCTAGGATACATTCTCAATATGCTGATGGAGATAATATGTATAACATTCATATAGAAATAAGGAAATAATAAGGTTACAATGGAACATATGAATAATAATAACACAGAGATGTTAAGTCTCACATCACAATAAATAGTGTACTGAGTAAATATGTAAAAACTCTCAAGATGGCTTCACTCTTCGTAAATAATAGTTACTGCGATGGCATACACGCGGCACTGAAAGTATGGAAAATAGGACACTATTTGATCTCTGAATGAACAAATAAGTTAATACAACTTGATCTAGAGATAAAACTAATAACTCAAGAGTAATAATTGTAAATATAAATTCATAATATATAATTTAGATAATAGTCATGTATGCGTGACCGAGTTTCGAAACTAACAATAAGTTATTGTAACTTGAATAAATCATAGAGCTGGAATAGCTCAAAGAATAAGTATATAAATTATACTTCATAAAGATGTGATTATAACAATAGTCATGATTAAGTTAATAAGGCCTGCCACACTCCCGCCCACTTACTCTCTTTTCTACAGTCTTTAGCACCTCGAGTACCAGCGATGCACGTTATGCGTCGGCAATGTATGTAACGCTAAGCCCCAGTGCCGCATAGGGTGCGTCGCGGTTAATTACTCCGGTCCTACGGCACCTTGAGGGCTCAGATTTGAATGGGAACTGCGTAAGTATCCCATGCAACAATGCCGATGGTTGAAAACCCTCAATGTCCAGCCGCGTGCGCGTGAGCGCACAAAAACCTGTTTTTGCATGTTTAGGCCTACCCATTTCTACATGATAATTCCGATTTTCGGGCACCACGTAGGACCCCTTAATGACCTAGGGGATTGTGTTTTGTTTTTCCTTAATTTTTAACATAGTCCAAGTGTTTTCTGGAAGAAAACAATTTGGCAACCTGCTGGGCCTGGAGTGTACATTTATATTATATTGTCTGGTGCTCAGTGGGTTAATAGCCTGTAAATTGCTTTAAATTGCCAGGACGTTCCAGAAAGTCTCCCGCAGTCATTGGGTTAAATATTTGTTTTGGGAGGGGGGGGGGGGATTTGCCTATTCATTTCAAAGACATACAGCATATTTATTATAATATAATGAATAGTACAGGAAATACAATTAAAAATCTTATTTTGACATTGGACCTTGCCTTACACTTAGGAACATGTATCTAAAATTTGGACGACAGGCAGGCTGGCTGATGGTGCACATTATGCGGACGGGATCTGTATGTACAACACCCCTCTGCTTACGTCCAGTTAATAACGATAAATACATTGCACTAATAATATCAACTTAGCAAAAAAGGATAATTATCGCGAATAGACTCGCAGCGTTATTATACATAATTTATTAGGGAAAGTGAAGCTCTATGGAATCTTTATAATATACTCACATAAATTCCGTTGTGGTAGAATAGTTTTGATAAGTTTTGTAACTCGATTTTGTCGATATAAATAGTCCCGCGCGTAAACAAACTCAGTCCCGCAATCTTGAGAGCTCTGCTACGGACGTGTTCATGTTTACAAAAAGTGTTCGAAATGGAGTACACTCGCTCCGGTAAAGTGTTATGTTCTACAAAGATGTTATTGTATGTCTAATATATGAACCCACATTAGCTGGCATGCAACTTGCAAGGGCTAGGCTAGTGTTGTATCCCACATACTGGGTCTAGGGCAATCTAGGGTTAGGTTAGGTTGTTTTGTTAGGTTAATATACTAGGTCTCGGAAACAAGATTCGTAGTTCGGTAGTATTTACATCAAAACTATAGTTAACTATCAAAACTATTCTTCCACAGTGGAATCTATGTGAGTATATTATAAGGATTCCATAGAGCTTCACTTTCCCTAATAAATTATGTATAATAACGCTGCGAGTCTTTTCAAAAAAATTACCCCAAAAAGGTGCAATATACTGTATGTGCTCAACGTTAAACCATCAAAGGCCCGTCACTTAAAGTTTACAGCCAGACCACTCGTATTTCGTCAACAAGATCCCCCGCAGCACCTCAAGTGAACACGTAATCACGAACTTCAAAGAGAATGTTACCACTAAGTCGGTCGAGGCCTCAAGGCATCAGACCCATCACACTAAATAACCTTTTAACTTAACCACCACTTCTGAGCTTCCACCAACCTCTGATGTATCAAGCCTCACTTTAATATCTATTAAAAGAAATACATCTATATTTCGTAAACTCATTTACAATCCTATTATTCATATTCATTTAGTTTTGTTCTATTAAAAAATATTGCAACATCTACCCCTTGGTAGAAGAGAGATGGTATTCTACAGAGTGGAAGTTAGATAAATGGCCGCAAATGTTACACAAATGTACTGTATAGAGTAAAAGGTAGAGGTCCAGGGCACTTTGCAGAGTCTGCAAAAGGGGTCGTTCTGATGGGGATAATTATATATCCAAGTTGTAATTAGAGCATTGCATTTTCTACTAATACATATTTTGACGGTACTGTACATCCATAGTAACATGATAGTTTAACAGCAAAAGCGACCGTTGGGAAAAGAGGAACAGAAGATAATATTGTTGAGGAGCTCTCTCTCTCTCTGGACAATTCCCCACTGACTGAAAGACAGCGAATATAACTCTAATATTGAAAAAAAAAGAGAGATAAAATACTACCAGGTAATTACAAACCCATTAGCTTAATCTGCGTTATTGTAAAACTGTTAGAATCAATCATAAGACATTAAATTGTACTTTTCATAGATAATAACAATCTTATCAATAATAGTCAACACGGCTTCAGAACAAAGATATCATGCCTAACGAACCTTTTCGAATTCTATGACAGCCTATTTAAATTTAATGATTTTACCAAAAGTCTTGATATAGTGTACTTGGACTTTCAGAAGGCCTTCCACAAGGCCTCCCATAATGAATTACTTCAGAAGGTCGGGAACTTAGTAATACAAGACAAAACACTCAATTGAATAAGTAATTGGTTAAACGAAAGAAAGTAAAAAGTAATTATTGATGGAGTGGAATCAGATTGGACTTCAGTGACTAGTTGGGTCCCCCAGGGTTCAGTTTCGGGTCCATTATTGTTCATTATATATATTATTGATATAGACAACGGTATCAATACTATAATTTCAAAATTCGACGATGACATTAATTAAGGTAGGAAATGCAATAATCTCTGAACGTGATAGAATTAACCTGCAATCAGATATAAACAAAATATTGGAGTGGTCAGAAAATTGGCAGATGTAAACAAATGTAAACAAATGACAGATACTACTAATAGCCTCTCAAAACAACAAATACAAATACCACTTGAATGGAGAAAAGATAAAGATCGTATCACAGATAAAATACCTACGAGTGCTTATCAACGAAAATTTAATATACAGTATATAAGCCAATGCACCGAAGCATCTAACAAAGCCAATATAGCAAATAGAGCACAGAAAAAGTAGCAGATTATCGAAGGGCCGACTTCAACACACTTGGAAGGCATCTTGCTAATACTGACTGGAGTTAAATGACCGGAACTCATGATGTAAATCGATTTTGGATCATATTATCTAGTACGGTAACTAAAACAAAGCCATAAATACATGCGTCCTTCTACGAAACCGGCGCCGGTAACATTCAAGACAGCTAGAGCCGCCTTATTTACCAAGTTTCTTTATATTTTTTCCAAGGAATATAGTGTTAAATTGTTGTTTTTCATGGTTTGAATGGAGGATTTGCATTAACTTACCCATTATTCATTAATCTGAAGATACTCCGTCAAATGGCGCCATTTATTGGGTGAATCGCGCTTTTACAGTAGGTAAGGGAAATTGTGGGGAGGCCATGCACGCTTCCAAAATGTACAAATATTATATTAGATTAGACTAACCTAACCTAACCCTAATATAATATAATATAATATATCGTTTTTGGGAGTAACGTTCAAGCCATTTATTGGGTGAATCGCACTCAACGCATCTTTCAAAACTAGAAGAAGAGGACCCAGGTCAAAGGATTCATTGGGTGCAATGCTTTGTTTACGGTCGGGACATTATTTTCGTGTTATTTTTCGGTGTAATCGGGTTTTTTCAAGTGTCGATAACGAAATTCGGTATATTCCTGCGAAACGGCATGCATTATATCTCAAAAATGGGGCAGTGTTACAACATATTTGTTGTTTGTACATATATATGTATTATGTATTGTTACGACTGAGGTTCAAATATATCAGGGCTCTTATTCATTGGACTAGTAATGGCATAAATGCTACAACGGAAAGCGCTAGATCCAACCTCTGATGTATATTCTCAGTGAACAAAGAACACAAATACTCTCCAGAGTTCTATATGCAATAATAGATTATCAAACTCTCAATAAATGTGTGTTACGAACTGGCACTCGGGTACACAGGGCTCTCAATCAGGACTCGAATACGGCTCGCTGCCACAACGGAAACACACGATCCCAACCCCTGAGTACTGCCAGCCGAACAAAAAACACCAATACCCTCCAGAGTTCAATCTGCTATAACGGGGTATACAAGAACTCGGTACTAGTGTTCAACAACAGACTAATAAAGAGACAGGAATTATCTAGTCTGGTCAACAATCAAACAATGAAGTAAGAAACAACAACACCAAAGAATAGTGTTGGCCGAAGCCGAAGTAATCCACCCTTGACTAAGAACTTAAGAAGTCCTCCACCCTCTACTTCGGATCGGCACTATTACGTTACGTTAATTAATAGTCCTTAAGCATCGAGCAAGGAATCTTCTAAAAAAAGTTAGATGCTTCTCGGATGCTCGTAAGAAGTACGTATCGGATTTTGAACAGTAATTCAATAAGCAAAAACACTGGCAATTAAATACTATTAAAGGTTTAAATTGGCATAAGAATAATTAAAAGAATATGCAATAGTAAATGGCAAACATTAAAAAGAAGTACTCCGCAAATGCAACGGCAATAGCCTACTCGGATTGTGCTCGTGGGCCACTAATCACTAAAGTAGCCAAGCTTGCAACACATGAAATCAATAGTGCATAAACAATATCATACATAAGGAAAGCTTCAATACTATTCTGTATCTACTAATCGAGTAAAGTCTAGCTGGGGTACTGTGGGCAAAAGGTAGCAGTGACTGAGCAAAAACGGCTCGTAGCCTAGCGAAGTCCTCACAACTGTTTAAAGTATTACGTTAAAACTAACAAGTGCACTTTGAGAAATCCAGATCCCTTGTATCTGGTTTTCTCCTGGCTCCTTGACAAAGTAAAAACAAACTGTTAATAAAATACAGGGTGGTTAGGCTCTTGCCCTCACGCACTGTAAATTATTAACTCAACACAGTCAGCCGCGAAGACAACCTAGGCTTCACTGAACCGAAAGGAGTATGCAGGTTTATCGCTTAACCACTGCATCAAACAACAACTCGTAACACAGAAAATCCTTACCCCAGTCTAGCATTACCTAGACCAGCAGAAAACAGGAATAATAATAATAACACACAGGGAAATGCATATACAAGTGCAACAAACATAAATCAATCCTATTCTAAGTTAACCCTTCCAAAATAGGCTATCTAATAGGCAAGTATCTCGTGAGAACTCAAGCGATAATACGTTGGCTGACTAGCTCTGCACCAACGGGACCATGGAAGTTAAACAGGCAGGGAAAAGAGGAGATAAGAATGTAAGGTAGTAGAGAAAGTTCACATCAGTCAGAAGAATATATATAGTTAGCAAGGGAAATGAGAAGTCGCTCTGCCTAATGAGTTATGATGAAAAAATGGCTAGACTTCCCTTTTTATACCCGGCCCTCTAGTGAGCCCAACGTGAACTACTAAGGACCGCCCACTGACAACCATTACGTAATTTCTCTCTCCTCTGGGATAGACAAAGGCTCCCCTAGCACTGAGGGGGGGGGGGGGGGGGGGGGTGCTAGTGAGTTAGGCCCACCTCCCGCCTGGCGCACCCACTGACCCCCAACTGTGGCTGTCTCTCTTCCCATCATTACAAATAAGTTTTTACACACAATACTTATAACTAATTATATAAAATAGAACTCGTTGACTCAGATGAAAACAAAATACATATTCATAATACTTATAGTACAACGGCTCACATGAACTAAGTTAGGAAACTCTACATAGACTACAGCCAAAGTTCCTGCCCTGACGATCCTAGCGAGATTGGGGCATGACTAGGCGTTCTGTACAGCATGCTCACACTGGACATGCGTCACATGTGCGTCTACTCTAGGCTTGATGTTATGTGAAAACAGCCTATTACTACCTATAACCGAAGGTGCTTGGTTATGTTATGCAAAGTAAGGTGGTAAGAGAAGTTACAGCTTACATTACTTTAATCAATAAATGTCAGGCACTCCTGCATGAAAGAAAGTGCACTAAAGTCCTTCAACACCAACAAGGAATCTTCTTTAACCCGTGGAGCCCCGGCTAGTTTTGTAATGTTTGCGCACCAGAAGCCGGCCGGTTTTCAAAAAATTGTTTTATATGCACACAAAACAATATATAATGGGTTAGGAATGAAGGAAAAACCGCTCAAATAAGCTTAAAAAATGCAGTCCTACAGAGCCCCCGAAATGGATTTTACAAGAGTAAAAACTAGGCTGCAATTATCCCAAAAAAAAACGGGTTATTGCGCGCACGCACGTGGACTTTGAGAGTTTTCAACCATCGGCACGGTTGCGAGCGGATACGTACACAGTTCTCATACAAATCTGAGCGCTCTTGAGTGGCTACACCTGAGGTCACGGACGGCGCAATTAGGGTGACGCGCAAAATAGGGCTGTGCGTGATCATTTTCATAAAATCGCCGCGTAACAATATCTATCCCTGAGGGCATAACAGATGCTCGAATTCGAATGGAACCCAAAAAGGCAGGCAGCGGAACAATGCTCGTGCAAGCTATGCACACAAAAAGGCAGGATATATAATGGCACTTCCCAATACAATTCCTAAACACTACAACAATAATAATAATCGCCACGACAATGCAGCATTCCTATCAACAAAAGGAGCCTAAGTCGTTTGTGTCTGAAATTGCCACACACTAGGCTGCGAAATGCTTGTGTAATCATAAACGGGTATGCATAAAAAAAAGTAATTGGTTTAATATACTTAATGTCTACTATGACTGATAAAGTCTAGCTAGAGTCAATGATACGAGATACTGGTGCGCATGGCATGCCACATAGCCTAGTGCAAATCTCAAGTCTGTGCATCAAATATTACGATATAGGGAGGGGTAGCTCTCTTGAGAAACCATAATACCGAAGTATTAAGCGTTCTCCTGGCGTACTTCAAAGAAAAACAACCGAGCCTAGAACAGTGCAGAATGGTATAGGCAAAAAGCCCTCATTCGTGCATGCTCTACTCTCAATGGCACACAGACTAGAATTTACCCAATCAACTCCAGTTCTCAGGTATGTCTTGCAGCTTTTTAACTAAAGCCAGCTCTCATCGGAAAGAATACCTTATAGTATCAGACTCCTAGTCTAGCATTATCTAATCTAGCAGAACACTAATAATTATAGGAAGCGGTACTGAACAATATGAATGCCAACCAATGCTTCGTGATCAACTTATCTTAACAACTAACATACATGGGTTATATCAGACCTTAACGCACAATACAACTGGCCAGCATGAAGCTGATTATGCAGAGTTAACCAGAGGGAGTATAATGTTAATAAAAGGTGGTGAAAGATATGGAAAATGAGAGAGATGGGCAGAGCAAAAGGTTCTCAGGTGCAATGCAGGGGACAGGTATCAAAGGGATAAGAGGGATGCGTTCTAGAAACCAGATCTGAGGGAAAAAGTAGCGAGAGAGCTGTATATATACTAGCACTAGTTCGAACTGCGTGGGAAAGCGGTAACAAGTCCTCTAGCCAATTCTAAAGAAACTAGCTAAACATGACATCATCAAGCATGGTAAAAAACTCCTCTAACCAATCCCCGAGGCCAGCCAGCTATGACGTCATCGAGTATAGCAAAACACTGCGCGCCTCCCCACACTCTGTTCTACTCTCTCTCTCTCTCTCAAATCCTATCATTACTACTTAATGATAAAACATATACTTTGCAATTAAATATATAAAGCCTTGACATGGGTGAAAACAAAGAGCCTTTCTGGACTGCCCATGACACGAGCTTTCATATGAAATAAAGCACACAACAATACATCAACTGTAGCCACATCCACTGCTCTGGCGATCCTAGCGAGTCACTGTAGGACAAGCCATGCGGTTCTAACGGAGTGGTTAACGTCACCCCCCCCCCCCCCCCAAGATTTTTCTCAGAGGCCCAAGGCTCACAAAAATCTGATTGTTAGAACCCATGCTATATCTCTACTTCCCATCACCCAGCGGCAGTAAAATATCTGGCACAGTTTTCAACAAAACATTTTACAAAATTATAACCCTCCCCAACACAATAGGTTAAATCATATGTAGTTATGCTCATCAAGAGCGAGCTTCTCTAGCCCAGCATTCTGAGAGGAGTGCAACTCAGAATTACTGCTATAACATACTGAAAAAATAAAACTATCAAAGAAAGAGTTTTTATTTGATTTTTATGTTTTTAATTTGTTTATTTCGGCTGCACTATAGGGGCAAGCCTAGTTTTTTCTTCTATACCAAACGCTCAACTCCTACTTTACGACCCAATACGCTGGGCTACAACCGCGAGCCAACAAGCACCAAGCGCAAAATACTATTAAAACTAAAGCAGGAGGCTACCCGTGTGTCAATCTACCCAGGATCATATACCCTTGAAAGACAATCTGCAACCACGTTGTCACAACCGGCAATATGGCGTATGTCCAGATTATATACCAGTAACCTTAGTGACCACCTGGTCAGCCTCATATTCCGATTGTGAAACTGGTCCAAGAACTTGAGAGGGTGATGATCTGTGTAAACTACAACGACCGGACCATAGGCTGGAACATAGACCTCGAAATGCCTCGGTGCAAGCACAACTGCCAGCAGGTCCTTCTCGACAACAGAGCAGCTCCCCTGGGCTGAATTGAACTTCTCCGAGCAGAAACTAACAGGATGCTCCAGCCCATCATCGTCCTTTTTCATAAGGACGGCACCAGCCCCCACACCACTAGCATCCGTTGCTAGTTGGAAAGGTAGGCTAAAGTCAGGGGCCCTGAGGATCGGGTGAGTGCACAACAGGTGTTTTACTTCTCTAAACGCCTTCTCACACTCAGGCGCCCATTTGAACTTCTTATCCTTCCAGTTATCCTCCACCTGAGCTTGACTGTCCCGTTCTCCTTCTCCACCTTGACTGCTAAACGTCATCACAGGCACAGTGAGAGGCTCAGGGGGGTGCCTCACATACTCTTTCATGAGATTAACGTGACATAACTGATTGCGCTTCCGTCTGTCTGGAGTGGCTACCAAGTAATCCAGGTCTGATAGCTCCTCCACCACCCTATAAGGACCAGTGTACTTCGCGGATAAGGGATGACCTACAAGGGGCAGTAGAATCAACACTTCCTGACCCACGTGAAACTCCCCGAGTTTAACCTTGAGGTCGTACCTCTCCTTCACGAGGGCCTGAGAGCTAGTCGAATTACGGCCAGCCAACTCCAGACTGCGCAACATCCGTTCTCGACCGTCGAGGACACCCTTGAGCATAGAACAAGGTTTTTCTGCTCCCTCCCATACTTCTTTAACCATATGGAGAGGCCCTCTGACACGGTGTCCAAAGACGAGCTCATTAGGGCTGAATCCCAAACTTTCCCCAGGTACCTCCCGTGCAGTAAATAAAACACATGGCAGGCCAAGATCCCAACCATTCCCACTCTCAAAGCAACAACAACGGAGCACAGATTCCAAGGCTGAGTGCCATCGCTCTAACACACCCTGGCTCTCCGGATGATACGCAGATGACACAACCGTAACAATCCCATGCTGCGGCATTGCTTGAACAAAGAGGCTAGAAGTGAAGTTGGATCCTTGGTCTGACTGAATTACCTGCGGGTAACCATACCGGGAAAAATACACTAGCAAGTTTCGGACCACCGTCTTCGCTGACCCATTTCTCATAGGGTACGCGTCAGGGTACCTTGTTGCTACCTCCATGATGGTCAGGGGATACTTGTAAAAATCTCCCGACTGTGCATCACTGTCCTCCTTCAACTCGACAACACCGGTACCACATTCAAGAACCTCCGTTTTTTTGTAATTGCAATTTACGAATGTCCGAAGGAGCAAGCTTATCTAAGTGTTTGCGAAACAACTCATGCCCCCTCCTACATTGAATTTAGCCTCCCGTTGCTCTCTCTCTGTGTATCGTTGCTGTCTCTTCGTCTTTTTAAGCCCATCTTCTGCCTTCTTACTAACAGTTAATGGGTCTTCTCCAGAATCGAAAATTGGTCCTAATAATGAGTCCCCGAGAATGTCCGTTGATACTAAACTCTCAACCGCATCAACTTTCAACCCCTTCTCGGTACCTTTCCTCCGCTTGTCTAAAGACTGTTGACCAGAATGTGACTCCCTGGATGCAAGAGATCTGGTGACAACACACGCCATAGGTTGCACCGGACACTTCTCAACCCACTCCTGCTCCTCCCTACTCACGTCGGCCGGCTTCTCGGCAATGACCAAGGGTGGAGCCTCAGAAGTAGGCCCTGCAGTCGTTGCCGAGAAGGAGGTCGACGCCCCCAATAGGTAACTTCTCCACAATTCCTACATCCAGGTCACGAGTCACACCATCAACTTCCATCTTCATTCTTACAAGCGGGTATGACCTTGTTGCATTAACTCCCTGAACCACAACCACCCGCGCTGTATTTACAGGTTTACCAGTGAAATTCCTCAACAATGTTTGCGATGCCCCAGTGTCACGCAAAATTCTCACCTCATGTCTTCTACCCCCCCACTCCACACAACAGAGTCCCCTGTGGTCACTAAAGGCATCACGGACAGGGAATAAGCCTTCCGGATCCTTCTGCACTGGCAGTGTATTTACCTCGGAAGAAATGCCTCTAACAAACTCCTATGTCCTCTTGAACACTCCAATGCTGTGAACAAAAGACACGGCTGCCGGAGGAGGTCGACTAGGGCACTCATTTGCCTTATGACCCTCCTGGTGGCACTTAAAACACATAAATTTCGGTTTCGGCTTATACTGTGATGTAAAAAAAAACTGACTTTTCTCATACGGCGTGGTGTTAGGTTTGGATTCAGTTTTAGTTTCATTGCTCTTTTGTTTAAATGTGTCATTGCTACGGGGAGGGGGAGCATAACGGTCCCTAGCACTTGCATCGTACTTCTGTGAGGATCCGCAACCCCGAATCAACGACATCCGTCGATCAGCCATTTCTGCTGCTTCGACTAGAGTTCTTGGGTTTTTCTCCTTTAAGTTCAAAGTTAGATCACCGCCCGTGCTCTTAAAGGGCTCCAATATTATTAACTGCTTAAGTCCATCAAATGTTGTTACCTTCTCAGATCGGAGCCAGTTCCCCATAGCATCGGACAAGTCCCGGGCGTGTTCCAAAAAGGTGCTATCTCTTCCCTTAGTTACACCCCGGAACTTCAAACGGTACGTTTCTGGTTGCAGTTCATAAGCCCTCAGGACAGCCTCCTTGAGATCCTCATAAACAATACATGACTCTAAAGGTAACGCATCGTAGGCTTTAAGACCCTTGCCTATTAATCTAGAGGATACAAGTGCTGCCCATTTATTCTCTGGCCACTGGTGTTCCTGGCACTTCTTCTCAAAGCGTGTGAAAAATTCTGTTACCCCACTCTCATCAAACACCGGAACCAGTTTTAATAAGTGCGAGAGAGATTGATCATGAGCACGGTTACCAGCCCCAAGTCGCTGTCCCGTTGTCTCTACTCGCGACTTCTCTACGTCCCTGTCGGCACAGTACCTAGTCGACTCGGCTTGGATTTTTGCTAGATCTATTTGCTGGTGACTTTTTCTCACTTCTATATTGGCTAATTCTATTTGCTGCTGAAGCTCACATGCCCTTTGTTGCTGCTGAAGCTCAGATACCCTGGTAGCCTTTCTCTCTTCGATCTTAGCTGATTCTATTTGCTGCTGGATCTTAGCTAATTCGAGCTGAAGCAATAATTCTGGAGTTAACCCTTGAGGAGGTGAAGGTGCTACAATGTTTGAAATTACCGGTGGTCCCCCCCAGGGGCAACCCACCCTGCCAGTCACCACCCAACTGTGGGAGCGTACCCGGTGTCGGCAAACTACTGGGATGGCTGGGAGTCGAGTGTAGGGGAAGCATGGCCGAAGGGCTCTGAGCACTCAACCCATCTCCCTCACCAGTCACCCTGCCCAGTACACACATTATCAAGTTATCCCTGGTCATGCTGCTAGTACCCACATGACCGATAGCTGTGGCCAGGCATTGAAGACCGTACCGATCCATACCCTCCAACCGCTCGGCAGTAACAGGCCATTGCAAAAATATCCTAGCATCCTCCTCACAGTTCACCTGATTAACCCTTTCATCATACTGCTGTTCCTCAGTTTCGACATTACGTACTGTGTCTCCATTCTCCTCTGATCCGGTATAAGACATGATGCTCACAAAAATTTCCCACCTCAACATTCAGAAAAGAAGCACCCCAAACTCTTATACCTCAATATACACACAAAAATTCTCGGAAATACTCAAGGGCTATACTATGTTGCAAAAAAAAACATTTTCTTGCTGATCCCGCAAAATATTCCCCAAAACAACAAATGTTCCCTGCTAATAAATGTAGGTTCACCAAAGCCTAGGTAAGGTCGCCATTTGTTACGACTGAGGTTCAAATATATCAGGGCTCTTATTCATTGGACTAGTAATGGCATAAATGCTACAATGGAAAGCGCTAGATCCAACCTCTGATATATATTCTCAGTGAACAAAGAACACAAATACTCTCCAGAGTTCTATATGCAATAATAGATTATCAAACTCTCAATAAATGTGCGTCTACTCTAGGCTTGATGTTATGTGAAAACAGCCTATTACTACCTATAACCGAAGGTGCTTGGTTATGTTATGCAAAGTAAGGTGGTAAGAGAAGTTACAGCTTACGTTACTTTAATCAATAAATTTCAGGCACTCCTGCATGAAAGAAAGTGCACTAAAGTCCTTCAACACCAACAAGGAATCTTCTTTAAATGTTAGATGCTATCAAGATGCTCGAATCGGAAATGGAACCCAAAAAGGCAGGCAGCGGAACAATGCTCGTGCAGGCTATGCACACAAAAAGGCAGGATATATAATGCAGTCGGAGCCAAGAATATCCGAAGCACTACAACAATAATAATAATCGCCACGACAATGCAGTATTCCTATCAACAAAAAGAGCCTAAGTCGTTTGTGTCTCAATACATCAAACTAGGCTGTGAAATGCTTGTGTAATCATAAACGGGTATGCATAAAAAGAGTAATTGGTTTAATATACTTAATGTCTACTATTACTGATAAAGTCTAGCTAGAGTCAATGATACGAGATACTGGTGCGCATGGCATGCCGCATAGCCTAGTGCAAATCTCAAGTCTGTGCGTCAAATATTACGTTATAGGGAAGAGTAGCTCTCTTGAGAAACCTTAATACCGAAGTATTAAGCGTTCTCCTGGCGTACCTCAAAGAAAAACAACCGAGCCTAGAACAGTGCAGAATGGTATAGGCAAAAAGCCCTCATGCGTACATGCTCTACTCTCAATGGCACACAGACTAGAATTTACCCAATCAACTCCAGTTCTCAGGTATGTCGTGCAGCTTTTTAACTAAAGCCAGCACTCATCGGAAACAATACCTTATAGTATCAGACTCCTAGTCTAGCATTATCTAATCTAGCAGAACACTAATAATTATAGGAAGCGGTGCTGAACAATATGAATGCCAACCAATGCTTCGTGATCAACTTATCTTAACAACTAACATACATGGGTTATATCAGACCTTAACGCACAATACAACTGGCCAGCATGAAGCTGATTATGCAGAGTTAACCAGAGGGGGTATAATGTTAATAAAAGGTGGTGAAAGATATGGAAAATGAGAGAGATAGGCAGAGGAAAAGGTTCTCAGGTGCAGTGCAGGGGACAGGTATCAAAGGGATAAGAGGGATGCGTTCTAGAAACCAGATCTGAGGGAGAAAGTAGCGAGAGAGCTGTATATATACTAGCACTAGTTCGAACCGCGTGGGAAAGCGGTAACAAGTCCTCTAGCCAATGCTAAAGAAGCTAGCTAAACATGACGTCATCAAGCATGGTAAAAAACTCCTCTAACCAATCCCCGAGGCCAGCCAGCTATGACATCATCGAGTATAGCAAAACACTGCACACCTCCCCACACTCTGTTCTACTCTCTCTCTCTCTCTCAAATCCTATCATTACTACTTAATGATAAAACATATACTTTGCAATTAAATATATAAAGCCTTGACATGGGTGAAAACAAAGAGCCTTTCTGGACTGCCCATGACACGAGCTTTCATATGAAATAAAGCACACAACAATACATCAACTGTAGCCACATCCACTGCCCTGGTGATCCTAGCGAGTCACTGTAGGACAAGCCATGCGGTTCTAACGGAGTGGTTAACGTCACAGTATGTTGCTTCGTAGTATACTATAAATGGAAAATATACTTGGTAAATGAATAATTATAGAGCATCTGTGGACTCACTTTCGACAATTTCTCAGCTCAGCTGATGGACGACGATTCTGACGAGTCTGACGAGTGGGGGCGAGTAGAGTTGTAAACTGATAATCTATTGGTCAATGAAGTGTGTGTGACGTCAAAACCTTTTCGCCATTCTATTGGTTGTGAAACTGAATGAGGACGGTGATGTCATGACCTAAACGTTTATTGGTTGTGCAAATACACGTACGTCCTATATGAACGTTATCAGTGGCCGATTGTTTTTGTTTGCAGGGTATAGATACATAGGTCTTCGCATTGGTTAATTTTGTTTTTGTTGCCAGGGCTACCATACTATTCTAGTGCTCAATCATACTCAATATCTCTAATAACTTTGTATAGGCCTACTCAACATTCATTTTTCATTTATTGCCATTATGTTTCTTCTCTTCATGTACGGTATCGTCGGTATGTGATAGGTGTTATAATCTATTTGTTGTGGGGTTATGCATGGTAATTAATAATCATCAGTTGGTATTCCTTGTAAGCCTTTGCTACCTTTCTTTTTGCATAGTTTATGAATAATACCGGCAGGGCCGGATAACCGCTGACCGGTCACTCTCGCAATGGTGGCCTTATCGATATACCGTGATGTCCTCTTCAGACTCTGATTTTGTGCTGCATCCTAGAAAAAAATTAAAATCAGTGACTGAGTGAAATCAATATTACAAGAAGATAATGAATCAAGTGACGATCATTCAGCTCCAAAACGTGACATTTATGCATTTAGTAGTTCTTCTCAAGATGATGTGACACTTCCATGTACTCTACCCTCAACTTCCAAAACTACACCCACCAAACCTCAAGTAAATTTTAATCTCAGTTTCAATCTCACTCAGTACTCTGATGATAGCGATGAAGTTGACAATTTACCATTAACTCAAAGAATAAATAGGCAGACAGAGAAACATATTGTTCACGACACAAACAATAATAGTGAGAGTGTTTTTTCTGGTTTTGACACCCCTACTGTGACGTCCGGTACCTCTGAAATAATACATCTATTTTCAAACAGTGATGCCAGTGGTTTTTCGGGATTTTATAGTGCTAACAATACTTCAAACTTAGTCCAGTCCGTCACTTCTGTAGAAGTACACGCAACTGAAAGTGGTGAGGAGTCAAGTCATACGGAAGTAGGCGTAGAAACTGTACAAGTGCACGCAAGTGAAAGTGGTGACAACTCAATCCGGCGGAACTAGCCGTATAAATTGGTCAACAAAACTACAGTGAATTGTGTTCCAATTTTAAATCTTTAATAACGCTTTACACCTGTGTCACCAATAGTGAGGACTCTTGTATAGACTTTTTACAAAAAGCATTATTATTCCTCCTGACAGCATCCCCTGTCCTAAGTGTGCCAAGCATCGCAGGAAAGGCGGCGTCTTAAAATACAGAAAGTGCAGTGCTACTGATCGCAAGTGCAACATCCGCTTAATTTGTGCAGGTGTGGGAAGAAGGTGCACGTACAGAGTCTCACCGTTTGCTGGCACCTTTTTCGATGGTGTTACCTGTCTGCTTCCTCTCTCAACAGTCATTCACATAATTTATTGTTTCATTCACTCTACTCCCATTCACATTGCAATACGTGAATGCCAAGTTAATAAGAACACAATCACCGATTTTTATAATTACTGTCGAGAGTTGTGTGCCTTGTCTCTCTCTGAAAATGTGTGTCAAATTGGTGGGCCGGGTGAAATCGTAGAAATTGACGAATTGAAATTCTACACTAGGAAGTATAACCGTGGAAGATTGCTGGCTCACAAAGAGGGTTGGGTGTTTGGAGGAATACAGAGGTCAACCAAGGAATGTTTTATGGTTCGTGTGAGTGACCGATCCAAACAGACACTCATTCCTCTTATTGAACAGTACATCAAGCCAGGCACCACCATCATCTCGGACGAGTGGAGATCATATGCAAATATACAATCTTTGGGATATGTCCATCACACTATATGTCATAAGAGGAACTTTGTAGACCCCAAAGATCCCACTGTACACACTCAAAATATCGAGTGCTCTTGGAGGTACGCCAAGGCAACCTACCCGGAGCGACACACTTCCGAACAACTACGGGACAGTTATCTTCAAGAGTTTCTGTATAGGCGGAAGTACAAGGGCCACTTCATGGAACAGTTCTTTACGGATATCGCAAAATTCTACAAACATAAGGATTTGTAACAAGTAAGTACGGTACTCTTATGTGTTAATTTTGGGTTTAATGTTATTTTAATACCACGAATTTTGTTGATATATTTGAAGATAAATATTGAATCTATTTGCTCTAAAGATCATAAGAAAATTTGTTTTAACCCTCGGCAAAACCTAATAAAAAAGTATGGTACTAAAATGTCTTTTTCGTAACAAGGTTGTCAATACGGTACTTACAGTCATCGATAGCTCTAAAGATCATATGAAAATGTGTTAAACCCTCGGAAAAAACTAATTTAAAAGTATGGTACTAAAATCTAATTTTCGTAACAGGGTTGTCAATACGGTACTTTCCCGTTATCAATGTACAATCAAGCTGAAGATTGCAGAGTAAACACCCTAGACTTCATCGACTTTTCTTTCACCTTCGTATAATAGACAGCCTTTTTTTATTAAGGGATTAGTACTCAACCAGCGGGGGTGTGGGGGCAGCAGCCCCCACCCCTAATACTAGGTTAGGTTAGGTAAGGTTGTTAGGTTAGGCTAATGTCTTTTCAAATCACTATGGGGGGGGGGGTCTCAACATCGATCGACAGGCCTAATGGGGAAAATAGGTTTTCCCGAGATTTCTAATTAATTACAAACACTATATATTGATGCAAATGACCAATTTTGTTTATATAAAACACTCTGAAAATTTGTGGTATTAAAATAAAAAAAATCCGGGAATATTAATGCTCATCATCATCAATATCACCAGCCTCGTCAGTATGGTACCACAGAGTAAGAGGGACACATTTACACAGCAGGAACTATGTTCAAGTGGATATTGTTGCCCTTAAGCGTAAGCCTAGCTAGAGGAGAATAAAACGGCACATTTACGCAAGGATCAACATATTCACATATTCGCCACTCAACAGTAATAATTCACACACTGTTGTGAATATTAAGTCAATGAGAGCACTATCCCAGAGACGGGAGTGTGAAACAGTAATTGAATGGCAGAGGTAAGTCTGATTTATATTGACAATACCTTGAACGTATATAATCTATTGCGTAATAAACTTGGTGTGACGTCACGAACGATGTTGGCATATCAATGGTTCTTGCGGGAGTACGTCACTGTACCTACTGTAGGTGTTTAGACGGTGACGCAAAACATTCTCGCGATATTTGAACGCCTGTAGGAATACACGTCAGTCCATATAATGAGCCTCTTTTGTTTCTCAATCCCTCTATGACGTCACATTAATTAATTTATTATTATCGTCCTTGGTGTTTATAACATCTCAGTGTCGGCCATATTTTAAATATTGCAAGTGTTGTTTAATGAATAGTGAAGTGTTTTTGCTTTATGAAAACACCTACAACATCTTCTATTTAACGGGATTACCAACGGAGCTTCCAGCGGCATTGTGTTAATTTGGCTGCAGGCCATTATTGTCCAGTACACCAAGGGTAAGGGTTTTATACCGTCGTTATTTGGGTCCAACCCTAGGCTACGTTTACCACGGAATCTTTAATGGATATCCTCAATACAGACTTATTTCCTTCACTTACCTCGTCAATAATAACCCATATAGGTGCAGAGGCCCTGAATTATATCAAAGAAAAAGTGATGTTCAAACATTATCTGCAATTTAGCCATGTTGATTAACTCTTAGCCCACATAACCCCTTCAGACTCATATGACACAGGGTTAGGTTAGGTTAGGTTAGGTTAATTAGATTGGATTGTGCATCCGCTCGATCAGGAATTCGCTCGAAGTTCCTCGCATTCGTATTTACAGATACGGCCGAATACCGGTAGGCTACTAAATGGGCGCCGGCCCAACCGCCATGTTGTATCCCACGTAGGCCTACTAGGTACTACGGACACATTGTAGGCGTTAGAAGTGGATTAGGCTTGTATCCAATGTGCTAAGTCTATGTTACTGGATATTTATGATTTAAATAAGTGCTACGTTTTCGATAAATCTGGTTATATGGCTTTGCAATTAGGGAAATCATGAGCCGATTTCCGACATGTAGTTAGTCTTTTTCGATTCTCAAAATACGATCAAAGTTTTGCCAAAAATTGGCTCGGGTTTTCCAAAATTATGCTTTTTGGGGTTTGCAATTTAGGGAAACATGAGCCAAAATTCTAAATTAGGTTACTGTAATTTGTTTACTCTTAAAATTCGCAAAATCCGAGCCAAGTTTTGCCAAAACTTGGCTCGGGTTCTCCAAAATTCGGGTTTTATGCCTTTTTAATTTCGGGAAACCTGAGCCAAATTTCTAAATGAGGTTACTGTCATTTTGTTGTCTACAAACTCTCAAAAATCCGAGCCAGCTTTGGCCAAAACTTGGCTCGGGTTTTCGAAATATTGGGTTTTAGGCCTTAGAAATACCTTAAAACCCGAGCCAAGTTTTGCTAAAATAAGTTTTAATCGCCGATTTACGCATTTAACCCCTCATTTTCCCTGTACTTCATAGCCCTCCCCACTATCGGGCGGCGTGTCTTAAGATCGTTGTATAATGGGGAAACGGTTTCGCCGAGGGTTGCAATTATTTCCAAACACTATATATTGATGAAAACTAACTGGGAAAAATAAAAAAATCCATGGGAAAATTGGTGACCATCTTATTTAGTTTTTCCAAAACAACTCACGAAATAAAAGTTGGCCAGGTTCCTGGATATTTTCCCTAATTTGCATGAACAACTTGTAATATAGAAACCTTATAAATCATATAAATAACAAATCCACAAAAATACAATATTTGAAAATACCTGTGGTCCGTCTCCTTAATATTGACCGAAAAAACGCTCATTCTAATAAATCTCAGAGCTCTTTCGCACAGTCACTGTTTACAAACGCCTTCTTTATGCAGTATAATCAATATTTACCCCCTGCTGGCAACATAGATGACGATTTCAATAATTCATGGGGGGGTGAGGGGGGGCAAAGCCCTCCCTCAACCCATCGTTTATCCAACATTGGCATTATAACCAAGACCATGAATAGGGCCTACACTCATTTCTCAAAATCTGGAGGAAAAAAACATACAAAATAAGGGTGCGAGCCTATTCCCTATAATTACCAATATATCACTTCATCTTGGGACGATACCGCTCTCGCAGATTAACCTTACCGTTCACGAGGCAAATACGGGGGTGGGGGATACTAATTAGTATTGATAAATAGACACGGTTTGAATATAAAGACGCAAATTACACAGTGCACTAATGACATTATAATACACGTTGTGTGAAACATATACACCGCTGATGTTAAATTAACCGGCTGTAATATTAAGCGGGTGTAAAAATAAGCGGGTGTAATGACGAAATGTTGGCCGAGGGCTGGAATGACGTCATCGCTGAGGCCCGCCTTGGCTGATGACGTCACGATAATCAACAACCAATCACAAGCAAGGATACACAACGTCTTGGCTTGGTTAATGAAGATAGCTATATTCTAGTTAATCGCCGTGTTTCAACCCCTCTCTTTCCCTGATATTTTCATACCCTCCCCAGCTATCGGGGTTTAGTATTGTTGAGGTAAGTGAAGAAAATAACGGTTCAATGTTATTTTAATACCACAAATTTTGTTGATATATTTTAAGATAAATATTGAATCTATATGCTCTAAAGATCATAAGTAAATTTGTTTTAACCCTCGGCAAAACCTAATAAAAAAGTATGGTACTAAAATGTCTTTTTCGTAACAAGGTTGTCAATACGCTTCCAGTTATCGATAGCTCTAAAGATCATATGAAAATGTGTTAAACCCTCTGAAAAACCTAATATAAAAGTATGGTATTAAAATTTAATTTTCGTAACAAGGTTGTCAATACGGTAATTTCCAGTTATCAATGTACAATCAAAGCTGAAGAATGCAGAGTAAACACCGTAGACTGCATCGACTGTCTTACACCTTCGTATAATCGACAGCCAATTTTGTTCTTTTTTATTTACTAAGGGATTAGTACTCAACCAGCGGGGGTGTGGGGGCAGCAGCGCCCACCCATACTACTAGGTTAGGTTAGGTGAGGTTGTTAGGTTAGGCTAATGTCTTTTCAAATCACTATCGGGGGCGTGTCTCAACATCGATCGATAGGCTTAATGGGGAAAATAGGTTTTCCTGAGATTTCTAATTAATTACAAACACTATATATTGATGCAAATGAACAATTTCTTTTATAATAAACACTCGGAAAATTCGTGGTATTAAAATACAAAAAATCCAAAATAACTAAGAGATATGAGGATATAAATAAGGATCCTTAGTTAATGGGCAAACAAAATACGGTGACTACCGCTACATAGGATCTTACCCGAAATTCCTCCATGCGGACTATAATGAGAACAATATGGCGAGTCTATTGGTCCCTATTTTCCCTAATAAATTATTTCTAATAGGGCTGCGAAAGAAGTCTTGAATTTTATCAAATAATGCATATACAATAAATAATAATCGGCTGGTAATAACACACGCCACTGCAGGAATCAAATTAAATGCTACTGTGGTAAACTATCAATGGAAGTTAAATATTACTAAGCTATAATGAATCAAAATAAAATCAATCTAAATGAAAACTACTCTATATCTAAATTGAATTCAATCTGAAACAAGCTAATTTATATCCAAAGATCTCACATAATAAATGTTTGTATAGGGTAAGGTTATAAGGGTTAATATTAGCCAGGAATTAACTCACCAATAGCTCCACGTGGCAATGAGGCAAGGGAGAACGTTTTACCCAATATGGCGGTGGACAATGGGAAACGAGACTTCGGTCCCAAGACACGAGTCAAGTTAAAGAAAGAATAAATGATTACATGGGAATGGACATGATTATTATGCTTATTGTTACGACTGAGGTTTAAATATATCAGGGCTCTTATTCATTGGACTAGTAATGGCATAAATGCTACAACGGAAAGCGCTAGATCCAACCTCTGATGTATATTCCCAGTGAACAAAGAACACAAATACTCTCCAGAGTTCTATAATTATGCAATAATAGGTTATCAAACTCTCAATAAATGTGCGTCTACTCTAGGCTTAATGGTATGTGAAAACAGCCTATTACTACCAATAACCGAAGGGGCTTGGTTATGGTATGCAAAGTAAGGTGGTAAGAGACTTTACAGCTTACGCTACTTTAATCAATAAATGTCAGGCACTCCTGCATAAAACAAAGTGCACTAAAGTCCTTCAACACCAACAAGGAATCTTCTTTAAATGTTAGATGCTATCAAGATGCTCGAATCGGAAATGGAACCCAAAAAGGCAGGCAGCGGAACAATGCTCGTGCTGGCTATGCACACAAAAAGGCAGGAGATATAATGCAGTCGGAGCCAAGAATATCCTAAACGCCACAACAATAATAATAATCGCCACGACAATGCAGTATTCCTATCAACAAAAAGAGCCTAAGTCGTTTGTGTCTCAATACATCAAACTAGGCTGCGAAATGCTTGTGTAATCATAAACGGGTATGCATAAAAAGAGTAATTGGTTTAATATACTTAATGTCTACTATGACTGATAAAGTCTAGCTAGAGTCAAGGATATGAGATACTGGTGCGCATGGCATGCCGCATAGCCTAGTGCAAATCTCAAGTCTGTGCATCAAATATTACGTTATAATGAAGGGTTGCTCTCTTGAGAAACCTTAATACCGAAGTATTAAGCGTTCTTCTGGCATACCTCAAAGACAAACAACGAGCTTAGAACAGTGCAGAATGGTATAGGCAAAAAGCCCTCATTCGTGCATGCTCTACTCTCAATGGCACACAGACTAGAATTTACCCAATCAACTCCAGTTCTCAGGTATGTCGTGCAGCTTTTAACTAAAGCCAACTCCCATCAGAAACAATACCTTATAGTATCAGACTCCTAGTCTAGCATTATCTAATCCAGCAGAACACTAATAATTATAGGAAGCGGTACTGCACAATATGAATGCCAACCAATGCTTCGTGATCAACTTATCTTAACAACTAACATACATCAGACCTTAACGAACAGTACAACTGGCCAGCATTAAGTGGATTATGCAGAGTTAACCAGAGGGGATATAATATTAATAAAAGGTGGTGAAAGGTATGGAAAATGAGAGAGATAGGCAGAGGAAAAGGTTCTCAGGTGCAGAGAGGGAGACAGGTAGAACCCATGCTATAACTCTACTTCCCATCACCCAGCAGCAGTAAAATATCTGGCACAGTTCTTAACAAAACATTTTACAAAATTATAACCCTCCCCAACACAATAGGTTAAATCATATGTAGTTATGCTCCTCAAGAGCGAGCTTCTCTAGCCCAGCATTCTGAGAGGAGTACAACTCAGAATTACTGCTATAACATACTGAAAAAATTCAACTATCAAAGAAAGTTTTTATTTGATTTTTATGTTTTTAATATGTTTATTTCGGCTGCACTATAGGGGCAAGCCTAGTTTTTTCTTCTATACCAAACGCTCAACTCCTGCTTTACGACCCAATACGCTGGGCTACAACCGCGAGCCAACAAGCACCAAGCGCAAAATTCTATTCAAACTAAAGCAGGAGGCTACCCGTGTGTCAATCTACCCAGGATCATATACCCTTGAAAGACAATCTGCAACCACGTTGTCACAACCGGCAATATGGCGTATGTCCAGGTTATATACCAGTAACCTTAGTGACCACCTGGTCAGCCTCATATTCCGATTGTGAAACTGGTCCAAGAACTTGAGAGGGTGATGATCTGTGTAAACTACAATAACTGGACCATAGACCTCGAAATGCCTCAGTGCAAGCACAACTGCCAGCAGCTCCCTCTCGACAACAGAGCAGCTCCCCTGGGCTGAATTGAAATTCTCCGAGCAGAAACTAACAGGATGCTCCAGCCCATCATCGTCCTTTTCCACAAGGACGGCACCAGCCCCCACACCACTAGCATCCGTTGCTAATTTTTTTTTTTTTTTTTCTATGTGATCGAGGGAGGCAAAAGGCATAACTGCCTATAGCGAGTGCCTCCCCCATAGTTGAAAGAGTGACAGGGCCAAAATCAAGGGATGTTCGAGCCAAAATGCCTGGAAAGGTAGGCTAAAGTCAGGGGCCCTGAGGATCGGGTGAGTGCACAACAGGTGTTTTACTACTCCAAACGCCTCCTCACACTCAGGCGCCCATTTGAATTTCTTATCCTTCCAGTTATCCTCCACCTGAGCTTGACTGTCCCGTTCTCCTTCTCCACCTTGACTGCTAAACGTTATCACAGGCACAGTGAGAGGCTCAGGGGGGTGCCTCACATACTCCTTTATGAGATTAACGTGACATTACTGATTGCGCTTACGTCTGTCTGGAGTGGCTACCAAGTAATCCAGGTCCGATAGCTTCTCCACCACCCTATAAGGACCATTGTACTTCGTGGATAAGGGGTGACCTACAAGGGGCAGTAGGATCAACACATCTTGACCCACGCGAAACTCCCTGAGTTTAACCTTGAGGTCGTACCTGTCCTTCATGAGGGCCTGAGAGCTAGTCGAATTACGGCCAGCCATCTCCAGACTGCGCAACATCCGTTCTCGACTGTCGAGGACATACTTCAGCATAAAACAAGGTTTTTCTGCACCCTCCCATATTTCTTCAACCATATGGAGAGGCCCTCTGACACGGTGTCCAAAGACGAGCTCACTAGGGCTGAATCCCAAACTTTCCCCAGGTACCTCCCGTGCAGCAAATAAAACACATGGCAGGCCAAGATCCCAACCATTCCCACTCTCAAAGCAACAACAACGAAGCACAGATTCCAAGGCAGAGTGCCATCGCTCTACCACACCCTGGCTCTCCGGATGATACGCAGATGACACAACCGTAACAATCCCATGCTGCGGCATTGCTTGAACAAAGAGGTTAGAAGTGAAGTTGGATCCTTGGTCTGACTGAATTACCTGCGGGTAACCATACCGGGAAAAATACACTAGCAAGTTTCGGACCACCGTCTTCGCCGACCCATTTCTCATAGGGTACGCATCAGGGTACCTTGTTGCTACCTCCATGATGGTCAGGGGATACTTGTAAAAATCTCCCGATGTGCATCACTGTCCTCCTTCAACTCGACAGCACCGGTACCACATTCAAGAACCTCCGGGTCTTCTAAGTGCAATTTACGAATGTCCGAAGGAGCAAGCTTATCTAAGTGTTTGCGAAACAACTCATGCCCCCCTCCTACACTGAATTTAGCCTCCCGTTGCTCTCTCTCTGTGTATCGTTGCTGTCTCTTCGTCTTTTTAAGCCCATCCTCTGCCTTCTCAGTAACAGTTAATGGGTCTTCTCCAGACTCGAAAATTGGTCCTAATAATGAGTCCCCGAGAATGTCCGTTGATACTAAACTCTCAACCGCATCAACTTTCAACCCCTTCTCGGTACCTTTCCTCCGCTTGTCTAAAGACTGTTGACTAGAATGTGACTCCCTGGATGCAAGATATCTGGTGACAACACACGCCATAGGTTGCACCGGACACTTCTCAACCCACTCCTGCTCCTCCCTACTTACGTCGGCCGGCTTCTCGGCAAAGACTAAGGGTGGACCCTCAGATGTAGGCCCCGCAAAGTCGTTGCCGAGAAGGAGGTCGACACCCCCAACAGGTAACTTCTCCACAATTCCTACATCCAGGTCACGAGTCACACCATCAACTTCCATCTTCATTCTTACCAGCTAGTATGACCTTGTTGCATTAACTCCCTGAACCACAACCACCCACGCCGTATTTACAGGTTTACCAGTGAAATTCCTCAACAATGTTTGCGATGCCCCAGTGTCACGCAAAATTCTCACCTCATGTCTTCTACCCCCCCCACTCCACACAACCGAGTCCCCTGTGGTCACTAAAGGCATCACGGACAGGGAATAAGCCTTCCGGATCCTTCTGCACAGGCAGTGTATTTACCTCGGAAAAAATGCCTCTAACAAACTCCGATGTCCTCTTGAACACTCCAATGCCGTGAGCAAAAGACACGGCTGCCGGAGGAGGTCGACTAGGGCACTCATTTGCCTTATGACCCTCCTGGTGGCACTTAAAACACATAAATTTCGGTTTCGGCTTATACTGTGATGTAAAAAAAAACCTGACTTTTCTCATACGGCGTGGTGTTAGGTTTGGATTCAGTTTTAGTTTCATTGCTCTTTTGTTTAAATGTGTCATTGCTAAGGGGAGGGGGAGGATAACGGTCCCTAGCACTTGCATCGTACTTCTATGAGCACCCGCAACCCCGAATCAACGACAGCCGTCGATCAGCCATTTCTGCTGCTTCGACTAGAGTTCTTGGGTTTTTCTCCTTTAAGTTCAAAGTTAGATCACCACCCGTGCTCTTAAAGAACTGCTCCAACATCATTAACTGCTGAACTACATCAAATGTTGTTACCTTCTCAGATCGGAGCCAGTTCCCCATAGCATCGGACAAGTCCCGGGCGTGTTCCAAAAAGGTGCTATCTCTTCCCTTAGTTACACCCCAGAACTTCAAACGGTACATTTCTGGTTGCAGTTCGTAAGCCCTCAGGACAGCCTCCTTGAGATCCTCATACACAATACAGGACTCCAAAGGTAACGCATCGTAGGCTTTAAGACCCTTGCCTATTAATCTAGAGGATACAAGTGCTGCCCATTTATTCTGTGGCCACTGGTGTTCCTGGCACTTCTTCTCAAAGCGTGCGAAAAATTCTGTTACACCACTCTCATCAAACACCGGAACCAGTTTCAATAAATGCGAGAGAGATTGATCATGAGCACGGTTACCAGCCCCAAGTCACTGTCCCGTTGTCTCTACTCGCGACTTCTCTACGTCCATGTCGGCACAGTACCTAGTCGACTCTAAATCAGCTTGGATTTTTGCTAGCTCGGCTCTCACTTCTATCTGGTCTAATTCTAATTGCTGTTGAATCTTAGCTAATTCGAGCCGAAACAATAATTCTGGAGATAACCCTTGAGGAGGTGAATGTGCTACAATGTTTGAAATTACCGGTGGTCCCCCCAGGGGCAACCCACCCTGCCAGTCACCACCCAACTGTGGAAGCGTACCCGGGGTCGGCAAACTACTGGGATGGCTGGAAGTCGAGTGTAGGGGAAGCATGGCCGAAGGGCTCTGAGCACTCAACCCATCTCGCTCACCAGTCACCCTGCCCAGTACACACGTTATCAAGTTATCCCTGGTCATGCTGCTAGTACCCGCATGACCGATAGCTGTGGCCAGGCATTGAAGACCGTACCGATCCATGCCCTCCAACCGCTCGGCAGTAACAGGCCATTGCAAAAATATCCTAGTATCCTCCTCACAGTTCACCTGATTAACCCTTTCATCATACTGCTGTTCCTCAGTTTCGACATTACGTACTGTGTCTCCATTCTCCTCTGATCCGGTATAAGACATGATGCTCACAAAAATTTCCCACCTCAATATTCAGAAAAGAAGCACCCCAAACTCTTATACCTCAATATACACACAAAAATTCTCGGAAATACTCAAGGGCTATACTATGTTGCAAAAAAAAATTATTCTTGCTGATCCACGCAAAATATTCCCCAAAAAAACAACATGTTCCCTGCTAATAAATGTAGGTTCACCAAATCCTAGGTAAGGTCGCCATTTGTTACGACTGAGGTTTAAATATATCAGGGCTCTTATTCATTGGACTAGTAATGGCATAAATGCTACAACGGAAAGCGCTAGATCCAACCTCTGATGTATATTCCCAGTGAACAAAGAACACAAATACTCTCCAGAGTTCTATATGCAATAATAGGTTATCAAACTCTCAATAAATGTGCGTCTACTCTAGGCTTCATGTTATGTGAAAACATTTTTTTTTGTTTTTTTTTTCTATGTGATTGAGGGAGGCAAAAGGCATAACTGCCTATAGCGAGTGCCTCCCCCATAGTTGAAAGAGTGACAGGGCCAAAATCAAGGGACGTTCGAGCCAAAATGCCTGGACACACGGAGTTTGAAGCAATTTAAGTCATAGGAAGAGGGAAAGACTGATTCTGGGAGAGAGTTCCAGAGCTCAGATGTTGAGTAGAAGAAAGTTTGAGAGTAACGTTTCACTCTTGGGTTGGAGAGTTGCACAGAGTAGGGGTGGGATTGAGTTGCAAGACGGGTACCACGTGCCCTACGTAAAGGAGGTGGTATGCACTGGGATAGCTCTGAGGAACACTGATTATTATAGTAGCGATAGAATAGCGAGAGAGATGCAACATTGCGGCGGAGAGAGAGAGATTGCAGAGAGTTGGTGAGTGGACGGGAGTTAATGATACGAAAGGCCTTCCTTTCAACTTTGTCTAGGAGAGCGGTGTGAGAGGAACCTCCCCATACATGTGAACAATACTCAATACAAGGCCGCACTATATGCCCCTGTACAGAGCAAGAAGCTGTGCAGGGGAAAAGAACCCCCTAAGGCGGTTGAGCACACCCAGCTTCTGGGAGGCTGCCTTAGCAAGACTGGTAATATGGTCCTTCCAAATGAGAGCAGAAGAAAAAGAGACACCAAGAATATTGAGAGAAGATGAAGGGTTGATTTTTGTATTGTTGAAGAATAAGGGATAGTCCGCTGGGAGATCCTGACGGGTAGATAGATGGAGAAATTGGGTTTTGGAAGCATTAAAGTTAACAAGGTTTTCTCTGCCCCAATTGGAAATAGTATTTAGATCAGAATTTAAGAGTTCTATGGCTTCATTACGTTTGTCGTTGAGGGATTGCTGGCTGGGGCGTTCTGAAAAACTAATGGAGTAGTGTAAGGTTGAGTCGTCTGCGTATGAATGGATGGGAATTAAGGTACAGTTAAGGAGATCATTTATAAAAATTAGAAAGAGAATAGAAGATTACTACCAATAACCGAAGGGGCTTGGTTATGGTATGCAAAATAAGGTGGTAAGAGACTTTACAGCTTACGTTACTTTAATCAATAAATGTCAGGCACTCCTGCATAAAACAAAGTGCACTAAAGTCCTTCAACACCAACAAGGAATCTTCTTTACATGTTAGATGCTATCAAGATGCTCGAATCGGAAATGGAACCCAAAAAGGCAGGCAGCGGAACAATTCTCGTGCAGGCTATGCACACAAAGAGGCAGGAGATATAATGCAGTCGGAGCCAAGAATATCCTAAACGCCACAACAATAATAATAATCGCCACGACAATGCAGTATTCCTATCAACAAAAAGAGCCTAAGTCGTTTGTATCTCAATACATCAAACTAGGCTGCGAAATGCTTGTGTAATCATAAACGGGTATGCATAAAAAGAGTAATTGGTTTAATATACTTAATGTCTACTATGACTGATAAAGTCTAGCTAGAGTCAAGGATACGAGATACTGGTGCGCATGGCATGCCGCATAGCCTAGTGCAAATCTCAAGTCTGTGCATCAAATATTACGTTATAATGAAGGGTAGCTCTCTTGAGAAACCTTAATACCGAAGTATTAAGCGTTCTCCTGGCGTACCTCAAAGACAAACAACGAGCTTAGAACAGTGCAGAATGGTATAGGCAAAAAGCCCTCATTCGTGCATGCTCTACTCTCAATGGCACACAGACTAGAATTTACCCAATCAACTCCAGTTCTCAGGTATGTTGTGCAGCTTTTAACTAAAGCCAACACCCATCGGAAACAATACCTTATAGTATCAGACTCCTAGTCTAGCATTATCTAATCCAGCAGAACACTAATAATTATAGGAAGCGGTACTGAACAATATGAACGCCAACCAATGCTTTGTGATCAACTTATCTTAACAACTAACATACATGGGTTATATCAGACCTTAACGCACAATACAACTGGCCAGCATGAAGCTGATTATGCAGAGTTAACCAGAGGGGATATAATATTAATAAAAGGTGGTGAAAGGTATGGAAAATGAGAGAGATAGGCAGAGGAAAAGGTTCTCAGGTGCAGGGAGGGAGACAGGTATCAAAGGGATAAGAGGGATGCGTTCTAGAAACCAGATCTGAGGGAGAGTCGCGAGGAAGCTGTATATATACTAGCACTAGCTTGAACCGCGTAGGAAAAGCGGTAAAAAGTCCTCTAGCCAATGCTAAAGAAGCTAGCCAAACATGACGTCACCAAGCATGGTAAAAACTCCTCCAACGAACCCCCACGAGGCCAGCCAGCTATGACGTCATCGAGTATAGCAAAACACTGCGCGCCTCCCCACACTCTGTTCTACTCTCTCTCTCTCTCTCTCTCTCTCTCAAATCCTATCATTACTACTTAATGATAAAACATATACTTTGCAATTAAATATAGAAAGCCTTGACATGGGTGAAAACAAAGAGCCTTTCTGGACTGCCCATGACGGGAGCTTTCATATGAAATAAAGCACACAACAATACATCAACTGTAGCCACATCCACTGCCCTGGCAATCCTAGCGAGTCACTGTAGGACAAGCCATGCGGTTCTAACGGAGTGGTTAACGTCACATTATCTATCAGTCGGTCATGGTGTCGATGAGAGCGTCATGATTGTGTAGCTGAGTGTATTGCTGTATGTGTATTGTGATTAGAGGCACAAAAGCACGATCAACTGAGGGCGAAAATTTAGATGTTAACTGGTTGGTGTTCGTGAAGGCTCTGGCGTTCCTCAAAAGCACACCTTGCTGCCTCGGCAAACCGCCACGAGCCCAAATTATCGTACTGCATCTAGGTTGCTCTATACGATAAATTATATTAATAGATACGATAAATTCATGTATACTACATAAGACCATGGCAATATTGCTTAATAGCATATTAGGCCTTTTATAACTTAACTTATTTACAATCTTATAATATACGATCGTCTCGTCCTACGTCATGCTGTAGGAGCGATCGTGACGTCACAGAGACATACGAGATTACAAAAGAGTCATATTCTATCGTATTTATACGATAGCTACCGAGTACTATTGCCAGCGAGGAATAATTATCTTACTCTTCCACCAATACCGAAGTATACTGGCTACCTTTTAAAAGCCAAGGTATGCGGCTCGAGCTAAACACAAGAGAGAAGAAACGTGTTTATGGGAAATACGTGTAAATCTACAGTCACAATAGGAGGGACAAATGCGCCACATGAACACCCTTAGAATCCGTCTGATTTTACGTTAAACTGCCAATGAATAAATAAAGAAGTAAATCAACAAGTAAAATCAAATGCCAATGAGAGAGGAGCGAAAGGTAGCTGTTGTTCCTTCGATAACAAAAAACGGACTGACGAGCGTCGAGCTGGTTCATACTGACACCAACAGATGGCTCCACTTGAACCAGCTTGGCAGATGGTTCTTTATGCATAATGTAATTCTAACTTAAATAATGCAAGTAGGACCACATGGGATTAAACAACTAAATACAAAATGTATGCAATGCATAAAATATACGCATTGTGTTAATGTATTACTAATATTCCCCAATAAACTAATAAACAAATAATCCATCTGCAAACGACAGCCACTGAAAATGGGAACTCACAGTGATCACGTCATTGAACGAAATAATATGAATTTGAAACAGACGATAATATACGGATAAATATCGCTCACTGATTCAAACCGTATGGTCGATCATTGCTTCACGCAGTATTGAAAGTACCGCAAGACGGTATGATATATTCACCATGTGGATATGTGACCAATGCAACATTTTTCTTCCAATCGTTTTTGTTCTAGAGTGTGCAATCATTAATAAGACAAAAAAGGAGGTAGGTATAAAAACGAAAACACTTGTTAAACATTTATTATATGCAACACAGGTAACTCTGTAATAAGCTAGACTCTGAGGCCAGTAGTAGTTACCACCGACAAGGGATTATTTGTATCATAGACTACAGTAGATCTGGACTGGACAAGAAAACGGAACTTTGCAGTAAGGGACCCAAAATCGGAAAACGAACCCCCAACTTCGAACCTCGAGACCGCGAAAATTTGATATTTTCGCGGTCTCGAGGTTCGAAGTTAGGGGTCCGTTCTCCGATGTTGGGTCCCTTACTGCAAAGTTCCAGTTTCGTGTCCAGTCCAGATCTACTGTAGTCTATGTTTGTATTTATATATATAATATTATATACATTACCTGTCATGGACAAACATCGTCTCCTACAGTATAGTCCATTTATTATAGGGAGGCCAAAAATCGTATCCACTAATCGCTATAACTCAAGAATAATCAAGCTCATGATAGCGTAATGGTTAGTGCGCAGACTGTCAGTGTGAGTATTCTAGGATCGAATCCTTGGAGTACCAGATGTATTCATTAGTTTCATTGATTTAATTAATTAACTTTATTTGCTGATCCATATTTCTTCGATGCTTTGCCCTCTATAGGAGAAGGGACTGGAGTTTTCGCAGAGAGGCTCCAGTCCTGACGTAATTCTTGACTTACAGTGTGATGGCTTAATAATCCAATAGGGCTGATAGCCTCTGAAGTCCTATTTTAACTATTTGACTAGCCCTCTATATTCCACTGTTATTATATATACTTTGATATGTGATTTATATAAATCCATGGCTATAGTTTATTCGATGCAAGTAGGCGAAAAATCATGACCTCCAACCTCTGTAACTAAAAAACGACTAGTTATCGAGCTAATATTTCTACCATTTGGGAAGTGTCAGCTAAGGAATAGGTGTGAACATGTACAGCCCATTTGCTTAAGCCCTTTTTGAGTTACAGAGGATAGAGGTCATGATTTCTCGCCACTTACAGGGAATAGACTATAGTTTACTAATGTAATAGGTACCTACTGTACCCTGTATAATGTTTAAAGCTCTCATACCCTAGAAGGGGTCGTAGAGTCAGATAAATGTTTTTATTTTTTATTTTATTTTTTGTAAGTCATTTGGTGGGTTGGTAATAATATGCATTTCTGTAATCTGGGAAGCTTTAAATGGTTAGTGCGCGGACTTTCAGTGTGAGTATTCTAGGTTCGAATCCTTGGAATACCAGATCTATTCATTATTTACATTGATTTCATTAATTAGCTTTATTTGTAAGTACTGTAATTTGGTGGGTTGGTAATAATATGCATTTCTGAAATCTGGGAAGCTTTAAGTTAGTAAGTGTGGAGATTTACAGCCCATTTGCTCCAACCCTTTTTTGAGTTATAGAGGTTAGGAGTCAACATTTCTGGCCTACTTAAAATATATGGACTATGCCTCCCCAATATATGGACTATGCCTCCCCAATATATGGACTATGCCTCCCCAATATCAACACTTGTTACCTCTCTTGTTAAGGGGGGTCACCTGCTATTTTTCTCTCCCTTTCTCTCTTGCTCTGGCTTGTATCCATTCGGTCCCATTCAGCCTACTGTTATAAGACGTTTATCCCCATCTAGGTGTCGATTTTTTCCTGGCAAGCGGTAGCGAGCCAGCATATTTTTGTTTTAACGTTTTTGAAAGCAGGCTAAATTTGTACATTTTTCGATAGAAAAGTGTCTCCGGCGAAGCCGGGTTTCTCCATACAATGCTGGCTCGCTATCGCTTGCCAGGATGGAATCAACACTTGAATGGGGTTAAACATCTTAAAACAGTAGGCTGAATAGGGCCGGATGGACACAAACCAGAGAAAGAGAAAACATTAGAGAAAGAGAACAAAGCAGGTGACCCCCCTTAAAAATGAAATATTATCATTAGCAGGTTTATGCATAACCATCATAATAAGGGCAGATTTGCACATAGAACCAACTTCTAAAATCTCAAAGCTAATGGAACTAAACATGGGGGAGAAAGTTGAAATAACTTATAAAAGTTGACAGAATGAATATAAACACCATGTGACGGATACTTAACCCGTACAATACCAGGGTCGTCCTTTTTATCATATTCTGGCAACTGTTAGACTATTTCATTCAGCTTAGGAAGGATCTCTAGCAATAATAAGGCTTCAAACTATCTCAACCAACCCTTTTAACTACCGCAGCTCCTTTCTAAGCTGAAGAATATCGTCTAAATATAGCTAGAATACAATTTAACACACGTCGCTGGTACTCAAAGGGTTAAGGCATCCAAGGACCTAGCGTCTGATAGTGACCTGAAGAAGCTATCTGCGAAACGTCAATAAAGTGCTCCTCCTCATACGGTGTTTATAATCATGGGGGAGAAAAGCAACTACCTTCCCTTAAGGGGAGGCAGACCGTTTGTTTGGTCTATTAATATATTTATTCATAAATGTTGTTAGTTTCCTCCCTAGACCTCCATCAAGCTTAGAAAAACATCCCCTAGACCCCCCTTCAAGATAAATTTTTACATTTTTCTGTAGAAAAATGTCCCGGCCGAATTCCGGGTACCTCTTAAAATCGCAGGCTCGCTATCGCTCGCCAGGAAATAATCGAGACCTAAATGGCGCGAAAGGTCTTAAAATTGACAAGAAAATGGGGCGAAAGGTGTTGAAATCGCCAAACTAATGGGCCGAATGTCTTATAATCTCAAAACTAGTGGGGCTAAGCATTAGGGAGAAGGGGTTCCAGAAAAACGGTCTTCCTCCCCTTAAGGTTTGAAAATAAATGGTATGAAAAAGGTATATATAATCATCGGGTATATAATAATATTGTATAGTATGCAGTGTCGTATTACAGCCTGGACAGGTATCCCAGATAGAGTCATCCAGCCTCTTCTGATAACTCAAAGGGCTGGATGGTGCCCACATCGCAGCCTAGCCAGGTGGACTCTGTCCTCATAGAAAAGGAGGGTTTCTGAGGGATGGACTTCAAGGGACCGTGCATGTAGCTGAGCGTTGTCTTTGAGTGACTTGATGGAGGGTTTCTGAGGGATGGACTTCAAGGGGCCGTGCATGTAGCTGAGCGTTGTCTTTGAGTGACTTGATGGAGGGTTTCTGAGGGATGGACTTCAAGGGGCCGTGCATGTAGCTGAGCGTTGTCTTTGAGTGACTTGATGGAGGGTTTCTGAGGGATGGACTTCAAGGGGCCGTGCATGTAGCTGAGCGTTGTCCTTGAGTGACTTGATGGAGGGTTTCTGAGGGATGGACTTCAAGGGACCGTGCATGTAGCTGAGCGTTGTCTGAGGGATGGACTTCAAGGGGCCGTGCATGTAGCTGAGCGTTGTCTGAGGAATGGACTTCAAGGGACCGTGCATGTAGCTGAGCGTTGTCTTTGAGTGACTTGATGGAGGGTTTCTGAGGGATGGACTTCAAGGGACCGTGCATGTAGCTGAGCGTTGTCTGAGGGATGGACTTCAAGGGGCCGTGCATGTAGCTGAGCATTGTCTGAGGAATGGACTTCAAGGGACCGTGCATGTAGCTGAGCGTTGTCTTTGAGTGACTTAATGGATCGGTGAGTGATTTGAATATGAATATGCTTCTGGAGGCTGGCTTGGGGTGCGCGAGGGGGAAGTGATATACTGTAGATCTAAAAATGACTACTAGAGAAATCGAGCTAACCTTGCTACCGTATGGGAAGAGTCAGCCCATTTGCTCTAGCCCTTATTGAGTTACAGAGGATAAGGGTTAAGATGTCTAGCCATATTATGGGAAATAGAGTATAGTTTGGGCCTCGACTGTTGCTGTAGGATGCACTTACAGTTGGTTGGTTTTTCGAGTCCTCCTCCTCCCTCATGTTTAGCCCTAATAGTTATGAGATTACAAGACATTTGCCCCATTAGTTTGGCGATTTTCAGACCTATTGCCCCATTTATTTGCTAATATTAAGACCTTTCGTGCCATTTAGGTGTCGATTTTTTTCCTGGCGAGGTGTTTGCTAAGAATGATGGAGGTCTAGCGAGGACACTAAATATATATATACTTTATATACATATATACGGTATATATATATATATATATATATATATATATATATATATATATATATATATATATTATATATATATATATTCAGAGAGTGGAGAGAGGACATGGCGAGCAAGGGTTTAAGAGTCGATATTAACAAAACCAAGGTTATGCATTGTAGATTGAGTCGAGGCAATGTGAAAAAAGAGCGGTGCATACCCATGTGCAGTGTGTGGAAAGGGAGTGGGCGCTAACTCAATTCAATGTAGGATCTGTCGATGTTGGGTACACCATGGGAGTAAGAACTGTAGCAGAATAAAGGGACCCCTGCCGAAAGATAAGTCAGAAATAGAGAAATTTGAGTGCGTAGTGTGCAAAGGCGAGCTTGTGTTAGGTGATGATCCTGTGGCTGTGAATTTTGGAAATGAGTCTTTGGAGCTGGTGAACAAGTTTTGTTACCTAGGAGATACCATCTCTGCCGGTGGTGGGGCCGAGGCTGCCACTGTTGCTAGAATTAGGTGTGGCTGGGGGAAGTTCAGAGAACTGATGCCAATCCTGACCATGAAAAGAATGCCTCTCCCCCTGAAGGGAAAGGTGTATGCTCATGTGTTAGAAGTGCAATGACGTATGCCTCAGAAACATGGGCCGTTAAAGTAGAGGATGTCAACAGAATGGAGCGTAATGAGATGAGAACGGTGAGTTGGATGTGTGGGGCCAGGCTACAGGATAGAATAACAAATGTTGAGCTGAGGAGACGTTTAAGTATAAAGAGTATTAGCGAGGTGATGCGTACAAGTAGACTGGGATGGTTTGGACATGTGGAGAGAATGGATGAACAAAATTGGGTGAAAAAATGCAGGTCTGTTATTGTGGAGGGAGCTGCACCAACGGGTGGACCGAGAAAGACCTGGGATCGGACTATACGTGCCGATCTCAAATCCAAGAACTTGACAAGTGAAGCAGCCCTTAACAGAGTTGCCTGGAATGACGCCATTAGGACAAGAGACTGAAACTGTACTTATGTGTGGAACACTCAGTCTTAAAATTGTATATATATATATATATATATAGACCAAAAACCAAATACTACCCCCTTAAATAACTTTGAACAGTTGACATAATGAATATAAACACCCATGAGGAGGGGCACTTAATTGAAAACGTTTCGCAGATAGCTTTTTCCGCGATCTGACGAAGCTGTTTGCGAAACGTTGTCAATACAGAGTTCCTCCACATATGGTGTTTAATATATTCATTCCCAACTCTTCTCATGCGCTGAAGTTACATTATTGTATAAGTAACACCCCGTTCTTAACATTAACATTAAGGGGAGATGGGCCGTTTTTCTGGTCCTCTTTCTACCTCGTGTTAAGCCCCATTTGTTTTGAGATTATAAGACGTGCGGCCAATTAGTTTGGCAATTTTGAAACCTTTCGCCCCATTTCTTTGTCAATTTTAAGACCTTTCGTGCCATTTAGTTATCAATTTTTTCCTGGCGAGCGATAGCAAGCCTGAAATTTTAAGAGAAACCGGGCATTTTTCTATCGAAAAATGTACAAATTTATCTTGAAGGGGGTCTAGGTTTTTTTTTTTAAGCTTGATGGAGGTCTAGTGAGGAAACTAAGAAATAAAAGAATAAATGACCAAACAAACGGTTTGTCTCCTCTTAACATTAATCATCAATTACAAACCCCAATGTACTTGAATAAACTAATGAAAGCATATGGTCCTCCCAGGATTCCAACTCGGGACACCACACCCAGAACCTAAGCACCTAGACCATTACACCACCAACACAGTTAAAGGTTGAGTACATGATCACGATTAATATCCATTTTCAAATTATGGATATCGATCTAATCATGTACTCAAACCCAACTGCATTATGGAAAGCGTAATGTTTCAGTGAGAGGAAAGAACAATAATACGTTGTCCAATAAGTATCATCCTCCACTAAACCCTGTTCCAAATAAGTAGGCCAACACTCTTGAACATTAACCACTAGAACTCATACACGACTAGAGTAATCGCTCTTATATGTCTACCGTTTGAGAAGAGCCACTCAGGGAATAGGTGTGGCAAAGTACAGCCCATTTGCTCTAGCCCTTTTTGAGTTACCACGGTAAAGGTTCACTATGTCTGGCCTACCTATGTTGAATGTACTATAGTGTTTCAATCAACATATTTTCACCAGCTATATAGATATTACATAATATTTCCTATTGCCAAGCTTGGCGACCATAAATAAATACAGTGATATATCTCACAAAAATCCACAAACATTGTACAAAACTCTAAATACTGTCTATATTCATCATTGTGTTGCAGGAATGGTTTGGAAGAAGTGAGAATCTTACCTTTGCTTGTAAGTGGTTGGGTAGCTATAGTCTATTCGCTGTAAGTAGGCGAGATATCATGACCTCTATCCGCTGTAACTCAAAAACGACTAGAGTAATCGAGCTAGAATTTCTACCATTTGGGAAAAGTCAGTCAAGGAATAGATGAGGAAATGTACAGCCAATTTGCTCTAGCCCTTTTTGAGTTACAGAAGATAGAGGTCATGATTTCTCGCCTACTTGCAGCGATTAGACTATAACAAACTCATGGCTGCTGGTCCAGTTAGTACGGCGCGCTAATAAGTCATGTCCCAGCTGTCATTGCGTTTGGCTTGCTCTGTGCTGTATTAATGTCTGTCAGATGTTGCATAGGGTGGCTAAATGTAGGAACATGTTTAAATATTTCAATCGATATGAAAAAAATTAAGCTTAGATGTTACTGATGCCAGTTACTGATCAAAACATACTTGGTGCCGAGACATCACATATTAGTGCGATTATACCTACACAAAATATTTGAGGGGGATGGGCGTATATATTTGATTATATATATATATATCCGATTATTATTATTATTCGTTTAGTTTCATCCCTAGCCCCATTAATTTAGAGACTTAAGACGTTCGTTCCAATAGTTTGGCGATTTTAAGACCTTTACTTTTTTATTTTTATTTTTTTTTTTGTAAATAGGCCTAGCTATATCTTTCGTGCCATTTAGGAGTCTTTTTTTTTTTTTCCTGGCGAGCGATAGCAAGCCTGTATTTGTTGGGGGGAATCGGTCTTCGGCTGAAAAAAAAATCTAACGAAAAATTTACAAATCTATCTCACAGTGGGGTCTCCGAGGTGCTTTTTAAGCTTGATGGAGGTCTAGCGAGGAAACTAAAAAATATACCAAAATATAAACCATCCCCCTTTAAACAAAATGACTTACATTATTTTAGATGAAGTGGTTAAAATGCACTTTGGCACTACACTTCTTAACACTTGACAGATACGATGCCACATTATTTTTCTGTTTCCTGGCAATTAGAAGACGATTTCATTCCACTTAAGAAGGGTATATGTGAGTCAGAGGGTTAATTGAGATAGCCTTTACCCAAATAATTTCGATAGATCCTTCCTAAATTGAAAGATATCGTCTAACGCTAGCCAGAATAAACTATACAAATGTGTCATAATTTGCTGTTGATAGTCTAGTTTGTTATCACGTACTAACTGGACTACTGCCCACCCCAGTATCACGTACTAACTGGACTACTGCCCACCCCAGTATCACGTACTAACTGGACTACTGCCCATAGGTTGGCTGGATTACCCCAGTATATTACTCTTTTGGGTGCAATTTTAGCATAGTAGCGCACCGATTTGGGGGAGTTCGGCGACGATCTAATTATATATTTTTATTTAAATTTCACCACAACACCAAACACCTCCAATGAAATTAATGAAAGCATATATGTGATCCACCAGGATTCGAACCCGGGTTATCACACACAGATTTTTAGACACCTTAACCATTACACCACCAAGACGGTTAAAGGTTTATGCCCACGCCTACGACTTATATCTATTTTGACCGATTGTTCCTGAAAATAAGACATACATCATCTAAATATACAGTATGTTCGGCCCAACTTGGGTTTATTCGGTCTGGCTGAGTGTTTTCATCCCTACTTGCTTTCAACTCTGGGGGAGGCACTTGTCACAGGCAGCTCTGACTTTTGTCTCCCTCGTCCACATAGAAAAATAAATTTAAAAAATCTAACCCAACCTAACCAAGTACCCAAAAATAAGGCATAAATCATCTAAATATACTTAACCTAAGCCAACCTAACCTAGCCAAGTATTCGTAATGGGGTCTGTCACACCCACACCCCTGCTGAACAGTGAATACATATGTAAACAAAACAATGCACCAAACCCTCCCAATCAATGCGGTACTACAGTATATTAAGGGGGTACTGCTTGGTTTTTGGTCCATATATTTAGTTATCAATATATTTTTGAGTTTCCTCACTAGACCTCCATCAAGCTTTAAAAAATATCCCCAAGATAAAATTTTACATATTTCGATAGAAAATTGTCCCGGCCGAAAGCCGGTTCCTCTTAAAATTACAGGCTCGCTATCGTTCGCTAGGAGAAAATCGACACCAAAATGGCACGAAAGGTCTTGATATTGACAACGAAATGGGGCGAAAGGTATTAAAATCGCCAAACTAATGGAAGGAACGTCTTAAGATCTCAAAACTAATATGCTAAACACGAAGGAGAAGGAGGTCCATAAAAAGCGAGTAGTACCCCCTTAAAACTAAACCCTATTTTGCTACTGATCCAGTTTTCTATCGATTCTACTGGCATATAAAATCTACTGTATGTGTAATAATGTTCAACGCAACTCATGGCACCACGATATTTAACCCATTCTGGCAATTATTAGATGATTTTATTCAGCTTAGGAAGGACCCCCTAGCAATGATAAGGGTTCGAACTATCTCAACCAACCCTTTCAACTACCACAGATACCTCCTAAGCTGCGTAATATCGTCTAAACATAGCAAGACTAAAATATAACACACGTCGCTTGTACTCAAAGGGTTAAAGGGAGTGGCATAACCCTTTCAAGATTATGACGCATTTTGACAGTTTACCCCAGCTGTCATTATATGATCTTAGACAGTTTAGGAAGGATCGGTGGGAATTATAAGGGTAAAGACTATCTTAACTAACCCTCTGACTTCCACCTATCCTACCCAAGTTGAATTTAAGGGGAGGCAGACCGTTTTTCTGGACCCCCTTCTCCCTAATGCTTAGCCCCACTAGTTTTGAGATTATAAGACCTTCGGCCCATTAGTTTGGCGATTTTAACACCTTTCGCCCCATTTCGTTGTCAATTTTAAGACCATTCGTGCCATTTAGGTGTCGATTATTTCCTGGCAAGCGATAGCGAGCCTGCAATATTAAGAGGAACCGGCCTTCGGCCGGAAATTTTTTCTACCGAAAAATGTAAACATTTATCTTGAAAGGGGGTCTAGGGTTTTTTTTTCTAAGCTTGATGGAGGTCTAGGGAGAAAACTAAACAAATATATGAATAAATTAATTAATAGACCAAAAAAACGGGCAGTCTCCCTTTAATCGTCTCATTACAGCCAGTAAACAGTAAATAAATGCACCATTGTATCTCCCAAGGGTTATAACTCAGTATAAATATAAATTAAAAACTGTCGGCAATTATAGGGAAAATGCTCGCACCATTATTTGTTTTGTTTTATCCTCCAGATTTAGAGAAATACGTGTTTTCATGGTTTTAGTAATCATTCCAACGTAGGAAACAAGATGGGTTGGGTGGGAGGAAGTTGGGGGGGGGGGGGATCTTTGTCCCACCTCAACCCACCATGACTTATTGAAATCATCATCTATAGTTGCCAGCCGGGGGTAAATATAGAATATACACCATAATGAAGACGTTTGTAAACAGTGAGGATGTCCGAAGGAGCTCTAGGAATGATGGGACTGTGCGTTTTGGAGGGGTTTTATAAATGTGATCAAAATTATTCTCCCACAGTGGATTATTCATGAGTACAGTATAAGGATTCCATAGACCTGCATTGTCCCTAATACAATATGTATAATGTGGCGGCGAGCCTTTTCCCAATAATTATCACTATCAATTTGTTTCCTCTAAAACTTATAAAATAAGAAAAGGGAGTTATATATACAGTATATATATATACTGTATATATAAATATATATAAATAGGAAAAGGGGGTTATATATACAGTATATATATAAATCTTTGGCTTGACTCACATAATGTCTTAGGGTGTGGACGTTCGTTAAGCCGGTATCACACGAGAGTTTTTATAGTCAACATTCGATGATCAACATTTTTCTGGCAACATTTCTGGGATATTTTGCACTGGTATCCGAAACTAGACTGATTATAGATGAATGTAGGTATCACACATAGCTTAAAAGATGACCTCATAAGCTGCCAGACCAGTGTTGAGGATTAATGTTGAGGGAAAAAGCGCTCGTGTGATACCGGCGGTAGGCATAAAGCTTTGATAACTATACACAAACAAGATATAGCACTATAGAGTAGTAGTTCCACTTAAGGGGAGGCTGGCCGTTTGTTTGGTCTATTAATTCATTTATTCATATATTTTTTTTAGTTTCCTCCCTAGACCTCCACCAAGCTTAGAAAACCACCCCTTAGACCCCCCTTCAAGATAAATTTGTAAATTTTTCTCTTAAAATTGCATGCTCGCTTTCGGTCGCCAGGAAAACATCGACACCCAACTGGCACGAAAGGTCTTAACATTGACAACGAAATTGGGCGAAAGGTCTTATAATCTCAAAACTAGTGGGGCTAACCATTAGGGAGAATGGGGTCCAGAAAAACGGTCTGCCTCCAGTTAAGGGTAGATAATGTTATATTCTGGACCCCCTTCTCTCTCATGTTAAGGGTAGATAATGTTATATTCTGGACCCCCTTCTCTCTCATGTTAAGGGTAGATAATGTTATATTCTGGACCCCCTTCTCTCTCATGTTAAGGGTAGATAATGTTATATTCTGGACCCCCTTCTCTCTCATGTTTAGGTACAACAGTTATGAGCTTTAAAGACGTTCGTCCCATTTGTTTAGCAATTTTAAGATATTTCGCTCAATTTCCTTTTCAATATTAGGACACTTTATGCAATTAAGGTATCAACATTTTCCTGGCGAGCGAAAGCGAGCCTGTAATTTAGTAAGAACCGGCCTTAGGCCGGACTATTTTTCTACCGAAATATGCACAAGTTTACCTCGAAGGGGGATCTTGGGGTGGTTATTTAATCTTAACCCGGCAAGCGCGATAGGCCTCACGGAAGGCTTCCTATAGGGAACGCGATAGGCCTCACGGAAGCAAGACCATAAAAAAAGCCTTCCATAAAAAAAAAGGGCCTATCAAAACAAAGGAATTTGTCTCTAGGTGAGATAATTCCCCTCCAGTACTCATCCATGTAAATCTCACCCACCCCCCTCCCCTCCTTCCCCACCTTATTCCCCCCTCCCTCCCCTCCTGAATTATCACCTATTTTTCCTCTTATTATCATCATTTATCGGTTATTTTTCTCTCCCGCGATAATGTAGCACAAGTGGGTTGCAGAAAAGATCGTTATGCAACACCAGACACCGGCCCACACCGCCCCGCTCGTCTCAGTTACCTCACAGACAGCGAGAGAGGAGGGTTGCCTGTGGCTCTCTCTCGCCTGAGATTATGACCGGGTGGCCAATATCTTCGTTTTTCACCACCCAAATGCTTTTCCCACTTATTTTAGCACTCTTGAAGGTTCATATATACATCATATATGTAAAATAAAAGCATACCGAAAACAAATAATGCTCTATATTGTAAATATAACGAATTCTGTCAGAATCCAAGGCTAGAAATGCACAAATAACTACCCTAGCCCCTAGGTCTATTTAGCGCTTGTCAGGTTAATAGAGGTTTAGGAAGCAAATTATATATATATACTTATATATATATAGAGAGAGAGAGATAGATAGATAGATAGATAGATAGGTAGATAGATAGATAAACAAAAGACAAAATCCCCCCCCCCCCCCTTAATGGAAAATAATATAATAATTGTACAATAATGTACATATATATTTTGGACACAACATACCGGGCGTATCTCGGCTATAGTAGTGATTTTCGTCCATTATTTGAATTTTGTATACATAACAATTTAAAAAATAATATATTTATCTAAATAAACACTCATATGGATAGCATCACTTTGTATCGCAGCTATCCATTAAGGGGGCCCACCTCGCTTTTTTTCCTTTCTCTCCCTCTCTCTTTGGCTTTTATCCATTCGACCCCATTCAGCCAGCTGTTTTAAGAAGTTAATCCCCATCCAGGTGTCGATTTCTTCCTGGCGAGCCAGCATAGTATGGAGAAATCCGGCTTCGCCGGAGACATTTTCCTATCGAAAAATGTTCAATCTTAGCTTGCTGTCAAAGCAAAAATATATATATTCTGGCTCGCTACAGCTCGCCAGGAAAATATTGACACCTGGATGGGGGTAAACATCTTAAAACAGTAGGCTGAATGGGGCCGAATGGATACAAGCCAAAGAGAGAGGGAGGGCAAGATTCTGAACCGGAGACGTCTTCTTCATTTTTATCTAGCTATATTTATACCATTATGTGCTGTTTAACCCTTTCACGTATTTATGACGCAGAGGTTGCCAGAATAGCAATAAGAAATAGAGTTCTCTCACTCTTATAATTACCTCTCCAAAATTAGTTTTCTGCCCACAGCTAACTCAAAGACAACTGCAGAGGTTGAAGTAACTAAACTAAAAGTTTCTAAATACCCCTGATGGTAACAAATGCTTTAAAGTATCCCTAATAGGCTCAAAATTGCGTCATATGTCGGAAGGGGTTAAACTGAATATAATCGCGTAACAGTAGCTAGAAGAAAATAAAAAAAGACGTCCCCGGTACAGAAATGGTTAACCGAATTACCAGCTAAAATACGGTCTATCTATCTATTGCCTGACGCCGTGATCCCCGAAGGGGTGGCCACGAACGAACCGCCCCCATGCACCTCTGTCCCCAGTCAGTCGACGCGCCTCCTCCCAACCAGCACCGCCTTCATTCATATACTTCCTCACTCCATCCTTCCACCTCTCCTTCGGTCTACCTCTCCCTCTCTGTCCTTCCACCTCACTCTCGTACACCCTCTTAGTCATTCTCTCGCTTCCCATACGTTCCATATGGCCGAACCATATCAAGTTGTTCCTTTTCACACTTTCCAGCACATCCACCTCCACATCACATCTTACTTCCTCATTCGTCTGTTTATCCCTCCATGTAACTCCGCACGCACTTCTCAAGTAACGTCGTGCATTTATAAACTCATACAAAATAATTAATCATACTTTCTATCTATCAGAAACCTAGATCATGATTGCATTTCTGTTTTATATCGATGTTTACAGCTCCAACTTCCTTATAGCCGGAAACTCGCAAGTGGTCAATTAATGGTGACTTGCAATCTATTACAAAACACTTGGCTTCACAGGTTCAGTAGCAGTGTGTGTTTAGGTGTGCCGAGATACACTGTTGGATTTACTTAGATGCATTATTCACTTGAAGTTCGATGGACACATTTTCAACCACTTCACTTAGTTAGAATAGGACTCCAGAGGCTATCAACCCTTCTGGATTATTAAGCCAACACACTGTAAGTCAAGAATAGCTTCAGAACTGGAGCCCCTTTTTGAAAACTCCAGTCCCCTCACCCCTTCACATCCTCAGTTAAGCCTGTATCACACGAGAGCTTTTATAGTCAACATAAGATGATCAACATTTGTCTGACAAAATTTCTGGCATATTTTAGCCTGGTATCGGAAACTAGACTGATGATATATGCATTTAGGCAAAATACATATATTAAATGGTGACCTCATAAGCTGCCAGACCACTGTTGAGGATAAATGTTGAGGGAAAATGCGCTCGTTTGATACCGGCTTTACTCTCACAGCTCACTGGCACTAGTCAGGCTTTCTCGTTCTGGAGTAGGGAGCCAGCGACCCCACCTCTCTTTGGCTTTTATCCATTCGGCCCCATTCAGCCTACTGTTTTAAGACGTTTACCCCCATCCAGGTGAATATATTTTCCTGGCGAGAGGTAGCGAGCCAGCATATAAATATATTTGTTTTGACAGCAAGCTAAATTTGTACATTTTTCAATAGAAAAGTGTCTCCGGCGAAGCCGGATTTCTCCATACAATGCTGGCTCGCTTTCGCTCGCCAGGAAAAAATCGACACATGGATGGGGATAAAAATCTTAAAACAGTTGGCTGAATGGAACCAAATGGATACAAGTCAGAGAAAGAGAGAAAAAGAGAGAACAAAAAAGCAGGTGACCCTCTCCTAAGAACACCATTTGAGGAGGAGCACTTCCCCTCTAGGCTTCATTCACACTGCTCGATGACGTAGGTTCTTCTGGCGATGGAGAGTCAGCGGCGATATCGTTCGTTCGCTGGGACTTTGGCTGATACAACAAAAGAATATATAGTTTGTATTAACCCTTTGAAGCTCTGATGCGTTTTAGCAGTTTATGTTTGGATATCATTAGACAATTTGATGCAGCTTAGGAAGGATCTGTGGGTATTAAAAGGGTATAGACTATCTCAATCAACCCTCTGACTTTCATATACCCTTCCTAATCTGAATAAAATCTTCTAATAATAGCCAGAACAAAAAGTGCGTCATCGATCCGCAGAGGGTTAATTTCACCACAACACCTCCAATGAAATTAATGAAAGCATGTACTGTATATGATCCACCGGGATTCGAACCCGGGTTATCACACACAGATTTTTAGACACCTTAACCATTACTCCACCAGAACGGTTACAGGTTTATGCACACGCCTATGACTTATTATCCATTCTCGAATACTGGATATTAATCTAATCATGTTCATATTCCCACCGCACTATGGTTGCCTAATGTTTAAGTGAGAGGAAGGAATACTCATGGGGCACAGATCACCCCTCGAAGATTATGACGAGCTTTAAGGGGAGATGGGCCGTTTTTCTGGTCCCCTCTCTCCCTCGTGTTAAGCCCCATTTGTTTTGAGATTATAAGACGTGCGGGCCATTAGTTTGTCAATTTTATGATCTTTCGTGCCATTTAGTTATCGATGTTTTCCTGGCGAGCGATAGTGAGCCTGAAATTTTGAAGGCCGGGACATTTTTCTATCGAAAAATATACAAATTTATCTTGAAGGGGGGTCTAGGGTTTTTTGTTTTAAGCTTGATGGAGGTCTAGTGAGGAAACTAAGAAATAAAGGAATGAATGACCAAACAAACGGTCTGTCTCCTCTTAACATTAATTATCAATTAGAAACCCCAATTGATTTGAATAAACTAATGAAAGCATGTGGTCCTCCCGGGATTCGAACTCGGGACACCACACCCAGAACATAAACATCTAAACCATTACACCATCAACACATTTAAAGGTTGAATACACGATCACGATTAATATCCATTATCGAATTCTGGATGTCAATCTAATCATGTACTCAGATCCAACTGCAGTATGGAAAGCCTAATGTTTTAGAATGTATTAGAATGAAACCCTTAAAGAATATGACGCGCTTTGACAGTCTATTCCAAGTATCAGTACACGATGTTATTCAGATTAGTACACGATGTTATTCAGATTAGTACACGATGTTATTCAGATTAGTACACGATATTATTCAGATTAGGAAGAGGGTATGGAAGTCAGAGGGCTAATTTAGTTAGTTATTTTGCCCTTTTGATGTCTTCAGATTCTTCCTAAGTTAAATACAATCGTCTAATGATAGTCAGAAGAAAATGTCAAAATGCTTCACAATCCTAAGGGTGTTAAAAGCATATTAGTTTTGGTAAGGAAGCTAAAGTACTATTCTAATTATCACAAATATATGAAAAAAGCCGATGGGGAGTTATTTGTTTATTCTCATCCCCCCTTCTGCCTCATGGTTAGCCCAATTTGCTATGAAATTTTAGGACGTTCGCTCCATTATTTAGGCGATTTTATAATTATTGGCCTCATTTCTTTGGCAATTTGGGTATCGATGTCTGCTTGCCGAGCAATAGCTAGCCTAAAATTTACTTGGCACCAGCCTACGGCTGGGACATTTCTCTACCGAAAAATGTACAAATTGATCACGAATGGTGATATCGGAGGTGTTTTTTAAAGATGCATATAGATCTAGGGAGCAAAGACAATAAGTAATATATATATATAATATATATATATATATATATATATATATATATATATATATATATATATATATATATATACATATATATACAGTACGGTATATAATATTATATGGGCTATACAATATATAACCCGCCCATAAATATCTGTGATCATTGTAGGCCTATCCTAGCCGACATCGTAAATCTGGCGTCATTTTTACTCGAGACAGTTATTTTCCTTCAGGTGACGGTAAATTGATTGTGGTGTCTCGATGTTCAACCTTTACAGAACATCTCTTTTGGTCCCCCTTTTCCCTTATGTTTAGCCCCATTAGTGTTCAAATTATATAAGACGTGCACCCTATTAGTTAGGCGTGCACCCTATTAGTTAGGCGTGCACCCTATTAGTTAGGCGTGCACCCTATTAGTTAGGCGTGCACCCTATTAGTTAGGCGTGCACCCTATTAGTTAGACGTGCACCCTATTAGTTAGACGTGCACCCTATTAGTTAGGCGTGCACCCTATTAGTTAGACGTGCACCCTATAAGTTAGACGTGCACCCTATTAGTTAGACGTGCACCCTATTAGTTAGGCGTGCACCCTATTAGTTAGACGTGCACCCTATTAGTTAGGCGTGCACCCTATTAGTTAGACGTGCACCCTATTAGTTAGGCGTGCACCCTATTAGTTAGGCGTGCTCCCTATTAGTTAGGCGTGCACCCTATTAGTTAGGCGTGCACCCTATTAGTTAGACGTGCACCCTATTAGTTAGGCGTGCACCCTATTAGTTAGGCGTGCACCCTATTAGTTAGGCGTGCACCCTATTAGTTAGGCGTGCACCCTATTAGTTAGGCGTGCACCCTATTAGTTAGGCGTGCACCCTATTAGTTAGGCGTGCACCTATTAGTTAGACGTGCACCCTATTAGTTAGGCGTGCACCCTATTAGTTAGGCGTGCACCCTATTAGTTAGGCGTGCACCCTATTAGTTAGGCGTGCACCCTATTAGTTAGACGTGCACCCTATTAGTTAGGCGTGCACCCTATTAGTTAGACGTGCACCCTATTAGTTAGGCGTGCACCCTATTAGTTAGGCGTGCACCCTATTAGTTAGGCGTGCACCCTATTAGTTAGGCGTGCACCCTATTAGTTAGGCGTGCACCCTATTAGTTAGGCGTGCACCCTATTAGTTAGGCGTGCACCCTATTAGTTAGGCGTGCACCCTATTAGTTAGGCGTGCACCCTATTAGTTAGGCGTGCACCCTATTAGTTAGGCGTGCACCCTATTAGTTAGGCGATTTTAAAACCTTTCACCCCATTGCTTTTTCAATATTTCGACCTATCGTGTAATGTAGGTGTCGATTTTTTTCCCGGCAAGCGATAGCTAGCCTAGATTATAACAGTAACCGGTCATCGGCCGGGCCATTTTCTATCGAAAAATATAAAATGTTATCTTGAAGGGGGTCTTTGGGGTGTTTGTTTGAGCTTGATGGAGGTCTAGGGAGGAAACTAAACTATTAACCCCTTTAGTACAGAGTTGTCCTTGTCTTTATAATCTAGATAATATTAGACGATTTAAGCCAGCTTAGGGAGAACGTGTAGCGATTAACAGGCTTCAAACTATCTCGATTATCCATATTAAGTGCAAAGTTTCCTCCTAAGCTTCATATTATCATGTAACTACAGCTGGAATACCACACAATCCATCCTCGGTAAGGAAGGGGTTAATATAAACGATTAAAGAATAAGCCAATAAATACGCTCATCCCCCATAGATAAATAACCTATGACCTAGTGCTAACTTAAGGGGGTACTACTCGCTTTTTCTGGACCTCCTTCTCCCTCTTGTTTAGCATATTAGTTTTTAGGTTTTAAGTCGTTCTTTCCGTTAGTTTGGCCATTTTGAGACCTATCGCCCCATTTCTTTGTCAATGTTTAGACTTTTCGTGACATTTAGGCGTCGATTTTTTCATTTTTCATGGCGAGCGGTAGCGAGCCTGTAATTTCTGAAGGAACCAGCCTTCGGCCTTGACATTCTTCTACCGACAAATGTACAAATTTATCTTGAAAGGGGGTCTAGGGGGGTATTTTATTAAGCTTGATGGAGGTCTAGGGAGGAAACTTAAAAATAAATAAATATATAGACCAACAACCCAGCACTACCCCCTTAAGGCACCCTAGAGCGTTCCCGGGCTCTGATATTACAAGCGGTCAACGTTACGGTGTCAGGAAAGTCGTTAATTATACTATAAACTATTTATTGTCACATGGCGAATAGCTTAGTTTCTTAGTAGCTGATTTATCGGTACTTAAGGGGAGACAGACCGTTTGTTTGGTCATTCATTCCTTTATTTCTTAGTTTCCTCACTAAACTTCCATCAAGCTTAAAACAAAAAACCCTAGACTTTTTTTACATTTTTCGATATAAAAATTTCCCGGCCAAAGGCCGGTTTCTCTTAAAATTTCAGGCTCGATATCGCTCGCCAGGAAAAAAATTGATAACTAAATGGCACGAAAGGTCATAAAATTGACAAAGAAATGGGGTGAAAGGTGTTAAAATCGCCAAACTAATGGGCCGAACGTCTTATAATCTCAAAACTAGTGGGGCTAAACATTAGGGAGAAGGGGGTCCAGAAAAACGGTCTAGCTCTCCTTAAGGCACCCTAGAGCCTAAAAGTCTAGAGCCTAGAGCCTAGAGCCTAGAGCCTAGAGCCTAAAGCCTAAAGTCTTCATAAATAACAACATATTTCGCTACTGAATGTTCGTAAATGTCCAAGTAATCAAGATGGGATAGTTAATATTTGTTCACCAACCAACTTTACTTCTAAACTCAATTAATTGTATCAACAAATTCATGTGCCACTCCAAGGGCTCGAACCTAGGATGCTCACACCGAAATTCCGCGCATTTATGCATTACGCAATAAAGGCAGTTATCTATTAGCTAGACAATTATCTATTAGCTAAGAAAAAAATACTAAAATTTAATGTAGCATCGCCTTCCTTTAGTAAGGGCAATTATTGGGCTTAGTTTTAAAGATTAGAGAAGGTCTGTTGGAGCCAAAGGTATAACTCATTGATGTTTTACCCTGATCATCGGTTTAAAAAAAAAATGGTCAGTGGGTAGAAAAATTAAATAAAAATTAAAAATACGTTATTGAACAAGATTGCTAAAGTATCATACCTAATAGAAACTCTAGTTAGGGACAAGCTATTATACCAAGTTATGGCACCTTTGTGTATTGCTGACGTCAGATTTACGACTTTGGATGCCAGGATATGACAGTCCATAGATCACAGTAGATCTGGACTGGACACGGAAATGGAACTTTGCAGTAAGGGACCCAAATTCGGAGAACGAACCCCCAAGTTCGAACCTCGTAACCGCGAAAATTTTATATTTTCGCGGTTTCGAGGATGGAACTTGGGGGTTCTTTCTCTGATTTTGGGTCCCTTACTGCAAAGTTCCATTTCCATGTCCAGTCCAGATCTACTGTAGTCTATGGACAGTCATTAATAAATACAACGTAATAAAAGATCTGGGCATCAGAGCCAATACTGTAATACTTACCACAGAAGGTACATTGATATGACGACAAAGACGACGAAGGCGGTGCCGACCCCAACCATGGCAAACATCCAAACGTTTATGTCCTCTGAAAGTAAAAGAGAACAATATGGTCAATTTCTATAAACTAAATATACTATTATAGCAAATCTGGAACAAGACGGACTTGTTTTATCAATTGACTGGTTGTGGTTCATTATACTCGAGTAATTAAAATACGTTTAACTATTATATTCAATTATATGTATCCTTACTGTATGTGTATCTATAATTTTGGTAAGCCAGTAAACACACATGCAATGTTACAAGGATTAAAGGTTCTAGCTGTGCTGTCCTGGATCAGCCAGGCTACGGCTGCAAAGTAAAGAGACCATCAGGCTGGCCCAACTCCCCATCCTCACTACCGCCAGACGCTGCAGACGCTCTGTCAACGCTCTCACGATATCGATCATAATTTGAGTATTAACTACTCATCCTCTTCATTCTTGTGCATGAAAGGTGGTTAAGAGCACGTTTAACCATCCTGTAGCTTAGTAAGTAACACTGCACGATATTTCGCTGTGTATTGACTGATAAACTTTGTGTTTATCACAAGATTCCTGCTCGGACAGGGCGCCACTAGCGCCATCTGTTATTTTGTTTTGTTTTGTTTGAAACAAACGCTCTTAGTTGATATAAAATCGTAGCCCCTAAGTTTACCCATTACCTACTGTAGTAAGTATCAATTTAACTGCCTTGTATGTAAGTAAAGCTTTGCATATTAATTTGCTAATAAATAATATTGTGTACTAACTAACCTGCCTACAGGAACAAACGCCGACGCCATTTTGTAAACAAACTTTTTTGGGGGGATTATACATATTAAATTCCAGCCAATTTTGTAGTAAATTTAAGTGCATTCATTTATCTTTTCCCCCTAGATATATTCTTGACTTTTTCTCCTCAGAGTGATTTTACTTTAAGCTAAGGGTGGTATTTGTACAAACTAACCTAGCCTAACCCAACCTGCCAAGCTTTTAACCTAATCCAAATCTAGCCTAGCCTATAGCCAGCCAATCTGTTGTTCTTATTAACTCTAGTAGATATTGTATTTAGTATCCTACTGTAGCTATATATATCTGTAATTTAATTGTTGCTTGCACGATCTTGTAGTAACCTTGGACTGATACATTTTGTTTTGTTTTATCTAAAAAGAGTAGGCTACTGCTTTACTAGGCTACAGTGACACCAGGGTCATCTGTTGATACAGTATATTAACCCCTTGTGTGCGGTCACACTTTATTTTTATATAATCTCTATTTGGTGAATTGTATATTTAGTTACATATTCTGTTATATATATATTTGTTTAAGGTTAGGTTATCACACCTGGTAGCCTATTTCTGCGTATTTTAATTTTATTATTTTCGGTTAGGCTATTCAACGCTGGTAGCCTATTGGTGCGTATTTCAATTTTTTTTTAAACTTTTGGTTAGGCTATCGCCCCTGGAAGCCTAATTCTGCGTATCTCAAATTTTTTGTTTTCGGTTAGGCTATCACCCCTGATAACCTATTGTTGTGTATTTCAACATATTTGTTTTCGGTTGAAGTGATTGAAGTGTTTCTAAAGTGAGTGAAGTGTTTTAAAGTGAGTGAAGTGTTTTAAAGTGAGTTAAGTGTTTTAAAGTGAGTGAAGTGATCTGAAGAAACTGACTGTTACCATGCCTCGCACTTGTACGAACTGCGCCGGTAGGTTTGGTGAGTCCATGTTTGCTACTGTCAATCTTCAAGTCTGCCGTCTCTGCCAGCAACAAGAGAATTTGACAGTGAAATTAGATGAAGCCTACAACAAGATCAACGTCCTCACCATGAAGCTGGAATCACTCCAAGAGTTTGTAACACTCAACGTTGGAGTACCACAAACTTCAATTGTCACCGCAACTCCAGCAGCCACCAACGCCCCAACGTCAACTGCCAACAATTCAACGCCTGCAGTAGCCCTTTGATCTGATGGTTCTGATACTCAAGAAACAAATAGTAACTCTCTTCCCCCTCAAGACAACTTCCGTGTCGTGAGGAACAACGTTTGCCCCAAGACCAGGAAGCCCATACCGATTACCGAGTGTCAAAACCGCTTCCAGATACTCGCAGACTCAGATGACGAAGCGGAAATAGAAGAAGTCCGGCTCGTGGGAGACTCGATGATACGTGGCTCAGCTCACAGAGTTTTGCGCCAGAGCACCTAAGACCAGGAAGCGTTTTTGTATCCCTGGTGGTGGTGTGGACGACGTAGTTGCTGCAGTTGACGAAGTATCTAAGCTGGCCCCTGCTAATACAATGTACGTCATCCACGTTGGATCCAACGATGTACAGCGAACCCGGTCGGAAGATTTGCTTTTAAAGTACCAGCAGCTGATCAAGTCGTTTAAGGAGAAGTCATCAAGGATCATCGTCTCAGGAATCGTCCCCCGGCTTGGTGTAGAGAGCCGATTTTACAACATAGCCACCAGCACAAATCGTTGTCTAGCAAACCTCTGCAGGAAGGAAAACGTGGGATTTGTCGACACCTGGGACAATTTCTACTACGATGACTATTTGTTTTCGGACGATGGAGTTCATCTGAACCAGGTGGGAGCAGCACGTTTTGGGCGTCTTCTCAACGATGCGGTGAAGGATTTTCGGAGAAGAAATCGACTCAGCACAGGACAACCAGGAAGGAGGACCGAAGACAGCGAGGGCGGCAACCTGCGAAGGAATTAAATGCTAATCTGTCAAGAACCGCGAATTTGGATAAAGCTCCACCAACACGACCCAAATTCAAAACCGCCAGGGATAACGACCGAGGACCGATGTCAGCCATGAATGTAAATCTAGATCCGATCAGAACCAAAAATTTGATTAAAGAACGTTCTGTGAGTTCTAAAACCGCAACTTTAAAGGTTTTCTATGCAAACGCTCGTAGCATACGCAATAAATTTTCAGATTTAGAGGAACTAGTGTTTACTGAAAATTATGATGTGATTGGTATAACAGAATCTTGGCTCAATACAGTAGATAGAGACTTTTTAGCAGAGTATTCACTTCCCGGTTATTTAATGTTTGAGAAAAGCCGAATAAATAAAAATGGAAGTGGCATTTTATTTTATATCAAAGAAAGTCTTAACCCGACCCTCTTGTCAAAACCTCAAATTGTGAACGTTGACACATCTTTTGTGCTAATAAAGAATAATAAAGGTACAAAAATAATACTTGCATTAATATACAGACCTCCAGCTCAATCAGTGCAAACTGACCGAGAAATTTATGAACAAATTGCAGATGTAAGTAACTCACAAGATACCGTATTTTTTGGCGACTTTAATTTACCTGTGACCAAGTGGGGCGATACTCTTACTTCACACTCCGGACATGACTTGTATACGAACTTGCAAGAGAGTTCGCTTTATCAATTTGTTCGAACACCGACCCGTGGTAATAACGTTCTTGACATTGTACTTGCAACAAAAGAAGAATTAATAGAGAATTTGAATGTTGGTGATGAATTCAGTAACAGCGACCATCATACGATAACTTTCACTTTAAACTTTACTAGTAACGAACCAAATAGTAGCATCGAAAAAGTCCCTAATTTCAAGAAAGCAAACTTTCATAAACTTAGAGCTATGTTTAAAGAAACTGACTGGAGCTTTTTAATTAACAAGAACGACATAAATACATCTTGGAAGTTATTCGAAACCACTTACCTAAAAGCAGTGCAAGACTGCATACCATCGAAAATACGGCGTCCAGGCCATAATAATAAGCCCAAATGGTGGAATAAAGATATTTCAAACTGCCTGCTTGCTAAAAAATTTGCTAAGGATAAATTAAAATCCTCACAAAATGACGAAGAACGGGTGAAATTTGTAGAGCTACGACGCAAAGCCAAAAAGTTAATTAAGCAAAGTAAAAAGACCCTAGAGTTACATATTGCGAATCAAAGTAAAACAAACCCGAAAGAATTCTATAGTTATATCAGAAAGAAAAAAGTAGTTACTTCAACTGTTGGACCGTTAGTCGATGAAAATGGAGAATACACCAAAGACGAAGTACAAATGAGTAATGCCCTCAATACCTTCTTTGCATCAGTTTTTACAACAGAAGACCTCAGTGATATCCCTACACCATCGCTAATTCAGATGTTCTAATCAATATCACCGTTACAGAGAGAGAAGTATTGAATTGTTTAGATAAACTCAAGGTAAATAAAAAGCCAGGACCTGATACAATCTCGCCTAGAGTTCTAAAGGAAGCTAAGGATGAGCTCTTCAAACCACTGACATTACTATTCAATAAATCCTTGCAGTCTGGAACTATGCCTGATCAGTGGAAGCTAGCCAACGTAACACCGATATTCAAAAAAGGCAGCAAATCCCTACCCAGTAACTATCGTCCAATTAGCTTAACCTCAGTTGTATGTAAAATGCTAGAAACGGTCATAAGAGACAGACTCGTAAATCACTTAGAGGAAAATAACATACTTAAAGATACTCAACACGGCTTTCGTAAAAAACGTTCTTGTTTAACAAACCTCTTAGACTTCTTCCACGATATCCTCAACCTCTACGATGAGAGTAAAGCTGTAGATATTATATACCTTGATTTTCAAAAGGCCTTTGACAAAGTTCCCCACAAACGTTTACTGCTAAAACTAAAAGCGCATGGAATACAAGACGGTGTGTTGAAATGGATAGAAAATTGGCTCAGCGACAGAAAGCAAAGAGTAGTCATAAACGGTAAGGCATCTAAATGGACCAATGTAAGTAGCGGGATACCCCCGGGATCGGTACTAGGACCAATTATCTTTCTAATTTACATCAACGACATAGATGAGGGTCTCACCTGTACAATCTCAAAATTTGCTGACGATACAAAAATTGCAAATAGCGTACTCTCAAAAGATCAAGTTGACGATATGCAACACAATCTAGATAAATTGTCACATTGGGCCCAAATTTGGCAAATGAGTTTCAATGCGGATAAATATAAAGTACTACATATCGGATACCTAAATGAGAAAGCAAACTATTCGATGAATGGCACTCAGCTTAAGAATGTAAACAGAGAAACCGATCTGGGAGTAACAATATCGAGTAACCTAAAACCGAGTCAACAATGTTCAGAAGTTGTTAAGAAGGCAAACAAAATAATTGGCTTTATAGGCAGGTCATTTGAGCATAAATCCAAAGAAGTTATCCTAACCCTTTACAATTCCTTAGTCCGCCCTCTTCTGGAATACTGCGTTCAATCCTGGTGCCCTTATTACCAAAAAGATATAAACAAGCTAGAACGAGTTCAACGTAGAGTTACCAAAATGATACCTAGCCTAAAGAACAAACCATACGAAGAGCGTCTTAGAGATTTAAATCTATTTCCTTTAACCCAGCGCAGATTAAGAGGTGACTTAATTCAAGTGTTCAAAATCATCAAAGGCATCGACAATATGAACTGTAGTAAGTACTTCACTATCGACCAATCTAATTACACGCGGGGAAACGGTTGCAAAATTATTGGTAAATCTTTTAACTCACACGAATCTAAGAATTTCTTCTTCAATCGAGTTGTCAACTTGTGGAATGGGCTTCCCCGAGACGTTATAGACTGCAGCACCGTTGATTCATTTAAATTCCGCCTAGACAAATATCTCGCATCAAACCCGCGTCTGACTGCGTTTGTAAATGAATAACTTTATTTTATCCTCCCCTCAGTTACTAACCCATATGTCCCCTACTAACTTCCTAGTCCTGCCACGTTAGTGGCAGGGCAGTAGTTCTCTTTCCAATGTTCCCTTACCCACTCTAAACCACTGTTTGGACACTTGATCCTCAGTGTTTTGGAGGACAAGCAGCCTAGAAGGGTCACTAGATCTGTTGTTGCTTGATTTCCTTTGTACTCCTTTGTACTCCTTTGTACTCTTAGTCAACAGAGATGGTAATAGTTTGTGGAAACTGTGTGACTCTGACCTGGTACCAGTCCTAAGGTGTCAAACTGGAGAAATATCGCTTGAACACTTGACTAAATGTGAGAAAGAATATATACAGGTAAAATAACATGAAATAGCACTGCTGTGGAGACGTTCTCACTTCCAAATAGCACTGCTGTGGAAACGTTCTCACTTCCAAATAGCACTGCTGTGGAAACGTTCTCACTTCCAAATAGCACTGCTGTGGAAACGTTCTCACTTCCAAATAGCACTGCTGTGGAAACGTTCTCACTTCCAAATAGCACTGCTGTGGAAACGTTCTCACTTCCAAATAGCACTGCTGTGGAAACGTTCTCACTTCCAAATAGCACTGCTGTGGAAACGTTCTCACTTCCAAATAGCACTGCTGTGGAAACGTTCTCACTTCCAAATAGCACTGCTGTGGAAACGTTCTCACTTCCAAATAGCACTGCTGTGGAAACGTTCTCACTTCCAAATAGCACTGCTGTGGAAACGTTCTCACTTCCAAATAGCACTGCTGTGGAAACGTTCTCACTTCCAAATAGCACTGCTGTGGAAACGTTCTCACTTCCAAATAGCACTGCTGTGGAAACGTTCTCACTTCCAAATAGCACTGCTGTGGAAACGTTCTCACTTCCAAAGACACAATTTGAACTCTAAGCATAATCTTATTTATATCTATATCTATATATATATATATATATATATATATATATATATATATTTATTTACTGTACAATAATAATGACTTAATATAATGGACTCGGCTTTCGATTGACACCCTGGGTCCCACTCGTCACACCAAGGCTCCAGAGGGAAAGACAAGTTGGGGACAGATGTGACTACTGACTGATTGGAATATGATGGCTGTCACACTAGTTCAGTTTCTCATGTTGGGTTCAACATTGAATAGGCCAGTTTGAAGCTATTTGAGTATAGATAGATAGATAGATAGATATACTGTATATATATATATATATATATATATATATATATATATATATATATAGATGGTTTGCATATAGATGCGAGACTCACACAAACCAACCTACAACCCCCACATACAATCAAACTGGTCTGTGTAAGTAACTGGTCAGTGAGACTTGAAAGCCTCATACATCCCACCCTGGACCATGTGATCAACAGGAGCTCGTGCTAACCACTACACCACACTGGTCACAAAAGAGGTCTTGCAACCTAGCAACAACTGTTACCCTGGATCTGTCTAGGTAGACATCCACCCACCCACAGACATTTTTACACAAGATACCCCCTACTATACCCTATTGTTTTCCAGCTGATGGTAAACTGAATCCTTTTTTTTTCTATGTGATTGAGGGAGGCAAAAGGCAGAATTGCCTACAGCGAGTGCCTCCCCCATAGTTGAAAGAATGACAGGGCCAAAATCAAGGCACGATCGGGCCAAAATGCCTGGACACACGGAGTTTGAAGCAATTTAAGTCATAGAAAGAGGGAAAGACTGACTTAGTAGCTGATTTCTCGATATTACATGTATAAATATGAAACTACTTTCTCTCTATGTCATAGTAAGGCCAAGTTTTTATGAAAAACAACATAATTATTTCACTACAAAATATTCATAATGCTCGAATAATCCAGATAGGGACAAGGCAATTTACTATCAGTGAAGTAGGGGTAACAGTTGTTGCCAGGTTGCAAGGCCTCTTTTGTGGCTAGTGTGGTGTAGTTTTTAGCATGAGCTCCTGTTGATCACATGGTCCAGGGTTCGAATCCCGGGTGGGTTGTATGAGATTTTTCTCAAGTGGCATTACTTGATATAAAGATTAAGAGACTTGAAAGATTAAACTGAGCCTTCATGCCATGCTTAAGAGTTAATTAGCGACATACCTGGCAGACACTTGGCGCCAGAGAGCGGTTGTAGCAGAGGGTAGGTCAGGTGCTTAAGAGGTAATTAGCGACAGACCTGGCAGACACTTGGCGCCAGAGAGCGGCTGTGGCAGAGGGAAGGTCAGGTGCTTAAGAGGTAATTAGCGACTGACCTGGCAGACACTTGGCACCAGAGAGCGGCTGTGGCAGAGGGAAGGTCAGGTGCTTAAGAGGTAATTAGCAACTGACCTGGGAGACAGTTGGCGCCAGAGAGCGGCTGTGGCAGAGGGAAGGTCAGGTGCTTAAAAGGTAATTAGCGACTAACCTGGCAGATACTTGGCGCCAGAGAGCGGTTGTGGCAGAGGGAAGGTCAGGTGCTTAAAAGGTAATTAGCGACATACCTGGCAGACACTTGGCGCCAGAGAGCGGTTGTGGCAGAGGGAAGGTCAGGTGCTTAAAAGGTAATTAGCGACATACCTGGCAGATACTTGGCGCCAGAGAGCGGCTGTGGCAGAGGGAAGGTCAGGTTACGGACGGACAGGCAGCTGGTGAGTGTAAACCGCTGCTTCTCCGAGTACAGAGGTCTTAACCCCGGGCGACACACACAGGCCCCCACCGCCGAACACAGGGACCCCCGTACAGAACAGTCTGGCTGGCACGGTCGCCACAGACCCTCACACCCGCCTGGGAACAAAGTCATTAAGGGAGCTCAGACGGTATTGTGCAGCATAATTTACTGATTCTTTCCCTATGCGTATGAAGGAGACAAAAGGCAAAGCTGCCTTTAACAAGTATCCCCAAAATTGAAAGAATGACAGAGGCAAATTATAAGTACATTAGAGTCAAAATGTTTGGACACACGCATCTTGAAGCACTTTAAATCATAGGATGAGGGAAAGACAGATTGAGGGAGAGAGTTCCAAAGCATACTTGTTGAGAAGAAGAACGACTGGTAAAATCGGTTCACTCCTGGGTTCATTCTTGTTGGCATCGTCGATGGTTACTCAATGTTGTCAGCACTTAATGGGGGATGGGTGTATTAATGTTGTCAGCACTTAATGGGGGATGGGCGTATTAATGTTGTCAGCACTTAATGGGGGATGGGCGTATTAATGTTGTCAGCACTTAATGGGGGATGGGCGTATTAATGTTGTCAGCACTTAATGGGGGATGGGCGTATTAATGTTGTCAGCACTTAATGGGGGATGGGCGTATTAATGTTGTCAGCACTTAATGGGGGATGGGCGTATTAATGTTGTCAGCACTTAATGGGTGATGGGCGTATTAATGTTGTCAGCACTTAATGGGGGCGTATTAATGTTGTCAGCACTTAATGGGGGATGGGCGTATTAATGTTGTCAGCACTTAATGGGGTATGGGCGTATTAATGTTGTCAGCACTTAATGGGGGATGGGCGTATTAATGTTGTCAGCACTTAATGGGGGATGGGCGTATTAATGGGGGATGGGCGTATTAATGGGGGATGGGCGTATTAATTTGCTAATTTGTATATTTGTTTATAATTTGTTTATTTTCCTCCCTAGACCTCTATCAGGCTAAAGAACAACACCCGCCTAAAACCCTTCCTCAAAATAAATGTGTATTTTTTTCGATTTAAAAATGACCCGGCCAAAGGCCGGTTCCTCTTAAATTACAGGCTCGCTATCGCTCGCCAGGAAAAATTCAACACCTAAATAACAAAGTCTTAACCCTCTGAGGATCGATGACGCACTTCTTTTTTTCTGGCTATTATTGGATGATTTTATTCAGATTAGAACGGGTATATGAAAGTCAGAGGGTTGATTGAGATAGTTTTTACCCTTTGATTACCCACAGATCCTTCCTAAGCTGCATAAAATCGTCTAATGATAGCCAGAAATAAACTGCTACAACGTGTCAGAGCTTCAAGGGGTTAATATAGATAAACAAATAGGCCGAAAGGTCTTAAAATCGCCAAACTAATGGGGCAAACTTCATATAATCTTAAAAACTAATGGGGCTAAACATGAGAAAGAAGGGGATCCAGAATAAACAACCAATCCCCCCTTAGCCATTGATGACGACACCCTCGGCGTAGAAATATCTGATGCTGCTGTTAAATATCTACCTAGTGTGACCACCGCCGTCATGCACACTAAACAACCATAAAGTAAAACAAAACGTATATATATATATATATATATATATATATATATATATATATATATATATATATAGTAAACAATACAAATCAAAATATATAGATAAACACACACACACACACATATATATATACACACAACAACTCTGACCTCCATCAAACTAAAGATACACCTCTACAACCCCCTTCAAGCTAAATTTGCACTTTTTGAACTTAATTTACAGTTTTGTGTAATAAATTTGCACTTTTTTGTATTAAATTTAAACTTTTTTGTACTAAATTTTCACTTTTTTTGTATTAAATTTGTACTTTTTTTGTCCTGGCCAAAGACCGATTTCTTCTAAATTAGGCTTGATAAAGCTCGCTTGGAAAAGATCCTCAACTGAATGGGGTGTTTTCTTAGCTTGAAGGGTGGTTCAAGTTATATTAATTTATGTATTTATAGATTTATTTTTAAGCTAAAATAGTGGTTTAGGTGTTTTTTATTAGCTTGGATGGTGGTTGAGGTGGTTGTTTTAATTTAGCTTGAATTGTGGTTGTTGTTGTTTTTTAGCTTGAATGGTGGATGATTTGTTTTATTTTGATCTATATATCTATCTATCTATCTATTGCCTGACGCCGTGATCCCCGAAGGGGTGGCCACGAACGAACCGCCCCCATGCACCTCTGTCCCCAATCAGTCGACGCCCCTCCCCCCAACCAGCACCGCCTTCGTTCATGTAGTTCCTCACTCCATCCTTCCACCTCATATTCGGTCTACCTCTCCCCCTCTGTCCCTCCACCTCGCTCTCGTACACCCTCTTAGTCATTCTCTCGCTTTCCATACGTTCCATATGGCCGAACCATCTCAAGTTGTTCCTTTTCACACTTTCCAGCACATCTACCTCCACACCACACCTCCTTCTTACTTCCTCATTAGTCTGTCTATCCCTCCATGTAACTCCGCACGCACTCCTTAAGTAATTCATTTCCACTGCTCTCACTCTTGGTCTGAGTCTCTCAACCAACGTCCATGCTTCGCTTCCGTAAGTCAGTGTCGGGATTACCACACTGTCATGCAAGGACTTCTTCACTTCCATACTGACCACCCTATTTCTTGTTACTGCTTTTAGCGTTCCTACAACCCTCTTCCCCTGTTGTACCCTCTCCCGCACCTCTTCATCCATAGTCCCATCTTTACTCAACACACTGCCCAGATACTTAAAAGAGTTGACGATCTCCATAGCCTGACCGTTCAGCTTCTATATATGTATCTATTTATTTATTTATATATACATATTTATTTGTTTTGTTATCCTACATGGGGTGAATGTGTCTGGAAGCAAGAGAAGGAACCCACCTGTGACAACGAGACCATCAGCCCGGAGACATCTGATGGTGCCGTTGAGGATCTGCCAGGTGAAGTTGAGGCAAGGTCCGGCTAGACAGGGACGGGTCTCCCACAGCGGCCCGGGGCATGATCCCTGACCACTACCACCCACGGCATCCTCCTGCACCTTGGAACCCTCCGTCAGCACCGCCCTGGATCTAGCTTGGGTCCCCCCTGTCAGAAAGTAACATAGAAAAGTATAACTTAACCCATACTGTACCATGGACGTTCTTTTCATCATATTCTGGCAACTATTAGACGATTTTATTCAGCATAGGAAGGACCTCTAGCTATAATAAGGCTTCAAACTAACTCAACCAACCGTTTTAACTACCACAGATCCTACGTACACATCGCTGGTACTCAAAGGGTTAATAGCTCGCCAAACATTTTATTCTGTAACCCGAGGAGAGCGAGAATGGGGTGTTGACAAATGTCGTTGTTTGCAAATTAATTGGTTCCCAGACATCTCAACCAGTAGACCATTTCAACCAGTAGACCATTTCAACCAGTAAATCTCAACCAGTGCCAAATCAACGAAGACCAACCAAACCAGTGTCAAAATATAGTACCTAACCTAACCTAACCATATTGGTTAATTTGGTACTGGTTGAGTGCTAAAGGTTGAAATGGTCTACTGGTTGAGTTTTCTGGTCACCAAATGAATTACCTTCGATTCTGACAGAATTTGTTATATTTACCATAGTAAGCGTTATTTTTTTTTTATGGGTGTATATTTTACTTATATGATGAACATATGAACATTGAAGAGTGATAAAAAGAAATGGGAACAATAATTGGGTGGGGTAAAATGTATATTTTCGCCGCCCGATTTTTTTCTGGGTCGGCCGGCCAAGAGACCTACATCCTCGGGAGAGATCTCACTCTTCTAGAGGGTCTCTAAATTACTCAACCCTGCCTCCAAACCCGGCTAACGATAATTTGCGCATAAAATGACTGATAAATGAGGGAAATAAGAGATTAAATAGCGATAATTGATGAGGGGGAAAGAGGGGGGAAAAAAGTCAGGAGGAAAGGTCAAAGGGGTGAGGGGGGCTTGAAAAACATATGGATGAGTGGTAGGAAGTACTAGAGGGGAATTATCGGCAAGAGTGTAGTTACCGGGTGTACCGCCCGTCTTGTTTGCACTACGCGGATGCTCACCAACATGTTACCATTTGACTGCCTTTGGATACAAAAATACATTACCCTAACCAAACAACCTAACCTAACCTAACCTAGTATTATAGATTTATAAGTATTTATTTTATTATAAGTATTTATAGATGATTTATGTTATATGTCGGTAGTGGTACACCTGGCAACTACATCCATCCCGAATTATCTAACCTAATGACATATTCCTTTGCTTTAAGAGCCCTTGGGGCATTTTGGAAGATTTTTCTCATGGTCGTTCTTCCGTGAGGCCTATCACGTACGCTTTACAGATACCTCCGTCAGGCTTATTGCGCTTCTCGAGTTAACCAAGTCATTTTAACCCATCCAAAGCCATCACTTCAATCTCTTTGTTTCATCTCCCCATCCCTAATGATTATGGTACAAAAAGAGAGACCGACAATGACAACCAGGATGACAGATAGCAAGGTGTACAGTTGGCCACGTGAAACTTGTGATCACTTCTTTTGGATTGATACACCCAAATATATTGTTAATCAAGATAATCTTGTAGCTAATTTAGATTGTCCCTGGCAAAAAGTAACGTAAATTAGTGATTATGATTAGCAGCCGATTTCTTGATTGACAATGAGAAATCAGCTGCTAAGGGACTAAGTTTTTCTCCAGAATTAAGCTTGTTAACTGTATATTCTTGAACCGTGCAGCATTATCAGAAAATATCATCACCGCATATTTGATGTATTACAATATCTAATATCAATTTACAACATTATGTTTTGGCCTCCTACACCCAAATACAATATTCTATGTGGAAACCCAAAATTAATTTGGCACCTGCGCCAGGCTGGTATATTATAGTACCACCAGTGCGGCACATTAAGCCTCGATCCAGAAATAATTTTCTGTATCTACCATATAAAGCAATATAACTGCACCATATGTGAATATATTACTTGTATAGGAATATGTGAACATTGAAGAATCAGATAATAGGTGTAAAGAACAAATAACCAGTGAAAAAACTAATTATTGTGACGGGAGCGCATCAAGTGGGTGGGTGGAGGTGCAGCATACAACCTCCCACTCTCAAGGCTCTTGCGACACTGATTGGCCTTGCAGTTCTCTCGCACATGTATAAGGGAGCGGGGAGGTTGTGATGGGAAAGAAGAGGGTGACTGCATGTGTTTGAGCAGGGAAAGAGGAAGTATAGGGAGTGGGGAAGGGAAATTTTTTTAAACAAGTAGGAGGGAGGAAGTTGAGGGTGAAAGGTGGGGAGGAGAGAGAGTGGAGGGGGCCAGCCGGTACACTGAGGAGTATGAGCCATACTCTCTCGCTAGATATACAGTGCTGACAAAGGCAAATGTAGCGCGTCATTAGCGATAATTGCTCATTTTAGCGAATGTGTATTTTAGCGCTGCGGGTGAAGCCCATGAGCTACGAAGCACGTTTTGGTGTCATTTTGAAGTTATTTTCTTCTAGTTTTTGACTGGATACATTATATTTCATTCAGACACTTGCTTAATCAATCAGGAGTGCCTGAATGAGCCCTAATATGGCAGAAAAAGGCGGAAATATGCCCGCACCGTAAGTGTTAAGCTAACCTGGCAGAAATTGGTAACACTGCCTTTATATGCACTTGTATAGCCAAGCAGTAAATAATAATTGTACTGTATACTATAAGTATTTCTTTTTCAGACGCCGTAATTCCCAAGAAGAGTTGGCTATTAACATTAGGCATCGTCACTAATCACTAGGTCAAGTTGCCCGGGCTTGACATTTGTTATATTTATATATTTTTTGTTTTCTATATTCCAACTACTCCCTCTCCGGCATAGGCTGAGAGCCTGTACATTCAACTGTACATTTAACAATGAAGCCTGTGAGATCTCGTTCCAGTTTTGGGAGTGAGACATATGAAGCACTTTGAGCTGCAACTAGACCCCACCATCTTGCATTCGCAAAATGCAAGGGGGCCCAGTTGCCCACCCACGGGTTGAAGCAGCCCCATCTCTGAAGCTGCTTCGCCTTCGCGCTTCACTGTCTCATCCCCAAGACTCTGACCATCACTCTCAGAATGCCACCTATTGAACAATTAACTCGCTAGGCACTGGCCCCCTGTAGCATATTTTGAATATGGGAATATGCATACAGTGCTATTTAATCAGGGAACAATGAGGGTATATTTTGGGCATTTCGGTGGGCTTTGTGGTAATGCACTGATATTAGGTACACCACAAATTCCATCCCAACAATATCTTCCTATTAATACATCGGGATTCGAAACCGGGCCCATTGGATTACCAGTTAAGTGGCATGACCACTCCACCACGCCTCCCCTAAACCACTAACATATTTTAAACAGCGCGGCCTCGATCCGCCGACCTTTTGATGTATAAGTAATACATATGATAATAAACAAAAATTATATATACTAAATAATTATACCTACCGGTACTAGCTATATACTATATACTATGTAAACAAACAGCTTACAAATTATTGCCAGGTTAGCTTGAGGCGACTTTAGGTTGAATATGCACCATGTGTATTGATTTGTGATCAGTTTTCAGTGATAGGACGTGTCTGCCTTATCTTCTGGCTAGTGGTAGGTGATTCTCCTTTGCTGGGGAAGGAATGGTTGAAGTCAGTTAGTTAGTTAGTTAAAATAGGACTTCTGAGGCTATCAACCCTACTGGATTATTAAGCCAGCACACTGTAAGTCAAGTATTTTTTCAGGAAGCCCTTTATCGAGAACTCCAGTCCCTTGGTTGAAGTCAGAAGCGTAGTTGAGGTTTTACCCCTTTTTCTTTTTCATTTTGTTTTCTTTATTTTTTTATTTTTTTGTGGGGGGGGGGGGGCGGATGATTTGCTCTCCACACCTCAATCAAGCTATAATACAAGTATATTACATGCTTGCGTTTGCTCGTTAGGAGACCTAAATGACAAGAGAGGTCTTCACATTAAAACAAAAGGGACGAACGGTCCTAAAATCACCCCCAAAATTGGGTGGATGTCTTAAAATTTGAAATCTAATGGTGCTAAGCATGAGGGGTGAGGGGGTTCAGGAAATATATATAATTAAAAGCCAGAATATTGTGGAAGAACCGTCTTAGCACTGAACACTGAACTAAAATAAATATATAAAATAAGGATGAATCGTCCTAGCACTGAACACTGAACACAATTCAATACATAATATAAAGATGAACCGTTCTAGCACTGAACACAAATCAATACACAATATAAGAATGAACCGTCCTAACACTGAACACAAATCAATACACATGGTGAGAACACACCTAGTCTATAGTGTGTGTGTTTTTTGCCGACAATAAATGGTTATATTCCCATCTTGATTACTCAGTTGGTACGAAGATTTGTTAACCGAATATGTTAATCATGAAAGCCTGAACATAATAAAATACAGAGAAATAGGTGTTTCATAGTTTTCTTAAATATTTATAGAGAAATCAGCTGCGAAGAGACTAAAGAGAATGAACCCCTTCAGCACCATGACGTCTTTCGACCTTTGATTCTGGCTAAAATTCAATGATTGCATGCAGTTTAAAAAGGACCGAGGTTACTAAGAGGGATTATTGAGATCGTACTTACCCATTTGAGTCACACAGGTAGATTACAAACTAAAGAAATCGTCTAATGGTAACCAGAACATGATGACAATTACGTACTGGAGGTGAAGGGGTTAACAGCTCAATAGGTAGCCTTTGAGAGAAAGAGGTGTCTGAGATTCTGAGGCGAGACAGCGAAAAAGTGGCGATGTAGCTTCATGTAGTTAGAGGTACTGTACAATCAGGGGTATTAAGTGTTGTCATAGATTCCAGTGATTTTCACTCAAGAAGTGTTATTGGTATCTTTATAGTTACTGGGAAAAGTGCTTATCCCTCAGTGTCAGTGTCCGAAATTTGTGAAATATTTGACAACACTCATTAACCTCGACTGTACAGTCGCGCTAATAAGTGATGTCTCAGCACCAAGTTTGTTAATTAGTATTAGCAATATCTGATAGGAGGAGATGAGCAAGGTGTTTAAGGATGAGATCTGTGCAGCATGTGAGGAGGTGTGTGGAGTGAGGAGAAGAGGGAGGGGAGTGAAAGGTACAGCATGGTGGACAGAAGAGGTAAGAATAGCTGTGGAAGAAATGAAGAAAGCATATAGAGAGTGGTTGGGTAGTAGAGGGAATGAAGATTTCGAGAGACAGAAACGAGCGATGTACGTGGAAAGTAAGAGGGTGGTGAAGAGAGTAGTGAAGGAAAGTAAGAGAAGAGTAGATGAGGAATTTGGAAGGAATCTGAGTGTAAAATGGAGGGAAAGTAAGAAACTGTTCTGGAAAGAAGTCAAGAAAGTTAGGGGAGGTAGCAGGGGAAGCAGTAAGGGTGTGAAAGATAAGAATGGGAGAATGCTAGCCGAGAAGCAAGAGAGAGTCGAAAGATGGAGGGAGTACTTCAGTGAGTTGCTAAATGTAAGGAATGAAGAGCCAGCAAACATAGCTGGATATGGTATGGGAGGGAGAAGAAGAGAAGTAGTGGAGGAGGAGGTGGGGATCAGGAGGTCAGAAGTGTGGGAAGCCATGAAAAGAGTGAAGCTGGGGAAAGCACCAGGAACAGATGGAGTGTGTGGGGAAATGTTGAGGTATGGTGGTGAGATAGTGATATAATGGGTATGGAAAATGTGCAAATTAGCATGGGAGAAGGGGAGTGCACCCAATGACTGGAAGACTGGCATAATAGTCCCCCTATATAAAGGCAAAGGGGAAAGAGGAGTGTGTGGTAACCACCGAGGAATATGTCTTCTAAGCGTAGTAGGGAAGGTATACAGTAGGGTAGTGATTGAGAGAGTGAGAGTGAGAACGGAGAAATGATAGGCGACGAGCAGGGAGGATTTAGGAAGGGAAGAGGATGTGTAGATCAGATTTTTACCCTGAATTGTGTTGTGGAGAAATATCTGGAGAAGAAACAAAGGGTGTATGTTGCCTTTATGGACTTGAAGAAGGCCTATGACAGAATGGATAGAGAAGGTTTGTGGAAAGTACTTAGAATATACGGAGTAGAGGGCAAGTTGCTGAAAGCAGTGAAGAGCATGTATGAGGGTGCAAAGGCGGCAGTACGTGTGGAGAGTGAGCAGAGCGAGTTCTTTGACCTGAATGTTGGTTTGAAACAGGGGTGTGTGATGTCCCCGTGGTTGTTTACTGTATATATGGATGGAGTCATGAAAGAAATACTATCAAGAGCAGTGGATGTTGGTGTATCGCTGAAAAGTGAGGGAATTGAGTGGAAGCTACCTATACTGCTGTTTGCAGATGATACAGTCATGATGAGTGATAATGAATGGGAGTAGCAGGGTCTGGTAAATGAGTTTTGAACAGTGTGCGAAAAACGGAATTTGAAGGTAAATGCAGGGAAGAGCAAGGTTATGGCCTTCGAAAGGGGTGAAGTCACAGAGTGTGAGGTGAAGCTGAACGGTCAGGCTATGGAGATCGTCAACTCTTTTAAGTATCTGGGCAGTGTGTTGAGTAAAGATGGGACTATTGATGAAGAAGTTCGAGAGATGGTACAACAGGGGAAGAGGGTTGTAGGAACTCTGAAAGCAGTAACAAGAAATAGGGTGGTCAGTATGGAAGTGAAGAAGTCCTTGTATGACAGTGTGGTAATCCCGACACTGACTTACGGAAGCGAAGTATGCACGTTGGTTGAGAGACTCAGACCAAGAGTGAGAGCAGCGGAAATGAATTACTTAAGGAGTGCGTGTGGAGTTACATGGAGGGATAGACAGACTAATGAGGAAGTAAGAAGGAGGTGTGGTGTGGAGGTAGATGTGCTGGAAAGTGTGAAAAGGAACAACTTGAGATGGTTCGGCCATATGGAACGTATGGAAAGCGAGAGAATGACTAAGAGGGTGTACGAGAGCGAGGTGGAGGGACAGAGAGGGAGAGGTAGACCAAATGAGAGGTGGAAGGATGGAGTGAGGAAGTACATGAACGAAGGCGGTGCTGGTTGGGGGGAGGAGCGTCGACTAACTGGGGACAGAGGTGCATGGGGGCGGTTCGTTCGTGACCACCCCTTCGGGGATCACGGCGTCAGGCAATAGATAGATAGATAGAATATCTAAGCTTCGTATCTTCATATCAATTGAAATATGTAAACATGTTCCTACACTAAGCCACCCAATTCAACATCTGACAGACATTAATACAGCACAGAGCGAGCCAAACGTAACGACACCTGAGACATGACTTATTAGCGCGACAGTACAATGGGCCACAAGGAGACAACCCGGCGTCGTGGGTCTATGAAGGGAAGATCCCAAACGAGCTCAACACTCAAACTGTATCGATGTCTCACTCGCGAGGCCTTCCTTAGTAGTTAAGGGGAGGTTGGCCGTTTGTTTGGTCTATTAATTAATGTATTCATATATTTTTTTAGTTTCCTCCCTAGACCTCCATCAAGCTTAGAAATCCCCCCACCCCCTAAACCTCCCTTCAAGATAAATTTGTAAATTTTTCGGTAGAAAAATTTCCCGCCTGAAGGCCGGTTCCTCTTAAAATTGCAGGCTTGCTATCGCTCTCCAGGAAAAAATCGACACGTAAATGCCTTGAAAGTCATTAAAATTGAGAACGAAATGGGGTGAAAGGTGTTAAAATCGCCAAACTAATGGGCCGAACGTCTTATAATCTCAAAAACTAGTGAGGATAAACATTAGGGAGAAGGGGGTCCAGAAAAACGGTCTTCCTCCCCTTAAGTGCCCCATTAATTACCTCTACCATTCGTCTAATAATTTCGTTATGAGAGTGCAGTTGGGTATATGTACAGGCTAAGATTAATATGCAGTATTCAGAATGCATAATATATCGTAGGCTTGTGCATAAACCTATTACTGTCATAATAGCGTAGTGCTTAGCGTGCAAAATTTCGATGTGAGTATCCTTGGTTCGAGTCCTTGGAGTACCACATGTATTCATCACTTTCATTGATTTCATTAGTTAGGATTATTTGTAAGTTAATTGGTGAGTTGGTGAACACAAATATGAATAAAACCTGCTGACTTCACCTTATTGAGCAGTTCAACCGATAGCCTATTCATGGAGGTAGAGATGTATCATAAAACAATATTTCGCCATAAGACAAAAATATCAAGTGTAGTATCATACCCTGAGATATGCGACAATGGTGACCGGACAACTCAACCAGTAGCTCTCAAACCCGTACCAAATCAACCAATACGATTAGGTTAAGTTATGTTAGGTTAGGTTACTACTATATTTTGGCACTGGTTTGGTTGGTCTTGGTTGATTTAGCACTGGTTGAGAGCTACTGGTTGAAATGGTCTACTGGTTGAGATGTCCGAGAACCAAGCGACAATATATTATCATGGTGTGCTACAACCTAATATGTTGTAAAATATGAAAACCTGGTAATAATTGAATGTAGAATTATAGCAGCTTAATTATGTTTCTTTAACTATTGAGAATTCATCGGTTGGGGGGGGGGGAGGGGCGCTAGACCCCCTTCTCCCTCATGTTTAGACCCATTATTTGTTTTGATTACAGTACATTCCATCCATTACTTTGGCGACTTTAAGACATTTCATGCCATTAGTTTGATGACTTTAAGACATTTCATGCCATTAGTTTGGTGACTTTAAGACATTTCATGCCATTAGTTTGGTTACTTTAAGACATTTCATGCCATTAGTTTGGTGACTTTAAGACATTAATTTTCATGCCATTAGTTTGGTTACTTTAAGACATTCCACCCATTAGTTTGGTGACTTTAAGACATTTCATGCCATTAGTTTGGTGACTTTAAGACATTCCACCCATTAGTTTGGTGACTTTAAGACATTTCGTGCCATTAGTTTTGCGACTTTAAGACATTTCATGCCATTTTAGGTATTGATATTCTTTGTGGCAGCCGAAAGTGAGCCTGCAACTTAGGAGCAATCGGCTTCCGGTCAAGAAATTTTTCTACCGAAAATGCACAAATTTATCTCAAATGGGGCTCTTGGTGGGTATTTTTTTAAAGATTGATAGGATTTTGGGCAGGAAATAAAACAAATATATATATATATGTATATACAAATATTTAAATAATATATAAACATAAATGAAAAACTTCCTTTTAACCCCTTCTGTACCGGTAACGTCTTATATTTGTAATTCTAGCTATATTTAGACGATTTTGTGCAGATTAAGAAGGATCTGTGGTAGTAAAAATGGTTAGGTAAGATACTTCGAAGCTTGTTAATTGCTAGAGGTCCTGTTTAAGCTGAATACAATGTTATAATAGTAGCCAAAACATAGTTAAAAGTTGTAGCCGGGACAGCAGGGGAGATGGGGCGTTTTTCTGGTCCCCTTTTCTTCCTCGTGTAAACCCCATTAGCTATCAGATTTTAAGACGTTCGTCCAATTAGTTTGTCGATTTTGAAACCTATCGTCTCATTTCTATATGAATATCAAGATCTTTCGTGCTATTTAAGTGTCGATGTTTTTTTCTGGCGAGCGATAGCAAGCCTGTAATTTCAAGAGAAACCTAGCCGGGAAATTTTCTATCGACAATTGTACAATTTTATCTTGAATGGGGGTCTTAGGAGTTTTTTTAAAGCTTGATGAAAGTTTAGCGAGGAAACTAAAAAATACATGAATGAATAAATATATAGACCAAAAACCGGGCACTACCCCTTAAGCGTTCCTCCAAGTGAATATTTTCAAGAGTGGAGTATATCTTACCCTGATGTCCCCGCGAGCAATCCCTGTGGCAGTGAGACCAAGGCGCCCACTCTGTCAGCTCACAGTCACCCTCACACGGCACGTAACATCCATCCTGTACACAGAAAAATAAAAATATAGATAAAGCAAAATTATACATACATTATATATATAATATATATAATGTATGTATATACATGTGGATCACATGCTTGCTTTCATTAATTTATTTAGGAGGTGTTTGGTGTTGGAGTTAAATTAATACAAATAGATTGTTCAGCTCTATCTTGCAAATACACAGGATTTCCCTATGGGCAAATATTTCGCGACCACTCTGTATATATATATATATATATATATAATATATTATATATGTACATTATATATATTATATATATTATATATATATATATTTATATATACTGTATATATATATATATATATATATATATATATATATATATATATATACGTATATATATATATATATATATCTATATATATATTATATATATATATATATATATATATATATACGGTATATATATATATGTATATATATATATATATATATATATATATACAGTATATATTATATATAGTATATATTATATATATATATATATATACCCGTATATATATATATATATATATATATATATATATATATATATACATATATATGCATATATACTGTATATATACAGTATATATATATATATATATATATATATATATATATATATATATATATATATATACAGAGTGGTCGCGAAATATTTCCCCATAGGGAAATCCTGTGTATTTGCAAGATAGAGCTGAACAATCTATTTGTATTAATTTAACTCCAACACCAAACACCTCCCAAATAAATTAATGAAAGCAAGCATGTGATCCACCGGGATTCGACCCTGGGTTACCACACACAGATGCAGATCAAATATATAGGAATACCCTATGGGCAACACACAGGAAGTCCCTATGGGGTGATATTTCGCGACCGCTCTGTATATATAAGTTATTTATGCATATTTTTTTTGCGGGTGATCTTTGTAGGGCACCTCCATGTTGCACCTTAGTATTTTGACAAAGATAACATGATTTTCCCCATTAGTATGACGAGTATGAGACATTTTGGCCGATTTAGGTATTCATTTGTTTCTTGGTGTGGAATAGCAAGCCTGGAATTAATAGAAACTGGCAAATCTCTACCAACAAATGTACTATAATAGCTTATAAGGGAGTCGGGAAAGGCGTTTCATAGCTTGAAGGGGTCAGTAAAGGCATTTTATAAGTTGAAGGGGTCAGGAAAGGCGTTTTATAGCTTGAAGAGGGTCAGGAAAGGCGTTTTTTAACTTGAAGGGGGTCAGGGAAGGCGTTTTATAGCTTGAAGGGGTCAGGAAAGGCGTTTCATAACTTGAAGGGGTCAGGAAAGGCATTGTATAAGTTGAAGGAGTCAGGAAAGACGTTTTATAGCTTGAAGGGGGTCAGGAAAGGCGTTTTTTAACTTCAAGGGGGTCAGGGAAGGCGTTTTATAACTTGAAAGGTTTCAGGAAAGGCGTTTTATAGCTTGAAGGGGGTCAGGAAAGGCGTTTTATAGCTTGAAGGTGGTCAGGAAAGGCGTTTTATAACTTGAAGGGGGTCAGGGAAAGCTGTCTATACCCTGAATGGGTTAGCAAAGGCGTTTTATAGCTTGAGGGGTGTGTGGGAAGGCGTATTATAGTCTGAGGCGTCTGGAGAGGTGTTTTTTAAGCTTACAGGTGATCTATGAGGGCTAAGTTCAGCACAGTAAAGCCTTGAACACTGTCTGTGGTAGTGAGATTAAAGACAGATTTTTATTTAATGGATATTTTATGGATCCCTTATCCCCTCAGGTATAGCCCCATTAGTTTTTCTATTTTAAGTAGTTCGCTCCAATAGTCTGGCGATTATCAGACCTTTCGCCTCATATTTTTTTTTTTTTTTTTTTTGTATGTGATTGAGGGAGGCAAAAGGCAGAACTGCCTATAGCGAGTGCCTCCCCCATAGTTGAAAGAGTGATAGGGCAAAAATCAAGGGACGCTCGAGCCAAAATGCCTGGACACACGGAGTTTGAAGCAATTTAAGTCGTAGGAAGAGGGAAAGACTGATTCTGGGAGAGAGTTCCAGAGCTCAGCTGTTGTGCAGATGAGAGACTGAGAGTAACGTTTCACTCTCGGGTTGGAGAGTTGCACAGAGTAGGGGTGGGATTGAGTTGCAAGACGGGTACCACGTGCCCTACGTAAAGGAGGTGGTATACACTAGGAAAGCTCTGAGGAACACTGATTATTATAGTAGCGATGGAATAGCGAGAGAGATGCAACATTGGGGCGGAGAGAGAGAGATTGCAGAGAGTTGGTGAGAGGACGGGAGTTAATGATACGAAAGGCCTTCCTTTCAACTTTGTCTAGGAGAGCGGTGTGAGAGGAACCTCCCCACACATGTGAACAATACTCAATACAAGGACGCACTATGCCCCTGTACAGAGCAAGAAGCTGTGCAGGGGAAAAGAACCCCCTAAGGCGGTTGAGCACACCCAGCTTCTGGGAGGCTGCCTTAGCAAGACTGGTAATATGGTCCTTCCAACTGAGAGCAGAAGAAAAAGAGACACCAAGAATATTGAGAGAAGATGGATTGATTTTTGTATTGTTGAAGAATAAGGGATAGTCCACTGGGAGTTCCTGATGGGTAGATAGATGAAGAAATTGGGTTTTGGAAGCATTAAAGGTAACAAGGTTTCTCTGCCCCAATTGGAGATAGTATTTAGATCAGAATTTAAGAGTTCTATGGCTTCATTACGTTTGTCGTTGAGGGATTGCTGGCTGGGGCGTTCTGAAAAACTAATGGAGTAGTGTAAGATTGAGTCTTCTGCGTATGAATGGATGGGAATTGAGATACAGTTGAGGAGATCATTTATAAAAATTAGAAGATAGGAGATAGGACAGAGCCCTGAGGAACACCGGAGTTTATAGGGTGAGGAAGTGAACAATGGCCGTCCACAACCGCGGCAATGGAAAGGCCGGAGAGGAAATTAGAGACAAAGGCACAAATGGAGGGATAGAAACCGAAGGAGGGTAGTTTAGAAATTAAAGATTTGTGCCAGACTCTATCGAAGGCTTTCGATATGTCTAGTACAATAGAAAAAGTATCACCGAAGTCCCGAAAGGAGGATGACCAAGAGTTAGTAAGATATGAAAGAAGATCACCATTAGAGCGACCCTTAAGGAAGCCATACTGGCGATCTGAGAGCAGATTATGAGAAGAGAAATGCTTAAGAAATTTGGAAACAAGAATAGTTTCAAAAACTTTAGAAAGACATGAGATGAGAGCAATTGGACGATAGTTGGAGGGTTGAGAGCGGTCACCCTTCTTTGGGACAGGTTGAATGTGAGCAAACTTCCAGAATGAAGGGAAGACGTTAGAGGATAGACAGAGACGAAAGAGTTTGCCTAGGCAGGGAGTCAGCACGGAAGCACAGTTTTTAAGAACAACAGGAGGAACACCGTCCGGACCGTACGCCTTTTTAGTATTAAGCCCAGAGAGGGTAGAAAGTACATCTTTAGAAGATATTAGGATATTAGCCATAAGTAAGAGAGAGGAGGGTGAAGAGGGAGGAATAGCACCGGAATCATCCAAGGTGGAGTTTCTAGCAAAAGTTTGAGTGAAGAGTTTAGCTTTGTCAGAGGAAGAAGTGATGGTTGTGCCATCAGAATGGGAAAAGAGAGGGAAAGACGAGGAAGAGAAATTGTTGGAGAGGTTTTTGGCTAGATGCCAGAAAGCTTGGGAAGAGCTAGAGTTGGATAGATCAGTGCATTTATTATTGATGAAAGAGTGTTTGGCAAGTCGAATATTAGACCTTTTGTGCTATGTAGGTGTCAATTTTTTCCTGGTGAGCTATAGCGATTCAGTAATTTGGGAGGAACCGGCCGTTGGCCGGGAATTGTTTCTACCGAAAAATGTACACATTTATCTCGAAGGGGTGGTCTTGGGGGATGTTTTGGGAACAAGCAAAAACTCTCCCCTTAAGACACCACCCTCTCGCCACACCTTCGCCCGAACATGGCACATAACATCTGCACCTGCTGTACCACCAAATATAAGATGCTACACTACGGTACCCAAAAATGAATGGTAATGAAGTTGTCTGGTTAATTTCACACGCTATAGAATATGTTGTTACAAATAATCAACATGGTATTTTGGGCTAGCATACCAAAAAACTGTTTAATCGAAGACTTTGGTAATCTCAAGTCGTATGACTTCAACTTAGGAATTAATTATTAGTGATTATTAAGATGGTAATTATCTGTTCGATTGATACAGGTTCTGAGTAAAATCGGCTAATGTTAGAGGAATGTGGAAAAAAGCGCCCTAATGATACAAATGCAACAATAGTAGAAGTATAATTTCTACGTCAAATCGCAGCTAAGGCGTCGGTGCATAAACCCTGCGAAATTATACCTGCAGGAAGAAGGAAAGCATGCAGTGTAAGAATAGCACAGGTAATTTAAGCTTTTCCAGCCATTATTTCACGATCTACTTCAGATAATTATATAGAAGTTCTGGTGTCGAGTGTGGCGATGGTAACAGCTCTAAGAAATTATGGGCTTGAACAAGATCATTTAAATGTCCATAATAATACAAGCATTTAGGGGGAGACATACCGTTTTTTGTTTGTGTTTTGGTCTATTAATTCATGTTCCTTATATTTCTCGCTAGACCTCCATCAAGCTTAGACAAACACCCCCTAGACCCCCTTCAAGATAAATTCGTACATTTTTCAGTAAAAAATGTCCCGGCCGAAGGCCGGTTCCTCTTAAAATTTCAGGGAAATGCTATTGCTCACCAGGAAATAATTGACACCTAAATGGTATGGTCTTAAAATTGACAACGAAATGGGGCGAAAGGTGTTAAGATCGCCAAACTAATGGGCCGAACGTCTTGTAATCTAAAAAAATGGGGCTAACCCTGAGGGAGAAGGAGATCCAGAAAAACGGTCTGCCTCCCCTTAATCGTATATTGGTGGTAGTAAATCTAATGTTTACAAGGAGAGGGAGGTAAATCACTATCAGTATACCCAATGATCTTAAATACCTTGTTATACCATTTGTTTTGTTACAGTGTATGCTTGCATGTACTCTCGTTAACATTCATTCTGGAACTGCAAAATAAGAACATTTATAGTCATGACCACCAGTAAGGTTATTGGCGCTCACAAATGTGCATTGTTGTTGTTCCCGAGGCTGTTTGACTGAGCAGCCCCAAGGTCCCGAGCAAGACCTAGGCCATAACCAAGCGCCCCCACAGAACCCTCCCTGTTTTACCACTAAGAATGCCCAGGTGACAGAAGCCACTCCCATGCGAGGAGCTGAGGAGGGTGCGGAAACACCCGGGACACCGAAGCCCCACCCAAGGCCCTGTGTCCCCACAGAAATTATGAAGGGAATGTTGAGGGGAAAAGGAAAAATGTGACGCTTTGGCTCCCAGTCTGCCAACCTCTAGGTTATGAAATACTGGGGCAGAGGAATTGTTTGTAATAATGTCATGACAGTCAAAGTCTTCTTTGTATGATCTGTATAAGATATAAAATGTTTGCAATTTCCTGATGCCAGTATAGAAAATGGATGGGTAATAAGGTGTTATTTATTTCATAGGATTTATAATCAACTCAGTCCCGGGAGATGGCCAGTATGCCATCTCCACCTAGAATCCTAGACCAATGTTTAGCTAAGGAACAATTCCAGACTTCTCTTTAAGATAATTCTGGACAACTTTCGCTAGAAACATGTTCCAGCCTGGCTCACTATCGCTTGCCAGGAAAATAGATGGATGATCTTCCATACAACAAGAGCTTTAGTTACTACAAATAGAAAGTATGTTAGTGACCTGATGAAGCTCTAGGCGTTAAACATTGTAAACAAAGTGTTCTTTCTAAAATACTGTTTACTTTCACTCTGTCAACGTTTATTTATTCAGTATATACTAGTTCACCGGAAAAATTAATATACAGCGAGGAGTTCCAAGCTTTCGTTTTCATTTTATGACATTTATAGGGATCTTAAGGCATCAAGCAAAGTCAGAAACATGTAACATATAATAAAATATGTACTAACCTTGGTGTTGAGATCAAGGGCCCTGGCGAGGTAAGGCCAGGTGTGACCCCCTACGTGTACCAGAGCCAGACACAGGTGGGGATCAACCGTCTGACCCCCGGGACCCACACACGATACGTTCCGACTAACATACCCGTGGCCGCAACTCCCACCCTGGACACACACAAGGAAGGGGTTGGCTTGATTATAACCCCTTCTGTACCGGCGCTCTTATTGTAATACTATTCTGGTTACTATTAGACCATTTAATTCAGATTAAAAAGAGACTCGAACAATTATTAACCCATTCAATATCAATTCAGTAATTTTATCTATCTGTATTCTGGCAACTATTAGACGATTTTATTCAACTTATGAATGATTTACACTCATTAAAAGATTGCAGACTATCTCAATTACTCCTTTTAGCTACCAAATATCCTTCCTAAGTTTCATATAATCGTCTAAGTGCAGCTGAAACACAAACAAAAAGACGTCCCTGGTACTGTAAGGGTTAACATTATTTTGGCTACTATTAGACGAGTTTATTCATATTAAAAAGGGACTCCAACAATTATTAACCCATTCAGTATTGATGCAGTCATTTTATCTGTATTCGGGTAACTATTAGACGATTTTATTCAGCTTAAGAAGGACGTATACACATTAATAGGCTACAGACTATCTCAATTATTTGTTTTAGCTACCATATATCCTTCTTAAGCTCCACACAATAGGAAAGACGTTGCCTGTACAGGCTTCGAACTATCTCACTTGGCCCTTTTTGCTACCACAGATCCTTCTTAGACTGCACAAAATCATATAAATATAGCTAGAATAAAATTATAAAGACGTACACAAGGGGTCTACCTGTTGAGAGTTATGATTAATTTCAACAATATATTTTGGTTATCATTAGACGATTTTATGCAGCTAGAAAGGATCTGTTGGAGTTAAACGGATAAACATGGTCTCAGCCAAACCTATGACATCCATATAATTTTCCTAAGATGAATAACATTGTCTAATATTAGCCAGAAAATAAATATTAGTAAGACATATTAGAATATAGATAGTATTAACATCACCTCTTCGAAATCTTAGAATACTTAGAATATACGGAGTAGATGGCAAGTTGCTGAAAGCAGTAAAGAGCATGTATGAGGGTGCAAAGGCGGCAGTACGTAAGTGGAGAATGAGCAGAGCGAGTTCTTTGACCTGAGTGTTGGGTTGAAACAGGGGTGTGTGATGTCCATGTGGTTGTTTACTGTATATAAGGATGGAGTCATGAAAGAAATACTAGGAAGAGCAGTGGATGTTGGTGTATCGCTGACAAAGGAGGGAAATGAGTGGAAGCTGCCTATACTGCTGTTTGCGGATGATACAGTTCTGATGAGCGATAATGAATGGGAGTTGCAGGGTCTGGTAAATGAGTTTGGAACAGTGTGCGAAAAACGGAGTTTGAAGGTAAATGCGGGGAAGAGCAAGGTTATGGTCTTCGAAAGGGGTGAAGTCACAGAGTGTGAGGTGAAGTTGAACGGTCAGGCTATGGAGATCGTCAGCTCTTTTAAGCATCTGGGCAGTGTGTTGAGTAATGATGGGATGAAGAAGTGCGGCAGAGCGTGAAACAGGGGAAGAGGGTTGTAGGAACATTGAAAGCAGTAACAAGAAATAGGGTTGTCAGTATGGAAGTGAAGAAGTCCTTGCATGACAGTGTGGTAATCCCGACACTAACTTACGGAAGTGAAGCATGGACGTTCGGGAAGAGACTCAGACCAAGAGTGAGAGCGGTGGAAATGAGTTACTTGAGAAGTGCGTGCGGAGTTACATGGAGGGATAGACAGACAAATGAGGAAGTAAGAAGGAGGTGTGGTGTGAAGGTAGATGTGCTGGAAAGTGTGAAAAGGAACAACTTGAGATGGTTCGGCCATATGGAACTATGGAAAGCGAGAGAATGACTAAGAGCGAGGTGGAAGGAAAGAGAGGGAGAGGTGCACCGAAGGAGAGGTGGAAGGATGGAGTGAGGAAGTATATGGATGAAGGCGGTGCTGGTTGGGAGGAGGGGAGTCGACTAACTGGGGACAGAAGTGCATGGGGGCGGTTCGTTCGTGTCCACCCATTCGGGGATCACGGCGTCAGGCAATAGATACATAAATTGATCTTCGAAATCTCACATATTTATGAACAACAAAGTAGTAACATGATAAACAAAATAAAAACATTATTATTTATTTATGAGGGCACTATTAATTCTCATAACTATAAACATACACGTGGGTATGATATCCATAAAGTATAATACATACATGAGTTATGTAATGCTGCTGACACAAGTGCAAGACCTGACTCGTAGTTATATAATGAACTATAACCATATGCGGGATATGTACACTCGACCAATAAACAATCTTTACACTAACGCTCTAAACATTCTGGAAGTGGGTCGAAATCTTATGATAATACCTCACATACGTATGTTTCATCCGATTCATTCCGTTCACACTAGATTATTTACAGCTCACCAGTGTAAAGATTGTTTTATGGTCGAGTGACAAGCATATGTTTAAAGACTGGGTGAATGGCACAGGGTCGGTTTCAGATTAATTCCTATATAGCTGGTATCACACGAGCGTCTTTTCCCTCAACATTTATCCTCAACACTTGTCTGGCAGCTTATGAGGTCAACATTCAATATATTTCGGTTAGCATAAATTCATCTATCATCAGTCAAGTTTCCTATACCAGTGCAAAATGTTCCAGAAATGTTGCCAGACAAATGTTGATCATCGAATGTTGACTAAAAAAGCTCTCGTGTGGTACCGGCTTTAGCGGTGCTCCAAGAAACCGTGATCTGGGCTGCCTAACTTGTCAGCTTCATACATGTTAGGTTATAGTTTAGGGTTCCCGGGAAATTCAACCCGTAAACCATATCAACCAGTAGCACTCAACCAGTGCCAAACCAACCAAGACCATCCAAACCAGTGCAAAACTATAGTACTAACCTAACCTAACATAACCTAACCGTATTGGTTGATTTGGTACTGGTTGAAATGGTCTGCTGGTTGAGTTGTTCGGTCACCATATTTTAGGAATATACAATACCTGTAAGCTGCACTGAGACCAAGGGCCCCGTTCCCAGGTATAGCAGGGCAGGGCTGGACAGGGTCGAGTCTCCTCCAGGCGAGCGGGACACGGACGACCTAACTCACTTGGGTTCACTGACAGGTAGCGCCGGCGAACCATCTCTCCGGCTTTGGATTATGGAATTTGCATAGATATTATAACACATGATATGATGTGTTGCTGTTGTATTGGTTTAGGTGCTTATGAACAGAATTTAACCACATAATAGAACGGAAAGACAGTGTGAAAGACCTTGGGGTATTAATGTCTGAAAATATGGGTTTCAAAGTACATAACCAGGTCAAAGTGGAGGCTGCGAAACGTCTAACTGGTTGGATTCTGCGTACTTTTAAAACACGCGGTGAATTGCCTATGATAACGCTCTTCAAATCTCTAGTGCTACCGCGGCTTGAATACTGTAGCGTATTAACATCCCCATACAAAGCAGGTGAAATAAATGACGTAGAGAGTGTACAAAGAAATTTCACTTCGCATATAAGTTCGATAAAACATCTACACTATTGGGTGCATTTAAGAGCACTGAATCTGTACTCACTGGAACGTAGAAGAGAATGTTACCTAATAATATACACATGGAAAATCGCAGAGGGTTTAGTACCAAACCTACATACTCCGATAGTCATGAAATTCAGTGATAGGAGAGGCTGGGAATGCGAAATCCCCCGGATGAATAACAGGGGTGCTATGGGCTCTCTGCGAGAGGGCTGGTTATCACACAGAGGCCCACGTCTCTTCAACAAACTCCCACGGCGAGTAAGAGCCATGAGGGACATCTCGTTAGACAACTTCAAGAGAGCCCTAGATGTCGAACTGCAAAAAGTGCCAGACGAGCCCATCCTCGCAAGGGAGCGAGCTGTCGCTTCAAACAGTCTACTGCACCAAATCACCACCCATAACGAGGGGCGTCGCGCTCCTTGGTGCCGCTAGAGGAGCGGCGAACACATCCAAAGGTTTGTTCTGGGTGTGGTGTCCCGAGTTTGAATCGCGGGAGGATCATATACCTTCATTACACCACCAACACATGATAGGATGTGTTGGTGGTGTAATGGTTTAGGTGCTTATGTTCTGGGTGTGGTGTCCCGAGTTCGAATCCCGGGAGGACCATATGCCTTCATTACACCACCAACACATGATAGGATGTGTTAGTGGTGTAATGGTTTAGGTGCTTATGTTCTGGGTGTGGTGTTCCGAGTTCGAATCCCGGGAGGACCATATGCCTTCATTACAACACCAACACATGATAGGATGTGTTGGTAGTGTAATGGTTTAGGTGCATATATTCTGGGTGTGGTATCCCGAGTTCGAATTCCGGGAGGACCATATGCTTTCATTAGTTTATTCAAGTACATTGGAGTTTGTAATTGATGATTAATGTTAAGAACGGGGTGTTACTTATACTACAGGTTACCTATAAATGCAGGTGAGGAACAGTAAGTAACATTTGTTCTCCCAATCTTTCTAAAACACCCACACATCATATTGTAGCTCATGAGTGGCCCATTATAGGTACAAAACGAGATCAACTAAATATTTCTTACCTGTATAGCCATTCTATAACACACCTTTTTGTACTCTGTTAGTACAGCTCGTTAGAAATACAGACTCCTATGCAATTTCAGTTCCATTAATCGTATATAAAAAGGTATTAATTGTTATCCTCAGACAGATGAAAAAGACAGATTCTACCAGTTGTTTGTCCTGTCAACACAAACCGGACAGATTTGGCGGGCATTTGGTGACAACAGTGCTACGGTAGGAAAATATACCCTCCAGATTCAGCCGTTGCATCATTCAGAATTCACCTGGTAACTCCTCCAGCCTCCCTTCTAGCCAGCCCCCTCTTCCTATAACTTCCCTGAGAAATATTGCTCAGTTATTTTTAAGACCTGAGAGAGGGAGGGTGTGCACATAGTTGTTATGCTCTCTCTTGTATTTCCAGTCTTCATAATAGTGAATAAAGAGAGAGAGAGAGAGAGAGAGAGAGAGAGAGAGAGAGAGATAAAGAGAGAGAAAAAAATAGTGAGTGAGAGAGAGAGAGAGAGAGAAACAGTGAGAGAGAGAGATAGATTGAGATGACAAAATGAAGGAAATGTGACCTAGAATAATATTGCACAATCAATTTGGTGATATTTGTTAAATCATCTAAATGGTATAATTGTTTTAACTTACGTTTGTCGCCACAAGAACATTTGGAGTCATCCCAAGGAGTCCAGGACGTAACCTCACAGTCAATAGGACAATCCACATAACACCATGTCTCCACAGGTGATGGACGGGAATCACGGGGACACCTCCTGGTGGCAATATATACAGTACATTGTAATATAATGAGAGGAGATCCTCATCGTGGTATAATGTTCCATAAAATCCCTATGTAACTTGTTGCATAATATACAGTACTGTCACAATATATAGTAAGGTAGCAAGTATCTTTCAAATTACCAATTTGATATATATATACATATATATATTACGAATAATTTGATATGTGAACTGACCAGTCTGGTGCAGCTGCCCCTCCTGTCTTGACACAGGTGACCGGCTTGTTCCTGACCCCCTCACCACAGGAGGAGTGCCCCAGTGGTACACAGGAGGTCCAGTTACCAGCCTGCCAGGAATACAGCCAACAGGAGGACCCGGGCACACACGGCTGCTGCTCCATCAATGAGAGGCACGCGGCGGAGTCCTTCATGGGTTGACGCACTACCTCACGACTCCGCCTCCTGATGCTGCTTGGTGGACACCCCTGTGGTAATACATAATACATGCATCTATATTAACCCCTTAAGAATCATGATTTTATCTTTGATTGTGGCTGAAATTAGATTATTTTATGCAGTTAAAGAGGGACACATGTTATTAAGAGGGCTTAATAAGATCGTGTTTACCCATTTGAGTCGCACAGGAAGATTACAAACTAAAGCAAATCGTCTAATGTAACCGGGATATGTTGAAAATTACGTCATGGTGGTGAAGGGGTTAATAGAAATATATAAACTCCAATTTGTTGTCAAAATTACCATAAATATGTGAGGATGAACCCTTAAAATAAACCTGCTGCTTTTTCAGTTGGAGGCATCAGATCTGCACAATCTGTACTGCTTCTCTCTCTCTCTCTCTCTCTGTTTGTCTCTCTCTCTCTCTCTCTCTCTCTCTTTCTCTCTCTCAAAACAATTGGGACTTAACAGAGGGAGAAAGGGGACCAGAAAAACGACCCTTCTCCCCTTAACCTCAACAGTCCATCAGCTTGTATCATGATATGTGCGCAAGAGTATGGAAGTGTATGAAAGTGCATGTGTATCTGTGTTTTCCTAAAGCAATAATATCTTCGATCATATTAACAGATGGGTGGAATAGGCTACCAAGTGCTATAGTGGGATCAAGAACAATAGAGAGCTTTAAGATAAAATTAGGTAGGCATTTGGACGAGATGGGTTGGGTGTGAGAGGGATCTGCCGCGTGTGGGCCAATCGGCGCTCTGCAGACCCCCATTTTCTGACCTCTGACCGTTTTGGTGAGCTCGGTCCTGAGGGTATTAGTGAGCTGGGCCTATAATTAGGCCTTGTAATTGGGGTTGGGTGTGAGAAGGATCTGCCTTGTGTGGGCTAATCGGCTTTCTGCAGACTCCCATTTCTTATGTTCTAAAGCCGGAGTCACACGAACCATTTTTCGAGCAATTTTTACGGGCAATTATGGTCTGGAAGCTTAAAAAACTAAACTTTATCAGAATTCATCCGGGTAACATACTCTACCTTCAGTCTAGTTACCAATAGCAGTGCGAAAATGTTCCGAAATTACACAAGAAAAAACTTGCTCATAGAAAATTGACGGAAAAAGCACTCGCGTGACAGCGGCTTGACACCAGCTCATAAGACGTCTGGAGGGCTTATTGAGGTTTTTGTTAGTTATCATTGCGAGGTTCGATAAGTTTTGTCATTTTCCAGCAAACTATTATTTGTCCTCCCCATAAGCTAAAGTGGCCCATCCCCAGATACCCTTTAAGCTAAAAAATAAAGACAATATATATATATTAAAGTAAAAAGGCCATCCACCAATCAACGCGCCCCCTGTTACCTACTCGCTTTGTCAGCTGAGTTTGACAGTTCAGGCCCAAAACATAAACATGCCACACCTCCCCGGCCGGCCAATCAGAAGCCTCCATTTTCGGAGCGGACGGCTAAGTGTACCGCCGCACCTTTTAACTCGTTCTCGCTCTCTTCACCGGCCATTTCCTCTAGTTGCAATGGGCCTAATACATCAGTGCCAGCCCTATACTCCCATAAGCCACTAAAAGACATTTGCAACCAACTTCCAGGAACATATTATGAAGAGAGAAGAGTGGAGGCGAGGAGAGAGAGAATTCGTATCGAGCAGGCGGCCAAGTGGCCGGCTCAGCCAATCACAGCGCCGGAGAGGGGAGGCGTGACTATATTAAGGGGGAGGGGAAGGTTGCAGCGGTCATTCACCTCTCGGAACCAACTGGGCGAGCTTCTTGCAACCCACTTCCTGTCTCTCGCTTGGGCACAAAAGGGAACTAGGAACCACGTATTCCAGCCACCCAGCCCTCGCCGAATGTTCCAGTAAAGACCACAGCGGGCCTAGCCTCACTCTCTCCTACTAGGCGGATACACCTTTAGTATCCGGCCGCCTGTCGTCACATAGCTGGCTTGCATACCCACAGCCAAGCGATTCAAGAGGGACGACAAATAGTAGACGGGAGCGAGAATTTCCAGAAGAGCTATTGGCCAGCTCTGAGGTGGTAAAATCGTTCCAGCACACACACCTAACAGTAAACAATATATATTTTTAAAGGACCCATATTGGGCCCGAACCAGACTTAAAGAAAGAGAGAATATGCTTGACTAACCCAGTGGTTCCTTAAATATTTGATGTGTCCTTATAGGACAGACTAAAGAGAAAAGATACTAGACTTATGTATATAAATAAAATTATGATGTGTTGAGAGGGAAATAGTTATTCTTGTTAGTAAAGGCTCCATGCCGAATAGCTATAACTAGTATAGGATCTGATAGGACAGCACTTACATATCAATAGTAAAGTTAAAGGGAATAATTCTTGAGGATAGACATGCAACTACATGGTTCAGGGAAAATAAATAATAGTTGCCAGTAGATTAGTTTTAGTTTGAGAAATAGATAGGAAGGACACTAGTCAGTATGATCAACGAAATGTTTTGTTATAAAGGAAACAAAATCTATTACCATAGATAAAGGAATTTCGGTCAGTTCTGTGTTGAGCGTTACGTTATGGGTGTTACGTTCAGGATAATATTGTGATCATAAGAATCGATATAAAGGATTAAAGCGGAGAATCTTGTCCATGTAGAGGTTTTGAGGTACTGTTTACATTAGGTAAAGAATTATTATTGACTAGGTGATATGTGAATATAACTTGTTTGTAATAGGATTACGCGAACGTATAATCTGAGGGTTCTCTCGATAGGGGCAATCAAGGTCAAGTGTAGAAACGCCCTGTTCATTTGAGTAAATATGTTGTACAATCAAAGAGTGTGTTAGAGAGGGCAATTGGGGTAACTTGTAGTAACGCCCTGTTCATAGGAGTAAATATATTGTATAATCAAAGAGCGTTGTAGAGAGGTAACTTGTAACAACACTCTGGTCATTTGAGTTATCATATGGTATGAGGTAACGAGAATATTAAATAATCAAAGAGTGTTTAGATAAGACAATTGAGATAAAATTGTAACAATGCCTTTGTCATATGAGTAAATGTAATGTACATGTTGAAGAGGAAATCTTAATTGAGAGGTCATAATATGTAGTAACGCCTTGGTCTCTGGAGTAGACACAATATGCCCGGTAGAAGTATATCATTCAGAAGTTTAATATAGGAATATAACTCTTGTTTTAGATAGGTGAATAAAGGTATGATTCATTAATGCCCTGGTCTCTGAAGTAGACACAGCAGGGCTCGGTAGAAAACATATTATTTTAGAAACTAGTAACGTGCCTTTGGATCGAAGCCGACTTGAGTCAATACCTGAATAGCGAGAATACAAATAGGGAGTAACGGGAGCTTTAGGGTTCCAAAGTACAACCTATGGTAGGTCGACATAATATTCAATCCGTGTCTTGAACTCATCTCGGCCCGAACAGAGAAACAGTTATTAGTGTAGTAGCAAGTTTGTTAAATAAAGTATACGAACTTCTAAATGACTGTCTATTTATCCCCCACTCTAGTAGTATATTTAAAATAAGATAATATATATATATATATATATATATATATATATATATATATATATATTATAACCCCCCGCACCCCTTCACGTTAATGTTATATTATAACCCCCCGCACCCCTTCACGTTAATGTTATATTATAACCCCCCGCACCCCTTCACGTTAATATTATATTATAACCCCACGCATCCCATCACGTTAATGTTATATTATAACCCCCCGCACCCCTTCACGTTAATGTTATATTATAACCCCCCGCACCCCTTCACTTTAATGTTATATTATAACCCCCCGCACCCCTTCACGTTAATGTTATATTATAACCCCCCGCATCCCTTCACGTTAATGTTATATTATAACCCCCCGCACCCCTTCACGTTAATGTTATATTATAACCCCCCGCACCCCTTCACGTTAATGTTTTGGTAGAACAAAATAATGTCTCGGCTAAATGCCGGTGTCTCCAAACTTGCAGGCTCTTTCAGAAAGCTTGAAACCTGAATAAGGTAAATAGTGTTATAACTGTGTTGGTGGTGTAATGGTGGTGTAATGGTTTAGATAATGTTCTGGGTGTGGTGTCCCGAGTTCGAAACTGTCTAATATTCACCAAACAAATGGAGCAAAGCAGGGGGATCCCGAAAGACCCCCCTTGAATTAGAAAGGGTTATGCCGGTATCACACGAGAGCTTTTATGGTCAACATGCGATGATCAAAACATGTCTGGTAACATTTCGGGATTATTTTGAACTGCTATCGGAAACTAGACTGCTAATAGATGAACTTAGACAACCGAAATATTATAAATGTTGGCCTCATAAGCTTCCAGACCAGTGTTGAGGATAAATGTTGAAGGAAAAAGCACTTGTGTGATACCGGCTTAACCCCATCTGTACCGCAGCGTCTTTTTTCATTTTCTTCTAGCTATATTTATACGATTTTGTGCAGCTTGAGAAGGATCAGTGATAGTAAAAATGTTAAGGGGGATCATTCGTAGCCTTTTAATGGGTAGACGTCCTTCCTAAGCTGAATAAAATCGCCTAATAGTTGCCAGAATATAATGCAAAATATGTCACAGGTACAGAAGGGGTTAAGGTAAAATGTCTTATAATTACCAAATTAATAAAGCAAAATGTCTAATATTCACCAAACTAATGGAGCAATGCAAGGGGATCCCAAAACACCCCCCTTGATTTAGAACGGGTTACTCACGAGAGGACAAGTAGACCAAGAAGACCAAGCGGACACCACACACTCCCCCGGGCACGACACACGACAGGCCTGGCTGGTGGGTGGTCTGAGGGACGCGTCACATTCACTGTCCCACACCTCTTGTCGTAGACCCGTCACAGTTTCACGCATACACCTGAAACATAGACATTAAGGGGAGACTGGCCGTTTGTTTGGTCTATTAATTCATTTATTCATATTTTTTTTTTTTTCTCCCTAGACCTCCATCAAGCTTAGAAAAACACCCCCTAGACCCACCTTCAAGTTAAATTTGTACATTTTTCGGTAGAAAAATTTCCCGGCCGAAGGCCGGTTCCTCTTAAAATTGCAGGCTCGCTAATGCTCGCCAGGAAATAATTGACACCTAAATGGCATGAGAGGTCTTAAAATTGACAACGAAATGGGGCGAAAGGTGTTAAAATCGCCAAGCTAATGGGCCGAACGTCTTATAATCTCAAAACTAGTGGGGCTAAACATTAGGGAGAAGGGGGTCCAGAAAAACGGTCTGCCTCCCCTTAAACGTTTTCGATGCTAACTTTTCACCATTGCATAAGTACTTCACCTGTAACATATATAATACAGGAGTTCAATCTTGTCTACCATGTCATCATATCACTCATACATTGCATAAGTACTTCACCTGTAACATATATAATACAGGAGTTCAATCTTGTCTACCATGTCATCATATCACTCATACATTGCATAAGTACTTCACCTGTTCATTGCATAAGTACTTCACCTGTTAACATATATAATACAGGAGTTCAATCTTGTCTACCATGTCATCATATCACTCATACATTGCATAAGTACTTCACCTGTTAACATATATAATACAGGAGTTCAATCTTGTCTACCATGTCATCATATCACTCATACATTGCATAAGTACTTCACCTGTAACATATATAATAGAGGAGTTCAATCTTGTCTACCATGTCATCATATCACTCATACATATGCTATATAAACTATAGAGGCCTTAATATCGATAAACCGCTCATGATTAAGCCGGAGTCACACGAGCCGTTTTTCGAGCAATTTTTACAGGCAATTATAGTCTGGAAGCTTAAAATGATCCACTTTATCAGAATTCAGCCGCCTAACATAATCTACCTTCAGTCTAGTTACCGACACCAGTGCAAAAAAGTCCCGAAATAATACGAGAACAAACTTGCTCATGGAAAATTGACGGAAAAAGCGCTCGTGTGACAGTGGCTTTACACCAGAAACATACAGACAAATCAGGGGCTTTCTTTCTTGGGCTGTATTCTCAGGCGAAATGCAAATACTCAGGAAGACTCTCGTATGGGCTTCATGACAAACCAATCAGAATGACTCCCGTCTTTGATTTGTCCATGTCATCGGCTTAATGCATGCGATTGATTGTAATCACTATTGGGAAGAGTGTAGGATTACGGCAGACAATACAGCCCCTAGTCTACAAACCACTAACCCTGTACCATTTCCCCCTTAAAACTGAAACATACAGAAGAAAATTGGGGGCTTTGTTAGTGTCTATGCCCTACCTATCATGAGATTGTCTCATCCAAAGATCTGTAACATAGGTTGTAGAGGATATCATTCTTGGCTTCACCCCTCCTACCATGTGAGCCTCACACATACATATCCTAAATTGATTCCGTAATCAATTTAGCAAATATTATAGTATTAAAATATTTAAATATTACAATATTTGCCTATACTAACTAGCCGCGGCGGTCGAGTGGTGAGCACGCTCATGTGTGAATCTGCAAGACCCGGGATCGAATCCCTGCCACGTCGGACATTTAGTGGGTATGGTAGTACGTCCTAGCATGTTCCACATGTTCGCACCCAGTCAGATGTCCTGACGACGTATACAGACTAAACACACACAACAAAGCCACTCCAACAGCTTCCTCTCTCTCCACCTCTTCTTCCCTCTCTACAATGTTTCAATAAACAAAAAACAAAAATAACACATAAAAAAGCTGTCCCAACGCTAATAACGCCTGTGCAAATATCTGGAGATTCCTACTCCGTGTACATTGCACATCACAACCCTAAGAACAACAACAACCCTTTCATCGGCACACACATACCTGATAAACATAAAATTGTCAGCTCTTCGTTCTCATCTGTACCCTGTACTTATCGGGTCATAGCTTCATATACTTATGTAACCCATAGAATATAAAAAGCTTAGTGCTTGCCTGTACGACACACCACATAACTGCCTCACGCATAAAACAGCAATGTCCATAACTGTATCTGTTCACGTTGTTTGTAGTCTCACAAAAAAAAATCCTTTTGTGTGAATAACAGACATAGTAGAGTATACTATCTCTTGATCAATAATTTTGTTTACCCAAAACTTGGGAGGAGCTGTGCCTATTGTGAGCTTCACCATATTATTATGTTTTTTACACCAACCAACTTCACATCTAAACTCAACTAATGAAATCAACAAATATATGTGGCACTCCAAGGACTCGAACCCAGGAAACTCACATCTAAATTTCACTCACTATGCATTACTCTATCAAGACAGTCGTACATAATATGTAATGTCTATACCAAACAATTTAATCACCTAATTAATATGAATTAATTGACCATAGGTAATACATACAATATTCATACAATGGTTTAACGTAATTTGTCCACTACATGCACTGTAACGGCTCAATTTTACCTGATGTTCCTGGACTGTGAGCCTGAACCACAGTCCTTGTCCCCGGATACCTGACACTCCGACCATCCCCAGGGCACCCAGGCTGACCGACAGGACCCCCAGCACGCCCGGACCTGGCTCACCTCGGGACACGGCCGACCACCCCACAAACTTGGCTCTAGGACCTGTTCACACGTTAACAAATGTCAGTAAGGGAGCCCACCTCGCTTTTTTTCTCTTTTTCTCCCTCTCTCTATGGCTTGTATACATTCGGCCACATTCAGCCTACTGTTTTAAGACGTTTACCCCCATTCAGGTGTCAATGTTTTCTTGGCGAGCGGTAGCTATCGCTCGCCAGGAATAAATCGACACCTGGATGGGGATAAACGTCTTAAAAAAGTTGGCTGAATGGGGCTGAATGGGGCCGAATGGATACAAGCCAGGGAAAGAGAGAACAAGAGAGAAAAACAAAACAAAACGGTGACCCCCCTTAATTTTGCGTTTGTTTCAGATGTTGGATGTGTGCGTTATATATGGAGAAAAAGAAATACAGTACAGTTGCTTTAACCCATGAAGCGCGATAGGCCTCACGGAAGGCTCACCATAGGGAACGCGATAGGCCTCACAGAAGCAAGACCATAAAAAAAAGCCTTCCAAAACATCCCAGGGGCTATCAAAACAAAGGAATTTGTCTCTAGGCGAGATAATTCCCCTCTAGTACTCAACCATGTGTTTCTCATTCCCCCCTCCTCAATTATCACCTTTTTCATCTTATTTTCATCATTTATCGGTTATTTTTCTCTCCCACAATAATGTAGCATAAGTGGGTTGCATAAAAGATCGTTATATAACACCGAGACACAGTCAGACACTGCCCCGCTCGCCTCAGTTACCTCACAGACAGCGAGAGGGGAGGGTTGCGCCGGGCTCACTCTCGCCTGAGATTATGACCGGGTGGCCAATATTTACGTTTTTCACCACCCAAATGCTTTTCCAACTTATTTTATCACTCTTGAAGGTTCATACATACATCATATATGTAAATTAAAAGCAAATTAAAAACAAATAATGCTCTATATTTTAAATATAACTAATTCTGTCAGAATCCAATGCTAGAAATTCACAAATAAGTACCCTTGCCCCTAGGGTATTTTCGCGTTTAATAGGTTAAGGGGGGATGGGCTGGTTTTCTGGGCCACTTTCTCCCTCATGTTTAGCCCCATTAGTTTCCAGATGTTAAGATGTTTGCCCCATTAGTTAGTCAATTTTAAGACCTTTTGCCCCATTTCGTCAACATTTAGACCTTTCGTGCTATTTAGGTGTAAATTTTTTCCTTGGCGAATGATAGTGAGCCTGTAATGTTGGAAGAACCGGCCTTTGGCCGGGAGATTTTTCTACCGAAAAATGTACAAATTAATCTAGAAGGGGGAGTTAATGGATGTTTTTTTTAATTTGATGGAAGTCTAGGGAGGAAACTAGAAAAATAATGAATACATGCAAAAATCGCCTAAAAAGTTAACCATCCCCCTTTAAGGCACCTATTGTTATTCCCTAACCATGTAGTCCAGCAGTTTTAAGAGTAAAACAACATCTATCTTTTATAAAAAATACCAACTTGAGATAGATATACTGATATTTAAGGAAACCCAAATAGAGTGTTTGTTGACTTGATCATTTGAGGATACATGTACTGCTGATCACAGTAGCCTATACATACAATCTCGCTAATAATTGATGTCTCGGCACCAAGTATGTTTTGATCAATAATTGGTATCAGCAATATCTAAGCTGCATTTCTTCATATTGAGTGAAATATACAAACATGTTCCTTCACTTACACACCCTATTCAACATCTGACAGACATTAATACAGCACAGGGCAAGCCAAACGTAATGACAGCTGAGACATGACTTATTAGCGCGACCATACATAAATAAATGTATGACTAAAATTATAAAAAAAAGTTGAATATTCCAACCTCTCTGGCCTGGTGTTGTATGCCGGCGCCACAGGAAGCATTGCAAGCCGTCCAGGGTCCCCATGGTCCCAGGCGGCAGTCTGAGGGGCACTCCTCCATACACGGCTCCTCCTCCATACCAAAGTGCCCACACGAACTGTTAACAAACAAACCAAATACTGATCACAGCTGTTATTATGTTTCCTTCAACTGTACACACACAAACATTATTATGATTAAGGATATCAAAATCGGTGAATATATTTACCTGGGGTGCGCTAGAATACCATCGTCTCGCGTGCAGAGTAGCGCCCTGAACCTCTTCCCCACCCCACACTTCTTCCTCATGGCGGCATCTTTCTCCCTCTCCCCAGTCAGCGGTGTGTTGGTGTCGTCCTCAGGGTCACTCTCCTCGCCCCCCTCCACCAGGCAGGAGGACCACGTACCAGCCAGGGTGGTGTAGAAGTTGTGGCAGGGACATTCATCACTCTCCCGCAACGTTAGGTTCACACACCGTACGTTATTCTCACCCCCGTCTGAATGGATATACGTAATTCATGCATTATTATGTATTTTCCACCAACAAACTTCACCTCCAAACTCAATTAATGAAATCAACAAATACATGTGGCACTCCAAGGACTAAATAATGTCTTGATGGCTCATTATAAGATATCGAGACTTGCATTATGCAATATATTCAATAATTATTCATATACGTTAAAATATACCCATCGTTTAATAACCTTTGAATTTCTATAATATAAAGCTGAATCATATGTTTTTATTGCAATACTTACGTGTGACTAACTTGATGCAAAATATTAGCGAATGCAATATTCTAATTCTAATGTATTCAAAGTATACAGTAGCTCATACGAATTAGTAGACAACCTTTTATGTAATGAACAGACAATTATAGTTGAGTTTAAAATGATTTGTTCTATGTAATAGTTCATTAACGAATGCATGACATATTACCCTCATAAGGTAAGGGGAGGCAGACCATTGTTCTGGACCCCCTTCTCCCTCATGTTTAACCCCACTAGTTTTGAGAATATAAGACGGTCGGCCCATTAGTTTGTTGATTTGAATACCTTTCGCCCCATTTCGCTGTCAATTTTAAGACCTTTCGTGCCATTTAGGTATCGATTATTTCCTGGCGAGCGATAGCGAGCCTGCAATTTTAATAGAAACCGGCCTTTGGCCGAGAAAATTTTCTACCGAAAAATTTACAAATTTATCTTGAAGGAGGGTCTAGGAGGTGTTTTTAAAAGTTTGATGGAGGTCTAGGGAGGAAACTAAAAATATATATGAATAAATTAATTAATAGACCAAACAAACGGCCAGCCTCCCCTTAAACACCCCGTTTGTTCATATATAATTCCCTTCATAAAATAACACAATAATAACGAATTCCTGTGGACAACTGCACATACCGAGCAGCTGTATATAATTTCCTTACTATTGTCCCTTCATATAATAACACAATGGTAAAGAATTCCTGTGGGTAACTAACTGTACAGTCGCGCTAATAAGTGATGTCTCGGCACCAAGTATGTTTTGATCAATAATTGGTATCATCAATATCTAAGCTTCATTTCTTCATATGGAGTGAAATATACAAACATGTTCCTACACTTAACCACCCTATTCAACATCTGACAGACATTAATACAGGACAGAGCAAGCCAATTACGTAATTACAGCTGGAACATGACTTATTAGCGTGACCGTACATACCCAGCAGGATTCGTGTTCTCTCAGTGCGTCCACAAGGCGGGTGTCTGGGGCAGGGTGTCCAGGGCCCCCAGCCGGTGGTGACACAGGCTTCGCTACAGTGAACGCGGCACTCCTCACTGCTCTCTGGCACCATGTTCTCCCCCAGCAGGCAGTGGGTCGGCTCCACCACTTCGCCCACCCCGTCCACACATTCCACATCTTGAGGTAAACAAGGAGAGGTTTAGGACACGTTTTAAGGGAGGTCACCTGCTTTTTTTTTATCGCTCCTTTTCTCTCTTTCCCTGGCTTGTATCCATTCGGCCCCATTCAGCCAATTGTTTTACGACGTTTATCCCCATCCAGGTGTCGATTTTTTCCTGGTGAGCGATAGCGAGCCAGCAATATATGAAGAAATCCGGCTTCGCCGGAGACATTTTTCTATCGAAAAATGTACAAACTTAGCCTGCTGTCAACAAAATTTGTTTAGATATGCTGGCTCGCTACCGCTCGCCAGGTAAAAATCGACACCTGGATGGGGATAAACGTATTAAAACAGTAGGCTGAATGGGGCCAAATGGATCCAAGCCAAAGAGAGAGTTAGAGAAAGAGAAAACAAGCGAGGTGGGCCCCCTTAACAGTCTATTCAGGCAGTGGGTCGGCTCCACCACTTCACCCACAGCATCCACGCATTCCACATCTTGAGGTAAACAAGGCGATATAAATAAACCCCCTTGATAATTATGACAGCACCATGGCGTAATTGTGATATTCTGGTTCCCAACAGACGATTTTCTTTAGTATATAATCAAGCTCTAGGGCTCTAGGGGGTAAATACGATCTCAATAAACCCTTTGGATAACAAAGGTCCTTCTTAAACTGTATAAAATCGTCAAATTTTAGCCAGACTCAAAGGTAACAATACGTCATCGTGCTGAAGGGGTTAAGGGGACATGGGCCGGTTTTCTGGTCCACTTTCTCCCTCATGTTTAGCCCCATTAGTTTTCAGATGTTAAGATATTTGCCCCATTAGTTAGTCGATTTTAAGACCTTTCACCCCATTTCTACGTCAATAATTAGACCTTTCGTGCTATTTAGGTGTCGATTTTTTCTCTGGCGAACGATAGTGAGCCTGTAGTGTTGGAAGAACCGGCCTTTGACCGGGAAATTTTTCTACCGAAAAATTTACAAATTAATCTAGAAGGGGGATCTAATGGATATTTTTTTTAATTTAATGGAAGTCTAGGGAGGAAACTAGAAAAATAATGAATACATGCAAAAATTGCCCAAAAAGTGAAGCATCCCCCCATAATGCTGTATCCAGTGCCAAATATACCTTCGTTGGGGAGCTGAGGCCAGTGTTGGTCGGGAGAGATAACATTGAAGTATTATTATTGAAATTCTGGTTAGGTTCGTTCCACTCACTAAAACAATACGCTTTCCATAATGCAGTTGGGTCGAGTACATGATTAGATTGATATCCAAAACTCGAAAAAGGATATTAATCGTGATCGTGTATTCAACCTTTAACTGTGTTGGTGGTGTAATGGTTTAGATGCTTATGTTCTGAGTGTGGTGTGCTGAGTTCAAATACCGGAAGGAGCATATGCTTTCATTAGTTTATTCAAGTACATTGGGGTTTGTAATGGAGAATTAATGTTAAGAACAGGGTATTCCTGTATAAATGTTGATGATGAGGACCTCAGAGTACTTGCAAAGAAGAAACCTGGATTTAAATGGCATTGCACTGTTTGCGATACCACCCCCCTGGCTGCTAAGGACGCAGCAATTAGTCAGCAGACCTTGGATGACCTGACGGCTGCCCTAGTTGGTGAAGTGAAGACTGCCATTGTAAACGAAGTGAAGGGTGCCCTTGCTGCGGTGGCCGTGGAGATAGAGAGTATTGGTAACAGAATGGACCTTGAGAGTGAAGATGCTGCCCCCGACATTCCCTTGTTTGCCAAGATAGTTCTGCAAACATTTGAAGAGACCAAAAAGGAGCCGACCAAACGCACCACTGAGGTGGTAGATGGTGGAAAGAAAAAACTGTCTGGGACCATCAGGTCCTGGTAGCGAAGCCAAAAGACCGATCCTCTGAGCCAGTAAGACCACCAGATACAAAGGCAATCGAGACTGCTTTGGATTCAGTTCCGGTTAACAAGTTAACTAGAACTGATTCAGGTGTACTGGTGGTACGACTTCCATCCAAGAAAGCCAAAGAAGACGCAGGAAGGGCCATCAATCAGTGTTTGGGGGTGGACAGTGCCTTCAGTGTCCGAACCAAAGAAGATGCTGCCAAAAATGACTCTGGTAGGCATTGCTAATGACACTGAGGATAATGAGATCATTCCCAGCGTCCTCAACAAGAACCCAAGAATAAAGTCCCTGGTCGACGATGGCTTAGCTATGAATTTGCTATTCACCAAGCAAAAGAGTGATGCACACACAAAGACTGCGGTAGTAAAAATGTCACCTGAAATACGCTCTTCCATTGTGGATGATGGCAATTCTGTGTATGTTGGACTTGTGAGATGTCGTGCATACGATCGCTTCTGGGTAACACAATGTTACCATTGCCAGGGCTTTGGCCATACCAGTGACAGGTTTTATCGGAAAAATGAAGATCCAAAATGCAACTTCTGTGTCGGTACTCATAACTCAAAAGACTGCACCAACAAGACTTCCCCCAAATGTATAAATTGTATGAGCTCCACATCAGTTACGGAGCCGCCAAAGCATTTCGCCTCAAGTAGAAATTGTCCTCTAATGACAGCTCAGAGAAATAAAGTTATTGAAAACACCAATTTTGTAGGTTCAAAAAACTGAAAAATGCACACGGGAGCCGGTTGAAACTGGGTCTGTTGAATGTTCGTTCTTTGCGTAACAAAATGGATCATATTTGCGAGATCTTGGATGAACGTAACCTTGATGTATTATGTCTCACTGAGACCTGGTTGTTCGAGTCAGATCTGAATATTATCCAGGCGGCATTGCCTAAAACCCATTCCATAATATATGTTCCTAGGCCTAGGGGAGATCATCCGGGTGGTAGAGTGGCAGTTGTCTACTCCATATCTCTAGTGAATATCTTGCAAATAAGCCATAACCCAGCCCCTCTTTATTATGAACTGTTGGAAGTGGAAATAAAACTCCAACAAATTCTAAGAATGGCAGTTGTCTATAGGCCTGGCCATCGTGGCACAGATAGGGGTTTTATGGAAGAGTTTGGGCAGTTTCTCGATGAATTTTCTGCTAAAACCGGAAGACTTTTGATTTGTGGAGATTTTAATTACTGGGTTGACAGCCCTCATCTGAAGCCATTCTCTCCTGAGTTCCTTGAGTTGACTGATCAGAACAATTTTGTAAACCATGTGTCCCACCCAACTCATATCTTAGGACACACCCTTGACTTGGTTCTCTCTCCTGTGGGTTGTGGTGGTGTTCTGGATGTTGATGTTGAGAATGCTGACCCTAACACCTCTGATCATGCTTTGATTACTTTCAGCTTTGATTTCCCTAAGCCACTCACACATGAAAAAGTAATCAGATTTAGAAATTATAAAAATACAGACCAAAATTTGGCTAGCAGTGAAGTAAAACAGTACTTGGGAAGTATTGATACTTCCAACCTTACTTCAGATGAGCTGGTGGAGGTACATAGAAATGCACTTAAATTAGTGTTCGATCATCACTGTCCAGAAGTAGAGAAGAAAATCATAGTACGAGATGATTCACCCTGGTATAGCACTCGAGTTAAATTTCTTAGAAGAGCGCGTAGAAGAGCTGAACGTGAATGGCGGAAAAATAAAACAGACTCTACATGGTTGCAATATCTGTCAGCCAGAAGAGCCGTGGTCCACACAATCAAAGATGAAAAGAAAGTGTATTATCAGGGAAAAGTTGACTCATGTGGTAACGACCAGAGGAGGTTGGCTTCAATTGTAAACAGTTTACTTGGAAAAACAAGAGTCAGCTTAAAACCTTCTGTACCCGATGCCGAGTTGGCTGCCAACTTTGTGTCATTTTTTGCTGGCAAGATAACTCGCATAAGACAGGAACTGGATGATGCTTCTGTTGGTGAAGAACTTTCAGTTGTACTCCAACCTTGACACATTCCTAATAATGTCCTCTCATCCTTTCACTCAGTAGAGGTGGACATGATCTCGTCCTACATAAGAAACCTCAATAAAACATTTTGCCCGTTGGATCCCATAAATGTTTCCAAGCTACCAAGAGTCTATGATCACACAGTTGAGTTTATTTCCAAAATAATTAATAAGTGCTTCTCTGCAGGTAACTTCCCACATTCTGAAAAGCATGCACTACTCCGAGCTAGTCTAAAGAAACCTGGACTTGATATTGAGAACATGTTGAACTATCGTCCTGTCTCCAACCTGTCCTTCATATCAAAGATATTAGAGCGTGCAATACTTGACCAATTACAACCACTACTTCAGCAGAATGAAACTATCCCAATTTTTCAGTCTGCTTACCGACAGCATCATTCAACTGAAACAGCACTGATTAGAGTACATAATGATCTAGTTAAGAACATTTGCAATGGTGTGGCTTCACTATTGGTCTTGCTTGATCTCTCTGCGGCCTTTGACACAGTGGATCACGAGTTGTTATTGAGTGATCTTTATGATTGTGGTGTGCGTGACTCCGCTCTCTTGCTTCTTGGGTCGTACTTGTCAGGTAGATCCCAGAGTGTGATGGTAAATCAAATGGTCTCGGACTCGACACCCCTGCAGTATGGTGTTCCGCAGGGATCAGTTTTAGGTCCTATCCTATTTATAATTTATATCAGCAGTTTGTCTCTTCTGCTTCGTGCACATAATGTCACCTTTCACTTTTATGCAGATGACACCCAGATTTATGTGAGAATCACAAATATAGTTGATATACGGAGTAAGATGGAATTGTTGATGTCTGATATCAAGAAGTGGATGAGAGCGAGAAAACTTAAACTAAATGATGGTAAAACTGATATTCTCATCATCCGAGGAAATAGAAGAGCTGATGATATAGTAGGTGCCCTCTCCATCAATGTGGGTGGATCTCAGCTGCGACAGGCCAACTTTGTTCGAAATCTGGGTGTATATGTGAACTCCCGATTAGATTTCAAAGAGCATGTAAACCAGATAGTTAAAAGTTGTTACTTGCACATCAGAAATCTCTATTTGGTGAAGCCGTTTATAACCAGACGTTGCCTCCTGACGTTGGTTCACTCATTGGTCTTCTCTCGTGTTGATTATTGCAATGCCCTGTTGGTGGGTCTTCCAAATTATATTTTAATGAAAGTTCAGTCTGTTCTTAACAGGGCCGCAAGACTCATTTTTGGTGTTCCACCTAGAACTCCTACTACATCTCTTCACATGGAACTGCACTGGCTGCCAGTAAGAGCAAGAATAGAATTTAAGTTGTGTTTATAGACTTTTAAGGTTCTCAAATTTGGTGAGCCTAGGTACCTTGCAGAGCTGCTCAGGCGCCCACCGGCACACCATGGTGTAGTTGTGCGTCATGACAATGACCCTTTTCGTCTTGATGAACCAAGGGCTTTCCAGCAGTCTTCTTTCTTTGAGAGGTCATTCTCCTACATGGCTCCGAGGTTGTATAACAGGTTGCCACTGTCCATGAGACAACTGAGTTCTGTTGAATGCTTCAAGAGACAACTTAAGACTTTTCTCTTTGAGAGAAGCTATGATCTTGAGAGAGGTGTCATGACAGATGGCTATAGAGTTTAGGCTATTTTGCCACAACTAGTGATTGTTAAATGTGTGTTATATAATTATAAGCTTTCTTTTGATGCATTGATTTTGTTCTTTTTTCTTTCTCTTTCCGAGCGCTAGTGAATTCTTCGGAAAAATTGACGCTTATGAGAAATAAGTAACATGCTTATTATTATTATTAAAATTGTTATTCTCCTATCTTTTCAAGTTAGAGCCTCTAATTCTATGTCTTCTTTTATAAAACTACTGAAACTCCATTTTTTAAATAGTCAGTTTAATCAGTAAGTTTATATATCTGTTACCGCATTTTTACTCAATTAACTTTTGACAACATATAAGTGTATAACTATGTTTTATTATAACACTATTGTATATAAGCAATATTTGTATTTTTAAGTTGTAAAGAATAATCATTGTTTATATGAAAATACATTTCTGAATCTGATTCTGATTCTATGATACTTACGCCTGACCCTATAGCCAATGCCACACTCCACATCGTCCGCCAGAGTGCACCTTGACCATGGCCCCGATCGCCAGTGGTGGGTGGTGCAGGTGACGGGGGCGTGGGTACAACCTCTCTCCTCCGCCAGACCAGGGCACTCTGAACCACCATCCTTAGCCTCCACCAACACCCGCCGCCACCGACGCTGTACTGACGATACCAGCACTCCGTCTGGGGAACACACACAATAACACATTTTGGAATGTAAGTTAAAGTATATAATTAAATGATAAATAAATACCGAATACTATGGGTTTTGCTACAAATCATTTGTCACAAAATTAGCTGTTATACTGCGTAAATGGCTTTTATGATATTTATGCAGTGATCTATAATATTCAGTACATTTACTGTTTACTGATTGCATACAGGATATTCTGTAGAATGTATGGAGGGGATATATTTTCAAAGAATACACATATGCTTAAGAGGGGTCACCTGCTTTGGTTTCTTTTTCTCTCCTTTTCTTTTTCTCTTGCTAGTATCCATACGGCCCCATCCAGCCAACTGTTTTAAGACGTTTATCCCCATCCAGGTGTTGATTTCTTCCTGGCGAGCGATAGCGAGCCAGCATTGTATGGAGACATCCGGCTTCGCCGGAGTTTTTTTTTATCGAAAAATGTACAACTTTAGCTTGCTGTCAAAACAAAAATACATATATGCTGGCTTGCTACCGCTCGCCAGGAAAATATTGACACCTGGATTGCGGCAAGTCTTAAACCAGTAGGCCGAATGGGTACAAGCCAAAGAGAGAGGGAGAGAAAGAGAAAATAAAACGAGGTGGGTTCCCTTAAATATTAGTAGACTAACCAATGGGGCAAGGATCAGGAGCCAGGCATGGGGACCAATCACTCCAAGAGGTGACGGTACAGGCGGTCCCACAAGACACCTCACATGCCCTCTCCAGCTCTGGACGACTCATACCGCTGCATCTACAACACCATAACAACATTTGGTTAGGTTAGAGTAGGTCAAGATTACTTATTTAGTTAGGGAAAATTAGGTTTGTCTTGATTAGGTTAAGTTAGGTTAGATTAGATTAGGTCTGTTAGGTTAGGTCTGGTTATGTTAGATTAGGTTTGGTTAAGTTAGGTTAGGTTAGCTCTGGTAAAGTTAGTTTAGGTCTGGTTAAGTAAGGTTAGATTAGTTTAGGTCTGGTTAAGTTAGGTTAGGTCTGGTTAAGTTAGGTTATGTCTGGTTAAGTTAGGTTATGTCTGGTTAAGTTAGGTTAGATTAGATTAGGTCTGGTTAAGATAGGTTAGGCCTGGTTAAGTTAGGTTAGGTTTGGTTAAGTTAGGTTAGGTATTGTTAAATTAGGTTTGGCCTGAATAGGTTAGGTTAGATTAGATTAGGTCTGGTTAAGTTAGGTTAGGTTAGATCTGATTAGGTTAGGTTAGATTAGAATAGGTCTGGTTAAGTTAGGTTAGATTAAGTTTGGTCTGGCGTTAGGGTAGGAAAAGTTTGATTTGTTTGAATTGGCCAAGTAATACTGGGGGTTTATTCAATACCCATTTTACCTATTTTGTTTTTGTTTTCCCCTCTCTTCTTATGTTTTGTTAGGGGGGGGGGGGCCCGACTCAAAACAGAGCCAGAATAGGGACAACGCAACAGAAAACAATGAACACACAAAAACAAAACAATGTGGGTTTATGAACATCATAAATGTATATAGATAAAGTCTTTAAAACAAATGCAACAGTTATATTCCTAATACAGCTATAAGTATATAACTCTTGTTACTGTTAAAGGTGGTCACAGGCTTATTTTTGTATCTTTCTCTCCTTTTCTCTCTTTCTCTGGCTTGTATCCATTCGGTCCCATTTAGCCAACTATTTTAAGACGTTTATCCACATCCCGGTGTCGATTTGTATTGTATGGAGAAATCTGGCTTTGCCGGAGACATTTTTCTATCGAAACATTTACAAATTTAGCTTGCTGTCTATACAAAAATATATACAGGTATATATGCTTGCTCGCTACTGCTTGCCAGGAAAATATTGACACCTGGATGGGGGTAAACGTCTTAAAACAGTAGGCTGAATGGGGCCGAATGGATACAAGCCAGATAAGAAAGAAAAGTAGACAAAAAAGCCGGTGACATAAGTAGGAGTCTTGACTGACTTGTAGGGGAGGGAGTTGTTGTGGTGGTCAAGACATAGACTACGGAACACACAAACATTACAAGGGCTACTTTCTTACGGTGAGACAGGCCGTTTTCCTTGATCTTCTTCTCCCTCATGTTTAGCCCCACATCTTTTTGAGATTTTTAGACGTTCGGCCCATTACTTTGGCGATTTTAATATCTTTAGCTCCATTTCGTTGTCAATTTTAAGACCTATCGTGCCATTTAGGTGTCGATTTTTTCCTGGCGAGCGTTAGCAAGCCTGTAATCATAAGAAAAACCGGCATTCAGCCAGGACATTTTTCTATCGAAAAATGTAAACAAAATTAATGAGGAGGTGTCTAGGTTTTTTTGTTCCAAGTTTGAGGGAGGTCTAGCGAGGAAACTAAAAAATAACTGAATAAATACATAAATAGACCAAAAAAACAGCCCGTCTCCCCTTATTACATTCATCAGTACATAACTTCTGATTCTTTTAATCCTTTGATTACCGGTGACGTCTTTGATTACCGGTGACGTCTTTGATTACCGGTGACGTCTTTGATTACCGGTGACGTCTTTGATTACCGGTGACGTCTTTGATTACTGGTGACGTCTTTGATTACCGGTGGATTACCGGTGACGTCTTTGATTACCGGTAACGTCTTTGATTACCGGTGACGTCTTTGATTACCGGTGACGTCTTTGATTACCGGTGACGTCTTTGATTACCGGTGACGTCTTTGATTACCGGTGACGTCTTTGATTAGCGGTGACGTCTTTGATAACCGGTGACGTCTTTGATTACCGGTGACGTCTTTGATAACCGGTGACGTCTTTGATTACCGGTGACGTCTTTTTCTATATGAATTAAACTAACCTACAATTAGACGATTTGTTTACGCTTATGAAGGCTAAAATGATTAATTTGAAATATACTGTGTAGCCTTTTATTGGGTAGACGTACTTTCTAAACCGAATAATATCGTCTAATAGAAGCTAAAATGTAATGAAAAGGACGTCACCGGTACTATAGGTAGCGCCAATGAATAATAATAATAATAATAATAATAATAATAATAATGAACTTGACAATAATCATGACCCTTTAACTCCTCATAACCCAAAAGGGCCTAGAACAAACTGGCTGTAAATATCCACATCTATTACCTGGTGGTCTCTTCCCAAATGATAGAAATGTCAGCTCGATTACTTCCATTCACTTTGATATATATGAGAAGTTAAGGGGAGGAAGGCCATTGTTATGGACCCCATTCTCCCTAATGCTTAGCCCCACTAGTTTTGAGATTATAAGACGTTCGGCCCATTAGTTTGGCGTTTTTAACACCTTTCGCCCCATTTCGTTGTCAATTTTAAGACCTTTCGTGCCATTTAGGTGTTGATTATTTCCTGACAAGCAATAGCGAGCCTGCAATTTTAAGAGGAACCTGCTTTCGGCCGGGACATTTTTCTACCGAAAATTGTACAATTGTTGTTTACATGAAGGGGATAGTTTTCTAAGCTTGATGGAGGTCTAGGGAGGAAACTAAAAATATATATTAATACATGAATTAATAGACCAAACAAACGGCCAGTCTCCCCTTAAGAGGTCAAGATTAGTGTCAAGTTCGATGGGCTACCTATAGAAGGGTTAAACATAAGTAGGAGCCTTAAAGGGACACTGGCCGTTTGTTTGGTCTATTAATTAATTTATTCGTATATTTTTTTAGTTTCCTCCCTAGACCTCCATCAAGCTTAGAAAAACACCCACTAGACCCCCCTGCAAAATAAATTTGTACATTTTTCGGTAGAAAAATATCCCGGCCGAAGGCCGGTTCCTCTTAAAATTGCAGGCTCGCTATCGCTCGCCAATAAATAATCGATACCTAAATGGCACGAAAGGTCTTAAAATTGACAACGAAATGGGGCAAAAGGTGTTAAAATCGCCAAACTAATGAGCCGAACGTCTTATAATCTCAAAACTAGTGGGTCTAAACATTAGGGAGAAGGGGGTCCAGAAAGCCGGGATATGTCCCCTTAATCCCTACTGTACCAGGGATGTCCTTTTCATCCTAATCTGGCAACTATTAGACGATTTTATTCAGCTTGGGAAGGACCTCTAGCAATGATAAGGCTTCAAACTATCTCAGCCAATGATAAGGCTTCAAACTATCTCAGCCAATCCCTTTAACCACCACAGATCCTTCATAAGCTGCATAATATCGTCTAAATATAGCTAGATCAAAATATTAACATACGCCCCTGGTACTCAAAGGGTTAACATACTTGTAGGTAGATAGGGATTTGTTGTTGTTGTGGTCCCGACAGTACAGCTCCCGTGTCTGGCGTCCGGGACCACACGCAGCTCGGGCAGGTAGGCTACACGCACCCCAGACCCCGGGTACCCAAGCTGCTCCACCACACGGCTCCACACGACACGTCTTCACCTCCGTTAGTTCGTCGGGAGGGGGACAGCTGGTGCTGCCTAGAGGAGATAGGCCTTATAAATGGTGACCGGTCAACTCAACCAGTAGACCATTTCAACCAGTAGCTCTCAACCAGTACCAAATCAACCCATACAGTTAGGTTAGATTAGGTTAGGTTAGTACTATATTTTGGCACTGGTTTGGTTTGTTTGGGTTAATTTGGCACTGGTTGAGAGCTACTGGTTGAAATGGTCTACTGGTTGAGATGACATGGAACTCTTATAGTTAGCTAAAATAGGACTTTAGAGGCTATCAACCCTTCTGGAGTATTAAGCAAGCACATTGTAAGTCTAGAACAGCGTCAAAACCGCACGACACGGCTTCACCTCCGTTAGCTCATCGGGAGGAGGACAACTGGTGCCGCCTAGAGGAGATAAGCCGTACAGTCCATGGGCCAGGGTAAACATTGGTACACTCGGATTCCATTGTGTTTAGCCCATTCTCAAATATTGGTAGGCTTCACCTATTTATATATATTTCCATAAATATAAATCGGTGAAGCAACAAATTATATTAATGAATCTCCAGAGATATACTTCCGTATATCTCTGGACACGAATCATGAATATAATTTGTTATACATCAACTACAAAACTATATTTATTATTTATTGAAAAGCAAGTTCTATTACAAAATCACTCCAGAAAATTATAATTGCATAAATAGAAATATGTGCGGTCCACGAATTATTTTGAGTGGGCTAGAGAATGCGGCAACCGAGTGTACCGTCAGAGAGGGATTTAAGTTACATTTATATTCTACAAGACATTTGTCTTACTGTTGTGGAAATGTTACTCCGATATGCTGAGATTGATCAATGAGTTCCCATTCACTATTAGCAGTTATTTACAGGTAATGCTGAATGTTTGGCTCTCTTGGATGAAACCGGTGCCTAAGGTTTTAAGATCTGGTCCATCGACATTTATAGATCCCAAGGCTTAAGAGCCTACACATGCACACGGATATTATGAACAAATATTTAAACCTGTTTTGTCTGCTAGTATGTGTTTTTATCAGCTGTTCTGATGATCACGCTGGTGTGATTTCACTCCCACTATCACGCCAAATACGAGAGCAATAGGGCCTAGGTTTCGTCTACTAGTCTACAATGGTATTCAAGAACAATATGTAACTAATCCTTAAAGGGGGCGGGTGGGGGTCGGGGTTCTGGGCCCCTTTCTGCTTCATGATTAGCCCTGTTAGGTTTGAAACTCGAAGAACTTTGCACCATCAGTCTAACTATTTTAAGACATTTCACCCTAAGTCTTTGCCAATTCTAAGACCAATAATTTTATTTAGGAGTCGATTTATTTCTGACGAGCGATAGCCAGCCTGCACTACTTACAAGTGGAACCGGCCTTACGCTGGGGTATTTCAGTTTTTACTAAAACAAGCACAAATTTATCTCGAAGGGGAGTCTTGGGGGTATTTCATAAGCTGGATGGAGGCTTAGAGGGGAAACTAAAACAAAATAATATTAATAATAATAATAATAAATATATAAATAAATACTAAATATCCCCTTAACCCTTCCAGCCCGGGTGTCATTTTAAAATTACACCAGAAAAGAAGGGCAGGGGCGACCGCAGCGCCACCAAGCCTCAAATACTACCGTTATCAGTTCCTACGTGGTCGCCATAGCGAGTAATACTAAAAAAATGAATTCCGAGACGTCCGATTCGGTGCAACCTCCCGCGCGCCCCACTGCTACCCCGCTCGCAACTTCGACGCCTGTTGCAACCGAGAAGAAAGCTCAACGAAAGAAAGTGAAGCGTTTGTTGAGTGATAGTGCAATACAGCGAGCACTTTTTGATGTTGAAGAGAGCAGTGGCGAAAGCTTGGTGGACAAAGAACAATTTATAAGTGCAAGCGAAGATGACGATTTCGTTGACCATCTTTGCTAGGTCAGCCTAGGCCTAGCCCTAACCCAAGACCTTCCCCTTTGCCTGCCCGTACGCCCTTGAAAGTGGGCAAATATTTTTATAAACAATCTCTGGTGAAAAGTGCAGCTAAAAAAGCACGCAGGGCAGCCGCAGAAAAGGCTAGGGGAGCTGAAGACAGTGATAGTGACGCCGACCCTGGTCTAGCAACCACCTGCAATTCCTTTGTCCCGACGCCTTGACCCGGGACGCCGCGTGGGTCACCCACAGCCCTCAGCTTCATCTCTCCTTCAGGATGAAGCCTTCAGGAAGGGCCTCTTCAAGTGGTATTACTAGTGTGCCACAGCCCTCAACACACCGCAGAGCATTATTTGATGCGGAGAAGCCCTCGGCTCGCCGCAAAAGGAGCCCAACTCCCAAGGCCGAGGCTCCCATTGTTCAACCTCCCGCAGCCTCCCGCGCCCCACGCCGCCGACGCCCGGTCACTTCTTCACCCGAATTGTCTCCTGAAGAGGATGCTGATGACCCCAATATTGCCCCAGATGACCTGACGTCGCCTGAGGAGGAAGAGGAACAGGAAGAGGAAGAGGAAGAGGAAGTCCCGACGAGACGAGTTACAGGGCGAGGTCGTGGACGTGGTCAGTCTGCCGACGCCGCTGCCCCTGGGCGTGGGCGTGGGCGTGGGCGTGGGCGTGGGTGTGCAGGGCGTCCGCGTGGCCAAGGGCGTCCAGGGCGTGTGCCTGCTGCACCTGCACGAGCATCAGCATCCGACCTGTTTGTGTGGACAGATGGGGCTGATTTTGAGCCAGATTGTCCTGCCTTTGACGAGGTACAGATGGGTTCCGGGGTGTCACCAACATTTCCCTGTGGCCCAGATGCTACCCCCAGTGAACTTTTCTGTGGCTTCTATGACAATGAAGTCATGGAATACCTCGTCGAGGAGACCAACAATCATCATGAGATCTGTGCCAACTTTCTTGGGAGGAAGACCAGTGCCAAGATGGTGGCATGGAGAGCTGTCACTTTGGCAGAACTATATGTGTTCTTGGCACTCACAATGCTGATGACACATATCAGGAAGCACGCTCTGGCAGACTACTGGATCACTGGCGACATCATAACGACTCCAGCATTTGGCAAGTACATGTCCAGGGACAGGTACTTCGACATCCTCTCCTATCTCCACCTGACAAACGACATGGCAGTCCACTTTCCCTTCCCGACTCATTATGGAAGATCAGGAAGCTGTATGACATGATATGTCATCGGTTCACCACCTACCTGATTCCTTTCCAGAAGATGTGCCTCGACGAGTCTCTGGTCCTGTTCCGTGGTAGGCTGCACTTCCGACAGTATATCCCGTCAAAGAGACACCGCTTCGGCATCAAGCTCTTCGTCCTCTGCGACTGTTTGACGGGGTATGTGCTGGACTTTGTGGTGTACAGCGGCAAGGGTTGAGAAATTGTGACTGAACCCCTAATTGATTTTGGTGGCGCTGTAGTGAAGAAGATGATGGAGAGGCACTTCAATAAAAACCACATCCTCTACACAGATAATTACTACACGTCGCCTCTCCTGACCAAGTACCTCCATGACCGCAAGACCGGAACTGTCGGCACAGTCAAGGCCAAGAGGAAGGGCATGCCAGGCTACCCAACCAAGACGAAGAACACGAACATCTTCCACAAGAAGAGTGGCCCCATCCTCTCCATCCACTGGCATGACCAGTGGAAGGTCAACCTCCTCAGCACATGCCACAAGGCCGAGATGGTCGCCACAGGGAAGGTGGACCGAAGAACCAAGAACCCCGTCCAGAAACCAGCTGCTGTCCTGGATTACAACCTCAACATGCGCCTCGTTGACAAGTCCGACATGCAGATGGGCTTCATCGACTGCCTGCGAACATCTTGCAGGTGGTACAAGAAGTTTATCCTGCATACGGTAGATATGTCGGTCCTCAATGCCTACAACATCTACCGTCTGAGGACTCCAGGAGCCAAGAAGTACAAGTCCCTGCGGAAGTTCCACAAACAGGTCATACTTGAGCTCCTGGCTAAACATGCGGGTACACCAGGGAGGCCACTACAAGGACCAGGCCAGCTGGACAGAACGGGGTTTGCTGACTTTTTCAGGAAGCACCAGCTCAACGCCCTTCCTTTCGAAGCACCAGGTAGTAAAGTTAGGAGTCAGAAGAGGTGCCATGTGTGCAGCCACACAACAAGAAGACCCTGCAAAGCCACAAAAACCACTTGGGAATGCCTCAAGTGTGAAGTTGGACTGTGTGCTGGCACCTGCTTCAACGACTTCCACACTCTAATAAACTTTTGAAGTGGAAGTGACAACAGTGAAAGTGACACTCAAATGTAGGCTAAGAATAATAATATAACTAAGTATAAGTGAAAAGGACACATATAAGTAATAATAAGTGTCTTCAATAACAATATGAACAAGTGAAAGTGACACTAAAATATATATTTCTAACAATAAATAAGTGAAAATGACACTATCAATAAGCCTGGTCCAGTGAAAGTGACAGTATAATAATAATAAAACTAAGTATAAGTGAAAGAGACACACACAAGTAATAATAAGTGCCTTCATAACAATATGAACAAGTGAAAGTGACACTATATATATTATTAGCTTACCTAACAATACATAAAAGGGAAAATGACACTATCAATTATCAAAGTCCAGTGAAAGTGACACTATAATCATAATAATAATAATAAAACTAAGTAATAAGTGACAGAGACACAAATAACTTCATGTAAATAACTTTATTGAGTGAAAATAACATAATAACTATAATAAATTACATAATAAACAATAAAACACTATCAAATCGCTTCCCGGCATAATTGCGGGTGGAGCGACGAGTGCAACTGGGCGTCGTAGCCGGGGCCGCGGTTGAGTGTTCGGACGCGCCGAGGTAAATATGCGGCAAAAGTTACCTCCACTTCCATCACCATCACTCCGGAACCAGTTGAGCTAGAGAGCTCTACTCAACGCCATTCTACGCGGCAAGGTAAGGCGCCCATTTCTATATATGTTTGATTACTGTAGGTAATATATTAAGCGAGATTAGCCTTAGTTTACTTTTGTTGATATTCGGCCAGATCGCCCGGATACGAGCTCCGTCCTTTGGAGAGCCAGCCCGGGCCAGGAGGGTTAACGTTCAGATGACGTAAATATACGTGGTCATAAGCTTAGGTAGATGGCACACACATATATGCACTCGCAATTCTGCCTGTCTCTTTTATATACACTGATAGTGATGATAAACAGACAATAGATGTACCATTACAAATCCTTATAGAAGTCTTCCCGGGTGAACACGCTTTTACCTGCGAGTGGATGTAAGAATTATTACGATGTGTTTGATATCATAATATGGAACAATGATGGGTCTGTTTCACATTATACAAAATGTTTCCTCTCTGATACCACCGGAGACGTTTTTCTTCCGACAAAATGTGCAAACTTAGAATGAAAGGTGTTCTATAACTTAATAGGGAGTCTAGGGAGATGCGTTTCTATTTAAAGGTGACCTGGGTGTGGTTTTTTTTAGTTAAAAGGCGGTTTGGGTGTGTTTAAGAGGTTGAAGAGGGTCTGGGTGTGTATACTTAGCTTGATAGAAATCTAGATTTGTTTCTGTTGCTTGGAGGGGGTCTAGGAAGGTGTTTTTTTTAGCTTGAAATGGATCTGGGGAGGCGTTTCATAGCTTGAAGATGGTCTTTACATTAGGCTACCATAGCACAGTTGGAACGTATGTACATGCTCATATTAATATCCAGGATTCGAAACTGCATATTAAATCGTAGGCTTGTGCATAATTATTTAACTGTCTTGATAGCGTAATGCATAACTGCGCGGAATTTCGGTGTGAGTGTCCTAGGTTCGAGTCCTTGGAGTGCCACATGTATTTGTTGATTTCATTAATTGAGTTTAGAAGTAAAGTTGGTTGGTGAAAAAATAAAACAAAATATATAATAATACCTAGGCCTGGTGGACCAACGATGCTGGTGTTCCTCTGAGTGTACCCGATGTGCAGCTGGTCGGCACAGGGTCTGGTACAGGGGGACCACTGGGACCAGGATCCCAGGACACAGTCGAAGGAACACGGGACATGACACTCCTGTTGCCGGGACGCGGACCCCAACTCCTCCTCACACTCCTCAGCTGGGGCGGGCGACTGGGGGGAATAATAATAATAATAATAATAATAACAAAAATAAATAAATACTATTATTACTGCTACTATTACTGCTACTATTACTACTACTACTACTACTACTACTACAACTAATAATAATAATAATAATAACATTAATAATAATAATAATAATAATAATAATAATAATAATAATAATAATCATAACAATAATAATAATATTAATTGAAAGGAATTTTTTTACCAGCGAAGCAACGAACATAATTTTTATTTTCATTGTAGTGGATCCATGATTATGATGTTCGCTGCCTCGCTGGTAATTATTTTCCTACTCAAACTATGGTTCTCGAGGAACACACCTATATGTAATAATAAATAATACTACTACTACTACTATTACTACTACTACTACTACTACTACTACTATTACTACTACTAGTACTACTAATATAATAATAATAATAATAATAATAATAATAATAATAATAATAATAAAAATAATAATAAAACCTTTATTCCATGAAAACACATGGGTATTCTTATATAAAACAAGTAAAATTATAGCAAATATGTAAATAAGTTTAATGTTGAGACAATTAGTCCACGAGAAAAGACAAGTGCAATAACGTCATGTCAAGTATAAAGGTTGAAGGGGGGGGGGGGGGGGGATCTGGGGAGGCCTTTTTTTAGTTTGATGGGGGTCTGGGGAGCTCCTTTTTAGCTTGAAGGGGTTTGGGGAGGTCCATTTTAGTTTGAAGGGGGCTCTGGGGAGGTCCTTTTTAGCTTGAAGGGGGGACTGGGGAGGACGTGCCTTTTAGTCTGGGGGGGTCCTTTTTAGCTTTTTAGGTCTTGGGAGGACATTTCTAGTGTTACGACCGGCACTACGAAATAAACAAGGGCACTTAATAATGGACTAGATGATAGGCTATATCTGCAACAACGGTACGCTAATTCCAAACCCTCGAACTATTACGCCGGTGAACAAAACACTTAAACCCTCCAGAGTTAATCTACTGGATAACGGGGTATCAATTAACTGGGTTTTAGTGCACTTCTACAAAGGCTTTCCGGTGACGCAAAGCCTACTCACAACAGGAGTACTTTACGTTAATTAAATGCTCTTAAGTAATAACAATGCTTGAATAAACTATAACAAAATTTAATAAAGGAGTATATGCTTACGTTAACTTTAGTGTGAGTCTGTACTCAACACTAAACTCTTCAATGCTCTATGAAAACACTGGAAATCTAGTCCTACAGCAAACAGATAAATAATCTTCTGAAAACGTCTGATGCTCTAAGATGCTCGTCAATATAGAACAGAAATAATGCAGGGGCAGGACACCAAAGCGTGTATCTTAAATACACCAATAAGTAGGATACATATATATAACAAGGGAGTGCAACAACTCTGTGACAGCACTAATAATAGCCGCTCAAAACAGTACTTCTTTAGCCAACGTAACAGCCAAACTGGGTTGTGCACTATGCATCAACCTAGGCTAAAATAAGGCGTGAATAATTCCTAAAGCATACACAATTAAAGTTAATAAACACTATGCTGTCTTTCTCACTAATAAAGTCTAGCAGTGGCATAAAAGGTACCAGGAAACTAGGCATAGCGCAAGCATGCTCGTAGCCTACTGTCTCCCCTTGAACAGATTTCCCTTATGTTACGTTAAGTGACTTGGAGGCTCTCTTGGTAAGTTCAGATCTCAAGTATCTGGTCTTACCCTGGCACTCCACAAAGGTCAACAAAATGAGGTAGCAAGCATATAAGTGAGAGTAGGCAAAAGCCCTTCACTTGTATACTGCTACACTCGCAAAGGAAAACTATGCACAAGGGTTACAGGCTACCTAGCTTCGTCGAAGTCGTACAGGCTCTGACTTGCCACATACATAACTCAGACAACGACCAAAGATACCCTCCACTGTCTAGCATTAAATAGTAGGAAAGAACAACTCAATAATTAGAAGCACCCCAATACTATGCTACCATGTGACTATGACTCAAATAATCCCTAAAGCTAGTGCAAAACATGTATGTGAGAACTGGTGCTGGTAATACGACTGGCCGACTATGGAAGTCGTATGCGAGAACCAGAAGGGATAAATAAATGAATAAAGATGAGAAATATTGGAAAAGAAGTTCAGAGAGAGAAACAGTAGTACAGGGGGTTAGATTGGGGACAGATTGCAAGGGACATGTAGGACCAAGCACGCTATGCCAAGCTCTGAAGGAGACACGCGGGTAGGAGCCCGCACCACCTTACTAGGACAGCGGTCTCCAATCACAGATGACTACGTCATGAAGAGCAGGCGTCATATGACGCGCCAGGCCCGCCGGCCAATCAAGAGCGTGGGAACCTCCGCCCGAGCGAGGGAGGCACACGTACATACACATGCACATAATACCACCTTGCTGCTCGCTCTCTTTCTCCTTACAACTTCACACAACATATCTTATACTCTATCAATGATATAAAATACTTCCAAGTGTCACAGACAAGAATAAAGACCACCACTGATCTGTCTGTGACAACATGAACACTAAGAAAGAAAGAACATCGTTCTACGATTATTATAGCCCATTTCACTGCCCTGGCGAGTGCTAGCGAGTTACGAGTACATTCTGGCAAGCTGGCCAGCGTAACACTAGCTAGAAGCGGGGTCTAGGGAAGACATTTTTAGTTTCAAGGGGGATTTGGGAAGGCCACCTTTAGCTTAAAAGGGGATCTGGGGAGGCTATGTTTAGCATGAAGGGGGATCTGCGAGGCCACTTTTAACTTGAATGAGGGTGTAGAAAGTCTTTATTTGATTATAGAGGGGTGGGGGAGGCAGTTTTTACTTTACAGGGGGGTCTGAAAAGGTCATTTCTAGCTTAAAGGGGGTCTAAAGAGACCATTTATAGCTTGAAAAAGTGTCTGGGAGGTGAGGTGTAGCTTATATTGGGTCTGGGGAGGTAATTTTAAGCTTGAATGGGGGTCTGGGGAAGCCATTTGTGTTAGCAGCTGGCTGGCTTCAGCTGGCTCCCACAAACACTTCCTCCTGCTATCTACTTCACTACACTAAACAAGCACACAACACTTCTTTCTGTTACACAAAAACAGTATTCGTCTCTACCAGCTGAGTCTGACTCGATAGTTTGTTCGTCTGCTGTAGGCAGCAGCCTACACCTTCTCCATGTAAGTGAGATGGTTCGAAACCTGTTATTTGCTGGAAGCCATACTTAAACTGAATAACATCGTCTATTATTAGCCACTCTGACATGAAAAGGACAAAACTGGTTCTGAAGGGGTTACTAGAGTGTAGAGGTACTGACCCCAGCACTGTCGAGGCAGGTAGCATTCCGCAGCTGTTGACCGGGTCCACAAAGGTGATCAGTGTTGGTGAGGATACACCTGGACCAGTCACCCACCAACCACTGGTGACACTGAGACTCGTGACACTCACTCTGTTCCTCCAAGGGGGGACACTCGGTACCCCTCGGGCTGGGCTGCACCACAACCGATCGCCGACGACGGCGGAATCCTGCAACAATATTCACAAAGATAATGAAGTATTGAATGGTAATTTGATGAATTATATGACAAGTCCTAGATACTCAGGCCGAATCCCCACATTTCCTATTTTTGTTTTCTTTTCCTTTTTTTTCTATAGATAGATATATATATATATATATATATATATATAGATAGGTCGAGTCCTGGTTGGGTAAGGGACATTTACATTATCATTTAGTACGAGGAGGTCTTATATATGCTTAGAGGTACCGATTGAGAGAGAGAGAGAGAGAGAGAGAGAGAGAGAGAGAGAGAGAGAGAGAGAGAGAGAGAGAGAGAGAGAGAGAGAGAGAGAGAGAGAGAGAGAGACTTAACACTACATAAATAAAAAGCATACAATAAGATGATAATTCCTTATAAATAATACAGCATAGATAAAGTCTTTGATAAATTTCATAAATATTGTCACGCATCGTATTTTTCAGAAGGCAGCATTATTGATTACTGTAGTTATCTGTGTGCTCTATATTCCGATCATGCTTAGTAAAGCTTCAGAAATGTTAAGGGGGTTCACCGGCTTTTTTATCTTTCTTAACTTCTCTCTCTTTCCCTGGCTTGTATCCATTCGGCCCCACTCAGCCAACTGTTTTAAGACGTTTATCCCCATCCAGGTGTCGATTTCTTCCTGGCAAGCGATAGCAAGCCAGCATTGTATGGAGAAATCCGGCTTTGCCGGAGAAATTTTTCTATCGAAAAATGTAAAAATTTTGCTTGCTGTCAAAACAAAAATATATATATGCCGGCTCGCTACCGCTAGCCAGGAAGATATTGACACTTGGATGGGGGCAAACGTCTTAAAACAGTAGGCTGAATGGGGCTGAATGGATACAAGCCAAAGAGAGAGGGAGAGAAAGAGAAAAAAAAGCGAGGTGGGCTCCCTTAAGTGAGAATGTGATTTCTTAGATTACTCTGACTGTCCATAACCCATTGAGCAATACGATGTATTTCAGCAGTTTCTTCTGGCTATCAGTTGACGATTTCATTCAACTTAGGAAGGATATGTTAAAGTCGGATCAATAATTGAGAAGGTTTTGTTCCTCCTACTTCCTAGAGATCCTGTCCACATTAACTTAAGCTGCACATAATATTATAACTCCTTCTGTACCGGCGACGTACTTTGTATATGTTTTCGGCTACTTTTAAACGATTTTATGAAGCTTAGGAAGGATATATGATAGCTGAAAGGATTCATTTAGATAGTCTGTAGTTGCAATTGGTAGACGTCCTTCCAAAGCTGAATAAAATCGTCTAATTCTAGCCAAAATATGAAAACAGCTGTAGCCGGTAAAGAAGGGGTTAATAATACCCCGGTTACTGCTGAACATAATAATACCCCGGTTACTGCTGAACATAATAATACCCAGGTTACTGCTGAACATAATAATACCCCGGTTACTGCTGAACATAATAATACCCCGGTTACTGCTGAACATAATAATACCCCGGTTACTGCTGAACATAATAATACCCCGGTTACTGCTGAACATAATAATACCCCGGTTACTGCTGAACATAATAATACCCCGGTTACTGCTGAACATAATAATACCCCGGTTACTGCTGAACATAATAATACCCCGGTTACTGCTGAACATAATAATACCCCGGTTACTGCTGAACATAATAATACCCCGGTTACTGCTGAACATAATAATACCCCGGTTACTGCTGAACATAATAATACCCAGGTTACTGCTGAACATAATAATACCCCGGTTACTGCTGAACATAATAATACCCCGGTTACTGCTGAACATAATAATACCCCGGTTACTGCTGAACATAATAATACCCCGGTTACTGCTGAACATAATAATACCCCGGTTACTGCTGAACATAATAATACCCCGGTTACTGCTGAACATAATAATACCCCGGTTACTGCTGAACATAATAATACCCCGGTTACTGCTGAACATAATAATACCCCGGTTACTGCTGAACATAATAATACCCCGGTTACTGCTGAACATAATAAATAGTGGCTACTGATAGTGAGAACCATCAATAGTGGCTACTGATAGTGAGAACCATCAATAGTGGCTACTGATAGTGAGAACCATCAATAGTGGCTACTGATAGTGAGAACCATCAATAGTGGCTACTGATAGTGAGAACCATCAATAGTGGCTACTGATAGTGAGAACCATCAATAGTGGCTACTGATAGTGAGAACCATCATATCAAATAGTGGCTACTGATAGTGAGAACCATCATATCAAATAGTGGCTACTGATAGTGAGAACCATCATATCAAATAGTGGCTACTGATAGTGAGAACCATCATATCAAATAGTGGCTACTGATAGTGAGAATCATCATATCAAAACTCAACCACTATGCATATTTTACCCAGACTTTTTTTTTTTTAATTAATCAAGTTACCTTTGCTCCTTAACCCGAACAGTATCAGGTAAAATAATAACTTGAATACCCCACGAACATCCGGGGATTATCAATTTTGAGTTATATGCATAAAGGGGAAGATTGTTGTTGTTGTTGTTCCCTAAGCTGCCTGGCCGAACAGCCCCGAGTCCCTAAGGAAGGCCATGGCCACAGTCGGGCTTTCCCACAGAGCTCTCAAGGAGTGCAGATTGTGTTGTTGGCGTAAGGGGAAGGTAAAAGTATAGAGTAATAAGGGTGAGGGCTGGTCCTATCCAGAGTAAGGTTTAGCGACTTCTATCCAACCTTAGCTGCCTCTTTTACTGTCTTACATTTCCTTCTGGGGGCAGGAAGCTAGGAATCCTCCTCCCTTTATAAAATTAGCCTACTCATCGAGACAGAGAAAGGGACGAGGGAACGCGAAAATGGTCCCGGACCCTGAGAATTAGAAACCTTGACTGTTGTTTCTGTTCGGGCTCTGTCTCGAGTCTCGGTCAACCCCAGCAATGGGGTATTTGCCTGTGTATATACTGTACATACATACATACAATATAGAAATATAATACAAATATGCAGATGGGCAGCAAATTGCCATAATTATCACGGTCACAGAGAACCCGGGTATATTTTGAGGCCGGATATATTTTCAGATTATTGGATAGGTTTTGTGTTGGTGAAGGTGTTGACACTGGTGTGGCCTTTGTGCATGGTGACTAACACTGTGTGTTGTTATCATGGCAACTTAATATCTAGTGCAACACAGTCACTGCATAAGCAACCTTTAGGGTTAGTACACAGCATGCTGCTGATACAGTATGAGCTAAACAACAGAGTTATAATCATTCCCACTACTATCGAAAAATGTACAAATTTAGCCTGCTGTCAAAAACATTTAACACAAATATGCTGGCTCACTACCGCTCGCCAGGAAAAAATGTACACCTGCATGGGGCTAAACGTCTTAAACCCCCCTTAAGACTGTTACCTGAGGTGGCAGGAGGGGGGGGAGGCGGTACAGTCGGTCGGTGTACAGATACCCCCAAGCGGACCAGGGCCCCCACACACAGTCCCTCTCACAACCAACCTCGCACCTCCTTTTCTCTCTCCCTGGCTTGTATCCATTCGGCCCCATTCGGCCTACTGTTTTAAGACGTTTATTCCCATCCAGGTGTCAATATTTTCCTGGGGAGTTGTAGCGAGCCAGAATAGGCCTATATATATATTTTTTTTTTTTTGAGAGAGAGAGAGAGAGAGAGAGAGAGAGAGAGAGAGAGAGAGAGAGAGAGAGAGAGAGAGAGAGAAAGCTAAATTTGTAAATTTTTCGATAGAAATATGTCTCCGGCAAAGCCGGATTTCTCCATACAATGCTGGCTCGCTATCGCTCGCCAGGAAGATATCGACACCTGGATGGGGATAAACGTCTTAAAACAGTTGGCTGAATGGGGCGAATGGATACAAGTCAGGGAATGAGAGAAAAGGAGAAAAAAAAACTGTCACCCCCCTTAATATTTTTTTTTTTTTTTTGTTAAAGACTCTTACCTGAGGTGGCAGGAGGAGGCGAAGCAGTACAGTCAGTTGGGGTACAGATACTCCAAGCGGACCAGGGACCCAATACACAGTCCCTCTCACAACCAACCTCGCATCTGGAAATAGTACAACAACATGCAATAATATGTAACACCCCCTTCTTAACATTAATCATCAATTGACCACTTGCGAGTTTCAGGCTATAAGAAAGTTGGAGCCGTGAACATCGATATTAAATAGAAATGCAATAATAATGTACGTGTCTGATGGATAAATGGTATGTTGAATTGGGTTTTATGTATTTATAAATGTACTACGTCCGTATTTTAGCTGTACATTCTGTTAAATATCGTTGTCTACAGCTCCAACTTCCTTATAGAACAAAACTCGCAAGTTGGCAATTACAAACCCCAATGTACTTTGAATAAACTAATGAAAGCATATGGTCCTCCCGGGATTCGAACTCGGGACACCAAACCCAGAATATAAGCACCTAAACCATTACACCACCATTTCAAAGTTATAAGTGACCGATACACCACTTGCGAGTTTCGTTCTATAAGGAAGTTGGAGCTGTAGAGATCGATATTTAGCAGAATTACCAGCTAAAATACGGTTGTAGTTAATTTATATATACATAAAATCAAATTCAAGCTACTCTTTAGCCATCAGAAACCTAAATTTTTATGGCATTTCTGCTTACTATCGACGTCTACATCTTCAACTTCCGTATAGCCTGAAACTTGCATATGGTCAATTACAAGACTGTTAAGAACAGAATCGAAATAGAAAATATGCATCGTTGACCAGGTTCGCCACAATCCTTAATGTTCATTTATCTGAAAGTAGTAATAACTGCTTAATACTATACTGTACCGTTGCTTATCAGAGAAGGTTAACCCCTTCTGTACCGGCAAGGTAATTTTAAGTTTATTCTTGGTATATTTAGACAATTGTGTGCAGTTCCCTCTTCCTATGACTTAAATTGCTTCAAACTCCGTGTGTCCAGGCATTTTAGCTCGAACGTCCCTTGATTTCGGCCCTGTCACTCTTTGAAATCTGGGGGAGGCACTCGTTGCAGGCAGTTATGCCTTTTGACTCCCTCATTCACGTAGAAAAACAAATATGTGGTAGTGAAAAGGGTTGAGTGAGATAGTTCGAAGCCTGTTAATTGCTAGAGGCCTTTTTTAAGTTGAATACAATCGTCTAATAGTAGCCAAAATAAAGTTAAAAGGAAGGCGCCGGTATAGAAGGGGTTAAGAAGGAAATGTATGGCTGAAAGAGTTAAGGTTATCTCAATCAACCCATTATTAGCTTATCATCATGGGGATATTATGATACTATATTTAATTATTATTGGGGAATATAATCGATCCAGCCACTTTCGAGCCATGTATTTTTGATATGCACCCACGACTAAGAAAAACACCTCTCCTGATCCCCTCCAAATTATAAAGCAAGCAAATGACACCCTTCAAGCTATATATGTATTATAAAGCAAGCAAATGACACCCTTCAAGCTATATATGTATTATAAAGCAAGCAAATGACACCCTTCAAGCTATATATGTATTATAAAGCAAGCAAATGACACCCTTCAAGCTATATATGTATTATAAAGCAAGCAAATGACACCCTTCAAGCTATATATGTATTATAAAGCAAGCAAATGACACCCTTCAAGCTATATATGTATTATAAAGCAAGCAAATGACACCCTTCAAGCTATATATGTATTATAAAGCAAGCAAATGACACCCTTCAAGCTATATATGTATTATAAAGCAAGCAAATGACACCCTTCAAGCTATATATGTATTATAAAGCAAGCAAATGACACCCTTCAAGCTATATATGCATTATAAAGCAAGCAAATGACACCCTTCAAGCTATATATGTATTTCACGGCGGAAGAACAGTTTCTTCTAAATTGCAGGCTCGCTCCCACAAAAATAAAAACATAAAAAATAAATAAAATCAAATAAAAAATATCAACATTAAATCAAATCAAATCAAATCAACTAGATACGGTTAAGCTTAAGGTTGTGATGTACAGGCGCGCTAATAAGTGATGTCTCGGCACCAAGTATGTTTTGATCAATAATGGGTATCGGCAATATTTACACATGATTTTTTTTCTTTTTGAGCGACAGATACAAACATGGTCCTACACTTACCCACCCTATGCAACATCTGGCAGACATTATTACAGCGCAGATAGAGCCAAACGTAAAGACAGCTGAGACATGACTTATTAGCGCCACCATTCCCCTAACTTAGGTAATGCGTACTGTACATATAGGGCGTGACACATTCACGTGTACATACAATACTGGTACCTATATCAAAGCAACATTTACAAGTGGTCCTGAGCTACTTATATTTAGATTATTTATAGTTTTTGTATTAAAGGAAATTGCAAAGAAAATCCACATATCTATTCCGTCCATTGGTTAGTTAATACACATATCTATTCCGTCCATTGGTTAGTTAATCCACATATCTATTCCGTCCATTGGTTAGTTAATCCACATATCTATTCCGTCCATTGGTTAGTTAATACACATATCTATTCCGTCCATTGGTTAGTTAATACACATATCTATTCCGTCCATTGGTTAGTTAATACACATATCTATTCCGTCCATTGGTTAGTTAATCCACATATCTATTCCGTCCATTGGTTAGTTAATACACATATCTATTCCGTCCATTGGTTAGTTAATACACATATCTATTCCGTCCATTGGTTAGTTAATCCACATATCTATTCCGTCCATTGGTTAGTTAATCCACATATCTATTCCGTCCATTGGTTAGTTAATCCACATATCTATTCCGTCCATTGGTTAGTTAATTCATATTTTTGCGTTTTATATGTCAATGTATATAAATGGCTATATATAAGCATATGTAAATGTCTCAATATCTATCTATTGTCTGACGCCTTACTCCACTTAATGGGGGTGGCCATACACAAAATGCCCCCAAGCGAACCTATCCCCTGTAAAAGGGACAGCCCATGCCAGTTTACAAAAAGACTCACAGGATAGACCACTCAATTTAGGGTCTGTCTGACACCGAGGCCTTCTATGTACTTTTTTAGCAATATTTTTCGACAGTGGTATGCGGCTAATCCATCCACTAACCTGCTTCACTCTAAGGTAAACAGTACGGATTTGTATAAGGTTTACTCCCTTAAGGTCGTTGCACACTGGCACGAAAGCCCCTCCAGGCGAGTTCCCGACTCGAAATTTCTGCCTGATATGGCGAATCGGCAACATAATCGTGGATATCGGAAATTAGCCGTGGGCGACTCTCACGGTCCAAGCGAAGTATCGGGGGTCGATACGAGATTTTGAGCTGTTCAAAAGCTTGTGGGAATCCCCAGGCAACTGTAAAAAATCGTCTGAGTCTGGTCTCCATCACGAACTCGCCGTATCACAATCGTGTGGTCCGTATCAAAGACATATGGTCCGTATCAAAGCTGTATGGCCCGTATCGTCGTCGTCTAGTGCGTAAGCCTGGCGTGCGGACCGTATCGCTTCCGTGCGGTAAATTGGCAACGGTCGAGTTGGCAACCGCGCGTCTAGCCTCAATCGGGTTGCACGTCTCATGGCGTCGATACGATTCTTCTAAGTTGTATCGCAGTCTTTTGGGTCGTTTCTTTTCCGTGGACTAGTCGTGTACCCTTAGCACGGTTTTTCCTATCTTCTTCGTAGCATTCGTTTCTCCACCGTATCGGCATCGATAGAGTCTTATCAAGTCATGCAGAAGAGATACGGTAGAGATACGACTCTTACGATGCCAGCCATTTTCGCCGTGATCTTTAGTAAATTCGGCAAGACACAGGATTTGTATGTCTCATGAGTGTTCGTGCCAGTCTTGAAGGGGCTGTTGTGTCAGTGTACAATGACCTTTAGACAGGTTGCCGATCAAGGCTGACAAGTCCCATCCACCCAAATTTGTATAAGGTTGTCTCCCCTAGATGGGTTGCGGACCAAGGCTAACGAGTTCCATCCACCCAAAAGTCCCATCCACTCAATATACAGTATACACTATACAGTATATATAAAAGTAGCACTAGATCAAATAATAATGTTGACGACTGTACATTAGCATGTAATACACACACACACACACACACACATACATATATATATATATATATCGTTATTATGATTCACTATAATATATATTATGTGTATTATACCCAATTTACATTAAGCAATTCAGGCATATATACAGTATATGTACATTGGGGTTTGTAATTGATGATTAATACTAAGAACGGGGTGTTACTTATATACTGTATTCATATAGCTATGAACTGTTGATATGAAGCAGTCTGGGTGAGTCACATAGGGGGGCCTTACCACACTGACGTTCCTGACAAACAAGTGGGTAAGGGGGGGGGGGCGCGGCTCCCTGCACGATGGTAAACAAGAGAGGAGGGGAGGTTGTTTGAGTGCCTCCTCATATTTGTGTACTGATGATGGTCATATTTGAACGCCAGAGTCCAGGTCCACACAGGATAAAGGTAGTGTCACACGAGCGCTTTTACCGTCAATATTCCATGATCAAGTTTGTTCTCGTACTGTTTAGAGGCTCTTTCGCATTGGAATCGGAAACTAAATAGAAGGTAGATTATGTTAGCTAGTTTAATTCTAATGGATGTATATTTTGAAGCTACCAGACAACAATTGCCCGTAAAAATTGACGGACAAATCACTCGTGTGACACCACCTTAAAACACTCAAGAGCAGTAGTCAAAAGCTGGCAAACAAGGAGGGCCGCTCGCTCTCTCTAGTCTATTAAAAGGTCCACCTCTCATTCATATTTTATTTTGCAGTCGTATTTCATAAAAAATAGGTATTAGGTACACACTAAAAATATTTCGAATTTCATATTTAAAGGACAACACAACATAATGTTATTTGTATGATTAACATAGTAACAAAACAAAAATCTTATTACAAAGAAAGCTAAAACTACTGATTCGGGCATATATAAGTGTCCATTACAACATAGTGTCATGTTAACCCATTCAGTACCGGTAACTTACTTTTACCTATAGTCTAGCTACTATTAGACGATATTAGTCAGATAAAAGAAGGCCTCCAACAATGAACAGGTTTCGTACTATCTTACTTAGCCCTCTTTGCTGCCACATATCCTATGTAAGCTGCACATAATTGTCTACAGTACATGTAGCTGGACTAAAATGTATAATAGTTCGCCGGTACAGTTGGGGTTAACCATATTCAACATAAAGATACTAAAGGTTTGGTCTTGGGGCCTTTTGTGTTATGGCCATTAAGGAGTGTGGCTGTGTTGATTTACTTCCTTTTTGCAATGCCATAGAAGTTTGTGGACCACTGAACTGGCATTAGAGAGAGAGAGAGCGACTGCAATGTTTGTTGACAAGATGAAAGGGATGAAGTAATGATGAAAAGGGGTAAACATTAGGGGGACTAATAAAAAAAAAAATAACACGGTGCTCTGAATAACCATAAACCTTCAAAAGCCCACTTCAAAACACGGACAAGAGGCGGTGGGCGGAGAACGTTTGAAGTTGATCGGGCATAGACCAGCCTCATATCGTACTGACTCCAGTACCACACACTAGGGTAATTCATATAATAAACTTAATAAATAGATAGATATATTGATTTATTTATATTTTCTATCTCCATATATATATATATATATATATATATATATTTATATATATATATATATATATATATATATATATATATTATTTATTTATATATACCGGTATATATATATATATATATACTGTATGGAGATAGATAATATAGATAAATCAATATATCTATCTATCTCCATATATACATATATATACACATATATATATATATATATATATATATATATATATATATATTTATATATACATATATATATATTTTTTGTTTTCTTTTCTTTAATACATACGAGGTTGAAAGAAATGGCAATTTCTGCGTTGGAAATTTTATTATTCAAAGTTTCCAGGTCTCTGATGAGTTTTCGCTGGGTGGCAGGAAGTAGATGAAGGAGATGAGCAAAATTAATGGTGGTACAGGGTTACATTAATGTACATGAAGATACAGGATATACGACGCGTTTCACTGGACAACCAGCATTATCAAGTAAGGAAGGAATGATATAAAAGGTAAACAGGAAGGGTATATATAGAGGGTGGAGGATCAGACGAGGCGAAAATCAGGGGGCAAAAGTCTAACTAACTAACACAGGACAATGCCTCAACGGCGATAGTGAATGCCCCCGCCGTTATCTTCTATCCTCCATCTCCGCCTATGTTAGGAGAGCCCTCACGCACTGCTCTACCTGGGCCGACACCCACCAGGAACTAGAAAGACTATCCCAAGTTTTAGTAAATAACGGATACTCCAACTCCGACATCTCCAGCACCATCAACCACCATCTTGAAAAATGGTACACCCAAAGCCCTCCCAACATTGACCCCCCCAATGAAATTAAGATCTTCTACCGCAATTACATGTCCTCTGAACACAAAAATGACGAGGCCGTCTTAAAAGAAATAATCTCCAAGCATGTCCACCCAACCAACCCGGAAAACAAAATCAAATTAATAATTTATTACAAATCCCCCAAGACCTCCAACCTCGTTCTCCGCAACAAACCAGCCTCCACCAAGATAAAGAGCCCGATGACCGACGATCACGTCATTTACCAACATACCTGTAATTATGAGGACTGTGGACCTCATTCCTATATTGGTATGACGCAGACTCGTCTTTCACGTCGGTTAACTCTTCACCTTCAGGCTGGAGCCATCAAAGACCACTATCTCACCCCTAACCACCCTCACCTCACACGCAACGAGTTAGAGAAACACACCACCATACTCGATAAAGAAAGTGACCCAAGGAGATTACCTATACTCGAAGCTTTATATATCCAAGCCTTACATCCCAACATCAACAACCAAACTCTGGACCTTCAGATCCTTCCTTCTGCCAAAAGGCACTTTCCTACAGGACCTAACACCCCCCCTCGCCCCCCGGTGCCCTTGACGCAGCCCCCCGCGCTACCTCCTTCAGCTTCGTCTTCCGCAGGCGCGCCACACAACTTAGGCCACGCCCCTCGACACGCAGCCAATCAGCTTCGACCCCACCAACGACCACCATCCCGCATCCAGTGCGCATGCGTGAAGCGGTTCTCCCTTTCTCTCTCCTAGAATACCACTCCACCAATAGCAGACTTTTGCCCCCTGATTTTCGCCTCCTCTGATCCTCCACCCTCTATATATACCCTTCCTGTTTACCTTTTATATCATTCCTTCCTTACTTGATAATGCTGGTTGTCCAGTGAAACGCGTCGTATATCCTGTATCTTCATGTACATTAATGTAACCCTGTACCACCATGAATTTTGCTCATCTCCTTCATCTACTTCCTGCCACCCAGCGAAAACTCATCAGAGACCTGGAAACTTTGAATAATAAAATTACCAACGCAGAAATTGCCATTTCTTTCAACCTCGTATGTATTAAAGAAAATTTATTACCTGGCTTTACTAACATATATATATATATATATATATATATATATATATATATATACGTGAGTTACTTGCCTGAATGTTTCTACTCTCACCCAGGATTGAGCCACGGACAGTCAGGACGAGAGCCCATGATTGAACACACCCACTAATGCGCAATCAAAGTTAGCTACCCACTTTCTATCTATTTTTAGGGGATGGGGAATTCCTACTACTTTGTATGCAATGGAATATTTCTGGTATACATAAATACAACATGGGTAGTTAGGTTTCTGGTATACATAAATACAACATGGGTAGTTAGGTTTCTGGTATACATAAACACAACATGGGTAGTTAGGTTTCTGGTATACATAAATACAACATGGGTAGTTAGGTTTCTGGTATACATAAATACAACATGGGTAGTTAGGTTTCTGGTATACATAAATACAACATGGGTAGTTAGGTTTCTGGTATACATAAATACAACATGGGTAGTTAGGTTTCTGGTATACATAAATACAACATGGGTAGTTAGGTTTCTGGTATACATAAACACAACATGGGTAGTTAGGTTTTCTTCCGCAATGATGTAGTGGGTTCAGTCAGTGCCTTCCATCCTAACTGTCTGCAGTTCAATCCTGGGTGACTGTGCGTGTGCGTGTGCGTGTGTGTGTGTGTGTGTGTGTGTGTGTGTGTGTGTGTGTGTGTGTGTGTGTGTGTGTAATGTATATCATAAAACATTGTTTTGGGTCACTATAATAATAAATGCATTGTATTCAATTTAGGGTACACATTTCAAGCAAATATTTGGCGATTCACGTTTGAAATGAAGTAGTAGAGGTGATTCATTTATATTTATAATATTTATTATATTATATTATTATTATTATATTATTTTTATGATTATTTATGTATTTAGTTATTTATTATTAACGAGGAGGTAAAGTCGGTTGGTGGAGGTAACATAATAATTATTATTATTTTTGTTTTGGCTGTCTCAACCTCGGAACTGTAGGCAATTGAGTATCTCTTGCAAAGCTCTGAGATTATCGATGGAAGCTTTGAAAAGTTAGGTGATTCATATGTGTCGTACTAGAAGGTCACAGTGAAGTTTCTAAGTGTTGTTTGTTCCTTTTTGTTACACTAGATGACGACACCGAGCCTGTCACTTGATTGGAGAGAACAGCCATATGGTCATTCACAGCATCTGCGAATATGGTCGGGCATCTTCTATGCTATAAATTGGTGACGATAGTGGGCATACTTTCTTGACATGTTGGTGTAGCAGGAACGATCAGATCACCTCACAAAAAACCCTGACGTTTGGCGTGGACTCGATTAGAGGTCCATTTGGTCTGCAGCCACCACGCTATTCATTGTGCTATCACCTCCGCACATTGATGGTGAAACTCCTTGCAGCAGAGTAAACAAGGCAGGAGGGGAAGTTGTTTGAGTTCCTCCTCATATTTGTTGACTGTTGATAGTCATATTTGAACGGTAGAGTCCAAATCCACACAGAATAATACTCTCTCAAGAGCTGTAGTGAAACAATACACACACTCTCTCTCTCACTCTCTCTCTCTCTCTCAAGAACCCTAATGTTTTACCTGTACCCAACCATTTGCGGTGGCTTTCTTCTTTGTCTTGTTTTTTTTTTCTGTTTCTTCTTTACTAAATTTCTTGGTTTTCATAACTTGAACTAGTGCCAATTCAAAGTTCAATCCCTTAACCCTTTGAGTGCCAGCGACGTGTGTTATATTTTATTCTAGCTATATTTAGACGATATTATGCAGCTTTGGAAGGATCTGTGGTAGTTAATAGGGTTGGTTAAGATAGTTTGCAGCCTTATTATTACTAGAGGTCCTTCCTAAGCTGAATAATTTCGTCTAACATTTGCCAGAATACGATGAAAAGGACGTCCCTGGTAGTGCACGGGGTTAGCGTAGGCTCATAGAGCAAGGTAAACAAATACATTGATACCAAATGCAAAAAACAGACAATAGATTCCTGACTTCCATTTAAGGGGGGTCTTATCTTTTTCTCCTTTTCTCGCTTTCCCTGACTTGTATCCATTGGGCCCCATTCAGCCAACTGTTTTAAGATGTTTATCCCCATCCAGGTGTCGATTTCTTCCTGGTGAGCGATAGCGAGCCAGCGTTGTATGGAGAAATCCGGCTTCGCCGAAGAAATTGTTCAATCGAAAAATGTACAAATTTAGCTTGCTGTCAAAACAAAAACATATATATGCTGGCTTGCTACCACTTGCCCGAAAATTATTGACACTAGGATGGGGGTAAACGTCTTAAAACAGTAGGCTGAATGGGGCCGAATGGATGCAAGCCAAAGAGAGTGGGAGAGAGAGAGAGAACAAAAAAGCGAGGTGGGCCCCATAATCGTTCAATGTTCACAGAGACGGTAGACACGAAGGTCGTACGACACGCGGAAGATAAGACACAAAACCAGCCAATACATTACAGGTGATGAGAAGGGACTGGAGTTCTCGAAAAGGGGCTCCAGGCCTGATGCTATGTTTGACTTAAAGGGTGCAGGCTTAAGGGGGGTGACCTGTTTTTGTTATGTCCTTTTCGATCTTTCTCTGGCTTGTATCCATTCGGCCCCATTCAGTCTACTATTTTAAGACGTTTATCCCCATCCAGGTGTACAATTTTTACTGGTGAGCGGTAGCGAGCCAGCATATTTTTTATTTTTGTTTGACAGCAGGCTAAATTTGTACATTTTTCGATAGAAAAATGTCTCCGGCGAAGCCGGATTTCTTCATATAATGCTGGCTCGCTATCGCTCGCCAGGAAGAAATTGACACCTACTGTAGATGGGTATAAAATAGTTGGCTGAATGGGGCCGAATGGATACAAGCCAGAGAAAGAGAGAAAAGGAGAAAAATAAAAAAAAGCAGGTCACCACCCTTAAGGGGAGATAGTTAACTTTTTTGTCGATTATTTCATATAACTAATATTTTCTAGTTTCCTTGCTAAACCTCCATCAAACTTTAAAAAACAACCCCAGGATACCCCCCGGCCAAAGGCTGGATCCTCTTAGATTACAGGCTCACTATCGCTCGCCATAAAAATGTCGACATCTAAATTACACGAAAAGTCTTAATATTGACCAAGAAAAAGGGCGAAAGATCATAAAATCGCCAAACGTCTTAAAATCTGAAAACTAAAGGGGCTAAACATGAGGAAGAAGGCGGACCAGAAAAACAATTCCCCCCCCCCCCCCCCTTAATAATCCAGAAGGGTTGATAGCCTCTTAACCTACAGTGTGCTGGCTTAATAATCCAGAAGGGTTGATAGCCTCTTAACCTACAGTGTGCTGGCTTAATAATCCAGAAGGGTTGATAGCCTCTTAACCTACAGTGTGCAGGCTTAATAATCCAGAAGGGTTGATAGCCTCTTAACCTACAGTGTGCTGGCTTAATAATCCAGAATGGTTGATAGCCTCTTAACCTACAGTGTGTGCTGGCTTAATAATCCAGAAGGGTTGATAGCCTCTTAACCTACAGTGTGCTGGCTTAATAATCCAGAAGGGTTGATAGCCTCTTAACCTACAGTGTGCTGGCTTAATAATCCAGAAGGGTTGATAGCCTCTTAACTTACAGTGTGCTGGCTTAATAATCCAGAAGGGTTGATAGCCTCTTAACCTACAGTGTGCTGGCTTAATAATCCAGAAGGGTTGATAGCCTCTTAACCTACAGTGTGCTGGCTTAATAATCCAGAAGGGTTGATAACCTCTGAAGTCATATTTTAAGGGGAGGCAGACCGTTGTTCTGGACTCCCTTCGCCCTAATGTTTAGCCCCACTAGTTTTGAAGTTATAAGACGTTCGGCCCATTCGTTTGGCGATTTTAAGACCTTTCGCCCAATTTCGTTGTCAATTTTAAGACCTTTCGTGCCATTTAGGTGTCGATTACTTCCTGGCGAGCGATAGCGAGCCTGCAATTTTAAGGAGAATCGGCCTTTGGCCGGGACATTTTTTCGGTACAAATCTATCTTGAAGGGGGGTCTAGGTTTTTTTTTCTAAGGTTGATGGAGGTCTAGGGAGGACACTAAAGAAATGCATGAATAAATGAATTAATGGACCAAACAAACAGCCAGTCTCCCCTTAACTAACCGACAATTATTGCTAACTGACCTCTGTACACGTGGAGGCGGTTCAACGTGGACCTAACCTACTGTGTGCTGGCTTAACACCTTAAGAGCGGCCTATGCGGTTTATTTATATGTACCGCCCAGCGGGGTGTTTTTAGACAAAATAGGGCTGTTTACGTGATCATTTTCATGCCTAAATAAGACCCAGAACGTAAAACAAGTATCTATCCCTGAAAGGGCATAAACAGAGCTTTCGAATGACACCATAACGATCCTTTTATGATGGCTAGTTTTCTTGCAATAACCGTGCAACGCGAGTGCAAAAAGCATGTAATTAGCCACTTTCCCGATACAATTCCTTATATAGCGAGTGAGAGAGGGAGGAGGGAGCTGGGATTTGTGTCAGTATGTTCGCCGCGGTGGTCTGGAGCAGTCATACGCTCGCTACTCTCCTGCCACCACTTGTCTCTCTCTCTCAGCAACATTACGTGCTGAAATTGCCACTCGACCTATGTCGAGCGCCGCCACATAGTCCAGCTTTATTTAACTCGACTTATGTTGCTCGCCGCTAATTAAGGGTTAATAATCCAGAAATAGCATCTGAAATCATATATTAACTAAACGTAAATTGCTAACTGACCTCTGTACACGAGGAGGCGGTTCAACGTGGACGCACAGTTCGTCGGGGACCGGGACGTGATCCGCGGCTCTAACACAGGTCAGCTGGCGGGTCTGTACACCGCCCCCACACTGTACCACAACCTCCCCCTCTCCCACACTAGCCTGGCACCAACCCCACGCTGAGCTCACCCACTGGTACCTGAAACAGAAACATAAGAACATAAGAAAATGGGAGTCTGCAGAAAGCCGATCGGCCCACACAAGGCAGATCCCTGAAATATATACGGGTTCAGCACCATGACGCGTTTCTACCTTTGATTCTAGCTAAAATTAGGCGATTTTTTGCAGCTTAAGGGGGGTCACCGGCTTTTGTTTATCTTTCTCTCCTTTTCTCTCTGTCCTTGGCTTGTGTCCATTCGGCCCCATTCAGCCAACTGTTTTAAGACGTTTATCCCCATCCAGGTGTCGATTTCTTCCTGGCGAGCGATAGCGAGCCAGCATTATATGGAGAAATCCGGCTTCGCCGGAGACATTTTTCTTTCGAAAAAATTTCAAATTTAGCTTGCTGTCAAAAAATATATATATATATGCTGGCTCGCTACCGCTCGCCAGGAAACTATTGACACCTGGATGGGGGTAAACGTCTTAATACAGTAGGCTGAGTGGGGCCGAATGGATACAAGCCAAAGAGAGAGGGAGAGAAAGAGAGCAAAAGCGAGGAGGGCTCCCTTAAGTAGAACCTATTCTATTAAGAGGGTTTATTGAGATGGTATTTACCCCTTTGAGTCCTAGAGCTAGATTTTAAGCTAAAGGAAATCGTCTAATAGTAACCAGAATATGATCAAATTACATCATGGTGCTGATGGAGTTAACTCTTTCAATATTAGGACATCTTTTTCACCTTATTCAGGCTATCATTAGACGATTATAGTCAGTCTTAGAATACCTTCTAAGAATCAGGTAAAGTATATCTTAGCTAACCATCTGACTTCCAAACATCCTTCCTAAACTAAAAATGTATCGTCTACTGATAGCCAGAATAGAAGAAAGAAATGTCCTCATATACTGAAGGGGTTAATGGTCATATAAGGAAAGGAAAAAGATCTTTATCATTGATACCTGCTAAGGAAACTTGCATAATTATATACATACAGTATATTCCATACCTGTAGGAGAAAGCAATAAAGGTGCAAAACACTCCCAGAACAAAGACTTTCACAGTGTCACTAACAATTCACTTTGCAGATTACCTCAGGGCAAGTACATCTAGATGAAATGGGATTTCTTGCAACTAGTGACTGTAAAGGAACTGGACAAACTACCTAGCAAATGCATAGAGATAATTGTTTTCCCCAAGGACACTCAAGACAAAAACAACAATGCTGTCCCCAAAGCTAAGAGTACTACAGAATATACATCATTTGGCAGGTCAGAGTGTTTACTCTCAAAGCCACTCTCCCAAACAGAACCCTGAAAAAACTGCAGACTTGTAAGGTCTCTGCCGGGGACCCCCCCCCCCCCAACACATTACCAGCAGCAGCAGTGACTGAGTGTAGCATGAAGCACACTATACCACAAGCAGCAGTGTGACATAAGAAGTGCACAATACCAATATCGTAGTAATACACCACAGGAAGTGTGTCACCAAATAATGACGTCGCATGAGGTGCCTCATCATAGCTGGACATTGCATGAAGCCTGTCACTGTAACAGTATGCTAAATAAAGACATAATAAAAACAGTAGGTCACATGGAGTGCCTAAAATGATTACGCCAGACCAATCTACAGTCTACTACCCATCAATGAAAACGGGTAGTTAAGTTCATATTTGTTTTCACCAACCCACCAATTAATTTACAAATAAACCCATCTAGTAAAATCACACACCACCACCACTGTCGTCATACCTATGGTGGGAACTCCTGATATATGTACAGAACTACTCTGTCCATATTTTCAATAAATAAGTCTACCTTGAAACCTGTCCATTTTTAAACTTGTGCATATCTCCTATTTCAAACGCTTATTAGATTCCCACAAAAGGAAGATATAAAAGATTATTTGAAGTATTCAGATGAAAAATTGCAATACTTGATACCTATAAGATATATTGAGTGGGGATTTCACTATCATCTTACTGAGAGATATCATAATCCTATGACACCAACAGTGAGCGGACCCAAAGATATCTGTAAGGGCAAGAAATATGAGCTTCTAGTATTATGAATGTCTAAGATGAGCAGCCACAACCCCGCCACTGTGTTTGTCACTGACAATGGCAGGGAGAAGATATCATGGTTTTACAATACTTACATATTGCCGCCGATTAAAGAGGGATGTGATTAATTTGTTTCCTAGACCTCTATTAAGCTAATAATTTACACCCTTTAGTCCATCTTCTAAGTAAATTTATCCATTTCTTGGTAGAAGAATGTCCCGGGTGAAGGCCGTTTCCTTCCAAATTGCAGGCAACTCACTTACCAAAGCAATGTCTGGATTTGGCAGCATCTCAAGATTTCTTGAAGTCAATTAACATGTGAAGATTTAGGTTACTAGACAGATCCGTCCATGGGGGCAGAGGTGATACAGTAGGAATAGGGGAAGATATAGGAGGATGTATCACCTGCGATCCGTCCATGGGGGCAGAGGTGATACAGTAGGAATAGGGGAAGATATAGGAGGATGTATCACCTGCGATCCGTCCATGGGGGCAGAGGTGATACAGTAGGAATAGGGGAAGATATAGGAGGATGTATCACCTGCGATCCGTCCATGGGGGCAGAGGTGATACAGTAGGAATAGGGGAAGATATAGGAGGATGTATCACCTGCGATCGATAGGCACAATGACAACGCAAAATAATAAAAGTGGTTGATGACAACACACTTAGACTGCATTAAACTGAGGTTGTCCAGGCATTTTGACTCTAACGTCCCTTGAATTTGGCTCTGTCACTCTTTTAAATTTGGGGGAGACACTCACATACATACATACATAACATTTTAAGACCGAGTGTTCTACACATAAGTGTAGTTTCAGTCACTTGTCCTAATGGCGGCGTTCCAGGCAACCCTGTTAAAGGCTGCTTCACTTGTCAAGTTCTTGGATTTGAGATCGTCGCGTATAGTCCGATCCAAGGTCATCCTCGGTCCACCCCTTGGTGTAGCTCCCTCCATAATCACAGACCTTCATTTTTTCACCCAATTTTGTTCATCCATTCTCTCCACATGTCCATACCATCCCAGTCTACTTGTACACATCACCTCGCTAATACTCTTTATACCTAAACGTCTCCTCAGCTCAACATTTGTTATTCTATCCTGTAGCCTGGCCCCACACATCCATCTCACCATTCTCATCTCATTACGCTCCATTGTGTTGACATCCTCTACTTTAACGGCCCATGTTTCTGAGGCATACGTCAGTGCACTTCTAACACATGAGGCATACACCTTTCCCTTCAGAGGGAGAGGCATTCTTTTCATGGTCAGGATTGGCATCAGTTCTCTGAACTTCCCCCAGCCACACCTAATTCTAGCAACAGTGGCAGCCTCGGCCCCACCACCGGCAGAGATGGTATCTCCTAGGTAATAAAACTTGTTCACTAGCTCCAAAGACTCATTTCCAAAATTCACAGCCACAGGATCATCACTTAACACAAGCTCGCCTTTGCACACTACGCACTCAAATTTCTCTATTTCCGACTTATCCTTCGGCAGGGGTCCCATTATTCTACTACAGCGCGTACTCCCATGGTGTATCCAATCGACAGATGCTACATTGAATTGAGTTAACGCCCACTCCCTTTCCACACACTGCACATGGGTATGCACCGCTCATTTCCACATTGCCTCGTCTCAATCTACAATGCATAACTTTGGTTTTGTTAATATTGACTCTTAAACCCTTGCTCGCCATGTCCTCTCTCCACTCTCTGAATTTGGCCTCAGCATCTTGCATACCGTCAGCTATTAGGACTAAATCGTCTGCATAAAACAGTTCCAACGGGAATCCGCCTCTAAAAACTCTAGACAGTGCCTCCAAGACCATAATAAGAGAAGGGGGCTTAACACTGAACCCTGATGGACTCCAACACGGACTGCGAACTCATCACTCAGTACACCCTTCACCCTCACCGCACTTCGCGAATCCTCATACATCTTCATTATCACACGCACCAGCCACTCTTCCACACCAAGTTTCCTCATAGCCCACTGCACAACATCTCTAGGCACCGTATCAAAGGCCTTCTCCAGGTCAACAAACACAAAGTAAAGATCCCTGCCTTTTAGTAAGTATCTTTCCTGTATCTGCCTGACTATGAAGATAGCATCGGTTGTACCCCATCCTGGCATAAAACCAAACTGCATATCATCAATAGAGATGCTTTGCCTGGTCAAACCCTCAATGACTCTCTCACAGACCTTCATGATTTGGTCAAGCATTTTCAGGCCCCTATAATTTCCTCTATCTAGCGCATCCCCTTTTCCTTTGTATATATTTACTATTACACTTTTGAGCCAATCCTCTAGGATTTTCTCATCTTTAATAATGGTGTTTATCAACTCAGTGACTAAGTTTACACCAGTCTCCCCTGAGGCTTTTATCATCTCAGCGACAATGTCAGAGCAACCTGGAGCTTTACCGTCCTTCATTTTATTGATTGCGTCGCTCACTACAGCTGGTGCTATCAAAGGAGGGGGCCCAGATATTGGTTTTTCGATACTAAGCTGTTCCTTATCCCATTCAAACTCTACATTTAGCAATCGTTCATAGTGTACCTTCCATGCTTCTCTGATTTCATTTTCTGCATACACAATCTTCCCATTATCGTTTCTAACACACTGTTCACCTATAATATCCCTACTGTCATTTTTAACTCGCCTAGCTAGGTTGAAGATCCCATTGGGATTGTCAGTGTTACACACTTGTTCGAGGACCAGGTCCTTAATGCGATTTTTAGCATTGTAAATAACTCTTTTGGCAGTTCGTTTAGCTGCCTGGTATTCCTCCTTGCTGCCTCCTTTCTTCCATGCTTTGAAGCATCTCCTTTTCTCTTTCACAGCATGTTCTACATCATCGTTCCACCACCAGGAGGTCTTATTCCTGGGGTGACCCTTTGTTTTCCCACAGACTTTGTCAGTGGCAGCGATGAGGCTATGCTTAAGAAAGTTCCATTGACTATTTACATCGTTAGGCCTAGCTTCCTTATTTCTATTAATTTCCTCCAGTTCACTATGAAACCTATCCCTAACTTTTGTTCTTCAGCAGCCACACTTTCCTTTTGGGCATGTATACCTTCTTGCACTTAGGATCTCTGTATAAGCTCATGTCGCACACAAGTAGCTTATGCTGGGGGATACATTCTTCGCTCGGGATGACCTTTACATCTCGAACTAGTTTCCAGTCTTACAGGCAACTCTACTCCTTCATGTAAAAAACAAGCAAACACTCTCATCAATCACTTCTCTCATGTCAGTCACCTAAAACCCCACAAAGACGACCGACGTGTCATCTGACGAAAAAGACAATTCCCCACAGACCCTGACTATACACCCTTCACCAACAACCAGACAAAGCATATCATCAACAATCTCAAGCTCTCACCCGCCTGTGGCCTAGACAACATAAGCAACATTCACCTCAGACACCTGGGACCACAAGGCATACAAGCCTTGTATAATTTTGTGGGGAAATTGTAGGCACCAATCGATCAGGGCTAGACCCAGGTGAGGTTATAGGCATGTGATAAAGAGTCGCTGGAACTCCTGTTTCATTTGCTTGGCCTTTCTTACTGATTTTCTTTGTGCCTCATTTACACTGAGAGCAATCCAGCTAGCTCTCACAAACACCTCCTCCTCCTATCCACTTCACTAAACTAAACATGCACACCACACTTCATTCCTCCACAATTTTTTTTTTGAAAAATTATGAATTTCAGCCCAGCCTCGGAGTCCCTAGGGGGGGGGGGGGTGACCATAAATGCCCCAACACCCGACCGACCATCCCCTGACGACCCCACAAAATTACCTGGACCTCGGGCTGTTACTCTTTCTATTGATTTCTGCAACATTCGCAGACTTTCCTCTAACTTTCACTCTGTTGAGCACCATCTCTCCTCCTACAAACTTGATCTTCTCTTCCTCACCGAAACTCAGGTGTCTGTAGCAACATCCAGCAACCCCTTTTCTGTATCCTCCTACTTTTTATATCCTTGTGTCAAAGCCAAAGGCGGATGTTGTGCATATGTGCACAACAAACTCACTTGTTCTCGTGTTCCCGATTTCGACTCCTCTGAATTCTCTACTTTATGGCTCAAACTTTCCTGTCATTCTCTTACTAAATATTTCTGTGCTGTCATCTTTCCCCTAACTCTACCAAGTTTCCCAAATTTTTTGACTATCTAAACTCTACAGTGGAACACATTCTATCCATTTCTCCTTTCTCAGAAATCTCCATCTTTGGAGATTTCAACGTTCACCACCGCCAATGGCTCTCCTCTCACACTACTGATCCACCTGGTGAACAAGCCTACGTCTTTTCTATCATAAATGACCTAGAGCAGTTAGTTCAGCATCCCACCCGTATCCCGGATCGCATCGGAGATCGGCCCAACATTCTTGACTTGTTTCTAACTTCTAACCCTTCTTCTTATACTGTCAATCTTTTCTCTCCTTTGGGCTCCTCCGTCCATAAACTTATCTCTGTCAACTGCCCTATCTCTCCAGTACGGCCACCCGATCCTCCTAGCCGGCGGCACTTGTGGCACTTTGGCGCTGCCGACTGGGAGGCTCTCCGGCAGTACTTCTTTGATTCCCCATGGAATGATTTCTGCTTCCGTGGCCGGGGACCCTCGGAGAGTGCTGAACGCATTACCGAGGTAATCCTATCGGGCATGGAAGCATACATTCCATTCTCTTTCTCTCAGACTAATGCTAAAAAATCTTGGTTTACTGACGCCTGTTCTACTGCTGTCCGCAATAAGGAGGAAGCATTCAAACGGTACCGACGCCTTAAAACTAAAGACTCACATTCTTCCTATGTTTCTGCCCGGTATCAAGCCAAATCTGTTCTTCGACTTGCCAAACACTCTTTCATCAATAATAAATGCACTGAACTATCCAACTCTAGCTCTTCCCAAGCTTTCTGGCATCTAGCCAATAACCTCTCCAACAATTTTTCTTCCTCGTCTTTCCCTCCCCTTTCCCATTCTGATGGCACAACCATCACTTCCTCCTCTGACAAAGCTAAACTCTTCGCTCAAACCTTTGCTAGAACTCCACCTTGGATAATTCCGGTGCTATTCCTCCCTCTCCACCCTCCTCTCTCTTACTTCTGCCTAACATCCTTATCTCTTCTAAAGATGTACTTTCTACCCTCTCTGGGCTTAATACTAATAAGGCGTACGGTCCGGACGGTGTTCCTCCTGTTGTTCTCAAAAACTGTGCTTCCGTGCTGACTCCCTGCCTAGGCAAACTCTTTCGTCTCTGTCTATCCTCTAACATCTTCCCTTCATGCTGGAAGTTTGCTCACATTCAACCTGTCCCAAAGAAGGGTGACCGCTCTCAACCCTCCAACTATCGTCCAATTGCTCTCATCTCTTGTCTTTCTAAAGTTTTTGAAACTATTCTTGCTTCCAAATTTCTTAAGCATTTCTCTTCTCATAATCTGCTCTCAGATCGCCAGTATGGCTTCCTTAACCCATACAGCCCCAGCGACGCGCCTGACGTGTCGGCGATGTATGTAACGCACAGCCCCAGAGACGCGCCTGGCGCGTCACCCTAATTGCGCCGACCGTAACCTCAGGTGTAGCCACTCAAGAGGGCTCAGATTTGTATGGGAACTGTGTACGTATCCCACGCAACTGTGCCGATGGTTGAAAAATCTCAAAGTCCACGTGCGTGCGCGTGAGCGCGCAATAACCTGTTTTTTGGGGGTAATTGCCTTCAATTTTTTACTCTTGTAAAATAAGTTTTCGGGGGCTCTGTAGGACCATTTTTTAAGCTTTTTGAGTGGTTTTTCGTGGTTTTTCCTTCATTCCTAACCCATTCGCTATTGTTTCTGGAATAAAACCATTTTTTGAAAACGGGCCGGGTTCTGCTGAACAAACATTACAAAACTAGCCGGGGCTGGACGGGTTAAGGGTCGCTCTACTGGTGATCTTCTTTCATATCTTACTAACTCTTGGTCATCCTCCTTTCGGGACTTCGGTGAGACTTTTTCTATTGCACTAGACATATCAAAAGCCTTCGATAGAGTCTGGCACAAATCTTTAATTTCTAAACTACCCTCCTTCGGTTTCTATCTCTCCATCTGTGCCTTTGTCTCTAATTTCCTTTCCGGCCGTTCCATAGCCGCGGTTGTGGACGGCCATTGTTCACTTCCTCACCCTATATACTCCGGTGTTCCTCAGGGCTCTGTCCTATCTCCTATTCTTTTTCTAATTTTTATAAATTATCTCCTCAACTGTACCTCAATTCCCATCCATTCATACCCAGACGACTCAACCTTACACTACTCCATTAGTTTTGCAGAACGCCCCAGCCAGCAATCCCTCAACGACAAACGTAATGAAGCCATAGAACTCTTAAATTATGATCTAAATACTATCTCCAATTGGGGCAGAGAAAACCTTGTTACCTTTAATGCTTCCAAAACCCAATTTCTCCATCTATCTATCCGTAAGGAACTCCCAGCAGACTATCCCTTATTCTTCAACAATACAAAAATCAATCCTTCATCTTCTCTCAATATTCTTGGTGTCTCCTTTTCTTCTGCTCTCAGTTGGAAGGACCATATTACCAGTCTTGCTAAGGCAGCCTCCCAGAAGCTGGGTGTGCTCAACCGCCTTAGGGGGTTCTTTTCCCATGCACAGCTTCTTGCTCTGTACAGGGGCATAGTGCGTCCTTGTATTGAGTATTGTTCACATGTGTGGGGAGGTTCCTCTCACACCGCTCTCCTAGACAAAGTTGAAAGGAAGGCCTTTCGTATCATTAACTCCCGTCCACTCACCAACTCTCTGCAATCTCTCTCTCTCCGCCGCAATGTTGCATCTCTCTTGCTATTCTATCGCTACTATAATAGTCAGTGTTCCTCAGAGCTTTCCGAGTGTATACCACCTCCTTTACGTAGGGCACGTGGTACCCGTCTTGCAACTCAATCCCACCCCTACTCTGTGCAACTCTCCAACCCAAGAGTGAAACGTTACTCTCAAACTTTCTTCTACTCAACAGCTGAGCTTTGGAACTCTCTCCCAGAATCAGTCTTTCCCACTTCCTATGACTTAAATTGCGTCAAAGTCAGTGTGTCCAGGCATTTTGGCTCGAACGTCACTTGATCTTGGCCCTGTCACTCTTTCAACTATGGGGGGGCACTCGCTATAGGCAGTTCTGCCTTTTGCCTCCCTCAATCACATAGAAAAAAAAAAAAAAAAAAAAAAAAGCACTCACTAACATATCAAACTACTGCTACTCATAAAACACAATACCAGACATCTGGAAGCATGGTATCATCATCACATTCCCCATACCTAACAAAGACCCCACACTACCCTCCTCACACTGCCCTATCACACTCCTTTGCATCCCCTCCAAAGTCATAGAGCGCCTTGTACTACAACTGATGACACCTGACTTACCCCTTTCTCCAACACAACACGGCTTCAGGCCATTGCACTCCACAATCAATCTTCTTACAGACCTTACACAAAGAGCTTTTGACGGCATCAACTCAGCTAGACCACCACACAGATCAGTACTTGCCACACTCGACATTAGTAAAGCCTTCGATGCCACCCCCCGCCACAACCTAACAAACAAAATCTACAACACATACATGCACAACAACACAAAAAGATGGCTGGCCAACTTCTTAGCAGGCAGATGTGCACACGTATCTTTTGCCGGTCAGTCATCTAGCATTAGAAATTTCCCAAACGGAGTCCCGCAAGGATCCGTCCTGTCGCCCGCACTCTTCAATCTGTACATGCATGATATAAATACACCACATTCACCCCAAATAACCATAGCCTCCTACGCAGACGACATAACACTCACAAGCACGCACCAAAACCCAGACACAGCAAGAAGACTCCTTCAAGACTATCTCGACACATTACATGAATGGCGCACTACAAACAGACTCAATTTAGCCCCAGCTAAATCCACTGCAACCCTCCTCACAAGCTGGACAGGAGAGCACGATTACGTCCCGGGACTCAACATAAACAACACACCCCTAACACACACACACACCCAAAATCCTAGGAGTAACATACGACACCCAAATGACATTCAAACAGCACACCACAAACACGAAAAAGAAACTGACACCCAGACTTAACGCCCTCAGATCACTTGCCCACACGAAATTTGGACACAATAATAAAACCACCAACACAGTCTACAAACAATACATAAGATCAGTTATGGAATACGCAAGCCCAGCCTGGGCTTCTAACCTAGCTGAAACACATCATAAGACCTTACAGACTATTCAAAATAAAGCCCTGAAAATCATCACAGGATGCACATTTACGACACCCACAGATCACCTACATCAAGAAACCAAAGTCCTCAAAGTCAAAGATCATCTAGACATGAGAGGCACACAATTCCTGGCAGCAGCCTCCGCGAATCAGCACCACCCACTACACTACATGGCTACACACCCACAGACACCATGAAATATCAAAACAACACCCAGCACACACTATCACACACAAATTCTGTCTTCTCTCCCTCCCTGCCCACCCCAAACCAACTTCCGGAAGCACATCCATACTCATATCACTCACCGTTCCATCCCCTCACTCATAGACAACACGCAGCTGCAAGCACGACCTCCCAAAATCCATCCTTCTGAATCCTCCCTTCCTCGCGAGGACAGAGTCCACCTGGCCCGGGTAAGATGCGGACACCATTCGGCTCTTCTGAGCTATCAGAAGAGACTGGATGACTCCGTCGTCGACACCTGCCCGGGTTGTAACACAGCACACCATACCATTCAACACATCATAGAAGACTGCATTTCACACAACCACTTATGCCAACAACACAATTTACACACTTTGAGAGCTCTGTGGGATAGTCCGACCGTGGCCATGGCCTTCCTTAGGGACTCGGGGCTGTTCGGCCAGGCAGCTTAGGGAACAATAACAACAACAATAACAACAACAACAGCAACAACCTACCTTTTGCATCCTCCATGCACATAGACACAATAAAAACATAAAAAAACACTGAACAGTCCGGGCCTCCTAGAGAACATACACCATATGCATCATGGAGAGCAGCTACAGGGTGATCGGGTTTATAATATGTAATCCATTTCAGCCATCTGTAGTCAGACACTAATCGATCCCTTGCCAGAGGTTAATTTTAACCCCTTGTGTACCGGCGAGGTCTTCTTAACTTTATTCTAGCTATATTTAGACGTTTTTGTTCAGTTTAAGAAGGATCAGTGGTAGTCCAAAGGTTAAGTGAGATAGTATGAAGTCGGTTAGTTGCTGGAGGCCCTTTTTAAACTGAATAAAATCGTCAAATAGTAGCCAGAATACAATTGAAAGTACTGCACCGGTAATGAAGGGGTTAAGGGGGGATGGGCCGCTTTTCTGGACCACTTTCTCCCTCATGTTTAGCCCCAGTAGTTTTCAGATGTTAAAATGTTTGCCCCATTAGTTAGTCGATGTTAAGACCTTTCGCCCCATTTCTTAGTCAATATTTAGACCTTTCGTGCTATTTAGGTGTCGATTTTTTCCCTGGCTAACGATAGTGAGCCTGTAATGTTGAAAGCACCGGCCTTCGGCCGGGAAATTTTTCTACCGAAAAATGTACAAATTAACATGGAAGGGGGATCTAATGGATGTTTTTTTTTAATTTAATGGAAGTCTAGGGATGAAACTAGAGAAATAATGAATACATGCAAAAATCGCCCAAAAATGGAACCATCTCCCCTTAAGGGTACATTCCAAATTTAGCGACTATACATTGACGGATACATATAATTACTTGAGTCTGTCCGTCCTGAACCAAATTGACTTGCTCATGTAGTTGTGTACACCCTATGTGGGGGAGTGTGTTCTTTTATTTCAAATTTGTATTTTATTAAGCGTTATTTCCACATAGCGATTTTGATTAGTTCTTTGGCATTTATCTTGTATCGTCCCAGTTTTGGTTTGTTTATTTTGCAAGTTTTACATTATAATACCTGGTGTCACAGGGCTGTAGGCTGGGGTCTGGTAGGGTGTGACGTTCCATCAGGTGAGGACACGGTACACCGTCACCGTGTTGTAGACTAGTGCTGGTCCGTCGCCGCTCTCGTACCTCTCGTACTACCTGCAACATAACAACAACAACAATATGCTATTAAGGGGAGGCAGACCGTTTGTTTGGTCTATTAATTCATTTATTCATATATTTGTTTAGTTTCCTCCCTAGACCTCCATCAAGCTTAGAAAAACACCCCCTAGACCCTCCTTCAAGATAAATTTGTACATTTTTCGGTAGAAAAATGTCCCGGCCGAAGGCCGGCTTCTCTTAAATTTGAAGGCTCGCTATCGCTCGCCAGGAAATAATCGACACCTAAATGGCACGAAAGGTCTTAAAATTGACAACGAAATGGGGTGAAAGGTGTTAAAATCGCCAAACTAACTGGCCGAACGTCTTATAATCTCAAAACTAGTGGGGCTAAACATTAGGGAGAAGGGGGTCCAGAAAAATGGGCTTCCTCCCCTTAATTAATGAAATGCTTGGGGTTTTAACGCTAGGCTGTGCTTGCCTGTGATGCTTATCTTTAAGGGGAGTCACCGGCTTTTTTGTCTTTCTCTCCTTTTCTCTCTGTCCCTGGCATGTATTCATTCGGCCCAATTCAGTCTACTGTTTTAAGACGTTTACCCACATCCAGGTGTCAATATTGCTCGCCAGCATATATATATTTTTGTTTTACAGCAAGCTAAATGTGTAAATTTTTCAATAACAAAAATTCTCCGGCGAAGCCGGGTTTCTCCATACAATACTGGCTGGCTATCGTTCGCCATGAAAAAATCGACACCTGGATGGGGATAAACGTCTTAAAACAGTTGGCTGAATGGGGTAGACAAGTCAGAGAAAGAGAGAAAAGGGGAGAAAGGTAAAACAAGCAGGTGACCCCCCTTAAATCATTGGCCTTTTGAGTTGTGGTGGGTAACTTGGGTGAGTTATACAACCTGGTAATAGAGGGGATACTGCATTGTATTCAGTTTACCACAATTTACCTCCCAGAATAGGACGCCACAAGAAGCAATTAAACCCTTCTGTACCGACAACGTCCATTCACTTTACTTTGGCCACGATAAGACGATTGTATTCAGCTTAGGAAGGACGTATGTCAATGGAGAAGCTACAGAAAATCACAATAAATCCTTTTAGCTACCCTATATCCTGCCTAAGCTACAACAAATCGTCTAAATGTAGCTGAAATATAATATAAAAGACGTCACCGGTACAGAAGGGGTTAAGTTGTAAGGTGAACAAAGGTATAAGGTATTAGGAGATTAGCTCAAATAACTCATCCTGCTCTGGGATCGAACCCTGGTTCTTTTTATTGTGAGCCGAATGCACTATTCAATACGCCGCATGATACTGGAGCACATCTACACTGACGAAGCTCTATATTCGCTAAGAAAAACCAAGAGTGATTTTCCTGTATTGTTTTCTAAGGAATCATATTTCATAAAGGGATAGATTGAAGGAAAAGAAACACAGGATATACTTGAATAATATATTTCTATAACATTTCGAGCTACACAAATCCCATCTTCAGAGAGACTGGTGGGTTCTACGTAGCCAGAGACCTTAGAAAAACACAAAATTCAAGCAATTTCCTGTGTTTTATTTCTACTCAATCTATCCACTTGCCATAAATACAAATGGTTCCCGGACATCTCAACCAGTAGATAATTTCAACCAGTAGCTCTCAACCAGTGCCAAATCAACCCACACCAACCAAACCAGTGCCAAAATATATACTAACCTAACCTAACCGTATTGGTTGATTTGGTACTGGTTAAAATGGTCTACTGGTTGAGTTGTCCTGTCACCAATAAAAATAAAAGGTTTAGGTATTGTAGTATCTAGCAATTTAAACCCAGCGTTCAGTTTTAGAAAGCGATAAAAAATGCGTATACAGAAGTTGGATTGAATGGGAGGTCACTGGAATTTCATTCCGAACAAACAATTCTACTGTAACGTAACTCGATATTCAGGTCCCTTTGGGAATTCTATGTACAGCTTTGGTCACCATATATTGGAAAGGAAATTGGAAACCTAAAGCGAGTACAGAGGAGGGTGACAAAAGTGATAGTAAAGCTGAGATATACAGTATACCCTACGAGGATTTTTGTTGTTTTCTTTTTCATTTTTTGGTAGGATGGGATAAATGTCAAAGCTCTGTGTAATGAATGTGCACCTCTTCACTTAAAGTGACAGAGAGCCAAAGTCAAGATACGTTCGAGTCAAAATGTCTTTCCACACGGAACTTGAAAGAATTCAATGGGACTGAGAGAGAGAGAGACAGAGAGAGATGCATCATTGCGGCATATAGAAAGAGATTGTTGAAAATTAGTCAAATTAGTTAGTTGATGAGACAAAATGCTTTTGACTTTACCCTTTAAAGAAGTGTGGTATTGGTGGAAACTTCACACATGTAAACAGTACTTGATACATAGGCGCACAGTGTCCCTGTCCAGATCAAGTAACTTGGCGGGTTAAAGAACCCACAGAGAAAGTTGAACACACCTATCTTGTTGTTTTTAGCAAGGGTGGTAATAATATGGTATAATTGTGTGGAAGATTGTGGCAGGTAGACAGATGGAGATATTGAGCTTTGGAAGCATTCAAGGCAACAAGATTATATCTGCCCCAATTGGAAATAGTTGATCGATCAGAAAATTGTTGTGCTATGGCGTGAGTTATGAAGTAATTACATGAAGGGTTGCTGTGGAAATCCAGTTGATAGAGTCATCGACAAATGAGAGGATTCAAGAAAAGGTACAGCTGAAAAGATTATTAATGTATATTTAAAGCAGAACTAGACAGAGAAAAGAACCGTGAGAAACAAGGTTAACCCATACAATACCAGCGACGTCTTTATGTATTTATTTCAGCTGCATTTAGACGATTTTATGAAGCTTAGGATGGAACTATGGTAACCAAAAGGATGGATTGAGATAGTCTGTAATCATTTAATGGGTAGACATCCTTCCTAAGCTAAAGAAACCCGTCTAATAGTTGCCAAATTATAAGGAAAAGGATGTCACCGGTACTGTATGGGTTAAAGAAATGAGCGATGGCCGCCCACAACCACAGTTATATAATGGTCAGAGAAGAAGTTAAAGATAAAGGATGTCACCGGTACTGTATGGGTTAAAGAAATGAGCGATGGCCGCCCACAACCACAGTTATATAATGGTCAGAGAAGAAGTTAAAGATAAAGGCACAAATATAGGGAAAGAAACCGAATGAGAGTCAAACTTGTCTAGCGTGACAAAGCGCGGAATGAGGACAGATTTGATTGAAGTGTATAAACTCGTAACATGCCATAACAGTCTACAGTAGATGCTCATAAGTACTTTATAGCACCAGTCCAGTTACAAAAGAGGAAATTATTTCAAACTAGGTGGAAAACGAAAAGTCTGATCAAGCTAAGGATTTCTTCTTGAATTGGATCATAACAGTTTGAAATAAACTACAGCCAGACATTATTAAGTGTGAGACAATCAACTTTCAAAATATGCGTACACAAATTTATGATCTCATACTCTCATCTAGTTTAATTCATCAATGAGTAATTCAAATTAAATGAGACACGCACATATACTGTATGTATATGTTCTATTTATCATTTCACTGAAAAGCGAATAGCCTTGTTACGACTAATTAATCTGTTGATGCGTTTATTGAAGCAGGTACAGTTTATAAGTTTGTTAAAAGCATTGACATTTCCTAATAGTGAAACATATCTCACTATGTTTACTGAAGCAAGCCTGCAATTGAAAAACAACCAGCCTTCGAATGATTGTATGATTATCAGTTTGTCAGATGATGAAACAAATGATGTGCGGTTTTTATAACTGCTAGAATGATAGACAGGCATAAAGAAAAATAAATTTATATATATCAATGATTTAACCACGATGCAGTGAAATGCAAAAATAGGACACATCAAACTTAATGATCTGTACAATGATATTCTGCACAAATAAACACAGAAATATTGAATACCTTATAATAACATATAGTAATAAATAAATATATAAAATACATATCAAGCGTACCCGGAAAAAACACATATCTCCTCCATAAGGTATAAATATCAGTGAGCAAGTGTCATTTAATATCTACCTGTCCACAACCAAGTGAGTTTGCCTAAGCAAACTCTTTCGTCTCTGTCTTTCCTCTAACGTCTTTCCTTCTTGCTGGAAGTTTACTCTTGTTCAGCCTGTCCCACAGAAGGGTCACCACTCTCAACCCTCCAACTATCGTCTAATTGCTCTTATTTCGTGCATCTCTAAAGTGTTTTAAACTATTCAGCTCAACATTTCTGAAGCATTTGTCTTCCCATAATCTACTTAAAGATCCCCAGTATGGTTTCCCTAAGGGCCACTCTACTGGTGATCTGCTTTCTTATCTTACTAACTCTTGGTTATCCTCCTTTCGGGACTTCGGTGAGACCTTGTCTATTGTGCTAGACATATCGAAAGCCTACGATATTCTAGCACAGATATCTAATATATGAACTACCCTCCTTTGGTTTCTATCCCTCCATCTGTGCTTTAAACTCCAACTTCCTGTCCAGCTGTTCCATAGCTGCAGTTGAGGATGGCCATCGTTCACTTCCTCAACCTATCAACTCCAGTTTTCCTCAAGGCTATGTCCTGTCTCAAGTTCTCCTGCAAATATTCTTTAATAATCTTCTCAACTGTACCCTATCCTATCTTTAGTCCTATCCACTCATGTGCTGATGACCCTACCTTAGACTATTCAACTAGTTTTTCACAACAACCCATCATGTAGTTACTCTAAACCTCACGTGATGAAACCATAGCATACCTATCTTCTAATCTACAACTATTTCCGATTGAGGCAGATCAAATCTTGTTACTTACTATACTTCCAAAACCCAGTTTCTCCGCCTATCTATCCTTCACCATCTTCCACACGACTTTCCCTTATTCTTCTACAATACACAATTCAACCCTTCATCTTCTCTCAGTTTTGCTGTTGTTTCTTTTTCTCCTGACTTTTCTTGGAAAGATCATATATTCACTCTTGCTAAAACAGCTTCCCAGAAGTTAGGTGTGCTCAACTGTGTCCATGGGATCTTCACCCTCACACAGCCTCTTGCCCTGTATAGGGGCGCAGTGCACCCATGTATCGCATGTGTGGGCAGCTTTCACCCATACCTCACTTTGGGAAAGGGTAGAGTCTACTGCATTTCACCTCATCAACTCACCTCTTCTTACTAAGTCCTTACAAGCTCTCTCTCCTTACCGCAACGTTGCATCTCTCTCACATTTCTACCGCTATTACTATAATGTTCAGAGCTTTCAGTGCATACCTCCTCCCTTATGGAGATTTGGGGGCACCCACCTTTCAACTCACTCCCATCCCAATTCTGTCTAACTCTCGAACCCAAGACTGAACCGATTTTTCGAGTCTTTCCTCTACTCAACAAGTAAGCTTAGGAGCTCTCTCCCTCAATCTGTCTCTCCCTCGTCCTATGACTTAAACTGCTTAAAGCTCAGTGTGTCCAGACATTTTGACTCTAACATACCTTGAATTTGGCTATCAGTCACGGTGTTACCATTAGGGGGACTCTTGTAAAAGGTAGGTTTACTGTTCGTTTCCTTTACACATAAAAAAACAAAAAACAAATATATAAAACGGCTGAGTTAGTCCGCAGCAGATTTGGTACTTGGTCGATATAGGCAGACACAGGTCGAACTAAATTGATTGGTATTGGGCAACAACCACTTTGGTTTGTGACCGTTTTGGTTAGTGACTCTTTTGGCCTATGGCTGATACATGATGAGCGGTGTAATAATTGCATTGACCGTGTTTGGTCGCTGGTAGTTTGGGCCCATAGTCTTTCTCGTCTGCAGCCATTTTTATATGTGGCTCTTTTGTTTCTGGGGCAGACCCAAGCAGTCAAATAAAAGGAGTATTGTTACTGGACCCCCTTCTCCCTCATGATCAGCACCATGGTCAGCTACAGAATATATTTCAATTCCGCTACTGCATTATCGAGATTATGACATTTCAATTCTTATGGGTCTATTTATGGTATACAGTATATACTGTACATTGTATGTACTATATATATATATATATATATATATATATATATATATATATATATATATATATATATATATATATAATGTTTGGTGAAGATAAATGATAGGTGGAACCAAATGAAGGTACTGACAAAGTTTCATGAAAATCCGTCAACTATTTTATCGAGCATTACTGTTTGCAAACACACAGACAAACAAAAATAAAAAAGCTAGGACCTGGATATTGAGCCTATGAAGGTAGGTGCTATCTCTAATGTACCACAACGGTGGAGGTTAATCCTTCTTCGAATCCTAGTCGTAGCTATTATATATTTGTCACCAAATAAACCACTTATCATGCTTAGGGAAATCAAAATACAAATAAATACAGTTTGTCACCCACAGGATATGAAGTTGAGAAAGAATGGAGATGGTAGTTATGAAATTCAATATTCTAACCTTCCTTGTGGTTTAGTAGACATAGCATCTGCCTGCATATAGGTTGATATCTTGATCATAGCTAGTAATAATTTAGTCACCAAATATACAAACCAACAAAAAGACAGCAACGATCACACAATACCAGCACACTTGGTTTGGTGGAGATAACAAACCTTCCACGTAAAGGGAAATAGTTTTAGGAAAGGCATAGTAACATTGATCGATAAACCGAGTGGAGTGAGGAGAGAGGCGTGAAGGGAGAGGCAGTCAGGTGGAAACATGGAGGGACGGATCCAGAGGGCCAAGGAACACCAACATATTTCAATAATATAGAAAACATGGGCCGTTTAATATTCGAAGTGAAAAATCTGAACATTTCGTTGCGAGGTCGGTCCTTTGAGATCTGTACCTCATAGATTTGTTTTTTCTCTCGGATAAGCATTAGGCTATTCATATTACAGGTGAGTCCAGTATATACTTGATTAGATTGATATCCAGTATTCGATAAATGGCTAATAATCGTGGTCATGTGCTGTTCCTTTAGTTGTCTTGATAGTGTCATGATTACAGCGTGTACGTTCTGTATGTGGTATCCTGAGTTCGAATCTTGGGAGGATCACATGCTTTCATTAAATTCAATTGGGGGGTTATTAGTGTTAACAACGATGTTAAAAATAATTTCTAGTTATTAGCGTGGTGGAATTAATATCTCATTGACGGAAAGAAACCTATTTCATGACTAAATTATCTTATTAATTCTAGAATGTCTTATAAAGACGATGGAAATTACCTTTATTTTATTATAACAAAACACATGATTTGGATGAAACGCTGCATTTTTTTTTCTATGTGATTGAGGGAGGCAAAAGGCAGGACTGTCTATAGCGAGTGCCTCCCCCATAGTTGAAAGAGTGACAGGGCCAAAATCAAGAGATGTTCGAGCCAAAATGCCTGGACACACAGAGTTTGAAGCAATTTAAGTCATAGGAAGAGGGAAAGACTGATTCTGGGAGAGAGTTCCAGAGCTCAGCTGTTGAGTAGAAGAACGTTTGAGAGTAACGTTTCACTCTTGGGTTGGAGAGTTGCACAGAGTAGGGGTGGGATTGAGTTGCAAGACAGGTACCACGTGCCCTACGTAAAGGAGGTGGTATACACTGGGAAAGCTCGGAGGAACACTGATTATTATAGTAGCGATAGAATAGCGAGAGAGATGTAACATTGCGGCGGACAGAGAGACATTGCAGAGAGTTAGTGAGTGGACGGGAGTTAATGATACGAAAGGCCTTCCTTTCAACTTTGTCTAGGAGAGCGGTGTGAGAGGAACCTCCCAACACATGTGAACAATACTCAATACAAGGACGCACTATGCCCCTGTACAGAGCAAGAAGCTGTGCAGGGGAAAAGAACCCCCTAAGGCGGTTGAGCACACCCAGCTTCTGGGAGGCTGCCTTAGCAAGACTGGTAATATGGTCCTTCCAACTGAGAGCAGAAGAAAAAGAGACACCAAGATTATTGAGAGAAGATGAAGGATTGATTTTTGTATTATTGAAGAATAAGGGATAGTCCGCTGGGAGATCCTGACGGGTAGATAGATGGAGAAATTGGGTTTTGGAAGCATTAAAGGAAACAAGGTTTTCTCTGCCCCAATTGGAGATAGTATTTAGATAAGAATTTAAGAGTTCTATGGCTTCATTACGTTTGTCATTGAGGGATTGCTGGCTGGGGCGTTCTGAAAAACTAATGGAGTAGTGTAAGGTTGAGTCGTCTGCGTATGAATGGATGGGAATTGAGGTACAGTTGAGGAAATCATTTATAAAAATTAGAAAGAGAATAGGAGATAGGACAGAGACCTGGGGAACACCGGAGTTTATAGGGTGAGAAAGTGAACAATGGCCGTCCACAACCGCGGCTATGGAACGGCCGGAAAGGAAATTAGAGACAAAGGCACAGATGGAGGGATAGAAACCGAAGGAGGGTAGTTTAGAAATTAAAGATTTGTGCCAGACTCTATCGAAGGCTTTCGATATGTCTAGTGCAATAGAAAAAGTCTCACCGAATTCCCGAAAGGAGGATAACCAAGAGTTAGTAAGATATGAAAGAAGATCACCAGTAGAGCGACCCTTAAGGAAGCCATACTGGCGATCTGAGAGCAGATTATGAGAAGAGAAATGCTTAAGAAATTTGGAAGCAAGAATAGTTTCAAAAACTTTAGAAAGACAAGAGATGAGAGCAACTGGACGATAGTTGGAGGGTTGAGAACGGTCACCCTTCTTTGGGACAGGTTGAATGTGAGCAAATTTCCAGCATGAAGGGAAGACGTTAGAGGATAGACAGAGACGAAAGAGTTTGCCTAGGCAGGGAGTTAGCACGGAAGCACAGTTTTTGAGAACAACAGGAGGAACACCGTCCGGACCGTACGCCTTATTAGTATTAAGCCCAGAGAGGGTGGAACGTACATCTTTAGAAAAGATTAGGATATTAGGCATACGTAAGAGAGAGGAGGGTGAAGAGGGAGGAATAGCACCGGAATCATCCAAGGTTGAGTTTCTAGCAAAAGTTTGAGCGAAGAGTTAATCAAGTGTTGTTGATATTAAATATTGGCAAGCTTACTAACATGTTTTTGTCAGATATAAAGAACTATTATTAGCCAATAAAAGGGTTGTTTGACTAATAGGTTGATTGATTTGGTTGGTTGATTTAGGCTGGTTGATTGATTGGATGGTTGATTGATTGGTTGGTTGATTTATTGATTAAATGGTTGATTAATTAATTGGTTGATTAGCAGATTGATTGATTGATTGGTTGACTAATTTATTAACAGGCTAATTGATTGATTGACTAATTGATTAACAGATTGATTAGTGGATTGGTTGGCTGATATACTGACTGGCTAATTGATTGAGTGGCTGATTCATAGACTGGTTGAATGATTGATTGGTTTATTGATTAATTGATTGATTGGGTAATTTATTCACTGGCTGATTAGTTAATTGATTGATTGGTTGATTGATTTGCTGATTAATTGAATGATTGACTGGTAGAAAGAAAGACACGTCAAATGAAAGTTAATATGTTATCCTACAAAACATCCTGATTCCACTAAACAAGGAAACTAAAAGTGCAGGAAAACCACTAAACAAGGATACTAATACTGCAGAATATCCAATAAACAAGGAAACTAATACTGCAGGAAAACGAATAAACAAGGAATTAAACTACAGGATATCCACTAAACAAGGAACTAAAACTGCAGGATATCCACTCAACAAGGAAACAAAAAATACAGGATATACACTAAGCAAGGAATTAAAACTGCAGGATTACCACTAAGCAAGGAAACTAAAACTGCAGGATAAACACTAAACTATGAAACTAAAACTGCAGGATATCCACTAAACAAGGATCTAAAACTGCAGGATATCCACTAGACAAGGAAACTAAAACTGCAGGATATCCACTAAACAAGGAACAAAAACTGCAGGATATCCACTAAACAAGGAACTAAACTGCAGGATATCCACTAAACAAGGAACTAAAACTGCAGGATATCCACTAAACAAGGAATTAAAACTGCAGGATATCCACTAAACAAGGAAACTAAAACTGCAGGATATCCACTCAACAAGGAACTAAAACTGCAAAATAATTACTAAAACAAGAAACTAAAACTACAGAATAACCACTATAAGGTGTGGTGGAATGGGCATGCCACGGGACTGGTAATCCAATGGTCCCGGGTTCGAATCCCGATGTATCAATGTGAAGATATTATTGGGATGGAATTTGTGCTGTACCTGGAATCAGTGCATTATTACAAAGCCCACCGAAACGCCCCCAAAATACCCTCATTGTTCCCTGATTAAATAGCATTGTATGAATATTCCCATATTCAAAATATGCTACAGGGGGGCAATGACTAGTGAGTTCATTGCTCAATTGGTGGCGTTCTGAGAGTGAGGTTCTGAGTCTAGGGGGTGAGACAGTGAAGCACTGGGGCGAGGCAACCGGGCTCCGTGCATCTTCCGGAGGCAAGATAGTGGGGGGCTGGTTGCATATCAAAGTGATTCACTTGTCTCACTCCCAAGACTGGAACGAGACCTTACGGGCTTCACCTTAAATTGTACGGTTGAATGTAAAGGCTCTCAGCCTATGCCCAAGAGGGAGTAGTTGGAATATAGGAAAACAAAATACATGGACACTGAAACTGCAGGATAAAAATGGAGAAAAACAAATATGAAGATAAAATATACAGTATATACTCTAAATTAATATATCCATATAATTAACAGTAAATGACTGTTTGTACAGTCATGGCGTCAGAAAATCTTATTCAATAATACACATTATTATTTTTCTGTTTCTCTCTCTCTCTCCTTCACTCTCGTATTCTCCCTAGACCTTAATCAAGCTTAACCCCCCCCCCCCCCCCCTCCCCCCTCCCCGGGACCATCATTCCAGTTTAAATTTGTAAATTTTTCGGTAGAATAATGTCCCGGCCAAGGGCTGATGGTTTCCTAACTTCCAAGCTCGCTAACGGTAGCCAGGAAAAAACAAACAAAACATATGAAAATGTCACATTTTCCCGGTTTCGAGGTTCGAATTTGTGGGTTCGTTTTCCGATTTGGGATCCCTTGCCGCAAAGTTCCATTTTCGTGTCAAGTCTAGATCTACTGTATGTATATATAAATGTACTGTACTATAACCGTATTTTAGCTGGAAATTATGTTAAATATCCATATCTTCAGCTATAACTTTCTTATAGAACGAAACTCACAACTGGTCAAATGATGCGCAAGAAGAGAACAACAGTAATTATTTAAGCCTTTCAGTACGGGAGACGTAATTTCATACTGATGATAGTTATATTAAACAGAGTTATGAAGCTAAAGAAGGATCTGTGTTAGATAAAAAGGTTATCTAAGATGATTTTTAACCTATTCAATGTTACAGGTCATACCTAAACGGAAAATAAATGGTCTAATATTAGCCAAAATATAATACAAGGACATTATTCGTACTGGAAGAAAGAGTTAACATGTTTCTGTGACTTTTAAGAGGCTATTTTTGCTGATTAATTAATATTGTTTGCCATTTTAAACCAAAGTATTTTCAGTTTTCTCTTTAAAACTTAAAATAAAAACAAATATAAAATACTACTACTACTACTAATAATAATAATAACAATAATAATAATAATAAACACAAAGTATATAATAAACAAATAAACAAAGCGACGCCTCCCCAACCCCTTTATAGCGAGATAGAGAGAGAGAGAGGATATCAATGCAAAAGATGGCCAGACAATCACACCAGGTAAGAACCAATGTAAAACACTGCACCCCTCTGATTTTTACAGGTATCCGGTGAGCAACAGGTAAGCCTGCCTCGGCCCTAAGTAATGGTGCTTGGAGGCTGAGAGAAAGAGAAAGAGAGAGAGAGAGAGATAGAGCGAGTGTGTGTGTGTGTGTGTGTGTGTGTGTGTGTGTGTATGTATGAGAATTAAATAGGCTGAATGTCCTCTAAAATTAAGTTAGTTTACGTAAAATGTGTATAATGAGACTGAGCTTTCGGTAAGAGAGAGAGAGAGAGAGAGAGAGTTGAATAAAGCTGAATAGCCTCTAACATTTAGTTAGTATACGTAGATTTTGTATAATGAGACTAGACTTTAGAAGAGAGAGAGAGAGAGAGAGAGAGAGAGAGAGAGAGAGAGAGAGAGAGAGAGAGAGAGAGAGAGAGAGAGAGAGAGAAAAAAAAACTTTGGAAAGAAAATCGTATCAAGTAAGAGACAATGTCATATATTATCACAGTCAATCGGGGAGTATAAATTAAATCACGATGTTTAGAAGTGGAAGGCTTACTGACGGCATTAACCCCTTCTGTACCGGTGATATCTTTGTAACTGTATTATGGCTACTACTCGAGCATTACATTCAGTTTAAAAAGGGCCTCCAGCAATAAACAAGGTCGAAATATCTCTCTTAACTCTTGTTACCACCTCATATCCTTCTTAAACTGCACAATATCGTCTAAACATAACTTCAAATCCAAAAGACGTTGTCGGTAAATAAGGGGTTAAGGGGGTTTTGCTTGATTTGCTGGACCCCTTTCTCCCTCGTCTTTACCCATATTAGTTTTGAGATTTCAAGTTGTTCGTTCCATTAGTTTGGCGATTTTAACACCTTTCGCCCCATTTTGAGGACACCAGTCCCTTGCCTCCCCAGAACACCCTTCAAGCTATATTTTTACATTTATCGGTAGCAAAATGTCACGGTCGTAGGTTGGTTTCTCCTAAATAACAGGTTTGCTACCGGTCACCAAGAATATGATCGACACCTGAGTTGAGTGAAACCTTCATAATATTGCCAAGCCAATGAGACGAAACAGGGAAGTAAAATGAGAACAACATATCCTTTTCACTGTTGATACAGTTCAAAGTAACGTTGATTTACTTGTTTGAACTTAGAACATGTGTTCCTGTCCTTTATGTTTTGTTTGGTCATTTCATTATATTTTCTTCAGGTATCTTTTTAATTATTGTTGTACCTCTGAGAACGGTGAGAGTGTGTGTGTGTGTGTGTGTGTGTGTGTGTGTGTATGTGAAATATGGCTAGCAATCGTACATTTACTCTCCACTCACTATAAAGATATATTATCTAAATACATATCGCTTGGCATTTGAAGTTTATATAATTTCAAGCAACTACCGGACGATTGTATACAGGCTAGGGAGGTAGAGGCGGGGTCAGGAAATCCGAGACAATTTATGGGTGCACAATTATGACGAACATTGGCGATGTATAATGATAAACTGCTTGAACCCTAAAGAATATACTACAGGGAATCGTAAGTTAGCGTTCGAAACTCTTGTATTTACCATTATAAGGTTTTCATATTTGTGTCTGTCTACAAAAGTACAATAGAGATTAAAGTTCTGAAATTCAATGTTCTAAAACCTTCCTTGTGGAGAGTAGACATAGACTCTGCCTGCATATAGGTTCAAATCTTGGTCATACCTAGTAATAATTTAGTCACCAAATATACAAACCAACAAACAGACAGCAACGATCACACAATACCAGCACACTTGGTTTGGTGGAGATAACAAACCTTCCACGTAAAGGGAAATAGTTTTAGGAAAGGCATAGTCACATTGATCGATAAACCGAGTGGAGTGAGGAGAGAGGCGTGAAGGGAGAGGCAGTCAGGTGGAAAAATGGAGGGACGGATCCAGAGGGCCGAGGAACACCAATATATGTTAATAAAATAGAAAACATGGGTCGTTTAATGTTCGAAGTGAAAAATCGGAACATTTCGTTGCGAGCTCGGTCCTTTGAGATCTGTACCCTATAAATTGTATTTTCTCTACATAGGGTACATAGTACCCGCCTTGCAACACAATCCCACCCCTACTCTGTGCAACTCTCCAACCCAAGAGTGAAACGCTATTCTCAGACTTTCTTCTATTTAACTGCAGAGCTCTGGAACTCTCTCCCAGAATTAGTCTTTCCCTCTTCTCATGACTTAAATTGCTTCAAACACCGTGTGTCCAGGCATTTTATCTCGAACGTCCCTTGATTTTGGCCCTGTCACTCTTTCAAAACTGGCGGAGCCACTCGGTGCAGGAAGTTATGCCTTTTGTCTCCCTCATTCACACAGAAAAACTAGAATATAATATTACAGTCGAGTGCAGTACATGATTAGATTGATATCTAGTATTCGATAAATGGCTATTTATCGTGGTCATATTTTGCTCCTTTAACTGTCTTGGTGATGTAATTGGTTAGAACGTGTATGTGTATGTGGTGTCCTGGGAGGATAGTACATTAACTGTCTTGGTGATGTAATGGTTAGAACGTGTATGTGTATGTGGTGTCCTGGGAGGATAGTACATTCTCATTAATTTCATTTGGGAAGTTATTGGTGTTAACAAAAAATGTTGATTGAAGTTCTAGTCATTAGCGTGGTAGGAAGTAGGCTAATGTATCATTGACGGAAAGAAAACTATTTGATGAATATTAAGAAATAATAGATTAACTTATGCATTCCAGAATGTCTTTAATGACTATGAAAATCACCTGGATTATATTATAACAAAGCACATTATTTGGATGAAACGCTGCAGTTAATCAAGTTTTGCTGATATAAAATACTTACAAGCTTACTTTGGTCAGATATGAACATCTATAAATAACCAGTAAATTGGTTGATTGATTAATAGGTTGATTGACTGATTAGATGGTTGAATGATTGGTTGGTTGATTTATTGATTATTTGGTTGAATCATTGATTGGTTGATTGATTGGTTGTTTAGTTGACTGATTGATTGAGTGATTTTTGTATCGATTGGTTGATTGATTACCAGATTCATTGACTGATTGGTTGGCTGGCTGATTGATTGACTGGCTAATTGATTGATTGACTGGTTGAATGATTGATAGATGGGTCGATTGATTAATGTATTGGCTGACACGTTGATTGATTGGTCGGTTGATTGGTTTGCTTATTGGTTGATTGATTGCGTGATTAACTGGTAGAGAAAGAGATGCGGTTAAGTTAAAGGTAATAATTATGGTATCCCACAAAACAAAATAAAACAACTAACAAGGAAACTAAAACTGCAGGATAACCACCAAACAAGCAATCAAACTACATTATAGATACTAAACAAGGAAACTAAAACTGCAGGATAACCACCAAACAAGCAATCAAACTACATTATAGATACTAAACAAGGAAACTAAAACTGCAGGATAACCACCAAACAAGCAATCAAACTACATTATAGATACTAAACAAGGAAACTAAAACTGCAGGATAACCACCAACAAGCAATCAAACTACATTATGGATACTAAACAAGGAAACTAAAACTGCAGGATAACCACCAAACAAGCAATCAAACTACATTATAGATACTAAACAAGGAAACTAAAACTGCAGGATAACCACCAAACAAGCAATCAAACTACATTATAGATACTAAACAAGGAAACTAAAACTGCAGGATAACCACCAAACAAGCAATCAAACTACATTATAGATACTAAACAAGGAAACTAAAACTGCAGGATAACCACCAAACAAGCAATCAAACTACATTATAGATACTAAACAAGGAAACTAAAACTGAAGGATTAAAAATACTAACCAAGGAATTAAACTGCAGGATAAACACTAAACAAGGAAACTAAAACTGCAGGATATCCACTAAGCAAGGAAACTAAAACTGCAGGATTAAAAATACTAACCAAGGAATTAAACTGCAGGATGAACACTAAACAAGGAAACTAAAACTGCAGGATAAACACTAAACAAGGAAACTAAAACTGCAGGATATCCACTAAACAAGGAAACTAAAACTGCAGGATATCCACTAAACAAGGAAACTAAAACTGCAGGATATCCACTAAACAAGGAAACTAAAACTGCAGGATATCCACTAAACAAGGAAACTAAAACTGCAGGATAACCACTAAACAAGGAAACTAAAACTGCAGGATATCCACTAAACAAGGAAACTAAAACTGCAGGATATCCACTAAACAAGGAAACTAAAACTGCAGGATATCCACTAAACAAGGAAACTAAAACTGCAGGATATCCACTAAACAAGGAAACTAAAACTGCAGGATAACCACTAAACAAGGAAACTAAAACTGCAGGATATCCACTAAACAAGGAAACTAAAACTGCAGGATATCCACTAAACAAGGAAACTAAAACTGCAGGATATCCACTAAACAAGGAAACTAAAACTGCAGGATAACCACTAAACAAGGAAACTAATACTGCAGGAAAACGACTAACCAAGGAATTAAACTACAGGATATCCACTAAGCAAGGAACTAAAACAGCAGGATATCCACCAAACAAGGAAACTAAAACTGCAGGATAACCACTAAACAAGGAAACTAAAACTGCAGGATAACCATTAAACAAGGAACTAAAACTGCAGGATAAACACTAAACAAGGAAACTAAAACTGCAGGATATCCACTAAACAAGGAAACTAAAACTGCAGGATATCCACTAAACAAGGAAACTAAAACTGCAGGATAAACACTAAACAAGGAAACTAAAACGGCAGGATAACCACTAAACAAGGAACTAAAACTGCAGGATAAACATTAAACAAGGAACTAAAACTGCAGGATAACCACTAAACAAGGAACTAAAACTGCAAGAAAACCACTAAACAAGGAACTAAAACTGCAGGATAAACACTAAACAAGGAACTAAAACTGCAAGACAACCACTAAACAAGGAACTAAAACTGCAAGAAAACCACTAAACAAGGAACTAAAACTGCAGGATTAACACTAAACAAGGAACTAAACTGCAAAAAAAACACTAAACAAGGAACTAAAACTGCAGGATAACCACTAAACAAGGAAACTAAAACTGCAGGATAAACACTAAACAAGGAACTAAAACTGCAGGATAAACACTAAAGGAACTAAAACTGCAAGAAAACCACTAAACAAGGAACTAAAACTGCAGGATAACCACTAAACAAGAAACTAAAACTGCAAGAAAACCACTAAACAAGGAACTAAAACTGCAGGATAAACACTAAAGGAACTAAAACTGCAAGAAAACCACTAAACAAGGAACTAAAACTGCAGGATAACCACTAAACAAGGAACTAAAACTGCAGGATAACCACTAAACAAGGAACTAAAACTGCAGGATCAACACTAAACAAGGAACTAAAACTGCAGGATAAACACTAAACAAGGAAACTAAAACTGCAGGATATCCACTAAACAAGGAACTAAAACTGCAGGATCAACACTAAACAAGGAACTAAAACTGCAGGATAAACACTAAACAAGGAAACTAAAACTGCAGGATAACCACTAAACAAGGAACTGAAACTGCAGGATCAACACTAAACAAGGAACTAAAACTGCAGGATATCCACCAAACAAGGAAACTAAAACTGCAGGATATCCACCAAACAAGGAAACTAAAACTGCAGGATATCCACTAAACAAGGAACTAAAACTGCAGGATATCCACTAAACAAGGAACTAAAACTGCAGGATATCCACCAAACAAGGAAACTAAAACTGCAGGATATCCACCAAACAAGGAAACTAAAACTGCAGGATATCCACTAAACAAGGAAACTAAAACTGCAGGATATCCACCAAACAAGAAAACTAAAACTGCAGGATAACCACTAAACAAGGAAACTAAAACTGCAAGATAACCACTAAACAAGGAAACTAAAACTGCAGGATATCCACTAAACAAGGAAACTAAAACTGCAGGATATCCACTAAACAAGGAAACTAAAACTGCAGGATATCCACTAAACAAGGAAACTAAAACTGCAGGATAACCACTAAACAAGGAAACTAATACTGCAGGAAAACGACTAAACAAGGAATTAAACTACAGGATATCCACTAAGCAAGGAACTAAAACAGCAGGATATCCACCAAACAAGGAAACTAAAACTGCAGGATAACCACTAAACAAGGAAACTAAAACTGCAGGATAACCATTAAACAAGGAACTAAAACTGCAGGATAAACACTAAACAAGGAAACTAAAACTGCAGGATATCCACTAAACAAGGAAACTAAAACTGCAGGATATCCACTAAACAAGGAAACTAAAACTGCAGGATAAACACTAAACAAGGAAACTAAAACGGCAGGATAACCACTAAACAAGGAACTAAAACTGCAGGATAAACATTAAACAAGGAACTAAAACTGCAGGATAACCACTAAACAAGGAACTAAAACTGCAAGAAAACCACTAAACAAGGAACTAAAACTGCAGGATAAACACTAAACAAGGAACTAAAACTGCAAGACAACCACTAAACAAGGAACTAAAACTGCAAGAAAACCACTAAACAAGGAACTAAAACTGCAGGATTAACACTAAACAAGGAACTAAACTGCAAAAAAAAACACTAAACAAGGAACTAAAACTGCAGGATAACCACTAAACAAGGAAACTAAAACTGCAGGATAAACACTAAACAAGGAACTAAAACTGCAGGATAAACACTAAAGGAACTAAAACTGCAAGAAAACCACTAAACAAGGAACTAAAACTGCAGGATAACCACTAAACAAGAAACTAAAACTGCAAGAAAACCACTAAACAAGGAACTAAAACTGCAGGATAAACACTAAAGGAACTAAAACTGCAAGAAAACCACTAAACAAGGAACTAAAACTGCAGGATAACCACTAAACAAGGAACTAAAACTGCAGGATAACCACTAAACAAGGAACTAAAACTGCAGGATCAACACTAAACAAGGAACTAAAACTGCAGGATAAACACTAAACAAGGAAACTAAAACTGCAGGATATCCACTAAACAAGGAACTAAAACTGCAGGATCAACACTAAACAAGGAACTAAAACTGCAGGATAAACACTAAACAAGGAAACTAAAACTGCAGGATAACCACTAAACAAGGAACTGAAACTGCAGGATCAACACTAAACAAGGAACTAAAACTGCAGGATATCCACCAAACAAGGAAACTAAAACTGCAGGATATCCACCAAACAAGGAAACTAAAACTGCAGGATATCCACCAAACAAGGAAACTAAAACTGCAGGATATCCACTAAACAAGGAACTAAAACTGCAGGATATCCACCAAACAAGGAAACTAAAACTGCAGGATATCCACCAAACAAGGAAACTAAAACTGCAGGATATCCACTAAACAAGGAAACTAAAACTGCAGGATATCCACCAAACAAGAAAACTAAAACTGCAGGATAACCACTAAACAAGGAAACTAAAACTGCAGGATATCCACCAAACAAGGAAACTAAAACTGCAGGATATCCACTAAACAAGGAACTAAAACTGCAGGATCAACACTAAAGAAGGACAATAAAACTGCTAAATAATTACTAAAACAAGAAACTAAAACTACATGATAACCATTATGAGGTGTGGTGGAATGGTCATGCCACTGGACTGGTAATCCAATGGTCCCGGGTTCGAATCACGATGTATCAATGGGAAGATATTATTGGGATGGAATTTGTGCTGTACTTGTATTGGTATCAGTGCATTACCACCGAAACGCCCAACAAATACCCTCATTGTTCCCTGATTAAATAGCACTCTATGAACATTCCCATATTCAAAATATGTTACAGGGGGACAATGGCTATTGAGTTCATTGCTCAATTGGTGTCGTTCTGAGAGTGAGGGTCTGAGTCTAGGGGTGAGACAGTGAAGCACTGGGACGAGGCAGCTTCAGAGATTAGGCTGCTTCGAGCCGTGGGTGGGCAACCGTGCATCTTGCGAAGGCAAGATAACGGAGGCTGGTTGCATTTCAAAGTGCTTCACATGTCTCGCTCACTAGACCTGAACAAGACCTCACAGGCTTCACCGTAAATTGTACGATTGAATGTACAGGCTCTCAGCCTATGCCCGAGAGGGAGTAGTTGGAATATAAAAGACAAAAATACAAGGAAACTGAAACTGCATGATAAAAATGGAGAAAAACAGAAATGAAAATAAAATACACTCTAACTTAATATATTCATATAATTAACAATAAATAAAGGTTCTGTACATGGCGTCAGGAAATTGTATTCAATAATACACTTGATTATTTCACTGTCTCTCTCTCTCTCTCTCTCCTTCACTCTCGTATTCTCACTAGACCATAATCAAGCTTAAAAAACACCCCCAGGACCCCCATTCGATATTAAATTTGTAAATTTTTCGGTAGAATAATGTCCCGGCCAAGGGCTGATGCTTTCCTAAATTACAAGCTTGCTAACGGTCGCCAGGAAAAAAACAAAAAATGATCGACACGAAAATAGCACGAAAGGTCTAAAGGGACAACCCCCCCCCCCCCCCCCCACACACAAGCAAAATGTCATGATTTTTTTTTTGGGGGGGGGGGTCTAAAATGCTTCTCTCAACAATGGAGAATAACATAAGAGGGCATAACACCTATATGACATCACTACGACATCAATACCGCCTACCCCATCCCCCCAAAAAACACTGACATACACCTATGATACATAGTATAAGAGATTACATATAGAACAATCCTAGTTTACCCTAAGTTACTGGCTAGTTTACGTTTTCTTTTAATACCTAAATCAGAAAACTTAGTTTTTATGAGTTACTTAGCCATTTTTTCATGACACACCACCAAATAATTGAGATGTTATATATATTTTACTTTCGTCTGCGATTTCCCACAATCATATGTTGGCAACTTCCAAGTGTAACTACTCCATTGTATTGTATTGGAGCTGCTTGTAAACGCCAATGTTAACACATATTGGTTGTGCCTTCATCGTATAATTTTTTTTGTTTGCGATAAAGTGAAAAAACGTGAGTATCCGGGAATGTTATTAAACAAAATCGCGATTTTCGCGACGTCGCGCACGACGTACATTTTATGACCTCGATATCTCATGATGTATTGGAAATTTTAAGAAAAACGAAATTACACGCTCTTCGCTCTTCGTATGGTATTCAAGTATTTACATGTAACAGCAGGTGTCTCTAGGACATATAGAGACCGCAAGAAGTTGTGACATCATCATGACATCATGACGTCGTGAAGTCATGATGTCATGACGTACAACATTCTCATGCTCCCACAAATTCGGCATTACTAATTTGATTATAACCTAAAAGTATCGAGATGAAAGATATAATATTTGTTTGTTTATTAATTTGTTTGTGTCGGAGGGTGTGTAGTCCCCTTAAGCTCGGGACTGTAGGCCGTTCAGCAACCTGTAACTCTTGTGACGCCCCGAGACTATCGATTTACAAAGAAATTGCGGAAAATTAATGGAGCAAACATCTTCAAATCTCAAAAGTAATAGGGCTAGACATGAGGGATAATGGTGTCCAGAATATACACCCCCTTAACCCGTTCAGTACCGGTGCCGTCCATTTCAAATCATTCTGGCAGACAATTTTAATCAGTTTAAAATGGGCCTCCACCATTTAACAGGATTTGAACTATCTCACTTAACCCTTTATACTACCACAGATCCTTCTTAAACATACTTGTCTAAATACAGTATAGCTAGAATCAAATACAAAACACGTCGCCGGTACAGAATGGGTTAACAGCGTGACGTAAGGTATTATTATGTTCTCTCCACCAACCAACTTTACTCCTAAACTCAATTAATGAAATTAACAAACACATGTGGCACTACGGGGATTCGAACCCAGGACGCTCACACCGAAAATCAACACACTTGTGCATTGTGCCACGAAGACAGTTAACTGTTACAAAATGATAAATTCATCTTCTCTGCAAGTACCAAACTCAGACACCCGAGGTATTGACCACTTGCGAGTTTCAGGCTATGCGGAAGTTGGATCCGTAAATACCGCGTTTAGATAGAAATGTGATGTGATGGAGATGAGCTGCTTGAGGAGTATGTGTGGAGTTACTTGTAGAGACAGATTGAGGAATGAAGAGATACGTAGGAGAGTGGGGCAGCAGGAACATTTGTCAGCCAGAGTGGACAGAAGGGTGCTGAGCTGGTATGGTCATGTTGAACGAATGGGAGATGAAAGGCTTACAAAGAGAATATGTGAGTCAGGTACAAGGGGAGATAGAAGGGCAGGAAGACCCCCATTGAGATGGAGAGACTGTGTAAGAAAGGCTTTGGATGATAGAGGAATGACTATAGATCAGGCAGGGGAAGTGGTGGTGGACAGGAGTGAATGGAGAATGCTTGTGAATAGTTGAGTGAACACGTGGTCATTTGGAGTAAGGGGTCAGGCGCAAGTTGGACTAGATAATAGTCCATCAGGCGCCTGGCCCGGGGAGACGATTAATATGAAGGGTGCGCCTGGAAGTGTGGTGGGAGGGCTTGTGGCTTTGGCTCCGCTGCATGTCTGCCTGCCGAGATCGGAACCTCTCTGGGTGGTAGGGGGCCGGGGGAGTGCTGGAGCGACCTTGGTGACCCTGGTCTCTGGGTCTTCTCCTGGGTGACCTGGATGTGTGTGAGTTTGCACTTTTATCTGTGTTTATTTTTTTTTTTATTTTTTTTTTGTGTTTTCCCTGTTCTTGCTCTGTCTTGAGTCGGCTACCCCCAAAATGGGGATTGGGCCTGAGCATATAGATAGATAGATAGATAGATAGAAATGCAATAATAATTTAGGGTTTTTGATGGGTAGAAAGCATGTCCATCGGTAATTTGATTGTATGTATATATACATGTACAGTCGACCTAATACGTGATGTCTCGGCACCAATTATGTTTTGATCAATAATTGGTATCAGCAATATTTGCACATGATATATATTCTTTTTAGTGAGATATACAACCATGTTGTTGTTGTTGTTTTTCCCCAAGCTGCCTGGCCGAACAGCCCCAAGGCCCCGAGCAAGGCCAAGGCCATAACCGAGCGCCCCCCACAGAACCCTCCCTGCCGACCATAATAAAGCCTGGGTGACCGAAGCCACTCCATGGCGGGGAGCTGAGGAGGGTGCGGAAACGCCCGGGAAACCAAAGCCCCACCCAGGGCCCTGTGCCCCTCAGCAATTATGAAGAGAAAGTTGAGGGGCAAAGGAAAGATGTGACGCTTTGGCTTCCAATCTTGGTAGATTAGGAGGTCAATCCACGCAAGAGACGCCGTCACTTGAGATCTAGAAAATATATAAGTAAAAGGAACAGTCAGAGTAAGCTATGGGTATGGCAGAGATTGCTCAGTTCTCACTCTGATAGACCAGCCCATCACCACTATACAACCATGTTCCTACACCTACCCGCCCTATTCAACATCTGACAGATATTAACACAGCACAGATCCAAACATAATGACCGGTGATACATGGCTTATTAGCGCGATCGTACTATAACCGTATTTTAGCTTGTAATTCTGTTAAATATCGATGTCTTTCTTATATAACGAAACTCACAACTGGTCAAATGATGGGCAAGAAGAGGACAACATTCATTATTGAAGCCTTTCAGTACGGGTGACGTCTTTTGATATTGATTATAGTTATATTTAACAGATTTATGAAGATTAGGAAAGATCTGTGGTAGATAATTAGGTTATTTGAGATGGTTTTTAACCTATTCAATGTTAGAGGTCATTCCTAAACGGAAAATAAATCGTCTAATATTAGCCAGAATAAAAGTAAAAGGACATATTTCGTACTGGAACAAAGAGTGTATATGTGTCTGTGACTTTTAGGGGGCTATTGTTGCTGAGTAATTAATATTGTTTGCCATTTTAGACCAAAGTATTGTCAGTTTTCTCTTAAAACTTAAAATTAGAAAAACATAAAATAATAATAATAATAATAATAATAATAATAATAATAATAATAATAATAATAATAATAATAAAAACAAAATACAAACAAAATAAATAATAAACATATAAATAAAGCCACGCTTTCCTAAACCCCTTTATAGAGAGAGAGAGAGAGAGAGAGAGAGAGAGAGAGAGAGAGAGAGAGAGAGAGAGAGAGAGAGAGAGAGAGAGAGAGAGAGAGAGAGAGAGAGAGAGAATCAATGCAACAGATGGCCAGAAAATCCCACCAGGTAAGAACCAATGTAAAACACTGCACCCCTCTGATTTTTACAGGTATCCGGTGAGCAACAGGTATGGCCTCGGCTCTACTGTAAGTAATGGTATTTGGAGGCTGAGAGAGAGATAGTTGCATAAAGCTGAATATTCACTAACATTATGGTATTATACATAGAATTTGTATAATGGGGCTAGACTCTAGGAGATTTACATAGATTTATATAGATACACTGGCCACACAGATCTTACGATCCCTGCGAGATGGCCAGGACTTAATCCTAGTAGAGATAGCAACCCTAATATAAAGTGGAAGGAAAGGATAGCAAAGATGAAAGCTCTCTCCCCACCCTCCGCTCCCTCCAGCAATTTGCTGTACATGAAAACAGTTAGAAGTGCATAACGTTGCAGGGCTTGGAAATCGCCTGAAGGAATTTATAGTATAGTTATAATTGGAAAGGAAAAGGCATGCACACCTTCACTTGTTTTCTCTTTTTCTGCTCGCTTTAACTGAAAACGTGTTCATTTCTGCCAGGTTCTATTGTCAGTGATCAGATTCTACTGCAGACGAACTTCTCTGTGATATGAGTCTAACCTTTTTTTAAATGTGTTAATTGAATCACTTCATTAGGGAGCTTATTCCACTCACTAATACTGGGGGTGAAGAAATGTTTAGTTATGTCTAGGTTTGCTTTCCTGCCTGTTAGTTTAAATTTGTTTCCTCTTGTGGAACCTTCTTTGGCTTTCTTAAATAGATTATTAGAATTGACTTTACTTAATCCTTTTAGTATCTTAAAACACTCTATCAGAGAGAGAGAGAGAGAGAGAGAGAGAGAGAGAGAGAGAGAGAGAGAGAGAGAGAGAGAGAGAGAGAGAGAGAGAGAGAGAGAGAGAGAGAGGGGGGCCTTTGGAAAGAAAATCGAGTAAGAAACAATATCAAATAGGCTCACAGTCATTCAGGGGGGGGGGGGGGGGGGATTTACTGGACATTCATAGTTGCTGACAGCAAAACACAACTCTCTTCCTAGCGGAATCAGGATCTCTGGAACTTTCTTACTCTGACCATCTGCCCTTTATCCTATGACTTCAACTCCTCTAGCTCCAAGGGTTGAGGCATTGTTACATTGACGAACTGTACAATACAATATCGCAGTCATTAATTTTGAGACATTTTGAAGCCTCGAAGTAAAACGATCAACCTCCAAAAATGAAATGATCAGGTAAAGAATTAACCATCTGAGGATCGACCTTTTGTCTATTTTCTGGCTATTATTAGACGATGTTATCCATATCAGCAAGGGTTTACGAATGTCAGAGGGATGATCGAGATAGTCTTTACCCTTTTTATTCGTCAGATACTTATTTAGTTGTTTATAATCGTCAAATAATAGCCAGAAGAAACTATCGAAATATGTCATAATCCTGAAGGGGTTATTAAGGGGGTAGTGCTTGGTTTTAGGGTCTATATATTTATTTATTTATATATTTTTTAGTTTCCTCGCTAGACCTCCACCAAGCTTGGAAAAACACATCCTAGACCCCCTTTCCAGATAAATTTGTAAATTTTTCGGTAGAAAAATGTCGTGGCCAAAGGCCGGTTCCTTCTAAAATGATTGCTCGCCAGGAAAAAATTGACACATAGTGGGCACGAAAGGTGCAACAAAATGAGGCGAAAGGTCTCAAAATCGCCAAACTAACGGAACGAACGTCTCAAAACCTCAAAACTAATATGCTAAACATGAGGGAGAATGGGGTCCGGAAAAAAGCGAGTACTGCCCCCTTCTGTACCGGCGACGTACTTTTAACTTTATTCTGACTACTATAAGACGATTACATTCAGCTTTAGAAAGGCCTCCAACATTTAACAGGCTTGGAACTATATCACATACCCCTTTTACTACCATAGATCCTTCTTAATTAAACTGCACAACATCGTCTAAATATAGCTATAATAAAGTTAAAAAAGACGTCACCGGTATAGAAGGGGTTAAGGGGAGGTTTCTAGTGTGTTGCTTATCCCTCCATCAAGCTTAAGAATTACACCATCTAGACCCCCTTTCAAGATAAATATGTACATTTTTCGGTAGAAAAATGTCCCGGCCGAAGGCCGATTCCTCTTAAATTATAGGCTCGCTATCGCTCGCCAGGAATAAATCAACACCTAAATGGCACGAAAGGTCTTAAAATTGACAGAAATGGGGCGAAAGTTCTAAAAATTGCCAAACTAATGGGGCGAACGTTTTAACATTTCAAAAGCAATGATAGTAAACGGGAGTGAGAAAGAGTTCCAGAAAAAAAAAGTATCTCAAGTGAAATTCTCCCCATAAAGCGATTCAACACAGTACAAGACTGCTTGGAGACTGTATGTATCAGTGTTAACTCGTTCAATACCGGCGACTATTTTTTTCCTCCATATATTCCAGCAACTATGAAACGGATTTATTCAGCTTAAGAGGAGATGGGTCATTTTTCTGGTCCCCTTTCTCCCTCGTGTTAAGCCCCATTTGTTTCGAGATTATAAGACATTCGGCCCATTAGTTTGGCGATTTTAACACCTTTCGCCCCATTTCGTTGCCAAAGTTAAGATCTTTCGTGTCATTTAGGTGTCTATTCTTGCCTGGCGAGCGATAGCGAGCATGACATTTTAAGAGGAACCGGCCTTTGGCCGAGAATTTTTTCTACCGAAAAATGTACACATTTATCTTGAAGTGGGGTCTAGGGGGTGATTTTCTAAGCTTGATGGAGGTCTAGCGAGGAAACTCAAACTACTATTAATAAATCAATATATAGACCAAAACCCAAGCACTACCCCCTTAACCCTTCCTGTACCAGGGAGGTTCTTTTCATCATATTCTGGGAACTGATAGACGATTTCATTCAGCTTAGGAAAGACCTCTGACAATAATAAGGCTTTAAACTATCTCAATCAATCTTTTTTTAACAACCACAGATCCTTCCTAAGCTGCATATTATCGTCTAAATATAGCTAGAATAAAATATACCACACGTCGCTGGTACTCAAAGGGTTAAGAAGGACGTTTACTCATTTAGAGGCTACACATTCTATCAGTTAATCCTTTTAGCTGCCATATGTCCTTCCTAAGCTTCATAAAATTGTCTAAATGTAGCTTAAATCAAGAAAGGACTGGGGTATTCGCAGAAAGGCTCAAGTCCTGACGCTATTCTTGACTTACAGTGTGCTGGCTTAATAATCCAATAGGGCTGATAGCCTCTGAAGTCCTATTTTAACTAACTAACGTTTACTCATTTACTGTAGAGGCTACACATTCTCTCCGTTAATCCTTTTAGCTGCCATATGTCCTTCCTAAGCTTCATAAAATTGTCAAAATGTAACTGGAATCAAACCAGAAGAGACGTCGCGGGAACAGAAAGGGTTAATGAACGCGAATGTACGGTCGCGCTAATAAGTCATGTCTCAGCTGTCATTACGTTTGGCTTGCTCGGTGCTGTATTAATGTCTGTCAGGGTGAGTAAGTGTAGGAACATGTTTGTGTTTTTCACTTGATATGAAGAAAGGAAGCTTAGATATTGCTGATACCCATTATTGATCAAAACATAGTTGGTGCCGAGACATCACTTATTAGCGCGAGTGTAGCCTATTGCACCTGTAGTGGTAACCTTTCGTGGTGAGGGAGAAGGTCACCATTACGGACATCAATAATCAATCTACACTATTGAATGTCGATGGTACACTCGTGGACTTAAATTCGTGAACTTAAGATATCGAAACTATCCCTAACTTAAGGGAGTACTGTTTTTTTGTTGTTGTTATATATATATATATATATAAATATATATATATATATATATATATATATATATATATATATATATATATATATATATATATTAATTATGTTTTGAGTTTCCTCGTTAGACCTCCATCCAGCTTATATAAACACCACCTACTGTAGACCCATATCAAGATATATATATGTGTACATTTTTCGGTAACAAAATTATCCCGGCCGAAGGCCGATTCCTTTTAAAATCACAAGTTCGCTTTCGCTCGCCAAGAAAAAAATCGACACTTAAATGGCACGAAAGGTTTTAATACTGACACAAATATGAGGTGAAAGTCTGAAAATCGCCGTACTAACGGAACGAACGTCTTAACATTTCAAAAACTAATATGCTAAACATGAGGGAGAAGGGGATCCCTACCAAGCGACTATACCTCCCCTTTAATGGAAGCTACTCATTGTTGAACAATATTTAGACGGGTAATAACTATCCAACACTGGTGAACTATGTTGGTAAACTGGTCTAGCCTCTAAGATCATGTACGTACAATGTGACTCACTATAGTCTGTTCGCGGTAAGTAGGCAAGAAATCATGACATCTATCCTCTGTAACTCAAAAAGGGCTAGAGAAAATTGGCTGTAGATATTCACATCTATTCCTTGACTGACTCGTCCCAAATGGTAGAAATATTAGCTCGATTACTCTAGTGACTAGTCGGCTTTTTGTGACAGAGGTTAGAGGTCATGATTTCTCGCCTACTTGCAGCGAATAGACTAGTTAACGCTCATTGTCTTTTACTTATAGACTGCATCACCGTTGATTCATTTAAACTCCGCCTAGACAAATATCTCGCATCAAACCCGCGACTGACTGCGTTTGTAAATGAATAACTTTATTTTATCCCCCCCTCAGTTACTAACCCATCTGTCCCCTACTAACTTCCTAATCCTGCCACGGACATTAGTTCCAGGGCAGTAATTCCCTTTCCAATGTTCCCTTACCCACTCTAAACCACTGTTTGGACACTTGATCCTCAGTGTTTTGGAGGACAAGCAACCTAGAAGGGTCACTAGATCTGTTGTTGCTTGATTTCCTTTGTACTCCTTTGTACTCCTGTGTACTTGATCATTAAGAGGTGTTCAGGTAGTCTTGACCACGACTGTACATTATCACTCCACTAAGACCACTGCTAACGATAGACACAAGATGGTATGTATTAAGGGGAGACAGACCGTTTTTCTGGACCCCCTTCTCCCTAATGTTTAGCCCCACTAGTTTTGAGATTTTAAGACGTTGGTTCCATTAGTTTGGGGGTTTTATGACCTTTCATCCAAGGGGGGTCTAGGGGTGTTTTCTAAGCTTGATGGAGGTTTAGGGAGGAAAATAAAAACAATATATGAATAAATGAATTAATAGACCAAACAAACAGCCACTGTCCCCTTAAATAGTGAGAACCAGACTTTATTATCTATGTGTATGAAGGAGACAAAAGGCAATGCTGCCTGTAACAAGTCCCTTCCCCCGCCCCCATCAAAGTTGAAAGAGTGACAGGGAGCCAAATTTAAGGCCCGTTAGTCAAAATGACTGCACACACAGACCTTGAAGCAGTTTAAGTCATAGGATGTGGGAAAGACGGATTGAGGGAGATTTCCAGAGTTTACTTGTTGAATAGGAGAAAGATTGCGAAAATTGGCTCACACTTAGGTTAGAGAGCTGGACAGAATAAGGGTGGGTATGTGTTGAAAGGCGGGTGCCACCCAATCTCTGTAAGGTATACCATAAGAAAACTCTGAAGAACACTGATCATTGTAATAGCGGTAGAAGAATGAGAGAGATGCAACATTGAGTCTTGTAGTGAGATATTGCAGGGAATTAGTAAGAGGAGGAGAGTTGATGAGACGAAATGTGTTTTACTGTACCCTTTCGAAAAGTGTTATGCATGGAGCCTCCCCACACTCGCAAACAGTGTTATGCATGGAGCCTCCCCACACTCGCAAACAGTACTCGATACATGGGTGCCCCTGTACAGAGCACTAAACTATGCAGGGGTAAAGATTGCATGGAGACGGTTGAACACACCTAATATTTGGGAAGCTATATTATCAAGAGTGGTGATATGGTATTACCAAGAAAGATCTAAAGAAAAGGAGACACCAAGAATATTGAGCGAGTACGAAGGATTGATTTGTGTGTTGTTGACGAGTATGGGATAGTTGTGTGGAAGATTGTAACGGTTAGGAAGTAGATTTTCTCTGCCCTATCGGAAAAAGTTGATAGATCAGAAGATAAGCACGCTATGGCTTCATCACCAGTTAAATGTGGAGTGATTGCAAGGTGAGGCGATGTAGAAAAGTAGTTTAGTTAGTAGTGTAAACAAGAGTCATCCGCATATGAGTGGATAGAACTAGAGGTATAGTTGGGAAGATCATAAATTAATAATATAAATAGAACTGGAAATAGGACAGAGCCCTGAGGAACGCAGGCGTTGACAGTTTGAGGAAATGAGTAATGGCAGTCCAAAACTACAGCTATGGAACTGCCAGAAAGGAAATTAGAGATAAAGGTACAGATTGAGAGATATAAGCCAAACGAGGGTAGTTTGGAAATAAGCGAGTTGTGCCCGACTCTATTGAAAACGTCTGATATGTCTAGCGCAATAGAAAAGGTCTAACGCCTCACCGATGTCCCGGAATGAGGATGGCCAAGACTTAGTAAGGTATGAAAGGAGATCACCAGTAGAGTGGCCTGTAAGGAAACTGTTCTGGTGATCTGAAGAAAGATTATGGTTAGACAAATGATCAAAAACTATGTAATTAAGAATAGTTAAACAACATTGAGATCCAAGATATGAGAGCAATTGGATGATAGTTAGAGGGTTGAGAACGGTCACCCTTCTCTGGGCAAACTTCCAGCAAGAAGGGAAGATGTCAGAGGAATGACATAGACGAAAGAGTTTGCCTAGGCAGGAAGTGTGCAAGGAAGCACAGTTTGTTAGTACAACAGGAGGAACACTATCTGGTATGTACGTCTGTTTAGCATTAAACCCAGAGAGGGTAGAAAGTACTGTACAGTACATCTTAAGAAGATATTAAGATAATAGGCATAAGCAAGTGAAAGATGAGTGGAGAGGGAGGAACAGCACCGGAATCATCCAAGGTGGAGTTATTAGCGAACACTGTTGTGATTCAAGAAGTTTCTCATTTTGTGTATGTGTATGAAGGAGACTAAAAGGAAAGCTGCCTGTAACAAGTGTACCCCCAATTAGTTCGCCAGTTTATAACAATTACGCCTCCATAAAATGTTCTGAAATTCTTGATTATATTTGTAAGAAACCAGCTCACATCTTGGCAACTGTACACACCTAAGAATCAATACATCGTACACATTAACAGTAACAGGAATAGTAACATTAACAGGGTGCATAACAGGGAACATTAACATGAATCTTTAACATGGCACAAAACAGGGTACACTCTAGGGCATAAATCCTGACTTTAAGGGGGTAGTACTCGCTTTCTATGGACCCCCTTCTTCCTCATGTTTAGCATATTAGTTTTGAGGTTTTAAGACGTTCGTTCCGTTAGTTTGGCGATTTTGAAACATTTCGCCTCATTTTTGTCTACAATATTAACACCTTTCGTGCCCTTTAGGTGTCGATTTTTTCCTGGCGAGCGATAGCGAGCTTCTAATTTTAGATGGAACCGGCCTTTGGCCGGGAAATTGTTCTACCGAAAAATGTACAAATTTATCTTGAGAGAGGGTCTAGGGGGTGTTTTTCTAAGCTTGATGGAAGTCTAGCGAGGAAACTAAAAAATAATTGAATAAATAAATATATAGCCCAAAAAACAAGCACTACCCCCTTAACCCTATGAGTACCAGCGACCTGTGTTACTTTATAGTCTAGCTATATGTTGCCGATATTACGCAGCTTAGGAAAGATTTATGGTAGTTAAACGGGTTGGTTGAGATTGCTTGAAGCCTATTGATTGCTAGAGGTCCTTCCTAAGATGAATACAATCGTATTATAGCTGCCAGAATATGATAATTAGGGCGACCCTGGTATGGTATGGATTAAGTTTTCAAAAGTATTCCGAACTGAATCAAATGTTTTCCTTAAGGGGAGGTATTTAGTGTGTTCCCTAGACCTCCATCAAGATTAAAATTACACCCCCGTGAGTCCCTTTCAAGATAAATTTGTACATTTTTCGGTAGACAAATTTCCCGGCCAAAGACCGGTTCCTCTTAAATTACAGGCTCGCTATCGCTCGCCAGGATAAAATCGACACCTGAATGGCATGAAAGGTCTTAATATGGGGTGAAACTTCGTAAAATTGCTAAACTAATAGGGCAAACGTTTTATAGTATCAACAGCAATGGGGCTAAACATGAGGGAGAAAGGAGTCAAGAAAAAAATCCCTCAAGTGGAGATCTCCCCTTAAACCTTTAACTAATAAATCATAGGCTTGTGCAGCATTCTTTAACTGTCTTCGTGGCGCAATGCATAAGTGTGTTGATTTTCGGTGTAAGCGTCCTGGGTTCGAATCCCCGGGCTGCCACATGTGTTTGTAAATTTCATCATTAATCGAGTTTAGGAGTAAAGTTGGTTGGTGGCGAGAACATAATAATACATATTTCGAAAGCTCAGTTTGTTGTTCGAGGGTTAATAATGGGCCAGGATTTCTGTCTTCGAGTGTACATATACAGCACAAAAGAGGCAGGGGACTGGAGTTCTCGAAAAGGGGCTCCAGTCCTGACGGTACTCTTGACTTACAGTGTGTTGGCTTAATAATCCAGAATGGTTGATAGCCTCTGAAGTCCTATTTTAAGGGGAAATGGGTTGTTTTTCTGGTCGCCTCTCTTCCTCATGTATAGCCCATTCAGTTTTCAAATTTTAAGACGTTCAGCTCATTAGTTTGGCGATTTTAAGGCCTTTCGCCCCATTTTTGGGTAAGAATTCAGACTGTTCGTGCCATATACAGTAAATGTTGATTTGTTTTCCTGGCAAGCGATAGTGAACCTGTAATTTAAGAGGAGCCGGCCATTGGCCGGGACATTTTTCTATCAATAAATGTGCAAATTTATCTTGAAGGGGGGTCATGGGGGTGTTTTTAAGCTTGATGGAGGTCTAGGGAGGAAATTAAACAAATTACAAAATATATACACAAATTAGGTAGTAAATATATATACAGCCCCCTTAACTACTTAACTAAAAGGCGGTATCACACGAGCGCTTTTTCACTCAATATTTATTCTCTACACTGATCAGGCAACTTATGAGGTAACATTTACAATATTTCGGTCACCTAAATTCATCCAGCAACAGTCTAGTTTCCAATACCAGTGCAAAATAGTCCAGCAATGTTGCCAGAAAAAAATTGATCATCGAATGTTGACCATAAATGCTTTCATGTGATACCGGCTTATGACAAAATAATGTACCTTACCAGTCCATTTATCTTGAAGGAGGGTCTTGGGGGTGTTTTTCAAGCTTGATGGAGGTCAAGGGAGGTAACTAAATAATACCAAATATTAACAAAATATGTACGGTCGCGCTAATAAGTCATTGCCCAGCTGTCATTATGTTTGGTTTGTTCTGTGCTGTATTAATGTCTGTCAGATGTTGAATTTGGTGGGTAAGTGTAGGAACATGTTTGTATATTTCACTCGATATGAAGAAATGCAGCTTAGATAAGGCTGATGCCAATTATTGATCAAAACATATTTGGTGCCGAGACATCACTTATTAGCGCGACTGGACACAATATCAAATAAATACGGGCATCCTCCCTTAAGTACCTACTACAGACCAAATAGTGTAGCTTACCAGACCACTAGGAGCCACACATCCTGGTACTACGGTGGACCAAGGGTACCACTGAGTCAGACCACAGTCCCGGCCAACCACACACGTCCGCACCATTAGTTTGCCGATTATAAGACTTTTCGCCCCATGTATTTGTTAATATTCAGACTTTTCGTGTCATTTAGGTGTCGATTTTTTCCTGGCGAGCGATACCGAGCCTGTAATTTAAGAGGAACCGGCCTTTGGCCGGGAAATTTTTCTATCGAAAAATGTACAAATTTATCTTGAAGGAGGGTCTTCGGGGTGTTTGTTAAGCTTGATGGAGGTCTAGGGAGGAAACTAAACATATGATAAATTATATACACAAATTAGCAAGTAAGTACCTACTACAGACCAAATAGAATTTAGCTTACCAGACCACTCGGCGCCACACATCCTGGTACTACGGTGGACCAGGGGGACCACTGGGTCAGACCACAATCTCGGCCAACCACACACGTCCGTACTCTCGCTGCCACACTAACACGACCAGTTAGACACACGCTATGGGATAAATACAGAGGGATTTATATTTTAGGGCGTTTATATACATATACACACATATATATATATATATATATATATATATATATATATATATATATATATATATACTAATAGACAAGTAATTAAAATTATGAAAGAAATATTTGAATCAGAGAGTTATTTCTTAATGGAGATAAACTTAATCCCTTTGATTTCTTGAGGGTTTTCTAAAAGTTAATCAAATTGTCTAATGTATGCCGGAATATAGCCAAGCTGCGTCATTGAATGGTGAGAAGGTTATCCCTTTCAATAGCTGAGGGCACAGTTTACACTATATTTCAGTTATCATTAGACGAGTTTATGCAAGTTAGGAAGGATCTCTGGGAATCAAAAGGGTAAAATCCCTCAACTTCTTCAACATCAACATACACATGTACAGTGGCGCTAATAAGTCATGTCTCAGCTGTCTTTACGTTTGGCTCGGTCTGTGCTGTATTAATGTCTGTCAGATGTTGAATAGGGTAGGTAAGTGTAGGAACATGTTTGCATATCTCACTCGAAAAGAAGAAACCATGTGTAAATATTTCTGAGACCAATTATTGATCATAACATAATTGGTGCAGAGACATCACTTATGAGGCCGACTGTACATTAATTTAACCCCTCCCACCATTCTAAGATGCATTTTCACTCTATTCTGACTACCATTAGACGGATTTATTAACCCCTCCTGTACCGACGACGTCTTTGTAGTTTTATTCTAGCAAAATTTACACGTGTTTGTGCAGTTTAAGAAGAATCGGTGGTAGTAAAATGGGTTAAGTCAGATAGAACGAAGCCTGTTAATAACTGGAGTCACTTTTTATACTGAATAACATCGTTTAACAGTAGCTATAATAAGCATACAAAGACGTTTAACAGTAGCTAGAATAAGCATACAAAGACGTTTAACAGTAGCTAGAATAAGCATACAAAGACGTTTAACAGTAGCTAGAATAAGCATACAAAGACGTTTAACAGTAGCTAGAATAAGCATACAAAGACGTTTAACAGTAGCTAGAATAAGCATACAAAGACGTTTAACAGTAGCTAGAATAAGCATACAAAGACGTTTAACAGTAGCTAGAATAAGCATACAAAGACGTTTAACAGTAGCTAGAATAAGCATACAAAGACGTTTAACAGTAGCTAGAATAAGCATACAAAGACGTTAACAGTAGCTAGAATAAGCATACAAAGACGTTTAACAGTAGCTAGAATAAGCATACAAAGACGTTTAACAGTAGCTAGAATAAGCATACAAAGACGTTTAACAGTAGCTAGAATAAGCATACAAAGACGTTTAACAGTAGCTAGAATAAGCATACAAAGACGTTTAACAGTAGCTAGAATAAGCATACAAAAACGTCGCCAGTACAGAAGGGGTAAGGGGAGATATCCACTTGAGGGATTTTTTTTCTTGGCTCCTTTCTCCCTCATGTTTAGCCCCATTGCTTTTCTAATTTTAAGACGTTCGCCCCATTATTTTGACGGTTTTAGAACTGTCGACCCATTTCTGTCAATTTTAAGACCTTTCGTGCCATTTAGGTGTCGATTTTATCCTGGCGAGCGATAGCGAGCCTGTTATTTAAGAAAAACCAGCTTTCAGCCGGGACATTTTTCTACCGAAAAATTTACAAATTTATCTTGAAAGGGGCTCAAGGGGGTGTAATCTTAAGCTTGATGGATATCTAGAGACCAAACTAAAAAACCTCTCCTTAAAGAAGAGAAGACCCTCAGAGAATCAAAGGGATAAGGTTCATCCCAAATAAGACACTGATTCCCACAAGTACAGTCAAGAGTATCAATGGCAAGGCACCCCCATTTGAGTCAGCATCGAACGTAAACGAAACAATTCAGTACATAATTATAGTCCAGATTATTCAGAACTTGGCATTAAAAGTTTAACCCGTTGAGTACCAGCGACGTGTGTTATAATTATAGTCTAGCTATAATTAGACGATATTATGCAGCATCGGAAATATCTGTAATAGTAAATAGGATTGGTTGAGATAGTTTGAAGGCTTATTATTGCTAGAGGACCTTCCTAAGCTAGTTAAAATGGTCTAATAGTTGCCAGAATATGGTAAAAGGGACGTCCCTGGTACTGAATGGGTTAAAGATTCGAATAGGAGTACCCTTATATGCTGAGAACTGTCCTTCTTAAAACCTGTCTACTAATAGCCAATGTAAACAAAAGAAGGCGCCCTGGTATCTTGCTTCCTTTCAGTGATGTGTTTCTTTCACTTTGGTCTGGTTATCATTAGACACAAGGGACTGGAGTTTTCGCAGAGAGGCTCCAGTCCTGACGATATTCTTGACTTACAGTGTGATGGTTTAACCCATTCACGCATTTATGATGCAGAGGTTGCCAGAATAGCAATAAGAAATAGAGTTCTCTCACTTATAATTACCTATCCAAAATTTGTTTTCTGCCCACAGCTACAGTAACTCAAAGACAACTGCAGAGGTTGAAGTAACTAAACTAAAGGTTTCTAAATACCCTTGATGGTAACAAAGGCTTTAAAGTATCCCCAATAGGCTCAAAATCGCGTCATATGTCGGAGAGGGTTAATAACCATAGGGTTGATAGCCTCTGCAGTCCTATTTTACCTAACTAATTAGACACGTTTATTCAATTTAGAAAGGATCTCTAGAAATCAATGGGTCAAAAACTCAATGAACCCTATGATAATAGCCAGCAAGCAGTGTTACCAAATCAAGTTCGCTAAATCGTAAATATATGCCGAAAATCGCTAGAATAATGGCACAATCTCTACAATATCGCTCTGAAATTGCTCAAATTAACGGAAAACCAATAGAATTTATGTCGCTAGAAGTAAATATTCGCCTCTAGATCGAAGTAAATACTTCTAGATCTAGCGGGAAAGTAGCTAAATTGGCAACTATCAGTGTTGCCAATTTAGCTACTTTCTAGTTAGATCTAGAGTTATTTACTTCGATCTAGAGGCAAGTTTTACATCTTGATACATGAATTCTAGCGATATTTCGCAAATGTGAGGCCTTTTAAAGAGATGTTATAGAGATTGTGCCGGTATTCTAGCTATTATCGGCAGATTTGAGCCATTTTAGAGCGACGTTCTAGAGATTGTGTCGTTATTCTAGCTATTTTCAGCATGTATATACAATCTAGCGGACTTGATTTGGTAACCCTGGGCCAGCATAAACTGACAGTAAACATGGTATAATCTAGAAGGGGTTAATTATGCATTATATCTGTTAACCCGCTGGGTACCAGGGACGTCCTTTTCATCATATTCTGGCAAATATTAGACTATTTTATTCAAATTAGAAAGGACCTCTAGCCATAATAAGGCTTCAAACTATCTCAACCAACCCTTTTAACTGCCACAGATCCTTCCAAAGCTGCATAATGTCGTCAAAATATAGCTATAATATAATATACCACGTCGCTGGTACTCAAAGGGTTAAGTGTTTCTCATATAATTTACTTATAATTCAATAATAAAGACAAAATCATCCTTAGAGAATAATAAGTCTTTCCTGGTTGTATTATGAAATAATTTACAATTTTGCCAATATATCGAGACCTATATTCTCAGACAAAGTTGATCATTCTCGGGGTAATTACTCTTGTTTGATGTATCCCTAAATAGTTAGAATGGCACGGTGGCGCTAATAAGTCATGTACCAGCTGTCATTACATTTGGCTCGCTCTGTGCTGTATTCATGTCGGTTAGATGTTGAATTGGGTGGGCAAGTGAAGGAACAGGTTTGTATATTTCACTCGATATGAAGAAATGAAGCTTAGATATTGCTGATACCAATTATTGATCAAAACATACTTTTTTTTTTTTTTTTTTTTTTTTTCTATATTCCAACTTACTTCCTCTCGGGCATAGGCTGAGAGCCTTAACATTCACCGCTTTACAATGAACAGTGAAGCCCGTGAGGTCTTGTTCCAGTCTAGGGAGTGAGACATGTGAAGCACGTAGAGTACAACGAGCACCTGCCATCTTGCCTTCACATGAGGCACGGTGCTCACTCATGGCCCGAAACGACCGCATCTCTGAAGCCACCTCGTTCCCGTGCTTCACTGTCTCACCACCTACACTCGGACTCTCACACTTACACACACACAACGCCACCTGTTGAGCAGATAACTCACCAGGCATTGCACCCCTATAGCATATTTTGAATATGGGAATATTCATACAGTGCTATTTAATCAGGGAACAATGAGGGTATTTTATTGACGTTTCGGTGGGCTTGTGGTAATGCACTGATACTAGGTACAGCACAAATTCCATCCCAATAATATCTTCCCATTGATACATCGGGATTTGAACCCGGGACCTTTGGATTACCAGGCCAGTGGCAAGACCACTCCACCACACCTCCCCTTGGTGACGAGACATTACTTATTAGCGCGACTGTACACTAAAGTGGCCGCAGGCTAACCTGGCACAAACTGGAATCACTATCTATACTATCTTGACACTTTCTAAACACTTGTATAGTTAAGGGGGTAGTGCTTGGTTTTTGGTCTATATATTTATTTATTTATTTATTTTTTAGTTTTCTCGCTAGACCTCCATCAAACTTAGAAAAACACTCCCTAGACACCCTTTAAAGATAAATTTGTAAATTTTTCTGTAGAAAATTTCCCGGCCGAAGGCCGGTTTCTTCTAAAATTAGACGCGTGCTATCTCTCGCTAGGAAAAAAATCGAAACCTAAAGGGCACGAGAGGTCTTAATATTGATAACGAAATGAGGCGAAAGTTCTCAAAATCGCCAAACTAACGGAACGAACGTCTTAAGACCTCAAAACTAATATGCTAAACATGAGGGAGAAGGGGGTCCAGAAAAAGCGAGTCTACCCCCTTAAGTAGTAGGCTGCGTGGATCTGCTAATGGGTATTTTATTGACAACTATTACTACATTCACAACCAATATTAACATTGTCTTCTATAATACACTATTAAACACAAAATAGGTATAGGTAGCGCCAGCGAACTTGACAATAATTATTACATCTCAAGATTATACTATTTACTATAAAATCAGTATAACCATCTTTCATATAATTTTAAGATAATCTACTTGCTATGAATGATATTATGTAAGCAACTATACATGAGAGGGGGTAATCATTGTAACTCATTGTAACTTCCCCCTACTAAAACCAATGATTCAGGTTCCTTTCCCACACTATTTAAGCCTACTGTAGCACCTTGATGTCGCCCAAGCAGCTGATCGTACGACCAATGACTGTCACGTGGCTGTGAGGTGTTTCGAGGTTGCCAAAGCAGGTGAGAGGTGTGGAGAGGTATTGAGAGGTTAGATAGACAATAGCCACGAGCGAGAGAACATAGCTCAGAGATTCCTCTCAATATAGGGAATTCTCTATTTACTTATATTTAGTCCTTCTGTACACTATTTCAGTTGATACTTGAATAAATATCAAAGTTGGTTCTGGATACCAAACATTCTATAATTTACCCTTTTACCTATAAGTATCAATATTATATTTATTAGGTTTAAAAGGACGTAAACGGTGGCAGCATTACTATTACTATATATCTACATAATTAATCTATCATCATCGAGCAGAGAGAACGAGAGCTGAGATCAACCTACCTTCAATCCACCTATAACTAAAACATAGTATCTACATCTCTTAAGGCCATCGACACCTTTAGTCAGCCTTATAATTATAGAGTCAACAGCTACATCAAGATAGGAGCGTACCTCTAAACGTCTTCCTAATCTTATTACCCATACTTACAGTGACTGTCAAAAGTCATATGTAACATAATTTTGATCCCTTAACTCATTATAACTCAAAACATTAATTAAAGCAATCGGGCTGACGTTTCTATAATTTGGGAAGAGTCCACCAGGAAATAGGTGTGGACATTTACAGCCAGTTTCCTCCAGGCCCTTTTGAGATACAAAAAGGTCAAGGATCGAGATTGTTGTCAAGTTCGTTGGCGCTACCTACAGTAGCAACTACTGGTATTTTTGTATTAACAATACAATGTTAATTATGTTGATAATGATGAGTATGATATGAATCACCCACGATGAAGGTTAATTCACATTTTTAGGCGGATTTTCGATTAGTTTCCAAAGTATTGTACGGATGAAAAGACTTGCATTAAGTAGATACATACGTGCAAATGATTATTGTGTTTTAAAACTAGTATAATTCTGGGTGACCTAGATGTGTGCGAATTTGTGTTTTTGTTTTTGCGTGCTCATTGTTTTTGTTTGTTGTGTGTTGTGTTTTCCTTATTCGTGCTCTGTCTCGAGTCGGCCACCCCCAGTAAAAAAAAAAAAAAAAAAAAAATGTATATATATATATATATTTATATAACAAATGGGGAATGGGCTTGAGGAAATAGATAGATAGATAACATTTGTGGGTATCGTGACTCTTATAGAGGATATCACGCAGTAACAGAGTGGGATTTTGTATTTGTTCATTGCATCGAGAAAACCAAACATAATAGTATTAGATGTACCACCGCCTGGACGTATCTATCTACGTAATGCAAGTGTTTCAACTATCAAAATATTGGAACATAATCGAAACACCGCCTAAAATAACAAGAGAGTAAATAATCTATTATTGTACGTACTTCGTCTTATACTCATCATAAATAACAAGAGAGTAAATAATCTATTATTGTACGTACTTCGTCTTATACTCATCATAATACATATACTTGTATTTGTATCGCAACTTTATATGTACCTGTAGCTTCTTCTCCCTATTCTATATACTGTATATTGGGGCATTACGAAATATAACTCATAATGGTTATGATGATATTGCTTGTTAAAACAAATTATCCATAGGACAGTCCACACAGCCTACTGATTAGTTATGCAAATGTATAGAAAGGCAACGTTGCCAAGTTCTACCAGGTTAGCCTTTGTCGGCTATAGTTGCTGCAGTTGCATTGAGCAATACTAAAATGTTATTACAGTATTTCCATAGCATTTTTAGCAACTAGGTTATATTGACTAGCTACTAATACAGCAAAATGTTAATACCTACCACCAATAATGATGGGGTTTATCTAGAAATACGGGTTTTATACCCAAACAAACAATATAATCTGCCTTATTTCAGGTGACGGTAAACTGAATCCCTAAACATCCCTGAATCCCTATTAGTGAAAGGAAAAACGTGAAAGTACTACGTTTCTACGTCATATTCAGACTAAGCTTTCATAATTAACAACATTATTATCTACAACATCTTAGTATTAGCTCAAGAATCATATTGGTGGCATGGCAATATACCGTCAGCTGATAAATATCTAACCATAGGAACCCTGGAGGCTGACCTTAGCGGGAGGCGGGTACCGTTGGCGTGGACACAGGTCAGTTCTCTCTCTTGTCGCCCTACTTGTGGCAGATCCAGTATGACTGTCCCTCGAGGTAGCCGGGGAGGGTATCCTAAGTCCCTCTTGTTCCATAGTCTCTTGGGTTCTGAATGTGGAGATCCTGACATTTCGTTGTGCGGCTTCCAACTCTCCGTATCGCCTCCTTCGGAAAACGTTTTATCCTGATGTTTTTCGAAGTATGTAGCGTTGCGTTGTAGGATTTCCTGCGTGTTTTGTGGGAGGGAGACCGGCTGGCAGGGACCCCACTCTCCCACCCGTAGCCTGACCAGCGGCTCCTCCCTCTCACCGGACAGTGCTGGTGATAGACCGGAAGGGAGACACTCTGCCAAACATGGACGGGACTCACTCAGAGGTGGGCACTGGTTACCGTCTCTAGTTGGCGCCACTACCACGGTTCTGGTGCGGCGCTGTGAGGCGTCACAGGACACACAAGTGACCCAGCCACCCCAGGGCCCCACCACACAATCCTGGGGACAGGTTGTGGTGCAGGGAGTCTCACGTGATGGTAAGGGGCTAGTACAATGTTCCTGGGCCACCACGGAGCCCTGCACAGCACACTTAACTGTCCTGGCGCGGCGGCCTTTACACAAACCCTCAGTGCCTTTGGTGCGATCACTGCCAACCACACACGGTGACCACGAGTCCACCAACCAAGACCCTCCTGGAACAGAAACAGAACAATATGAATTTAGTGTTTCCTGACATTAATGGAATGCAAGTGAAAAATACCTTAAGCTAAAAGGAAGAGAGAGAGAGAAAGAGAGAGAGGTTTACATAGATACACTGACCACAGAGACCTTACAATCCCAGCGAGGGGTCAGGATTTAATTCTAGTTGAGACAGCTAACCCGAGAGTAAGGGGCAGTGGAAGGAAAATACAGAGTAGAGAGAGAGAGAGAGAAATGCATCCTACTCCCTTTCAAGCTAAGAAAAATTGCATACTCAGACTCGCCTCCAGCTTCTGAAAATGCCCTCAGACCCTCTTTTAAGCTGCAAATTAGAATCTCCAGCAGAGAGAGAGAGAGAGAGAGAGAGAGCATAACAAGTATTTACATTATTCAGTAAATATATAACCAAACCTTTACCATTGTAACTGGCAAATAACAAGCCGAGTATGGCTAAGCCTTTTTACCCCTACTGTATCGGCGACGTCGTTTTAATATTATTCTAAGTACAGTCACGAACATGAATGCTGCAACATCAACCAGATAACGTCAACTCCTTCATAACGAGAGGCTTATACTAAGCTGAATAAAATAATCTGACGGTAGGTAGAATGAAGTAAAGAAATCATTGTGAGTTTGAATAAAAAGTTTAGCAATACCTTTTGAGACGAAGGGGCGAGCATTATCTGGTTGGTGTCGTCACAGTATTTATGCTCGTGACTGTACATTTAGACAATGTTGTGCAATTTAAGAAGGATCTGTGGTACCACAAATTATTCCGTGAGATAGATGGAAGCCTATAGCCCTTTGTGTACCGGAGACGTCTTAGTGATCTGTTTAGTTATATTTACACGATTTTGTGCAGTTTAAGAAAGATCTGTGGTAGTAGAAAGGATTACGGTGCGTGAGATACTTCGAAGCCTCTTAATTGCTGTAGGCCCTGTATGAACTGAATATAATCATTTAATACTAGCCAGAATAAAGTTACAAAGACGGCACCGGTACAGAAGGGGTTAAACGTACACCCATCGAGATATTGATGGCCAAAGTACCCGATAAATGGACAATTGACTATTTGCGAGTTTCATTATATAAGGAAGTTGAAGCTGTAGACATCGATAGTTAGCACAATATCCAGCTCTAATACGGTTTTAGTACATTTATAAATACGTAAAACCATATTCAACATATTATGTATTCAACAGAAACCTGCATAATTACTGTATTTGTGTTTAATATCGATGTTTACAGGCCGAACTTCCTTATAGCCTGAAACTCGCAAGTGGTCAATTCTAGAGCCCAACCTGGCCTATGACGTCACGGGCTTCCTCTTCACCTTGTTGTTGTTGTTGTTGCTGTTGGGTATGGGCTTGGGCTATCCACGTTACTCATACAAGCCTTCATCTCTTTTAAGGGAGCCGACCTCGTCTAATTTATTCTCTCTCTCTGGGTTGTATCCATTCGGCCCCATTCAGCCTACTGTTTTAAGACGTTTATCCCCATCCAGGTGTCGTTTTTTTTCCTGGCGAATGGTAGCGAGCCAGCATATTTAAAACAAAACAAAAAATTGACAACAGGATAAATTTTTAGATTTTCCGATAGAAAAATTTCTCCGACAAAGCCGGATTTCTTCATACTATGTTGGCTCGCTTTCGCTCATCCAGAAGAAATCGACACCTGGATAGCGATAAACGTCTTAAAACAGTAGGCTGAAGGGGGCCAAATGGATACAAACCATAGCAAGAGAGAAAAGGAGAGCAAAAAAGCAGGTCACCCCCCTTAATGTGCAACGATATGCTTACAAGTTCACCTCATGCTCATAACATATGGTTGTATGTACAATATAATTTATTGATAAATATGCTTACGCACAAGGTAGCCATTTATATTCCGATAAATCATTATCCAGCATTTATGGGGAGATTATTTTGATTTTCAACTATATTTATTTTGTTTTAGTTTCTCTATCAAGCTTATAAAAAAATACCCCAAACACCACCTTGTAATAAAATACCCCAAACACCCCCTTGTAATAAAATTGTGCCCCGCCGGAGGCCGGTTCCTCCTAAATGTCAGGCTTGCTGTCTCACCAAAATAAAAAAAAAAAAAAAAAAAAAAAATATATATATACTGTATATATATATATATATATATATATATATATATATATATATATATATATATATACCTAATGGCACAAAAGGTTTTAACATTGACAAAGACATGTGGCGAAAGATCTTTACATAGCCAAACTAATGGGCCGAACGTCTTAAAATGTAAAACAAAGATGGGGAGAAACATGATGGAGAAGGTGGTTCAGAAAAAAATACCCTCCTAAAAAGCATCGCACGCTTACATTTTATAAATTTTTAGCTATTCATATTGTTGATAAATATGTTGAGTTTTTTATGAGTGTAATCAACAATTGTCCATAACTTATAGGTATCCCACTTAAGTGTATTGAAATATGATTATAAACTTAAAATCGTAAACGACAGCTACGAAGTTCCATATGACCAGTTTGCCTAACAAATACAAGATGTAGTTGTATATACAGGTTAATTGTAAATACAATAGTGTAATCTGTCTTTATAAACATGTGATCTACTTGCTAGATTTTGTATACATTACGGTATTGTATTGACATGATTTGTTTGTATTGCTGCAAGTACAGTCAACTCGATTAATCCGCAGAGTCTCGGAAATATAGTTATGCAATTATACGTTTTCAGATTGCTGTAGGAAACTGTATTGCTTATACGTTTCTTAATTCATCTCTTTTCCATTTTATACATTGCACATTTATTTTATACATTAACGTTTAAGCTTTTAATAAGCCTAAACAATATTCTGAGACTCTGCGGATTATACGAGTTGACTGTACATTCCTAGCACGGTAGATTATAGAAAATTTGGCTATACGACTGCATTGAAGCTATGTTTTAATTTGTTACTTGTGTGCTTGCGAAATATATCTTACAGTTCTCATTTTAGTAAAGTTAAAATAAGTATGTAAGTATATATATACCCAGGCACATACCCCATAGCTGGGGTGGCCGACTCAAGACATAGCCAGAACAGAAACAACATTTAACGTTCTGATTGTTAGGGTCCGGACCACTTTCGCGCTCCTTCACCGAGTAGGAGAATTTTACAAGGGGAGGAGGATTCCTAGCCCCTAAACATACAAATATAAAAGAGAGGGTAAGTGTTGAAAGGTTCCCACTTTCGTATTTATTTATTTTCTATTTTCATTCCAGCTATATCTAATTGAACACGGAGTTAATAATATAAATTGATTTTTACATCATAAGAAAACTTGTACACTCTAAGAAAAAAGTTGTGAGCTTAAGGGGAGATGGTTGTTTTTCTGGCTCCCCCTTTTCCCTCATGTTTTATCCCTAACAGTCTTCAGATTTTAAGACGGTCACCCTATTAGTTTGGCGATTTTAAGACAGTTCACCCCATTGCTTTGTCGGTACCCTCGGTACCCGGTTGGGTGCTCAGAAGGCCATTAGCTATTGCCTCTATGAGACCTGGATGGGCTCTGAGGCACCTACAGGTTAATCTAAGGCTTAAAACCAATTAAAACTGCACTAAAGAAAGTTTTGTTGTCTTGGCGGGTCGTCCGTATAACCAATAAGAACAAGAACACACAATTAGCCAGTCACCTGACTCCTGCCTTCAAGCAAGCCTTACGTAAGCTTGTATTGATTTTCCCTAGTCCCAAGCCATGGATGAAAGCAGACGAGTACAAAGGAGTACAAAGGAAATCAAGCAACAAAAGATCTAGTGACCCTTCTAGGCTGCTTGTCCTCCAAAACACTGAGGATCAACTGTCCAAACAGTGGTTTAGGGTGGGTAAGGGAACATTGGAAAGGGAACTACTGCTATGGAACTAATGTCCGTGGCAGGATTAGGAAGTTAGTAGGGGACAGATGGGTTAGTAACTGAGGGGGGATAAAATTAAGTTATTCATTTACAAACGCAGTCAGTCGCGTGTTTGATGCGAGATATTTGTCTAGGCGCAGTATAAATGAATCAATGGTGCTGCAGTCTATAACGTCTCGGGGAAGCCCATTCCACAAGTTGACAACTCGATTGAGGAAGAAATTCTTTGATTCGTGTGAGTTAAAAGATTTACCAATAATGTTGCAACCGTTTCCCCACATGTAATTAAATTGGTCGATAGTGAAGTACTTACTACAGTTCATATTGTCGATGCCTTTGATGATTTTGAACACTTGAATTAAGTGGCCTCTTAATCTGCGCTGGGTTAAAGGAAATAGATTTAATTCTCTAAGACGCTCCTCGTATGGTTTGTTCTTTAGGCTAGGTATCATTTTGGTTACTCTACGTTGAACTCGTTCTAGCTTGTCTATATCTTTTTGGTAATAAGGGCACCAGGATTGAACGCAGTATTCCAGAAGAGGGCGGGCTAAGGAATTGTAAAGGGTTAGGTTAACGTCTTTGGATTTATGCTCAAATGACCAGCCTATAACGCTAATTATTTTGTTTACCTTCTTAACAACTTCTGAACATTGTTGACTCGGTTTTAGGTTACTCAATATCGTTACTCCCAGATCGGTTTCTCTGTTTATATTCTTAAGCTGAGTGCCATTCATCGAATAGTTTGCTTTTTTCATTTTGGTATCCGATATGTACAGTAGTACTTTACATTAATCCGCATTGAAACTCATTTGCCTAATTTGGGCCCAACATGACAACTTATCTAGATTGTGTTGCATATTGTCAACTTGTTCTTTTGAGAGTACGCTAATTGCAATATTTGTATCGTCAGCAAATTTTGACATTGTACAGATGAGACCCTCATCTATGTCGTTGATGTAAATTAGAAAAAAGAATTGGTCCTAGTACCGATCCCTGGGGTACCCCGCTACTTACATTGGTCCATTTAGATGCCTTACCGTTTATGACTACTCTTTTGCTTTCTGTCGCTGAGCCAATTTTCTATCCATTTCAACACACCATCTTGTATTCCATGCGCTTTTAGTTTTAGCAGTAAACGTTTGTGGGGAACTTTGTCAAAGGCCTTTTGAAAATCAAGGTATATAGTATCTACAGCTTTACTCTGAAGAATGAGCGGGTGCCCAACCCCGAAAGGGGTTGAAATAGGGGAGCTATCCCCCCGCCATAGGCGGCTTTCTAGGGCCTTTCCTAGCTGATGCTGAGAGGATTGGGTTCTAGTCATGTGGTGATGGGCTGGTCTATCGGAGTGAGAACTGAGCGATCTCTGCCATACCCATAGCTTACTCTGACTATTCCTTTTACTTATATATTTTCTAGATCTCAAGTGATGGCGTCTCTTCCGTGGATTGACCTCCCAATCTACCAAGATTGAAAGCCAAAGCGTCACATTTTTCCCTTGCCCCTCAACTTTCTCTTCATAATTGCTGAGGGGCACAGGGCCCTGGGTGGGGCTTTGGTTTCCCGGGCGTTTCCGCACCCTCCTCAGCTCCCCGCCATGGAGTGGCTTCGGTCACCCAGGACCCAGGCTTTATTGTGGTCGGCAGGGAGGGTTCTGTGGGGGCGCTCGGTTATGGCCTTGCTCGGGGACTTGGGGCTGTTCGGCCAGGCAGGTTGGGGAACAACAACAACAACAACAACAACAGCTTTACTCTCATCGTAGAGGTTGAGGATATCGTGGAAGAAGTTTAAGAGGTTTGTTAAACAGGAACGTTTTTTACAAAAGCCTGCCTGTTGAGTATCTTTAAGTATGTTATTTTCCTCTAAGTGATTTACGAGTCTGTCTCTTATGAGTGTTTCTAGCATTTTACATACAACTGAGGTTAAGCTAATTGGACGATAGTTACTGGGTAGGGATTTGCTGTCTTTTTTAATATCGGTGTTACGTTGGCTAGCTTCCACTGATCAGGCATAGTTCCAGACTGCAAGGATTTATTGAATAGCAATGTCAGTGGTTTGGAGAGCTCATCCTTAGCTTCCTTTAGAACTCTAGGCGAGATTGTACTAGGTCCAGGCGTTTTATTACCTTGAGTTTATCTAAACAATTTAATACTTCTCTCTCTGTAATGGTGATATTGCTTAGAGCATCTGAATTATCAATCTGAATCGGCGATGGTGTAGGGATATCACTGAGGTCTTCTGTTGTAAAAACTGATGCAAAGAAGGTATGGAGGGCATTACTCATTTGTACTTCATCTTTGGTGTATTCAACATTTTCATCGACTAACGGTCCAACAGTTGAAGTAACTACTTTTTTCTTTCTGATATAACTATAGAATTCTTTCGGGTTTGTTTTACTTTGATTCGCAACATGTAACTCCAGGGTCTTTAAACTTTGCTTAATTAACTTTTTGTCTTTGCGTCGTAGCTCTAAAAATGTCACCCATTCTTCGTCATTTTGTAAGGATTTTAATATAACAATAGCAAACTTTTTAGCAAGCAGACAGTTTGAAATATCTTTATTCCACCATTTGGGCTTATTATTATGGCCTGTACGCCGTATTTTCGATGGTGTGCAGTCTTGCACTGTTTTTAGGTAAGTGGTTTAAAATAATTCCCAAGATGTATTTATGTCGTTATTGTTAATTAAAAAGCTCCAGTCAGGTTCTTTAAACATAGCTCTAAGTTTATGAAAGTTTGCTTTCTTGAAATTAGGAACTTTTTCGATGCTGCTATTTGGTCCGTTATTAGTAAAGTTTAAAGTGAAAGTGATCGTACGATGGTCGCTGTTACTGAATTCATCACCAACATTCAAATTCTCTATTAATTCTTCTTTTGTTGCAAGTACAAGGTCAAGAACGTTATTACCACGGGTCGGCGATCGAACAAATTGATAGAGTGAACTCTCTTGCAAGTTCGCATACAAGTCATGTCCGGAGTGTGAAGGAAGAGTATCGCCCCACTTGGTCACAGGTAAATTAAATTCGCCAAAAATTACGGTATCTTGCGAGTTACTTACATCTGCAATTTGTTCGTAAATTTCTCGGTAAGTTTGGACTGATTGAGCTGGAGGTCTGTATATTATTGCAAGTATTAGTTTTGTACCTTTATTATTCTTTATTAGCACAAAAGATGTGTCAACGTTCACAATTTGAGGTTTTGACATGAGGGTCAGGTTAAGGCTTTCTTTGATAAAAAATAAAACTCCACCTCCATTTCTATTAATTCGGCTTTTCTCAAACATTACATAACCGGGAAGTGAATACTCTGCTAAAAAAGTCTCTGTCTTGTGTATTGAGCCAAGATTCTGTTATGCCAAAATAACATCGTAATTTTCTGTAAACACAAGTTCCTCTAAATCTGAAACATTATTGCGTATACTACGAGCGTTTGCATAGAAAATCTTTAAAGTTTTGGATTTGGAATTCACGGAACGCTCTTTATTCAAATTCTTGGTTCTGCTCGGATCTACATTTATGTACCACTTGTCTGTCCTCAGTCCTCGATCCTCGTCCCTGGTTGTCCTCGGTCCTCGGTGTCCTCGATCATTGTCCCTAGTGGTCCTCGGTCCTCGATCATTGTCTCTGGTGGTCCTCCGTTCTCACTGTCCTCGATCGTCGTCCCTGGTAGTTGTTGGTCCTCGATCGTCACCCCTGGTCGTCCACCGTCCTCGATCCTTATCTCTGGTAGTACTAAAGCCTCGAATCTCGTCCCTGGTGGTCCTTGGTTGGCTCTGCTTTTTCTTCGAAAATCCTTTACTGCGTTGTGAAGCAGGCGGCCAAATCTTGCTGCTCCCACCTAGTTCAGATGGACTCCATCCGCTCCAAACAGATGATCTTCACGGTAGAAGTCATTCCAGGTATTGATGAATCCAACGTTTTCCTCCCTGCAGAGGTTAGCCAGATGACGATTTACACTAGTGGCTATATTGAAGAATTGGTTCTCCACACCGATCCTGGGGACGATCCCTGATATGATGACTCTGCCTGACTTTTCCTTATGCTTTTGGATCATCTTCCAGTACTTCAGCATGAGATCCTCCGATCGGGTCCGCTGCACGTCATTAGATCCGACATGAATGACGTACATTGTGCGTGAGGGGGCTAACTTTGAAACTTCGTTGACTGCAGCTGCAACGTCATCCACACCGCCACCCAGGATACAAAATCACTTTCTGGTCCTGGGTGCCCTGGCACAGAACTCCATAAGTTGTCCACGAACCATGGAATATCCTACGAGCCGAATTTCTTATATTTCTTCTTCGTCGTCTAAGTCCGCAAGAATCTGGTAACGGTTCTGGCACATGGTTTCGGTGATGATCCTCCTTGTGATGGGGCGAACGTTGTTTCTCACGACGCGGAAGTTGTCCCGAGAGGGAGCGGAGTCATTATTTTCCTGACGTGGTGCATGTACTGAAGTGGGTACCGCTATATCAGGCGTTGGGCTGTTGGAAGATGCCGCAGTGGTAATAATTGCTTCATTTGATGATACTCCTACGTTGAGCATCGCAAATTCTTGGAGTGTTTCCAGCTTCTTGGTGAGGGCGTTAATCTTGACGTTAGCTTCATCCAGTTTAGCTGCCACATCTTCTCGGAGCTGGCAGAATCGGCAGACATGAACTTCGGGGCAGGCAAACATGGTAGGGCCAAACCTACCAGAACAGTTCGTGCAGATGCGAGACATGGTGACAATGACAAAACTTCAAATCACTTCACTCTAAGTCACTTCTAATCACTTGTCTCACTTCAGAACACTTTATTCACTTCACACACTTCAGATCACTTTACTCACTGTAAATCACTTCACTCACTTTAAATCACTTCACGTCACTTCCAATACAACTTAAGCCTGAACATTTTACTTTTACATCAAGTCAATAATACACCTGGAATGAAAAGTAAAAAGACGACACAAGATTTACCAGAAAGGTCAAAAGTAAATGTGAATGGGAGGTTTCCAATGAGAAACTGGAAAACAATAGTAGTTTGTGTATACAGTGGTCAACACAACAAAATAATAGAACTTATAATATCCCTGACAAGAGTGCCTTAGGAATGGTTACAATGGCGAAATATATCAGTAATCAATAATCAATTATCAATATAATCAATATTATTACATAATACATAATAAATAATCCATAATCAATAATCAATAATAATAATAAATTGATGAACGAATATACACAGACCGTAGCAGCGGTCGGCAGAAAGGCGGCGCTACATTCCGACGAAGGTTGGAATTCCCGCTTCACTTGTCATATTATATCTCACCTCACACATAACTACACAATGTAGAGTGTTCTAGTTTTCACTCATCGCACGGCAATAACCATATCTACCTCTGGTATGCATAAAAACTTGGTTAGGCTATTTATTTGCAGAGATATGAGTATCGGTAAATGACGAATTTCGGGAGTAAACAGTGAATTCTCACCTTCCGTCTTGCTTACTGACCACTATTTTTATCATAAAAACTGAACCACTTAGTCTAAAGACTTCTAGGTTTCACCAAAAGCAAGACAACAACAAAAACTGCCGCTGGATACATATAAAAGCAAGGTTAGGCCATTTTTTCGTGTATAAAAAAGTGCGGCAAAATCCCGAAAATTCTAAATTTTACCTGGGTTCGGGCTTGGCGGGAGTATATAAAGGGCCGGAAGTCTGAGGGTTAAGACCTTTCGTGCCATTTAGGTGTCAATATTTTCCTGGCGAGCGACAGAGAGCCTTTAATTTAAGAGGAACCGGGCTTCGGCAGGCATATTATTCTACCAAAAAAACAAAAAAATGGGTAGCATTCAAGGAGACTACATCAGGACTCTTCTTCTTCTTCTTCTTACCTCTGACAGGGTATAAGCTATCCTAGTGTTTACTAGCCTATACCCCTTTGAAAGGACATTAGCCTAACCTATCCTAGTATTATGGGTGAGGGCTGCCGCCCCCACACCCCCGCTATTTGACATCTTGGACAGATTTTTGAAGTATTTTCCTGTGAAAAGGGTATTTTTTCAATTTGTCGATAACGAAAATCCTCCATGCGGACTATATGGAGAAAAATATGGCGAATCTGTTGGTGCCTATTTTCCCTAATACATTGTTTCTAATAAGGCGGATGTAGTGGCCTTGAAGATTATCAAAAAATGGGGATGTTTTTTTGTTTTTAAGTTTATTGGAGGTCTAGGGAGGAAACTAAAGACAGTAAATACATTAAACAATCAACCAACAAATATACACTTGCCACTTAAGGTTTTGAAGCTATCCCGAACGAAATCGAATCTTCTCTTTATATAATGATTTACCTAGTATTTACATTCCGTAGATTGATTTAAGTAGTTCGGAGGATTCAGAAACGACCATGACTAAATATGTCTTTAAATTGTGTGTCAGGAAAAATATTATAAGATAATGAATTATATATAAATGAAAAATATTATAAGATAATGAATGATATATAAATGAAATATATTATAAGATAATAATGATATATAAATGAACAATATTATAAGATAATGAATGATATATAAATGAACAATATTATAAGATAATGAATGAAAATAAATGAAAAATATTATAAGATAATGAATGATATATAAATGAAATATATTATAAGATAATAATGATATATAAATGAACAATATTATAAGATAATGAATGATATATAAATGAACAATATTATAAGATAATGAATGAAAATAAATGAAAAATATTATAAGATAATGAATGATATATAAATGACAAATATTATAAGATAATGAATGATATATAAATGAAAAATAAAGGCAAAGAAGTAATTATTTGGCTACGGTAGTGCTTCGTTGGCTTAGCATCCATTTGTTCAGGTATTTACATGCTCAAAGATATAGTTGTGATTGCTTATTGGTTGATCTAATTATTTATTATTTTGTTTACTCTCCTCCCTAAACCTCCATAATGCTTAAAATAATTTTTTTTTTTTTTTTTTTTTTTTTTTTAAGAGACAATGAACGGAGGAAGGAAAAACACAGATAAAACAAAAAGGTCCATGTGCCTAAAGGCATCCTCCATTCATAAAATGTTTGTAACAACTGGATTTAAACATTTGTTGATTGTAAGTTTGTGGAAAGCAATTCGAGGGAAGTGAATTCCAAAGAGTAGTAGCTCTAGGGATAAATGAATTCTGATAAGCAGAAGTTCTGCATTGTGGAGGAGAAAGTGTAAATTCATGGGCGCTCTCAGCTGCCTAGTTCTACGGGGAAAGATGTGGAGAGGCGGCACAATTGAAGCAAGTTCCTCGGAACAATTGCTGTGAAAATATCTGTAGAATAATGCAAGGGATGCAACGTTTCTTCGTATGGCTAATGTAGGAAGGTCCTGTGTGATTGCAGGGTTATTGATTAATCTAATAGCTTTATTTTGAATTTTTTCCAACTGCCTCAATGCAACCACTCCACTTCCACCCCACAGAGGTGAACAGTAATCCATCTGAGAGCGCACATGACTTTTATATATTACGGCCAACTGCTCGTCAGTGAAGAATTCTCGAACTCTGTACAGGAGTCCCAGTTTTTTAGAGGCATTCTTAGCAATGCTTCTAACATAATACCCCCAAGACCCTCCCTTTGAGATAATATTACCCCCAAGACCCTCCCTTTGAGATAATAATACCCACAAGACCCTCCCTTTGAGATAATAATACCCCCAAGACCCTCCCTTTGAGATAATAATACCCCCAAGACCCTCCTTTTGAGATAATAATACCCCCAAGACCCTCCCTTTGAGATAATAATAATAATACCCCCAAGACCCTCCCTTTGAGATAATAATACCCCCAAGACCCTCCCTTTGAGATAATAATAATAATACCCCCAAGACCCTCCCTTTGAAATACTAATAATAATACCCCCAAGACCCTCCCTTTGAGATAATAATAATAATACCCCCAAGACCCTCCCTTTGAGATAATAATAATAATACCCCCAAGACCCTCCCTTTGAGATAATAATACCCCCAAGACCCTCCCTTTGAGATAATAATATCCCCAAGACCCTCCCTTTGAGATAATAATACCCCCAAGACCCTCACTTTGAGATAATAATACCCCCAAGACCCTCCCTTTGAGATAATAATACCCCCAAGACCCTCACTTTGAGATAATAATACCCCCAAGACCCTCCCTTTGAGATAATAATACCCCCAAGACCCTCCCTTTGAGATAATAATACCCCCAAGACCCTCCCTTTGAGATAATAATACCCCCAAGACCCTCACTTTGAGATAATAATACCCCCAAGACCCTCCCTTTGAGATAATAATAACCACAAGACCCTCCCTTTGAGATAATAATAATACCCCCAAGACCCTCCCTTTGAGATAATAATAATAATACCCCCAAGACCCTCCCTTTGAGATAATAATATCCCCAAGACCCTCCCTTTGAGATAATAATACCCCCAAGACCCTCCCTTTGAGATAATAATACCCCCAAGACCCTCCCTTTGAGATAATAATACCCCCAAGACCCTCCCTTTGAGATAAATGTGTGCATTTTTGTCTGTAGAAACATGCCCTCCAAAACTGCAGGCTCGCTGTCACTCGCCAGGGAAAATAGACACCTAAATGGCACGAAAGGTCTTAGAATCGCCAAACTAATGGGGCAAACATCTAAATATGTCAAAACTAATGGGTTTAATCATGAGGGACAAGGGGGATCCAGAAAAACCCAAAGCTCCCCTTGAGGGGGTAGTACTCCTTTATTTGGACTGGCCTTCTCCCTCATGTTTAGCATATTAGTTTTGAGGTATTAAGACATTTGTTCCGTTACTTTGGCGAATTTGAGACCTTTCGCCTTATTTTGTTGTCTATATTAAAACCTTTCGTGCCCTTTAGGTGTCGAGTTTTTCCTGGCGAGCGAAAGCGAGCCTCTAATTTTAGAAGGAATCGGACTTCGGCCGGGACAAATTTATCTTGAAAGAGGGTCTAGGGGGTGTTTTTCTAAGTTTGATGGAGGTCTAGCGAGGACACTCAAAGATACATTAATAAATAAATACATAGGCCAAAAACCAAGCACTATGTATACCCCCTTAACAAAACCCTGTCTTCGCCGTAACTATTGAGCGTGTGGAACAAGTCTCTGTCACCCGCTGCCTCTGCCCTTCCTGGAACTATCAACACCCATACAGGAAGCTATGGTGAGTCACTAGGTCGATCATACACACACACACACGCACATATACACACACACACAGACTCACAGGCACATGGTGAGTCAGTCGGTCGAACTCACACACACACTGACACACACACACACACACACAAACACACACACACACACACACACACACTAACACACACACACACACTCAATGAGTCAGTTAGTCAATCTCTCTCTCTCTCTCTCTCTCTCTCTCTCTCACACACACACACACTAACACACACACACACACTCAATGAGTCAGTTAGTCAATCTCTCTCTCTCTCTCTCTCTCTCTCTCTCACACACACACACACACACACATTTAGTATAGTCTAATATTATACTACTCACGATCACTCACTTTTGCGCACTCTCACATATCCGTTCTCTCTCTCTCTCTCTCTCTCTCTCTCTCTCCCTGAATGGCGTGAAGCTTCTTATATTTGCCAAATGAATGGGGTAAAACATTTTTTTTTTTTTTTTTTTTTTTCCTATATTCCAACTACTCCCTCTCGGGCATAGGCTGATAGCCTTTACACTACACCGCTGAACACGGTGAGGCCCGTGAGGTCTTGTTCCAGTCTAGGGAGTGAGACATGCGAAGCACCCCGGCCCGAAGCAACCCCATCTTCTGAAGCTGGTCCGCCTCTGCGCTTCACAGTCTCACCCTCCACACTCGGACCCTCACTCTCAGAACGCCACCTATTGAGCAATTAACTCACTAGGCATTGCCCCCCTGTAACATATTTTGAATATGGGAATATTCATACAATGCTATTTAATCAGGGAACAATGAGGGTATTTTGTTTGGCATTTCGGTGTGCTGTGGTAATGCACTGATACTAGGTACAGCATAAATTCCATCCCAATAATATCTTCCCATTGACATATTGGGATTCGAACCCGGGTCCATCGGATTACCAGTCCAGTGGCAAGACCACTCTGCCACACCTCCCCTAAGGGGAGGGTGGATCCAAAAGCACCGCCTCACACAGCAGATAGGGTTAAGACACAAAGACCCTGACTCATAAGGTTCGCTGGAAGAACGATACTCAGGAATTCTTGCTACTACAGTATAGTCTATTCGCTGTAAGTAGGAGAAAAATCATGACCTCTAACCTCTGTTACTAAACAAACGACTAAAGTAATCCAGCTAATATTGCTACCATTTGGGAAGAGTCAGTCAAGGAATAGATGTGGAAATTTACAGCCAATTTGCTGGAGCCCTTTTTGAGTTACAGAGGATAAAGGTCATAATTTCTCGCCTACTTACAGCGAATAGACTATAGTGTCCGTAGCGTATTATAGTAGTGGGGGATGGCTTACTTTTTGGCCTATCTATTTATCTATAAGTTTTAGTTTTCTCGCTAGACCTTCATCTAAGCTGAAAAATACACCCCCGTAGACCCTCCTTCCAGATAAATTTGTAAATTTTTCGGTAAAAAATGTCTCGGCGGAATGCCGGTTCCTCATATAATTACAGGCTCACTAGTAAACTCGACACAGAAATGGCACGAAAGGTCCTAATATACACAGACATCGGGTAAAAGGTGTTAAAATCGACACAGAAATGGCACGAAAGGTCCTAATATACACAAAGACATCGGGTAAAAGGTGTTAAAATCGACACAGAAATGGCACGAAAGGTCCTAATATACACAAAGACATCGGGTAAAAGGTGTTAAAATCGACACAGAAATGGCACGAAAGGTCCTAATATACACAAAGACATCGGGCAAAAGGTGTTAGAAGCGCCTAACTAATGGAACGACGTCATAAAAACTGAAAACTAGTGGGGCTAAACATGGAAGAGAAGGGAGTCCATAAAAAGCGAGTACTACCCTCCTAAGCGATTTAATTTTGAACGCATATAAAAAGACTTTATTGTTTAGGCATTCATTAAACACTTTTGCAATTTTCAATATGTTATGCATTCAAAAAGCCTGGGAAAAGTGCTCAAAAGGGGGTAATTGGTGTTAAGAATGATGTCAAAAATAATACCTGTTTCATGCCATTGATTTGTTAGAGCGTAGGAACAAACTTAAGCCGGTATCACACGAGACTTTTTATAGTCAACATTCGATTATCAACATTTTTCTGACAACATTTCTTGAATATTTTTCACTGGTATCGGAAACTAGACTGATGGTAGATGAATTAAGGTAACCAACATATTTCAAATGTTGACCTCATATGCTGCCAGACCAGTGTTGAGGATAAATGTAGAGGGAAAAAGCGTTCGTGTGATACCGGCTACAGTAATTGACCACTTGCGAATTTCAGACATCAATGTATAGAATATAAGGATATGGAAAAAGGGTATGCAAGAGGTAAATAAGATCATTGGGAATATAGTTTTAGTTGGCTCAATTACTACCAATATACTTAAAACAAAAAAACACAAAAAAGTAGATTAGTTCGTACATTTTATATACCCATTTCTAACCAGGAAATATTAATAGTGATTTACCTTTCTAACTGGTATAAAGTGGGTTTATTACCAAACACTCGTTACAGGCAACCTGCCTTTTGTCTCCTTCATACACAAAGATTTTGTTTTAAAGTAGATTATTACTGACGTCATCAATTACAAACCCCAATGCACTGGAATAAAATATTAAAAGCATATGGTCCTCCCGGGATTCGAACTCGGGACACAACACCCAGAACATAAGCATCTAAACCATTACACCACCAACACAGTTAATTTGAGAGTGTAAACCATGAAGGGTGTACGGTCGCGCTAATTAGTCATGTCTCGGCTGTCATTACGTTTGGCTCGCTCTGTGCTGTATTAATGTCTGTCAGATGTAGGATATGGTGGGTAAGTATAGGAACATATTTGGATATCTCACTTGAAAATAATTAATCAAAGTTTAGATAATGCTGATACCAATTATTGATCAAACCGTATAATCGGTGCCCAGATGTCACTTATTAGCCCGGTTGTACAGTCGCACTAATAAGTGACGTTTCGGCACCAAATATATGTTGATCAATAATTGGTATCAGCAATATCTAAGCTTCATTTCTTCATATCGAGTGAAATATACAAACATGTTCCTACACTTAACTACCCTATTCAACATGTGACAGACATTAATACAGCACAGAGCAAGCCAAACGTAGTGACAGCTGAAACATCACTTATTAGCCCGACTGTACGAAGGGTATAAAGCTGGTGTCACACGAGCGATTTTTCCGTCAATTTTCCATGAGCAAGTTTTTTCTGGTGATATTTAGGGATGTTATTTCACTGGAATCGGAAACTAGATCGAAATTAGATTATGTTAGGTAGTTTAATTCTCATGGGACTTGTATTTTGAAGCTGCAGGAAAACAATTGCCCGTAAAAATTGACGGAAAAATCGCTCGTGTGACAGCGCCTTACGAAAGGTATATAAGCACATTGGGTATATTGATAGTGATTTACCTCTCTATCTCTCAATAAGATGGCCGTATTACCACCTTAAGGAGGGTGACCTGCCTTTTTTTCTCTCCTTTTCTCTCTTTCTCTGGTTTTTATCCATTCGGCCCCATTCAGCCTACTGATTTTTTTTTTTTTTTTTTTTTTTTTTAAAGAGACAATGAACGGAGGAAGGAAAAACACAGATAAAACAAAAAGGTCCATGTGCCTAAAGGCATCCTCCATTCATAAAATGTTTGTAACAACTGGATTTAAACATTTGTTGATTGTAAGTTTGTGGAAAGCAATTCGAGGGAAGTGAATTCCAAAGAGTAGTAGCTCTGGGGATAAATGAATTCTGATAAGAAGAAGTTCTGCATTGTGGAGGAGAAAGTGTAAATTCATGGGCGCTCTCAGCTGCCCTAGTTCTACGGGGAAAGATGTGGAGAGGCGGCACAATTGAAGCAAGTTCCTCGGAACAATTGCTGTGAAAATATCTGTAGAATAATGCAAGGGATGCAACGTTTCTTCGTATGGCTAATGTAGGAAGGTCCTGTGTGATTGCAGGGTTATTGATTAATCTAATAGCTTTATTTTGAATTTTGTCCAACTGCCTCAATGCAACCACTCCACTTCCACCCCACAGAGGTGAACAGTAATCCATCTGAGAGCGCACATGACTTTTATATATTACGGCCAACTGCTCGTCAGTGAAGAATTCTCGAACTCTGTACAGGAGTCCCAGTTTTTTAGAGGCATTCTTAGCAATGCTTCTAACATAATGTGTCCAGCTCAAGTTAGTAGTTAATGTTACACCGAGAATGTCAATACTAGGGGAAGTGGGAATATTTACATCATTAACAAATATATGGGAGTCAGTGAGATTCTGTCGGTTAGAAAATTGAATGTACTTGGTTTTCTGTGCATTAAAGGAAACTAGATTCTCTTGTCCCCATTCATTAATTCTAGAAAGGTCCTGGTTCAGAGAAATTGCAGTGTTTATTTTTGAATTTATAAGATCGGGTTGGGTGAAACAATTGGTAAATGTGAAGGAACTGTGGAGTGTTGAGTCATCTGCATAGGAATGTATTGGATTATGAGTGGTAGATATGAGATCATTGATATGAATGAGGAACAGAGTTGGGGCCAAAACTGATCCCTGGGGAACACCAGCATTTATTGAGTGAAATTGAGAATAAAGGCCATCTACCATTACACGTATTTTTCTGTTATGAAGATAAGAAGAAATTAGTGGAAGTAATGATGCAAGGCCGTAGTGTGACATGATTTAAGACGTTTATCCTCATCCAGGTGTCGGTTTTTTCCTGGCGAGCGGTAGCAGTCAGCATATTATTCAAAATGTTTTGACAACAGACTACATTTTGTACATTTTTCGATAGAAAAATGTCATCGGCGAAGCCGGATTTCTCCATATAATGCTGGCTCGCTATCGCTCGCCAGGAAGATATCGACACCTGGATGGGGATAAACGTCTTAAAACAGTAGGCTGAAAGGAGCCGAATGGATACAAGCCAGAGAAAGAGATAAATTTAAAAGGAGAGAACCAAAGCAAATCACCCCTTTAAGAATGTAAACCTATACAGTATATCTATGGCAATAAACTTTATGAAACTGGTTAAGCTTTATATATACAGTACATTAACCCCTTCTGTACCGGCCACGTCTTTTCATTTTATTATGGCTACTATTAGACGACTTTATTCAGCTTAAAAAGGGTACCCAGAATTGAACAGGTTACGAACCATCTCACTGAACCCTTTTTACTACCACAGACCCTTCTTAAACTGCACACAATCGTCTAAATAGAGTTAAGATAAAATGAAAAAGACGGGATAAAATGGGTAGGTTATTATGGCGACTTTATATAATATTTTTGGAACCATATTGTTTGGGAGCGAAGGGTATGATTTGGTGACACATATACTTGTCACCCGCTTTGTGTAACATTCTTGGAAGTCTTCTCTCTCTCTCTCTCTCTCTCTCTCTTTCGCTCTCGCTCTCTCTCTCTCTTTCTCTCATGGTGCTAAAGGGGTTGATTATAACATCACCACTCTCACCTCCCTTCCATCACCCTCACCCTCATCCCCACCCCCACCCTTCCACCCCACATGTCACCACCACCACCATCACTAATACACCAACCCCAACACACTACGCCTGAAATGCTCTCTCTCTCTCTCTCTCTCTCTCTCTCTCTCTCTCTCTCTCTCTCTCTCTCGTGTCCTAGTAATGCTGTATATATTCAAGTTATTTACCCTTGAAGACAATGACTGCGGCGGCGGCCGACGTACGGATACGTCCTGTATAATAAAGGACCAAAGCTGCGACCAACGTACCCATACATAGGGGGTAATACTCGTTTTTTCTGGACCCCCTTCTCCCTCATGTTTAGCATAATTTTTTTGAGATTTTAATACGTTCGTTCCATTAATTAGTCGGGTCTAAGACCACATTTTCTTGTCAATATTAATACCTTTCGCCCCATTTTGTTGTCAATATTAAGATCTTTCGTGCCATTTAGGTGTTGATTTGTTTTCCTGGCGAGCGAGAGCGAGCCTGTAATAATAGAAGGAACCGGCCTTTGGCAGGGACATTTTTCTACCGAAAAAATGTACAAACATATCTTGAAAGTGGGTCTAGGGGGTGCTATTTGAAACTTGATGGAGGTCTAACAAGGAAGCTCAAAAATATATAAATATATATATACACTAGACCATAAACCAAACACTACCACCTTAACCCTTCCTGTACCAGCGACGTGTGTTATATTATAATTTAGCTGTATTTAGGCGATTTATGCAATATAGGAAGGATGTGTGGTAGATAAAAGGGTTGAATGAGATAGTTCGAAGCCATACAATTGCTAGAGGTCCTTCCTAAGCTGAATCATATCGTCTAATAGTTGCCAGAATACGATAAAAAGGACGTCCCTGGTACTGAACGGGTAAACGGCTGAGTCGGTAGCACTCACCCATCTCGCTTGTTGCCAGGCACTTCCATGAACATGTAACCCGTACAGTACCGGTGATTTCCTTCCCGTTATGTATATAGACTAAACACACATAACAAAGCCACTCCAACAGCTTCCTCTCTCTTCAACGTCCATTCTCCCCTCTCTATAACAACGCCACTCCCAACAGCTTCCTCTCTCTCCAACGCCCCTTCTCCCTTCTCTATAACAAAGCCACTCCAGCAGCTTCCTCTCTCTCTCTAACGCCCCTTCTCCCCTCTCTATAACAAAGCCACTCCAGCAGCTTCCTCTCTCTCCAACGCCCCTTCTCCCCTCTCTATAACAAAGCCACTCAAGCAGCTTCCTCTCTCTCCAACGTCCCTTCTCCCCTCTCTACACTCTTCAGGTAATAGGAAAAGTAGAAAGTAGCTACCAGGTGCCGTTGTAAAGGCTTATCCCTCAATACCTTCACCTGACCTAACATAATTTGGTAACTATTAGATGATTTTAATTAGTTTTGAAAGGACATCTACCCATTAACACTCAAAGAGCGGCTGGTGGAGTATATTTCACCGTGCCCCAAGGGGAGTTTTTTACCATAAATGGTGTTGTTTCCGTGCTCTTTTTCATGCATAAACAAGAGCCAGAGCGTAATACAATTATGTATCCCTGAAAGGGCGCAAATTGAGCTTTCCAATGACACCAGAACCATCCTTCTACAATCACTGGTTGTCTTGCAACAATCGTGCAACCGAAGGGCAAAATCGCTAAAATACGGTCATTTTGTTACATAATTACGTGTGTACAAAGAAGTACAAAGGAGTACAAAGGAAATCAAGCAACAACAGATCTAGTGACTCTTCTAGGTTGTTTGTCCTCCAAAACGCTGAGGATCAAGTGTCCAAACAGTGGTTTAGAGTGGGTAAGGGAACATTGGAAAGGGAATTACTGCCCTGGAACTAATGTCCGTGGCAGGATTTGGAAGTTAGTAGAGGACAGATGGGTTAGTAACTGAGGGGGGGATAAAATGTAGCGAGGGAGGGAGGGTGGAGTAGCGTGGAGTACATGTCAGTAGGCCCACGACGGCCGTGGCGAGCGGTCATGAGGTAACCTACGCTCCTCCCGTTGCTCATCTCTCTCTCAGAGCCAATATTGCGCCAAACTTGCACACGGACTTAAGTCGGGCCCCGCCACATTGTCCAGCTTTATAGATACGGACTTAAGTCGGGCCCCGCTAAAGAAGGGCTAAGGGGATAGTACTCGCTTTTTATGGACCCCTTCTCCCTCATGATTAGTTTTGAGGTTTCAAGACGTTTGTTCCGTTAGTTTGGCGATTTTGAGACTTTCGCCTCATTTTGTTGTCAATATTAAAACCTTCCGTGCCCTTTAGGTGTTGATATTTTCCTGGCGAGCGAAAGCAAGCCTCTAATTTTAGAAGGAGCCGGCCTTCGGTTGGAACCCTTTTATACTGTAAAATGTACAAATTTATCGTGAAAGGAGGTCTAGGGGGCGTTTTTCTAAGGTTGATTGAGGTCTAGTGAGGAAAATCAAAAATATATAAAAAAATATATATATAGACCAAAAACCAAGCACTACCCACCTAATGAAGTAACTTCGAAATGGCACCATACTATTTTTGCCAACTTTACAATGACTCACAATTACAATTTACAATTTTAACAATCACATCCGAACTGCGTCTGATGCGGAAATTCGCCCCAAATGTTTTTGAGCGCAGCCCAGCCGGGATTCGAGCTCGGGCCCGCCACGTGGGAGGCGAGCGCCTTAGCCACTACACCAAGAGAAGTACTCCACTTGGCGTGATAGCTCAAGCATATTTCAGCATCGAATGTAGTTACAGATACCAGACACAATCCAGGCATTACATCACATTATCGTCCAGGTAGCGAAGACTCCGAGCGAGCGAAAGCAAGCGAGGCACAAGTCTGAGCGTGTCAACTACATCGAGGCTCCGAGACAACGATCACCAGCGACATTCCTTATATCTGTCACTTGCCGGGTCACACCACGGCGAGGAGGCAGTGCAGGAACCACCCCATCTGCTACCATACCTCCCCAATGAACCGGTGTCACTGGGACATCATCTCTGAGAATTTCTGGGAGCTCTAGCATTAGCAACTGTTGCAGTCAACCAGTTAAGGCAAGCCAGTACACCATGGGGATTTACTTAGCCTATATATACAGAACCCCAACTAAGCCTCTCAGATATCCCTTTACAGCTGCCACCAGTGAAGTAACCTCGAAACGGCACCATACTATTTTTGCCGACTTTACAATGAATCACAATAATTACAATTTACCATTTTCACAATCACATCCGAACTGCGTCTGATGCGGAAATTCGCCCCAAATTTGTTTGGGCGTGGCCCGGCCGATACACGATCTCAGGCCCGCCACGTGGGAGACGAGAGCCTAAGATATCAATGAGATTAAATGCGAGCTGTGAAGAGGCTGACAATCTACCGCCGTCAAAAAATGGAGCTTCCCACCCAGTGCGGGAAGCATCCTAGCTCCGTCAAATGATGAGATTTGCGCTGGAGACTGGCGGTAGCTCCATTTGTTGCGGTAGAATGGCGATAATTGGCCCAGTGTGATACCCCCTTTAGCCACTACACCAAGAGAAGTACTCCACTTGGCGTGATAGCTCAAGCAGATCTCAGCATCGAATGCAGTTACAGATACCAGCCACAATCCAGGCATTACATTATTAGGCTACATAATACTTCAATTAATCCTTTTAGTGACCATATATCCTTCCTAAGCTTTATAAAATTGTCTAAATGTAGCTAGAATGTCATTAACAAGACGTCGCCGGTACTGATTGGGTTAACCTTTCTCTATCTCAATGTCCTTTTAACCCGTTCAGTACCAGGGACGCTCTTTTAATCATATTCTGGCAACTATTACACAATTTTATTCAACTTAGCAAGGACCTCTAGTAATAAAATAAGGCTTCAAACTATCCCAACCAAACCTTTCAACTACCACAGATCTTTCCTAAGTCGCATAATATCGTCTAAATGAAGCTGGAACATAAGATAAGACACGTCGCTGGTACTCGAAGGGTTAACTTTATTCTGGCTACGATTATAGGATTATACCTAGTTTATAAAGGGCCTCCAGCAATTACCAGGCTTCCACCTATCTCACATAATTGATGGTTCACTTTTTGAGCAATTTTTGCATATACTCATTATTTTTCTAGTTTCCTCCCTAGACCTCCATCAAATTTAAAAAAAAAAAAAAAAACATTAGATCCCCCTTCTAGATTAATTTGTAAATGTTTCGGTAGAAAAATGTCCCGGCCGAAGGTCGCTTCTTCCAACATTACAGGCTCACTGTCGTTCGCCAGGGAAAAAATCGACACCTAAATAGCACGAAAGGTCTAAATATTGACGAAGATATAGGGCGAATGGTCTTAAAATCGACTAACTAATGGGGCAAACATCTTAACAACTGAAAACTAATGAGGCTCAATATGAGGGAGAAACTGCTCCCAGAAAACCGGCCCATCCCACCTTAACCCTTTTTACTTCCTCAGATAATTTTAAACTGCACACAGTCGTCTAAATATGACTAGAATGAAATGAAAAATATGTCGCCGGTACAGAAGGTGTTAAGGGGAGGCAGACCGTTTTTCTGGACCCCCCCCCCCACCCTCCCCCCCTTCTCCCTAACGTTTAGCCCCGCTAGTTTTGAGATTATAAGGCGTTCGGCCCATTAGTTTGGCGATTTTAACACCTTTCGCCCCATCTCGTTGTAAATTTTAAGACTCTTCGTGCCATTTAAGTGTCGATTATTTCCTGGCGAGCGATAGCGAGCCTGCAATTTTAAAAGGAACCGGTCCTACCGAAATATTTACAGATTTTTCTTGAAGGTGGGGGTCTAGGGTTTTTTTTTTTAAGATTGATGGAGGTCTAGGGAGGAAACTAAAAAAATAGACCAAACAAACGGCCAGTCTCCCCTTAAGCTTCCACCCATACTTATATCATATGAACCGATATTGAGAGGGCGTGTGTCCAAATAAGATATGTTTTTAACCCATACAGTACCGGCAACGTCTGTTTTATTTTGTTTCAGCTACATTTAAGACGATTTTATGAAGCCCAGGAAGATTATAGGGTAGATAAAATGAATAATGGAGATAGATTGTAGCCTTTTAATTAGTTGACATCCCTCCTAAGCTGAATAAAATCGTCTAATCATTGCTAGAATATAATGAAAAGGACGTCGCCGGTACAGTGTGGGTTTAAGCTGAAATACAACGAAAACAGGGCCACTTCTACATAATTATTTTGTGACAGCTTTGTATACCAGGTACGGTCGCCGCGCTAATAAGTCATGTCCCAGCTGTCCCCCGCTCTGCCTGCTTCGTTGGTTTCACTTTTGAACACGTGCGGGGGCTGACGGAGGCGGCAGGAGGGGAGTGCATGCCCGCATGCCCACCCTTCCTGCCGCCCCCAACTAATTGTAGTGGGCCCTATCATTTCTCATCCTTTCTGTTTTCCGTTTTTCCCTTCTTCCCGCTGCCCCCTCCTCTGGGAGCACCGTGACTGTCATGAGGTAAACAACCGTACTCACTCTTTGGTTTCGTTGGAGGGTGTTGTGGGTCGGCAATCCCTACACCCGTCGAACTGTGGTACCCGACGTGTTCGAGCGAGGGGAAACTTTTATGCCAAACCCTAACCCTTGTGCTGGGTTGGCGATCGACGGATCGACGGCCCTTAAGGTGCATTAGTCGGGGTGTATATCTGCAAGAATTCCTAGAGCGGTCGTCCCGTCCTCTAATTGTGGCTCCATGGTGGGTTAGGAATCTGACTCAGATGAATTTAGAAATATTCGTCCTATGGAATCTAAAATTGCCCCCTCCGACGCCGACCCCTGCGAGAAATTGGACTGCCTCAAGGACCCTTCCCCTGCTGCCAACAGTGCCGGAGTTCCCCACTCAGGCATGGCACCCACAGACCTTGGCAAACCTCCTAAGGATACTGTGACGAATTCTCCATCGTCGGGTAGTGAGATCCATCAGGTGATATCCCCGGCATCAATTCCTATGCAAAGTACTGCCTCTGTGATCAATAATAGTGATGTCAACCCCACAGTCTCGACTTTAACTTCTAAATTACCAGATTATGATTCTAGCCTTAGCCTACCTCTTCATTCCGTTGACAACCTTAATGAAGAAGCTCGCATGCCCTCGGCTGACACCCCTACGGATGCTTCTTGCATCCCTGACCCGTCTGTGACTACATCTGTTACCATCTTCCCTCCGGATGCAGGATCTACTACCTCAATTAAACCTGCTTCTGTACCTCCACGATCTCAACAGGCCATTGATGCAGTGTGACGTTAACCACTCCGTTAGAACCGCATGGCTTGTCCTACAGTGATTCGCTAGGATCGCCAGGGCAGTGGATGTGGCTACAGTTGGTGTATTGTTGTGTGCTATATTTCATATGAAAGCTTGTGTCTTGGGCAGTCCAGAAAGGCTCTTTGTTTTCACCCATGTCAAGGCTTTATATATTTAATTGCAAAGTATATGTTTTATCATTAAGTAGTAATGATAGGATTTGAGTGAGAGAGAGAGAGAGAGAGTAGAACAGAGTGTGGGGAGGCGCGCAGTGTTTTGCTATACTCGATGACGTCATAGCTGGCTGGCCTCGTGAGGATTCGTTGAAGGAGTTTTTTACCATGCTTGGTGACGTCATGTTTAGCTAGCTTCTTTAGCTTTGGCTAGAGGACTTGTTACCGCTTTTCTATGCGGTTCGAGCTAGTGCTAGTATATATACAGCTCCCTCGCTACTCTCTCCCTCAAACCTGGTTTCTAGAACGCATCCCTCTTATCCCTTTGATACCTGTCTCCCTCTCTGCACCTGAGAACCTTTTCCTCTGCCTATCTCTCTCATTTTCCATATCTTTCACCACCTTTTATTAATATTATACCCCCTCTGGTTAACTCTGCATAATCAGCTTCATGCTGGCCAGTTGTATTGTGCATTAAGGTCTGATGTAACCCATGTATGTTAGTTGTTAAGATAAGTTGATCACGAAGCATTGGTTGGCATTCATATTGTTCAGTGCTGCTTCCTATAATTATTAGTGTTCTGCTGGATTAGATAATGCTAGACTGGGAGTCTGATACTATAAGGTATTGTTTCCGATGAGTGCTGGCTTTAGTTAAAAGCGGTAAGACATACCTGAGAACTGGAGTTGATTGGGTAAATTCTAGTCTGTGTGCCATTGAGAATAGAGCATGCACGAATGAGGGCTTTTTGCCTATACCATTCTGCACTGTTCTAAGCTCGGTTGTTTGTCTTTGAGGTACGCCAGGAGAACGCTTAATACTTCGGTATTAAGGTTTCTCAAGAGAGCTACCCTTCCCTATAACGTAATATTTGACGCACAGACTTGAGATTTGCACTAGGCTATGCGGCATGCCATGCGCACCAGTATCTCGTATCATTGACTCTAGCTAGACTTTATCAGTCACAGTAGACATTAAGTATATTAACCCAATTACTTTTATTATGCATACCCGTTTATGATTCCACAAGCATTTCGCAGCCTAGTTTGATGTATTGAGACACAAACGACTTAGGCTCTTTTTGTTGATAGGAATACTGCATTGTCGTGGCGATTATTATTATTGTTGTGGCGTTTAGGATATTCTTGGCTCCGACTGCATTTATATTTCCTGCCTTTTTGTGTGCATAGCCTGCACGAGCATTGTTCCGCTGCCTGCCTTTTTGGGTTCCATTTCCAATTCGAGCATCTTGATACCATCTAACATTTAAAGAAGATTCCTTGTTGGTGTTGAAGGACTTTAGTGCACTTTCTTTCATGCAGGAGTGCCTGACATTTATTGATTAAAGTAATGTAAGCTGTAACTTTTCTTACCACCTTACTTTGCATACCATAACCAAGCACCTTCGGTTATAGGTAGTAATAGGCTGTTTTCACATAACATTAAGCCTAGAGTAGACGCACATTTATTGAGAGTTTAATAACCTATTATTGCATATAGAACTCTGGAGAGTATTTGTGTTCTTTGTTCACTGGGAATATACATCAGAGGTTGGATCTAGCGCTTTCCGTTGTAGCATTTATGCCATTACTAGTCCAATGAATAAGAGCCCTGATATATTTAAACCCCAGTCATAACAAATGGCGACCTTACCTAGGATTTGGTGAACCTACATTTATTAGCAGGGAACATTTGTTGTTTTGGGGAATATTTTGCGGGGATCAGCAAGAATTATTTTTTTTTTGCAACATAGTATAGCCCTTGAGTATTTCCGAGAATTTTTGTGTGTATATTGAGGTATAAGAGTTTGGGGTGCTTCTTTTCTGAATATTGAGGTGGGAAATTTTTGTGAGCATCATGTCTTATACCGGATCAGAGGAGAATGGAGACACAGTATGTAATGTCGAAACTGAGGAACAGCAGTATGATGAAATGGTTAATCAGGTGAACTGTGAGGAGGATGCTAGGATATTTTTGCAATGGCCTGTTACTGCCGAGCGGTTGGAGGGTATGAATCGGTACGGTCTTCAATGCCTGGCCACAGCTATCGGTCATGCGGGTACTAGCAGCATGACCAGGGATAACTTGATAATGTGTGTACTGGGCAGGGTGACTGGTGAGCGAGATGGGTTGAGTGCTCAGAGCCCTTCGGCCATGCTTCCCCTACACTCGACTCCCAGCCATCCCAGTAGTTTGCCGACCCCGAGTACGCGTCCACAGTTGGGTAGTGACTGGCAGGGTGGGTTGCCCCTGGGGGGACCACCGGTAATTTCAAACATTGTAGCACCTTCACCTCCTCAAGGGTTAACTCCAGAATTATTGCTTCAGCTCGAATTAGCTAAGCTTCAGCATCAACAGCAACAAAGGGCATGTGAGCTTCAGCAGCAATTAGAATTAACCAAGATAGAAGAGAGAAAAACTATCAGTCAGCAGTCTCAGCACATAGAGCTAGCAAAAATCCAAGCTGATTTAGAGTCGACTAGGTACTGTGCCGACATGGACGTAGAGAAGTCGCGAGTAGAGACAACGGGACAGCGACTTGGGGCTCTTAACCGTGCTCATGATCAATCTCTCTCACACTTATTGAAACTGGTTCCGGTGTTTGATGAGAGTGGGGTAACAGAATTTTTCGCACGCTTTGAGAAGAAGTGCCAGGAACACCAGTGGCCAGAGAATAAATGGGCAGCACTTGCATCCTCTAGATTAATAGGCAAGGGTCTTAAAGCCTACGATGCGTTACTTTTGGAGTCATGTATTGTGTATGAGGATCTCAAGGAGGCTGTCCTGAGGGCTTACGAACTGCAACCAGAAACGTACCGTTTGAAGTTCCGGGGTGTAACTAAGGGAAGAGATAGCACCTTTTTGGAACACGCCCGGGACTTGTCCGATGCCATGGGGAACTGGCTCCGATCTGAGAAGGTAACAACGTTTGATGGAGTTAAGCAGTTGATGATGTTGGAGCAGTTCTTTAAGAGCACGGGCGGTGATCTAACTTTGAACTTAAAGGAGAAAAACCCAAGAACTCTAGTCGAAGCAGCAGAAATGGCTGATCGACGGCTGTCGTTGATTCGGGGTTGCGGGTCCTCACAGAAGTACGATGCAAGTGCTAGGGACCGTTATCCTCCCCTTCCCCGTAGCAATGACACATTTAAACAAAAGAGCAATGAAACTAAAACTGAATCCAAACCTAACACCACGCCGTATGAGAAAAGTCCGGGGCTGTTTACATCACAGTATAAGCTGAAACCGAAATTTATGTGTTTTAAGTGCCACCAGGAGGGTCATAAGGCAAATGAGTGCCCTAGTCGAGCTTCTCCGGTAGCCGTGTCTTTTGCTCACGGCATTGGAGTGTTCAAGAGGACATCGGAGTTTGTTAGAGGCAATTCTTCTGAGGTAAATACACTGCCAGTGCAGAAGGATCCGGAAGGCTTATTCCCTGTCTGTGATGCCTTTAGTGACCACAGGGGACTCGGTTGTATGGAGTGGGGGGGTAGAAGACATGAGGTGAGAATTTTGCGTGACACTGGGGCATCGCAAACACTGTTGAGAAATTTCACTGGTAAACCTGTAAATACGGCGCGGGTGGTTGTGGTTCAGGGAGTTAATGCAACAAGGTCATACCCGCTTGTAAGAATGAAGATGGAAGTTGATGGTGTGACTCGTGACCTGGATGTAGGAATTGTGGAGAAGTTACCTGTTGGGGGCGTCGACCTCCTTCTCGGCAACGACTTTGCGGGGCCTACTTCTGAGGCTCCACCCTTGGTCGTTGCCGAGAAGCCGGCCGACGTGAGTAGGGAGGAGCAGGAGTGGGTTGAGAAGTGTCCGGTGCAACCTATGGCATGTGTTGTCACCAGATCTTTTGCATCCAGGGGTTCACATTCTGGTCAACAGTCTTTAGACAAGCGGAGGAAAGGTACCGAGAAGGGGCTGAAAGTTGATGCGGTTGAGAGTTTATTATCAACGGACATTCTCGGGGACTCATTATTAGGACCAATTTTCGAGTCTGGAGAAGACCCATTAACTGTTACTAAGAAGACAGAGGATGGGCTTAAAAAGACGAAGAGACAGCAACGATACACAGAGAGAGAGCAACGGGAGGCTAAATTCAGTGTAGGAGGGGAGCATGAGTTGTTTCGCAAACACTTAGATAAGCTTGCTCCTTCGGACATTCGTAAATTGCAATTAAAAGACCCGGAGGTTCTTGAATGTGGTACCGGTGATGTCGAGTTGGAGGAGGACAGTGATGCACAGTCGGGAGATGTAGCAACAAGGTATCCTGACGCGTACCCTATGAGAAATGGGTCAGCGAAGACGGTGGTCCGAAGCTTGCTAGTGTATTTTTCCCGGTATGGTTACCCGCAGGGGATTCAGTCAGACCAAGGATCCAACTTCACTTCTAGCCTCTTTGTTCAAGCAGTGCCGCAGCATGGGATCGTTACGGTTGTGTCATCTGCGTATCATCCGGAGAGCCAGGGTGTGTTAGAGCGATGGCACTCAGCCTTGGAATCTGTGCTTCATTATTGTTGCTTTGAGAGTGGGAAAGGTTGGGATCTTGGCCTGCCATATGTTTTGTTTGCTGCACGGGAGGTACCTGGGGAAAGTTTGGGATTCAGCCCTAATGAGCTCGTCTTTGGACACCGTGTCAGAGGGCCTCTCCATATGGTTAAAGAAATATGGGAGGGCGCAGAAAAACCTTGTTCTATGCTCAAGTATGTCCTCGACAGTCGAGAACGGATGTTGCGCAGTCTGGAGTTGGCTGGCCGTAATTTGACTAGCTCTCAGGCCCTCATGAAGGACAGGTACGACCTCAAGGTTAAACTCAGGGAGTTTCACGTGGGTCAGGAGGTGTTGATTCTACTGCCCCTTGTAGGTCATCCCTTAACCGCGAAGTACACTGGTCCTTATAGGGTGGTTGAGAGGCTATCGGATCTGGATTGCTTGGTGGCCGCTCCAGACAGACGTAAGCGCAATCAGTTATGTCACGGTAATCTCATGAGGGAGTATGTGAGGCACCCCCCTGAGCCTCTCACTGTGCCTGTGATGACATTTAGCAGTCAAGGTGGAGAAGGAGAACGGGACAGTCAAGCTCAGGTGGAGGATAACTGGAAGGATAAGAAAGTCAAATGGGCGCCTGAGTGTGAGAAGGTGTTTAGAGTAGTAAAACACATGTTGTGCACTCACCCGATCCTCAGGGCCCCTGACTTTAGCCTGCCTTTCAAGCTGGCAGCGGGTGCTAGTGGTGTGGGGGCTGGTGCCGTCCTTATGCAAGAGGACGATGATGGGCTGGAGCATCCTGTTAGTTTCTGCTCGGAGAAGTTCAATTCAGCCCAGGGGAGCTGCTCTGTTGTCGAGAAGGAGCTACTGGCTGTTGTGCTTGGGCATTTCGAGGTCTATGTTCCAGCCTATGGTCCGGTCGTTGTAGTTTACACAGATCATCACCCTCTCAAGTACTTGGACCAGTTTCACAATCGGAATATAAGGCTGACCAGGTGGTCACTAAGGTTATTGGTATATAACCTGGACATACGCCATATTGCCGGTTGTGACAACGTGGTTGCAGATGGTCGTTCAAGGGTATATGATCCTGGGTAGATTGACACACGGGTAGCCTCCTGCTTTAGTTTGAATAGTATTTTGCGCTTGGTGCTTGTTGGCTCGCGGTTGTAGCCCAGCGTATTGGGTCGTAAAGCAGGAGTTGAGCATTTGGTATAGAAGAAAAAAACTAGGCTTGCCCCTATAGTGCAGCCGAAATAAACAAATTAAAAACATAAAAATCAAATAAAAAAACTCTTTCTTTGATAGTTGAATTTTTTCAGTATGTTATAGCAGTAATTCTGAGTTGCACTCCTCTCAGAATGCTGGGCTAGAGAAGCTCGCTCTTGAGGAGCATAACTTCATATTATTTAACCTATTGTGTTGGGGAGGGTTATAATTTTGTAAAATGTTTTGTTGAAGAACTGTGCCAGATATTTTACTGCCGCTGGGTGATGGGAAGTAGAGATATAGCATGGGTTCTAACAATCAGATTTTTGTGAGCCTTGGGCCTCTGTGAAAAATCTTGGGGGGGGGGGTGACGTTAACCACTCCGTTAGAACCGCAGAGCTTGTCCTACAGGAGTGGGTTGAGAAGTGTCAGGTGCAACCTATGGCGTGTGCTGTCACCAGATCTCTTGCATCCAGGGAGTCGCATTCTGGTCAACAGTCTTTAGACAGGCGGAGGAAAGGTACCGAGAAGGGGTTGAAAGTTGATGCGGTTGAGAGTTTAGTATCAACGGACATTCTCGGGGACTCATTATTAGGACCAATTTTCGAGTCTGGAGAGGACCCATTAACTGTTACTAAGAAGGCAGAGGATGGACTTAAAAAGACGAAGAGACAGCAACGATACACAGAGAGAGAGCAACGGGAGGCTAAATTCAATGTAGGAGGGGGGCATGAGTTGTTTCGCAAACACTTAGATAAGCTTGCTCCTTCGGACATTCGTAAATTGCAATTAGAAGACCCGGAGGTTCTTGAATGTGGTACTGGTGCTGTCGAGTTAGAGGAGGACAGTGATGCACAGTCGGGAGATGTAGCAACAAGGTATCTTGACGCATACCCTATGAGAAATGGGTCAGCGAAGACGGTGGTCCGAAGCTTGCTAGTGTATTTTTCCCGGTATGGTTACCCACAGGGGATTCAGTCAGACCAAGGATCCAACTTCACTTCTGACCTCTTTGTTCAAGCAGTGCCGCAGCATGGGATTGTTACGGTTGGGTCATCTGCGTATCATCCGGAGAGCCAGGGTGTGTTAGAGCGATGGCACTCAGCCTTAAAATCTGTGCTTCGTTGTTGTTGCTTTGAGGGTGGGAAAGGTTGGGATCTTGGCCTGCCATACGTTTTATTTGCTGCACGGGAGGTACCTGGGGAAAGTTTGGGAATCAGCCCTAATGAGCTCGTCTTTGGACACCGTGTCAGAGGGCCTCTCCATATGGTTAAAGAAATATGGGAGGGTGCAGATAAACCTTGTTCTATGCTCAAGTATGTCCCCGTCAGTCGAGAACGGATGTTGAGCAGTCTGGAGTTGGCTGGCCGTAATTTGACTAGCTCTCAGGCCCTCATGAAGGACAGGTACGACCTCAAGGTTAAACTCAGGGAGTTTCACGTGGGTCAGGAGGTGTTGATTCTACCGCCCCTTGTAGGTCATCCATTATCCGCGAAGTACACTGGTCCTTATAGGGTGGTTGAGAGGCTATCGGACCTGGATTGCTTGGTGGCCGCTCCAGACAGACGTAAGCGCAATCAGTTATGTCACGTTAATCTCATGAAGAAGTATGTAAGGCAGCCCCCTGAGCCTCTCACTGTGCCTGTGATGACGTTTAGCAGTCAAGGTGGAGAAGGAGAACGGGACAGTCAAGCTCAGGTGGAGGATAACTGGAAGGATAAGAAAGTCAAATGGGCACCTGAGTGTGAGAAAGCGTTTAGAGTAGTAAAACACCTGTTTTGCACTCACCCGATCCTCAGGGCCCCTGACTTTAGCCTACCTTTCCAACTAGCAACGGATGGTAACGCCGTTGTATTCTATAGAAATGTTCGACATTTACGTAAACAGTCCATTACTCTCACCATGGGAAATTCTAATATTCAGATCCTTCCACATACCAGGTTCCTTGGTTAAATCTTTGATACTCACCTCAATTGGAAGAGTCACATTGCCTGGTTAAAGGCACGTTGCCTCCAGAGAGTGAATGTTCTGAAAACAGTCGCACGAGTCCATTGGGGCGCAGATCGCGCTACGCTTTTACTGTTCTACAGAGCTACCATCCTCTCAGCCATAGATTATGGTAGCCCTGTCTATGGCACTGCCTCTGCTTCCACATTAGGAACCCTCGACAGCGTACACCATTTGGGCATCTGCATTAGCTCGGGGGCATCCATTCCTCTCGTGTCTACAATATCCTATGTGAGGCTGGGACCTTACCTCTAGCCTACCACCGTCGATTTGTCCTCATGCGTACGGCTGTTCGCCTCCGTCATGACCCAACTCTACTAGAACTATTCCATTCCACAGATAACTATCGTTCAACCATTCCAGTGCCATTCCCAATATTGTCTCGCCAATTGCTCTCCACTTACAGTATCACCGTTCGTCCTATAACTCCTCCTCCTAGTCACATCACTTCGTGGACCCTAAAACACCCTACAGTTTGCTTTCACTTAGCGGATCAACTTTATGCCCAAGCCCCATCTCAATGTCGACATCTCGCTTTACAACATCTTGATGATCACATCCCGGCTGTTTTCATTTACACCGATGGCTCGAAAAATGCGGATGCCGTGGGTTGCGCTGCAGTCTCAGACCATGGCTTGTATCAAAGTACCTTACACCATCACTCCACGGTTTTCACTGCTGAATTATGGGCTATTCAAGGTGCTTTAAGAACCATCTCTTCATTGTCGAGGAACTCTCCACGGGTCGTTATCTGTAGTGACTCAAAGAGTGCACTGCAAGCCTTATGTGTATTTGCCCCCAAGGACCCATTGGTCAAGACTATCATCCACACAATACACAAATTACAGTGCGCTAATTGTTCCATCACACTGTGCTGGATCCCCGCGCATGTAGGAATTCCCGGGAATGAGCGTGCAGACTTCCTCGCTAAGCAAGCGTATCATGGTACAGCCTCTACTACTTTGCTGCGTTCGGAGGATATGCTCCCTGTCCTCCGTCGCCATGTTTATGACGCTTGGCGAGTTGAGTGGAGAGCACAACCATTAACTGGCCACCTTCACTCCATTAAGGATGACATACACTTGTGGCCCTCTTCAATTAATGGTTCACGCGCAGACCAAACCCTATTAACTAGATTACGTTTAGGCCACACACGCCTCACACATGGTTACCTGATGTCCACCCCTCGTGGTCAACCACCTGAATGCCAACATTGCCATACATCATTGACTGTTTTTAACTTTCTTTGTATTTATCCCGTCTATGCATCTAAAAGACGGAAATTCTTGCTGAACACCTCATTACATGGCATCCTCTCTGACTCAGACTCTTTCAATTTCACCCCTATTCGTCACTTCCTGAGAGATATAAATTTATACAATGACATATAACTACTGACATATACTTGACTTTAAACTCTGTACCACCTCCTCCACCACTAGCCTTGAGAGGGCCTAGGCCCAGTGGGCTAGTATAAAATAAAAGCATCATCAACAACAACATGTCCCAGCTGCCATGACGTTTGGCTTGCTCTGTGCTGTATTAATGTCTGTTAGATGTCGAATATGGTGTGTAAAGATAGGATTTTTTTTGCATATCTCACTCGAAACTATGAATTAAACGTTAGATATAGCCGATACCAATTATTGATCAAAACATGCTTGGTGCCGAGACATCACTTATTAGTGCGACTGTACAAGTGTGAGTTTCATTTCATGGTACAGGTTATCTCATACTCATAACCCTTTAAGGGGACATGGGCCGTTTTTCTGGTCCCCCTTCTTTCTCATGCTTAGCCCCATTAGTTTTCAGATATTAAGATGTTTGCCCCATTAGTTAGTCGATTTTAAGCCCTTTCGTCTCATTTCGTCGTCAATATTTAGACCTTTCGTGCTATTTAGGTGTCGAAATGGGGCGAAAAGTCTTAAAATCGCACAACTAATAGGCCTAACGTCTTATAATCTGAAAACTAATGGGGCTAAGCATGAGGAAGAAGGGGGACCAGAAAAACGGCCCATGTCCCCCTTAAACGGACGTCCCTGCGGACTGGATAATGTCCTCTCTAACACAAAGCTTGATGACATTACGGACCATTTCATTGAGTTATTGCAAGTTAAGGGGGGGTGGGCCTGTTTTCTAGACCACGTTCTCCCTCATGTTTAGCCCCATTAGTTTTCAGATGTTAAGATGTTTGCCCCATTAGTTAGTCGATTCTAAGATCTTTCTCCCAATTTCTTCGTCAATATTTAGACGTTTTATGCTATTTAGATGTCAATTTTTCCCTAGAGAACGATAGTAAACCTGTAATGTTGGAAGAACCGGCCTTCGGCCGGAACATTTTTCTACCGAAAAATGTACAAATTAATCTAGAAGGGGGTCTAATGAATGTTTTCTTAAATTTGATGGAGGTCTAAGGAGGAAACTAGAAAAATAATGAATAGATGCAAAAATCGCCTAAAAAGTGAACCATCCCCCTTAAAAAATACGGAAGTGAGAGAGGCCGGGTAATCATAAGCTTGGAGAGTGGCCGCGAGCTGAACCAGAACAAAGAATGTCTCGCTCAATAGTTGCAAGGCCGCGAGGCTCAGAATTAATGACTTAACCCTTTGAGTACCAGCGACGTGTGTTATACTTTATTCTAGCTATACTGTATTTAGCTTAGGAAGGATCTGTGGTAGTTGAAAAGGTTAGTTGAGATAGTTTGAAGCCTTATTATTGCTAGAGGTCCTTCCTAAGCTGAATAAAATCGTCTAATAGTTGCCAGAATGCAATGCATACACAAGATCAAAAACATATGACGCCTTTAATTACTTTAGAAACATCAGAAATCATGCCAAAACTGTATTAAACCTAACTAAATCAAACTTTCTCCACAAGCAGGCAAATAAACTTCTAAATAATCCAAATGATAACAAAATATTTTGGTCTACTCTTAACTCATTTAAATCCAACTTCACTACTGCTTCATCCATTCCACCATTAAAATCTCCGACTGGCAATCTTGTAAGTGACCCACGAGGTAAAGCTAACCTTCTTGCGGATATTTTCTCCACCAACTCAACCTTAGATGAAATAAATCAAGATGTCCCTGTACTTAATTTTAATTCGCCTGAAATTCCCTCACTTAAGATCCACACCAGACATGTCAAAACTATTTTGCAGAATCTCTCGGTAGATAAGGCTCCTGGTCCAGATGAAATTCCTCCAATAGTACTTAAGAATTGCTCGTTGGTGCTCGCTCCTGTATTGGCAAATTTTTTCCGTCTGTGTACTCATACCTCATGCTTCCCAGTACCCTGGAAAGAAGCAAACATCCATCCAGTTCCTAAAAAAGGTGCCTCTTCAGATCCATCAAACTACAGACCAATAGCTATAACTTCCACTCTTGGTAAAGTCTTTGAAATTATATTTAATAATCACATAATTAAGCATCTTGAGAATAATAAATTAATCAGTGATAGACAATATGGTTTTAGACGATGTCGATCAACTGCAGACATACTTTGCCTCTTACGCATCAAATCAACCAAGCTACAGACCAACATGGTGAAACACATACAATAGCACTGGATATATCAAAGGCATTTGATAGAGTCTGGCATCAATCCTTATTGTCGAAGATGTCACACTACGGCCTTGCATCATTAGTTCCACTAATTTCTTCTTATCTTCATAACAGAAAAATATGTGTAATGGTAGATGGCCTTTATTCTCAATTTCACTCAATAAATGCTGGTGTTCCCCAGGGATCAGTTTTGGCCCCAATTCTGTTCCTCATTGATATCAATGATCTCATATCTACCACTCATAATCCAATACATTCCTACGCAGATGACTCAACACTCCACAGTTCCTTCACATTTACCAATTCTTTCACCCAACCCGATCTTATAAATTCAAAAATAAACACTGCAATTTCTCTGAACCAGGACCTTTCTAGAATTAATGGATGGGGACAAAAGAATCTAGTTTCCTTTAATGCACAGAAAACCAAGTACATTCAATTTTCTAACTGAAATCTAACTAACAGAATCTCACTGACTCCCATATATTTTTTAATGATGTAAATATTCCCACTTCCCCTAGTATTGACATTCTCGGTGTAACATTAACTACTAACTTGAGATGGACACATTATGTTAGAAGCATTGCTAAGAATGCCTCTGAAAAACTGGGACTCCTGTACAGAGTTCGAGAATTCTTCACTGACGAGCAGTTGGCCGTGATATATAAAAGTCATGTGCGCTCTCAGATGGATTACTGTTCACCTCTGTGGGGTGGAAGTGGAGTGGTTGCATTGAGGCAGTTGGACAAAATTCAAAATAAAGCTATTAGATTAATCAATAACCCTGCAATCACACAGGACCTTCCTACATTATCCATACGAAGAAACGTTGCATCCCTTGCATTATTCTACAGATATTTTCACAGCAATTGTTCCGAGGAACTTGCTTCAATTGTGCCGCCTCTCCACATCTTTCCCCGTAGAACTAGGGCGGCTGAGAGCGCCCATGAATTTACACTTTCTCCTCCACAATGCAGGACTTCTGCTTATCAGAATTAATTTATCCCCAGAGCTACTACTCTTTGGAATTCACTTCCCTCGAATTGCTTTCCACAAACTTACAATCTACAAATGTTTAAATCCAGTTGTTACAAACATTTTATGAATGGAGGATGCCTTTAGGCACATGGACCTTTTTGTGTTATCTGTGTTTTTCCTTCCTCCCTTCATTGTCTCTTAAAAAAAAAAAAAAAAAAAAAATATGATGAAAAGGACGACGCTGGTACTGAACGGGTTAAGGGGGGATGGTTCACTTTTTGGGCGATTTTTGCCTGTATTCATTATTTTTCTAGTTTCCTCCCAAGACCTCCATCAAATTTAAAAAAAAAAAAACATTAGATTCTAATTAATTAATTTGTACATTTTTCGGTAGAAAATTTTCCCGGCCGAAGGCCGATTCTTCCAACATTACAGGCTCACTATCGTTCGCCAGGGAAAAAATCGACACCTAAATAACACGAAAGGTCTAAATATTGACGAAGAAATGGGGCGAAAAATCTTAAAATCGACTAAATAATGGGGCAAATATCTCAACATCTAAAAACTAATGGGGCTAAACATGAGGGAGAAAGTGGACCAGAAAACCGGCCTATGTCCCCTTAAGACTTTAATGGGGAGAATTTGACCCAATATTTTCATTGGAGCTCGCTTTAAGGGGAGACTAGCCGTTTGTTTGGTCTGTTAATTAATTTATTCATATATTTTGTAAGTTTCCTCCCTAGACCTCCATCAAGCTTAGAAAAACACCCCCTAGACGATTCTAAGATCTTTCGCCCAATTTCTTCGTCAATATTTAGACGTTTCATGCTATTTAGATGTCGATTTTTCCATCAGGATAAATGTGTACATTTTTCGGTAGAAAAATGTCACGGCCTAAGGCCGGTTCCTCTTAAAATTGCAGGCTCGCTATCGCTCGCCAGGAAATAATCGACACCTAAATGGCAAGAAAGGTCTTAAAATTAACAACGAAATGGGGCGAAAGGTGTTAAAATCGCCAAACTAATGGGCCGAACGTCTTAAAATTTCAATACTAGTGGGGCTAAACATTAGGGAGAAGGGGGTCCAGAAAAACGGTCTGTCTCCCCTTAATGCACTCCATGTATACAAAGGCTATAGAAAAGGTATATAAAGTAATTGGGTATATTGATAGTGATTTACCTTCGTATCATTGTATAGAATGGGATTTTCCCTACCGATGTATCTTTGTTATCTATCTATCTATCTATTGCCCGACGCCTTACTCCCCTTAATGAGGGTAGACATACACAGAAGGCCCCCAAGCGGACCTATCCCCTGTAAGTGGGACAACCCTTGCCCGTTTACTGAAGGACTTACTGGATTACCCACTCAATTTAGGGTCCGTCCGACCCCGAGGCACTCTATGTATCTGTTTAGCTCTATTTTTCTACAGTGGTGTTCGGCTAGCCCATCCACTAACCTACTTCACCCTTAGGTAAGCAGCAGTAATGATGTGTATCAGGTTTACTCCCCTAGACAGGTTGCCGACCAAGGCTGACGAGTCCCATCAACCCGGATTTTTATCAGGTTGTCTCCCCTAAATAGGTTGCTGACCAAGGCTAACGAGTCCCATCCGCCCAGATGGGTAATGAACATTATAAATTTCCCTTTTCATACCCATATTTGACTGTAAACAATCCACACATTTATGGGTATGAAAACGGTAATTAATGTGCCCAGAAAAGCATACCCTTACAAAGTAATATCTATAGTAATAAAAATAAATATTCCATATGATCTTGTATTTCGTGTTCATATCGTTTGCATAGGCTTACTCATTGCCACAGGAATATGAAGAATGTTACATTGCAATATTTGGTGCTTTCTTACAAAAAGTGTACTGCTACCGGTACCGTACTTAAAGTTCTCCATATCCCTTTCCTTTCCAGAGGTAAAATGGGTCAACATATACGAAACAAGCATAATATACACGGGGACGCAGGGGATAAATTTAAGAAAAACAAACCCCAAACACAGCCCCAGGCTTGGTGTTTTAGGATATAAGATAATCTTTCCTAGTCCCCATTGTTGTCAGCAGTATTTATCCTTTATACTAGAACCTAGGGACTTCATATACTAGAACCTAGGGACTTCATATACTGTAAAACAAAATACAAATACATAAACGAACGAAAATTAGTAATAAATGAATAAATACGAAATTCAAATTAAATCCAATAAAACTAAAACTACTCTGCCTTCAGAAGCTTCGATAAATTCAATTTTCGTAATGACATATGAGTTATAAAGTTTTAGCTTACCCGAACATGTAGAGTAACACGATCGTGAGTTGGGTGGTCTGTCTTGCTGTGGACATAGTGTGGGGGGTAGAGGGCTCCCTGCTGAGTCACCACACCAAACTGTCCTCTCCTCACTACCCAGACCACACCCTCGCTCTGACCAACACACGCCCCACTCCCCTGAGGAAGAAGAACATTGTAAACATTAGAGTTATCACAATAGGGGTTCCCGGACATCTCAACCAGTAGACCATTTCAACCAGTAGCTCTCAACCAGTGCCAAATCAACCACGACCAACCAACCAGTGCCATAATATAGTAATAACCTAATTTAACCGTTTTGGTTGATTTGGTACTGGTTGATTTGGTACTGGTTGAAATGGTCTACTGGTTGAGTTGTCCGGTCACCCACAATAGGTACTGCTACCCACTCCCCTGAGGAAGAAGAACATTGTAAACATTGGAGTAGTAGTAGTCGTTCCCTAAACTGCCTGGCCGAACAGCCATTAGACCTTAAAGGGGGGTCACCGGCTTTTGTTTGATCTTTCTCTCCTTTTCTCTCTTTCCCTGGTTTGTATTCATTCGGCCCCATTCAGCCAACTGTTTTAAAACGTTAAGGTGTCGATTTCTTCCTGGCGAGCGATAGCGAGCCAGCATTGAATGGAGAAACCCGGCTTCGCCGCAGAAATTTTTCTATCGAAAAATTTACAAATTTAGCTTGCTGTCAAAACAAAAATATATATAATATTGACACCTGGATGGGGGTGAACGTCTTAAAACAGTAGGCTGAATGGGGCCGAATGGATATAAGCCAAAGAGAGAGGAAGAGAAAGAGAAACAAAGCGAGGTGGGCTCCCTTAAGGAAGGCCACGGCCGAGACAAGGTTTTTTCACAAAGTTCTCAAGGTGTGTGTCTTGTGTTGTTGGCGTAAGTGGTTATGTATTATGCAGTCTTCCACATGTGTTGATACTGTGCGGTGCTGTGTTACAGCCCTGACAGGTGTCCTGGACGGAGTCATCCAGCCTCTTCTTATAACTCAGAAGGACTGGAAAGTGACCACATCGCAGCCTAGCCCGGTAGTAGAGTTTCTGAGGAATGGATTTCAGGAAGCCGTGCATATGTAGCTGAGTGACTGTATGGATAGGTGGGTGATTTGAGTATGGATATGGTTCTGGAGGCAGGCTTGGGGTGAGCAAGGGTGGATTAGTGTAGGAGTGATGATGGTGGTGGTGACATAAGGCGTGGGACTGAGGTGGTGGTGACATAAGGCGTGGGACTGAGGTGGTGGTGACATAAGGCGTGGGACTGAGGTGGTGGTGACATAAGGCGTGGGACTGAGGTGGTGGTGACATAAGGCGTGGGACTGGAGGTGTGGTGACATAAGGCGTGGGACTGGAGGTGGTGGTGACATAAGGCGTGGGACTGGAGGTGGTGGTGACATAAGGCGTGGGACTGAGGTGGTGGTGACATCAGGCGTGGGACTGAGGTGGTGGTGACATAAGGCGTGGGACTGAGGTGGTGGTGACATAAGGCGTGGGACTGGAGGTGGTGGTGACATAAGGCGTGGGACTGGAGGTGGTGGTGACATAAGGCGTGGGACTGGAGGTGGTGGTGACATAAGGCGTGGGACTGAGGTGGTGGTGACATAAGGCGTGGGACTGGAGGTGGTGGTGACATAAGGCGTGGGACTGAGGTGGTGGTGACATAAGGCGTGGGACTGGAGGTGGTGGTGACATAAGGCGTGGGACTGAGGTGGTGGTGACATAAGGCGTGGGACTGAGGTGGTGGTGACATAAGGCGTGGGACTGAGGTGGTGGTGACATTTAGGAAGGGTGGGAGTAGGGGCGAGGGTGTGGGTGTGAGGGGGCGTGAGAGTGGTGATGTTAAAATAAACCCCTTCAGTATCATGACGGCTTTTAACCCATACACTACCAGGAATATTCTGTTCATCCAATTCTGGCAACTATTAGAAGATTCTTTTCAGATTAGGAAAGACCTCTAACAGTAATAGGGCTTCAACTATCGCCACCAACCCTTTTACCTACCACAGATCCTTTCTAAGCTACATAATATCGTCTAAATATGGATAGAATAACATACGTAGCTGTTACTCAAAGGGTTAAGGGAACCAACGGGCTTTTTCTCTCCGAGTTTTATCCATTCGGCCTCATTCAACCTACTGTTTTAAGACGTTTCGCCTCATTCGGGTATCGATTTTTCCTGGTGAGCGAGAGCGAGCCATTATTGAATGGAGAATCCGGCTTTGCCGGAGAAATGTTTCTACCGAAAAATGTACAAAGTAAGTCAGCTGTCTAAACCATAATCCAAGATATGCTGGCTCACTATCGCTCACCAGGTTCAAATCGTCACCTGGATGAGGATAAACGTCTTAAAACAGTAGACTGAATTGGGTCGAACGGCTACTACCTAGAAAGAAAAAAATAGCAGATCGGTCCCGTTAACCTTTGATTTTGACTAAAACTAGATTATTGTATGTACCGTAGTTTAAGAAGGACTTATATTACTAAAAGGGTTTATTGAGATCTTATTTAGCCATTTGAATCGTATAGTTAGAATACAAACTAAAACAGATCGCCTACTGATAACCAGGATAAGCTGAAATTTACGTAATGGGGGTGACCTGCTTTCTTTCTCTCCTTTTCTCTCTTTCTCTGGTTTGTATCCATTCGGCTCCATTCAGCCTATTGTTTTAAGAGGTTTTTCCCCATCCTGGTGTCGATTTCGTCCTGACGAGCGATAGCGAGCCAGTATTGTATGGTGAAATTCGGCTTCACCGGAGAAATTTTTCTATCGAAAAATGTACACATTTAGCCTGCTGTAAAACAATTTTTTTATAATATGCTGGCTCGCTACCGCTCGCCAGGAAAAAAAAAAGACACCAAAATGGGGTCAAACGTCTTAAAACAGTAGGCTGAATGGGGCCGAATGGATACAACCCAGAGAGAAAGGGATGGTGGTGATGGGGTTAAGGATCGGATAGGAATGGGGTGAGTGTGAGGGTATAGTGACAAGTGTGGAATGTGGAGGTAGTGTGTGAGTGTATGGGTGGGTGTGGGAGTGGTGGTGGTGAATCAAGGAGCAGATGGGAATGTGGGCGAGTGTGGGGGTGTAGTGATAGGTGTGGGAGTGGGAGTAGTGGTGGTGGTAACAGGAAGGGATTTGGGGGAGGATCACCTTATCGATTACCGAGGGCCACACACCGAGCCCCTAACCTACTGTAGAAGACCCATGTAAGACTCTTGTACCTGCACCCGTAAGACCCATGTAAGACTCTTGTACCCTGCACCCGTAACACCCATGTAAGACTCTTGTACCCTGCACCCGTAACACCCATGTAAGACTCTTGTACCCTGCACCCGTAAGACCCATGTAAGACTCTTGTACCCTGCACCCGTAAGACCCATGTAAGACTCTTGTACCCTGCACCCGTAAGACCCATGTAAGACTCTTGTACCTGCACCCGTAAGACCCATGTAAGACTCTTGTACCCTGCACCCGTAAGACCCATGTAAGACTCTTGTACCCTGCACCCGTAAGACCCATGTAAGACTCTTGTACCCTGCACCCGTAAGACCCATGTAAGACTCTTGTACCCTGCACCCGTAAGACCCATGTAAGACTCTTGTACCCTGCACCCGTAAGACCCATGTAAGACTCTTGTACCCTGCACCCGTAAGACCCATGTAAGACTCTTGTACCCTGCACCCGTAAGACCCATGTAAGACTCTTGTACCCTGCACCCGTAAGACCCATGTAAGACTCTTGTACCCTGCACCCGTAAGACCCATGTAAGACTCTTGTACCCTGCACCCGTAAGACCCATGTAAGACTCTTGTACCCTGCACCCGTAAGACCCATGTAAGACTCTTGTACCCTGCACCCGTAAGACCCATGTAAGACTCTTGTACCCTGCACCCGTAAGACCCATGTAAGACTCTTGTACCCTGCACCCGTAAGACCCATGTAAGACTCTTGTACCCTGCACCCGTAAGACCCATGTAAGACTCTTGTACCCTGCACCCGTAAGACCCATGTAAGACTCTTGTACCCTGCACCCGTAAGACCCATGTAAGACTCTTGTACCCTGCACCCGTAAGACCCATGTAAGACTCTTGTACCCTGCACCCGTAAGACCCATGTAAGACTCTTGTACCCTGCACCCGTAAGACCCATGTAAGACTCTTGTACCCTGCACCCGTAAGACCCATGTAAGACTCTTGTACCCTGCACCCGTAAGACCCATGTAAGACTCTTGTACCCTGCACCCGTAAGACCCATGTAAGACTCTTGTACCCTGCACCCGTAAGACCCATGTAAGACTCTTGTACCCTGCACCCGTAAGACCCATGTAAGACTCTTGTACCCTGCACCCGTAAGACCCATGTAAGACTCTTGTACCCTGCACCCGTAAGACCCATGTAAGACTCTTGTACCCTGCACCCGTAAGACCCATGTAAGACTCTTGTACCCTGCACCCGTAAGACCCATGTAAGACTCTTGTACCCTGCACCCGTAAGACCCATGTAAGACTCTTGTACCCTGCACCCGTAAGACCCATGTAAGACTCTTGTACCCTGCACCCGTAAGACCCATGTAAGACTCTTGTACCCTGCACCCGTAAGACCCATGTAAGACTCTTGTACCCTGCACCCGTAAGACCCATGTAAGACTCTTGTACCCTGCACCCGTAAGACCCATGTAAGACTCTTGTACCCTGCACCCGTAAGACCCATGTAAGACTCTTGTACCCTGCACCCGTAAGACCCATGTAAGACTCTTGTACCCTGCACCCGTAAGACCCATGTAAGACTCTTGTACCCTGCACCCGTAAGACCCATGTAAGACTCTTGTACCCTGCACCGTAAGACCCATGTAAGACTCTTGTACCCTGCACCCGTAAGACCCATGTAAGACTCTTGTACCCTGCACCCGTAAGACCCATGTAAGACTCTTGTACCCTGCACCCGTAAGACCCATGTAAGACTCTTGTACCCTGCACCGTAAGACCCATGTAAGACTCTTGTACCCTGCACCCGTAAGACCCATGTAAGACTCTTGTACCCTGCACCCGTAAGACCCATGTAAGACTCTTGTACCCTGCACCCGTAAGACCCATGTAAGACTCTTGTACCCTGCACCCGTAAGACCCATGTAAGACTCTTGTACCCTGCACCCGTAAGACCCATGTAAGACTCTTGTACCCTGCACCTGTAAGACCCATGTAAGACTCTTGTACCCTGCACCCGTAAGACCCATGTAAGACTCTTGTACCCTGCACCCGTAAGACCCATGTAAGACTCTTGTACCCTGCACCCGTAAGACCCATGTAAGACTCTTGTACCTTGGACTCGCTAGACCCATGTAAGACTCTTGTACCCTGCACCCGTAAGACCCATGTAAGACTCTTGTACCCTGCACCCGTAAGACCCATGTAAGACTCTTGTACCCTGCACCCGTAAGACCCATGTAAGACTCTTGTACCCTGCACCCGTAAGACCCATGTAAGACTCTTGTACCCTGCACCCGTTTACATACGTTCTGGCTGTGCCTATTGAGAGCTAACTCTCTTGAAGTATGTGTATGTGTGGTGTGTGTGGGGGGGGGGGGGGGGGGATTGTTCTGGACCCCTTCTCCCTCATGTCTAGCCCCATTGGTTTTGAGATTTTAAGACATTCGCCTCATTGGTTTAGCGATTTTAAGATCTTTCGTGCCACTGAAGTGTCAACTTTATCCTGCCGCAAGAGTGCAAGCCAGCAATATAGGAGGAATTGGCCTTCGGCCGAGGCATTTCTCTACCGAAACAAATTACAAATGTATCTCGAAAGGGGTTTGGGGGGTATTTTTTAAGCTTGTTGGTGGTAAGGAGGCAGGTAAAAAAAAAATAATATGCATTAATAAAGAAACATGTATACAACAATCTCCCCTTAAAAATCACCGTACTAACTATCTCGAGTATTTCTCCTTAACATAGGAAGAAATACTAGGACAAACTTGGAATGAAACCTTTAACATATATTATTAATATATACACGTAAAGTCACCTAACTGTTTACATAACTAATGGCTGTAAACCATACGCACAGAAAACCATATAAGGTACACCAGTATACCTTTAAATGGGTAGATTATTATGGACACTTGAGACACCCAATGCATACCCATAATCTATTAGTGTTGATCATTGGGTATATATGCCTTTCTAACTGGCCTTAGATGGGTTAATTACCACCAATATGCCTTTAACTCTTTCACCACCAAAACGTAATTTTCACCATATTCGGGTTACCGTTAGATGATTTTCTTAACTTTGTGGGCTAACAGTAACTTATAGTAACAGTGACTTATAGTAACATAACTCTTTAACAAGTTCTAAAGGGAAGATGGGTCGCTTTTTTAGATCTTCTCCCTCATGTTCAGCCCCATTAGTTTTAAGATTTTAAGATGTTTGCCCCTGTTAGTTTGTCGATTTTAAGACCTTTCGCTCCATTTCGTTGTCAATATTAATACTTTTCGTGCTATTAAGGTGTCGACTGTATTCCTGGCAAACGATAGTGAGGCTGTAATTTTGGAAGAACCGGCCTCAGGCCGGGATATTTTTCAACCGAAATATGTACAAATTAATCTAGAAAGGGGATCTAATGGATATTTGTTTTAAGTTTGATTTAGGTCTAGGGAGAAAACTAAAATAATAATAAATATATGAATATAACCCCTATTATCAGTTGAACTATTGATTATTGGGTATATTGATAGTGCTATATCTTCCTAACTGGCTTAAGGAGGTAGTGCTTGGTTTTTGGTCTATATTTTTATGCATTTATATATTTTTGAGTTTCCACGCTAGACTTCCACCAAGCTTTAAAAAAACACCCCTTAGACCCCCTGTCAAGACAAATTTGTAAATTTTTCGGTAGAAAAATGTCCCGTCCAAAGTCCGCTTCCCTTCAAAATTACAGGCTTGCTATCGCTCGTCAGGAAAATTTGACACCTAAGTGGCATGATACGTCTTAGTATTGACAAAGAAATGGGGCGAAAAGTCTTAAAATAGACAAACTAACGGCACGGAAATCTTAAAACCGAAAACTAATATGCTAAACATGAGGGAGAATGGGGTCCATAAAAAGCGAATACTATCCCCTTAAGATGGGTATATTACCACCAGTTTATCTTTACATAGGTAGAGTATTATGGCCAGTTGACATATATACCCTATTCACATCCATAAACCATTAGAGTGTTGATCGGTGGAGTATTATGGCCAGTTGACATACCCTATTCACATCCATAAACCATTAGAGTGTTGATCGGTGGAGTATTATGGCCAGTTAACATACCCTATTCACATCCATAAACCATTAGAGTGTTGATCGGTGGAGTATTATGGCCAGTTAACATACCCTATTCACATCCATAAACCATTAGAGTGTTGATCGGTGGAGTATTATGGCCAGTTGACATACCCTATTCACATCCATAAACCATTAGAGTGTTGATCGGTGGAGTATTATGGCCAGTTAACATACCCTATTCACATCCATAAACCATTAGAGTGTTGATCGGTGGAGTATTATGGCCAGTTGACATACCCTATTCACCGCCATAACCATTAGAGTGTGATCGGTGGAGTATTATGGCCAGTTAACATACCCTATTCACATCCATAAACCATTAGAGTGTTGATCGGTGGAGTATTATGGCCAGTTAACATACCCTATTCACATCCATAAACCATTAGAGTGTTGATCGGTGGAGTATTATGGCCAGTTGACATACCCTATTCACATCCATAAACCATTAGAGTGTTGATCGGTGGAGTATTCTCCAGGCATCCAGACAATGACGACGCCAAAGGAAGAAGAAGAAGAAGATGATGATGAAGTTGAAAGACAAAGACAAAGAAATAAGACGAATAATGGAAGAAGACGAACAAGTACAAAACGACGAGAAGACTAATATAGGAAGAGGAAGAAGAAGAAGATAAAATAAAACAATAACACAACATAGAAAAAAACCCATAAATAACAAAACAAACATAAATAGGACACGAAATAGAAAACAAATAGAAAAAGGCATAGACAAATACAGTCATATAAAATAATAAGAATAAGAAATTAAATAGAAAGAAGAAAAAGGAGAAGAAGAAGAAGCAGAAGGAAGAAGGAAAGGAAAGAAGGAGAACTAAACAAGAAATTAATACAAAAAAAGAAAAACGGTAAAGAGGAATAAGAACAGAAAAGGGGAAATACAGAACACACAATGAAGAAGAAGAGGAAGCAGAAGAAGATGAAGAAGAAGATGAAGAAGAAGATGAAGAAGAAGATGAAGAAGAAGATGAAGAAGAAGATGAAGAAGAAGAAGAAGGAGGAGAAGAACAATAAAAGGAAGGCCACAGCATATGTCAAGGTACGAGTAATAAGACATATGGCGCTTGAGAGTGAGAGGGAGGAAAAAGGGCGGGAGAGAGAGAGAGAGAGAGAGAGAGAGAGAGAGAGAGAGAGAGAGAGAGAGAGAGAGAGAGAGAGAGAGAGTGAGAGGGAGGAAGAAGGGCGGGAGGATGAGGGTGGTTACGAGGACCCTTGAATCACTTTGACTTACCTTATTGATCATCAGGGGGACACACAAAAGGCTGGTCACCCAATATAATTAACCGCACTCTAAAGAGAGCTGTTTGTATATATATATATATATACCCGGTATATATATATATTAAAACATTTCTAGACTCCATCCTCCCTCACTATAAAAAGGTAGCGCCAACGAGCTTGACAATAATCTTGATCCCTTAGCTTATATTAACTTGAAATTAATGAGAGCAATTGGGCTGACGTTTCTATCATTTGGGAAGAGTCCACCAGGAAATAGGTGTGGGTATTTACAGACAGTTTTCTTTAGGGCCTTTTGAGTTACAGAGAGGTTAGTGGTCGAAATTATTATGAAGTTCGTTGGCACTACCTAGAGTTGTAGACTTTACGATATTTGACATATTAGTATGCCGAATTTAAGACTGTTCGCACCATTTAGGTGTAGATTGTTTCAACTTTCCTCTAAACTTGATTAACTTGAAAAGCAACACATTGTAAGTGACTAATGCTCACATTTTATTCCGATGCAAAATCAAAGTCGAAGTGTTTATGAGCCAAGATCAGACTACACACTATCTATCTATCTATTTGCTCAAGCCCATTCCCCATTTGTTGTCATGTTTTTTATTTATTTATTTATTCATTTTTACTGGGAGTGGCCGACTCGAGACAGAGCAGGATAGGGACATTACAGCACAACATAACAAAAAGCAATGAACACACAAAAACAAAAACACAAATTCACACACATCTAGGTCACTACAATGATGAACTAAATAATATTTTGTGCACAAGGCTGAAACCATTAAATAAAGCTATTTTTGAAGAGATCCAGGAATAACGTAATTAATTAAATTGAAGTAAATGGCATAGCTACACAAAACACATCACTATTCTATCTATTCTATTATATTCTATATACTCAGGCCCAATCCCCACTTAACCTTTTTTGTTTTCCCTATTTTAAATTTTGTTTGGGTGGGGGGGGGGGGGCGACTCAAGACAGAGCCAGAATAGGGACAACACAACATAAAACACATAACGGTAATGGTAAATTGGATAACATAATAAATCTCAACTATCTATCACATATTAAAGAAATATTAAAGGTGTAACAGAAGATGGGAATTCAGTTAGAAATAAAGGTAAATCCGATACCAGTAAAATAAATTCATTGCGATTATATTATACAAACTGTAGGAGTTTATGTAACAAAATGGATGAACTTAGAGCACTTGTTAGCAACGAAAATATAGACATTATAGCACTGACTGAAACATGGATTAATACAGAATCAAGACATTTTTTTAGCAGAATTCCATATACCAGGATATAGTTTGTTTAAACGCGACCGAACAAGTAGGAGGGGCGGCGGAATAGCAGTGTTTGTCAGGAGTTCTTTAAAAAGCTGTATTAAATCAGGTATTAGACTAAATACTGATAACGAAAGTGTTTGGGTTGAGGTTAGCGAAGGTAGTGAGACCATAATTATTGGAGTTATTTATAGACCACCAAATATGAGTAGAAACGAAGAACAGCTTTATGGCAGGAAGTGAAAATAGCATCAAGGTTAACAATGTGTGTATTATAGGGGATTTTTAATTTTCCGAATATTGATTGGCAGCATCAAATCGGCGACTCAGATTCAAACGAGTTTATTGAGGCGGTACAGGATAGTTTTTTTATTTCAATTCATAGAACTCGCCTACTAGAGGTATAATATCCTCGATTTAGTTCTCAGTAATAATGAACAAATGATAAATAATGTAGAGATAGGAGACCAACTAGGAAATAGTGATCATAAATCAATTTACTTTAACATACAATGGACAGGAAAGGCTAAAGAGAATGCGACACTTATCCCAGATTTTCAGAAAAGCCAATTATGGTGGATTAAGAAGAGCCTTAAGAGTCGATCCTATGGTTAAAACTATTAAGTGACCCAGGTGCGCTAATGAACATACTCTCTCTCAGATACCTGTCTTAACTCAGGATAATTTGACAGCTACTATAAATCATTTTATTTCTTTCACTCCACAATGCGCAAAATAAATTTATCCCCAAAAGAAAATTTAGATCAACACAGAACCAACCCAAATGATGAATAATAGACTATTAGACCTTCTAGGAAAAAAGAGAGGAATATATCGACAAATTAAGAAAGGCGAAATTCACCTACTTTGCTTACTATCAGAATCTATCAAGAGAGGTAAAAAATGTATAAGGACAGACAAAAGACAATTATGAAATCAGGTAGCCAATGACTCAAAAAATAACCCTAAGGCTTTTTACTCAGCTATATAAATCTAAAGTTAGAGATAAAATAGGCCCCCTTAAAACTTCGATAGGAGAAATGACAGAAAATGATTTAGAATGTGCAGTACATTAAATAGTCAGTTTCTATCCGTTTCACTAATGGAAAATTTGGCACAGATTCCAAGAAGTCCGTAAGGTATATAGAGATAGTATAGAAAACATAGGTTAAGTACGGTTACTATAAGTAGAAATGATGTGCTTAAGGAAATTGACAGACTGGGGAAACTCAGAAATCGCCTGGTCCGATGAGGTATATGCCAGAGTATTAAAAGAATGCAGAGATGAGTTAAGTTACCCATTAACCATTTCTTTTAACAATTCCATTAGAAACTGGTATAGTTCCAGAAGCTTGGAAGCTTGCAAATGTAGTTCCGATTTTCAAAAAAGGTGATAAATCAATAGCATCCAATTACCGTCCCATTAGTCTCACTTCAATCATAGGAAAGCTACTAGAGTCAATTATTGCTAGGAAAATGAGAAACCACTTAGAAACATTTAACTTAATCAATTCTTCTCAGCATGGATTCACACAACGTTCTTGCCTTACTAATTTGCTTTTTTTTTTCTCAGAGGTATATGAAGCAGTAGATAATGACAAGGCATACGATATTATATATTTAGATTTCAGTAAAGCTTTCGACAGAGTCCCTCATGAGAGATTGATGAGAAAGGTTGAGGCACATGGAATAGGTGGGGCGTTGTTGGGATGGATTAGGTCATGGCTAATTGGTAGGAAACAGAGAGTCAGCATAAATGGTACCAAGTCAGAGTGGGGAGCAGTCAAAAGTGGTGTCCCCCAGGGATCGGTATTAGGTCCCCTGTTGTTTCTTATATACATAAATGACCTAGATTTAGGTATAACTAGTAGGATAAGTAAATTCGCAGACGATACTAAAATGGGGAGATCAATTGATTCAGATAGCGATATAGAGTGCCTCCAAAGGGATCTAGATACCTTACATGATGGTCAGTAAATTGGCAGATGAAGTTTAACATTGACAAATGCAAGTTATTAAAGATAGGGAAGATGCAAACAAATGTTAAATATAAACTAGCTAATTTAGAATTAGAAAATTCAGACTGCGAGAAAGATCTAGGTGTGTTTGTTAGCAATGATTGAAGCCTAGAAAACAGTGTATAGGCGTTCGTAATAAGGCAAACAGGATTCTCGGGTTTCATCTCTAGGAGTGTGAGTAACAGAACTGCTGATGTTATCTTAAAACTTTACTTGTCATTAGTGAGACCCCATATGGATTCTGCTGTCCAATTTTGGTGTCCTTATTACAGAATGGACATAGATTCATTGGAGAGAGTACAGCGTAGAATGACAAAAATGATCCATAATATTAGAAATCTTCCGTATGAAGAAAGGTTGAAGAAATTAGGTTTACATTCGTTAGAGAGACGCAGAGTTAGAGGGGATATGATAGAGGTGTTCAAGTGGGTTAGGGGATTAACAAAGGGGACATGACAAAACTGTACTAAAGCTCAGTGATAGCGAAAGAACTCGTACCAATGGTTTCAAATTAGATAAATTTCGTTTCAGAAAGATATAGGCAAATATTGTTTGGTAAAGAGTTGTAGATGGGTGGAATGGACTACCAAGTGCTATAGTGGGATCTAAAAACTGTAGGGAGCTTTAAGATAAAATTGGATAAGCATATGGACGAGAAGGGTTGGTGTGAAGGGGGATCAGCATCCGGGTTTGGGCCAATCAGCGCTCTGCAGACCCCCATAATCCTGCGTTAATCTCTAACCGTTTTGGTAAGATGATCCTCAGGGTATTAGAGTGTTGAGCCTATAATTGGGCTTTGTAATTGATTTGGGGTTGTGTGGGACAGGGATCTGCCTTGCTTAGGCCAATCGGCTTTCTGCAGACTCCCATTTTCTTATGTTCTTATGTTCTTCTTATGTTCTTACATAAATATTCACCAAGTATAAGATATTTAGTGTTAATATTAAAAGCAGTTTTGTCGGTAGATAACTTCCTATAATCTTTAAATCAAGTAATGCCACTTGAGAAAAACCTGATACAAACCACCCGGGATTCGAACCTTGAACTTTCCTATCTTCGGGTACTGAGGCGATCAAGGACTTTTTACTTTGTGTTTTCTTGTTTGACCCCAATTTAGAGGTTGATTGTTCTTGTCGAGCGATAGCGAGCCAGCAATTCAAGACGTGGAATATGCTTCCTAGACCTCTGTCAAGCTTTATAAAACATCCCCAAGACTCCCCTTCGAGATTAATGTATATGACCCGGGCGAAGGCTTGGTTCTCCAAAATTAGCAGCTAATTTATCGATTCTTAATGGACAAATATGAAACCGCTATATCTCTGCATCATATCAACACCAAGTTTATATAATTAGCACCATATTTCTCAACACATTCTTCAAAATAACGGAGAAATGTTGATGGGAACTTTGCAATTTACCGTCAGATTAAAAGAAACAGGGTATAGTTACCGTAACCTAAACATTTTAAAATGTTGACCTCATAAGCTGCCAGACCAGTGTTGAGGATAAATGTAGAGGGAAAAAGTGCTCGTGTGATACCGGTTTGAAGGATGGTTTTTAGTTTGTTCCCTAGACCTCCATCAAGCTTATAATTACACCCACTAGAATCTCTTTCAAGATAAATTTGTAAATTTTTCAGTAGAAAAATGTCCCGGCCGATGGCCGGTTCATCTTAAATTACAGGCTCGCTATCGTTCGCCAACAAAAAATCGACACCTATATAGCATGAAAGGTCTTAACATTGACAGAAATGGGGCAAACGTTCTTAAAATCGCCAAGCTAATGTAGCGAACGTTTTAATATTTCAACAACAAAGGAGCTAAACATGAGGGAGATAGGGATCAAGACAAAAATGCTTCAAGTGGAAATCTCCCCTTAAGATGCATGGACTGTCCGCACTGGGCCACATCAAGCTACCTATCAAAAGGCACCCATTTATATCTCCCTATTTACCCATGTATCCGTCCAGTGCGGGGGGTGTCCTTTACATTATATGCTGGCTATTTACCCATGTATCCGTCCAGTGCAGGGAGGGGGGGGGTGTCCTTTACATTATATGCTGGCTATTTACCCATGTATCCGTCCAGTGCGGGGGGGGGGGTTGTCCTTTACATTATATGCTGGCTATTTACCCATGTATCCGTCCAGTGCGGGGGGTGTCCTTTACATTATATGCTGGCTATTTACCCATGTATCCGTCCAGTGCGGGGGGTGTCCTTTACATTATATGCTGGCTATTTACCCATGTATCCGTCCAGTGCGGGGGGGGGGTTGTCCTTTACATTATATGCTGGCTTTTTACCCATGTATCCCTCCAGTGCGGGGGGGGGGGGGGGGTGTCCTTTACATTATATGGCTGGCTATTTACCCATGTATCCGTCCAGTGCGGGGGGGGGGGGAGGGTGTCCTTTACATTATATGCTGGCTATTTACCCTGTATCCGTTCCAGTGCGGGGGGGAGGGGGGGGTGTCCTTTACATTATATGCTGGCTATTTACCCAATGTATCCGTCCAGTGCGGGGGGGGGGGGTGTCCCCTTTACATTATTAGGATGGCTATTTACCCATGTATCCGTCCAGTGCGGGGGGGGGGGGGGGTGTCCTTTACATTATATGCTGGCTATTTACCCATGTATCCGTCCAGTGCGGGGGGGGGGGGTGTCCTTTACATTATATGCTGGCTATTTACCCATGTATCCGTCCAGTGCGGGGGGGGGGGTCCTTTACATTATATGCTGGCTATTTTTAACAGACTTTATTCAGCTTTGGAAGGATTTGAGGGAATGGAAGTTTACACACCATCTCAATTAATAAATCAGCTAGCTCAGTTATTTCCTAAACTACAACAAATCATTTAAACATAGCAACTAATAACTTAAGTACAAGTCACTCGTGTGAAACTGTTAAAGGTATTGATTTACTAAACCTCTATCAAGCTTATAGTACCCACAAGACACCCCTTCGAGACAAATGTCCTGGACAAAGGCAGGTTCCTCCTTAATTACAGGGTCGCTGTAGCGCGCCAGGAAACAATCGACCTCTTAATGGACCGAAAAGTCTTACATTTTACAAAGAAATGGAATGACAGTTTTTAATATCGCTAAACTAATGGCGGGAACATTTAAAAATCTAAAATATAATGGAGCTTAAAATAAGGGAGAGAAAAAAGTCCAGAGACAAAACTTGAAGTTATGAAATGGATAATTAACGTGTGTCGTAATAACAAACCTATCTAGAAGAAAATTGTTAGTAATAAACCAATCCAACATAAAACTAATAGGTACACTCACGCGTACTAAAAGTTGCTCAGGGTTGGGTCCTTCCTTCCCCTACTCCACACTGTCCAGGTGGAAGGGGGGAGTCGGGTCTAAGTCTACCCCCACCCTCCACCCCCAAACTATCCCCAACTCCCCCACCTTCCTTCTCTAGCTGGCAGTTAGTGATTGGAGATGATTACTCTCTTGTATTGCAAATTATTGTTAAACCATCATTGCACATGCTTACAATGGCCGGCATTTTAAATGTATTAGGAATTTATTAATACAATATACTGTATAATTGTATTATCATAATGAGTCTCTATACACAACGTGGGTTACAAGAATCTCGGCTGTAGTGTCTGTCTCTCTCTCTCTCTCTCTCTCTCTCTCTCTCTCTCTCTCTCTCTCTCTCTTAACACGCAGACTACAAGTTCAGCTCATTCAAGTTTTTAAAATATGTAATGGGTTTGACAATGTGGATCATAGCAAAATGCTTAGCCTGAGTATAAATACAATACGCAACGATGGCTGACAGTTAGAATTGAAAAGGGGCAGCACTAGTATTTGTGGAAACTGTTTCCCATTTAAGATATGTTTCTACCTGGAACAAACATTCCTCAGAAGTGGCAAACATTCCCTCAGTTGAGCAGTTCAAGAAGACAGTAGATAGTATTTTGCACACTCTGTAAGGAGTGTAGCACTCTGAACAATGTATCTCCTTCCACTTCGAATATTACCTCGTAATGGACCGAAAGGTCTTTGAGATACTATCTATTCCTTGTAACTCTCATAGCACACACTACTACAACCAAGATTTAACGGGTCTGAATGGGGTATATTTCCCTTCATATTTAATTAGTGTGTGTGATGAATGTTGCCTGCATTCTATAAACATAAAGGAGAGTTGATTGTAAAAATGTTGATTAAACCTATTCATTATTATAGTTTTAGGAAGGGAAGAGGATGTGTAGATCAGATTTTTACCCTGAATTGTGTTGTGGAGAAGTATCTGGAGAAGAAACAAAAGGTGTATGTTGCCTTTATGGACTTGGAGAAGGCCTATGACAGAGTGGATAGAGAAGGTTTGTGGAAAGTACTTAGAATATACGGAGTAGAGGGCAAGTTGCTGAAAGCAGTGAAGAGCATGTATGAGGGTGCAAAGGCGGCAGTACGTGTGGAGAGTGAGCAGAGCGAGTTCTTTGACCTGAATGTTGGTTTGAAACAGGGGTTGTGTGATGTCCCCCGTGGTTGTTTTACTGTATATATGGATGGAGTTATGAAAAGAAATACTATCAAGAGCAGTGGATGTTGGTGTATCGCTGAAAAGGGAGGGAATTGAGTGGAAGCACCTATACTGCTGGTTTGCGGATGATACAGTTCTGATGAGTGATAATGAATGGGAGTTGCAGGGTCTGGTAAATGAGTTTGGAACAGTGTGCAACAAATCAACGGAATTTGGAAGGTAAATACGGGGAAGAGCAAGGGTTATGGTCTTCGAAAGGGTGAAGTCTGCACAGAGTGTGAGGTGAAGCTGAACGGTCAGGCTATGGAGATCGTCACTCTTTTAAGTATCTGGGCAGTGTGTTGAGTAAAGATGGGACTATGGATTGCCCTAGAGGTGGCGGGAGAGGGTACAACAGGGGAAGAGGGTTGTAGGAAACGCTAAAAGCAGTAACCAAGAAATAGGGTGGTGGTCAGTATGGAAGTGAAGAAGTACTTGCATGACAGTGTGGTAATCCCGACCTGACTTACGGAAGCGAAGCCCATGGACGTTGGTTGAGAGACTCAGACCAAGAGTGAGAGCAGTGGAAATGTATTACTTAAGGAGTGCGTGCGGAGTTACATGGAGGGATAGACAGACTAATGAGGAAGTAAGAAGGAGGTGTGGTGTGGAGGTAGATGTGCTGGAAAGTGTGAAAAGGAACAACTTGAGATGGTTCGGCCATATGGAACGTAATGGAAAGCGAGAGAATGACTAAGAGGGTGTATGAGAGCGAGGTGGAGGGACAGAGGGGGAGAGGTAGACCGAATATGAGGTGGAAGGATGGAGTGAGGAAGTACATGAACGAAGGTGGTGCTGGTTGGGGGGAGGGGCGTCGACTGACTGGGGACAGAGGTGCATGGGGGCGGTTCGTTCGTGGCCACCCCTTCGGGGATCACGGCGTCAGGCAATAGATAGATAGATAGATTATTATAGGGTTTATAGAGGCGAGAGACTGGGATCACAGACAGAGACAGAGAAGGGGGAAGTGAGAAGCCGAGATCTGCTACTCAAGAGCTTGATACTCAAACCTTACTAAAAGTTAACACCGACTTTGATAGTAAATTGTATCGAGTTCTACATTTATTTGATTGAAAAACAAGTGTATAGGCCACATAAAATTAAATGCAGACCGTTTATAGAATATATGGTATTAAATAAATGGGAGAAACTGATTGAAATGATAAAAGAAACAATCAATAACAGTCGCAACACTATTCCAGCCAATCTTTGCCTTTAAGCCTTTCCTTTTATGTTATAAAAGCCCGACTGTGTAAGTCATTTGAGAACCTAGGAGTTCGTTTATGTATATTGCAATAATGGTGAACATACTATCCTGAATACTGTATGGGATTGGATTTAATTACTGTGTTATTATATTCAAATCACATAATGTCTTGGTTGTAGAAAGTAGTGTAATAAGAGAGAGAGAGAGACAGACAGAGGCACAAGACCACTACAGCCAAGATTAGTGTAACCCACATTGTGTATAGAAACTAATTTTGAGAATACAATTATGCAGTATATTGTATTAATAAATGTTAAATGTCAGCCATTGTAAGCATGTGCAAAGATGGCTTAACAATAACTTACAATGCACGAGAACAATCGTCTCCAATCACTAACTACCAGCTAGAGAAGGAAGAAGGGCGGGGGGGGGGGGGGGTGATAGTTTGGGGTGGAAGGTGGGGATAGTTTGGGGTGGAAGGTGGGGGTAGACTTGGACCCGACTCCCCCCTTCCACCTGCCCAGGGTGGAGTAGGGGAAGGAAGGACCCACCCCTGAGCAACCTTTAGTCCGCGTGAGTGTACATCACCTAAATGCAGTCAAGTTAATTGTATTTGTTTTACACAGAGAGAGATACATAGATACATAGATAAATAGATAGAGAGAGAGAGAGAGAGAGAGATTAGATAGATTTAGTTACATATTCTGTTATACATATATTTGTATAAGGTTAGGTTATCACACCTGGTAGCCTATTTCTGCGAATTTCAATTTTATTATTTTCGGTTAGGCTATTCAACGCTGGTAGCCTATTATTGCGTATTTCAATTTAAAAAAAAAATGTTTTGGTTAGGCTATCGCCCCTGGAAGCCTAATTCTGCGTATCTCAAATTTTTTGTTTTCGGTTAGGCTATCACCCCTGATAACCTATTTCTGCGTATTTCAGCATATTTGTTTTCGGTTGAAGTGATTGAAGTGTTTTTAAAGTGAGTGAAGTGTTTTAAAGTGAGTGAAGTGTTTTTTAAGTGAGTGAAGTGATCTGAAGAAAGTGACTGTCACCATGCCTCGCGCTTGTGCGAACTGCGCCGGTAGGTTTGGCGAGTCCATGTTTGCTACTGTCGATCTTCAAGTCTGCCGGCTCTGCCAGCAACGAGAAAATTTTACAGTGAAATTAGATGAAGCCTACAACAAGATCAACGTCCTCACCATGAAGCTGGAATCACTCCAAGAGTTTGTAACACTCAACGTTGGAGTACCACAAACTTCAATTGTCACCGCAACTCCAGCAGCCACCAACGCCCCAACGTCAACTGCCAACAATTCAACGCCTACAGTAGCCACTTCAGCTGATGTTTCCGATACTCAAGATACAAATAGTGACTCTCTTCCCCCTCAAGACAACTTCCGTGTCGTGAGGAACAACGTTTGCCCCAAGACCAGGAAACACATACCGATTACCGAGTGTCAAAACCGTTTCCAGATACTCACAGACTCAGATGACGAAGAGGAAATAGAAGAAGTCCGGCTCGTGGGAGACTCGATGATACGTGGTCAGCTCACAGAGTTTTGCGCCAGGGCACCTAAGACCAGGAAGCGTTTTTGTATCCCTGGTGGTGGTGTGGACAATGTAGTTGCAGCAGTTGACGAAGTATCAAAGCTGGACCCTGCTAATACAATGTACGTCATCCACATTGGATCCAACGATGTACAGCGAACCCGGTCGGAAGATTTGCTTTTAAAGTACCAGCAGCTGATCAAGTCGTTTAAGGAGAAGTCATCAAGGATCATCGTCTCAGGAATCGTCCCCCGGCTCGGTGTAGAAAGCCGATTTTACATCATAGCCACCAGCACAAATCGTTGTCTAGCAAACCTCTGCAGGAAGGAGAACGTGGGATTCGTCGACACCTGGGACAATTTCTACTACGATGACTATTTGTTTTCGGACGATGGAGTTGATCTGAACCAGGTGGGAGCAGCACGTTTTGGGCGTCTTCTCAACGATGCGGTGAAGGATTTTCGGAGAAGAAATCGACTCAGCACAGGACAACCAGGAAGGAGGACCGAAGACAGCGAGGACGGCAACCTACAAAGGAATTAAATACTAATCCATCAAGAACCGCGAATTTGGATAAAGCTCCACCAACACGACCCAAATTCAAAACCGCCAGGGATAACGACCGAGGACCGAGGACAGCCATGAATGTAAATGTAGATCCGACCAGAACCAAAAATTCGATGAAAGAACGTTCTGTGAGTTCTAAAACCATAACTTTAAAGGTTTTCTATGCAAACGCTCGTAGCATAGGCTAAGCAATACATTTTTAGATTTAGAGGAACTAGTGTTTACAGAAAATTATGGCATAACAGAATCTTTGCTCAATACTGAAGATAGAGACTTTTTAGCAGAGTATTCACTTCCCGGTTATGTAATGTTTGAGAACAGCCGAATAAATAAAAATGGAGGTGGCGTTTTATTTTATATCAAAGAAAGTCTTAATCCGACCCTCGTGTCTAAACCTCAAATTGTGAACGTCGACACATCTTTTGTGCTCTTAAAGAATAATAAAGGTACAAAAATAATACTTGCGTTAATATACAAACCTCCAGCTCAATCAGTCCAAACTGACCGAGAAATTTACGAACAAATTGCAGATGTAAGTAACTCACAAGATACCGTAATTTTTGGCGACTTTAATTTACCTGTGACCAAGTGGGGCGATACTCTTACTTCATACTCCGGACATGACTTGTATACGAACTTGCAAGAGAGTTCGCTTTATCAATTTGTTCGAACGCCGACCTGTGGTAATAACGTTCTTGACATTGTACTTGCAACAAAAGAAGAATTGATAGAGAATTTGAATGTTGGTGATGAATTCAGTAACAGCGACCATCGTACGATAACTTTCACTTTAAAGTTTACTAGTAATGAACCAAATAGTAGCATCGAAAAAGTCCCTAATTTCAAGAAAGCAAACTTCCATAAACTTAGAGCTATGTTTAGAGAAACTGACTGGAGCTTTTTAATTAACAATAACGACATAAATACATCTTGGAAGTTATTCGAAACCACTTACCTAAAAGCAGTGCAAGACTGCATACCATCGAAAATACGGCGTCTAGGCCATCATAATAAGCCCAAATGGTGGAATAAAGATATTTCAAACTGCCTGCTTGCTAAAAAAATGTGCTAATGATAGATTAAAATCCTCACAAAATGACGAAGAACGGGTGAAATTTGTAGAGCTACGACGCAAAGCCAAAAAGTTAATTAAGCAAAGTAAAAAGACCTTAGAGTTACAATATGCGAATCAAAGTAAAACAAACCCGAAAGAATTCTATAGTTATATCAGAAAGAAAAAAGTAGTTACTTCAACTGTTGGACCGTTAGTCGATGAAAATGGAGAATACACCAAAGACGAAGTACAAATGAGTAATGCCCTCAATACCTTCTTTGCATCAGTTTTTACAACAGAAGACCTCAGTGATATCCCTACACCATCGCCTATTCAGATTGATAATTCAGATGTTCTAACCAATATCACCGTTACAGAGAGAGAAGTATTGAATTGTTTAGATAAACTCAAGGTAAATAAAACGCCAGGACCTGATACAATCTCGCCTAGATTTCTAAAGGAAGCTAAGGATGAGCTCTCCAAACCACTGACATTACTATTCAATAAATCCTTGCAGTCTGGAACTATGCCTGATCAGTGGAAGCTAGCCAACGTAATACCGATATTCAAAAAAGGCAGCAAATCCCTACCCAGTAACTATCGTCCAATTAGCTTAACCTCAGTTGTATGTAAAATGCTAGAAACGGTCATACGAGACAGACTCGTAAATCACTTAGAGAAAAATAACATACTTAAAGATACTCAACACGGCTTTCGTAAAAAACGTTCCTGTTTAACAAACCTATTAGACTTCTTCCACGATATCCTCAACCTCTACGATGAGAGTAAAGCTGTAGATATTATATACCTTGATTTTCAAAAGGCCTTTGACAAAGTTCGCCACAAACGTTTACTGCTAAAACTAAAAACGCATGGAATACAAGACGGTGTGTTGAAATGGATAGAAAATTGGCTCAGCAACAGAAAGCAAAGGGTAGTCATAAACGGTAAGGCATCTAAATGGACCAATGTAAGTAGCGGGGTACCCCAGGGATCGGTACTAGGACCAATTCTTTTTCTAATTTACATCAACGACATAGATGAGGGTCTCACCTGTACAATCTCAAAATTTGCTGACGATACAAAAATTGCAAATAGCGTACTCTCAAAAAAACAAGTTGACGATATGCAACACAATCTAGATAAATTGTCATGTTGGGCCCAAATTTGGCAAATGAGTTTCAATGCGGATAAATGTAAAGTACTACATGTCGGATACCTAAATGAGAAAGCAAACTATTCGATGAATGGCACTCAGCTTAAGAATGTAAACAGAGAAACCGATCTGCGAGTAACAATATCGAGTAACCTAAAACCGAGTCAACAATGTTCAGAAGTAGTTAAGAAGGCAAACAAAATAATTGGCTTTATAGGCAGGTCATTTGAGCATAAATCCAAAGAAGTTATCCTAACCCTTTACAATTCCTTAGTCCGCCCTCTTCTGGAATACTGCTTTCAATCCTGGTGCCCTTATTACCAAAAAGATATAAACAAGCTAGAACGAGTTCAACGTAGAGTTACCAAAATGATACCTAGCCTAAAGAACAAACCATACGAAGAGCGTCTTAGAGAATTATATCTATTTCCTTTAACCCAGCGCAGATTAAGAGGTGACTTAATTCAAGTGTTCAAATCATCAAAGGCATCGACAATATGAACTGTAGTAAGTACTTCACTATCGACCAATCTAATTACACGCGGGGAAACGGTTGCAAAATTATTGGTAAATCTTTTAACTCGCACGAATCTAAGAATTTCTTCTTCAATCGAGTTGTCAACTTGTGGAATGGGCTTCCCCGAAACGTTATAGACTGCATCACCGTTGATTCATTTAAACTCCGCCTAGACAAATATCTCTCATCAAACCCGCGACTGACTGCGTTTGTAAATGAATAACTTTATTTTATCCCCCCTCAGTTACTAACCCATCTGTCCTCTACTAACTTCCTAATCCTGCCACGGACATTAGTTCCAGGGCAGTAATTCCCTTTCCAATGTTCCCTTACCCACTCTAAACCACTGTTTGGACACTTGATCCTCAGTGTTTCGGAGGACAAGCAACCTAGAAGGGTCACTAGATCTGTTGTTGCTTGATTTCCGTTGTACTCCTTTGTATAGATAGATAGATATAGATAGGATATATAGATGTACTTATTTAATAATTTATTACTATTATTGTTTGGTTTCCTCCCTATAAATACATCAAGTTATTATAAATACTCCCAAGACCCTTCTTCGAGGTACATTTGTTCATTTTTCGGTAGAAAAATGCCCTGGCTGAATGCCGGTTCCTCCTAGTTTGTAGACTTGCTATCACTCGCCAGTAAACGATCGACGCCTAAATGGGGCAAGAGATTATATAATAGCCAAACTAATGGGGCGAACGTCTTAAAATCACAAAACTAGTTGGGCTAATCAGATTAACCCCTTTAACATAATGACGCCAGAAAATAAGTACGAAGTTTAAGAAGGATTTGTTACTCAGAGGTACCCTACTTTGAAATCTTATTTATCCCTTTGTGTCCTAGAGGTTGATTATAAGCTAAAGAAAATCGTCTAACGGTAACCAGAATAAAATTAGGATTGCATCATCGTGCTGAAGGGGTTAAGCCTCTGGTCAGGTCAGGTGAAGGTATTGAGGTATAAGCCTTTACAACGGCACCTCGTAGCTATTTTCTGAAGAGTGTAGAGAGGGGAGAAGGGGTGTTGGAGAAAGAGAGCTGTTGGAGTGGCTTTGTTGTTTGTGTTATTAGTCTGTATACGTCATCGAGGTGTCCCACAACTGGGAGCGAGCATGTGAAATATGCTACCGATATACCATGACGCACTCAGACAATATGTAATGACTATTATTAGATGATTTGGTTGACTTTGGAGACAAATTGAGAGAGTTTAGAGATTAAATTAAATATATCTGTCAGCTTGTTATGTTATAGTCCTCCCTAAGCTATAAGTAACACCCCGTTCTTAACATTAATCATCAATTACAAACCCCAATGTCCTTAAATAAACTAATGAAAGCATATGGTCCTCCCGGGATTCGAACTCGGGACACCACACCCAGAACATAGTCCTCCCTAAATCGCGTAGTGGCAGCCATACAAAGTGGAAAATAGGACACCATGATATGAGAGGGAAAAGGAGGGCTGAGCAGAGGGGCGTACATCCACCTCCCATGGCGACTACCAGGACACTGAAGCTCCCCCTCCCCGACCCAGGGTTGCCAAATAAAGTCCGCTATACAGTAAATAAATGCCGAAACTCGCTAGAATAATGCCACAATATCAACAATATCGCTCTAAAAGGCTCAAATCTGCAGAATATCGCTAGAATTCATGTCGCTAGATGTAAAAATTGGCCTCTGAATCAAAGTGAATACCTCTAGAATGGATCTAGCGGGAAAGTAGCTAAATTGGCAACATTACCCCTCTCCCCGACAGGGGTGACAAACCACAAACACTATTCCGTTAGATTGATCTTAACAAGTCGCTCAAATGACGCTAATGGTTTTTCTGGTCCCTTTCCTCCTCATGCTTATCCTCATTACTTTTGAGATTTTCAGACGTTTGCCCCATTAGTTCGTCGATTTCAAGACCTTTCGCCCCATTTATTTGTCAATATTAAGACCTTTCGTGCCCTTTAGGTGTTGATTTTTTTTCCTGGCGAGCGATAGCGAGCCTGTAATTGTGGAGGAATCGGCCTTCGACCGGGACATTTTTCTGCCGAAAAATTTACAAATTAATCTGGAAGGGTAATCTAATGGATGATTTTTTAAGTTTGATGGAGGTCTAGGGAGGAAACAAAAATAACTTAATATATAAATATACCCCCCAAAAGAGCCACTGCCCCCTTAAGCCCGTCCGCACCATGACGTATTTTTATAATTAATTCTGGCTAAAATGAGATTATATTATGCAGTTTAAGAAGGCCCTGTGTTATTAACCCTTACAGTCCCAGGCCCGAGTATATTCGTCAGTAATGTACTTGTCTTGTACCTGCCTGTACAAGGCTTAGTTTTTTTTTATTTTGCTTTTTTGTTCAAGCCTTGTAAAAAAAAAAAAAACAAAAAAAAAAAGAGAGAGATCCAGTCTTGCCTCATCTCTTGAGGTGCAAAGATGGTCTCTCCTGCCATTTTCGCCACAGTGCTTGGGACTGCGAGGGGACGTGTATTACTGTATCCTACGGTACTCAACGGGTTAAGAGAGTTGATGGAGATCGTATTTACCCATTTGAGTCCTAGAGGTAGATTATAAACTAAAACAAATTGTATAATGGTGACCAGAATAGGATGAAAATCACGCACTGATGGTGAAGGGGTTAAAATAAATAGAGGATATGTGTTCAAAGTTGTGCAACCTCTATAACGGCACATATAAACGGCTAACACTTAAGAATAATAAATAGAGGATATGTGTTCAAAGTTGTGCAAACTCTAGAACGGCACATATAAACGGCTAACACTTTAAGAATAATAAATAGAGGATATGTGTTCAAAGTTGTGCAAACTCTAGAATGGCACATATAAACGGCTAACACTTAAGAATAATAAATAGAGGATATGTGTTCAAAGTTGTGCAAACTCTAGAACGGCACATATAATCGGCTAACACTTAAGAATAATAAATAGAGGATATGAGTTCAAAGTTGTCCAAACTCTAGAACGGCACATATAAACGGCTAACACTTAAGAATAATAAATAGAGGATATCGTGTTCAAAGTTGTGCAAACTCTAGAACGGCACATATAAACGGCTAACACTTTAAGAATAATTATTAACAAGACTAATATAGCAATTTATATATCATTGCCTCTAAATCAAACAATAATATCGTGTACTCAACCTTTAACTGTGTTGGTGGTGTAATGGTTTAGGTTCTTATGTTCTGGGTGTGCTGTCCCGATTTGGAATCCTGGGAGGACCAAAATTATGCTTTCATTAGTTTATTCAAGTACATTGGGGTTTGTAATTGATGATTAAGGGGAGATGAGCCGTTTTTCTGGTCTCCCTTCTCCCTCGTGTTTAGCCTTATTAGTTTTCAGATTTTATGACGTTCGGCCCATTAGTTTGGCGATTTTAAGACCTTTTGCCTCATTTCTTTGTCAATATTAAGACCTTTCGTACTATTTAGGTGTCGATTTCTTTCCTGACGAACGACAGTGAGCCTGTAATTTTGGAAAAAAGCGGCTTTCGGACGGGACATTTTTCTACCGAAAAATGTACAAATTAATCTAGAAAGGGGATCTAATGGATGTTTTTTTTTTTAAGTTTGATGAAAGTCTAGGGAGGAAACTAGAGAAATAATGAAAGCATGATAAAATCGACCAAAAACTAAACCATCTCCCCTTAATGTTAAGAACGGGGTGTTACTAATAATCTCTCCAGAACTAGTCAATTCGCTGTAAGTAGGCGAGAAATCATGAACTCTATCCTCTATAACTCAAAAAGGGCTAGAGGAAATTGGCTGTAAATTTCCACATCTATTCCTTGACTGACTCTTCCCAAATGGTAGAAATATTAGCTCGATTACTCTAGTCGTTTTTTAGTTACAGAGGTTAGAGGTCATGATTTCTCGCCTACTCACAGCGAATAGACTATAGCGGAAAACCAGCCACCTTAGCACCACTGCTCTCATCTGTGAACCGGGCCAGTGAGTTGCGCGAGACCTCCCTTTATTGATCAGTCCAGTTATATACGGTACTACCCAGAAACATTTACTCGTCCATGTGGCACTGATTGGTCCACTCAAGATGATGCTCTTAAGTATAATCAGGGAATTAATTGAATCTCTAAGTTGGAATCTTTAGACTGTACATACTATCCATCTAAATTACTATCGTTCCATTAAGGGGAGGTATTTAGTTTGGTCCCTAGACTTCCATCAAGCTTACAAAAATACCCCCAAAGACCTCCTTTCAAGATAAATTTGTACATTTTTCGATAGAAACATGTCCCAGCTGAAGGCCGGTTCCCCCTAAATTACAGGCTCGCTACCGCTCGCCAGGAATAAAATTGACACCTAAATGGCATGAAAAGTTTTAAAATTGACATAAATGGGGCGTATGGTCTTAAAATCGGCACACTAATAGGGCAAATAATATAATCTTATAATTGGTCTTATAATACCAAACTAATGGGGTTAAACACGAGGGCGAAGGGGATCCAGATAATAACCTTCTCAAGTGAAAATCACCCCTTAATACTGTCTTTACAAGTTGTCACATACATGCATGTGTGTGTGCGTGTGTGTGTCCTCAATGTGTGTGTGTGCGTGTGTGTGTCCTCAATGTCCTAAATAAATCCAGATATAAGACGCATAATAAATACTATAAAGCTAAACTATAGGTACCGCCAGTAACTTGACAATAATCTTGACCCCTTAACAACTTATACCTCGAAATGAATGAAAGCAATCGAGCTGACGTTTCTATCATTTGGGAAGAGTCCACCTGGAAATAGGTGGATATTTACAGCCAGTTTGCTCTAGAGTCTAGGCCCTCTTTGAGTTACAGAGAGGTCAGGGATCAAGATTGTTGTAAAGTTCGTTGGCGCTACCTTTTTGTATAGCATACTTAAACACCTGTTACACGTCTCTCTGTTGACGGCTGTATAATACACTTCTCTCTGTTGACGGCTGTATATTACACGTCTCTCTGTTGACGGCTGTATAATACACTTATCTCCGTTGACGGCTGTATAATACACTTCTCTCTGTTGACGGCTGTATATTACACGTCTCTCTGTTGACGGCTGTATAATACACTTATCTCTGTTGACGGCTGTATAATAAACTTCTCTCTGTTGACGGCTGTATAATTACATTCTCTCTGTTGACGGCTGTATAATTATACTTCTCTCTGTTGACGGCTGTATAATTACACTTCTCTCTGTTGACGGCTGTATAATACACTTCTCTCTGTTGACGGCTGTATAATTACATTCTCTCTGTTAACGGCTGTATAATTACACTTCTCTCTGTTGACGGCTGTATAATTACACTTCTCTCTGTTGACGGCTGTATAATTACACTTCTCTCTGTTGACGGCTGTATAATTACACTTCTCTCTGTTGACGGCTGTATAATTACACTTCTCTCTGTTGACGGCTGTATAATACACTTCTCTCTGTTGACGGCTGTATAATTACATTCTCTCTGTTAACGGCTGTATAATTACACTTCTCTCTGTTGACGGCTGTATAATTACACTTCTCTCTGTTGACGGCTGTATAATTACACTTCTCTCTGTTGACGGCTGTATAATTACACTTCTCTCTGTTGACGGCTGTATAATTACACTTCTCTCTGTTGACGGCTGTATAATTACACTTCTCTCTGTTGACGGCTGTATAATTACACTTCTCTCTGTTGACGGCTGTATAATTACACTTCTCTCTGTTGACGGCTGTATAATTACACTTCTCTCTGTTGACGGCTGTATAATTACACTTCTCTCTGTTGACGGCTGTATAATTACACTTCTCTCTGTTGACGGCTGTATAATTACACTTCTCTCTGTTGACGGCTGTATAATTACACTTCTCTCTGTTGACGGCTGTATAATTACACTTCTCTCTGTTGACGGCTGTATAATTACACTTCTCTCTGTTGACGGCTGTATAATTACACTTCTCTCTGTTGACGGCTGTATAATTACACTTCTCTCTGTTGACGGCTGTATAATTACACTTCTCTCTGTTGACGGCTGTATAATTACACTTCTCTCTGTTGACGGCTGTATAATTACACTTCTCTCTGTTGACGGCTGTATAATTAAGTTTGTAAAGTAGAAACATATGCTTAACCCTTTCTGTACCGGCGACGTCCTTTCAATAATATTCTAGCTATATTACCGTAAGATAATTATATTGAATTTACAAAGGGCTTCAAGCAATTAAAGGGGTTTGAATGATCTCACTTAACCCTTTTTACCACCACAGATCCTTCTTACGGGGAGGCAGACCGTTTGTTTGGTCTATTAATTCAATTATTCATATATTTGTTTAGCTTCCTCCCTAGACCTCCATCAAGCTTAGAAAAACACTCCCTAGACCCCCCTTCAAGATAAATTTGTAAATTTTTCGGTAGAAAAATTTCCCGGCCGAAGGCCGGTTCCTTTTAAAATTGCAGGCGCGCTATCGCTCGCCAGGAAAGAATCGACACCTAAATGGCACGAAAGGTCTTCAAATTGACAACGAAATGGGGCGAAAGGTGTTAAAATCGCCAAACTAATGGGCCGAACGTCTTATAATCTCAAAACTAGTGGGGCTAAACATTAGGGAGAAGGGGGTCCAGAAAAACGGTCTGCCTCTCCTTAACCCTTTTTACCACCACGGATCCTTCTTAAGCTGCACATAATCGTCCTAATATAGGTAGAATGAAATATAAAAGACGTCGCCGGTAGAGAAGGTGCTACAACCGGGAAAGACGTCGCCGGTAGAGAAGGTGTTACAACCGGGAAAGACGTCGCCGGTAGAGAAGGTGTTACAACCGGGAAAGACGTCGCCGGTAGAGAAGGTGTTACAACCGGGAAACACGTCGCCGGTAGAGAAGGTGTTACAACCGGGAAAGACGTCGCCGGTAGAGAAGGTGTTACAACCGGGAAAGACGTCGCCGGTAGAGAAGGTGCTACAACCGGGAAAGACGTCGCCGGTAGAGAAGGTGTTACAACCGGGAAAGACGTCGCCGGTAGAGAAGGTGCTACAACCGGGAAAGACGTCGCCGGTAGAGAAGGTGTTAAAACCGGGAAAGACGTCGCCGGTAGAGAAGGTGTTACAACCGGGAAAGACGTCGCCGGTAGAGGTGCTACAACCGGGAAAGACGTCGCCGGTAGAGAAGGTGCTACAACCGGGAAAGACGTCGCCGGTAGAGAAGGTGTTACAACCGGGAAAGACGTCGCCGGTAGAGAAGGTGTTACAACCGGGAAAGACGTCGCCGGTAGAGAAGGTGTTAAAACCGGGAAAGACGTCGCCGGTAGAGAAGGTGTTACAACCGGGAAAGACGTCGCCGGTAGAGAAGGTGTTACAACCGGGAAAGACGTCGCCGGTAGAGAAGGTGTTACAACCGGGAAAGACGTCGCCGGTAGAGAAGGTGTTACAACCGGGAAAGACGTCGCCGGTAGAGAAGGTGTTACAACCGGGAAAGACGTCGCCGGTAGAGAAGGTGTTACAACCGGGAAAGACGTCGCCGGTAGAGAAGGTGTTACAACCGGGAAAGACGTCGCCGGTAGAGAAGGTGTTACAACCGGGAAAGACGTCGCCGGTAGAGAAGGTGTTACAACCGGGAAAGACGTCGCCGGTAGAGAAGGTGTTACAACCGGGAAAGACGTCGCCGGTAGAGAAGGTGTTACAACCGGGAAAGACGTCGCCGGTAGAGAAGGTGTTACAACCGGGAAAGACGTCGCCGGTAGAGAAGGTGTTACAACCGGGAAAGACGTCGCCGGTAGAAAAGGTGTTACAACCGGGAAAGACGTCGCCGGTAGAGAAGGTGTTACAACCGGGAAAGACGTCGCCGGTAGAGAAGGTGTTACAACCGGGAAAGACGTCGCCGGTAGAGAAGGTGTTACAACCGGGAAAGACGTCGCCGGTAGAGAAGGTGTTAAAACCGGGAAAGACGTCGCCGGTAGAGAAGGTGTTACAACCGGGAAAGACGTCGCCGGTAGAGAGGGTGTTACAACCGGGAAAGACGTCGCCGGTAGAGAAGGTGTTACAACCGGGAAAGACGTCGCCGGTAGAGAAGGTGTTACAACCGGGAAAGTGCTACGTTGTATATTTTGCCCCTTCTGTACCGGCGATGTCTGTTAATTGTATTCTAACTATATTTAGAGGACAATATTGATTGATTGAATTGATTACATTTTGTATTTTAGTCTAAAATAGTTACAATGTATAAAGAATAATGAACACATGTGCAGACAAGGCTCTTTGATGAATCTAGTTCATCTTTTAAGAGCCCTATTATGCAGTTTAAGTAGTAGTAGCAGTGGTAGTAAAATTGGTTCAGCGAGATAGTTCGAAGCCTGTTAATTGATGGAGGCCCCATTGAAACTGATCATAATAGTCTTATATTAGCCAGAATAATGTCAAAAGGACGGCCTCGGTACTGCAAGGCTTAGTTGTATTTCTCTTCTTAAGCCGGTATCACACGAGAACTTTTATAGTCAACATGCGATTATCAAAAACATTCTGGCAACATTTCTGAAATATTTGGCACTGGTATCGGGAACTAGACTGATGATAGATGAATTTAGGTTACCAAAGTATTTTACATGTTGGCCTCATAAGCGTTGAGGATAAATGTTGAGGGAAAAAGCGCTCGTGTGATACCGGCTTTAGGTAGTTTTCAAGACTCTTGGAATGTAAACCAACGTGTTCAAGCTTGTTACTGTTAATGGCACAATGACACGTGTTCAAGCTTGTTACTGTTAATGGCACAATGACACGTGTTCAAGCTTGTTACTGTTAATGGCACAATGAACGTGTTCAAGCTTGTTACTGTTAATGGCACAATGACACGTGTTCAAGCTTGTTACTGTTAATGGCACAATGACACGTGTTCAAGCTTGTTACTGTTAATGGCACAATGACACGTGTTCAAGTTTGTTACTGTTAATGGCAAAATGACACGTGTTCAAGCTTGTTACTGATAATGGCACAATGACACGTGTTCAAGCTTGTTACTGTTAATGGCACAATGACACATGTTCAAGCTTGTTACTGTTAATGGCACAATGACACGTGTTCAAGTGTGTTACTGTTAATGGCAAAATGACACGTGTTCAAGCTTGTTACTGTTAATGGCACAATGACACGTGTTCAAGCTTGTTACAGTTAATGGCACAATGACACGTGTTCAAGCTTGTTAACGGGGCTAAACATGAGGAAGAAAGGGGGCCATGCAAACCAACCTTCCCCTCTTAAACCATTAAGACAATACATGAGGAAGAAAGGGGGCCATGCAAACTAACCTTCCCCTCTTAAACCATTAAGACAATACATGAGGAAGAAAGGGGGCCATGCAAACCTACCATCCCCTCTTAAACCATTAAGACAATACATGAGGAAGAAAGGGGGCCATGCAAACCAACCATCCCCTCTTAAACCATTAAGACAATACATGAGGAAGAAAGGGGGCCATGCAAACCAACCATCCCCTCTTAAAACTATTAGACAATACATGAGGAAGAAAGGGGGCCATGCAAACCAACCATCCCCTCTTAAAACCATTAAGACAATACATGAGGAAGAAAGGGGGCCATGCAAACCAACCATCCCCTCTTAAACCATTAAGACAATACATGAGGAAGAAAGGGGACCATGCAAACCTACCATCCCCTCTTAAACCATTAAGACAATACATGAGGAAGAAAGGGGGCCATGCAAACCAACCTTCCCCTCTTAAACCATTAAGACAATACATGAGGAAGAAAGGGGGCCATGCAAACCAACCATCCCCTCTTAAAACCATTAGACAATACATGAGGAAGAAAGGGGGCCATGCAAACCAACCATCCCCTCTTAAACCATTAAGACAATACATGAGGAAGAAAGGGGGCCATGCAAACCAACCATCCCCTCTTAAACCATTTAGACAATACATGAGGAAGAAAGGGGGCCATGGAAACCAACCATCCCCTCTTAAACCATTAAGACAATACATGAGGAAGAAAGGGGGCCATGCAAACCAACCTTCCCCTCTTAAACCATTAAGACAATACATGAGGAAGAAAGGGGGCCATGCAAACCAACCTTCCCCTCTTAAACCATTAAGACAATACATGAGGAAGAAAGGGGGCCATGCAAACCTACCATCCCCTCTTAAACCATTAAGACAATACATGAGGAAGAAAGGGGGCCATGCAAACCAACCATCCCCTCTTAAAACCATTAAGACAATACATGAGGAAGAAAGGGGGCCATGCAAACCAACCATCCCCTCTTAAACCATTAAGACAATACATGAGGAAGAAAGGGGGCCATGCAAACCAACCATCCCCTCTTAAACCATTAAGACAATACATGAGGAAGAAAGGGGGCCATGCAAACCAACCATCCCCTCTTAAAACCATTTAGACAATACATTGCGGACATAATTATGCTCCGTGTGTGAGGTGGCCCATTATTTTAGTGTAGTGCTGGAATCGTCGGAGCATATGGTATAGCCTACTGTATTTTAGTGTAGTGCTGGAATCGTCGGAGCATATGGTATAGACTACTGTATTTTAGTGTAGTGCTGGAATCGTCGGAGCATATGGGATAGCCTACTGTATTTTAGTGTAGTGCTGGAATCGTCGGAGCATATGGTATAGCCTACTGCATTTTAGTGTAGTACTGGAATCGTCGGAGCATATGGTATAGCCTACTGTATTTTAGTGTAGTGCTGGAATCGTCGGAGCATATGGTATAGCCTACTGTATTTTAGTGTAGTGCTGGAATCGTCGGAGCATATGGTATAGCCTACTGCATTTTAGTGTAGTACTGGAATCGTCGGAGCATATGGTATAGACTACTGCATTTTAGTGTAGTACTGGAATCGTCGGAGCATATGGTATAGCCTACTGCATTTTAGTGTAGTACTGGAATCGTCGGAGCATATGGTATAGACTACTGTATTTTAGTGTAGTGCTGGAATCGTCGGAGCATATGGTATAGCCTACTGCATTTTAGTGTAGTACTGGAATCGTCGGAGCATATGGTATAGACTACTGTATTTTAGTGTAGTGCTGGAATCGTCGGAGCATATGGTATAGCCTACTGTATTTTGTTTTGTTTTATGTGATTGAGGGAGGCAAAGATAGAACTGCCTATAGCGAGTGCCTCCCCCATAGTTGAAAGAGTGACAGGGCCAAAATCATGGGACGTTCGAGCCAAAATGCCTGGACACACGGAGTTTAAAGCAATTTAAGTCATAGGAAGAGGGAAAGACTGATTCTGGGAGAGAGTTCCAGAGCTCAGCTGTTGAATAGATGAAAGTTTGAGAGTCACGTTTCACTCTTGGGTTGGAGTTGCACAGAGTAGGGGTGGGATTATGTTCACTATTACCACCATGATAACCTTGTATTTATAACGGAACATTTTGACCATGCTTATTATCATGAGCTGGCATTCACCACTGATATTGCAAATTTGCTTCGATTATTGTATGTATGTATATACTCCGGCACATACCCCATAGCTGGTGGTGGCCGACTCGAGACACAGCCCGACCATGGACAAAACAACACATCATAAAACAACAGAAAAAACAATAACACGCATCTACTATAGGTCGCCCAAGAGAAGACCCAGAAACCAAGGATCACTAAGGGATCAAATATTACAATAATATTAATGGTCATGGACATTATTTGAACGTAAAGAGGTACCAAAATGTCGGAGGTTTGGCCGATCTCCCCCCATCCCTGTAATATTTCATCCCTGTTCTCCAGCCCCATTCTCTTCCAGTTTTATCCTAAAGTTTTCTCTCGCTTTTGGCCCCCCGAGGTCATTCAATTACTCTCTCTCGCTCTCGCTTGCTCTCGCTTTCTCTCTCTCTCTGTCTGTCTGTCTGTCTGTCTGTCTGTCTATCTACAATGTGTGTGAATGTATATACTGTATATGGGTATGTATTATTACTATTTTTTGTTTTAACCAATAAGTAAAAAGCATACCTTGTATCTTTATATGAAATAAAAATATGACTGACTATCTATCTATCTATCTATATCTCTCTCTCTCTCTCTCTCTCTCTCTCTCTCTCTCTATCTATCTATCTCTCTCTATCTCTCTCTCTCTATCTCTATCTCTCTCTCTCTCTCTCTCTGGCTACAATATAGTTGGGGCTGTGAACATCGATATTTGACAGATACAATCAATAACATACAGTATATATCATATTTGTATTTATTCATATTCCTATCATTATTCTGAGGTTCAAGATTTTTTTTTTTTGTCACCCAAATATCATATTAAGTTGCTAGGCGCAGTGTTTATTTATGAAACTACGTTATGAAGCAAAGAGAAAATATACTCGTTTCATTTATAGTACGTGACCGGATTAGATATACAATTATTACTTATATATATACAAATAAATCGAAAATGTCTATCCGAACAAAGGCACACATTAAATTGAAAGGGAATCAGGGAGGCATAATGTAGTGTGAAAACGGTCTTGGAAGGCTCTTTTTTGTTTGTTTTCTTTTTTTCAGTATAGGTGGACCTAAAAACACATTAATTGAATATGGAAAAGCAATGAAAACACTCAATATTTAAATTATACAAAACACCCATGATAAGCCAAAATAGCATATTAGTCAGGAAATTATCAACACCTAAATGACACGAAACGTATTAATATTGACAAAGGGACAGAAGGTCATTAAATCGTCAAACTAATGGGGCTAAGCATGAGGAAGAAGGGGGACCATAAAACCGACCTATCTCCTCTTAACCCGGCATCACACGGCACCTGTAGCTGATATATACAATATATATATATATATATATATATTATATACAGTATATACCGGTATATATACAGTATATACATTTGTTTTATATCAGTCTGGTATCAGCACAGTCATAATTATATAACAGTGTATATTATAGTATTTGGGTCAATTTGTTCGTGTTTCAAGGTGTCTAGTCCTGATTCCAAGCAATGAATTCATATTTTTTTCATATTTTTTCACCAACCAACTGTAACCAAAAGCTCAAATCTCAACCGTTAAAAATATATTGAAGGTTTTGTGTAGTGCCCTCCCCTGCATCACTGTAATGGACTTTTCCATCTCAAATAGTTTTCAACTGGTTCAAAGTAAGTTAATACATCCATAATCATTGTGTAACTTACACAATTATAATATCTTTATAATAACATGGTCAAATAATTGCAGTTAGATGGAGGTATGGTAGGCACTAGGACAGCTAGGCCAGCCTTATGGGGAAATACATAGGAAAATACAATTTTCAATATGCAATATCTCTATACTGGTTGAGATTTGGAATATTTATTATAGAACATTTTAGGCTTAGAATACCTTGTTTTATCATTTCCCAAAGTTATGACCTTTCCTCCTGGGACACTCTGTATAATAGTGTATATTGTAGTAGTAGGGCCATTTGTTAGTGGTTCAAGATGTCTAGTCCGGATTCAAGGCTGTGCATTTCAAAGTAAACCCTTTTGTACCGGTGCTGTCTTTTGTACCGGTGCTGTCTTTTGTACCGGTGCTGGCTTTTGTACCGGTGCTGTCTTTTGTACCGGTGCTGTCTTTTGTACCGGTGCTGGCTTTTGTACCGGTGATGTCTTTTGTACCGGTGCTGTCTTTTGTACCGGTGCTGGCTTTTGTACCGGTGTTGTCTTTTGTACCGGTGCTGTCTTTTGTACCGGTGCTGGCTTTTGTACCGGTGCTGGCTTTTGTACCGGTGCTGGCTTTTGTACCGGTGCTGTCTTTTGTACCGGTGCTGTCTTTTTAATTATATTCTTACTATATGTAGATGATTTTGTACAGCTTAAGAAGGATCTGTGGTAGTTAAAAGTGTTAAGTGAGACAATTCGAAGCCTGTTAATTCTTGGAGGCCCTTTTTAAACTGAATAAACATTTAATAGTAGCCGGAATATAGCTAAGGAGGTACTACTCGCTTTTTCTGGACCCCCCTCATGTTTAGCATATTAGTTTTGAGGTGTTAATACGTTCGTTCAGTTAGTATGGCGATTTTGAGACCTTTCGCCTATTTGTTGTTGTCAATGTTAAAACCTTTCGTGCCCTTTCAGTGTCGATTTAATCCTGGCGAGCGATAGCAAGCCTCTAATTTTGGAAGGAAATCGAATACCGAAAAATGTACAAATGTATCTTGAAAGGGGGTCTAGGGGGTGTTTTTCTAAGCTTCATGGAGGTCTAGCAAGGAAACTCAAAAGTGAATTAATAACTAAATATATAGACCAAAAAGCAAGCACTACTCCCTTAAATTGATGTCGTCGGTACAGAAGGGGTTAACGTCGAATAACAGCCAAGCTTTTTCTTTAGTACAATTTTATATTTTTCTATGTGAGTGAGGGAGACAAAAGGCAGAACTACCTGTATCGAGTGCTTCCCACATAGTTGAGTGACGGCGAAAATCAAGGGACGTTCGAGCCAAAATGCCTGGCCACACGGAGTTTGAAACAATTTAAGTCATAGGAAGAGGGAAAGACTGATTCTGCAAGAGAGTTCCAGAGCTCAGCTGCTGAATAGAAGAAAGACTGAGAATAACGTTTCACTCTTGGGTTGAAGAGTTGCACAGAATAGGGGCGGGATTGTGTTGCAAGACGGGCACCACGTACCCTACGTAGAGGAGGTGGTATTCATGAATGTGTATTGATGATATAGGAGCATTTACAAATCTATGAAATAAGCAACAATAAACTAATGAAAGCATATGGTCCTCCCGGGATTCGAACACGGGACACTGTTATGACTGGGGTTCAAATATATCAGGGCTCTTATTCATTGGACTAGTAATGGCATAAATGCTACAACGGAAAGCGCTAGCTCCAACCTCTGATGTATATTCCCAGTGAACAAAGAACACAAATACTCTACAGAGTTCTATATGCAATAATAGGCTATCAAACTCTCAATAAATGTGCATCTACTCTAGGCTTAATGTTATGTGAAAACAGCCTATTACTACCTATAACCGAAGGTGCTTGGTCATGCTATGCAAAGTAAGGTGGTAAGAGAAGTTACAGCTTACGTTACTTTAATCAATAAATGTCAGGCACTCCTGCATGAAAGAAAGTGCACTAAAGTCCTTCAACAATAACAAGGAATCTTCTTTAAATGTTAGATGCTATAAAGATGCTCGTATCGGAAATGGAACCCAAAAAAGGCAGGCAGCGGAACAATGCTCGTGCAGGCTATGCACACAAAAAGGCAGAATATATAATGCCGTCGGAGCCAAGAATATCCTAAACACTACAACAATAATAATGATCGCCACAACAATGCAGTATTCCTCTCAACAAAAAGAGCCTAAGTCGTTTGTCTCAATACATCAAACTAGGCTGCGAAATGCTTGTGTAATCATAAACGGATATGCATAAAAAGAGTAATTGGTTTAATATACTTAATGTCTACAGTGACTGATAAAGTCTAGCTAGTCTGGCTTCTCGACAACGACTAAGGGTGGAGCCTCAGAAGTAGGCCCCGCAAAGTCGTTGCCAAGAAGGAGGTCGACGCCCCCAACAGGTAACTTCTCCACAATTCCTACATCCAGGTCACGAGTCACACCATCAACTTCCACCTTCATTCTTACAAGCGGGTATGACCTTGTCGCATTAACTCCCTGAACCACAACCACCCGCGCCGTATTGACAGGTTTACCAGTGAAATTTCTCAACAGTGTTTGAGATGCCCCAGTGTCACGCAAAATTCTCACCTCATGTCTTCTACCCCCCCACTCCACACAACCGAGTCCCCTGTGGTCACTAAAGGCATCACGGACAGGGAATAAGCCTTCCGGATCCTTCTGCACTGGCAGTGTATTTACCTCGGAAGAAATGCCTCTAACAAACTCCGATGTCCTCTTGAACACTCCAATGCTGTGAGCAAAAGACACGGCTGCCGGAGGAGGTCGACTAGGGCACTCATTTGCCTTATGACCCTCCTGGTGGCAACTAAAACACATAAATTTTGGTTTCGGCTTATACTCTGATGTAAAAGGCCCTTGACTTTTCACATACGGTGTGGTGTAAGGTTTGGATTAAGTTTTAGTTTCATGGCTCTTCTGTTTAAATGTGTCATTGTTACGGGGAGAGGGAGGATAATGGTCCTTACCACTTACATCGTACTTCTGTGAGGACCCGCAACCCCGAATCAACGACAGCCGTCGATCAGCCATTTCTGCTGCTTCGACTAGAGTTCTTGGGTTTTTCTCCTTTAAGTTCAAAGTTAGATCACCGCCCGTGCTCTTAAAGAACTGCTCCAACATCATTAACTGCTTAATTTCATCAAATGTTGTGACCTTCTCAGATCGGAGCCAGTTCCCCATAGCATCGGACAAGTCCCGGGCATGTTCCAAAAAGGTGCTATCTCTTCCCTTAGTTACACCCCGGAACTTCAAACGGTACGTTTCTGGTTGCAGTTCGTAAGCCCTCAGGACAGCCTCCTTGAGATCCTCGTACACAATACATAAGTCCAAAGGTAACGCATCGTAGGCTTTAAGACCCTTGCCTATTAATCTAGAGGATACAAGTGCTGCCCATTTATTCTCTGGCCACTGGTGTTCCTGGCACTTCTTCTCAAAGCGTGTGAAAAATTCTGTTACACCACTCTCATCAAACACCGGAACCAGTTTCAATAAGTGCGAGAGAGACTGCTCATGAACACGGTTACCAGCCCCAAGTCGCTTTCCCGTTGTCTCTACTCGCAACTTCTCTACATCCATGTCGGCACAGTACCTAGTCGACTCAGCTTGGATTTTTGCTTGACTGATAGTTTTTCTCTCTTCTATCTTGGCTAATTCTAATTGCTGCTGAAGCTGAAGCTCACATGCCCTTTGTTGCTGTTGAACCTCAGATACCCTGATAGCCTTTCTCTCTTCGATCTTAGCTAATTCGAGCTGAAACAATAATTCTGGAGTTAACCCTTGAGGAGGTGAAGGTGCTACAATGTTTGAAATTACCGGTGGTCCCCCCAGGGGCAACCCACCCTGCCAGTCACCACCCAACTGCGGAAGCATACCCGGGGTCGGCAAACTACTGGGATGGCTGGGAGTCGAGTGTAGGGGAAGCATGGCCGAAGGGCTCTGAGCACTCAACCCATCTCGTTCACCAGTCACCCTGCCCAGTACACACGTTATCAAGTTATCCTTGGTCATGCTGCTAGTAACCGCATGACCGATAGCTGTGGCCAGGCATTGAAGACCGTACCGATCCATACCCTCCAACCGCTCGGCAGTAACAGGCCATTGCAAAAATATCCTAGCATCCTCCTTACAGTTCACCTGATTAACCATATCATCATACTGCTGTTCCTCAGTTTCGACATTACGTACTGTGTCTCCATTCTCCGCTGATCCGGTATAAGACATGATGCTCACAAAAATTTCCCACCTCAATATTCAGAAAAGAAGTACCCCAAACTCTTATACCTCAATATACACACAAAAATTATCGGAAATACTCTAGGGCTATACTATGTTGCAAAAACAAAATTATTCTTGCTGATCCCCGCAAAATATTCTCCAAAACAACAAATGTTCCCTGCTAATAAATGTAGGTTCACCAAATCCTAGGTAAGGTCGCCATTTGTCATGACTGGGGTTCAAATATATCAGTGCTCTTATTCATTGGACTAGTAATGGCATAAATGCTACAACAGAAAGCGCTAGCTCCAACCTCTGATGTATATTCCCAGTGAACAAAGAACACAAATACTCTACAGAGTTCTATATGCAATAATAGGCTATCAAACTCTCAATAAATGTGCGTCTACTCTAGGCTTAATGTTATGTGAAAACAGCCTATTACTACCTATAACAGAAGGTGCTTGGTCATGCTATGCAAAGTAAGGTGGTAAGAGAAGTTACAGCTTACGTTACTTTAATCAATAAATGTCAGGCACTCCTGCATGAAAGAAAGTGCACTAAAGTCCTTCAACACTAACAAGGAATCTTCTTTAAATGTTAGATGCTATAAAGATGCTCGTATCGGAAATGGAACCCAAAAAGGCAGGCAGCGGAACAATGCTCGTGCAGGCTATGCACACAAAAGGCAGAATATATAATGCCGTCGGAGCCAAGAATATCCTAAACACTACAACAATAATAATGATCGCCACAACAATGCAGTATTCCTCTCAACAAAAAGAGCCTAAGTCGTTTGTGTCTCAATACATCAAACTAGGCTGCGAAATGCGTGTGTAATCATAAACGGGTATGCATAAAAAGAGTAATTGGTTTAATATACTTAATGTCTACTGTGACTGATAAAGTCTAGCTAGAGTCAATGATACGAGATACTGGTGCGCATGGCATGCCGCATAGCCTAGTGCAAATCTCAAGTCTGTGCGTCAAATATTACGTTATAATGAAGGGTAGCTCTCTTGAGAAACCTTAATACCGAAGTATTAAGCGTTCTCCTGGCGTACCTCAAAGACAAACAACGAGCTTAGAACAGTGCAGAATGGTATAGGCAAAAAGCCCTCATTCGTGCATGCTCTACTCTCAATGGCACACAGACTAGAATTTACTCAATCAACTCCAGTTCTCAGGTATGTCGTGCAGCTTTTTCCTAAAGCCAGCACTCATAGGAAACAATACCTTATAATATCCGACCCCTAGTCTAGCATTATCTAATCCAGCAGAACACTAATAATTAAAGGAAGCGGTACTAAACAATATGAATGCCAACCAATGCTTCGTGATCAACTTATCTTAACACTAACATACATAGGTTATATCAGACCTTAACGCACAATACAACTGGCCAGCATGAAGCTGATTTTGCAGAGTTAACCAGAGGGGGTATAATATTAATAAAAAGGTGGTGAAAGATATGAAAAAAAAGAGGTAGGCAGAGGAAAAGATTCTCAGGTGCGGAGCGGGGAACAGGTAGCAAGGGAAAAAGATGGATGCGTTCTAGAAACCAGATCTGAGGGAGAGAGTGGCGAGGAACTGTATATATACTCGCACTAGCTCGAGGCGCGTGGGAAAAAAGCGGTTACAAGTCCTCTAGCCACTAGCAAGGGAGCTAGCAGCATGGTAAGGACCTCTCCCAACCAACCCCCACGAGGCAGCCAGCCGTGACGTCATCGAGCGGGACAAAAACACTGCGCTCTCCCTCTCACTCTGTTCTACTCTCTCTCTCTCTGCCAGATCCCATCATTACTAGTTAATGATAAAACATATACTTTACAATTAAATATATAAAGCCTTGACATGGGTGAAAACAAAGAGCCTTTCTGGACTGCCCATGACACAAGCTTTCATATGAAATAAAGCACACTCTAATACATAAACTGTAGCCCCATCCACTGCCCTGGCGATCCTAGCGAGTCACTGTAGGACAAGCCATGCGGTTCTAACGGAGTGGTTAACGTCACCCCCCCCCCCCCCCAAGATTTTTCTCAGAGGCCCCAAGGCTCACAAAAATCTGATGGTTAGAACCCATGCTATATCTCTACTTCCCATCACCCCGCGGCAGTAAAATATCTGGCACAGTTCTTCAACAAAACATTTTTCAAAATTAAAACCCTCCCCAACACCATAGGTTAAATTATATGTAGTTATGCTCCTCAAGAGCGAGCTTCTCTAGCACAGCATTCTGAGAGGAGTGCAACTCAGAATTACTGCTATAACATACTAAAAAAAATCAACTATCAAAGAAAGTTTTTATTTGATTTTTTATGTTTATAATTTGTTTATTTCGGCTGCACTATAGGGGCAAGCCTAGTTTTTTTCTTCTATACCAAACGCTCAACTCCTGCTTTACGACCCAATACGCTGGGCTACAACCGCGAGCCAACAAGCACCAAGCGCAAAATACTATCCAAACTAAAGCAGGAGGCTACCCGTGTGTCAATCTACCCAGGATCATATACCCTTGAACGACCATCTGCAACCACGTTGTCACAACCGGCAATATGGCGTATGTCCAGGTTATATACCAATGACCTTAGTGACCACCTGGTCAGCCTCATATTCCGATTGTGAAACTGGTCCAAGAACTTGAGACGGTGATGATCTGGGTAAACTACAACGACTGGACCATAGGCTGGAACATAGACCTCGAAATGCCCCAGCGCAAGCACAACCGCCAGCAGCTCCTCCTCGACAACAGAGCAGCTCCCCTGGGCCGAATTGTACTTCTCCGAGCAGAAACTAACAGGATGCTCCAGCCCATCATCGTCCTTTTCCACAAGGACGGCACCAGCCCCCACACCACTAGCCTCCGTTGCTAGTTGGAAAGGTAGGCTAAAGTCAGGGGCCCTGAGGATTGGGTGAGTGCACAACAGGTGTTTTACTTCTCTAAACACCTTCTCACACTCAGGCGCCCATTTGACTTTCTTATCCTTCCAGTTATCCTCCACCTGAGCTTGACTGTCCCGTTCTCCTTCTCCACCTTGACTGCTAAACGTCATCACAGGCACAGTGAGAGGCTCAGGGGGTGCCTCCCATACTCCTTCATGAGATTAACATGACATAACTGATTGCGCTTCCGTCTGGAGTGGCTACCAAGTAATCCAGGTCTGATAGCTCCTCAACCACCCTATAAGGACCAGCGTACTTCTCGGATAAGGGGTGACCTACAAGGGGCAGTAGAATCAACACCTCCTGACCCACGTGAAACTCCCTGAGTTCAACCTTGAGGTCGTACCTGTCCTTCCTGAGGGCCTGAGAGCTAGTCAAATTACGGCCAGCCAACTCCAGACTGCGCAACATCCGTTCTCGACTGTTGAGGACACACTTGAGCATAGAACAAGGTTTTTCTGCGCCCTCCCATACTTCTTCAACCATATGGAGAGGCCCTCTGACACGGTGTCCAAAGACGAGCTCATTAGGGCTGAATCCCAAACTCTCCCCAGGTACCTCCCGTGCAGCAAACAAAACATAGGGGAGGCCAAGATCCCAATCCTTCCCACTCTCAAAGCAACAACAACGAAGCACAGATTCCAAGGCTGAGTGCCATCGCTCTAACACACCCTGGCTCTCCGGATGATATGCAGATGACACAACCGTAACAATCCCATGCTGCGGCATTGCTTGAACAAAGAGGCTAGAAGTGAAGTTGGGTCCCTGGACTGACTGACTCCCCTGCGGGTAACCATACCGGGAAAAATACACTAGCAAGTTTCGGACCACCGTCTTCGCTGACCATTTCTCATTGGGTACGCGTCAGGGTACCTTGTTGCTACCTCATACTTGTAAAAATCTCCCGACTGTGCATCACTGTCCTCCTTCAACTCGACGTGCTGTCTTTTCGTCTTTTTAAGCCCATCCTCTGCCTTCTTACAAACAGTTACTGGGTCTTCTCCAGACCTCGAAAATTGGTCCTATACTGAGTCCCCGAGAATGTCCGTTGATACTAAACTCTCAACCGCTTCAACTTTCACCCCCTTCTCGGTACCTTTCCTCCGCATGTCTAATGACTGTTGGCCAGAATGTGTCTCCCTGGATACAAGAGATCTCGGTGACAACACACGCCATAGGTTGCACCGGACACTTCTCAACCCACTCCTGCTCCTCCCTACTCACGGCGGCCGGCTTCTCGACATGGACTAAGGGTGGCGCCTCAGAAGTAGCTCCCGCAAAGTCGTTGCCGAGAAGGAGGTCGACGCTCCCATCAGGTAGCTTCTCCACATTCCTACATCCAGGTCACGAGTCACACCATCAACTTCCATCTTCATTCTTACAAGCGGGTATGACCTGGTTGCATTAACTCCCTGAAACCACAACCACCCGCGCCGTATTTACAGGTTTACCAGTGAAATTTCTCAACAATGTTTGAGATGCCCCAGTGTCACGCAAAATTCTCACCTCATGTCTTCTACCACTCCACACAACCGAGTCCCCTGTGGTCACTAAAGGCATCACGGACATGGAATAAGCCTTCCGGATCCTTCTGCACTGGCAGTGTATTTACCTCGGAAGAATTGCCTCTAACAAACTCCGATGTTCTCTTGAACAACTCCAATGCCGGTGAGCAAAAGACACAGCTGCCGGAGGAGGTCGACTAGGGCACTCATTTGCCTTATGACCCTCCTGGTGGCATTTAAAACACATAAATTTCGGTTTCGGCTTATACTGTGATGTAAAAAGCCCCTGACTTTCTTCATACGGAGTGGTGTAAGGTTGGATTAAGTTTTTAGTTCATTGCTTTTGTTTAAATGTGTCATTGCTACGGGGAGGGGTGAGGATGGAGGAGGATAACGGTCCCTAGCACCTTGGCCATCGTAATCTCTGTGAGGACCCGCAACCCCCGACATACAACGACAGCCGTCGATCAGCCATTTCTGCTGACTTCGACTAGAGTTCTGGAGGTTTTTCTCCTTTACGTTCAAAGTTAGATCACCGCTCCGTGCTCTTAAAGAACTGCGTCCCAACATCCATTAACTGATTTAATTCCATCAGTTGTTACCTTGCTCAGATCGGAGGCCAGTTCACCATAGCTATCGGACAAAGTCCCGGGGGTGTTCCAAAAGGTGCTAATCTCTTCCCTTAGTTACACCCCGGAACTTCAAACGGTACGTTTCTGGGTTTTGCAGTTTCGTATAAGCCCTGAGGAACAGCCTCAACTTGAGATCCTTCATACACAATACAGGACTCAAAGGTAACCCATACGTAGGCTTTAAACACCTCTACGAGCGGCCTATGCGGGTTTGATTATGGTGTACCGCCCAGCGGGGTGTTTTTTTTAGCCAAAAATAGGGCTGTTTACGTGATCATTGTTCATGCATAAATGACGACCATAACGGTTTAAAAAACACCAGTACTATCCCTGAAAGGGCCACTATATAAAACAGACGCTTTCGAAAACTGACACCATAACGATCCTTGTATGATGGATAGTTTTCTCTGCAATAACCGTTTGCAACGCGAGTGCAAAAAAAAGCAGGTAATTGCTGGTACCTTCTTCAGGTTAACATAATTGAGTATGTAGCGACGTCGTGTGGAGAGAGAGGGGAGGGGAGGAGGGCAGCTGAGAGTTTTGTCAGTAGGTTCGCCGCGGTGGTCATGGAGCAGGTTCATACGCTCGACTAGTCTATGACACCACCATTGTCTCTCTCTTCTCAGCCACATTACAGTGCTGAAATTGCCACTCGAGTTATGTCGAGCGCCGCCACATCAGTCCAGCGTTATTTTTACCTCGATTATGGTTGCTCGACGCTATATTAAGGGTTAAGACCCTTGCCTATTAATCTAGAGGATACAAAGTAATGCCCAATTATTCTCTGGCCACTGGTGTTCCTGGCACTTCTTCTCCAAAGCTGCAGTGCGGCGAAAAAAAATTCGTTACCCCACTGTCTCAAAAACAACCGGAAACCAGTTTCAATAAAGTCGTGCAAGATGAGATTGATTCATGAGCAACGGTTTACCAGACCCAAGTCCGCTTGTCCGTTGTTCTATGCACTCGCGACTTCTCTACGCGGATCCATGTCGGAACCGTACCTAGTCGACTCTAAATCAGCTTTGACTTTTGCTAGCTTGGCTCTCACTTCTTATCTGGGGCTCAATTTCTAATTGCTGCTGAAGCTCCCATGCCCTTCGTGGGCTGTTGATCTTCGCTAAAATTCGAGCCGAAAGCAATAATTCTTGGAGGGGGGAGAACCCTTGATGAGGGGTGAAGGTGCTACAATGTTTGAAATTACCGGTGGGTCCCCCCAGGGGCAACCCACCCTGCCAGGTCACCACCCAACTGTGGAAGCGAAGTACTCCGGGGGTCGGCAAAAACTAATGGGATGGCTGGGAGTTCGCGAAGGATGTAGGGGAAGCCCCATATGGCCGAAGGGCTCTGAGCACTCAAATCCCCCATCTCGCTCACCAGGCACCCTGCCAGAGTACACACGCTTATCAAGTTAATCCCCTGGTCATGCTGCTAGTACCCGCATGACAGATAGCTGTGGCTAGGCATTGAAGACCCGTACCCGATCCATACCCTCCAACCACTCGGCAAGTGTAACAGACCATTGAAAAAATATCCTAGCATCCGCCTCACAGTTCACCTGAGTAACCCTTTCATCATTAATGCTGTTCCTCAGTTTCGACATTACGTACTGTGTCTCCATTCTCCTCTGATCCGGTATAAGACATGATGCCTCACACACATGTCACCTCACTTTCAGAAAAAGAAGACCACCCCAAACTCTTATACCTCGAATTAACACAACAAATTACTCGTAAATACTTCAAGGGGTCTATACTACTGTTGCACAACAAAAAAATTATTCTTGCTGAATCCCCGCATAAAAATATCCCCAACCATAAACAACAATATGTTCCATGATAATAAATGTAGGTTCACCAAAAAATTCCCTAGGTAAGGTTCGCCATTCATTTGTTACGAACTGAGGTTTAAATATATCAGGGGGTTCTTATTCATTGGACTAGTAATGGCATAAATGCTACACACGGAAAGCGCTAGGATCCTCAACCGCCTGATGTATATTCCCAGTGAACAAAGAACACACAATACTCTCCAGAGTTCTATATGCCAATAATAGGTTATTAAAACTCTCAATAAATGTGGGCGTCTACTCTAGGCTTAATGTTCTGGGAAGACAGGGCCTAGACTTCTTAATAACCGAAGGTGATTGGTTATGGCATGCAAAGTAATGGTGGTAAGAGAAGTTACAGCTTACGTTACTTTAATCAATAAATGTCAGGCCACTCCCTGCATGAAAGAACGTTGCACTAAAAGTCCTTCAACACCAACAAGGAATTCTTCTTTAAATGTTCGATGCTATCAAGGTGCTCAGAATCGGACTGGAACCCAAAAAGGCACGCAGCGGAACAACAATACTCGTGCAGGGCTATGCACACAAAAAAGGCAGGAGCATATAATGCTCGTCGGAGCCAAGCAATATCATAAACGCCACAACAATTAATAATAATCACCACGGACAATGCAGTATTCCTATCAACAAAAGAGAGCCTAAGTCGTTTGTGTCTCAATACATCCAAACTAGGCTGCGAAATGCTTGTGTAATCATAAAACGGGTATGCATAAAAAGAGTGAATTAGTTTAATATACTTAATGTCTACTGTGACTGATAAAGTCTAGGCTAGAGTCAATGATACGAGATTTTACTGGTGCGCATGGCATGCCGCATAGCCCTAGTGACAAATCTCAAGTCTGTGCGTCAAATATTACGTTCTAATATAATGAAGGGTAGCTCTCTTGAGAAACCTTAATACCGAAGTATTAAGCGGTTCTCCCTGGCGTACCCTCAAAGACAAACAACGAGCTCTTTAGAAACAGTGCAGCATGGTATAGGAAAACAAAAAAAAAAAAAAAACTCATTCGTGCATGCTCTACTATCAATAGCACACAGACTAGAATTTACCCAATCAACTCCAGTTCTCAGGTATGGTCGTGCAGCTTTAACCAAAGCCAGCCACCCATCGGAAAAACAAATACCTTATAGTATCAGACTCCTAGTCTAGCATTATACTAATCCAGCAGAGCACTACTAATATAGGAACGCGGTTACCCCTGAACAATATGAATGCCCAAAACCAATGCTTCGTGGATCAACTTATCTTAACCAACTAACACACAATGGGTTATATCAGACCTTGAAGGCACAATACAACTGGCCCAGCATGAAGCTGATTATGCAGAGTTAACCAGAGGGGGTTATAATATTAATAAACGGGGGTGAAAGATATGGAAAAAATGAGGGAGATAGGCAGAGGGAAAAAGGTTCTCAGGTGCGGAGAGGGAGGACAGATTATCAAAGGGATAAGAGGGAGTGTTCTAGAAAACCAGATATGAGGGAGAGAGTGGCCAGAGAGCAGTATATCTACTAGCCACTCGTGTCAAACCGCTGGGCAAAAAAACGGCGGGTAAACAAGTCCATCTAGCCAATGCTTAAAAGAAGCTAGCTGAAACATGATGTCCACCAAGCATGCGTAAAAAAATCGCCTCCAACGAATCCCCACCGATTTGGCCAGCCAGCTATGACGTCATCGAGTATAGCAAAACAATGCGCGCTCCCCACACTCTGTTTCTACTCTCTCTCATCCCTCTCTCTCTCTCTCTCAAATCCTATCATATACTACTTAATGATAAAAACATATACTTGCAATTAAATACATAAAGCCTTGACCTGGGCGAAAACAAAGAGCCCTTTCTGGACTGCCCATGACACGAAGCTTTCATAATGAAATAAACGCCACACAATAATACATCAACTGTAGCCACATCCACTGCCCTGGCGATCCTAGCGAATCACTGTATGGACAAGCCATGGCGGTTTAACGGAGTGGTTAACGTCACAATCTATGTACATTCTCTTCTTCTCTCTTCAATTTACAAAAAAAAACACGCATTGAAAGATAATAGCAAAGGATACCGGTAATTAAACAAAAACGCTCCTTCTCTATTACTCTAACTTCTAACTTCACTAATATTAATCACTCTCTCTCTCTCTCATCCAAACTTCACAATTTAACAAAAAAAAAAAAAAAAAAAAAAAAAACAAAAAAACCCGCCCGTGAAGTAATACAAAGGATTAATGTAATAAAACGTCCTTTTCTCTCTACCTAACTCCTCACTTCCCTATACTCAGCATTCATTTTCACTTTCACTCTCACTCCCATCCTCTCTCTATCTATTCTATCTATCTCTCTCCTCTCTCTCTCGGTAACATGGATGAAGACATCTAATTTACCGTCCAATATCACTGTTGTCTATCTCTCTCTAAGATAACTAGAAACAATATAGTGGCATCACAACTGATGGACTACTTGGACAGTGGAATTCATCTCCTTAGCAATACCCAGCATGGGGGGGGGGGTTTTTTTTTTTAGACGTATAATCTACTCACTGAAACTGCCCTCCCGTACTCTCACATCTAAATTATATGAAACCTTGATTAATAAGAAAACTATTTCTCAATTTTCACTCTGCGTCCTATCCAAGGCATTTGACAGTGTGTGTTCATAATATTTTACTTAATAAAGGCATACATATTGAGTAGATCCTTTCTGGTTAAAAAAGGCTACTTGGAGTATGAGAAACTCAAATTTTGTTTTTTTTTTTTCTGTCCGAATAGGGGACTTTATATCAGACAAGATGGAGAGTTCCTATGGAGTACCCTCAGGGGATTCTGTACTCGAGTTACAATTCTCATCCTCATACCATATATTATGTGACTGACCTTTCTCTAATAAAAATAAATGTCATGCTTATACAATATGCTGACGACACTCAATTGATTCATACGGGTAGAATCGAGGATAACAAATGACTTACTGTAGTTCACAGAACGCAGAAGAAAGAAGGAAAACCCGGGGTCGTATTAAAGAATACTTCAATACGAAGGGATCAAATTGTTAAACAAAAACCCCCGCCCACCCCCCCACCAAAAAAAAAACCCCAAAAAAAAAAACAAAACAAAAAACACAAAACCAAATGTTATGTTTATAGGCACGAGAGGAATCCTGTCACGGATACCACAACGGTACTCGCGATGCAGATTGATGGGGGAACTCAAATTTTTCCGAGCAATTCCTTGAAGAGAACTTGGGTATTATATTTGATAACATGATTTTTACTCTATATATGATGAAATGAGTAAAAAGGTTATACAGTGTTTTTATGATTTTATCAACCCGTATAAAAGATAATATTAGCAGAGACACAAGGATATAGTAGTGTCAGTCTCTTCTATCTATCTAATCTATTGCCTGACGCCCGTGATCCCCGAATGGGGGGCCACGAACGAACCACACCCCAATGCACCTCTTTTGTCCCAAGTCTGTCGACGCCCCTCCCCCAACCAGCACTACGCCTTCGTTCATTGTGTAGTTACATCACTCCATTTCCTTCACCTCGCATACTTCGGGTCTAAATCTCCCCTCCTGTCCCTCCCCCTCCTCCTCTCGTCCACCTCTCTTAGTCATTCTTCTCGCTTTCCATAGTCCATATGGCCGAAACCATCTCAAGTTGTTTTCCTTTTCACCACTTTCCAGAACATCTACCTCACACCACACCTCCTTCTTACTTCATCTATGTATACGTCTGGGTCTATCCATCCAATGTAACTCCCGCATGCACTCCGTAAGTTAACTTCATTTCCCACTGCTCTTCACTCTTGGTCTGAGTCTCTCAACCAACGTCCACATGCTTCGGTCCGTTAAGTCAGTGTCGGGAGTACCACACTGTCATGCAAGGGACTTCTTCACTTCATAAACCACCTATTTCTTGTTACTGCTTTAGCGTTCCCTTACACCCTCTTCCATGTTTGTACACTCTACCCGCATCTCTTCAATCCATAGTCCCACCATCTTACTCAACAACACTGTACCACGATACTTAAAAGATGTGACGATCTCCCATAGCCTGACCGTTCAGCTTCACCTCACACTCTGTGACTTCACCCCTTTCGAGAAAGACCATAACCTTGCTCTTCCCGTTTATTACCTTCAAAATTCGTTTTTCGCACACTGATTTCAAACTCATTACCAGACTGCCCCTGCAAAACTCCCATTCATTATCACATCATCGAACTGTATCATCCGCAACACAGCAGTATAGGTAGCTTCCACTCAATTCCCTCCCTTTTCAGCGATACACCCAACATGCCACTGCTTCTTGATAGTATGTCTTTCATAACTCCCATCCATATATAAACAGATGTAAACAACCACGGGGACATCACAACCCCTCGTTTCAAAAACCAACATTCAGGTCAAAGAACTCGCTCTGCTCACTCTCCACACGTACTGCACCTTTGCACCCTCATACATGCTTTCACTGCTTTCAGCAACTTGCCCTCTTACTCCGTATATTTCTAAGTGCTTTCCACAAACCTTCTCAATCCACTCAGGTCTCTCTGCATTAAGTAATTAATTATGGTCTAATGATATGGGGGTGCAACAATCTCCTCACAAATGGAAAGCTGCACACAAACTTCAAAACTTCGGTGCTAAGTTAGCAATTGGAGGCGTTTCTAAATACTGACCATGTAACACCTTGCATAAAGGAACTTTAGATGGCCTAAAAATGCAACAAAAAAGTATAAAGTTACGACTTGGGTTATCACCAACTCATTCAATAATAAATAAAGGATTATTTCCCAAACTGGCAATTCTCCTGCCAACAGTAAGATACTCATTTATAACAAACGTCAATACGATCGGCAACAGCAGGAACTGTATGTTCCTAAAGCCAACATAAGTATCGGAAACTAAAATCACTCAAAGTATGCTGGACCAAAATATTGGAATAGTACTCCACCTAGCAATAAACAATACTGTCTCCACACACTCTTTAGGTCGCAGTTGGAACAGTGTCTCCTGATTTATCCAACATACTTATTAGCATGACAAACAATTTAACTAATTGTAATGATACATTTATAGATTTCTTTTAATTTAGTAGCACTGTATAAATTTATATACTGAATGTAAAGGAATAACCATTGTATTAATGGAATAATGCATTTCTGACTCTCTTCTCTCTCTATCTCAGTCTGACATATCCGCTGCCCTAAGCCTCACCTCCTTGTCTTCGTCTAGTTTCGCCAGAAAAATGTGGAAGGTGGAGCATATCAAAGCGGCCTCTGCTGCTCTAGTCTCTCTCCTCTCTCTATTTATATATATACCCGGTATATCTATATAAGAGAAGAGAGATATATCTTATAGATAGATAAATACGATAGATAGATAGAATAGCTATTTTATTGAAATTGTCGTGATACTCTACCTTCCAATTATGAGTATCTCCCTGATAAGGGCCACAAAATATTTGAGATATCAGCATGTTAAGTCCATCAGGTGATAAAGGAAATGGATCTACTAGCATTACCAATGAGTTTTGCTACACTGCTAAACCCAGTTCAAACACCATAAGGCTTTTTTATCTTTGATTCTGGCTACAATTTGATCATTTGTTTGCAGTGTTTTAAGTAGGACCTATGCTACTAAGAGAGTTTATGAGATTCGAATTATTAGCCATTTGAGTTCGTATAGGTAGATTACAAACTAAAGAAAAAACGTTTCGAGTGGTAACCAGGAAATATGATGTAAAATTACGTCATGGTGGTTGAAGGGCTTAAACGTAATAACCAAACGTCTAGATAAATGTAATCGCTCATAATCCCCGCTTTAAGTGCGTGCCGAAGAAACGAATAGCAATTTTTGTAAGCAGCCTCGTGAGGATCGATATGTATGACGTTGCTTGTTTGAACTTAATGCTATGTCTTACAACACCTATGTCTCTTATTCACTACGCATTCAAAACTTTGTTCACCGGTCAATCATGCTTTCATTATTCCACCCTCTCTCTCTCTCTCTTCAAATGTGTTCTTGCTAAAGCAAAAAAGGAGGTTGCGAGGCCAAGCTTTATTCGAGTTATTGTTAAGATACTTAAAGGATTTTGACAGAGTCCTATATGTGCCACTGTACACGATAATATATGTGCACTGTACACGATATGATTTATGTGCACTGTACACGATAATATATGTGACACTGTCAACCGATAAATTAAATAATGCCTACAACCCGCCAGGTAATTGAAATGAAAGTAGTTAGAAAAAAAAGGCACATCCTTAGATGTGACACAACATTTCTTCACCTATATACAAATGTGGTAAAATAGTGGAATATTTACCAAGGGAGGTGGTCGACAGGAATTCTATTGATACGTTTAAGAAAAGACGAATGAAGAGATCTGGATTAATATAATATTAATCCAGCGTAGGCATGTGTAACTTCCCATGTCAAAAATAATTTCTTCCTATTCTATATACAAAACTTTCCTTGTCGGCATTTCCTGATCTAAGCTTACATCTTCATTCCATATTTTCTCCGGTTACGGGCTTTTTTAGCGACGGAGGGAGCGGAGGGTGGGGAGAAAGAGCCTTCTACATACTGTCCTATTATTCCACCTTATAAACTGTCCCCTGTCTAGTAGTATTAAGGGCGGACCACTAGTTGGGACCCGCAAGATCTGTGTGGTTCTGCTGAGTATCTGTGTACTTCTAACTCTGTCTCTCTCTCTCTCGTCTGTGGTCTCGTAGTACCTACCCGCTGTGCCTCACTTAACTAACTGCTTGTCAGAAAAATGTTGAGAGTCTAGAATATCAAAGTTACCAAGTCTCTTCTCTCTCTATCTATATTATCTATCTATATATATATAGATCTATCTATCTATCTATCGCTGGCTCGGGCATCCTATCACCAAAAATGACACCCGCGCCATAACTTGTCAATCAATTCTAGTCACTCTTTTGTCAGGTTAATAATAGGCATTCTGTTATCCCCCCCCCCCCTCGAACAGTTAAGCAGGTATAACATAACTAAATTATATATTTTACCTCCACAGACCCTTTCTCAATCCATATGAAACCGTTTACTAATTGTAGATGGCAAAGGGGACCGCTATAGGAATTTGAAAGAAAAACATCTGGCGTTAGTAAAAACAAATTAAAAAATGACATCATACGTGCTAAAGGATTAGACCGTCCGGCAGAAGGTGAGTAAAACCTTCAAAACCGTTAGTGAAGGGTGTACTATCCAGAGAGGTTTATAGAATAAATCCAGGGCATACCGTACATAAATATATTGGTGGGATTTGACACCACGTATCGTGAGTTTTTCAGTCAAAACAATTGCCACGTAACAACAATACCATAAATGTTAATAATCAATAGATTCACTGCACTAGACATTTTGTCTGATTCTTGTGAGAGAGGGTAGAAGCGAAGCCTCAGTTAGGCCATTCAATATCCCTATCGGAAAAACCGATCGACAGCTTGGCAGGTATAATTGGTAGGAATTTTGGTTAGCATTTATGGGGATTCAGTCAGGGTTTAGGCTGGCCATAAAGGACCTCTGTACCTCATTTCTGATATGCATTCACAGAAATTGGGACAGGACCTTCCGATTATTGTAAAATAAATGTTTTCATCCATCCTGCTCACCTGTTGCTACCAATGGTCTTGCTCTGCTCCCGCCTGACCCGAGTATTGAAGGTCCAAGAGAAGGAGACGTCGGGAGGGTCAGCGTACACATGACAGGTCACATTGAGGACCTCCAACAGTCCCACGCCACGGAGAGAGGGGGACACCAAAGCGCATTCGGGGGTGTCTGACGGGAAGAGAGGAGCAAGAGGGGGTTGTCATTATCAACTAGTTATACGAGTAATATGTGACAGCCTTGAGGAGATAAAGTATGAATTCAAGAAAAAGAAAAACAATCTGAAAAGCCTACAGATAAAGCACAAATCGGATAAGATTTAAACATGAACTGGAAACAAAGGAGTAATATAGATTACTATAGATTACGGCAGTACGCTCCTGTATGGAAACCCCACACTAATTCAACATTGATATTAGAATATCCTAAAGTAATTTATAATTAGCATTAGGATCTCAAGGATTCATATGGCTGTTACGGATTGTATCTTGTGAGGCGGTACACTTAAAACAGAGTAAAATGGCCAACAATTTGTGCAGCTTTAAACAAATCTTCTGATGCTTACACCTGTTTTTAAATGGTTGTTTAATTACATATTATACTGTAATATATAAAGCTTGCGTACATTAATGGTGATGTTGACAGGAGTGCTGGTGGTGTCTCCCTCCACATTAATGGCACTACACTGATTATAAACGGACCATTCCTTAGTTATTATACAAACTTTTTCCTAATACCTAACAAGAACAACAAGTAAGGGTATATGTAATTTTGTTTTTCTATGTGAATGAGGGAGACAAAAGGCATAACTGCCTTGTAGCGAGTGCCTCCCTCAGATATTCAAAGAGTGACAGGGCCCAGAAATCAAGAGACGTTCAGGAGCTAAAATGCCGGGACACACGGAGTTTGAAGCAATTTAAGTCATAGGAAGAGGGAAAGGACTGATTCTGGGGGAGAGTTCCAGAATCAGCAGTTGAATAGAAGAACGTCTGAGGAATAGCGTTTCACTCTTGGGTTGGAGCGTTTGCACAGAGTAGGGGTGGGATTGTTGATGCAAAGGCGGGTATTACGTACCCTACGTAGAGGAGGTGGTATACACTTTGAAAGCTCCGAGGAACACTGATTATTGTAGGAGCGATAGATTAGCGAGAGAGATGCAACATTGCGGCGAAGAGAGAGAGAGATTGCACAAGGAGTTGGTGAGTGGATGGGAAATATTAATGATATGAAAGGGATTTCTTTTCCTACTTTATCTAGGAGTGCGTTGTGATTGTTGAGAGGATTCCTCCCCAAAAACATAGAACAATACTCAATACAAGGATGGCACTGTTGCCCCAGTACAGAGCAAGACGCGGAGCAGCGGGTAAAGAACCCCTTGAGGCGGCTTGAGCACACCCAGCTTCTGGGATGGGCTGCCTTAGTGAGCGTGGTAATATGGTCTTTCCCCGTGAAGTGAAGAAGACAAAGAGACACCGAGAGATATTGAGGGCACGATGAAGGGTGGATTTTTATAGTATTGAAGACTAAGGGATAGTCATCTGGAGGTTCCTAACGGGTAGTAAGATGGAGAAATTGAGGTTTTGGGGGAGACATTACATGGCAACAAGATTTTCTCTTTACCCCAATTGGCTATAGTAGCTAGATCAGAAGATAAGTATTTTTATGGCTTAATTACGTCTCATTTGAGGGACTGCTGGCTGGGGCGTTCAGGGAAAACTAATTGAGTGGTGTAAAGTAGAGTTGTCTGCCATATGAATGGACGGGGACTGGATGTACACGTTGAGAAGATCATTTATCAAAATTTATAAAGAGAATGGGGGAGAGGACAGAACCCTAAGGAACACCGGAGTTGATAGGATGAGGAAAAGAGCGATGGCCGTCCACAACAGCAGCTATGGAACGGCCGGAAAGGAAATTAGAGACAAAGGCACAGATGGAGGGACAGAAACAGCAGGGAGGGCAGTTTGGACAAATTAAAGATTTGTGCCCAGACCTTTATCGAAGGCCTTCGATACTCTAGTGAAACAGAAAAAGTCTCACCGAAGTCCCGAAAAGTTGGAGGACCAAGAGTTAAATAAGATATGATAAGAAGAACGATCACCAGTAGAGAGACCCTTAAAGAAACCCCATACTCGGCGATCTGAGAGCAGATTATGAGAAGAGAAATGATTAAGAAGAAATTTGGAAGCAAGAATAGGTTTCAAAAACTTTAGAGATACCAGAGATGAGAGCAATTGGATGATAGTTGGAGGGTTGAGAGCGGTCACCATTCTTTGGGAAAATTTTGGGGGAATGAGAGCAAACTTCCAGCAAGAAGGAAAAGACGTTTTTAGAGGAGAGACAGAGACGATAAAGAGTTTGCCTAGGCAGGAGGTCAGCACGGAAGACCACAGTTTTTTTAAGTACAACAGGAGGAACACCGTTCGGGACCGCTACACCTTCTTAGTATTAAGCCCAGAGAGGGTAGAAAGTACATCGTTAGAAGAGATTAAGGATATTAGGCATAAGTAGGAGAGAGGGGGGTGGAGAGGGAGGAATAGCAACAGGAATCAGACCAAGGTAGAGTTTCTGGCAAAAGTTTGAGCAAAGAGTAAGCTTTGTCAGAGGAAGAAGTGATGGTTGTGCCATCAGAGTGGAAAAGGGGAGGTAAAGACAAGGAAGAAAAGTTGTTGGAGCGGTTTTTGGCTAGGGTGGTCACAATGTTTTTTTTGTTAATTCTCTCCTTTTCTCTCTTTCTTGTGACTTGTATCCATTGGGCCCCCATTTAAGCCAACTGTTTTTACTAGACGTTCTTTTTATTTCCTTTTTCATTCAAGTGGTGATCGATTTTTTTTAGTTGTTTTTTTTGGCCGGAGCGATACGCGAGCCAGCATTGTATGGAGAAATTCGGATTTGCCGGAGAAATTTTTCTATCGAAAACTGTACAAATTGAGCTTCCTGTCAAAACAAAAATACATATATGCTGGCTCACTACCGCTCGCCAGGAAAATATTGAGACCTGGATGGGTGGTAAAAGTCTTAAAAACCGTAGGCTAAATGGGGCGGAATTGGAATACAAGCCAAAGAGAGGAGAGAAAGAGAAAATAAGCGAGGTGGGCCCCCTTAAGACAGTTTACGTACATTTGATGGTGCTGTTGACAGGAGGGCTGGTGGTGTCTCCCTCCACATTACTGGCACTACACTGATTTACACTCCGGACCTTCTCGCGCTTCACCTTCTGCAGGGCCAAGGTAGAGCCACTCACGATCACTCCGCCGCTAATGTTGTGGCTGATCACCTCACCCTAGCGGGGGGGGGGGAGAGGGAGGGAAAAAGGGGACTGTATGGTAAGGGGAAATTAGTTGGATTTTCTGGACTCGTTCTTTCTCATGGGTTCGCCCCATACGTTTTGAGCTTTTAAGATGTTTGGTCCATTAGTTTGGCGATTTTAAAACACCTTTCACCTCAGTTTTTGTCAACTTAGGACATTTCTTTCTATTTCGGTGTCTGTTTTGGTTTTATTTTTTAAGAGCGAGGCGGCCTTCAGCCAGGATATTTTTCTACCGAGAAATCTACGCATTTGTTTCGAAGGGTGGTTTTTTTTTTTGGGGGGGGGGGATTTGTTATAACTTGGGGAAGTGAGGGAGGAAACTAAAAAAAATAATTAAGGGAGGGTTACACCTTATGGGACCCTGAACACATTTTGTTTTTTGGTTTTTTTAAAATCATTCCTAAGGTGTAGGAGAAGTGCAAGTGAAGAGTAAAAAACACAATCCTACATCTTCAACCCCCCCCCCCCCCTCTCCTCCAATCCGCCCCAAAACCTCTATATCACTCCACCGAAACTTAATATATTTTATGTTTGTAGCTATAATACTCACTACAGTGTAATAACATGAAAGGGAAGAGAAAAAAAAATTACTATCTGATTTCTCCAATCCCCCCCCCCCAAAAAAAAAAAATCCCCACCTCCCCTTCTAGTGTTTTTGTTTGTTGGGATTATGCGAGATTAAAAACTAAGTAAAAATTATTATTGTTACCCAAAATTTCTAGGGCAGCTCCATTTTCTTTTACCACTGGGTATACAGAGACGATATTATAGCAGGTAACCTAAAACATCTTACCCAGATTTCTATCTCAAAATTTAAATTGCAATTTCTTTTGCTTTTTCTGCGATAAATGTCGTATCGACATGTACAATCAAACTGTACTCATGAATATTACTCGATATCGTCCCATAATTTGCAGACAAGTTCCATATGTATCTACGCAAACTTTGCATAAAAGGAAGGTGTGCTTACAACTATGTTGTTTTCAGCAAATGATGACTGGTTTTTGTAATATTGGGCGCAGATACCATACACAATACACATACATTCAATATTTTTGTCCACGGGACTGGTATGTATCATTGGGGGAAACACGAATCTTGCACATTTGTAGGTAATATAGATAGGCTACTTTAAACAAAAAACAGGCGATTTCTCTTGGTAAATATATGATATTTGGATTAAATATTGGTCAAAAAAATAGTTTGCTGAGTCGCATCGCGCGCACATAAGGTGATGAAAATTGCACCAGATATTCCTTAACAGAACTGGTATCACATAATATAAACTGGGATTATCCTACTAAGGTGGAGCCTCCCCTTTATAGATGTATACTGTATATCAATACACAAAGCAATAAAGACACCTTACCCTCTTTAATCCAAGTTACTAAAATAATTAACGAGAAAGTATAGAAAATTGGTTTTAGCATAGGCATTTTTAACCATATAAACACGTTTAATCGACTTCCTGTGAGAAAACATTTCTTAAATCTTAACCCCTTCTATTCCGCGAATCTTTTAATTTTTTTCTAGATAGATTCTAGACGAAGATATTCAGTTTGGCGAAGGATCTGTGGTAGTTAAAGGGGTTAAGTGAGAAAGTTCGCAAGCCTGTTAATTTATGGATGTTATTTTTCAACTTAAGAAATCGTTCCAAATAGTAGCCAGAATAAAGTTAAAAGGACGGCACCAGGTACAGAAGGGGTTAAGCTAGTTTTTCTAATTGGGACGAAGTTAATAAGTATGTGGTGGGAATGTAGGGCAAAACGAGTGGACTCTTCTATCAGACGGAAAGTTAACTTAGTTAGTTAAAATAGGACTTCAGAGGGTATTAATCCTATTGGGTTATTAAGTCAAGCACACTGTAAGTCAAGAAGAACGTCAGGACCAGAGCCTCTCTGCGAGAACTCCAGTCCCATTGCGAAAGTTAAAATCACATAGTAAGTAAATTTGCCTATACTTACTGCAACACAAATACTACACTATTATATATAGTCAACATATACTGTATAGGCCAAGCTTCATAAATAATAACAACATTTCTCTTCAAGGCCTGTGTAAATAGCTGAATAGCTTAAAAAAGCATTCGTGCCATTGTAGGTGGCATTTTTTTCCTGGCGAGCGATTGCGAACCTGAAAGGGTCGGATGACAAGTCCCGCAGTTAATTGTGTTAAGAGGAAACGGCCACTTGGCCGAAAGTTTGTGTACCAAAAAATTTACAAAATTACCTACAAGGGGGATCTTGGGGATGTTTTATAAGATTGATGGATGTCTAGGGAGAAAGCTAAACACATATGTAATCAATAAATGAATCGGCCAATAAATAAACTCTTCGGAGAGTGACGGTAGTTGAAGGCAGTGGCTGCACGGTGTTCCCAGTTGTCGGATTTTCGCCCAGATCTAGTGGTTTTGGGGTCCTCATCTGGCGGTTAAATTTGCTATCTAGCGGATAGCGGGAGTGCTGGCAGGTTTACAACGGATCTGGCGGATTTTTAGCGGTTTCTTGGGCTTACAAAGTATCTGGCGGCTTTCTAGCTTTTTTATTTGCCTTACGAAGTATCTGGCGAAATTCTCGTGTTTTTCTTAGTAAATGCACCTACACATAGGCATATTGCTGATTTTTGGTTACTTGTACCCCAGAACCAGTGTGAATTAGTTTATTCGTGCAATGAACAAGGGATCTTCCTGTGACGCAATGAGCACTTTGTGTTTTTATTGGATGCCTTAGAATGCGATTCTAGAGCGGAGTCTCTTTATTTGTTACAAGAAGCGATCGGTACAACGCTTTGAGTTAGTTATTGTAACCGCTTCCAGTTATTTATTAATGTCATGCATTGTAAACAGTGTAGTATTAGTCAGTTATGTACCCTGATTGTTGGATTGAGTTGTTTTTCCATAGATTAAAAGCGCAAGTGCCTGCATTAATTGTGTAATAATATATTTGTGGACAGAGCCGGTGTTACCACCATGATTTCAAATTCAACCCATCAAAGGCCTACTAGCTTAGGGATGGGGGTAGTCTATAACCAGTTGTGTTTACTGGTGGTAGTAGATTATTCTTGAGTGAGACTCCTGATATATTTCAAATATCATATATGACTTAGTCACAGTACAGCCACACATTTAGAAACGGAGTGGTTAGACTTCACATTCAGTACCGGTGACATCAGTAGATTATATTCTGGCAATGATTAGACCATTTTGTTCAGCGTAGGAAGGACGTTTACCAATTCAAAGGCTACAGCCTATAGCATATAATATTTTAGCTACCATATTATAGCCTACTTCCTAAGCTTTATATAATCGTCTAACATGTAGCTTAAATCAAATATAAAAGGTACGTCACCAGTACGGACAAGGATATATATATATATACCGGTATATTATTTGCTTGTTTTATTTTTTTATTTGTATTTATTTTTTGGTGCTGGTTTTTGGGTGGCAATTAAAGCAGTTTTTGCAAATCCCAGAACATCTAAATTAGTGTATATTATACACTCAATTATTGTATTCAATGAATAACCAAATAAATATAAATCTAGCGGATTAGGGGCAAATCTAGCAGACTTTGGAAGCTGAATGGGTTTTTCGGAATTGTAAATTGGTGGATGGCAACACTCTCTGAAGCCGACTATAGGTGGGTTGGGGGTAAATGAACGGAGAAGTTAGTGATAATTACTCTGTGGAGTGACGCTTGGACGGGCGGGGATAATTAGAGGTAAATGACCCAGGAGGCAAGAATACTGACTTTGGGGGATTACATTAAGGGGGTTAGTGCTTGTTTTTTTTTGGTCTATACATGTCTTTTATTAGGTATTTTCGGAGTTTCCTCGCTAGTCCTCCCTCAAAGGCTAAAAAGCTTACTATTGACAAAGATTATGAGGCGAAAAAATCCTTAAAGTCGACAAACTAATGGAAGGAATGTGTTTAAATTGCAAAACTAATATGCTAAACACTGAAGGAGAAGGGGGGCCCAGCAACAGCGACTACCTCCCACTTAACGGGTATAATCAGTTAGTGGAGCGGCATAAAGGAATATGACTCATACTTAGATGACCATGAAGGGGGAAGAATAATGACTACAAGGTAGCTCCAACGAATTGGACAAAAGTATGGACCTTTTAACTTATTGTAACTCAAAATCAATGACCGCACTCGGGCTAACATTTCTATCATTTGGGAAGAGTTCACCAGGAGTTAGGTGTGGACATTTACAGCCAGTTTGAGCAAGGTCCTTTTGAGTTACGAAGAGGTCAGAGATCAAGAGGAATTGTCAAGTTCGAGGGCGCTATCTATAATGACTTTGGTGGAATATTTGAGTCATACAATGTAGGGACAATGGAAAGGGTGATGAAGGAGGATTGGATGTTAAGGGACTGAGTAAAAAGTGATTATTAAATGTAGATGATTGGAATGAAAGAGAAACGAACCGAGTGAAATAATTTGAATAATATAATGTAGTGCTAGGTGAGCAGTGAGCAATATTTAATGTGGCAGTGAGTGATGATTACCTTTGTTGACGGACAGTAGGCAATAAGTGATGAACATTTAGGAGGACATGACTAGGTAGTTCATGATCAATATTAGTAGATTAATGGGCACAAATGAAAACAAAATACAAGCATATAAAAACTATTTTGTATAAAACCCTGGATAAAATGTCGTAAAATGGTTTGATTGATATGCAGGTTTATAATATCAAGAGAACAATGGGTATGGCCATGGGCATGCACACCAGATTACCCTACCATATAATGAAATCCAGGAATTGCTCAGGCACTCAACGATCTCGACCTTTAATTAAATCAGTCACCCATACAATACAGAAACCGATGGAACATTCCACTCATTTAATTTCAAGTCAATTCAAAATACTTTATTGTCACAATGTCCTACTACATAAGACAAATGTTAACATTACAACATATTTACATTCAATGTGCCCATGAGGACCTGATGGCCATGCGGCACAGATATTCCTCAGTAATCAATTGTTTATACAAATATTGTAAGTCATCAAACAAAAAAACAGAAACAGTGCATTTTCCCAAATGGAACAGAAAAAAAAAACAAAAATAACATCCAAGGAAATCCCTTATACAGTAATATTGACAGTCTCCTGACTAATAGTAATGTGTTCATACCAATGGACGATAAACATTAATCTTGTATAATCGTTTGTTTAGTAGGTAACCTTTAAGTCTCTTTTATATGAATCAAAATTACATTGGAAAAAGTTATTGTTATAAAATTTTTTTTTCCAATCGATACTGGTCCACATGTTAAAACACATTTGTGTCTAAATGTTCTCTTCATTAAGTGAGTTCTAGCAACAGGAAGATGTCGTCTGTGACTTTTTCTATCGATTTTTTTTAATACATGTTAGCTGGTCAAAACAAAAATATATATATGCTGGCTCGCTACCGCTCGCCAGGAAAATATTAACAACTGGGTGGGGTAAGCGTTTTAAAACAGTAGGCTGAATGGGGGGCCTAATGATACAAGCCAGAGAGAGAGGGAGAGAAAGAGAAAACAGTGAGGTGGGCTCCCTTAAACAAAGAGAAAAAGGTCTTGTAGTAAAGGGAGTGATTACTCCATACACCCATGTTTTGCTTAATAATTCATTCAACTATTCAATTAGCAAAACATTCAAGCAATTACTAACCGAACAACCATAATTACAATAATTTTAATTAACTACCTTTTATCTATCCCTTTATTAAGAAACCTTGCATTCAACCATACAATAACTCAACCATTCATTTAACCAAACCATTCATTCAACCCCTCAATAACTCAACCATTAATTCAACCCCTCAATAACTCAACCATTCATTCAACCCCTCAATAACTCAACCCCTCATTCACCCACGCACTAATTAAACCATTTATTCAACATCACTACCCAACCATTCATTCAACCACCTAAATAACTCAAACCATTTATTACAACCACTCAATCAACAATACCAATCGTTCAACCACTTAATAACCAAACCACTAATTCAACCACTCCAATAACCCCCAAAAACTCAGTCAAAACAATCATAACCCAAACAATCATTCAACCACTCAATAACCAAACCATTATCCAACCACTCAATAACCCAAACAATCATTCAACCAACGCAATAACCCACCCAAGTAATCAACCACTCAATTTATCCAAACATTCATTCAACCATTTATCCAACCACTTAATCAAACAACCAATCATTCAACCACCTAATCAACCATAACCAACCACTCAGTTACCCATCCATCCAATTAAGCATCCATCCATCCAGCCGTCAACCCATTCCAGCCCTCACCCTACATTCATCGGCCTCACCTGACACCTATCACATCAACATTATCCCCGAAAACTTAACTCGATGGACAGGTCGGGGGGCCTTCACCATTTTCTATGTAAATAACCCCCCCCCACCCCTCCCCCCCCCCTCCCTTCACAGTACAATTCCCCCCCCCCACCCTCCCTCCCACCCACATCCCCTACCACCCTCTCCCCCCTCTCGTAAGGGGAGAGGTTTAGTTTGCACCCTAGATCTCCATGGAAGAATAGAAAAACACCCCCTAGACCCCTTTAAAGATAAGTGTGTACATTTTTCGGTAGACAAATGTCCTGGCCAAAGGCGGCTTACTTCTAAAATGTAGAGGCTAGCTATCGCTTGCCAGGGAAGAATCGACACCTAAATCGCACGAAAGGTCATACTATTGACGAAGAAAAGGGGCGAAAGGTCTTTAAAAGCGACAAACTAATGACACGAAAAATCTTAAAACCGCAAAACCAGTATTCTAAACATGAGGGAGAAGGGGGTCATTGAACAGCGAGTAGTACCCCATTTAAACCAGAGTACCCACCCCCCCCTTCACACCTCCCCTACCACCCTCTCCCCTTCCCTCTCGTATGGTGAGATTTTTAGTTTGCACCATAGACCTCCATCAAGCTTAAAATAATACCCCAAAGACTCCACTCCAAGATATACCCCAAAGACTTCACTTCCAGATTTATACCCAAAGACTCCACTTCCAGATATACCCCAAGACTCCACTGTCCAGATATACCCCAAAGACTTCACTTCCAGATTACCCCAAAGACTCCATTCCAGATGATTACCCAAAGACTCCACGTCCAGAATATACCCCAAAGAATTCATATTCCAGATTAACCCAAAGAATCCATTTCCAGATATACAACAAAAGACTTCACTTGCAGATATTACCCCAAAGAAATACAATCCAGATATAACCCAAAGACTCCACTTCCAGATATACCCAAGACTTCACTTCCAGATATACACCAAGGACCACTTCCAGATTATTACCCAAAAGACTTCACTTCAAGATATACCCAAAGACTCCACTTCCAGATATACCCCAAAGACTCCACTTCCAGATATACCCCAAAGACTTCACTTCCAGATGATACCCAAAGCGACTCCACTTCCAGATATACCCCACAGAATCCACTTCCAGATATACCCCCAAGACTTCACTTCCAGATATACCCCAACGATCTCCACTTCCAGATATACCCCAAAGACTCCACTTCCAGATATACCCCAAGGATTCACTTCCAGATATACCCAAGGACTCCACTTCCAGATATACCCCAAAGACTTCAATTCCAAGATATACCCCAAAGACTCCACTTCAAGATATTGTACCCCAAAGACTCAAATTCCGTTTATACCCCAAAAGATCCACTTCCAGATATCCCCCAAAGAATCCACTTCCAGATAGACCCCAAAGACTCAACTTCCAGATATACCACAAAGACTTCACTTACAGATATACCCCCAAAAGACCTCCACTTCCAGATATACCCGACAAAGACTCCACTTCCAGATATACCCCAAAGACGCATTCCAGATATACCCCAAAGATTTCCACTTCCAGATATACCCAAAGACTTCACTTCCAGAGATACCCCAAGACTCCACTTCCAGAGATACCCCAAAGACTCAACTTCCAGAATATACCCCAAAGACTCAACTTCCAATTATCTATATGTCAAAAATTTCTGGTAGATCGCCTCCTAAATTGCTAAGCTCGCTATCGCTGGCCAGGACAAATAATCGACACCTAAATGGAACGATAGGTCTTAAGCAGTGACAGATGGGACAAAGGGTGTTAAAATTGCCAAAATAATGGGACACACTTCTTAAAAATATCTAACACTAATGGAGCCTAAACATAAGGCAGAAGGAGAGCCGAAAAACATCCTGAAGTGAGAAATCTCCCTAAACGAAACAATTTGAACGTTTATTAAATTATGTCCATTTACCTGTAGGCCTGTATATAGTTGTATCTCTTCTCAGCTGTAAACATTTACCTGTTAGCCTGGATAGTATATAGTTGTACTCTCTCTCATATGTAAACAGGGCTGATAATGGTCTTTCGATTAACCACCGTTTTTTTTTGTATTTATATTCTCTCCTTTTCTCTCTTTCCCTGGCTTGTATCCATCCGGCCACCATTCAGCCAATCTGTTTTAAGACGTTTTATCCCTATCTAGGTGGTCGATTGCTTCCTAGCGAGCAATAGCGAAGCCAGCATTGGTATTATCGACAAACAAATTACAAATTTAGCTTGCTGTCCAAAACCAAAAATATATATTATGGATGGCTCCGCTACCGCTCACCAGGAACATATTAACCACTTGGATGGGGATAAACGTCTTAAAACAGAAGGCTGAACTGTGAGGGGCGCAATGCATACAAGCCAAAGAGAGAGGGAGAGAAAGAGAACAACAAAAGCGAGGTGGGCTCCCTTAAACTTTCAATATGATAGCGTCATTATAATTTCCCCTGGCTTGTAAATTAGACGACTTTACGTATCTTATTTAAGGCTCGATTTATTTATATTGATATTTGTCACCTAATGATAGTTCATAATTAATATTTAGAATGGCGGCTAGAGTACCAAAATAGATTCATATATATTTCCTTGTTTTACACATTACGCAGTTATCTTTATAGCTACAGTAATTATAATAGGACTTAAGGGGAGATGTCCACTTGAGGGACTTTTTTCTTGACCCCTTTCTCTCATGTGAGCCCAGTGCTTTTGAGATTTTAAGAGTTTGCCCCGTTAGTTTGGCGAATTTAAGGAAACTTTCACCCCAATTTTAAGACCCTTCGTGCCATTCAGGTGTCTATTGACCTGGCGAGCGATAGCGAGCCTGGAACTAAGAGGAGCCGCCTTGGCCAGGACATTTTTTATACCGAAAAATGTAACATATCGTGCTGAAAGGGGTCTAGGGGCTGTAATGTTTAAGCTTGAGGGAAGTCTAGGAAACTAACTAAAAAACCTCCCCTTAAGAGGGCTGTCAAACCCTATTGGATTATTAAGGGGAGGTTTTTAAGTTTATTTGGTCTCTAGATATCCATCAAGCTTTAAGATTTTACACCCCCTTGAGCCCCTTTCAAGTTAAATTTGTACATTTTTCGGTGGAAAAATGTCCCGGCTGAAAAAGCCGGTTCCCCTTAAATAACAGGGGCTCGCTATCGCTCGCCAGGATAAAATCGACACCCTAAATAAATGGCACGAAAAGGTCTAAAATTGACAAGGACAGAAAATGGGTCGAAAAGTTCTTAAAATCGTCCAAAATAATGGGGCTGAACGTCTCTAAAAAATTAGAAAAAACAATGGGCGCTAAACATGAGGGGAGAGAAAGGAGGTCAAGAAAAATAATCCCTCAAGTGGATATAGCCCCTTAAGCCAGCCACACTTTAAGGACAAGAAATAACGTCAGGACTGGAGCCTCTCTGCGAAACACTCCAGTCACTTGTATTCTGTATAGTTTCAGTTTATAGTTCCATTTAGCTTACAATAAAAGCCTTTATCATGGCAATGCAATAGACGATTTAAGGCAAATAAAGAAGGACTGTTGTGGTTGAGGATATGCCAGTGCGGAATAGGGATCGCCTCCAGTCAAACAATAGGCTAACCTCCAAGTCAATCAATAGGATCACCTCCAGTCAACCAAATAGGATCACTCCAGTCAACAAATAGGATCACCTCAAGTCAACAATAGGATCACCTCCAGGTCAAACAATAGGATCACCTCCAGTCAACAATAATACAGTAAATAAATGAATAAAATTATACGTTAAACCCCTTCACCAAACTGAACCTATTCATCGTATATTCGTGTTGACGTAGGCGAATTTAAGGGGGATGAACCTGCATTTGTTTCTTCTCCTGTTCTCTCTTTCTCAGGCTCTGTATCCATTCGGGCCCCATTTCCAGCCTACTGTTTAAGACGTTTATCACACATCCAGGTGTAATTTTGTGCGGTGTGAGCGGTAGCGAGTTAGCGAGCCAGCATATGTGGTTAAAATATTTTTGACAGCAGGCTAAATTGTGTAATTTTTCGATAGAAAAATGTGTCCGGCGAAAGCCGGACTTCTTCATATAATGCTGGGCTCGCTATCTCGCTTCGCCAGGAAGAAAATCAACACCTAGATGGGGATAAACAAGTCTTGAAAATAGTTGGCTGAATGGCGGCCGAAGGGATACAAGCCAGAGAAAGCGAGAAAAGGAGAGAAATAAGAAAAGGCAGGTCACCCCCCTTAATACAGTTTTAAGGAAAGGACGATGTTATTCGGAGGGATTATTGAGGATGTAAGTTACCGTTTTGCGTCCTAGAGGGAGCGTATTAGACTAAACAAAAAAATCTAATGGTAAAGAGGAATATGACGGCAAAATGTCTATGGTAAGTTAGGAATTATGAGGCAAAATGTGTCTAATGGTAAAAAGTTAGAATATGAGGCAAATGTTTCTACATGGTACAGTAGAACTATGAGGCAAATGTCTAATGGTAAGTAGAATATGAGGCAAATGTCTAATGGGTAAGTAGAATATTGAGGGGCAAATGTCTAATGGTAAGTAGAATATGAGGCAAATGTCTAATGGTAAGTAGAATATGAGGCAAATGTCTAATGGGTAAGTAGAATATGAGGCAAATGTCTAATGGTATAAGTAGAATATGAGGCAAATGTCTAATGGTAAGTAGAATATGAGGCAAATGTCGAATGCGGTACAGTAGAATATGAGGCAAATGTCTATGGTAAGTGAGAATATGAGGCAAATGTCTAATGGCAAGTAGAAATATGAGGCAAATGTTCTAATGGTAAGTAGGAATATGAGAGCACAGTGTCTAATGGTAAGTAGAATTTAAATGAGGCAAATGTCTAATGGTAAGTTAGAATATGAGGCAAATGTCTAATGGTAAGTAGAATATGAGGGCAAAGGTCTGAAATGGTAAGGTAGAATATGAGGGGGCAAATGTCTAATGGTAAGTAGAATATGAGGCAAATGTCTAATGGTAATGTAGAATATGAGGCAAATGTCTAATGGTAAGTAGAATATGAGGCAAATGTACTAATGGTAAGTAGAATATGAGGGCAAAGTGGCTAATGGGTAAAGTAGAATATGAGGCAAATGTCTAATGGTAAGTAGAATCTGGAGGCAAAGGTCTAATGGTAAGTAGAAATATGAGGCAAATGTCTAATGGTAAGTAGAATATGAGGCAAATGTCTAATGGTAAGTAGAATATGAGGCAAAATGTCTAATGAGGTAAGTAGAATATACGAATTGAGGCAAATGTCTAATGCGTAAGTAGAATATGAGGCAAATTACGTCATCGTACTGGAGGGGTAGTGAGGGTAATGCATAATGGGATTGTCCAACCATTCATTCAACCATTCAATAACCCAAACATTAAGTAATGATTTTTAATAAACTACTTTTCCTCCATCAACATTAGTTACTTCATCTCTGAATTAAGTGTTTAAACCCTTCAGTATCTAAGGACCCATTTACTTCAGACTGGCTCACATTTATGATTTAAGCCCCGGTATCACACGAACACTTGTCCCTCATCATTTATCCTCAACACTGGTCTGGCAGACTTATAAGGTCAACGGTGAAAGATTATGGCTACATAATTAATCTACAATCAAGTTTTTTTTTTTTTCTATGTTTCCGATACCAGTGTAAAGTAGTTCCAAGAAATGTTGCCAGAAAAATGTTGATCAAATCGAATGTTTGTTGACAAAAAACAAAAACTCTCGTGTGATACCGTCTTCTTACTCGACTTCGGGAAGGATCTGTGGGCAGTAAGGGAGTTAATCGAGATAAGCTGTTGATTACTTTATTTATCTTCACTGTATACCTATTTTATTCCAGTTGCTATTATAAACGTAATAGAAAACATGGGATATTACAGAGTATGCACGAGTCGCGCTAATAAGGTCATACTCTGCAATCAATATGTTTGGGCCTTCACATCTTTGGTGTATTAATGTTCTGTCAGATGTTGAATAGGGTGGGCAAGTGTAGAAGGCATGCTGGTATATTTACACCCGAAACGAATATTATCAAAGTTGCAGACATTGCTGATTACCAATTATTGATTTGAATTATACTTGGGCTGCCAAGACAATCAACTTATTAGCAAGACTTTACATGCTGAAGGGATTAAAAATATGCAGTATCGAGGAATGATATTATATGGGGAGAATTGTGCATAACCCTTTAACTGTCTTGATAGGGTAATACTTAGTGTGCGGAGTTTCTGTGTGAGTATCCTAGGTTCGAGTCCTTGGAGTACTACATGTATTCATTATGTGACGTTCTACAAGCGTTGGCGGAATCGCCAATCGTTAGCCAACTAGCGCTCGCCAGGGACATCGAAAATGGGCTACAGTTATCAGAGAATGTTGTTCTTTCTTTCCTAGTAATCGCATTGTCACAGACAGTCCAGTGGTGGGGTTTTTTTTTTTCGTCTGTGACAAACGGGTTATATTTTATATCAACAGTAGGGAAAGATAGTCCCAGCGTGGGAATGAGAAAGAAGACTTTTCAGAGCGGGGAGGTAGTGTATGGTTTGTGTCCTGTGGCGCTCCTGCTGTCTTGTGACGTATCGGCCCGTGATGGCCGGACCATCGTGGACTTTGCGGGCTCCTGTGTAACTACCCTACTCCAGGAGGGTCCCCAGGGAGCTGTCCTCGTCAGGACAGGCTTGCGCGACGCGTCGCTTCTAACATCCCCTTGCATCCTCTCTCCCGATCACACCCTTTACCACTGTTTCTTCACTCGATTCTCTCTTTCCATAATCTAACCCTTATTAACTGCACACCAACTCCCCTTGGGTTATGCATACGGTTTTTTTCATGGCCGGCCCATTGTAATTGCATGCGCCCGTCCTCAGAGATATTTACATGTACTTAGAATAGGTTTGAGGGTTCTTAGTTAGTGTAGGTTAAGAACTTTGTGTGTCTCCATTATTGATTTAGTGTTTCTGTTTCCGTTTTTTTTTGGCAACGTAGTATAGCACTTGAGTTGTCTTCAAGCATTTTTTGGGGAGTGAATAGTGCTACATGAGAGTTTAGGTACTTTCTTTTTTTTTATAAACGTTGAGGGTGGATTTCCGGTGGACACTATGTCAGAACGACAGGGGATCACGTGCACAGTGAGGACACCAGTACGGGAAAGCAGGGGGGGGGGGGGGGGGCTCTGAGGTGATGAAGCTGGGTTGGTTAGATAACATTAGAGTAGTAACTAGTGAGGAGGATGCAAGGAAGTTTCTGGAGATGACTATTACTGTTGACCGGGTGTCGGGGATTTTGATCGGTATAGGTTGGCTGGGGTCTCCGTTTTCTTCTTCCTTTCCGTTCTCTCTCTTGTTTCTTCTCCTCCGCCCTCTGGGGGCCCCCCCCCCCCCCCCCCCCCCCGCCCCCCCCCCCCCCCCCGCCCCCCCCCCCCCCCCCCCCCCTCCCCCCCCCCCCCCCCCCCCCCCCCCCCCCCTTTTCTTCCCCCCCCCCCCGCCCTTTGCCCCCCCCCCCCGCCCCCTCCTCCTCCCGCCCCCCCCCCCCCCCCCCCTCCCCTTGTAGTTGTCGGTCTCCAGTGTTTGGCCACGGTCATGGGGCATGGTTTGGCACTCAGCAGCATGACGAGAAGTGAACTGGGGGCAATGTGTGCTGGGCGGGGTGTGTGGTGCACAGGGTGGAGCGGGTGCTTTGGCACCTTCGGCCAAGACCCCCCCCTACAAATCTACTCCCACTCATGCTCTTCTATAAACACCGGATCCGAGGACGTTCCCGCAGGCCGATAGATCACTGGCAGCGTGGTTTGCCTCTGGGTGGATCACTGGGTGGGTCTAGCAATTGTTCTGGCATCTCCTCCTCCTCAAGTGTTTTAACTCCAAGATATTGCATCTTCCAGATTGAGAAGGATGGCTAAGATTCAGCAGCAGAAAGTATGAGGCTGAAGCTTGAGCAACCAAAGCATGAGGCTCGAGCTCGAGCAACGGCAGCATGAGGCTGAAGCATTGAGACAATGAAAGCATTAGGTGAAGCCTCGAGCAAACCGGGCCACCAGCGAGAGGCTGAGCTCAGGACTCAGGCTGAGAGAGAGAAAAAGGCCATGTACGTGACAGACATAGAGGCTTGAGAACGTCTCGGGTGGAGTCGACAGGGAAACGTCCCGGTTCTGGGGCAATCGAGGTCTTGATCAGGTCTTTATAGCACCTTATTAAGTTAGTCCCCTGCATTTGGACGAGTCGGGTGTCACCGAGTTTTTCCTGCGGTTTTTGAGAAGGAAGTTGCCGGGCGCACACCCAATGGCCCGAGGTTTAAGTGGGCCGACCCTTGTTCTCCTCTAGGTTTGGTTGGCAAAGGACTCAAGGCATATGATGCGTTGCCCTTGGAGTCTTGGCGCAATGCCGCTATTATGAGGGCTATTAAGACTGTATGAAGGACAGCTGTGCTGCGGGAGTACGAGTTACAACCAGAGATATATAGGTTGAAGCTGTTCGGGGTGTTTACGACAAGGGGTCGTGAGTGCACTTTTCCTAGGAACATGCCCGGGAAAACTGTCTGATGCTTTGAGAAATTGGCTGAGGTCAGAGAAGGTGACGGACGTTTCGAAGAGCTTGAGGCAGTTAGTCCTTCTAGAGCAATTTTTTAAATGCACAGGCGGGCGACACCTGACTTTTGAACCTCAAAGAAAACATCCTAAAACTCTACAAAAGGCAGCTGAGTTGGCTGACCTGAGATTATCGCTGATTCGTGGGTGCGGGTCTGCACAATGGACCGATGCAGTTGAACAAGGGGCGTAAACACTCAACAACCCCCCCCCCCCCCCCCCCCCCACCCCCCCCCCCCCCCACCCCCCGAGGCTCAATGATGCCAATATTTAATTAAGAAAGTAAGAGCAATGATACTTAATTTTGACTCACAAACCAAAAACCGTCCGTTTAAGAAAGGTCAGCGGCCCTTCCCCACCTCAGGGGAAGTTCCAAGGGTGAAGTAGAGTGTTTTAAGTCGTCATAACAAGGGGCATTTTTGCACGTTCCTGCCCTAGTAACCAACCTACAGCAGTCGTGTCTTTGGCTTAGCAACATTGGGGTGTCTCTGAGGGTCTTCTGCGTTTACACGGGGGTGCAGTGATATGTCAGATGGCGGACACGGCAACAGCCCAGTTTGAAGGAGTGTCCGGAAGGCCATCGAAACCTGTCACGCGCCCCCCCCCCCCCCCAATGCTTGTGGCAACCATAGAGGGCGTGGCGGAGGGGGACTGCGTGAGTTGGGCTGGTTGCAAGCATGGGTTGGAGTTGTTGCGTGTACAGGGCATCCCAGATCTATGATGAAAAAACTTTTGACAGGCCAACCTATAAACACGGCACGGGTTTTAGTTGTGGTGCAGGGTATTAATGCATACACGGTCAAACCCGTTGGTTCGAAGTGGAGCTGGAGGTTGAATGGTGTGGACACGAGAGATAGATGTTGGAATCGTTAGAGAAACTGCCAGTAGAGGGCGTCGACCCTTCTTCTCGGCAACGACTTTGTCGGTGCCTACTTCTGACGGTTCCACCCTTAGTCGTTGCCGAGAGGGCGGCCGACCGTGAGTAGGGATGGGGCAGTGGGGAAGAGTTGGTCGAGAGAGTTGTCAATTACAGCAGATACGTGTGTTGTCACACCGATGCTCGTGGCATCTAAGGTGGCACAGCCTATTCCTCAGTCTCTAGACCAGCGGAGGAACGGTTTCTGAAGGAGGAAAGCTAAAGTTGGGAGAAGTTTTGTGAGTTTTGATGCCAGCGGCTCTTCCTTGGCGACTCGGGTACTTGACCAAGAGGTGTGAGCTCCGGAGTGGGCCCCAGACACCTGTCCACCCTAGTGACATGGTTGGGCGTGCATGGGCACTCCGGGGAAAGAATAGTTCCCAGGTGGAGGAGAGTTGTGGGAACGGGGCTATTGAACACGAGGACGGGGAAACATGTCATGTGAACCTGTTTAAAAGGATGTTTGTGAGGCAAACACATGAGCAGACCTACATGTCCCTGCGTTGGTTCTGCAGCGGCCAAGGGTGAGAGAAGGAGAGGGGGGCGGCAGGTGGGGGCACAGGGGGGGGGGGGGGGGGGGGGTTGGAGGAGAGTTGGGGATCATGTCATGTCTCGGTGGAGACAGTGGGCGGGGGACAAGAGTCAGGTGGGCTGTGGATGTGCTAGAGCACCATGCACTGAAGCAGCAGGTGTGCAAGCGCTACACAGCACCGGCTCGTTTCATACCCCACTGTTTGTGCCGAGCACCCAGGCCTCACAACTCATGCGTGTGCACGATTGTTCCGCTGGCAGCGTAACTTAAGTGTTAGTTAGACCGTTAGCCTCGTTGTTTCGGTATTGTTCAAGGTGGGCGACAGAGGCTTTGGCATGGTTGTTCAGGTCAGGGTAGGACCCATGGTGCACAAGGGTGGTGGTCAGAATGAGGACATTGAGGAAGTATTGGTGAGGAAGGTGGGATGTGGAGTGGATGTGCCCGGTCGTCGCATAGCCTCTCCCAATGCTGCTTAGTCGAATTGCAAACAGGCCCTACCATAGACCGACCGCTGTATTCTGGGCATGTCGTGAAGGCAGTGATGCTGCGCAGGCGCAGATGTAGTCTCAAGGAGATGCGGGGCGGGCTTTGCGACATGTACAGGTTATCGGCGGGGGGGACTCCTTAGCAATTATGAACTATGGGAGTGACTGCACAGGTGGTACTGATTGTCCCTCTCATTGACCTGGCTGGTTCTAGGGACCGACAAGGTGGAGAAGGACGGAGAGACTATAGTTTAGAAGCTGCGGTCTCGGCTGGGTTCGTGGGAGGGTACTAGGCATTGTTTGTTCATTCAAGATAAGTTGACAACCTCTTGTTCCCTGAGCGCCAAGAGATGTGGTTTACTAGGGCTGTGGGCCAAGTACATACGCATCGTTTGTTGCTTCTCCAGGCCTGATGTACGGGGTAGAATCCGACATGGGAGGCTGGAGGACAGGGCAAGGCTCAAGTTAGTTCCCTACCGTATAAATCTCTTACCCTCTCTATCACCCTCTCCCCGGCTACAACAGTATGTAAGTGAAAGCAGAGTAGGCTAGACTACATTGTGGAAAACATAGGGTCTGAGGGATAAGGGATATCGTGAGTGGTCCGTTGCCAGTGAGTTTGCAACCTGAGTTGAGTGGCAAGATCCTAGTGGGTATGGTGATTGCAAGAGAGTAGACTGAAGCTATTATCCCTGACAGGACACCTATACATTACCTAGAGTTGACGACACGCGTAGACCGCATCGGGGTCTGCCTGGCTCATCACGAAGGTAGAACTAGTGAAAAAAGGTTATGGCAGGGGCACCGTTGCCGGGGATTGAGGATCGCATTCGAGAGACTGACGGAGAGCGAAGAGGGAAGTTGGAACGTCTTGTGATGCAACTGGGCAGTTTATCAGTGTCAGGTGTTGTTTTGCTTGCCGGAACACACAGTGGATGCTGTGGCATGTTAAGGGCACTGATTAATGTTTTGGCTGATTGTTTGTCATGGGGAGGGTATGTTTGCCAGCGAGAAAACCCTCGCCGTTCAGTCAGTGTGTGTTTGAGGAGTGGGGGAGAAAAACCCAGGCTTGCCCCTGTAGACGCAGCCGTTCAAAACCAATCCTTAAAAACTTAAATAAAAAAATCACATAAAAACTCTTTTTTTGTTCTTTTGGGGGATAGTTAGAATTGTTTAATGTTGGCCAAGCGTTATAGCTAAAGTCCTAAGTTGACACCTGTCTTTCACTTAGTCGGTGGGGGCTCTGTGAAGCTCGCTCAGCGGAGCATTAGTAGGCTTACAATTACCCCATTACTATTGTGTCTTGGCTAGGGGGTTACTAAGATTTTCTTTATGCTAATATGTTGTTTCTATTTAAGATTGAGATTTGCAGTTTCATAGGTGGTTGGGCTTAGCCAGTGGCTAGGTGTGGCGGGTCTTGTCGGCATTCTGCAACTTGTCAGACATATGGTGCTCGCCTAATGTTGAGCGGTCCACATCGTTTTGTGGCGGGGCTCTTTTGTGTGGAAGTCTACCAGCGTGGCAGAATCGCCTCTCGTTAGCCACTAGCGCTCGCCAGGGACATACGAAATGGGCTACAGTTTATCAGAGAATGTTGTTCTTTCCCTTTGCTAGTAAATCGCATTGTCACCAGACAAGTCCAGGGTTGGTCTTTGTTTTCGTCTGGTGGACAACGGGTTATATTTTATATGAACCGTAGTGATAGTAGTGATAATACGTACCGGCGTGGGAATGAGAAAGACTTTCAGAGCGGGGAGGTAGTGTATGGCTTGTGTCCGTGTGGCGCCCTGCTGTCTTGTGACGTGGTCCGCCCGAGCTTGGCCGAACATCGCGCCTTTGCGGGCTCCTGTGTAACAAAACCCTCCTCCATGAGAGTCCCCAGGAGCTGTCCTCGTCAGGACAGGCTTGGCGCGCTGAGTGTGTCTGAACATTACCCTTGCATACTCTCTTCCCGCTCACCCCCTTTACCACTGTTTCTCTCACTCGATTCTCTCTTTCCATACTCTAACCTTTAAAAACGGCACAACACTCCCCTTGGGTTCTGCATAAGGTTTTCATACGACGGCCCATTGTATTGCATGCGCCGTCCTCAGAGATATTTACATGTACTTAGAATAGGTTTGAGGGTTCTTA